>OW052221.1:13043426-14384516 GCA_932526605.1 Nephrotoma flavescens
TAACCATTTAACTTTAGAAAATCATACAGCTAGCTTGAACAATTTAGACATATTACATATACAACCTAAAGGTAGACGTTTAGATACCTTAGAGTCTTACGAAAACGGAAAATCAATATTTCTTAACCAAAATATCATTACCAAACAGAGAGAAATTCATTTCTCACCAATTACAGACCCACGCCCTTTTCTATAATTTGACTAATACGTCGGGTAATTAAATGTACTTCAATAAACCTTGAATTTTGTTACTCAGCCGATGACTAATCGCCCATCTGCGCGATCAATAGATTAAGTTTCATTGCTTTTTATTGCTTATTTTGTGTCGCGTTTTCTTTTGTTTATTTTTTGCTTTTTTCTGCTATATATAACTACTCGGCTCGTCGGTGGGCTGCGATCAATTTCGGCCCGTTTGCTGGTCTGTGTGCAGTCAGAATAACTTCTCGAAGTCGTCTTCATACGGCGATTACGCAACAAAGTTGTTATAAGAAAGCGGTCATCACGCTGTGCTGTAGCACGAGGTCGGCCAGATCCTTGTCGCCGTCTGAAGCCACCAGTTTCCTGATATCTCTGCCACAATCGACGAATGGAGAATCGGTTCAAAGGACTCCAAACAAATCTTATGGAAATTGGGTCCCGGTCGATATGTGATAGAGTTCATCATACTGGTCAATTGTCTCAATGGCCACAAAGCTCAAAAATGGACAGTTTGGCCGGTACAGAGCTTTAAGGCTCCAAGTATCCTCCACGGATTTATCTATATGCGCAGTGTGTATAGACTTTTGAAATAGCCAATTTCATTTTTTTTATTATCTAGGTTTATATTTTTGAGATTGCTAAACTCAGATCTGTTGTTAGATTTTCAAAATTGACAGTTGGCAGCTGTCAAATAGCTGTCAATGTGCTATAATAAAGCCAAAAACTTGTTTTTTTATGTTTTATCTTTCTTTTTTTTACTTCGATAAGTTCAAAGATGATATCAAATCAATAACAATGACTATCGGCAGCTGTCATTTAGCTGTCAACAATTCTTTAAAGTCCAGTAATAAAGTCAAAAAATTATTTTTTGTTTATAACTTCAAGTTTTTTAGATAAGTGAATATAAATATGATATAAAATTATGTAGTCATCAGCTTACAGCTGTCAACAAGCTGTCAACTAACTGTCAAAATGCAATAATAGAGCAAGTAACTTATTTTTTGTGCTTAACCTTGTGGATAAGAAATCAAACATGATATAAGTTTCTGACGTCACTTTTGAACATGTTCATAAAGAAGGGCTACTTCGCGAAGCCCTCCACTTAGGAGGGGGTGAAAATGGTCAGTTTTAGGAGGGGGGTGAAACGAGACTTCGATAAAATTTCAATTTAGGGACTTAAAATAATTTCGTTAAAGGGACTTTTCGTTAAAGGGATAATTCAGCACTTTTGGCCAATGCACTTTTGGCCATCAGCATCGTGATCAGCAATCTTCAAAACATCGGTACATGCACTAAAATCATATACTAATGTACCAGATTTCGAGTGGGCGATTTTTTCCGAAAAAAACAGTTTTTTCACTTTCAATTGTTTATAATTAAATAACAATAAACAATTACGTGAAAAAATCACTAGGACTAATTTCACGAACCTCTTAGCGACATGAAATACCCATAGTCAACCATCCAAAGTCCAAATTGTAGCAGATACGGGGGTAACAAGCAAAAAATATAGCCGGTACAAATATGTACCGGTGCCCCGAAAAGGGTTAATGAGAAAGAAAGTGTAAATTTATTTTTCAATATGAACAAGTTAATAACATAATAAACCGACCTTTACCTATATATTATTATTTGCATGTGGCAACATTCGAGGAAATTCTCGGCTTACAGCTGTCATCTATCAATCAACTACGGATAACCAATAACCAAGTTTAATAAAAAGTATTATTCTAAGTCCCTAAAGCCGAATTATCCTAAGTCCCTTTAATGAAATTATTTTAAGTCCCTAAATCGAAATTCTTCTAAGTCCCATTTCACCCCCCCCCCCCTCCTAAAACTGACCATTTTCACCCCCTCCTAAGTGGAGGCCTTCGCGAAGTACCCCCTCTTTATGAACATGTTCCATGTTAAAAGTTACTTTTTAAAAAAACCTTAAGTTGCTTAGATCTGGATAATCTGGGGGAACTGATCCGGGAAGCAGGTCTGAAAAAGGTAGGTGTGATACTTGGATGTGATGCAAACGCGCATCACACAATCTGGGGAAGCACAGACATTAACGAAAGAGGTGAGTTATTTTTTGATTACTTATTAAATACTAACCTCGTAGTTTGCAATATTGGGTGTGAACCAACATTCATTGTTAGAAATCGACAGGAGGTTCTAGATGTAACCTGTGCGTCAGAAATAATTTTTGATATGATCAGTGGGTGGAGAGTGGCGAAGGAGCACTCATTCTCTGATCATCGATATATTACATATAACCTCAACATCAAACCTGTTGCCCGGAAAGCCTTTAGGAATCCCAGAAGGACAAACTGGAACAAATATGGGGAGGTGTTGAAGGAACTATTGCCGCTGGAGGTTCCTGGACTTCCGGCGACAGTAGAGGAATTAGATGACATGGTTGATATTGTCACAAAAGCATGCAATCTGTCATTTAACGCTGCGTGTCCCCTGATAAAACCTAGGGGCAGGCAGAAACCGACATGGTGGACCACGGAGTTGGGAACCTATCGGAGAGTGTGTAGGACGGCCTTTAATAAGGCTAAGAACACCAGGGAAAATCGGGATTGGGATTCCTATAAGGAAGACCTGAGAAAATACAAAAAAGAGTTGAGGAAGGCACAAAGGGGGTCTTGGAGACTCTTCTGTTGTAGAATGGAAGAAGTCTCTGAGACTTCTCGCCTTAGGAAAATTCTATCTACCAACCCAACCAGTCCGAGTTACTTAATTAGGCCGGACGGGTTATGGACAGCTTCAAGTGCGGAATCATTGGAGCTTCTCATTGAGACCCATTTTCCGGGAAGCATTGATGACTCGATGGAGCCTGAAGCTCATCGAGGAACACCTTTAACAGATGTGGATGGCATCGTGAACGCTGTTAAGCCTTATAAATCGGCGGGCCCGGATCGGATTATACCAGCAGAGATCCAAAAAAACTCTGCAGTTATCCTCCCCTGGCTGGAGGTTATCTTCAGAGGATGTCTGCAATTGGTCTATATTCCCAGGAAATGGACGGAGGTCAGAGTGGTTTTTATCCCGAAATCGGGAAAAAGCTCACAGGCTTATCCAAAGGACCTGAGGCCTATAACTCTATTATCCTTTATGTTGTAAACCTTGGAAAGATTGATAGACGTACTTATTCGAACAAAAGTTGAGCCAAGGAATTGGGCAATGTCGCAGCATGCGTACTGTAAGGGAAAGTCGGTGGACACAGCTCTGCACGATCTAGTACGCATGATTGAGAAGTCAATTTACTCGCAAGAGTATTGTATGGTAGCATTTCTCGACATTGAGGGTGCCTTTAATAATGTAAAAACGGAGGCGATCATGGAAGGATTGTCATTTCTGAAGGTGGATTATCCTATAAGTAGGTTGATAAATCAGATGCTGGTAAGCAGGATTATTATCTCGGAACTGGGAGAGTCCACCATTAGAAGGCGGGTGGTTAGAGGAACTCCGCAGGGAGGAGTAATGTCCCCCTTTCTTTGGAGTGCAGTGGTAAATGGATTGCTGTTGGAACTGGAGAAAGAGGGTATAGGGGTTGTAGCGTATGCAGATGATGTAGCAATAGCTGTCTCAGGCAAATATCTGGATACGATTAGGGATGTTATGCAGAATGCACTCCTGATCGTTACGAAATGGGCCAGCAAATGTGGATTAGGGATCAACCCCTCCAAGACAGAGCTGGTACTATTTACTAAGAAATATAAAATTCCGGTAGTTAGCCCTCCTACCGTGAACGGCATTAGACTGGCTTTTGCTGACAGAGCGAGATTTTTGGGCATAATCTTGGACAGTAAGCTCAGCTGGAAGCCTAACATTGTAGAAAGGGTGAATAAGGCTAATGTAGCCATTTACTCGTGTAGAAACGCCATAGGGAAGAAATGGGGTTTGAAACCAGAGCTGGTACACTGGCTCTATACCGCAGTGGTAAGGCCTGTGCTGATGTACGGGGTGGGCGTGTGGTGGCCAGCTCTGGAAAAGGTAACCTATATAAGGATGTTGGAGAAGGTGCAAAGAACGGCCTGTATGCTTATAAGCGGGGCGCTTAGGACAACACCTACACGCGCTTTAGAGGTTATGTTCCATCTTATTCCAATCGAATTTTTTGGTAAGCAGATGGCAGCCAATGTGGCTACAAGGCTCTCGGCTGTCTCTCAGTGGAAGTGTCTTCAGGCGGGACACTCGACGATAGTTAGATCACTAGGGGAAGAACTGGTGAATCTAGATTATATTAAACCAACGTTGTGCTTCGATATAGGTTTCCGGATCATCTGTCCTTCTAGGGAATCCTGGAGGAACGGATCAATACTGGAAAACGAGGCACTGCAATTTTTCACGGACGGCTCTAAGCTAGACGGCAAAGTAGGAGCCGGAGTCTTCTGTGAGAAGCTTAATGTTAATATTTCTGTTCGTCTCCCTGACTACTGCAGCGTGTACCAGGCTGAAGTGGTGGCAATAGGGGAAGTCGTGACATGGTTGAAGCATAACGTGGTATCTGTTAGGGATATCGCGATTTATGTGGACAGTCAAGCGGCACTCAGGTCACTAGAGGCGGTTTCTCTGAAGTCACGGGTGGCGCTGGATTGCCGATCATCTCTTAATGAGATGAGCGAGTATTTCAGTATCCAGATAATCTGGGTCCCTGGTCACTCGGACGTCACGGGAAACTGCAGGGCAGACGAACTAGCTAGGTACGGTACGACTCTCCAGATGCAACCGGAAAGGGCAGGTCTGGGGAGGCCTATAGCTGCGCTTAAATTGACGCTCAGTAAAAAGGCAATCGCCTTGACAGATGAGAGGTGGACCAACACTCTCACGTGCAGGGTAGCAAAACAGGTTTGGCCAAAACTGGACCTGCGGCGCTCCAAGGCACTTATATCCCTGGGAAAACGAGATTTAGGATTGGTCGTAGGGATACTGACAGGACACTGCCTTTTTGGGGAACATGCGAGAAGGCTGGGTCTAGAGACGAATGACTTTTGTAGAAGTTGTATGGACGAAGAGGAGGAAGAGACGTTAGTTGGGGTGCGAGATATTCTACGCTACATCAGTAGCTCTGGTTGGTTTCAGCGGGAGTAAGGGGAGATTGGATCCTGTGGTATCACAATGGGCCATTATTGGCCTAAGTGTGCGATAGCAGCCACTCTAACCTAACCTAACCTAACCTAGATCACTGAGTTCAAAAGTGACGTCAGAAACTTATATCATGTTTGATTTCTTATCCACAAGGTTAAGCACAAAAAATAAGTTACTTGCTCTATTATTACATTTTGACAGTTAGTTGACAGCTGTAAGCTGATGACTCCATAATTTTATATCATATTTATATTCACTTATCTAAAAAACTTGAAGTTATAAACAAAACATAATTTTTTGACTTTATTACTGGACTTTAAAGAATTGTTGACAGCTAAATGACAGCTGCCGATAGTCATTGTTATTGATTTGATATCATCTTTGAACTTATCGAAGTAAAAAAAAGAAAGATAAAACATAAAAAAACAAGTTTTGGCTTTATTATAGCACATTGACAGCTATTTGACAGCTGCCAACTGTCAATTTTGAAAATCTAACAACAGATCTGAATTTAGCAACCTCAAAAATATAAATCTAGATAATAAAAAAAATGAAATAGGATATTTCAAAAGTCTATACACACTGCGCATATACATAAATCCGTAGAGGATACTCGGAGCTTTAAAGCTCTGTACCGGCCAAACTATCCATTTTTGAGCTTTGTGGCCATTGAGACAATTGACCAGTATGATGAACTCTATCACATATCAAAAATTCAGCGAATTTGACCGGGACCCAATTTCCATAAAATTTGTGCGAGGTCCTTTAGTTGTAGAGCCACTTCACTTTGGTGCTGCCCCACATAAATTAGGACAATCACTTGTGACTGCACCTCTGAACGCCTATTTTGATCCAGAATTGGGAGACGAAATCACAAATGTGTGTATACATATACGACGTATAATACACAATTTTGAATAAGTGTGCTGTCATTTGTTACGCATGTATGTGTGTAGTTTTTGTGACCATAGGCATTAAAATTCCAAAACCGGGTGGAATCGGTTCAAATTTTTGGTGCTTCCATTCCTGTTTTGTGACATTTTCACATGGTATCTAGATGGGGAATTTGACAAAAGCAAAATTATGCTAAATTTTGAGGAAAGTGAATTTACTTTTTTACGTGTCGTTTTATTGAACACGAAATGTTTTACAATTGTTTTTTTTTATAAAATATAAAATTTGTTAATTTACAAAATATAAAATTATTAACCAACAATAAAAACATTGCGAATGGTGTGGCGCGACGTCCAAACAAATTTGTTTGTTACTAATACAAATACACATATATTTTTGGATCAAAATAGGCGTACTAGTGTGATTGATATCCATTTCTTTGCTCCGGTTGAAGACGTCGATAGAGAATCGTTCAGGCTAAGCGTTGATATGCGAGCGAGATATTTCATGGCATGCTATTGTCTTGACATTGTTGAATTATTTTTAGAATTTAATTCGAAAGCCTGCTATATGCATTTGACAAAAATCACTTTGTTGGCATGGTACAAGTACAATTAAATAAATATTGTTTTTTTTTGATATTTTTGAACTTTTGTGGACAATTTAGCAATGTGCAATTTTTTTGCACCCAAGTGTATTAATATATTACGTTTACAGAGAACTAGTGTCCCTATTTTTTCGGACGTAATACCTCTAATTTTACATTTTAGATCAGGATAGCAACACGTTTTCTGATTTATTGCTGACTTTTCTATAAGGATAACATCCGTGCCGGTATCTATAAGAAAATACAAATTTGGGTTATCAGATACATCAAGTTGAAGTGTTACGAATTTAGTGTTTCCTGATACATTTGAAATAGACATTTCATAGTAAATTTTTTGCGAATGATTTTGCTGAGATTCGTATTGAGACGTTTCAGTTTCCTCTACAGATGACAAATCAGAATTAGATGAAACCAAATATTGAACGTAGTTAGAAATAACAGGACTTCGACTTTCAATTATTTTTTCAGAATTTTGTGAAATTTTACGCATGTTATTCTGAATAGATTTGATAAGTTAGTGAAAGGATTTGTTTTAATCTTGGAATACAGGTTTAAATTTAATTGTCCTGAACTCGAACAACTGTATCCGTTTGATCGAGTTCTATTTCACGGTAGACTGAAAGCAAACAACCTAACACCTTCGTCTCTCCCTTGGTAAAGTCTAATTTGTTCGATTTCGAGTTGCTCGACTGATCGAGAGTCTTGAAATTAGGTATTCAATTCCTTTCCAAAATTTTATGATTTTTTTTATATTGCACAAGTTCATAAGCACGACCCGAAAGTTTGAATTTAATTATTGGCAATAATTATGCTTTTTTTCAAAACGGGGACTGTTTAAATCTATGCTATTTTCAAGGGTAATCGTTAAATCAAAAAATCGGTATCGGAAATATTTTTTTCAAATTTATTAGGACTACTCGCGGTATTATCAGATATATTTAAAATATTACTTAAAGGAAAAAGAAAAATATCCGGATTCGAGACAAATTTGTTGTCCTGGTACGGAAGTTTCAGTAACGGTGGTTAACTGAGCAATTTAACAAGGTATCTGAGGTGTTCACGGAACCTGAGTCCAAAGCCTGAAAACGCGTGTTTATGGCCATTAACCATTTGCACTCAAACTGAAAATAGAAATACAAAAATTCGTAGGAAGTTTGCGGTTCTGGTTAAGAAGTTCATTTGAGGTGCTCACGGAACTTGAGTCCAAAGCCTAAATATAAATATAAAAATAATGAAGTATGATGAGTTCTGAAGGTGATCTCAGAACCAAAACTATAACTAAAATATAAATCAATACTCGGAATAATAAGGTTAAAATCGATTTCGATTTTTTTCTTCATTCAAGTCGTTCTTCCTATAGGCTCCTCCCATTCATATCGCAACAAGCCAGACGAACGAAAACAAATCTTAACCATCCGCCCCATAGAAAAATTCTAAAAAAATCGCAAAAATTACTTTAAATTACCTGACTTGCAGATCAAAATGACCCGCATTGAAATATGTAGGTAATCGAAGTACTAATCGCCTTTCAGTTAATAAATAAATGTTCAATTTGTGAATAATTTAATACTTTTCGTGCAATGAAAATTTTCGCATTCCTTGGCTTAATGGTAACCAGTGACCAGTAACAGGTTGCTGGTGCATATTTAAAAAATATTTTGGATGCAATCAATTGACATTTTGTATTAATTTTGGCATTTCTCTTACAAATATTTTATTATTAAATTTTGATTTTCTTATATCTCCATTTCTGTTAATTCTTTTTTTTTCATTCTTGACAGTTTTAATATAATGGATTAATTTCTGTTAAGGTGATAGATGTCAACTTTAAAATAAATAAAAAAAAATACTTATATATACGCTTTCAATTATTCTCGTTTTGACAGATTGATCTAATTATTTCTGGGTATTAAAAATGAACAAAATTCCCTTAGTTCATTAAATGAATGTTAATCCTTTTCATTTCTTTGTTTTATGTGCGTGTTTCGAAATTAAATCAATATAAAATTTTTCAAGATTGGTACACAATGTTGGCACCATCACCAAAACGAATCCAAAATTATTACGCATAAACAAATCAAATTAGAAAAGCGTATCGTATTCGACCGGTACACTGGTATAAGGTAAGTGATCGCAGTGATACCAAAAAACTACCAACCTATATTATAAAATATGTTGATATTTTTTTTTTGAACGTGAGGGAGTGGAAATAAAAATTTTAAGTACTTTTCACAAACTGGTTACCATCTTTCTCATTCTTTCTTTAATTTCTTCGGCTGGTGTGATTTAAACTAACACCGATCATCTTATCAATTTACTTAAATTAAATTACAAATTTCTTAAGATCATAAAATATTATAACAAGGTCGTAATTTCTTTTATTTTTTTTTTTAAGTTTTGAGGTTAAAAACAAATTATATTAATTTAGTTTAAATATCTCTACAGCAACACTAATAATAACTATAATAATAATAATAATAATAATAACAATATAAGAGAGGAAAGATCAACCGATTGCGATATAATAAAAATAAAAAATTAACATTCCAATATTCAATTTAGATAAAAAATTATTTTATTTAAAATAAAATTATATCCAATTTTTATTCCAATATATATATGCGTATAAAAAAACTACTCATTGTAAATCGAAATCCATTAGTGAAGATCACCAGAATCTTAAAATTTGTTTCTTTTTTTTTCCTTATGTCTTTTCATTCTCATTTCTTGATCTTAATTTTTATGAATAATAAAAAAACGATCACCTTATGAATATTTCGGAATTGAAAGTTGCGGGTGGATTTAACGTGATTACATAATTTACATATATACGTATATAAAAGTATGTAAGTGTGGCAGAGATATTCAACATTTTTTTTATATGCCAGATACGTATATATACACACTCCAAGCCCACTGGAGACACTCCAGACACAATTTATATTTAAATTAATTTATAATATGACGGAATATTTATGGAATTCTATTTTTTTTTGTACCTCCAATATTTTAATCGGTTTATAAATTTAAAAAGATTAGAGAGTTTCAGAATTTTATGAAAAAAAAATCGTTTGTTGATTAGAAATAGTTAACACTTAATTTAAAATGACGCTAATCCGATCGTAGCCCAGTAATAAATTTGCGATACATCGCGGACGATCTATTTGAAATTTTACAAAAATTTTGTAAAGTTGTATTTTATTAGATTTTATTTTTGGCATAATTTAATGGGTCCATATAGCTCAGTACCATTACCCACTCCTTCAATGTATTTATACATAATTAAAAAAAAATCTGAAAGCTTAATAATATATTTCTTATGTGTGTTACTTTTGTTGCTTTTCTTAAAAATTTGAGCACGCGTCCAAATGTCTTGACAGTATTAAGAATACATATATATAAATAATAATAATAAACGACCGGAAATAGACAGCATCAAAAATATATCTTTTAAAATAATAGCACCAACAACACCAACAGCAAAAGCATAAAATAAAATGATGGAAGAAAATGAAAAAGAAGCGAAAACTTTTGTCATATTTTCTTACTTCGTTGTATTCTTATTCTGATTTGTTGTAGTTGTTTTATTAAGAAAACATACATAACGTGTCATCGGCAGTAAGAGTGCCATAGCATAGTGTGCTGCATCATTTCGATTTGCATAAATGTGCCAAACTGTATACAAATCGGTATCGGCCAGCATCTCAAGCAGCCCTACTCTCTATAGTACATTACAACGTAATACTATTACAAGTTTTGTTGTTTGGAATATAATAGAAAACAAGGTGAGGCACTTTAAACAGCCTCTTCCAAAATGTTCTTAAAATATTTTGATTACAGGGTGAATATTATCATATGTATATATATAGGCTATTATTAAATCTGCAAAAATATATACCGAAAAGACATAAAATAACCTTAGATAAGTAAAATTATGGCTCTACACGCCTTAAAGTTGATCTAACCGTGGTATTGAACTAATATTTATTTTTATTCAATAACCATGATTAAATATTTTGTCTTAGGTCAAAAGACATATTTACGTACGTACGTATATAACAATCCACCTTGTTTTTATGTCTTTAGTTTTAATTTCTCTCTTATTTTTTTTTATTCAATAAAAAGCAACAAAATTATATTGTCTCCTCTTAGTTATTATATTTTATTATTTATGTAGGTACAGGGCGCTCTCGTATGTCACGGTTACAACTTATTTTTATTAATGTGCTATAACAGATCGTTATATACAGAAAGTTTTATTTACAGCGAAACTTCACTGTGCTTTTAACTGCCAAGTTAATTAATTTAAGAAAAAGCTAAGCTGAACTTAATTTTGAAGGGGGACAATTATTTCCAACAAAAGCATATACGTAGATTTCCTCTTTTAGAGCTCAGAAGTGCGACCTGATATTTTTCAATAGTATTCGAATTTTGCGTACAACGGTATGGGCATTTCGAGATTAGTAGTGAAAGTGCTTCCTTGATGATGAAGTGCTGATGATTCGTGTAAAGGGCGGAAAAACAAAAGCTACTGAATAGAAAGAAGTTTCCAGTGTTCTGGCGATTCATCAAAACACGTCTTATACATTGTTATGGACGGCTCAGCAGCCGACCCGCTGATTTCAACTAGTCAACGCACGTTGATTTCGGATAATACTCAGGGTATTGGGTCGCGGGGTTTGGAGGCTTGCAAGGCTCTGACCTACACCGTGTTTACAGAAAATTTGTATGAGCAAATAAAAAAAAATTAAATTAAATCAACCTCAATCCGTCGAATGAAATTTGAGGAACAGAATCCGACCTCCAACGAATCTTCCACAATTCACACTACAATAGTTTGAAACTGCCGAAGTACAACGAGGAGACCGCTGGATTTTACGGTCGTCCGCGAGCGGACTCGCCATTCCGATCCTGTTGATGTCCTGCCTAGGGGATGAATGTGAGTGACAAGCCCACCCTGTAAATATGGCACCGGACCAGAATGAGAATTCTTCCTCCCATTATACCGAACCGAAAAACTTTAGACTAAAGAAGAACAGAAAAGAAAAGGGACAAAAATAAATAACTCCGAATGCCAGGAATCACCGTTCGGTTTTTGTATTTAAAATAAAAGAGGAAAAAACAAATTCATCGAGGCCGAAAGAGAAGAAGAAAAAAAAAGGCAAAGCAAAATATCTGAACGGCCCAAAAAAACTACATGTGAGAAACCAAAATGAACGCTACTTTGGGGCTCGATTACATTATAAATTTAATTAAGAAAAAAATATTTAAATTGAGGAATTCAAAAAAAAACATTAATTAAATTATTGGGATCCATTATGCCACAGGCGCAAGGCCCGGACCGTTGGGTGTCTACCTGCCGTGAAATGTATAAACACGCTGCTGCTGTGCCCGCCCGACACAAGTGCTTAAAATGGTGTTAAGTTTATTGCCCCGTTAGGCCGTCTACTGCCGTAGCGGTGTCTTCCCACCGGTAAAATCAATTCACGAATAGCCTCAGTTGGCCACCCGTTACCGTAAGTAATTATGCGGCACTCGTAAATAATATGGCACCCGTTGTTAATGCACGGTAGCCGTTTAAAATTGACAAAAAAAAAAAAAAAATCTCGACTCAAAAATTCTTAAAACTTAAAATTGTTCACGAGACACTTTTATGCAATCCGCCAATCAAGACTAAAAGCTCAAAAAACAAAACTCTCGCATCCAAAAAAGCGATGCAGAAAAAATATTCTTTCTTGTGCTTCTCGTTCTTGCACATAAAGTTGATCAGCGGCGTAAAACAAAATTCGAACGTTACGCGCCAAAACACGAAACAAGAAACACAGGAAAAACCAATCTACATCGTACCCGCTCGTACACACGCACAAGGGCACACATTGGTCTCGCTCCATCATTTATTCGTCAAACCACTACATAAGAGGGATGTACAAAAAAACAATACAAAGATGTATCACAACAATGTCACGACAGCATAAGTGATTTTAAACATACACTAATCAACCGATTACAATGAAATTAAAAGTTAAAGTAAAGTGTAAGAAGCATTGTTATGACCGTGAAGACGTAACAACATGCATTGCCTAGAGAGAAAAAGTAGTGAAACAGGGTATCCAAGCAATCTTCGGCCATCACATTGATCCTCGTTGCTACAGATGCTAGGAGGAAGTACACACAGCTAGAAACTGCTGTGGAAAGGTCGGCCACAAGAAGAAAGAGTTTTTGAAGGCGATCTACCTGTTTCGACGAATGGTGGCTGATAAGATGGACGCAAAGTGAAAGTGATGTCGATAAGATGAACCCCATTGTAAACAATCCAGCGGGCTCACTTCAGAATTCGAAGATTGCCTAATATAAGTAAGTGCGAGTGAATCCGTTAAACACATAGAGGAGTGGCCGGTCACAGGATCTTCTGCTGGCAACGTAATGACAGAAGATGAGCCAAACTAGCAAATACTGAAGGCAGGATGTTAAGGTGGAAACTAGACTTGAAAGGTGACACAACACTCATCGTCCGTTCAAGAGATAGTTGAATTAGAAAATCCGGCTTAGGAAAAGAAATCGTGTGGATAGAGCTGGAGGATTTTATTAACGCCGGTAGTTTTAGCTATAAATCACCTGAATGGTGTGGGGCGGTTATTACATTTCTGTCCACTTTCCAGTCGTATCGTATTCGTTGTTGGCGGTTTTAGTTATTTTACAGATGTGGTAAAATGTGATACAATGATACCTGTGTCCCATTCACCACCTAAAATAACTATGCCAAATCTGCAGGGGGCAATGTCGTCAAGCAGATTAACAAACGCCACGCGCAATGTGCAACATACTCCGAAAAAAAAAATCAAAATGTGAACGTGTAAGGAATTCATGTGCAAGCAAATTTGATCAAAATGGAATTAAAACTAAACGTTAATTAACGTAGTGAATTAATTGAAAAAGACAAAAGTTCAACGTCATTAAATGACGATAATATAGACTCGCAAAGTGCATCGACAAAAGACGATAATAAAATAAGCAGTGGTGGAGGATGCTGTACAAGATAGCAGAAAATTTCCAGCAGAAAAAATGTGTTTTGCTATTCACCGCTAGAGGCATCACAATCACAAAAATGAAATTTTTTCTGTTATTTTTTGAAATCAGCAGAAAATTTTTATGCAAATTATAAATTCTCAGCAGAAAGTTTTATGAAAAATCAAAGAATTTATGAAAATGAGAGAAAATATATGTTTAAAGGTTTTGAAGCGATGAAAGTTAATTTTGTTTAAAAACGATTTGCGTATGTAGTGTGAAGGACTCTCAAAATATACTAAAATTACCATAATCATCATTATGCAAATACAGGGCAACATCAAACAAATTTCCATCGTTCAAAGCACTCCATACACTTCTGAAGTCATTTTGATGTGAATGTTTTCAGTTTTTTAACAAAAGTGTTAGAAAAACCCCCCTGTAACTACCCTGGGTGTATGTTTTTATGATAGCTGAGATCATAATCTATATACATGAGCAACATAAAATTCACACCTGGCGTCAGTAGCATTCCATACATTTTTGAAGTGATTTACACGTGAAATGTTTTCAGTTTTTTCACAAAAGTGTTAGAAAAACCCCCCTGTAACTACCCTGGGTGTATGTTTTTATGATAGCTGAGATCATAATCTATATACATGAGCAACATAAAATTCACACCTGGCGTCAGTAGCATTCCATACATTTTTGAAGTGATTTACACGTGAAATGTTTTCAGTTTTTTCACAAAAGTGTTAGAAAAACCCCCCTGTAACTACCCTGGGTGTATGTTTTTATGATAGCTGAGATCATAATCTATATACATGAGCAACATAAGATTCACACCTGGCGTCAGTAGCATTCCATACATACACCCAGGGTAGCAAAAAAAATCCCTGTAACTACCCTAGGTTACATACACCCAGGGTTACAGGAGTTACAGGAGGGTTTTTCTAACACTTTTGTGAAAAAACTGAAAACATTTCACGTGTAAATCACTTCAAAAATGTATGGAATGCTACTGACGCCAGGTGTGAATTTTATGTTGCTCATGTATATAGATTATGATCTCAGCTATCATAAAAACATACACCCAGGGTAGTTACAGGGGGGTTTTTCTAACACTTTTGTTAAAAAACTGAAAACATTCACATCAAAATGACTTCAGAAGTGTATGGAGTGCTTTGAACGATGGAAATTTGTTTGATGTTGCCCTGTATTTGCATAATGATGATTATGGTAATTTTAGTATATTTTGAGAGTCCTTCACACTACATACGCAAATCGTTTTTAAACAAAATTAACTTTCATCGCTTCAAAACCTTTAAACATATATTTTCTCTCATTTTCATAAATTCTTTGATTTTTCATAAAACTTTCTGCTGAGAATTTATAATTTGCATAAAAATTTTCTGCTGATTTCAAAAAATAACAGAAAAAATTTCATTTTTGTGATTGTGATGCCTCTAGCGGTGAATAGCAAAACACATTTTTTCTGCTGGAAATTTTCTGCTATCTTATACAGCATTGGTGGAGGTCAGTATTTAGGGCAAACAGGTTTAGACAGGTATATCACTCTGCATTCCAAACGAAAGAGGAGCCTTTGATCAGCGGCCAATACAAGCAGAATAAATTCACTAAGGTAGCCACGATTGGATTGGATCATGGCAACCGGTTTTCTAGTTTAATAAACGCCGATGAAGCGGCTGAAGATGCTGTACCAAAAAATAACACATCAAAAACTAAGAAATAGCCACCAATCTATTTGAGGCAAGAATCAAATAGAGATTTAGCAAGAACCATCGACACTTTAACGGAGGGTAACTTTTATATTTCCGGGGTTAAACGAGGAAATATAAAAGAAACAAAAATTCAGCCGTCAAAAATTGAGGCATACAAGGCCTGGATATATCATTTTGATGCAGTAGGGAAACACTACTATACATACTTATCAACTAAAGAACCGAAAACGGTTGGTTGTGATGTTAAATTGAATTGAGAGCTTCGTTAACCCAAATGAGATATAAGCTGCTATAAACCGGGAAAAGGTGTGACAGTCAATAATCCGTCTGGAATTAGAACTAGATAATAAAAAAACAAAGGGAATTGGATAATCTGGGGTGATCTTCATAATTCAACGAAAAGCGATCAAAATAAAAGTCAAGCTTCTGTTATAAAATGCAGTAACTGCGGTGGAAACCACACAGCGAATTATAGAGTTTGCCCAGTTTATATTGAATTGAAAAGGAGAATTAATCGTAGAGAGCGAGCTGAGCAACGATTGCTTAAATTACATTCAGAAGCTAAAATTCAAAATGGAAACCAGGGCCGACATGTTGTAACTATCACTTTTTTCGCTTCAACAAAAAGGCGTGCTACTTTGGCGAAAATATGAAAATTTACATTAAAGAAAAAATATTTTTATTTCCGAAATACAGTTATTCCATCGAAAATGCATCGAAGCGAAAAAACTGACAGTTACAACAATATGTCAGCACAGGATATAAATGTAAACAGTGTAGTTAATAAACACATTTTTATTAATCACTTGTTTTTGTTTCGCAGAATATTTTTCAAAAAGTTTGATGACACTACCGGATGGGAAAGCACACGGTGGCACTGCAGTACTGATTAAGAGAAGACTAAAACTTTATGAACTTAAAAAACATGGGAAAGATCATTTCCAAACAACGTGGATCTGTCTGCAGGAATGGTCTGGAAATTGTGTTCGATCAGCAGTGTACTGCCCTCCGAAGCACGCTATAAAAAAGTTGCAAAGACTAACAACGTCTAAAGGCAAACAACTTTATGAAGCTTTAGAGAAACAGCCCTGTATTTTTTATCTTTCCCGTCATCCTAATCCTACTTACTGGCTCACGAATAAAAAAAAAAACAAAGTACCAAATCTAATTGATTTCTGCGTAACTAAAGGCATTGCGCGTACGTAGGCCACCGGTTGCTATGATCTGTCGTCTAATCATTCACCGATGATATAGCAACAATGAGTTCCCGTGTCTTAAAATCTGAACACCGAAACGTCTGTCAAACAAATAAACAGACTGGAATCAGTATAGGAGACTAGTCGAACAAAATTGTCATCTTGATATCCCGCTAAGAATACCAGCAGATATTGATACGGCTGCAGAAAAGCTAAAAGAGGCACTGGAAATATCAGATGAAAAATGCAAATTAAATCAAGCTATCAAAACCCTGAAATTTGTTCTACAGGAAGAAGAAAGCCAATGTGTCCAGAATTGTTTAAGTGAACTCTCGGCAATAGAGAAGAACGAGTATTCTTTGTGGAAGGCAACAAAAAACCTAAAAAGGCCTACAAAGTCGAATATGTACACTGATAGACTACAAATTGGATATTGGGCGAGAAGCGATGAAGAATACGCCAATGCTTTCGGTTCACATTTAAAGACGGCGTTTCACAACACGTAGGAACTAATAATATCGTGCTGCCCCACTAGACGGATGATGATTCATTATTTAAACCTATAAAGTTTGAATGGAAGAAAGCTAAGAACACAATCAAAACTTGTATTAGCCCTACCTGACAAATGCATAAAACTAATAACCTACATTTTTAATGCGATCATGTTAACTAGTCATATTCCTCAAGCGTGGAAGATATCTTTGATCACAATGACACACAACGAAACTCAAATCTCGTCTTATCGTTCAATAAGCATGCTTCCCACAATCTCAAAGCTGTTTGAAAAAATGTTAATACCAACACTGAAACCAGGAAGGCAAATCATTCCAGGCCATCAATTTGGGTTCTGAAACCAAAATGGTACCATAGAGCAAGTGCATAGAATTGTAAATGCTGTTAGACAGACCTTTGAGGCAAAGCAATACTGTTCTGCTGTCTTCATGGATAGAGCACCAGCATTTGACAAAGTTTTACTCGATGGAGTAATATACAAATTTAAAGCGCTCCTGCCGAAGAGTATTCACTCAGTTCTGGAAAACTATCTCCTCCAAAGGCAATACATGGTACAACAAAATGGTGCAACAACTTCCATAAATGATATGAGCGCAGGAGTCCCAAAAAGGGCTCAAGATCTGGCGAATAAAAGTAAACGAAAAAAAAACAACTCATGTCACATTCACACTGAACAAACGCTCCTGCTCACCAATACAATTAAACGGTGTATATATTCCTCAATAAACCAAAGTCACATGTCTAAGCTTACACATAGACGGTTTCCGTCTGCGTTTACACTAGACGTGCGAAATGCATTCAACAGTGAGTGGATTGGAGAGCTAGCTCGGTGGTGCACATCCCGTTGTTGATTCTCTTCTTCATCTCACATTTTGTGAGTCCTTGGGTAATCCCTTTGCCTGCATTCCAATCTGACCACCAAATTTTACCCCTAAAAGCATTAATTTTGCTTAAGGGGTTAGGCTTCATTTTTGAAATATTTTATTCTCCGAGCTTTCGATGTCTTATCGTTGTCATTTTCAAAGCTAATGAAAACTTGTAAATATTTTCTCGGTAAAAAATAAAAAAAAACCTTTATAAAAGTACAAAAATTATGAAAATAAAAAATTTAAAAATTATGGTAAAAGTTATGAAAAACATCCAGGTCCAAAACTAAATTAGGCTGAGATATGTCACCATAGCCAAGAAGTATAACAGCCCTAAAGTATAGGGTTGTAACGGCTAACCTTCTAAAATATAAATTGTATAGCACATAAACCCCACGGTATTCGTTGGTCACACGTAAAACAAAATTTTTTGGATTATGAACAAATACAACAATGAAGATGAATTTTATTTTTATTAAGAAAAATAAAAAGAATAAATGTGCCTCACCTTACTGTACCTCTATATATTCTTACAAATATATACGTAAAAATATATTAACATCCAAAATCACAGAGTTCTTGTACGTTCACATCTTTAACACCAACTTTTTTATACCTATATTTCATCTTAGTTGCATCAACAATAGTTGGAAATCATATGTCTTGAAAAACAACACCACAAGATCAATCACAGCGTGAAGTGTTTTCAAGTTTCTTGTTTTGATTTTTTTTTTTTTAGTATTGTAAGTGTTGTCTAAAATGAAAACAATAAATCGATCATATTTTTGTCTCTTATACAAAAAAAAAACTTGATTATTTACGAAACAGAGAGAGAGAAGAGAGGCACTCATTATAATAACCACTAAACTCACCACTGACATTAAATTTAAAGGCAAACGTCAAAATAAATAAAATGCTATAAGCGCGCGAGGCCAACAATTATTGATTTGATATGATATGATATGATATGATAGAGACTTACAGGCCAACCATTATGGTGATCCTAGGTATGTATAGCACATTCCTGGAATATACGCAAATTAGTATTAAAATTTGCATCTTACTATATTCCAAAATTATGCGGGCCCAGGCCCTGCCTGCATCCTCGACATAAAGGGTTTGTGGGAATAGGATGTTAGTCACAGAAATAACAAGGGCGATAACCGCAGCAAAGTTATTATCTATCTACATTATTTTGTTAATAAATAATAGGTTAGTTATTAAAATTAAAATATCACACCTTTCAATAAAGTTTGTTAGTTTGTTAGTTTATGTTAGTTGTGAATAGGTATAGGATGCTCTAAATTTCATCATATGTATCTATCGTCCGCAGTCTAAAACGACTGGTATAATAATTTAGATTGACATCCAGGGGTCATCTCATCTTATGCTGCATAATTTTGCCTCGCTACTGTCCAGCCCAACACCTTTAACCCTAAGAATTTTGTACGTCAAGAATCCGACAGCACATTTTATACATATGACGACCTAAAAAGTCTTGTGGTCAAATATTAGTTACATTTTTGTAAGTCTCGTAACTCTGTAATATAGCTACCTTAATTATCCTTTCATTCATTTAGTTTAGAACCTGGTTATCTCATATTAAATAAATTCATGCATCTACTCTTGGTATAATTTAAACGCAATCTAAATAAACATCGCGACACCGTCCTATTACACAAAAGTATATATCAAATATCTTATGGTTTTGAACGTTGTAAACACACAATTTTCCTGTGCTACAACATTGTATTATATTGTTGCATAAATGTAATAAAATACAAAATCCATATAATAAAAGAAAAGTAAAGTTATCCCAGCCACTTCGATAAGTAATTTAATGTAGATTAACTATACCTTAAACCCAATATCACGAAAGAATCACGACCAAAGAATCAGAGTGTGGAACCACGGAAATGCATGTTAATACTGCAAAGTATATCCACATGCACATGCACATCACATTATCATATGCTGTAGCGAATAATCAAGTAGTAACCCTGTTGATATTTTTCTGTTTGCTCTGTGCTTTCTTCTTTTTTTTTTCCTTTTAATGTCATTCAATCAAATTTTACTTTAAAATTATTTTGCCTGTCGAGTTTCCGCTTATGGTCAAGATAAAAAGGTGTTAAAATATTTAAAATAAGAAAATATATAATAAATTCATGCAGATTTTAACGAGTGTGTTTAATTTTGGTGTAGTATCGAGCAAAATTACAATTTAAATAAATTAAAACAAACCGGATTACAGGTTAAAATAAAATATTGCGCATTTATGTATAGGTATGTATCTAGAAATTTTAAGATTTTATTTATTACATATTTTAGTTTTATACTCCTTTTCAATGTTTCTTTTTCTGTTTCTCCTTTCTAGTTTAGTGTTGTAAAAAAAAAAAAAAAAAACGTATTGTAGGTATAATGGATCGTGTTGAAGGATTTTGTATAACTAAAGTACCATCTGATGGAAATTGTTTGTTTTCTGCAATTGTTACACAGCTCTTGTCAAGCAAAATTTGGTGTGACAGTTATGCGATCTTTGCTAAGAACCTTAGAGAGCAATTAGTTAATCATATTTCTACTAATATCAGTACTTATAGATTATCTCTATTACATAGTGCTAAGGAGAAATGGCCAGAAGAACAGAATGAAGACCTACTAGTTGATTTATTCATTAAGGAACTAGCCTTAGATGGTACTTGGGGAGGTGAAGAGATTCTTCAAGCAGCCTCAGAAATATATTATATAAAAATAGAGGTGTATCAAAGCAATACAACTCCAATTATTTTTGGAGAATCACTTGAGAAGGTAATTCGAGTTTTTTATAAGAATAACCACTATGACGGTTTATTTGATTGTAGTAATAGTCCTGGTTCTTTTCCAAGTCATTTCCCAACAACCCGGATTAGAAAAATAGAAAGCGACTCTACATCATTTCGATTACTACCAGAATCTTTAAGTGATCAAACATCATCTTTTGTAGAAAAACGTTCCAATTTTTGTATAGGTACATGGAATGTTCGTGGTTGCTCCCAAATTACTAAACAACTAGTAGTTGACAAATTTTTAAATAAAATCGGACTTGATATTATAGGTATACAAGAAACCAACTCAACTGCCATTAATATTAATACTCCTAACTACAGTTGGTACTTAAGTCATAAGAAAAGAATTATTCCCATTGTGAAAAATCGAGGGGTTAAGAACGGGGTTGGTATACTAGTTAAGTTTAATTCTGGCATACATGTTCGATATTTTGAAGCACTATCGGAGCGATTATGTTTTGCCATAATTAGAGTGAC
This sequence comes from Nephrotoma flavescens, assembly GCA_932526605.1. Lineage (NCBI taxonomy): Eukaryota > Metazoa > Arthropoda > Insecta > Diptera > Tipulidae > Nephrotoma > Nephrotoma flavescens. The sequence goes on from OW052221.1 coordinate 13,064,829, forward strand.
CGGTCTAAGGGATTTGCTGGTAGTGTGTACACACTTTCGGTCAGAATTAAGAGGAACCACTTCTCATTTATTAGCACGCCGGATTTCTATGGTTATTCGTCAGTACGGGAAAGCACGTGAGATTTTTCTTTTAGGAGATTTTAACGCTCATATCGGGTTAGACCAAATAAATTTGTTGAGAGCGGGAACTCTTGGAAACAATTTGTTACATCAGCATACAAATGATCTTGGCGATTTAATAATAGAGCTTGCACTGCAAAATTCGCTTACAATTTGTACTACTTTTGGCCGTAGATCTTGTCGTATAACTTGGGAAGGACCTAACACGGTTTCTCAATTAGATCACATAATGTTTAGGTCAGAAAAATCCTGGTTAGAAGTGAGACATCCAAAAGGTTCCCTTTCCAAAAAATATAATGTTAGAGTAAAAGGTAGATTAATTAAAAAAAACGATTTCCGATCACAAACTTGTATTCGCTAATGTACAAAAGAAACGTCATAATAAGCAGAAACTAATTAATGTAGCTGTACATCCCCATGATGGATACGAAAATTTAGATTCAGGGCACTGGAGATTAGAGTTATTAAAAGATCCAAAAATAATTAAACAATATCATTCTGTCGTTATTAGTAGTCTAACCAGCAACGGGTTGATAAAAGAAGGGAATATTTGTATAAAAGATTCGGCCGAAATTGTTTGGAGAGGTTTGGTGCAATCGATGAAAACCTCAGCTAATTCTATTCTATCAAAGAAGAATAGTTTGTCTCCAGCTCAAAAGGCTTCACTAATTGCATTAAAGGCCGCTTTAAAAAGAAGACCTCGTAACGATTACCTGATACGAAATTGCCGCTCTCACGTTCGCGATCAGTTCCATCAATCAAAAGCAGAGCAATGCAAACAATTTTTTTCAAATTTAAATGAGATTAATCCTTTCAATCGACTACGTCAAACATATCGTTTTATTCGCTCCTATAGACGGAATTCGAACAGAACAACTGGATTATTTATTCCTCTTTCTGCATGGGAACAAGTGTTGGCAAATAGAACAGGTACCTCTATCTCTATGATACATGAAACGGATCATTGGCCTTTAGGTTCACCGCCAACCCGAGAAGAACTAGAATCCGTGCTATTTTCTATTAAGAGAGGTACAGCACCTGGCTTAGATCAAATATCTATTGAGCTACTTCAATGTTTACCAGAAGAGGGAACCTTACTATTATTATTTGTTATACAACAAGTTTGGCTGACAAATAATATTCCCCCTGAGTGGATAGAAACAATTCAATTTCCTTTGCCCAAAAAACGACGACCAACTACAGCTTCGGATTATAGACGAATAACTTTGTCTGATACAGGATATCGATTATACACTAAATTTTTACTAACCCGTTTAGAATTAATTCACAAAGAGATAGGTTCGTATCAAGCAGCATTTATTCGGAATCGTTCAACAGACGATCATATGTTTGTCTTACGTCGAGTTCTTGACGAAGAGTGGAAGGCCGGAGAAACCGTATATATTTTATCTTTAGATCTAAAACAAGCATTTGATACAGTTGATCTCAGTCAGGCATGCACCATATTATCTCATATCGGTATCCCTCATCATCTTATAAACCGAATAATTCAAACATGTTTCCATGAGAACACATCAATTGTTTGGTATAAACAACGGACTCAATCTTTTAATCGTGGTTCAGGAGTTAAACAAGGTTGTCCGCTTTCCCCTACCTTATTTAATTTAGTTATCGACGCCGTTTTGCAAACTCTTTCAGAGATTGTTCCTAATTTAAGATTAAATCAAGATCTGGGTATTGAAATACCATTAATTTTGGCGTATGCTGATGATATTCTGATCGTGGATACTAATTTAAACTCATTATCATCAATTACGACCGAACTTATCGCGTTGCTCAATTCTGTTGGTCTTGAAATAAACGAAAGCAAAACTGAAGTCCTCATAAGACCTTTAAATCACGATATCACGTCAGTACTAATTGGTGGTTTAAATGTCCGAGTAAGTAATACTTTACGATATCTTGGAACGTATCTAACAGTTGATGTCAATCGTCCTGAAACCATTCGAACGCGCTGTCGACAGGCTAACAACGTTGTTCAAATGTTAGCAAAGTTCATACGCGAACATCGTATACCATCTGATCTCGTAATACAGATGTACAAACAATTAGTAGTACCCATAATGACCTATGGCTTAAAGGTCGCGGTTTTAACCAAAGCAAATCGTTTGCGTTTATCCCGCTATGAAAAAAATTTCCTCATACAACTGTTAAAATATTGCCCTAATCGAACCCAAATAATATGTGTTAGAAAACTACTACATGGTAAGACCATCAATCGAAAGATAATTTCTTACAGGACAAGTTATTGGGGACATATATTACGAAGACCAACAGGTCATTTATTAAATGCAGCTTGGAGGTTTACAAAAAATTATATGAAAATCGGTCGACCTATTTATACATGGCATGATTCAATCAAACGAGATTTGCAAAAAATACCGGTTGATGTCAAACATTTAGAAGATGTTGCAAAATTGAGTAAACAAGCTCTAAAGAGAGAAGTCATTAAAGTATATGATTCCGATAGATCATCATCCAACGAGAGCGAGGACTACGTTTTTGATTCCAGTTGAATTCAAAGTTAATGTATATACACGTAAAATATAACACGCAATCTTATTTAAACGAGTATTATTATATAGCTCTTGAAATATAATCTTTAACTGTTTATTATATATGTTTAATATTTAATTGAATTAAAGTAAAATATTCTTATCTGTAATATAGTATCCTTATTTATATGATAATTTCTTTGTCGTTTTTAAATTCACGAGGTAAGTTAAATGTATTATTTTCCAAATTTTCAGTTTTCACTATTTGACACTTCATCCTTCTATTATAATGCAAATTTGATAGTGTGGAGTGTGCCCGAACTTTGATTTAGTATTTCTACTCTTGTACAGATGGCACAAATAATTGTTAGTTGCATGCAAGCAAAAAATAAAAACAAATTTAACAAGACAAAATGAATCCTTGAAAAGCCGAAATAATCAATTATAAATTAGTTACAACATGCACTAGTTCACACCAACTAATATATTTCCAACAAATAAAGTATTCACATAACAATATATTTTTATGATTGTGCAGATGGCACTCATAATCGTTAGTTGCAAATAGAAAAGAATTTAACGAAACCACAAGATTATTATTACTTGAAATATCACAATAATTAATTAATTATGAATTAGTTACAGTCCAGCAAACATGTTAATAAATAAAACAGATATGAATACTCTTTAATATTGATAAATACACAAAAAAAAAAAAAAAAATAACTACTTTTGTGCAGATGGCACTTACAATCGTTAGTTGCATGCAAAGGAAACAAAATTTAACATGACAAACAAAATAAAATGAAATCTTGAAAGGCCAGAATAATCGATTATAAATTATTTATAGTAATACATAAAGCTAGCACCGATCATTAACACCGACACATTCTAACAAATAAAGAATATGCACATAACACTAATGAAATCACACAAAATACAAAATATGTCTACTCTTGTGTAGATGGCAATCTTAATCGTTAGTTTCATGTAAAGAAAAGAAAATTTAATTTAACAAGTCAAAAAAAAAAAAAATCTTGAAAACCCGAAATAATGAAACATAAACACAAAAACATAAACTATTTATTTTATATACAAGGCACACCAACTAACACGCATTTTAACAGATGGAAAAGCATCCACATAACACCAATAAAACAATTTATTTATTTAATTTAATTATTAATCACAGTAATTTACGGACCGAAGAAAAAACGCGTCTAATCTCGTACACCGCTCGTACCCTCCGAGGCCAACAATTATTGATTTGACCACAAACCGAATCTTCCTTCTATTCCACCACAGTAGTATACATAAATATATCTATACATTTTGCAGAAAGACACCAACTAAGAATAAAATAAAAATAACAAGACACTTCGTTAGTGTAACATGAATTTTATTTATTTTTCTTCATGTAACCATTTTGTTCACCGATTTTTTTTATTTTTATTTTGGTTTTCTTAAGTTGATTTGTTTTTCCGGGGGGTGCGCGCAGTCTCCACACACAAGACGCAGCTATCTCTCAAGACGCGTACACAAGAAGTCCCCAAAAACGATTTCAACTATAGAAGTTTACTGTGCAAATTAAGCCAACGTTCAATATTACACGTTCATATGAGGATACCTAGTTAGTTAGGCATAAGAGAACACGAGTCAGAGAAGAATAAGAAAAATCTTAATTGAAAAAAAAAAAAATCAAGAAAATTGTTAAATTATGCAAATCAAGAATTTGTTTATTTTATTTATTTATTTATATTTTTATTTTATTTATTTATATTTATATTTTTATTTTTTGAACCGGTTCAAATGATATGGCGTGGATTAAGAAACTTACTTATACATATTTTATATTGTCTTGTTTCTTTAAGAAATAAAAATTATTTTCTTACATTTTTTTTTTATTTTTTATTTTTATATAAAAATAGAATTGAGAAAGAAAATATTTTAGAAGAAATATCTCTTATGTGTGTAAATGATCTAAATTTAAAATAAAATAAAAGTTTCCGGAATTATATTAGATGGATGGATAATCGCCATTCCTATATTATATCTCTTGGTGTATACCTTGTGCGACCGGTTAGAAAACACTTTCTTTACTTTGATTAGAGAAATTTTTTATTTTGATCAAAAAATATATCGATCATGCTCATTGTGCAATGAATTTTCAACATTTACAAATATGCTGTCCCAAAAGTACAATACCTTAAGAAATTCTGCATAAAACTTATAATGTGCGCATTCGATGTTTGTTCAAAAAACTAAACAATGTATGCGGGATAGTTGCACTTGAGCACTAATGTATATTAGGAGGCGTGCCGGATAGTATCAATTCATTAAAAAAACTCGACAGTGAAGTGAGCGCTTCGGCAAAATCTTCGGAAACGACTGATTCGGCACTGTAGTAAACTGAAGGCCATCAGACGTTCGGCGAATTATTTCTCGATTTGTTTCAAGAGGTTGGAGTATTAGTTGCATCGAACATCACTTTTATTTTATATTTGTGCATCGCTATGCTCTACAGGGATTCTTCACATATTACGAAGAGAAAGAATTATTGGAGGAGTTCCTTCAGAGACTTGTAGAAGCCTAATATTATGCTCTCGCTGACCTGCGCTTCGCTTTTTAGTTGACTGTGTTAAATGTCGGAAATGATGCCAAAATACACTCGAATTGATGAAACTTGCAATATTATCGGATTGGATGTATCGTGGAATAATAGGCAATGTCTAGTGGGCATCACCACCTACAATTAGCAATTTTCGCACTAAGGCCTTCCTTAATCAGCACTGTAATTACATCGATGATGGTTAAGACACCTTCAAGTAAAGTTGGGGCATCGTTTGATGCCAAGCAAATCGAAGAAAAGAAGTCGTCAAAAAGTGGAACTAGGTGTTTGAAACCGCTATATGATCTGTTCTGTCTCGCTTTAAGAGTATTGCTGTAACGATTTGTACGCGAGGGTGCTTACCATCAAAATCGAGGGCATGTTAGACTGGTTCAAAATTTCTGTTTATGTCTGCCATTGAATTTTTCGTTAATGATTTACACGATATATCATAAAGAGCTCCTCACTCATGCATTTCTTTGAGGAGTGCTTTCCATAGCATGCAATGCATAATTTGGTATTTTATATATTGCTTCTTCTCCTAAACCAGCACTTGAATGTAAGATGAATCGTGCCTTCGTATAGGTACGCCTCTCGATGAGCTTCTCGACTCGTGGGCTAACCGAAACATTCGCGGGATTACTTTGCCACTTATCTTGAACGTGTAGACTAATTGTTACGCGTCTTCATCGAACCTATTGAGTTTGAAGAAGGACTCTAATTTAGTGAGATTGCTTTGTGCGGCTAGAATTGTCTCTTCCCCAGTTCCTTAACCAAAATAAACGCATTGCTGATCAGGTACGATTAATGATGAATACTTAGTGGCGGATACTTATTCATTACATTAGCAGAATCTTTTCACCGGAAGAAAATAAACCATAGTGGACCGCATTATGGTGTTCACACGTATATCGAAGATCTGGAAGAAAACATAGATTCATCTAAATCCTTATTTAAATAAAATCAATTTTAATAGGAATTACCTACATTAGGAATGATTATGACAACTGCTAAGAGTTCTTAGAGATGATTTTTCCGATTTGCATTAAGTTCAAGAACATCCGAAATATGCTCGGCGGTACTAGATGCATATCTTGCAGTGTTAACCGTCTACATAAAGTAACAAATTTTGTTACAAACACAACCGCTTTAAACATTCAATGGATATTAAACATATCATTTAACGACATGGCTAAATATAAACAGACCTAATCAAATATACCAAGTTCACAGTCACCTTGTTTAATCGTCATTTCTGTGCGATTGTCTCAAACCTCAAACCTTGTATGCTTTATTGCGCTTTCTTAATGTTTTACTTCTAACATTTTAATTTTAAAGTGAAATGTGGATACTTTTCTAATAAATAAATAGATCCAATCTGGATTGGCTAAAAATATAATAAAAGTGTAAACGGGACTAACCAAAGGGCTGCAAGACAATCACAACCCTTCTAACGATATAATAAATTATGCAAGATAAATTCAACAAGGCACCTTAGTACATAAAATTACCATTACGGTGCGATTACAGTGTCATTTTTACTCATTCTGATATAATCATGTGGCATCTCCCACGCGGATAAAACTTCATATACCTGCTTTTCCATAAATTGGGAGATTCCAGTGTTTCTTGGCCGAAATCGGTTCCCCGGAAGTGGCAGCCTCCATACTATCTTTACCGTTTTTGCAAATATTTTCAAAAGTGTATCTTTTAAGGTGGGTGGTCCACATATACAAAAATTTGTGCCGAACGTGGCGTAAATATTTTCGCCGCAAATTAAAGTGTGTGACCGTGTGCGGCGCACGAAAACGAGACAAAAAATGTATACCACATTCAACGCACACGATCCAACACTTGTCTGTTTTTGCAAATTATAAATGATAAACGAATCTTTATAACAAAAAAATTAATTTTGATTTGTTATTGACTGACGACTAGTATAAATAATTAAGGTCTAGTCGTCAGGCAATGAAAATGGGAGGTGACATAAAAATTTGAGACCAAAATGTGTACGCCTAACGCGTTCGGCACAAATTTTTGTATGTACCACAAGAAAAATGATTATATAAATTGAAAGATTCTTAATTTCGAAAAATACAGGTCTAAATTGTATTTTCGGGGGATATACAACCCAGACCGATTGATTGATCGGGATAAAATTTCATACTTAAGTTTCTTCCACAAATTGAAAGATATCAGTGCTTCTGATAAAAAAAAGCTCCTACTTTTTTGTTTTTTCGCAAATATTTTGAAAAGTATATCATTCACAGCAAAAACGATTATGAACTAAAAAATTCTAAAATAATTTTGCAACAATGACGATTTTTGACAGCTTCTTTCTTCGATAAAAAATTGGGACCTTATACAGTCTAAATGTACTGCCTGATCAGGTTGAAACTTTATACCTAAGCTTTTTTCATAAATTTTGAGGTGCCAGTGAGATTTGTTCCTCCACCGAAAGTGACAGCTTCAATAAGAGCTTTTCCGTTTTTCGAAAGTCCATCATTTACGAAAAATACGAATATGAACTAACAGCTTCTAAATTTATTTTGCAACAAACCGGTCCAGATCAATTTTGAAAAATTTAACCGAAAATGACGGTTTTTGTAACTTTTTTCAGTAAAAATTTGATCACTTGGTACGCTTTTTCCATTAATTGGGAGATTTCAGTGATTTTGATCCAAGATCGATTCACCGTTATATTTTTTGTAAACATTTTGAAAAGTATATAGAATTTATGAAACAACGATTTAAAAAAAAATTAACTGTGCTTTAGACCACACTACTGAAGTAAAACTTCTAATATATATTTAATATTTATAATATAATATAGAAAAATTATAATATTGAAAAAAAAATTGGTCACCCTGTGCGTTCTCGAGTGTCACCTAGCCGTTTATGTCTGATGCCACAACAAGCAACCTTGTAACTTGGTAACTTTTTCAAGGCCAACTAGTAATAGATAATGTTTATGTATGTGTAACAAAATGGACAAAAAATCATTTTTGAAATCTCTTCGCATAGTAAAAATGGCCTTGAAATATTTTTTATTTCATTTATGTTTGTGTAATGTGGTTTCATCGAAAATTTGTTTAAGTCGCATTAAAACCTGTACCATCATACGTATGTGAAGATAGCCCGAAAACCATCCCGAGAAAAGACTTTTCAAACATTGGTTTGAGTCCACGCTAAACACGATAAAAACCTTTTGGCCCGAAAAAAACAACATGAAACATCTCAAAATTACACTCTATCCCGAAAATAAAAAAAAAAATGATTTATAAACCTGTTTATTATTTTTATGATTTTAAAATATTCACGTTGCAAAAAAATGTAATGTGTTGTACGTTGTACAATAATAAAATAGTAACATATTTCGTACATATTTCTGTATTCTTTCTGTAATATTATAAATTTAATAATGACGTGTTATTGTGCTAACACATAATATTTAATTTACTTAACAAAAAACACGCATATGATCTATATAACTAAATACCTAAATTTATAGATATAAGAGTATAAAAAACCACATTACACACTCAAACTCATATATTTCCGCTCACATGGATTGCCGAGTACATTGGTTGATGCAAGTGACTCGATTAGATCATTTCTGACTTATATTATGTAACCTAGTTGCCATACGATGGGGATTAGGATTATTTCTGGGCCCAGATTTAACCGATGTTTGTTGTATATGAAATGCTCCCATTAATACTCATATCAACTCAATATTATTCAACGTGATATTATTTTGATTATTTTCTAAATTTTTTTCGGCAGAGATATTTAATGGTAACTCAACGAACTCAGCGTTTGAAGTTTGCTGTTTGTTAGATTCATATTCGTAAATTGGACTATTGTCTTGTATATTTATCAAATCTATTGCAGAATTATTAATCGGGCAATTTACATCATTTTCGTTAATATTATATAAATTCAACTTCTGGGTTTGGTAAATCAACGATATTTGATATGATACCTACAGAATTATTGTGCAAATCGACGTTAGTTTTAATACGTCTTCGCCATATATTGTATAATTGGCTGCGATTTGCAACGTTGTTCTTAACTTTGATTGATCCACACATTTGAGCCATTTCTTCACTATTACCGGAAGTAAATTGTACAAGCGAAAAATTCAGTTGTTGGATTACACTTTGCACAACACCTACACTAATTGTGTTCCGTTTCTTTTTATAATTGTATCTAACACCCTTTTTAAACGGATTATTCATGTTTAAAAAAATAATCGGACGACTCCAAATTAAATATATTCGTTGCAAAAGAATGTCCGTATTACATCATCATAGGCAAACGGGGAAAGAAACGAAGAAAGAATCGGTTTCTGTGATACCTCGTGTGGAATGGAGCTGTAGTATAGAAAAAAATACATATATAAAATATATCACACGGGCGAATTTTTTTGGTCACCCTGTGCGTTCTGGAGTGAGTAAGTGAGTGAGTGACATAGATGTTATAATAAGGAAAAAAAAATTTGGCCACCCTATGCGTTCTCGAGTGAGTCAGTCAGTGACATAGAAGTCTATATTATGACTTTTCAATTTTCCAGTTTTTCAATTTCCCAATTTACAAACTTTCCAAATTTCCTATTTTCATATTTTTTATTTTCCAATTTTCCAATTTTTCAATTTTCCAATTTACCAGTTTTCCAATTTACCAAATTTCCAATTTTCATATTTTCATATTTTCCAATTTTCCAATTTTCCAATTTTATAATTTTCCAATTTACAAATTTTCCAATTTTGCAAATTTCTAACTTTCCAATTTCCCAATTTTTCCAATTTTCCAATTTTCCATTTACCAATTTTCCAATTTTTCTATCTTCTTATTTTCCAATTTTTTTAACCAATTATTAAAATAAAATGGTATCAACTAATGTTCCACCTAGGGATTTATGAATTGTCATGGCACATCCTGATACTAAAGGAAAATGATTTCGTTTTTGTTTATTGTTGTTGTTGTGTATTGTTATTGTTTCGTTCGCCTCGTTCGATTACATTTTTTGTAACGCATTTGCCAGCTTAGTCCCCAAGTCAAGCGTGCCTAAAGAAGTTTTACTTCAAAAACCCGATTGCAAATTAAATTTCAAACAAAATAAGTTCAGATCATTTACCATAAGGGCTGACCTTGTTGGTTTTCTGAAATTTTATCAGGAACAATGATTTTTGATTATACAAAACACTTTTTATATTACAAATTCGGTAGGTTCAATTTGTCGCTTTAGAAATTAAGGATGATGTATTCCAGATATATGTAATGCCGTATAAGATACCGGAAATTTGACAGCGGAAAATAAGAGATTATGCTACTCAAGTGGCAGCACTGTCACTAAAGAGAATTAATTTTGTTATATAATTACCAGCGGAAATTTTTTATTCCGTTAACCCGTAGGAGTTATTCCTATATGGTTTCATTGTGGTGCAATCTCCGTGGTGTCTTATTATTGGCAATGAGATTCACTCAAAAATAAAAAATCATGACTATTTTACTTAACAGAAATATTTTGCAAGTCCATTGTGATGTTTTTCCACGCTATTTGATAAGTGAAGCCCTAAAAAACAACTTATATATGATTGATTTTTGGTGTAGTCTTCGTGATGTCTTGACATTTGCCAGAATTGGATATACAAAAAATCAAAAGGATCCGATAAAACATCTCTATACATTCACACCATAGTATTAGAATAATTAATTTATTAAATATTATTCTAATTTCTAATTTCATGAAATTTAAGATTTCACTCAAAATTCCCATAAGAAATATTTTAACAGTGTGAATTCCAATACATGCGTATTTTTGTTAATTGGTATAAACCAGACATCAAAAAATTCACTCAAAAGAATTTCATTTGACGCAAAACAGATGAACAAGAATTTATAGTATTCACGAAAAAATCAAAATCGAAATATTGTAAATTTCTTTTCTTCACGACTTTATGATTTCTATTTTCTCATGAACAACTAAAAACATGAATTTTGTTTTTCGTAGATTAATGTTTTAAAAAATGATGAATATTATCTATTCAGTTAACGGACGAAAAATATGAAAAAAGAGTAAACTAATTCACAAATATTTTAAAATATCGAACTCAAGACTTATTAAATTCTTTCCGGAACCATTTTAGTGTTTTGTGTGAATTAACCATTTTACAAATTTTGATTTTGCAATTTTTATCAAAGTGGCACGGTTTATCAAAGAACTAAATTTTCGATGGACAATTTGATAGCAAATTTCGTTATTTTAATATTCGTCAATGATAAATTTATATCTATGAATTTAGTTTACAGGATGGCTGGGTTTGGGATGCCAATACGTTACGGGATGCTAATCCGTTACTAATTCGTTAGAGAGACTTAGGTTTTATATCGACGTGTATCAAAACTAGGGTATCATGTGATTTTTAGAGAGTGTTGACAAAATTCCTAGAAGAAGCAAACGGGAATAATTTTCAAGTTGTTTAACATGGAGCGATCAACTTTTTGCTTGGGATTTAATTTACGTTGAAGTGCTTATTTTGAATCTCTATCTATTTGGAGAACTAAGATGCTTTATAGTCAAAAAATAAATTATGAAGAAAATTATTGCAATATTAATACTAAAAAAATGTCTTAATTATATTGCATAAATGCGGTATATGTATCTAAAAAACGGGATCCGTTCATAACTGCATATTTTAAAATTGCATTTCTCAAAACGGCATATTTAAATTCTGCATCAGGTACAAAATTGCATTTTTCAAAACTGCATATTTCAAAACGGCATTTTTCAAAACGGCATTTTTAAAATTGCACAAGACAGAATGAAATATTTTAATCGATTATGAATCTAGAATTATCTTTTCGTTAATTTCTGGAATATGACCAACAGGTACGGTTATTTATTACACGATGAAATTTGAGATGAATGAAATTTTTGAACATTTGTGAATGATTCTTGCATTAAATTCTAGGATAAAGTCAAATGAAAAGGAACTTGACTATTTCTTAGTCGAGTAAGATTTAATTTCACATGTTTAGGTTTAGTATAGATATGTTATAAGAAAGGACCTTCATGGAAATTAGAAATTATTTGAAGATTTAGTATGCATATAATATTCTCCTTCACCTAAATTTTTCTACATAATATGTCGTTTCGAAAAATGAAATTTTGAAAAATGTCTTTTTAAAAAATGTCGTTTTAAGAAATGCCGTTTTAAAAATGCCGTTTTGTACCTATGTCGTTTTGAAACATGCAATTATGAAAAATGCTGTTTTAAAAAATGCCATTTTGTAAAATGTCTTTTTAAAAAATGCGGTTTAGAAAAATGCCGTTTTGAAAAATGCAGTTTTGAAAAATGCAATTTGGTACCTCATGCTGTTTTGTACCTTATGCCGTTTTGAAATATGCAGTTTTGAGAAATGTCGTTTTTAAAAATGTCATTTTAAAATATGCAATTTCGATCTGGACCCCTAAAAAACTATAATACAGTAAACCCTTGATTTAACGGATACGATTTAACCGACGATGAATTTAACGGACCTCGATTTATACCGACCCTCGATTTAACGGACAATTTTTTTTCCATTTTTCGATTACCGATTATGATGGGATTGGGTATACTGGATGGAAATGGGGAGATTTATAGAAGATGTTTTGGAAAATGGTCATCTTGGACGGAACTCAGTCAGGTTCTAACCGATTACGATGGAATTGGATTTGTTTAATGGCAATGAGATTCAATAATGATTTCTAGAAGAAGTTTCTTAATATGGCCACCTAGAATACGGCGATTACTTTACCGATAATATTGGATTATAAAAAGATAAACTGCTGTACTCGCCAGAGGATGATAAACCGACTCTTAATTTTCCTCTTTTGTGATTATTTCTGTAGTGGAGAGTGTAATTATTTTGTATTGCACGTACTTCAAAAGTGTAAATTTCCGCTTGGCTCGAAAGGTTCTGAAAATCTCAAGGTCTTAGAAGACACTATATTCCATGTGGCCGTGAATAGTTTTCGAGATCGTTGTTGATTAAAATACAGTAAACTCTTGATTTAACGGACCCCGATTTAACAGACCCTCGATTTAACGGGTAATTTTTTATTTTCCATTTTTCGGTTATTCACCTCCTCCATGTATATGGTATATATTTTTTATTTATTTTACTAAACAAGTTACATCAAGTTGAATGATATTTATTTAATTAGATTTAATTTTAAATTTAAATAAAATTGAGATTATCTCATTCATGTGATATTTTTTTATTTTATATTTATTTTTATTTTTTATTTCGTACTAGTTTCGAGAGTTCTCTCTTCGTCAGTTATTTACGTCAGGTATATATTGATAAATTGTTGATAAGCAGGCGTTTTTTTTAAAGCAAGCGGCTCATGATGTTAACATTTTTCTAGTAAGGCTGGATGCCTTAACATCTATCACCAGTACGTGATCCACTCATGGAATTTGTGGGTGGAGCGGCAGGCTAACTACATACTCTCACAAAAAATCTCGTGATGAACCCTATACAAAGGGCTCGAAAACTGTTCATGGGAACATGGATTACATTTTAAAACATTCGAATTTAACGGACTCCCCAATTAGTCCGTTAAATTGAAGTTTTACTGTAATTGTTTGGAAATCATGTATGGAGATTTGTAGTGAATATAATAGAATTAACAATTTAACTCAAACGTTAGAAAAAAAATATTTTTGCCATTTTCAAAAAAAAAAAATTAAACTTAACCACTTGGACGTAAAATGAAGTATAAGCGGTTACCAGTTGGATGGAAACATGTCCTTTAAATGTTTTGTGGGTTATACTTTAGTAGTTGTGTGCCTATTTCTTCTGAACAAAATTTTGATCCACACTCAATATTCGGAGCGTATCTTAAATGCATTTTCCTTTTCAAGCGGCTTGTTCCTCAGAGCCAACCAAAGAATTACCGCTTTGGAATTAGCATCCCAAATGGGATAATTCTATGTATTATGAATAAATACGTTACTATAAAGATGTTTAATTAGGGTTTTATTGATTATAAAAATGTACAGGGAGGGAGTCATTATTTTACTATAAAATAAAATAAATTCAGCGATCCTGATAAGAATCTAACATTTAATAAAAATTCTAACTAAAACAAATTTTACGTTATAAAAATTTTACTCTTTATATAAAATATTGGAATTAAATATATGATTTGAAAAAATATTAATTCTTAAAACTTCATTTCCTTACCACTCTGTAATTTTTTTTTATTAAAATACAATTTTAATTAACATTACACTAATAGAAAAACTACATACATACGGGAGTATGCACATTCTATCTTGTTCTAATGAAACAAACAAAAGTACAAAATATTTGCATCAATAGAAAAAGATTCACCATAAATCAAAATCGTCAATTTCGTGAATCAAATATCTTCATCACATTCACTCTTTTGTTTTTCTATGAATGTTGGTTCGTCACGTATTATCATTTTATTAATTTGTGTAATTTTTACTTGGCATCGTCAATTCAAAACAAGAGAACGATGTTTTTTTCGATTGAAGAAGAAACTATTTCGTAGAAGAATATTCATGTGCATAAAAAATAGAAAAATTTATTTTCCAGAATATTTTTGATTCTTCATTTTTGTGATTTTTTAATTCGTGAATTTTTTTGCACATTCATAAATGAAGATTCTTTGATGTCTGCTTCACACTCATGATTTTTTCGTAAACTACGTGAATTTTGGTGAATTATACACAAAGAGTTTTCATCTTAGAGATCTAAAAAAAAATGTTAAGCAATAATAAAATTTATAATTTGTGAAGGTCTTCGCTGTCTCTTATTTCGAGTCTATCAATCCCATCAGTTTTCCTTATGAATATCTTTGCATTCCGTACCCAAAAATGTTTATAATTCTTTTCCTGTTTTGCGGTTTTAGCTAAAAAATGCAATTCACGCAATTTGATGCTTACAGTTTCGTGAATGTCAATAGCGTTGTTTGATTGAAAGCCACAGTCCGACGCCATAAGATGTTTTTTATTTTTAAATTTTCTTTGAATCACTTCAACTTTGGTGTTTCGGCGACAAAACTTTACACAAATTTCTCCACTTCCTGAGCCAGAATTTCTATGTTTCAAACGATATGAATGTTTTATATCTATGTGGAATGAATTTGCAAGCCCAAGCCATCATTAAAGATGCGCATCATAATTTCTTCGGTGTTTTCATTTTCAACAAATGGGACTACAACCAGACCAATTGAATTTTGATACTCAATCTGCTCTAAAGGATCGATTCTCTTCTGCATTGCTGTAAATTTCTCTTTTAAATTTGTATTTTCCTCCATGAGATTTTTTACGAAATTTTCAATTTTTTCATCCAAAGGTTTGTAATTTTCTGCGGATTCATTTCTGAGCTGTTTAATTTCACTACATATTGAATCAACAGCTGATTGATTGATCAACGGCTGTTTCGGTGTTATTGAATCAATTAACCGTGGATTTTGTGTTTTTTTTGTTTTCTCACATACAGTACAAAACCACTTTTTTGTACGGTGAAGGTTATCTATATCGATATCAGTTAATGCCACACAAGACTGATGGAATAAAAAAATACACATGTCGCAAGAGATTGTTACGACTGTGTTGTCGTCAACAATACAAATTTCATTTTATGGATTACATCCCCATTTTTTGTAAATTTTTGTGTTTCCATTCTCCTCGATTTTTTGCGTCCGGGTTTTTTTATGTCTAAACGCGGTTAGTGGTGGATGGATTCCTGTGTGTTTTTTTTTGTTTTGTTGGTAACTAAACGAAAATGGGAGAGAGCGAGAACAATGCGCATCGAGTGTGTGTGTACAGCAAAACATTCCTTAAGAATGTTTTTCTTAATTCGCATTGATGTAAACGAGAAACAGAGAAGAAAGACAATTCTTCTGGAATGTTTTGCGCGTTATTCGGCGTAAAAAAATTTTTGTCATTAGAGTTTTTTTTTGGTTTGTGATTCGAATCTTGATAGTCTGGGTTAGAGTTTTATAACGAAAAGTTCTTAGTTTTTTGGATGTTTGAGCGAACTTTCTAGTTTTTGGTTTTAAGAAAACAGGTGTTCTGTTGTTATTTTTATATAAAGTAAAAACCAAGTGAAAAATTATTTTTGGGAATTGAGAAAAAAACAAAAATAAAATAATTATGGTAGTTAATTATTGAGTAATGTTATAAAAAAAAATATAAATAAAAATAAAGTTTATAAAAATTATATCACCCAAGTTTGTATAAAAAAAAGAAGTTTTGTTGTTGGTTTTTTTTTTTAGAACGAATTTAATCCAAGAAATCACGCGCAGTGAACGGTGTTTGATAATTTTTGTGAAAATATTTTGTTTTAAATACCTTATGCACGTGTGCTACCGTGATAAGGGAAGAGGAATTTTGGTGTGGTAAACTAAAACCACATTTTTGTCTGCGGACGACGAATATTTCACCGGGTGCAGCCCAGTCGGAGTAAGGGTGGCAGTTGCGGTCATCCAATTTTATATATCGGGGGACGTATCGCCACCTTGGATCAGTACGGGTGGCCAGTTGAGGCCACTTGATATTTTCTACGGTTTTGACGACAAACGCCCAACGTCATATTGCATTATTTACCGTGGAAGCCAATTCATATCTTTTACGTGTGGGTGAAGGTCGCTCTTCGTCACAGGCGACTAACTGGCCCGTTGTATAATTTTTAACTAAAGACGTGCAACGCCCAACTCTTCGTTTATGGCCAGCTGAGGCCGCATTATTTTCGGTGTTACGCGGAAGGACAACAACACCATCACCGTACGGTGGCCTTTGGAGCATTATTAGCACCTGTGTCGGTCGGACACAGCGGCAGCAACCCATACCGGTACTTAACGGTAAATACAAACCAACGCCTACAACCTAACGGGTGGCCAACCGGCCATTTGTATCTATATTGGTATCGGGGAGAGGCCCCGCAACGACAACGGGTGGTCCATCAAGGCTATTCGGGTTTTTATTATTTATGGCGGGAAGTCGCCCAACGGTCCGGGTAACTGGAGTTACCTGTGGCATGACGGCACCAAGGCCGCAACAGTAATTATTAAGGTACAATTTTTTTTTATTTTTTTTTTATTTAATTTTTCTGGTATATTTTTTTATTTAAATTCCTATTCTAAATTGTTATATAAACATTTTTGTGATCGAGCGCCGGATAGTGGTCGCGCGCTCGATGTGCATTGCTCTCTCTCTCTCTCTCTCTCGTTCTCTCCCGTTTTTCTCGTGGGAAGTTGTGTTTTTTTTTTGTGTCTAGATTAAATAGATAAAAATGAATTATTAAAATTTCTTGGTTGGGTATGATGAGGGGGGAATTCCCATCCTGTGTCGGCGTAGGGTAAGCGGTCCCTTGGTGCCCGCATCCGGATTCGAAACCTGTGTTTACCACCGTGCGAGTTCGGGCGGATGTGCGCACCAAGGCACCTCTCTACCGTTATGATTTTTTTTATTGTTTATTTTTTTCTGCTGTTCGTTCCTCAGGTTCCGGCCGACGAATTTCGGCGGAACATCGGGTTTTTATTATTTGCGTTTTTTCCCATTTTTTATAAATATCTGTATAATCACGGTGTAGGCCAGGAGCCATGCATGCCTCAAACCCCACGACCCTTCGCACTTCTCGCTGAGAACGTAGCCGGCAAAATATCACCGTGGAGGCCTCTGCATGCGCTTAGTGATAGTGGCAGTAGCCCGCCTATAACAAGATTATTTTATCCAAATATCTATTTACTTTCAAATTGCAAGTATTGCAGGACATAATTATTATGTTGGAATTTTAAATATAGTTGGTGCTAACTTTGTATTAATTATTTGTCAGATATTAATTGCGTTTGCACTTTAAGAGAACAATGACTACTAAACTGGCCATTTCATAATCAGTCCTTATGAAAAATGGTATCTGTACACTTTACATGATATAAATAAATTTTAAACTGGAAGGAACAATTCGGAAAAAATTTATGGATTAGAGTTTTTACTATATTTTTTTGATTTTCGTCGGTCATATAAGTTATTTTCTGTTTTTGGAAAATATCTCAAAAACTTCCAGTAGTAACCGATACTTCTGGTTGTTTTTCTAACAGCTTAGGCTCTATGGATAATACGGCTCTACTATAATAACTGAGACTCTATATTTTCAATTTGCTTTGACGTTCTCCATTCGAATTGTTCGCCGACTACTTTAATCATTTTTTTTTAAATTTCTTCCCTTTTTTAAATTAAGAATAGTATATTGTATAATTAGGAGGAAAAGTACTGCATTCCCGGACGATAGTGGAAATTGGCAACCACGGTAGTCTGGGAATTTTTCTTTTCCTCCGAATTGTACATACTATTTTTTCACCCGATCGTTAAAGTCCGAACGAATATAAACCCAAAATAATTTTTAGTATTATTCATTAATTATCATATGAAATCAAAACAAAGTAAAAAATCGAAAATAACATAAAATTATTGCTTAGTTAGCCACGACATCATAAGACATAAATACATTTTGTTTTCTTTTTTCAAAAGTATAATAAAACATATTCCCGGCCTATGTAGGCCAGAAAAAATTTTCTCTTACTATTATTACTTGTTGCTTAGCAACAAATACAACATACTGGAATCATGAGCTTTTCGTTTCGAAAAAACAACGGAAAGATATATTTTTTCCTACTAAGGGAAAAATTCCAACCGGGCAAATGAAATCGAAATTATTCTCTTACAGGGAGACAAATTTTAGTAAACTTGAAAGCAAATTTGAAAAACTGATTAAAGTAGCCGGCGGAAAATTTGAATAATATGGAGAAAGCAAATCAAAGCAAATTGTATTCCGATTGGGGAAATTTCCATTTTCAGCTAAATATAAACTACGGTCTTGGTCAAAAATCGGAACAGCTGGTCAAATCAGAATAATTTCTCGAGCAATGTTTTCATTTAAATCTCAACTTTTATAAAAACTCCTTAGAAAATCAAGATGTAATTTACAAATAAATTAAATAATCCCTTATGCACATGCCTGATGCGTTACGGTGCCAATAATTAAACCAAAACATATATCGTTAATCAGTTACGGCTTTACAATAATCAAATACCATAAAGATCAACGAGACGACCATAAAACAAAATAAAAATAAACGTAAAACAAAATAAATGCTGAAGAATCGAGTATAATGATGAGAAACAATCAGTTCTCATTAACACGAATTTATACATAATTTATACAAAATGTAGAGACATAAGAACAAAATCTTCAAGACGTTGATGATCAAGACGAAGGTAGTGATGGTGAAGAAGAGAACAGAATAAAATAAATAAATAAAGTATAAAAAAAAAATAAAAATAAATCCAAAGTAAGATAATTTAACACGAAAACCATTTAACAAGTTTATTAATGAAATTCAATTTAATCCAGTTTGATTTGTCTTTGCTCTGTGTTTTCTTTGTAAATAACTAATATAATTTCTTCATTGTGCGGTCGCCTCGGTTAATATTACTAACCGATCTCCTAAGAATTTTTCATTATTTAGATGCACATAATTTAAATTGTGTCAATAAATCGAAACAAAACAAAATTAAAGGGTCTTGATCAAGTGATCAAAACTATATACAATTTAATATTGATGATCGCCCCAAAAATTTTAACAAGGACTCCCTTTCAAAATTAAAGGTATCAATCATTAATCCAGTTGAATATAGAATATACCGGGTATTCTAAAACCGTTTAAATCATTTTAGCAGATACAATTTTTTGTCTAAATTTTTGGTAAACCCTGTAACTGCATAAAGAATAAAACAGATCATATTTTATTTGTGAACTATCTAAGATCTCTTCGATCGGATATAAATAAATTGTTGTTATTTTTGGTGAAACAAAAGAAATAAAAAGTGTGTTATGTTTCAAAACAAATTCTGAAGGAAAAAAAAAACAGCGATCGATAAAAATCAAATTTGACAAATATTTTAACAAGAAATATAAATAAGAATAAGATGTTCTGTTATCAAAATATATACAGGGTGATACGTATTACAATTTTATTTTTTTATTAATTCATAATCTCATCGAAATTATCTGCAGTAAGCAGAAAAGTAAATCAAATGAATGAAAGAAGATTAGCAAATAAACAATTGAAAATACAACAAATTTATGTAAGAATTTCGCTTGAGGATGCGACAAATAGAAGTTGGTGTTTAAACAAAATAAAACCAGGTGCAAACGGATCGATATTTTAATTAGTGATTTTATATCCAATGATTTTTTGAAAACGTTTTATTTAAGTAACGTGTAATAGTAATTATAATCCATTTAACACCATATTAGACAAGAATATCGTGCTGTAGATAATTTTAATTCAATTCAACTTAATTTTACACCGTGCTATTACAAAATGAAAACCTCAACAAGGAAACAATTAACGTAATTGAATTTAATGTAATACTAATGATCGCATGATTTGATTGGTAATAAAACCAAAATATACACAGGATTAACAAATGTTTTTTTTTCTATTCTATACGTGCGCTATTTAATTGGCCATTAGCAAACACGAGTTAAATGTATTCATTGATGTTGTATCGTATATTATGATGTCTTCAAAATTGTCTATAGTATTTCGAAGTTAGATATAAAAAATTAAAAGTAACACAACGATGTAAATAATTGAAACGGTATTTGCTGGTGCTGCTACCCGCGGCCAGGGATTTGACTGCCTCAATGAGGTTACAAAATAATACTATTTTTACGAGCCAGGTACAGAAATTAAACATAAATATAATGAAAGATATTACATTTATAATGACATTCACATGATTAGAGTCCCTAGAATCACTGGGGAAAAACACACTCAAAAGAACTGGTAAGACTCCAACCTACACTATTAAAATAATTAAATTAACTATTAAATTTGATATGGCTGGCACAAAAATTAAATTTAATAAAATCTAACATATCACGCGCACGCGAACACTTTGATTAAATTTGCGATACAAATTTTCTTGTATTACACTATAAAAAAAATGATCAACGGGACTTGTTTTTTTACAAAACGTAACTAAACGAAAAACGTAAAATAAGGTACCATTATTCTCAAACAAATGGTTTTAATGGATAAATATTTTCTTTAAGTTTAAAATTTTTTAAATAATTTTACAAAATATTTTATTAAAATCAAAAAAGGTTTTATTAATTTTTAAAAATTTGATTTAATAACAAATAAATAACGAATTTCAAATTTTTAGGAAATAAAAACTGTGTTTTTCAATTTTACAAATCAAAATTTTTATCAGTGTAGAGCATCGAGCAATGGAGTAGTTGGAGTCTCCATACGGCGGCGGTTCATGCATGGTGTGGGCTGGCATATCGCTTGAGGGTAAAACAGATTTTGTTTTCGTACCTGATGGAGGCCGTAGAGAAGATCTGACCGCTGAAAGATATATCGAGAACATTCTGTTGGACCATGAAGTGCCCTACACAGGATATATAGGGGAACATTTCATATTGTTACGAACTACTCGGAAGTGCATGGATAAGGTTGGGTTCGAGACGATGAAGTGGCCAGCCTGCAGTCCAGACATGAATCCAATTGAACATTTATGGGACGAACTATAACGGACAGCCCGAGCCAGAAATGCGGTACCATCTAACATCAGTGACCTCAAGACTGCGTTGGATGAGGACTGGGGTGCGATCCCAAAGTCTGTCAAAATTTTTATAAATATCCCCAATATTTTTGTTCATAATCATCAATTTTGGTTGCGTTTTCATTCAAAAATCACTATAAACAAAGTACTGAACCAATTTTCATGAAAATAGTGTAATTTTAAAGTAAAAATATCAGGATTCCAAAAAGATAATGTGTGAAAATCGCGCTGAAGGGTTGATTCGATTTAGTTACTCGCGAGTGTAGTAGAACATTCAGATGAAATTTCAGGATTATGCCATCCAGAATCCTCCATCAGCCAGAATTAAAACGAAATTTTTCGAAAGTGATCTGTTGAAATTAGGGTTGAAATGGGGGTCTCCTACGGGTGATTTTGGCTGATGGAGAGTAGGCACAATCATTAAACTTGGTCAGTGTGTTCAGTACAAGCACTTTATGTGATTTCATTAATCAAAGGTAAAGGGTTCCTACGGGTGATTCTTTACCTACTCCCAATCACGAGTATAGGTAAATTTTAATTTTGATAAAGAATCATTTGGAAAACAAAATTATTTTGGCTAGTTTGAAAAATTACAAAGCTGCTGGTCTCAAAAATCGACCAGCGGCCGAAAATAGGGTAAAAATAAGGAATTGTGATGTGTGTGTGTTACGGGTTACGGTTAAAGTTCGAAATCGGTAAATGTCCGAAATTTTAATTTTTTTAAATTCGTTTGCACGATTAAAAACCTGTTGTTCAGACGTCCAATCGTTACGAAATGTTCATCGATCAACCCCCTACATCCCCTTAGTTTCATTTATTCCCCATCAGAAGGCTAAGCTTCATGGGGGACTAAATTAGCGAGGTCATGATAGTAAAGCGGTTAGTCCCTACTATTCCAAATTCCAGGGACCGCATAAAAAAACGCACAAAAAAAATCTTCCGAAACTTCAAGAAGTATAAAAAATAGTTTTCGCAACACATTTAAAAAAAATTTGTATGCGGTGAATAGGGACCGCATAAAAAAAGTTTCACGTAGAAAAAACTCAAAACAGTACGCAACCGGACGCAATAGTTACGCAATGTGATGATTGGATTAAAAGTTTGAAAGAACTTAAGCAGATCGTACCGAATAAATTTTTTCACACCGCATAAAAAAAAATCTCACAAAATAAATAAAGGACATAAAATGCACAAAAAAGGATCACACAAAAACAGGTTTGACTGTATTTGCAATAAACAAAAAAGCTCCAATGGAAACTGTCACTTTCGGTGAACCAATTTCGGGCAAAATTCATTGATAGCTCTCAATTTGTGGAAAAAACTTAAGTATATGAAGTGTTATACCGATCAATCAATCTGGGTTGCATCCCCTTAATTTTTGGAAAACCAATTTGAACCGGTATTGTTCGAAATTTAATTAAGAATCTTTCAATTTATAATCATTTGTCTTGGGATCACCCAATTTATGGAAAATTTCGTGTATGAATTTGTATCCCTGTTTAGCTACGATTTGATCGCATCTTTCTGTCTTTAATATTTAACTCTTCTTCTTTATTTTTGACATGCTCTTTCTATTTTAGTTTCGCGACTAGAGAGTCATGTTTAGATATTTTGCCGTGTTAGCATAAGAATTTGGCTGAAAGTTCAGTTCTACTGATTTAGAGTTGAAATGTGAACAGATTGTTTCATTAAGTTTTATTCGCCATCTCTTCGTCCAGTGGCACTATTCTGGTAATTCCCTGGGAATAGGGAATTAGGGAAAAATTTTATATGTAATTTGTATTTTAAAATTTTTTTTCTGGCATACTGAGATAAAAACCTAGTGGTAATTATTTTGAAAACAAAATAAAATTGGGAATAATTTTCCCTGCCAATTTAAATATGGAAAAATTATTCCCAATTTATAAATATTTAGATCAAACTTTTCTCCTTAGTAGGCCGAAAAAAAAAAATATTTGAGTTGAAATTACATATAAAATCTTTCCCTAATTCCCTATTCCCAGGGAATTACCAGAATAGTGCCACACAGATAGTGATAAGTTTAATGGCTCTTGGCAATTTCCTTCTAGCTTCATCTATGATATCAGCGACTGCTTATTTCGTCATACCATCATCCGCAAACATTGCTATGTTTGTCTCCTCTATGGTTGGCATCAGCAAATATGATAAAAATTTTACATTACTTATTTTTACCGGTTTATGAATAATCAACAAACACATTTGGTCAAAGTGGTAAATGTGAAGTAAAATATTTTTTTTTGATGCTTAATAAAAGGTTTATGATTTGCTGTGCTTAGAATGTGTTTGGCCATAAGAAAAAATTAAAAATAATGAAAATATTAAAAATAGTTATGAAAAGCGTACGAACATTTTTAGGTTTATAAAATTTAATTTTGCATCCGGGTGCATAGGAGCAGGATTTAAGTACCAAGCTAGCCGTCAGCACTATTTAAACAAATTTTCAGAAATTGAGGTGTCCTCACAACTAGTTGAAATTGCAGCTTTGCTTCTTTGACATTTTTAATCTCAAAAAAATCCATTGCAATGAAATGTGTTAAGCCTTTCTCTGATAGCATTGTCATCTGGTGTTGTATAGACACTGGGGTTTGATTTTGTGGAAATTAGCTTCCGCGTTCACATCCAGTGTCATATGAATTTGTAATAAATTGAGACCGATGTGCACCTTTTGCGTGTGTGCGACGAGTAAAGGTATAGAAAAAAATGTTTGTAGTACGTTATTCGTTTTTGCGTGTGAATTGAGAGAGGGAAAGAACAATAGTTAAATTCTATAATTAAAAATGTTGAGTGCCAGAATTTTTACGAAGGCATCACATATTACGGGCGGCCGAGACAAGGCTCGTTCGCCTCAACGTGTATCATTTTCCACGAATGCCATACAGTATAACGGACGCCGCAAATAGTATTATATAACGGGTGGCCAGTTTAGGCCATTGAAATCCACGGTTGCGACGAGCCAACGCCCAACGATTCATTTTCGGCCCAAGACGTGGACGACGTCCAACGGGTTTACGGTGTTGGCGAGACAACGGCCAACCTTTTCGAGGGCCTATCAAGGCTAATTTTTTGGTCAAAGGCGGGAAAACGCCCAACATTTTTGGCGGCATATCAACTCCAAATTTTTGGATGACGGTGGAAAGACGCCCAACGATATTTTTTCGACGCCCAACATAACTTTTACCAAAGGCGGTAAGACATCCAACGGTATTTTTCCAAAGGCGGGTAGAGATCAACATTACCGGAGGCCCTACCGAAGCGCGAAAGGTACAATTTTTTTATTTTTATTTAAATTTTTTTTTTATTTTAACTTCCATTTAAATTTCCAATTTCAATTTTTCTATCAAATTATATTTTGTAATCGAGCGCCAAATAGCGGTCGTTGTGCAAATGATCGGAGAGCACGTTGGTTGGTTTCGCCCTCAAAGTTACTCGCCTTCGTCAACCATATTTTGGTTCGATTTATTTTTCCTTCCAACCAGTTTTAGTTTGATTCATTTTTGTTTTATCCCTTCTCCCACTTCTTATTTTTCTTTTTTTCTCTATGTTGGACAAAATTTCGTTTTTTAAAAATTTACACGGCGATTCCTGGCATTTGGATTTAGTTCTCTTTCTCCTTGTTCAGTTTCGAAGTCAATTCAGGTTATTTTACCTATTTTTGTTTTATAAAGTAAAGTACTAAAACATCTTTTCGAGACGGTATGTTGAGAGGGGATTGCCATTTCGTGTCTCACCGTCTCTCCTCGTCATCCCTTTGGCAGGACATACACAGTGTCGGACATTCGTCAACTAAATAGCAGTCGAATTTTGACATTCGATTTTCAAAAAAGTTTCATAATAGCGGATTTTTCTATATCGGATTTTCATAATAGCAAAATCCGCTTTCGGATCCGATATCGAATTTTTCATAATAGACCTCAGTTTTTTAATTTGCTTTTAATTTTTGTTTATTCTGTAAACGGTGTATGACACTTGTTTTATATCGATCATCATACATAATAATAACTTTATGTTTGGGAGATTGCAGAGATGTTAAATGTATCGCACGCAAAAGTTGAAAATCAGTTAAAATGTATGCTTGCTTAGAAAGTCGATATTTAGGTTACGCATGATTTGAACATCTTTATTTTGATTAATTCGGGCCGGCCCGTTTATAAAAACCAGGATTATGAAAGCCAAGATGGAAGATAACGTAAACTATAGAAATTAAAAATTTACACAAATATTTAAATTTATCATTTCCAGGATATTTTTAGAACTAGCCAAAAAGGGTCTGTGCTAACCATTTTCTGTATGTCAAACTAGTGCCATCTATTGAAATATAAATGAACTAAAATTTAAAATTTTGCTCGTTAATCTGTGGTAAAATTGTTGATTTAATTTGATAAAGAATGCCATCTTATGGGTATTTTTATAAACAAAAAAAAATAAAAATGTTTTTCAATATTTAGCGAAACATAAATTAACATGCTTGATTTAAAGCAAAATAACTTAACAAAAAGTGTCTATGTTTAGCATTTTCTGCATGTCAAACTAGTGCCATCTATTGAAATATAAATGATCTAAAATATAAAATTTTATTCGTTAATCGATGGTAAAATAATTTTTAATCAAAAATATATGAAATTAAGAGTGGGGAGGGAAGGAAATATTGGTACAATTGGAAGATTATGGAAGATTAATAAAAAAAGCAATATTTTATTAATGAAAAATTTTGAAATGCAATAATTGTAGAGGCTAACGGCTTCGATAACTCTCACGGGCATTCGGGAGGTCGCTGCGCTTCCCCCGCTTACCCTTCCGAGGGGCTTAAGATTTGAATTTCGGGGGACGTAGGAGCGGGGATCAACAAACATGTCGCACTGCATGCCGCACGTAGGAGCGGATTATATACAATATATTAATGACACGTATTTTGTTTTTGTTTTTTCGGGGGAAAACGGTACATTTTTGGGATTTACCGTATTTCTTTTGTTGCTTTTGTAATTTGTTCTTCCTGTGTGCAATCCACTTTACTTAAATGACGGAATGGTGTGTGGTTTCTAATTAATATTATCAGTGTATTAAAACAAAAGGAAGATAATTATAAAACAATAACATGGAGATTATTTCCCCTAATAAAGGAAAGAAAAAGTTAGTTTTTAACGGGTATGAGTACCATATGGAGAGAAGTGGTGAAACATTTCAATGGACCTGCGCCGCTAGGAAACCCCTGTTATGCAAATCACGCGTGGTAACGAAGGTGATTGACGGGTTACATGTACCAAAAAAGGGGCCCTCGAAACATTGCCACGAACCCATAGCCCATTGTAAGGCCATTGGCAAAGCGAATGCCAATTTAAAAGCGGAGGCAAGAACAATTGCTTCAAAACCGTCGCAAATAATACGCAATACTGTAATTGATTGTGAACCGGACTTACGCATTTATTTACCAAACAAACAGCAACAACAAAAAATAGCTCGAGTAAGACGCACACCATTGAAAGTGCCTGATAGCATTGAATCGATAAACTTACCGGGAAGTGTAAAATTCATCGAAGGCGAACATTTTGTTCTTTCGCAGAAATATTTTAACCAGCAATGCGTAATAGTGTTAGCAACAAATTCGAGTCTTTCATTATTGGCTGAAGCTGATTGTTGGTTAATGGACGGGACATTCGAAGTGGTTCCAGGATTCATGCCCAACTTTATGCCATCCACGGTAAAATCGGCAACGAAATTGTTCCGCTGGCATTCGGAGTAATGAGCGCCAAAACAGAGGTCGCATACTTCGAGTTTTTTTATGAAATTTGCAAATGGGCATGCGAATGGAATATAAAGCTTCAACCAAAATTAGTAATTACTGATTTTGAAAAGGCGAGTGTAGCGGCACTGAAACAGTTATTTCCGGATGCTGAGTTTAAAGGTTGTTTGTTCCATTTTGGGCAAATTATTTGGAGAAAGCTGCAGGCTCAAGGCTGTGCCATAAAATATGGCAACGACGAGAATTTCAGTCTTCAAATTCGAATGCTAAAAAGTTTAGCCTTCCTTGCGTCGGAAGAAATTAAAATATATTATAATGAATTAAAAAAAATATTCGATTCTGATGCTCGAAAGATATCAAAATGGTTCGAGAAGAACAACTTGATTAGGAATATATCCAAAAAGGCAAAAACGGCACCGAAACCGCAGTATCATCCTAACTTTTGGTCGGTATGGGACAATGTGAGGAGTAATTTACCGCGAACCCAAAACTCTGGGAAAGGGTGGCATCGAAGATTACAAGTTTTGGTCGGAAAACCACATATTGGCTTAAACCAATTAATTTCCGAACTTGGAAGAGATCTAATAATGGGAAAAACCAGAATAAGTCAGATGCGTGCCAGTGTTCCACCACAATTAAAGAGAAAATCAATGTTAAGACATTCAAAAATAATGAATGTAATGGATCAGCGAGGAATTATAGCCAAAACAGAATACCTTAAAAATATTGCCTATAATGTTGGGCTCACTACTTGAATTACTCGAAATCTATTTAGTCAT
This sequence comes from Nephrotoma flavescens, assembly GCA_932526605.1. NCBI lineage: Eukaryota > Metazoa > Arthropoda > Insecta > Diptera > Tipulidae > Nephrotoma > Nephrotoma flavescens. The sequence continues at coordinate 13,093,277 of OW052221.1, forward strand.
TATTATTATTTAATTCTAGTCATTATAAATTGGATTAAAAACGTATAATTTTTTTTTGAATTTTGAATTGTAAAACGTTCTTTTCAGAACGACCACAAAATAATTTAATCAAAAGAATAATTTATTAATTCGAAAAAAACCGAGAAAAATCATTAAAAACTTAAAAAATTAAATTTATTATTAATTTGAAATTTTAGTTCATTTATATTTCAATAGATGGCACTAGTTTGACATACAGAAAGTGGTTAGCAAAGACCCTTTTTGGTTAGTTACTTTGCTTTAAATTAAGCATTTTAATTTGTTTTGTTAAATATTTAAATACATTTTCATTTTTTTGATTGATTGATTGATTGGAATGTGCGACCAAACCTAAGTAAGATTCCCGGTTGACGCCGGGCCCATCCGCACACTCTTTTACATATAACAAAATGGAGGGATAGGAAAGGTTTGTTAATTCTTATGGAAATTGACCCGGTTTCAGACACCTAAGTAGTCAATAGTTAGTAAATTGTTAGTAGAAATGTAATATAAGACGGTTAGCACAAAACAACACAATTATTTTTGATTTTTTTTCGATATATTCAGAACTCAGCATCCTAAAAAAAATATAATTATAATTAAAAAATTTTATTAATTAAGTTGCAGTAAATTTCCTGAAATAAAATGTCATTATTAAGAGTTAAATTAGCTTGAATGAAATAAATGTAATGTTATGATTAGTATTAACTAAATTTCTCTTAAAACAAGTTAAATCAAAATAAATTAAAACAAATCGAATCCAGAAATCACTAAATATTGCAGTACTAGTATCAAAGCACAAAAGGAACGGACGACCTTCTTTTTATCTTCAACTGGTAGAATCTTTGTGAATCTGTTGAATTAATGGATTTATTTATAAAAAAAATAGTTAAATAAAAAAATTATATAATGTGAAGATCACTTGTCCTTGCCATCCCTAATGGCCAAATGAAAACTGGTTTCAAAAACAGATAATCTGATATATGTAAGGTAATATCCATAATGTATGTTTGGCACAGTTTTAGAACCCCAATACCTAAACAAATTAAACCAGAATTGAATAGTTAATTTAAAGCAATCAGGAATCTGTAAGATGGCAGAATTAATAAGTAGCTAGCACAACTGTAGGATCCATTTTCCAAATAACCCAATCGTATTAAATAAATCATAAAAAGAACAACCAGCGATAATTGTTTATCAAACCTAGAATAAGCTAATCAAAACCTTCACCAATTTACTGTCTCCCAAACAACCTCTTCATGACAGTCTCCCGAAACAACCTAGAAAATAATTTAATTAAAAAAAGCCATGATCCCTGAAACACTATATCTAAGTACAGCAATATTTAACTGCATTTCAAATTTAATCTGTAGCTTTCAAGATATCTGCAATTCCATAAAGTATTCGCTGAAATATCAAATTTATTAGAAACCCGATAGCCATTATGATTCCTATTGTCTGCTCTTCTGACTTTTAAATTAAAATTTTATTTTTAATTAGAAAATATTACGACTTCAAAGATCCTGTAATCAAAAATCTTCATTAGAAATAACTAAATAAATGAGCTTAATCAGGAACTGGATTGAATAATAGTATTAATAAACACCTGGTAAACCTCGATAACTCTAAATTTCTCACCAAAATATTTATAATGATTAAATAGTCAAACGCTGAATGATTGGATGAAGGAATATTAGTAAAATTCTAATAATCTCTGAAATCACACTGTGAAAAGAATTATTTTATAAATAGTCATAGTAAAATGTACCAAAGAATATGTTATGCTTATCCAGGAGTACTCGATACCCACCCCCTCTATAAACAAAAAATACACTGCAACACACAAAGTTATATCCGAAACAACCCCAAAAGACGGTTTGAATCCTCTCCCCGTGACACCTCTACCATTCGCCAAGCAATCTCTAATCAACATCACTATTCGACAACACCCATGCTTCATACAGCCGTGATTATAAAAGTATCGCGGCAATCCTACAGCTCAAAAACCCCAACGTACGACCGATCATCCTGAAATTTCAAAAATGACTCAACTCCCGCGAAACCGACGGTAAAGTGTAAGAAAAACATCTATGATATTCAGCAAAGATACCAACCTGGATACACAAATCCAAACCTCAGACAAGGGTTCCATGCAAAACCGCAAATTTGCCTTTTTATACCAACAATTGATTGATAATTGATTGACATCAACTCCCAAACAAAACGATTTAAAATAGCCCAAAATAGCTTACAAATACAGGTAACGACAGAGCATGTTATATGAATATAACCCTCCGTAAGTTGAGAAACACAATGTTCAATGAACAACCATCATAAACCGCAGACACCGACCAACCACTCATCATGAACGAAATCTATTCAAAGCACTCTACCACAAATAACAAAGAAATTTTATTGCAATACGGCTCCACCATATCCTCGCCGCCTCTGTGAAAATTGATCATTGCACAAATGAAACCAATGAAAAGGCGAACAACTAGGAAAACAACAACTAAAATCTATGATTTGATCTTCTGTTTTTTTGTGTTTTTTCATATCGAAAAACATTTACACACACAAGCACAAAAAGTAAATACCTATGCATATAACAAATATATAATAATTATTTAATGAATATAAATAAAATAATATGAAAACAAAAACAACCCTGATCTTGTAAATTGTTTCTTCGTAACCAACACATATATACCCAACGGCCAATATAGCCAAAGCTAAAAGCATATAACAAGCTATATACATCGCAAAACCACATTTTCAGTGGATATTGGGATGTATACCCCGCTATATACACCTCCAATACTAATCTCCATGTAAAATATATAATGTACGAGCAAATATATATGTATACCAAACAAAACGTAGAATTCAAAATTACCGGCAAAAAAAACGAAAAATAATGGTAGCAAAACAACAACAAAAATTGTTAAGCGAGTGTAACAAAAACAGAACAACGGCATTAAAAATCCCTTTCTCGCGCAAACTATACTCGATTGACCCACTAGATGAGAATACTAGTACTCTCTACAACTTTATGGGTTATAAAATACAGTTAAAAGGTTTATATACTTAAAATTTATTTGGAAAAAGTATATATAATAATTAAAATATGTATTGAAACAATGAATAAATGGACAACACTTATCTTAGCATCCTTTGGAATCAAAAAAATCATACATATTGAAGGTTTACATATAGCGCGTGTGATGAATTCAAGCAATGGTATTAAGATATGTAATATAAGTGCAAATTGTTACGTACATATTCTACACCAATGCAAACACACCACACACAAATTTATATAAACATACAATATGTACAATTTTTCACTTTACTCATCAATTTACACAAATTATTATAATATTATTATTTATTTATTTATTTAACACATACAAAATTATTAGTTATTTATTAGTTAACTATAACAAATTTAAATTAAATAATTTATTTATTTCGAGGAGGGACGTCTTTCCTCGACGACGATCAATCGCCGACCATTTAAATACATTTTCATTTTTGTATTAAAATTTATTTTATTTATAAAAATATCCCTAAGATGGCATTTTTTATCAAATTAAATCAACAATTTTTTAGTTCAAATTATAACCACTTAAACAAATTTATATTAAATTTTAAACCAAAGCGGAAATAATAATACGTATAAAATTGAAATATCCATTAGGTGGCAGCACATACTATTTACATTTTTAGTTAGTGTTATGTCCATTTTCACAAAAATGACGCAACAATCAATTTGCAATGCTCGGCCAAAAAATTTAAGGCTAGAAAAAAAATTAAAAAAACAGGTTTTTTTTAAAACCAGGCTTTTTTTGGTACACACCAGGCTTTTAAAATAACTAAAGCTAAAATATGTATGAGGAAATCCCCACACATTCAGTATCCTTATCAATTTTACATAATCTGTAGTATAGATAGCAGATAACTAAAAACCAAACTAAAGGTTTACCTGATTTTCGAAAAAACAATATTTTGAACCGAACGTACGTACACGTTATACTTATAGTTGAGTAGCTAGATCCATAAGATAGACGTGAGATAGTGTAGGTCAACAAAACCTTCCCTTACATATTTGTGACTGAATTACGCACATTAGCGAGAATTTTATACCTTACCTAATTTAATTAATTACGCTGGTGTAGTAAACAATTTAGCAATTTAGAAACGCAGCCCTAATTATGATTACCATTTTACATTAAAAAAAACAATTCACTGAATTGTTTAAAACCTCTATTAAACATTGAAAAAATATGCAAATGATTTGCTATCAATATTCTGAAAAAAATGCAAATTTATAATTTATTACTCATGACTTAGATATATACATAGTAAGTTATTGAGCAAAAATTAAGATCAATCAAATGTAATGTCAAATTGCATAAGCAGGCAATATGTTCTGAAATTGGTAATTTTTCTTAATTCGACTTAAAAGGTATATAAGCACACATATGCACACGTAATTAATTTTAGTAATGAGTAATTGCAGAATCGTGTATGTATAGAATGATCACTTCTAGGAAATTTACTACAAAGCTGTCAAAAATAAACCTGTCGCTCGCTGTATGAGATCGCGATCAAACTTAAGATCTCAATCGTCACACAAATTTTATGATTAATTAATGAAAATTGTCAGTCCCTGCGCGTATAAACCGCTGAAACCAAACAGAAAAATGTACGACGATGATTTTTATCAGATCTCTTAATCTCTAAAGTGTTATAATTTATTAATTAATCTGTCTCCATACATAACGTTAGATTTTGATCTATAACGATCCTCAAAAGTATTATTATGGGATGCAAAACGGTCCAGCGAGAGAGAGAGAGAGAGAGAGAGAGAGAGAGTGATACACAAACTAAATCAATTATTGGTTGTATTTAATTTGATAAATTTTACGATGTTTGTGTGTTTAAAATTTATTTTTATTTATTTTGGAAATGTAAGCAAAAAAAAAAAAACAAACAAAAACAAAAAAGTTGTGTACAAGAAATCATCTTAATAAAATTTGATCACAGCATGTAAGGTTATTTTTACCTTTTTATTTGTTTGATGCTATTGTTAAAGGTATTGGCTGTATTTGGTCGAATGTACAGTGGATCAACGCGCTAAATTGGGTTGAAATATTTTTTAGTCATGAACTGATCGTTCTTTCATAGTTTTGCACCATTTATGATTTTAAAAATGATTTTTAATTAAAAACAGTAAATTTCATATCAAATTTTAAAGACGTACTATTGATGTACTGTACGTGTGCACATTATAGATTGCTCATTTGTTTGTTGTTGTAATTTTAAAATAAATCTTCAACATTAACATTTAAATTTGGACAAAAATAAATGTAATAAAATAAATTTTAAAAAAAACCGATTTTGGATGATAATAAATTATTTGAAAGTTTTTATTTTATTTTATTTTATTTATTTATTTATTTATTTTGAGAGACATCCAAGATATAGTTTGAGTTAAGAATAAAATAAGGATTTATTTTTTGTTTAAGTAATCCAAACAATTCAATTCGATTTTAAAAAACTGTTGTATTAAAAAAACACATAATAAATATTAAGCCTTATGGCTCTAAAATTGGGAGTAACCAGGTCAAACAGTGAATTGTGTCGTTGCTGTATTAAACCATAAAGCACTTTAATGCATGCATGAGTTCAATCAATCTAATAAATCGATTCAACATATAGATCTAAGCCCATTGGCAATTATGTTATTTAATCTTAGTTGTGATTGGCCTAGGTAAAGTAACGGCTAACAGTACTAAATGTTCCCACATATACACGAAGAACTGGAGGTATCGGTAATTAATTGTGCCCCAATTCTTGTATTTTTCCTTTCATTTGCTCCTTGGTTGTAAGGAATAACGATAATATTTAGAGGGTTGCTTCATTTTATAAAACCAGATTATCCGTTGCTATATAGAAACCTGGATAGGAACCAAGCACACAATTTATCAATAAAAAAATATCAACATAAAAAAATATTTTTTTAGGGGAAACTGGAGAAAGCAAAGGTTGCTAGACCTACTTTGGTTTTAAAGTTAACCATATTCGTCAAAAAATATTATTCAACTATGTAGTTTTGTTTTTGATCACCCCGTAAAATCCAAGGCAATCTTGTTTGGAATTTTATCGATATTTAATTTATTTTTTTGACCGATAAAATTTGCGCTTGGTTCCTACCCTGATTCTGGTAATAATGTTAATGTTATTATGATTAAGAAATTGCCTGGGGTTAAAACATGTTGGATGCTTGTATCATCAGATTTAATTAGACATAATAAGATAACCTTGAATTTAATATCGCCTCAATTTGATATGTTAGCGTAGTCGCCTCCTCGAACGTCAAATTAAAGTTTCTCATTACACGAATAAGACGCCGACTTATACCACGATCAGCACGAAATGTGTGCCATTATCTAAGTTGGGGGTAAGGGACGTCGTTCTAGAAGGTGTATGTACCAGCCCAAATGACAACCTCTCCTACACGTGGTGCTCCCTGCTAATCAACCAACGAGGCTCTGGCGACCGAGAAACGGCGGGATAACTGAACATCGAGAACGTAGTAGGTGATGTTCTCTTCACTGACCCACTACCAATCTCAGTGGTTAAGTTGGTAGCTGCTGCAGGAACCAGTCGTTAAAGCAATTAGTGTAGAATAAAACGGAATTGATATCCCAGATGGTACATTAACTGCACAGTTGGGCAATCCACCCTCACACGAGGCAGGTTAACCGATTCTAGGGTAAAACCAACGTAAAACCCATTCATACCAAACACAAGAATATCTAGATCACCACCTATAGACAAATGCATCTCGCTACTCAGCAAGAGAACGAAAATGCTGAGCACAGGAGATACGTGAACCAAAAAAACCAACACGATGTCGCTAAAGAAAATGTTAGAAAACTTGTTACGGAATGGTTCAACACGATTCCGCAGATTTTATCTAAACACGCAGCGACCTCTCTCATGTTGATTTTGCAGTCTTTATCTCAGGGTTTTGGGTCGTGCAACAGAATAAAATACAAATCAAAAGCAAATTAAAAACTGAAATTAAATTAAAGACACCATAATCTGTCGAACGCATGACAAGTTCAATGCCTGCTGAAAAAACCCCCCTGACTGACCTATCAACCCTTAGAGGCCGCGGGCGAGCTACAACAAAGCAGCATAACAGCAAGCGTAGGGACGTTTCTCCAACAGACACAGCCTCTCTTCAACTGGAGGGACCTCTAGGTAATCTCCCACAATTCACACTCCGATAGCTTGAAACTATACCGGAGTGCAACGGAGAGACTGTGTAGATTTTACGGTCATCCCCGAATGGACCTACCAAGGGGATGATGGGGAGTGATAAGCACAGCCTGCAAATATGGTACCGACACGAAATGAAAATTCACCCTCCCAACATACCAACCCGAAAAGAATTTAGTACTTCATTTTATGGTTCTGGGTCCAATTCTGTGACCAACGTGCATCCCTATTGCACGCACCACAACCGTTATTCGGTTCTCGATTACAGATTATATTTAATAACAAAAATTGGAAGTTTTGGATAAACAATAAAAATGTGAAAATAAAAAGAGGAAAAAATTTGACCATATAAAAATTAAAAAAATTGTACTTTTGGACCTCATGGAGGATAGCCCAGATCGATACCAATGTGAATTTATCAATGGCCAGTTGGCCACTTGAACGATGTGTTGGGCGTCCTTCCGTCCTAAACCAAAACACCTTAAATCGAAAATAATAAACGTTGGGCATCTTCCCGCCTTAAACCGAAGATAATAAATGTTGGGCGTTGGTTCGTCTTAAACCGAAAATGATACGGATCCCGCGTGACGGATGGCCGCCGGTATGCACTTGACTACTGGGGATGAGTTAATTGGAACAGATAACGGAATCCACCCAGACATCAAAATTAGACAATGTGGTTAATTACCTGCTGCGGTGTTTTCCCCGTTAATCACACCATCAAAATTTTTTGTTAGTTTTGACCACAATGAAACTGGCCACGTGATTGTGGCGGCACTTTCGTCGACAATAAACGTGATCGTCCAAGAGTCGCCGCCCCTAAAAGAACGGTTACATAGTACGATTAATTGCTGTGCCCGTTAATAAATATGTGGTACACTATTTGCGTCAAACGTTCATAAAAAAATGTGATACTCTTCAATTGATGGAGGCGCCCGTTTATAAACTGTGAAATCGGTACCCGTTTAATGCGGCGACCATTAATAATTGGCACCCGTCGGAATGTAGCGCTCTTGCTGATATATATATAAATTGTGTCAAGCACGCAAATAGAATCAAATCACTTTCCACAAAACAATCCTTTCGATATGATGAATATAATATCGATAGCAAAAAATATCGAAAGGCAAATTAAAACTTAACTTCAAAACAAAACTAGAAAAACAAAATCTTCGCATGAGGTAGGACAATCAACACAGAGCGTAAGAAAACCACCACTCCAACGACCTGATCAGTCGTCCACGGACCTAGTGAAGATAAAAAACGTATCACTGCTACCAAAAGAGAGACCACTGCAAGAAATACACCCAATGTAACCAACCAAGGGAAAATGCAGGAAAATTAAACAATACATAAAGAGATACCACCTCCACCCACTAACATACTTAATGCTAGTGAATGCGAAACAATTACGAAAATAGTGAAACTGGTTCCAAACGATAAATATAAAGTTACTGCACTGTATAGTAACGTTTGGAAAGTGAATGCACTTGACCCAGAAGATACCTGGTTGCCCTATGAAAACAAAGCTGAGCAACAAACTAACGTCATGGCCAGAGGGCTACATTATACATGCCCAAACGAAGAAATAATTGAGGAACTTAGCCAGAAAGGATTCAAAATCGTAAACGATGGGAACATATTAAAGAAAAAGGTTACTATAAACGCAAATGGTGAACGAGAAACAACCAAAGATGGTTTTCCCCTTTTCATGCTAACATTTGACAAATGAACACTGACAGCATTGATAGGATATTTGGAATCAAAGCAATCCTTAATATGAAAGTTAAGATTGAGACAATAAAAAAGAACCCTAGCAAAGTGCCACAATGCTACAACTGTCAGACCTATAACCACACACGCAAATACTGTAAAGTGCGCTGCGAAACTTCTTTCAAAATAATGCAACAAAAGTAAGAGAAGACATAAGATACGCACAACTGGCTAAGCAGAACGAAAATATCTGAAAAACCATGTCCTGCAAGAAATACTTCAGAAGCTAAACACTATTTCAAATCACATCTGACTGCGCAGGACCAAAGACTAGAATCTATGAGCAAGCTACTGAAAAACAAAAGAACAGAGGCTAGGAACAATGGACAATACATCGATGAGCCAAGATTGCAGAATAACGGATGCGTCAAGTAAAATCAGAGAAGTTATTGACTACCTTCATTCTACCTGCAATGCAAATGGCTTAGCGCAACGCATTTCAGAATTAGAAGTATTTTTAAATATAAAAAAAAATTGATTTAAAGATTTTCGGATTTTTTATAGACAAATATTATTGATCAATATCAAGTCATCTACTCATAATATAAAGTAGAAAATTAACTCCCGCCGGCCTCAATTTTAACCTCCAGGGTCATTGTGCAAAAATACACACAACTCTTACAAAAATTGAGAACCTCCTCAACTTGTATCTTGGCTGGTCGAGAACCTCCTCAATTGCAGCTCTACTAAAATGTCAGGTTGTGGTAGCCCGTGATGTTGATAATGTGGTATGATATCAAAGGGCCGAATGTCGAAGAGCCGAATGTCGAAGGACCGAATGTTTCGAAGGGCCGAATGTGTCAAAGGGCCGAATATCAAAGGACCGAATGTCGAAGGGCCTTTTTTTTGATTTTGGAAGTATATTTTTTTATTTAATTTAATTACCTTTTTATTTTTTGTACCATATACCTATTATTAGAAGGTTGACATAAAGCCGAAAGTTTCAGGTGAAATTTTCCTTCACCAAAATGTATCGCTGACTAGATACGTGGAGTTTCACGTATATCCAAAGATGAAATAGTAAAATACATAAATTCATAAGAAAATCATTTATGTTTAATAAAAAAAATTTACAAAATATTCCATAAAACAACAAATTTAAAAAATTTTATTCAAAAAAACCAAATAAAAATCGGCCCTTCGAATCATTCGGCCCTTCACCAATTCGGCGCTTCGACATTCAGCCCTTCGACACTCGGCCCTTTGACATATTCGGCCCTTTTGACATTCGGCCCTTCGTACCCATTCCGATAATGTGTCCATTAATTGAGTAATAGTGGTCGCTCGTTGCCACACGTGTATCGAAATTTGCTTCTACCATTAACTATCTTGAATTTTTGTTTAATCGGAGAGGATAATATAGAAGGACCGGTATGGAGGTATTTTGAATGTTAATGTTTAGCTATTATTTTGCTTAGGATATTGGGATTTGGTAAAATGATAGTTTATTTTCCAGATTGAACCATGATCTTTTATTCATTTCGGTCTATGTCCCCACAAATCATACTACCACATTTTGACGCTTCTGGAAGGATGCCTCGATTAGCGCAATCTGCTGGATTGTCCACTGGGTTTACATGATCTCATCTGCTACGAAGGTGCAAAGAATTTCCGAAGTTCTGAGCGTAGCTCTTATCTAGATGGCGTGATATTTTTTAGTCGGGCCACCTTTGCTTTTGATGACAACAGTTTAACTTGTACATTTACATGTTTGTCTTGAACTCGACAGTAAGTAACAGTGGCATAGGCTAACTAGCACCACTAAATCCGTGAAATTAACGGGTTTCAATGTATTTCAATTTGATGAAAGTGATGGGAAGTCATCATCCCAATTTTCCAGTTCGAGCTTCATGTTTGGATTTCGGCAAATTTAGGGGGAGAGTATTACATATGCAAAATTGAAAAATTTGTAAAAAATTAAGGTTTACATTCTTCTGTCTGGGAAAGGCCTCATTTGGATCAGTTTACCAATGGTTATAACTGGAAAAATTTTCATGTCTAGTTTCATGTTGGGAGTTCATAGAAATTTGGGGAAGTGCAATACACTTGCAAATTGTTAAAATTTGCAAAAAGTAAAGTGTTATGTCTTGAAAAAGCCTTAATTGAAAAGAAAAAGGTCTTATTTGGTTCATCGATGGTTATCGTTGAAAAAATTTCCATGTTACGTTTCTTGTAAAGAGTTCGGGAAAATTGAGGGGAGTGAAATACACGTGCAAACTTCAAATTTTTGATGTGTAAACATCTTTGCTCGCGCCTACCAAAAATTTTTGTATTAGAGTAAACTTGTAAATGAAACGAACGGAAATGACGTATGTTACTTCGTTTAAAAAAAAGCAACAAACTTAATAAAAACAATATTTTACTATACATGGCATGCTATGCTTGTATGTTTGTGTAAAGTAGTATAGGGAAAACAAAAAAAACTAATTTAAAAAATGAAATAGAAACCATCAACATTTCCATCGATCAGAAAAATCAAAAAAAAAATTACGAAAAATTACGATACGAATTACGATTACGAAATTACATACTCTTACGATTAAAAACACAGTCAACACTTGTGTATATTGCTTTATCACGAGTAACGAGTCTCTATAGGAACTATTCATCACGTCGGCTATCAATGATCATGTCTTCTTCCAAATGGGGTTATAATCACGTCTCGTTTTAAACATTGAACTGCCAGAGTCTCAGGTGAGAGTCACGCAGATATGCTCAATTCATTTGCTTTCCGAGACTTGTCTGCGCAATGACGAGCATGTTAATATTCCTATCGTTTGAATGCCGCGTCCAGTTCAAGAGAGATGATCAGTGAGCTGCCGGAGTATCAATTCCGTCAAAAGATCCATAAAATGAGCATAGTGGACAAAAATAATTTGCCGTACGAACTTTCACTTGTCATAGGTCGGCCTTACTTTCTCAAAACCAATATTGGCGTAACAGATGGACTGGTGAATGGAACTATGGGTTGTCTGAGGTATATCGAATGCAGCCATCCTGGCCGGAAAACGAGACTGATGAAAACGTCAACAGTAAAAACGACTCTGGATAGATTTAGGTTCAAATTTACAAGGCAAGAAGGTCAGGTGGCTTAAAGCGGGATGGACGCAAAAAATGAATATCGACCGATGTTTGGTGCCCATTTCTAAAAAAAGCTCAACTGTTAATCGAAACAACAATCTGACAATTAATGTTAAGCGTAATTATTTTCCAGTCGTACCTGCATGTGCCACCACAATTCGTGCATCACAGGGTACCTTTAACGAGATAGTCAGTATATACTTTTACGACAAAAGACATAGTCCACAACTTGTGTATATTGCTTTATTACGAGTAACGAGTCTCGAAGGACTGTTCGTCACGTCGGCTATCGATGATCATGTCTTCTACCATGGACGTAAAAATAGGATCTCAATGGGTCTTCTTCAAAATGAGCGTATTTGTACGCTAAGTATGGCTCAAGTTGTAATGGCCAATTTTGTGCGAGATGATAATGACGTCTGTTTTTTAACATTGAACTGCCAGGGTCACATCACCTCGACCTAACTGATACAGTCACGCAGGGATGCTCAATTTTCATGCTTTCCGAGATCTGGATACGCAATGACGAGCATGTTAATATTATTAATTTTGAATGATTCGTTCAGTTCAAGAGAAATGGTCAGTGGGCTGCAGGAGTAGCAATATATAAAAATACAAGTTTAACTAATACAGTCAACTCGCATATGGAAATCATCGTTGGACTAACAAATGATATGACGGTATCAACACAACCCATTGATAATACATATATACACGGCTGAACTTCAGTTTCTCAATGGGAATAAGATGCTTTCTCTAGTTGTATTCACCTCGCCGAAAAAATCATGATGTTCATATATTTCGTCCTTGCCCCATATTCTAAAAGAATTTCAAAAATTCTCCATGAAGACTATCATCTTTTGCCGACGATTATGGGCGGGGATTTCATTATTAATTTTGCTGTTCCTCAATCTAAACCACTTATAAACTTCCTGCGAGACGATTTCGATTTGCACATGAACTCAGATCGACATATATCTACTACGAGATATGGAACGACCATTGTGCAGTTTTTCAATGAAAATTAGAAAAGTTAAAGTCGACAGTATATGTATCTTATTTTAGCTACCATAATCCAATTGCGTCGATTATACCGAAAGAGTAATAGACCAATTTAAAGATAATAAACAAATGAAAAACTATGGTTAGTAAAATTGCATTCCTTCTTCCTTCAAAGTAAACTGTACGTGTACGGACGCACTATACACACACCATGTTTACACATCTCTTTGAGAGTACTAATGGACTCACTCTTTTTTTTTAAACAACTGAACGTGTAAATTGTTATGTCTGAAAAAATCTCATTTGAATCAGTTAGTCGATGGTTATCGCTGAAAAATTTTCCAGGACAAGTTGTATGTCGGAAGTTACGGAAAATTGGGGGGGGGGGGGGGGGGCGAAATACAAAAGATCGTAAAAACTTTATGTTTAAAGTGCTATATCTTGAAAGCGTCTCATTTGAAGCGGATTGTAGTTTGTTTACCATCGGAAAATTATAAGGCTAAGTTTCTTATTGGCAGCCGGGATTTTACAGTAATGCACTACACAAATACTCAAAATGGTTTATGCAAAGCCCGTTTAGTATACTCGAGTGCACTACACAAATACTCGGAACTCATTTATCCAAAGACTAATTACAGTCAATCGTAAAAATGTTTAAGTGATTTGAAGTTTGACACCTTGCTGAGTAGCCTAGTATGTATACCTTGTATGTGGTAATCGTCATATTAAAAAGACTTCCCACATGAAACTAGACCTGAAACTTGCACGTGTGTTCCATTTATGCGAGGTTTACCGAGCTCCCTATATGAATATGAAATTTGACGTGATAATTTTTCCGGGGGTAACCATTCATGAACCGCTTCAAATGAAAATATTTCCAGACATATCGTATACATTCTATATACTATGTACGAGGGTGGCCTCAAAAGTTTCCGCGACCTCAACATGAAAATGGCAGCATTCATCAACAAAAGTAGAGGAGTAGTTTTGCATGCTTTGAAAGGTACTCACCGAAATATCAGCCATTTTGGACGCGCAGTTGTTGTTTAAAAATCGTTTGAGTGAGTCGATGTGAGTGTTTTTGTGAAAATAGAAAATATCTAGTGACGTATGTGAAGTTATCCTAGAATTCTATCCCATAAAATAAAAATTTTTAATCATGCAACATTGACATATCAATAACCAATTTGCTCTTTTGCGAAGTTTGCCCAGCCAAGAATTTTTATCAATTTTAATGAAAAAACGAAAAATTATCAAATTAACGTAAAATCTAACGTATAAAAAACCTGTAAAATTTTGAGTTCCATAAAGTAATGGTCAATTACAGCCAATGTAAGAAAAAATTTGTTCCTTGGCAAGTTCCCGAAAATGAACTCTGGGCTGGGAAATTCATTGATTTTTATATAATTTTTCGTCCCGCTAGATAAATTTAAAATAATTTTGCCAAAACTAAAAATGTTTTCTTACATTGCCTGTAATTGTCCATTGCTTTATGCAACTCAAAATTTGACAGTCTTTTTATTCGTTAGATTTTAATTTTTTTTTTATTATATAAAAAACAAATCGAATTTAATAAATTTGATAATTTTTCGTTTTTTCATTAAAGTTGATAAAAATTCTGGGCTGGGCAAACTTCACAAAAGAGCAAATTGGTGTCAAAACTGTAAAAACTGCAACCAAGTTTACCAATAATAGTGCTAGACAACCGCCTAATTAAACTTAGAGAGTTAGAAGAGAAATATGTCCAAAGTATGTGTTTGTCACATGTTGAATCAATATTTAGGGATGAGCAAGCTGTCAGCGCATTGGGTGCCTCGTTTTCTCATTTTGGACCAAAAACGCGTACGAATTAACATTTTAAAATCTCTGTTGGCGCAGTTTAGGCGCAATAAATCAGAATTTTAACACCGACTAATTAATATTGATGAAACTTGGATACACAATTCAGAATCAAAACAACACTGTGGACTGCCAAGGGGAAATGTACTCCAAAAAAGGCAAAGGCTGTTCCTTCGGCTGGGAAGTCATGGCGACTGTTTAACAAAAAAAATATTTTATGGAGAAAAGCCGACAACAATCGCTTGAAATATATAAAACAATGCTTAATGTAACACATAACACATTAAAAACGCCCAGTCGTAACTATTTGTCACCAACAGGAATTGAACCCGGGACCCCCGAGTAACATAGCAAGCGCTCTACTTACTGTGCTATCAAGGGCGACAACAGTTTTCTGGGACAGTCATAGAGTTATCTTAATCGATTATCTTGAAAAGGCAAAACCATTACAGGAGCATACTACATCATCGCATCATTACTAAAAAAAAAAAAATCTTGATCGACGAAGGCAATGTGTGGTCGTCTCAAACCTCGACGGTTGCCGTGGCGAAAATCCACTAATTACGGTTTGAGCTGCTTGACCACCCTCCTTATTTTGCAGAGAAAGATGCCGAGTACTATTTGGACAGGTTGATGGCAGCATCGCTAGGAAAAGTATATAGACTTACAAGGAGACTGACTATATAGAGAAATAAAAATAAATTTGAAGAAAATATATTTTATATCGAGGTCGAACAGTTTTCAGTTTAATACTTTCGGCTGAGATATTTGATTTTAATTCATAAACCATTTAACCTTCGGCTGAAGTAGCTGATACACTATCTGCCTTATCGATTTTTGCCTCGTTCAACTGGCAACTTTCAGCTAACTTTGAGCAGTATCAACACATTAACTAACTCACTAACTTACTCAACATGGTAGTTTCGCATGTTAATAATATCCCTTCTTAGCCCAACCTCTAATTCACTTCACAGATAGCCCATCAATCAAACTTAGGCATATTCTTGTTAAACTTTAATTACTACCCGAACAAGCCACATTGAAAATTTTTTCCAAATTTTATAATTTATGAAGATGGGCCCACATTTACAAAAATTTGTGCAGAACGCGTTCGGTGAAAACATTTTCGCAGCAAATTAGGAAGTGTGGACTTTTGTGTGGCGCACGAAAACGTCACAAAAATTTATGTCATATTCAATGCACACGATCCAGCACTTGTCGATTTTTTGACCAACATCAAAGAAATTTGCGCTGTATGATGCTCTAGTGTGGACGCTTTTTGAGTTTTTGACATTCAACAAATATCAATATTTATCATCCCGTCAAATTCTATCATTTTGGAATTCTTTGGATTTTTTGGTCCATCTCCATAATTGCGTTAACAATTTTTAATAAAAATAATAAATGAATTTTTATAAGAAAAAAAATAATCTTGTTTTTGACTGATGAGGGTGACTTAACCTCATTTTTTCCACGCATGGCTCGAGTACTAAAAAACTAAAAAATTTGTGTGTAAACATTTGCGGCGAATGCGTTCGACACAAATTTTTTTAAATGTGAACCCGCCTTAAGACTATGACCTCTATTTTTATAGGTTAAAACAATTAAATTATGCAATATAGAGAGAAAATTGGGAAAACTATACCAAACCACCGTCAACAAGGTTGAACAGACGGATGTCGGTAGTATGCAGTCACTATACGAGTATCAACAAATCAACCTATTCCCAATTAGACATTTTGGTAACACCAAAATAATATTGTGAAGATATTCAAAACGCTTTTTGGTCATTCGATACTATTTTAGAAGACCATTAAAATGTTTAACTGTTGGCATTTCCATTAAAAATTTTATCTGTTATAAATTTTAGATAAGACAACACGAAAAATAACGAGACACTGTGAATGAGCATTAAAATTTACAATATGGAGATTAGATTCCATTTCCTTAACTAGAGTAACCTATTACCCCAATCTACATTAATTTCACTGTGAAATGTTTATCTTATATACTTTGTGTTTTATCCAATTTTCTTAATTAATTTTTTTTTAAGAAAACAGCAACACTCTTGTGTAAATTAAGTTTTGATCGAGAAAAGCTTTCCATGTAAATTACAAAATTTTCTTTTTATATTTTTATTTATGGGCAAATAAAATTTGCAAACTTATGTTACATTTTAAGCGATCTTAAGAGGTTGTCTGTCTATTTTTAAATTTATATATCGTATGTAAAGTACAATTTAAAATATGTTAATTACAAATTGAACAATTACTTTTCTATGTTATTACGAGTCTTATAAATTTGATATGAGTATATGCAAATAAAAAATTGAATATGTTTATTGCACGTAAACATAATTTTTTATATTTATTTTTAAGTACGTTTACATAAATGATCGTATCCACAATAATTTAATAGTGATAAATGGTACGAGTAAGACATGCAACAACAACAACAAAAAAGATTCCTCTAATTCCAATGTCCCGCTTAAAATACCATTAAAAATGCAACAGACCCAGAATATTATATAATCTACAATCATTAACGACCAACAAGTTGAATAAAATTAAAATTCTTATCAAAAACAAGATCATGTTTCAACATCATATAACACATATGTTTCTTAATAAAATATCGATCGATCACAAAACATTGTTGTTGTTGTTGTTATTTTCTTACAATATAAAATTAATTATCACCGACATTTTATTCTTATTTTTGTCTTAATTTTGAACAAATAAACAGACAACATGACCAACCAAAAAATAAAACAATAAAATAATAAAAATGCTGAGAATATTTTACATAAATTAATTTTGGAAGAAAAACTGTGGCTGTCATACTATATATATATATACAGAATTCGGTGTACACATTTTAGAAGAACACACGGAGGAATCAAGTCCAAAATACCAGAAATTGAAATGAGGAAAAAAATGCAATAAATTATCAATCAGTCTGTCACTGTGTATATTGGTGGCATCCCGTGCGATACATATTTATTATTAATAGTGAAACTATTATTTAACCCTTCATCCGACACGACTTCGTGAAATATTTTAAACGAATAATTTTTTTTATTTTTTTTTTCACCTGTGAGGGTTAACAAACAATATTGGTGTCTTCAAAATATAAATATTATTCGTTTCTCCAAATCTAATTTAAATAAATAAATAATCAAAGTTAAAAAATAAATAAAAGAACAATAACTTAAGATATGTTTCCTCCACCAATATAAGAGCGTTCATTGCATATAAGAAGAAAATCAAATTAAGAAGATTCTTCAAAAACCATAAAACACATATTGATAGTTTTATTGATTTTGTTTTTTTTTTTTTTATAGTTTAATGTCTGATCTTAAAGATTTTGGTTTTGTTTTTAATCAGTCAAGAAATCTGGTTTGGATTTGATTAAATTACCCAATTTATTTTCATGTTTTTAGATAAGATCGATAATATATATTTCTTATAGTAATATTAAGTAGATTTCTTTATAATAACGTATTGATAACACAGCGTTTCCTCAATACATAAAATTTGCAGTTATAATTGATAGGGTAAGTATGCTAATTACTATAAACGCTCCGAATTTTTTTCATTTATTAGACACTAGCGGCCCGCTCCGGCTTCGCACGGGTATAAAATATATAGCCTATGTCACTCACTGAAAAAATGATTAAAATCGATCCAGTAGTTTTGATTGATTCATTACTGCCCGTGGCCCGAACTCGTTAAATTTGGAGTAAAACAATTCCCCTTTCCCTATATACCATGAAGATTTCCTTCTATCTTTGAATATCTAAATTCATCACTACATTTTTACTTATTTACTTTTTACATTTTTACCTATTTATTTTATTTTTACAACAATTGATATATTACAGAAAGTCTTTATATACAACGTTCACAGCTTTCTTGTCATTAGACAATACAAACATGTTTTCTCTAGAGGTTACTCTTGAAAGAGCGACATACAGTTGGCCATGTGAAAAACAGTCAACGCTCAAACCTAAGCCTGCAACGTTGAAGGTTTGACCCTGCGATTTATTAATGGTCATTGCAAAAGGTGTCTTTACCGGAAACTGTAAACGTTTAAATTGGAAGGGTAAATCCGATTGTATCAGAGGGATTCGGGAAATCAATACATTTTCTCCGGTACCACATCCTGTGAGTATTGTGCATTCTATTATGAAAGTTTTCAGTGATTTTACCAGCAAACGCGTGCCATTGCAAAGTTTAGGTGGATTCAGGTTTCTTAATAAAATAACAGGACAACCTACTTTCAACACCATTTTGTGAGGAGGGAGTCCAGACGGGTTCAAAGAGTTTAGAAATTCTGTAGGAAAATGAACAGCCACTTCCAAATCGAGAACAGTATCGACCGAGTAGTATATTTTCGTCGGCGCATCAATCTTTGAAAGATTCAAGTGTGAAATGCGAAAATTTTTGAATTATATTAACTGTTTTGTTACTGCCATCTATTGAAAGATTATTGATATTTTTAGTACTAAATAATAATATAAGTTTTGCTATGTTGGTAACACTATTGTATTACATAAAAAAAGAGATTAATAAAGAAACCACCGAATAAAGGTGGATTTACATATCCGACGATTTTTCGGCGAAGCTGCTTGCCGCAGAAAATTCGGCGAACGCTATATTATCAATGATTTACATATTTGACGAATTTTTTTCACACATACATACATAAACAATATTTTGCACACAATGTCAAGTCGTAGAAAAAATAAAAAAAACATAAGAATTTTTTTTTATCTATGTGTGCTGTGACTTCGCGCCGAAAAGATAAATTTTGTTCATGTCTTCGTCGTGCCGAAAATTCGGCGAAGAAGTTCTTTCTGATTGGTTGAATGTGTCACGTGATGTTCGGCGCAGAAAAATCGTCGGATATGTAAATCCACCTTAATGTAGACGTAAAATCAGCGAAGTGTTTTAATTTATATTATTGTACAAGAGAACGCCCAATTTTAGAAACACCGTGTTACATATTTCAGAAGTGGGATAATAAAATCCAAAAATTAATAAAATAACATCGAGTATAAATAAATTAGTATATATATATATAATTTAAAAAAATAAAATAAAAAAAAATAAAGCGGCGTGTACGTTTCAACAAACGAGTGTGTCCATAAAAATTATTTGTTGAACAAAAAATGGCGCCGGGAAAAAAAAATACGTCCAGTAAAGGATCAAGGAAATCATCGTATGGAGATTGTTCCAGTATTACGTCGCAAGAAATACAGTCGAAAATACCCTCGAATTATATGCGAGGTCAAATCGTAAATTCCGGGGCACAATTGCAAACCGCGTGGCAACCTAACCAAGATGTAGCAACTGGTGTTGCGGATCAATACGCTACTAATATTACACACGGGGGAAATCTAACCTATAATCCGCAAATGGAAATTCCAAATTATAGTTATGTTCAACAATGGGGCCACGAAATGAATAACCAACAAAGTAACCTTTTTGGTATTCCATGTATTCCACAACTACAACAACAACCTACGATGAGTATGCCGTTACCTCAAAATGTTTTACATAGCGGTGGAAATGAAAATCCTCAACAGAATCGTGCGAATGCGCAGTATTGTGATCAACAACGAAATGTTTTGCAGCCGGTGAATGCTGAACCAGGTATGAGATTTTATAATAATGTGAATTTTAGTGTACGCGAAGTGTCGGAAATGATACCAGACTTTAATCCGTCAAGTCACGAAGCTGTGTCTGTAAGATACTGGTTAGATAATTTAGAAACGATGAGGGATGTGTATCAGTTATCCGAAAGAGTGTTATTGTTCGCCGCGGCTAGTAAATTAAAAGGCGAGGCTGGCTCGTGGTATTTTGCCGAAATGAGAAATAGGACGGTGCGCGATTTAAATGATTTTCGCGAAGGTTTGATTCGAGAATTCGGGTCTATGCGTGATGCGGTGGATGTTTATGAAATGTTAGCGAGTCGTCGTAGGCGTCAATCAGAACAATTTACGGAATATGTGTATGAAATGCGTAAGATAGGAAGTGAAATTGATATTGATGAACTATCGCTAATTAAATATATAATTCGAGGTTTGGGCGATCCCGATCTCACGAAATCGTTAGCTTCACAGACTATTTATACGGTCCATGATCTGTTAGATAGAATCCGAAAGTATCAAAGTGTTGTGCCGAATAGGAACTCCGATAGGTTTTCGAATAGACCGTTACAAAACAACGATTGTGATAGATCAAATTATAGTCAAAACAAATACGTATCCGAAAAAAGAAATAACATTCACGAGGGGGTAATTATTTTGGTAGAAGAGTTGTGTGTACATACTGTCGTCGTGAAGGACATTACGAGATTAATTGCCCGTCAAAGAAACATAATGTACGAAGAATTGAATATTTAGATAATGAATATGTTAAGAATGTAAAAATAAATGGTACGATTGTGAAAACTTTTATTGACCTTGGTAGTGATTGCGTCACAATGAAAGAATCATTGGCGACACGATTAAAATTGAAACGGGTTCCAAATCATGAAGGACATACATTAAAAGGCTTCGGAAATAGGCGAATTACAACGTTAGGAGAAACTATTGTAGATATCGATGTGGATGATGTCCATATGAAAGATGTTATGGTACTTATCGTTCCTGATTTTGCCCAACGCGGATTACTTATGATGGGCCGAAGTGCACTCGGTAATGAAGATATAGTGGTACTTAAAGCACATAATCTATTACAAATCATTCAAGTACCTGAAAAAGAAAGGGAAATACGTATTAAAAAACAAAACGAGGAATTAGGTTATCGAGTACTACATGACAACGAGAGTAACATGATGTTAGATACAGACAACAGTTGTGATTTAGAAACAGAAAAATCATTACCGATATATTCGAAATTAGAAAAAACAAATGATACTAGTGACGAAACCGAAGATCGTAATAATACTATATTTGTCTATTAAGTTGCACGACGCAGAACCTGTATGTTATCGTCCATATAGATTGTCACCAGTACAATTAGGAGAGGTTAGAAGCCAATTAAAAGAATTGTTAGATTTAGGGATAATAAGACAATCAAACTCCGAATATTCATCTCCTATTGTCATTCATGAAAAGGAAAGATGGTGAGAACCGAATATGCGTGGACTACCGTCGTTTAAATGCCAAGATAGTAAAAGACAGATTCCCTATACCAAACATGGAAGATTCCATCCAGAAATTATCAGGGAAGAAATATTTCACAGTGTTAGATTTAGCTTCAAGCTATTATCAGGTCCCCGTTAGTGAAGATTCAAAGAAATATACATCATTCGTTACCCCGGAAAATCAGTTTGAATTCGAGCGAATGCCTTTCGGGTTAGTAAGCGCACCCGCAGTTTTTCAGAGACTGATGAATAAGTTGGCACAGGAGCTCAATAATGAAATTATTGTATGTCTTGACGATATTATACTACCAAGTTTAACGATTAACGATGGATTGACCTTATTTAAGAAAGTACTTATGAAATTACGAGAGTATGGTTTAACAATAAAGTTATCGAAATGTCGTATTATGGTTGACCAGGTAGAGTATCTGGGTCATGATATCTCGGATGGTACTGTTCGCCCTGGAATAAGAAAAATCGTTGCTGTTCAAAAGTTCCCGACACCCAAAAACGTGCACCAAGTAAGACAATTTATAGGGTTAGCCAGTTTTTTCCGCAAGTTTGTGCGAAATTTTGCAAGTATTGCTGAACCTCTTACAAAACTTACTGGAACTGAGAATAAATTGGAATGGTTAGCGCCGCAGGAGGATTCATTTCAAACGATTAAAGAAGTTTTGTGTCGACGAGAAGTTTTGGTCTTATTTAATCATACGAAAGAGCATGAAACACACACAGATGCTAGTTCGTACGGAATTGCCGGTATGCTATTGCAAAAAGAAGATGATGATAATTGGCATGCAGTGTCATATTTTAGTAGACAAACGAGCGATTTAGAGAGGAAATACCATAGTTATGAATTAGAATCATTAGCCGTAGTAGAGACGTTAGAAAGATTTAGGTCATACATTTTAGGTAAAATGATAACCGTTGTAACGGATTGTAAGGCTCTCCACACTACTTCGTCGAAACGAGATATAATACCACATTGGTAGGTGGTGGCTGCGGTTGCAAGAATTCCAGTTTGAAATTAAGCATCGTTGTGGTAATCAAATGCCGCATATCGATGCGTTGAGTAGAAATGCGGTAGAGGAACCTACCGAATTAGCGCCGGCCATGTTAGATATTTTTAGAGTAGAAGACTTCGATGAGGATTGGTTAAACGTACTACAACAGAACGATCCTGATACATGTGTTATTAAGGAAAATATTCAGGACCAGAAATATATCGACTATAAAATAGTGAACGGACGGCTATTTAGAAATTTTGATGAAAAACTACTTTTTGTTATTCCTAGGGGTGTTCGTGGTAGGGTATGTCGAAGTTATCATGACGATTTAGGACATTTTAGTGTCGAAAGAACGCTGACGACGATTCGCGAATTATTTTGGTGGCCACGCATGCGACAGTTTATTAAAAAGTACGCGTCATGTGTAGAATGTTTGTATCATAAAGCAAATAACGCCGCCCATAGAATTGAATTGCATCCGATAGAGAAGGTTCCTATGCCATGCCACACGTGGCATATAGATCATTTAGGTCCTTTCGTGAAAACCACAAGAAATAACTGCTACATATTGGTCATCGTTGACGCGTTTACGAAATACGTTTTCTTGAAACCGGTACGAGATACAACTTCGAGACTTGTAGTGAGTGCGTTGAACGAAATATCGATCCACTTTGGGATGTCGATAAGAATTATTACCGATCGCGGCACAGCATTCACCGCTAAGCATTTCGTCGATTTCTGCAAGCAATATAATATTGTGCATGTGCTGAACGCAACCGCAACTCCGCGAGCAAATGGTCAAGTCGAGCGCTATAACAGAACGGTAATACATGCTCTAAGAACAATGGCTGATAGAGAGCCTACCAAATGGGACAAATTTATCTCGAAAATACAATGGGCATTAAATAGCCAAATTCATGCTGTCACGAAGATGTCTGGAATTGCAGAATACAGCAACCCATGACATGGAGCAGTTTGAAACAGAAACCAGAGAGACAAATAGGAAGCAGGCAACGGATAGAATTAAGGAGAATCAACAACAACAGAAATTACGTTTTGATGCACGATTTAAAACGCCTCTTCGATATAAGGTTGGAGATATGGTCGTAGTTTTTAGAGAACCACCTTCCGTAGGAGAAAGCCGCAAGTTACTACGTAAATTCAGAGGGCCATATATCGTTACGAGTGTGCTGTATGGAGACAGATACAGGGTAGAGGATGTAAATACGGAAGAAGACGACGTTTTCGTGGGGTTATACCTGCTGATCATATGCGGTTAGTAGTTATGCCGGAAGATAGTGAATTCTTGGAATCCGATGAAGACGAAGTTTGAGGGCAAACTTCAATTGTAGAATGGCCGAATGTGAAATGCGAAAATTTTTGAATTATATTAACTGTTTTGTTACTGCCATCTATTGAAAGATTATTTATATTTTTAGTACTAAATAATAATATAAGTTTTGCTATATTGGTAACACTATTGTATTACATAAAAAAAGAGATTAATAAAGAAACCACCGAATAATGTAGACGTAAAATCAGCGAAGTGTTTTAATTTATATTATTGTACAAGAGAACGCCCAATTTTAGAAACACCGTGTTACACAAGTTATTTACCTTATCTATACTTGTTCGTTAGTTGGTGACAGAATCGCTCTTTCTTTAAACCAAGATATTGTCTTATAACTTATGTTATCAATGTCAGGATAGACATTGTTGACTAACTGTTGGATGTTGTCTATCAAAACACAAAGGTTTTCTAGGTTAATCCTTCCCTTACTTTGTGTTAACTCTCCATTGCCAACTTTTAGCAGCATCTCTGGAAATAGGCTGTTCTCACGTAAAGATGACGAAACCCTCATATTAGTTTTAAGCTCTAATTTATTGACATGTGGCCAAAGGTTGGATCTTTTTAGGGAAGCATTTATTTCGTCAGCACGAGTTCCTCGAGTCACAACTGGTAGGATTTGACGGAAATCTCCTGCGAGAACAGAATTGTACATCCACCCATAGGTGAATTTTGTTTGACATGGTAGCTTCGTCCCAGACTATTAATGAGCAGTCACGCATCAATTTTCCTGTATTGCTCTATTTAGAAACACTACAGACGCTGTTATTATCATATGTGGCGATTTTCAGTGGGAGCTTGAATGTAGAGTGTGCGGTTCGGCCTCCTTCCAAAAGCGTAGCGGCAACGCCGGATGACGCAACAGATAACGCAATTTTTCCGGTAGATCTCACTTTTTTTAAAAGCAGATTGATTAAAAATGTTTTTCCTGTTCCTCCTGGGGCATCAAGGAAAAACAATTTCCCTTCATTGTTATCAATTGTTGATAGTAATGCAGTGAATACTTTTTCTAATCGATGTTTAATCGTGGCTCATCTTGAGCTATATTTTGTAAAAGTCTCGTTTGATCGTATGATGTTTCTCTTGTGTATTCGGCACTGTTAGTTAAATCTGAGTTAGTAGTATTTACCCGAAAGTAATTGCACTAATGCTTAAATAATGTTTCGTCAAATATGTTTTGATGATATTGTATATCATCTGAGTTTAACTCTCGCCGTCGCCGAATCAGAATATCACTGGCCATATTTTCTTGAAATTTATTCCATAGATTAACAGAATCAGTTACTTGACAAAACGCTACTATGACGGAAAATAAATATCTTAATGATGTAGCTGACCTACAAACAGCTGCTTCTGATAATGTGTTTTCCCAGTGAGAATCGTCTTCTAAGAGCCCCATAACTTTGCATGCTGCTTGATAAGTATTGTAAACAACACCTTGTATAGTTGTTAGGTGTGCAAAGGATGTCGGGCCTTTTACAATATGCAGTAACATTCTCAGATAAAAGCATTCGCTGTTGTTGGGATGAATCACGTAGACTCTACCAAGAGCATCCGTTTTTTTTTTTACTCCGGGGAAACCATCAACCGCAGTACCTTGTTTTCGCCGTTGAAAAGTTTTAGAACTCTGGTTCCATGTATAGTAACTTGGAACTCTGTCATATGTCAGTGTTTTATCAGTGTTTTATCCCGCGGGTTATTAACAACTTTTTGTATATTGTTCTTGTGGGAGCCCAGTCGTGCATTTTGAATGATAAAATCCTCCATACAGCTTCAGAGCTGCATATGTAACATCCAGACTGATATTTTTCCACTTCATTTGGTGATTGTATGCTGAAAATGGCTTGATCACTGCCTTTATTAATGTACTTAGTAACATATTGGATTGACTTTATTGAATTGCACAACTCTACGACGTTGATGTGGGCATAAAAAATTTTCAAAAGGAGCGGAT
The DNA here is from genome assembly GCA_932526605.1 of Nephrotoma flavescens. NCBI lineage: Eukaryota > Metazoa > Arthropoda > Insecta > Diptera > Tipulidae > Nephrotoma > Nephrotoma flavescens. The sequence goes on from OW052221.1 coordinate 13,119,747, forward strand.
TATAGGGAACGAGCGATCCATCGGTTATCAATATCATGGTTTCGGACGGTAGCATTTGGCCACCCTGTTCTGGCGATCGTCGATGATATTTGGGATATCCGTCATCGCTAGTACTTGTTTTAGTTTGGAACGACTTCAGAAATTTTTTGCTGCATTTAGAATCTCACATACATGGAGAATTCGGGTTTAAAGTCCCGCAAGGGCCGTGTACCATATGTTTCTTTACGATTTCGTACAGGATAGGATCTTCATCTTTATCCGGTAATTCAGCTGAAATAACCCTGTCAATTTGGTTTGGTCTAATTTTGTTCACTAACCACACCAGTAGGTATACATGTGGCAAGCCGCGTTTCTGCCATTCTATAGTGTACATATGACAGCGCGGCGGACCGAATATATGAGACTTGTTAATGAGGTGCAGGAGTTTCTGTACTTTTAAATGGAAAACTCTGTTAACTATATCGTATCTGTCTTGTGGAGTTAAATTGGTGTTAATATTTTCTTTGATTTCCGGCCAATTTCGGTTACATGTTGCAGTTATAAATAAATCAGGTTTGCCGTAATTTCTGACGTAAGTCATAGCATCTTGCGATTTTTCGTGTAAATATCGAGGTCCACCTGTGAATGATGAAGGTAGTATAACCAACAGCCCAATGCCGTTGCGGTGTTTATTCGCCTCTAAAGCATCCTGAAGATGAACGTAATTGTCGGCTCTCAATTTAGTTTGATTATTACGGATGTAGGCCAATCTCACAGATTCAATTTTCGCATATTGATCTACCAAGTATTGGTTTGTTAACATTCCATATCTAAGCAAAGTGTTGAAATTGTTACGTTTTGTCATTATACGGTAGCAATAGTAGTTCATACATGACACTGTTTTACGCAGAGGTGTACCACCGATTGGGTCATCAACGGATATTGTAAGCTGTCATAAGATCTGTGTAACTCTGAAATTTTTTGCAAATTATCATCACGACTATGCAATACAATATCTCTTTTGTCAAATTGTTGTCCAGCTATCACCACTGCTACTTCACTCGTGGAAGGCGCATTGTATCGTCCTCTGTGTTCTCCAACAGGAACTTTATTTGCATGGATTACGACATTAAAGTCAGGAGTATCTGCTGGAACACTCTCAATCGCAGTTTTGAAAGACTGTATGTAGCAATTATGAGAATGTAACATATCTTGGAGAGATCTAATCAAATCTCTATCAATTGGCTGTGCAACATTTGAACACCGCGTAGATGCTTGTGTATCTGGATCTGCAATAAAATATATTTGCAGAAATTTGTGATCATCGGGTCGAAGTGGTAGCAAGCTCCCAGCTAAGTGGTACGCTTGCCCTTGAATTTTAAAAGTAGGCATGAACCCACGCTCAACGACTTGCTTGGTTCCAGGTGGAGGGAGAATTTCTTCTAATTTGACTTTTCCTTGTAAGCAACACATGCCTGTCGATTCGTCCTTGAATTTCAATGCAAGCAATGTTCACACACTACTGACATAGTACCTATTGATACTATACGATCGTCCTTGTAAGAAATCGAAGGATCGTAATTCATGGCAGAATTTTCTTTATTTTCCCATGAATTAGTAACTCGTGCTGATGATTATCTGGCTCTCTGTATTCGATGTCTATCCCTATCTCGGCTGCGGCAAACCTCACGCTCTACTGAATATTGTCTCTCTCTCTCTCTCAGCTCTATATCTATCCCGAGCGAGGCGAGCCTCACGTTTCGTTGACGATTCTTCATCTCTTGCTGAGCGTACTCTTCTGGCATTCACTGTACTACGACCTATGTTCGAACAACGACGTCTTTCAGACATGACTTTATAATTTCTGTACAAAATGTACTCAGTTCTATATGCATGATTACTTATTCACAAATTGACATATTATAAGTATGTGCCGCAGCAAAAAATATCTTAATACTTACCATTTAGAAACAAATGATTTAGAAACAAATGATAATCAATAATCATAAAAAACAAAAGCTACCTATTCTATTCAGTTCTTTTTTTTAACTGAAATACCTCAACTTAAACTACGATTTTAATTAAATTCGTTCGACTAAAAACAAAAGATAATCAACAACAAAAGAGAAACGCTATGTCCCGCAATTTTTAAATCATCACTACATGGTATAAAACAAAGTCGCTTTCTCTGTCCCTATATCCCTATGTATGCTTAGATCTTTAAAACTACGCAACGGATTTTGATGCGTAAAAAGTAAATGACAAAAAAATGTTATTGTGGGATATCCATAAGAGATAGACATATACCACCGCGGTTTTCTGTAGACCTTTTCAATGTGTACAATACTTAGTACATTATTTTGATAAATCTCGTAGGGTTCGGCCTGCGTTTGCAATGTAAGCAGAAAAAATGTAATTATTTACGACATTACATTAGAAACCTCAAAAATAACAGTATTTCTCCACTATTTAATGGATGTTATTATACATATAAACCTTCCTCTTCAATCATTCTATCTACTAAAAAAAACGCATCAAAATCCGTTGCGTAGTTTTAAAGATTTAAGCATACATAGGGATATAGGGACAGAGAAAGCGACTTTGTTTTATACTATGTAGTGACTAGCTGACCCGGCGAAACCCGTTCCGCCCCAAACTACTTCGTTCCGATTTGCCGGCGCAGAAACAGTGTGGCATCGGCGAGTCTTGAGTCCCAATATGAATCGTTTTCCAGCAAATTCAGACGATGGCAAGCCTCTCGAAAAGTGGCGCACAACACACAATATATAGTACGAAGCGATTCGAATGAAGTAGGAGCATGGAACAAAAGCAAACGAAGATAGAATCATTATTCTCGTTGTGGATGAACGGTTTACACACGGCCAAGCGCATCTGTCTAATACACAAAGAGGTATCCTGCAACCTGTTGACCTTTCTTTCGTCGTTGAAACTTCTTCGATTACTGGTTAAAAGTATAATAGCATGGCATTCCCCAGTAAAGCAATGTTCGGGCGAACGGATCACGTTGACAAATTTCAAAGAAATTCGTGAGTGGCTAATGGCCGCTCTGCTCGTGGTGCTGCTTTAACTTCCGTGGAATAGAGACGTTATCGATTCTCCAAGTGCACCCACAAATGTTGAACAGTGAGTTGACGTCCGTGTATTGCCACACAATTTTATTAAATCAAAGTAATCCGTAATACGCTTTACTAATATAATGACATTCACAATGATTGCGAATTGAGACTGTTCAAGCGCTCAAAAACAAAAAGGTCTACTCATAACATAATATATCTACCACAAAAAGTAGAAATTAACTTCCCTGCCCAATTTTTAACCCTCAGGGTCCTTGTGTAAAAATACACACAACCTATAAAAAATATAATGAGAACTGCCTAAAGTTCTTTCTTGGCAGTTTGGTTTCGTACTGATAAAAAGTTGGTGTATTCATCATGTTGCCAATGCCATTGCAATGACCATCTTCATACCTTTAGTATAACACAAGAACATATAGATTTGACGAATTATATGAAATATAGAGGAATTATAAAATAAAACAACGGAATTTATGGCAAACCAATATACATTTTCAAAAGTTGTCATTAATATCAAAAAAATTGTTTTAAAATTCTAGAACTCTTCTTTTGAAATAAATTATTCTGGTTAAATAAATCAACTTTTTAAATTTAAAAAGTATTTTATAAATCATTTTATAAAATATGCTATTAAAATAAAAAAACTATTTATTAATTTGTAAAAATCCATTTAATTTAAAAAAAAAAAATATTTTTTAAATTCAAAAAAATTTATAACTTTTAGGAATTAAAAACTTGGTTTTTTAATATTACAAACCAAAATTTTTCTCAGTGAAGTGTCGAAATTCTTCACCAACAACGAAATCCTTTTCGCAGAAAAGCATTTCGCAACCCATTGTATCACACAACAGCTTGTCAATGCAGCGGAGTCAGGGCTTTGTCAGCATTGAAATCTCATCGACAAAAATAAGTGTCGCAAAATGATTGCTTCGAGTGATGTCAATTGCATCGCAGACCACCCTTCAACAAAGTAGCTCCAATTCCCTTTGTTGCAAATGGTAGCATGATTTTTCCTTTTCCCCGGATGAAGGCCATCAGTGTTGCGTAAAGGAACGTTTTGCCAGATCCTCCTTGTCCACCAAGATAGAAACTTCGGCTGAAGACATTTTCATTATCCACTGCAGCAATTATTTTATGAAATATATCCAACTGCTTTTCGTTTAGCAGTTGAATTTGTAATCCAGCTTCTGCAGCTTCAGAGTTGGTAAGTCTATGATAGCGCAAGAAAGTCCGTGCTGTATAAGAAATATGTTGATATCGTGGAGAGCCAAGTTTCTTGCAACATTTTCAATATGGTGTCGGCTGTAATCGAGAGTCATGTCATCTACATACTTCATCCAGATATCAAGAGGTTTTGAACCTGCTACCTGCTTCGGTAGCTGCTTCGACTGTAACTATTTGTCGATTCGGTAGGTGCACATGAAGACGCATCACAGCATGAGATCGATCATGCATTTTCGACTCGAGAAGTTTCCACATAGCTTCTGGAGCGCTGACATATCGAGCATCGATAAAGTTGCTGATCTCCTTATATCGAAGCTCCTGCGGATATTCAGAACTAATTACCATGTTGGCGCATTCATATCCCTTATATTTGTAGATGTACTTAATTGCTTTAAGCTATGTGCAGAAGATAAGGATTGTACGGTACAACATATTGATTTTTCATAGAAGATCCTCTGACTTCAGCTTGAATTCCACTGCGACAACGGTACAGCGGATATCCATTGACATTTGGAAAAGTTTGTAAAGGGAACGGTTTTGAAATTTTTTCGAACAGTGGCCTACTATGCATGGAGCGTTAGGATAATTAATGTCGCAGTGCAACCAGAATGTGCTCATGTGGTAAACCGCGCTTTTGAAACTCGATGGTGCAGACAAAAACTTTACATTGACCGAAGATGCCATGCACTGTGAGGTCGTCCATCAGGACCTTTAGCTTCAGTTTAAACACGCGAGCTACCAAATCAGGACGAGACGATTGTCTACTCGCCTGGTCGCAAGTTATTTTTGATTTCAGATTAGTTTGGATTAGCCGTGAATGTAATGAATAGATCAGGAGCACCCCACTTTGCAAAAATTGATATTGTGTCATTGCACCGTTCTCGCACGTTCCGCGGAGATCCTTCAAAACTTTACGGTAGACTTGATAGATAGAACTTTACTTGATAGACTTCAGCTCTAAGTACTTGCTGGTTTGTAGAGATAAAATTGAAGTTGTTGGCTTCAACTTGTAGGTAAGTGTCAACCAACTACTGCTGCGTGAGTCTTCCTTCGCTCGTAATGGGATTGAAATAGTCACGAATTGCTGTTTGAGCCACTTTGTCTTGTAGAATAGTGACTTTATTGCGAATACTGTTTTGTTGTGCTCCCTCGCGTTTCGCATGTCCAATTTGGCTGCCATCCGGGAAAATAATGGCATATGCCATGGAATCCAAGTTCGGACTCACAATGTTTATGCTCACGAACTGCTGGTAACAGCAGGTTAGAAGTTAACAGTTAAAATAACAATGTCGCTGTTATCATTTAAAATGACGCCAAAACCAATATCAGTTAATAACTCTTTTCACAAAGAGCCATAACGCACAACCATAAAATTTGCTTGGACAACGAGCGATTTTAAATGTTGCATGGATTTACCACTGCATCTCTTGGTACCAAAAATTCAACTGTACCAGCATACAGTTTTAAGACACCAAGGCTAATCATTGATCAAATAAATATCATGCTGGTAAAATTCGAAAACCACACAGTTACAGACTTCAACATAGGAACAGCCGCAAGTAAGATAATTCTCTACAATTATCCAGTTACGTATTTATACACAGTCTATAATTTTGGGATGATTGTTTAAATTAATTAATTTATTCTTTCAAAAAATTTCTTACTATACTCGTTGTGTTCAATTATATCGTAATATTACGAATACGTACGTAATTTTAGAAGACGATTTGTTTTATACAAGACGTATACAAAGAAAGTGAAAGAAAACTTATGATTTAACATCTGATCATATCTGTTTTAATTAAATGAAATTTAATTACGCAAACTAATTGGGGTGTGAACTGTTACGTAATTGCTTTATTTGGATATATAACAAAAACATAAATTTGAAGATCGCTGACTCAAAATCTGTCTAACTGTCTAGGTTTTGTATTTTGAAAAGTTTGGGTTTTTCTGCACTACAACATAAAATTCGTTTACTTTATGTTTCTCATATATAAATACGAGATTTTTACAGATCGGTACCATTCCAAATTTTTGAGTCGTTTTGAAAAGATATACAAGTACATTTTTAAAAACATTATTGTAGAAAAATGAAAATCGTGGTAGCAAAAGTTTTATTGGTGGTTTTGAGTATGGCATCAGGGGCCAAAGTACAAAAAAGATATGATTTTGAATATAATCAGCCACAAACTTATCCAGATCAACATTCTCAACAAGTAGTACATGGATCATCTAGATCATCAGGCAAAGGAGGTTATAGTGCTGGTAGTGGGCTAAGATCGATTGCCCAAGGTTCTGCCGCACAAGCAAATTCAGCCGTAGCAATTCAACATGCTGCCGGAAAACAAGCTGCATTCACAGCTAAAAATTCATTGGCCCAAACCGCTTCTCAAGCCTCGGCTACTGCTCAAGCAGCTCTAGCCGGGAAAAAAGTGTTACTCCAAGGATTGGAGCAACAAAATACTGAAGCACATCAAGCTCTGAACGCAGAAATACAACAATTACAAATTTCTCAACGCGCCGCTAAAGCTGCCCAGCAGTCAGCTCAACAATCCCTAAGCCATATTGGCGCCCTACAAGCAGCGTTGAATAGCGCACAATCGTCATCCGGACATGCACAACAAGCTGCTAATGATGCAGAAAATGAATTTGCATCTCAAACGGCAATGGTTGGTAAAGCTAAATCACGTATTGCGGCCCTCGACCAACAATTACACAGTGCACAAGTAGATTTTGAAGCAACTAAATCGGCAGCTCAAAAAGCATCACAAGCTGCACAAGCTGCTCAAAGCAACGCGGCTGAAGCAGCCAGCCATGCTGCTCAAAGTGGTTTAATTGCACAATCTGACCATTTATCAAGTGAATTCCACGAAACTGATCAAACTTACCATTCATCAAGTTATTAACACAAACCAGAAATTGCAAATAAATATATAAATAAAATTTTAATGTTAAAACAAAAAGAAAACGGATTTAATTTGAATTTGTAAGAAAAGTCCAATTAATTGAACGTGTCAATATATACAATCTTTAAAATCGTAAAATCGCGATATATTTTATAAAAAGCAAAACTAATGCAAATTGGATAGAGGTAAAACGTAAAACAACAAGTATATATAGATAAATCGGATTAATTGGTTAAATTTTAAAACATATTTACTGCCAAATTGTAATTTATTGAACCAATTTGATTTAATTACTTTCAGTTTTTCTCTTATCGAATTTTTGTTTTCCAATTTACAGCATTTAATCATTTAGCGCGCGCTCCTGCTGCAAACGCCAGATTTCATGCATAATCCGACCTTATATAAATTTCAATTTATTATTACAAATTTTGTACATACATATTCCAGAAACCAGCATGAAATTATATTTGCTAGATTGCATTGCCTAAATCCAAATAAACAATCAACCAATGATATCAATCAATATACGAAAGAAACATGTTTACATGATATACATGAAACTAATGAAAGGTTCTGTGTGCACACATGATACGGTTTCAATATCGCATGCGCAATTTGCTGTCAACAAAACATAATTAAATTTAACTGTATATATATATTCGTTATGTCTAACTGTGTGTGTGTCTGTGTGTTGAAATGACAGTTCAAAATCTATCCGTTTATTTGTTTTGTGGGCAAATTCAAAACCATGATCACCATGAATCTCAATACGGCCTTATAAACTAAAAAACCAGCATGAAGTTATTTCCAATTTATTAAATCGCCTAAATCCAAATAAAGCAAACCAATAACATCAATCAAAACAAAAATAAAATAAGAAAACAAAAACGTAACGTAAAAATTAAATGCAACAAACTTCATATCGGAGAAATATTTTATTTAATTACATGCGCGCAAGACAAATGAATAAATGATCGTAAACGATCTGTGATTTTAAGTAGATAAAATTTTTTCGTATATGCAAATAACTGCAACTGAAAAAGATCAATCGATAACTTTTATTTAATATTAATCTTGTATAGTTTTATTGCAACTGCATTTCTGTGTACAAATAAATTTCAATCATTTCATTTTACTTTTAATTAAATGATTGCAATCAATTTAGATAAAAATAAAATCAATTTTGCTTACTACTGGTACTTACATACGATATTATATTTAATTAATTGTTTTAAATAAAAAATAATTATATTTTTACTTAAATAAAAAGTAATACTTAGCGTGGTAGGATAATTAAGCGGAAAATTTAAAACTATTTATCTATAATTTGTTGCAGTGTTGCTTTTAATCTAAATACCAGATTGAAATACCGGATCAAATGTTATGTTTTATCCACAGTTAAGACACAGCTGACTGGCGGTACTGAAAATATTATAAACAGGTGGCAACGTGACATAATTGGCAAAATGTATGAAGTCACATAAAAATTTAATCCATAACGGACAGTATTGTGAACCAAGTTACTTCTTACCCCATTCGTACCTTAATGGCTCTTGTGACAAAGATAAGAACTAAAATTTACATTAGAGCAGCTGAGACATAACATTTTTATTTAGTAGAAAAAATTGGAGAAATTTTTACATCGTCAGAATTTAACCTATAAATTATTTAAAAAATATAAAAATATTTACTTTGAATGTTTAGGAAACCGACCAAATGGCACAGTGTGTCCAGCATGCAAAGGGAATTTTCATGTACAGATTACCATCTGTGATGAAATGGAACAAATATATGGAGGAGTCGGAGTGCACACTCATGGGCGACCCATCTTCCATGCCAGTGTAGGCTGGCATGGAGCTATGCAACGTGCACGCATGTTAATAAAAATGGGACTTATAGCCGTACGCACTCGATTTGACTGGCAACGGCGTATAAGTATGGACGGAAAAAGCAAGCCGCGAAAGAGTTGGAAGAGCCTTGGCCCCAGACCAGATTGCAGTGAAAATAAAAGAAAAGAATGTTTAATAAAGAATTTTATATCCCGAAAATTACAAAAAATTTAATATTACTATTGAGACGAACAGAATCATGTGATTTTAATGATAGTGAAGTTTGTGCTAAAAAAATTATCAAAAAATTACACTGTTAAATTTATTATTTTTCCTATTGGAATTTATTTTCAAAAGAAAATTTTTAAATTAAACTCATTCTAAATGTTGTGTCATCGAATCTAGAAACATCTAAAGATTCTGGCTGACATTTTTGAAAAAGTAAAGCACACACCTCTTCCTAAGATTTAAATAAACTATATTTTTGAGTTTCATTCTATTAAAAATTATACTTAGAAATTGCGCATTTTTGAACGATTTCAAATTATATTCCAGACAATTCTAGAAATGTCCACGGGGTTTCACTTACATTTTAGACTAGATTCGAATATATTCGAATATATATCTAATAGAATAACAAGTAATAACTGCAACAGTTGTTGCGCAAAATTTCAATGAAAAATTTTGTTCTACAGACGTCAAAAGTCCCATATATAGATATGGTTTTTTATGATGGCCTTGGTATGTACTTTAATACAAAAATACCAAATGGTCGGTCCCTGGGGTCGGCCATATGAATAACAAGTAATAACTGCAACAGTTGTTGCACGAAACTTCAATGAAAAATTTTGTTCTACAGACGTCAAAAGTCTCATATATAGACATGGTTTTTGAAATTTTGTTCTACAGAAGTCAAAAGTCCCATATATAGACATGGTTTTTTATGATGGCCTTGGTATGTACTTTAATACAAAAATACCAAATGGTCGGTCCATGGGGTCGGAAAAATGAATAACAAGCATTAACTACAACAGTTGTTGTACGAAACTTCAATGAAAAATTTTGTTCTACAGAAGTCAAAAGTCCCATATATAGACATGGTGTTTTATGATGGCCTTGGTATGTACTTTAATACAAAAATACCAAATGGTCGGTCCCTGGGGTCGGCCATATGAATAACAAGCAATAACTGCAACAGTTGTTGCACGAAACTTCAATGAAAAATTTTGTTCTAAGTTCTTCATAAATGTTACATGTTAAATTTGGTGCATTGCACGTGTGCAAAACGTTTTTTACCCACAGAATTAATTGAAATAAAACAAACACACACACACACACTCACATACAAACTTAACTTTTTGGACGATTACGATCAACAAGAAAATATGGGGCAATGGAAAACCCAAAATATTCAATGAAAAATAGCTTAAAAATGAAAAACGATGATGAAAGTATACTAAGTAAGAAAACGGGTTCGTCGCTTGTTTGGGAATGTCAATTTAAAATCCAATTGGAAATATTGCTAAAATCTTGTATAAGCAAATAATAATATTTTTGTGAAAATTACGTAATTTCAAAATTCCAAAAATCGTTGTTGGACTCATTACAATTGACCCATTTTCGCTCCATAGACAGAAAATATTATAAGCTGTCAAAAAATGTAGACGAGATGCCGTGGACATCGCTGGTACTGACAGTACAAATGAAAACATGAATTATATTATAGGCATAGTGAAACCCGTTAGAATTGGACGCCAATCACTATAACGACAGAATATTGTGTAATCTATTCGAACATGTGTGTGAGAACCTGTGGACATCTCTACGATAGGCGGTATAAAAACGGAAATTTTTTGTCCTGGACCTCTAAATATATTTAACTCGATCTTTATTAAAATTGAAATATTTATCATAATTATGAACACATATTTAAAAAATAGAACCAATACCAAACCATGTCTATATATGGGACTTTTGACTTTTGTAGAACAAAATTTTTCATTGAAGCTTCGTGCAACAACTGTTGCAGTTATTGCTTGTTATTCATATGGCCGACCCCAGGGACCGACCATTTGGTATTTTTGTATTAAAGTACATACCAAGGCCATCATAAAAAACCATATCTATATATGGGACTTTTGACGTCTGTAGAACAAAATTTTTCATTGAAATTTTGCGCAACAACTGTTGCAGTTATTACTTGTTATTCTATTAGATATATATTCGAATATATTCGAATCTATTCTTAATCTAGTCTAAAATGTAAGTGAAACCCCGTGGACATTTCTAGAATTGTCTGGAATATAATTTGAAATCGTTCAAAAATGCGCAATTTCTAAGTATAATTTTTAATAGAATGAAACTCAAAAATATAGTTTATTTAAATCTTAGGAAGAGGTGTGTGCTTTACTTTTTCAAAAATGTCAGCCAGAATCTTTAGATATTTCTAGATTCGATGAAACAACATTTAGAATGAATTTAATTAAAAAATTTTCTTTGAAAATAAATTCCAATAGGAAAAATAATAAATTTAACAGTGTAATTTTTTAATAATTTTTTTAGCACAAACTTCACTATCATTGATTTTATTATTATTTTTTAATTTTCAAAAATATATAAAAAAGACGGGAAAGGTTCGGAGCCGAATTCTATAAGGGTTTTCGTTGCCTATAATTTAATATTTGCTTCAACCATTATTCCAAGTGTAAGAAAGGAAGTTTCTATGCAATTTGATTTGCGTATTTCAAATATCACACCCACCCACATCCACATTCAGACCCACCTAACCCCATCTACACCCAGCCCAACCGACATTAATCCACCGTAACTAAACCGACCCTAATTAACCGCAAAACACCACACCTAAACTTATCACCCCCACCCACTATCCAACTCAAACCGCCAAAACCCATCTTACCCCACCACCCTACACCGTACCACCCATATCATCACTCTTTAACACCTTTATACACACTCCCACACACACACACACCTCCCACATAAACCCTCATCCACCAAATTTCAAATTCCCACACCAAACCCAAAACAGACCCCCTCTACATCCCATACCACCACTCCAACTGCCCTCATAACCACGCCACCCACACAAACCCACATTCACAATGTTACAGGATGGCTTCTGGTATCCTGCAGATTTCACTAAACATCGCAGAGGCCTCACACGGTGTTTTTGCCGGCTACATTCTCAGCGAAGGGTCGTGGGGTTTGAGGCTTACGATGTTCCTGGCTTACACTGTGAACACAGAAACTTGAAGAAAAAAATAAACGAAAATAATAAATAATAATAAACCGGATGTTCCGCCGAAATTCGTCGGTCGGAACCTGAGGAACGAACAACACAATAATTACAACTGAGTGAGGTGCCTTGTGCGCACAACCATTCGAATTCAAACGGAACAAGCGCAGGCTCCGACACGGAATGAGAATTCCACCCTCATCAACCCTCATCCCACCAAACCAGGGAAATTTAGCAATTCATTTTTTTATTTTCTTTATTTATGATTTAGAAAAGAAAATGTCCACAAGAACAATGAAGGAACGAGACCAAGATGAACACAGAACGCGCGACATACACCCGCTATGCGGCGCTCGATGACAATAAAAAATTTCAAAATTAAAAAAAAAAAAATTTAAATATACATGAAAAATAAAAAAATAAAATATAATTAATAACTTACAACTAAAAATATATACTGTTGCGACCTTGGGCGGTTGTCATGCCACAGGTGGTGCCACATCCGGACCGTTGGGCGCCTTCTCGCATTCGTTGGGCTTTGGTTCGCCTTCATTGGACTTTGCTATACCTTCGTTGGGCTTTGCTATACCTTCGTTGGGCTTTGGTTCGCCTTCGTTAGACTTTGCTATGCCTTAGTCGGGCTTTGCTATGCCTTTCTTGGGTTTTGCTATGCCTAAATCCCAGAAAATGTATAAAGTTTTGCCTGGTTAGGTAACAAAATGTTGGGCGTCCTTACGCCTTACCGTTAAATTGAATGGCCTCAACTGGCCACCCGAAGGTAATCGGATATTTACTTTTATTTTATCGTCTCGCTTTCTAAGCACAGAGTAACTCACTTACCAGCACAACTACAATTGCGATTCCTTGTTTTTATGTCACTTGATCGGGAAAATTGGTAAACTATGTCGGAAACTTTGGACATCTTTGATGAAAATCAGATGAGACCCCAGAGATGGATACAAATAATTTTATGAATATTTAATTTAAATTTAATGCGAGATCATTAAACGTAATGAAAAATTAATTTGACACTGATTTATTAAAATAACATGCGGTCATCAATATGATGCGACCAAAATTCGTCCACCGCACCCGGTAGACAACCACTTTTACCGAAACAAGCCGTATTCCAATGAAATCAATTCACTTATGAATAATTCGATATGCCTGAATTATTCCAGTTACAAATTTTGGGAATCGAATGTAATGAATGTCACACCACACTTATCTCCATTAAAAAATAAAAAAAAATAAAAATGGATATTTTATTTCAAAATCGCTAATAATTTGTTTGCTTTCGTATTTTATTTTTTTTTATAAATAATAACCAAATACAGGAGTTTATGATTTAAATTTACAATATTAGCAATATATTTACTTTTATTAATTGTTGTAACTTATTTTTTACATTATAAAATAGAAAATCACGAATTGTCTTTTAATTAATCTTTTTTGTAATCACGTCACTTCACAAAATTAAAAAAAATACTCCAAACTCAAAACTTTATATTTTTATTTCTAAATTACAATCAAGACTAAAGCCTCAACCAGTCAGACTTAAGAGCTGAAGTTACACGCCGATAGCACCACTTCGGTTAGTGCTACAATCACCCAAATTTTATAGGCTTCTCGTCACAAATAAACAACTGACCTCTATAATGTTGGTGGTCGTTTCGCTCTCCTAAGTGGTCCAAAACGGAGCACAACTTAAGCTCTTAAGTTTGACTGGTTTAGGTTTAACCAAAAAAAAAATCCTCTTCTCGTACCGCACAACGAACCTAGAAGAATTTTTTTCCTTCTCTGTTTTTCGTTTGTATTAATTTACATTGATGCAACCGAGAAACATATAACAAAAAAAAAATCTTCTAGAGCGCATTGCTTCGCACACACCCAATGCACATTGGTCTAACTCCCCATTCAATTTGAAGTTTGGTTCACACGGCAATTAAGCTGACAGCAATTTTTTTGCTGATAATACGCAAAAAAACAATTTTCATAAAAGTGACAAAGAGAAGAAATATTTTTTATTTCATTTTATAGACAAATTTTATGGTTTTACATTTTGGCATAACCTAAAAATTTCAATAAAAATTTTAATTTGTACATTTTTCGTACAATTCGATTTGTTTTTATATGTTTTAATTTTTATATATGTACCACAAAAAACCACTAACATTAACAAATTTCAACACGAAAAAAAAAATATTAAATTGTCATTTGACTATAAAAATGGCGAACGACTTATTTTGTATGAGTGTGAGAAAAATTTCTTAACTTTACAAACATTTTTTGTAGATGTGTGAAAAATGTTGCCGTAAAAAATACTCCAATTTACATTTTTATGGCAGTAAACTTCCCCATTATGGCAGTAAACTGTAATTTCAGTTCAAATATTTTTTTTCCGGCCTACTAAGAAGAAAAGTTTGATGCAAATATTTATAAATTGGGAATAATTTTTCCATATCTAAATTGGCAGGGAAAATTATTCCCAATTTTATTTTGTTTTCAAAAAAATTACCACTATATTTTTACCTCAGTATGCCAGAAAAAAAATTTTAAAATAGAAATTACATATAAAATCTTTCCCCAATTCCCTATTCCCAGGGAATTGCCAGAATAGGACCACAGGCGGATTTCCCCGGGGGAATTTCCTCCAGGGGTTTTCCCCCCGGGGGACTTTGATGGGATTGGGTTTGTTGAATCGAAATGGGATTCTTTAACGATTTTTGGAAGAAGTTCTGGAATTAGGCCACCCGTGGCACTATTCTGGCTTTCCCTGGGAATAGGAAATTGGGAAAAATATTTTTATAGCATTTTTCTCTGAATAGAATTTGTCTGGCCTACTGAAGGAATAAGTTTAGTGCAAAAATTTTTAAAACAAACATGATTGGGAAACTTTTGTTCCACAAAATTTTTTTAGGGAAAAATATTTTCCCATTTAACTTTGTTCCCAAAATATTTACACCAAACGTATTCCCTCAGTAGACCAGAAAAATTCTATTTAGACAAAAATGCTATGAAAATATTTTTCCCAATTCCCTATCGCCAAGGAAAGCCAGAATAGGGCCACTGGAACGGAACTCGACCAATTCTTAACCGATTATGATTGGATTGGATATGTTGGATGGAAAGGGGATTCCTGAATGATTTTTGGAAGAAGTTCTGCAATTAGGTCAATCCCCTGAGGGATTTCTCTTGAGTATGCTGGATGGAAATGGATTTCTTAGATGATTTTTGGAAGAAATCCTGCAAAATGGCTACCTGGGACGAAACTCGATTATGATGAGATTAGGTATGCTGGATGGAAATGGGATTCTTAAATGATTTTTTGATGAAGATCGGGAATTATACCACCTGGAACGGAACTTGACCAATTCTTAGCCGATTATGATAGGATTGGTTATGTTGGATGAAAATGGCATACATGATTTTTGGAAGAAATTCCGGACACCTGGGACGGAACTCGATCAATTCTTACCAATTCTATGATTGCTTTTTATGGCTGTGGGCTGTTGTAATAAATGCATGGATACCTATTTTTTGCGTAGGAATGTAATTCGATGCATCATGATCGAGTTTTGTGGGTGTGGGCTGTTGTAATAAATTCAGAGTAGGCAGAATCATGTTATTTTATTTCTTTGTATTTTCAATTTTCGTATATAAATAAAAAGTGCTCTCGGGGGTTTGAGGGTTAGATTTGACTAAAAATCCAATAATTGAACGGTAGATCAATTAAATCGTTTTGCATTCATAATCTTGCATTCCTAAACTACCTTAGAGTTCGAAAGCATCAATAATCGAATATTTGTAGATATTGGTCAGTTTGCAAAAAGTTCCAAGAAACTCATTCATTCCGTGAGTCATCCTTGTATTTACCTATATATTTCCCAAAGTATCGTGTATTGAGCTAATTCGATTGCGAGTTGCGGCGGTGCGTTTGATTGATCTCGTTTTTTTTTTCATTTTTCGGGTATTTTGTAGTATAATCACGCCCGTGTCGCCCTGCTCACATCTGAACATAGCTTAGCCCAGCTATTTAAGTAGACTGGCGCCCAATCAATATTTGAATAACGGTTAGTGGAAGCTTACGTTTACCCAATAACTATACAGCTCGTTACACTGTTGGCAACTATTCGCTTGTTGATGCCTTCGAACTCTAAGATAGTTTGGGAATGCAAAGCTATGAATGCAAATAAAATCAAATATTTCACGAGTGCACAATAAAAAATGAAGCTGTGTAACTGAGACAATATTTCGGATAAGCTTACTTTCAAGTTTTCCTAGGCGGAGAATTGCAAATTTTCAGCAGAATAAATAATTTAACCATACTACTTTAACTATACTATATACTAAAAACTCTATTTTTGCAAAATAAAAAACAAATGTTTAATAAAACGTGTTTATTAAGTATGAGTGTGCTTCGCCAAGTGTCTACGACAAATAGCGCAAAAAGTATATAGGCCTGTGAAGTTTTTGCTAAACTATTCCTAATTTTTGTTTTTTATTTTCTAGGAATGGTTTAGAAAAAAGTTAACGCGCATCGCAATCTGAACCATCCGAGATTGTCTTGTAACGCTTTGGTTTTAAAGACCAAAAGATTACATAAGTTGGATGATTCCTATTACTCCAATGCCCAGCTCAGTCTGATGGAGGTAAAATAAAAAAATTTAAACAAAACTAATAAATAGAGGTCGTGAGAAAATAAATTGTTCAATTTCAAGCCCCTTAATAAATTTACATACTCATTGCTATGCCTTTGTCGAATAAGAAAATCAAAAGAACCAAACACAAAATGCAATCATTGGTGTTTCCGTTATATACATTTCTAATTTCTAAACCAAATA
The DNA here is from genome assembly GCA_932526605.1 of Nephrotoma flavescens. NCBI lineage: Eukaryota > Metazoa > Arthropoda > Insecta > Diptera > Tipulidae > Nephrotoma > Nephrotoma flavescens. Next base: position 13,136,883 of record OW052221.1, read on the forward strand.
TGTAATTTATAAAATAACAAAAAAAAATCAAAGGAAATAATTTATATCTAAAGGAAATCACTAAATTAAGCAACTTCTAGTAATAATAATAATAAAATTAGAAAATTATAATAATATAATAAAGAAAATATAATAATCAATAATAATTATTTTATTTGCGTGATATGAATGCGCTTACCGTACCCGATCAACTAGCCACCCCTTCGGATGATGGTATACCTCGTTCGATACAAAATGGATCTCACGCTGAATTCGGCCGACTGTTAATTGCCCACCTGATCGTGGGTCAAACAGGATGTAGTTATAAGGGTACCGTGTCCGATTATCCACGCTACCGGTCTTCCCATTCACACTTGGAACGTTTAGCTGATATATTGTGAATATATTAAAATCGCGTTGTATTCACTGCTGGTAATTTTTTTGTTAAAAACGTTCCACGCTGGTTCGTATGGTACAATTCGCTTAACCGTATTTTGTTATTTCAAGCCCCCGACAATAATCTGCGCCCTTTGGCTTACATTTTAACTTATGAACGTGAACAAATCTCTCCGAAAACAATGTCACATCATGCACGTGATAATTTAGGCACATATGATCGTATGAAAATTTAGTTCACCACTGTCAAATAACTTCTCAAAAAAAAAAACACAAATGAAAACTCGACCGGCTTGAATATAATTTCACAAAAACATAATTTATTATTCATAAAAAAAAAATGTCGGCAACACCAAAAATTTAATTTAATTTTATTAGATTATATTTTTATTTAGAACCACGTGATGTGATTCAAATGGCGTTCACTACCCGAATCCCAAATACAAAAAAAAACTGCACCGCCACCAACCAAACAACCAAAACAATAATTTATTTATCTCTTATCGCAGTCCTACCTATGTACGAAAAAGGGATAAAACGATTCAAAATAGACAAAGTATTTGAATTTGACCAACGTAGTCATTATACCTATATTGTCAAACAATCATTATACCAATTGTTTATTTTTTTTTATAAGATGAACGCAAAAACAATGGGAGCATTGTTTCAGTCTAACGGAACGCGATTGGCTGAGAAGAAACTGTTGAACAACGTGTGATTCAAGCGACGATCATCAATGGCAAATTCAAAGGAGATGATGTTCTAATTCCAAGAATCCCTCTGATTCCAACTGACATTCCATTCGACTTCAAGACAATTAATAAATTGCAAGGTCAACCGTCGGAAGTGTGCGGAATAAATCTGGAATTTCCGTGTTTTTCTCATGATCATAGTTGGACGCGTGTTCGAGAGTTGTAAACCATTATCGTTGTTCATTTATGCGCCGAAGTTCAAAACGAAAAAATTGTTCACTACAATGCATTATATTGATTTACGTCTGTATTCGATTTAATTCCATTCGAATAAAATACATTGAATTATTTTGAATCGTCTATTGAGAATTGAGTTGGGTTGTTTGAATTTTCGTGTATTTGCTCTGAACGAAGTAATTTGGAGTGGAACGAGGTTCGCCTGGTTTTAATAACTTCTTTATCATTACTTACTTGGTGAAATCTCGGCATAGAAAATAATTTAGTTTTTTAAAAAAAAACCCGAACCATTTTAATAAAGATTTTTTTGTTTGATTTAATCTCCATGCAATACCAGACACAACTCCTGTTTGCAAAATTTTGTTTTTATATAGGCAAAGCAAAAAAAAATGCAAACGCAATGATCATGCGATTGATTTTTTGCTTGTTTTTTTTTTAGAATGGAATAAAAATCCAGTCTCCTTTATTTATAAAATACTTGAATTTCGGTAATTTCAATTTCCATTAATAAAAGGGTATAGTATGCTTCAGTAGTGAGCATACAAGTTAATGAACTAAGGGGTTGCCACCTGAACTGCACTTGTGAGAGAAAAATAATTCGTTACAAGTTTTTTTTTATATTAAAAAATCAACACAATTCAAAATTTTTTATTAATAATGAAAGTTGGTTCATCATGGATGGAATATAACATCGTTGATGTCTTACAAGCCTTCACTCGAACATTAAAATTTTGAATGACTTTTTTCTTCAGCTAGAATGTTGTTCTCAAGCTCTTGAATTATTAGTCGATCAACAAAACGACGACGTTATGCTGATGGTCAGCTGGTTTCAATTGTTGCTTGGTTCAAGAACATTTTTATTTCCAGCTATCACTGTTTCACGAGTACGAACTGGACGATAATGTTTATATACTCTACGACCTGCAACTGATTCAGTTTTGCGAATTTCAGGCTGTGTATAGAACGTGCTTTACACAGAACTACAATTTTCGTAATAAGTTTTGATAACCAAAACGCATTGTTGTATCTGGGACTCGAACACATGGAGTTCCCTGTATAAGAAGAGTGTCGTGAAAATTTATAACTAACAAAAATCACCAAAATTAAACAAAAGGAAAAATTATAAGGTTAGAATCAAAATATAACACAAGCTGTGTAGACGTTAAAAAGGAGCAATCTAAATATATATCTAAATATATAAATGTGGAGTTTCAGAGAGCCCCACATAAGTATTAGATTGTCCAATTTTTCTACAAATGTACGACCACTGTACGACCGACGATCGTATATGTTAAATAATTATCTTTGAATTGTTCTATATTTCATTTATAAAGTGTCGAGTTATAATTTTTTGGGATCTCAACCATAGTGCCCCACAACACAAGACCCATGACTGATACAAAACAAATTTGCTTGAGTCAGAAGAAAGTGATTTGATAAATTAAACAAATATGTCTTTTGTCATGAATATCTTTGGAAATTTATTATTTAATTCAGTTTAATAGCCAATTGAGTGATATTTATCATCGCCTTCGTGAATATCACCTGATGAAATAGTATGCTCCGCTTGCGCGACTAATCCACTTTCTGCGGCATGGGCACCAGCTTCAGCGGCCGCATTCTGCGCGGCTTGTGCAGATTGTGATGCTTTCTGAGCAGCGGCTTGAGTCGCTTCAAAATCTAATTGTGCATTATGTAACTGGTCATCGAGAGCGGCAAGGCGGGCTTTAGCTTTGCCAACCATAGCCGTTTGTGATGCTAATTCAGCAGCAGCATCATTGGCAGCTTTTTGTGCATGTTCGGATGACGATTGAGCACTATTCAATGCAGCCTGTAAAGTGGATACATGGCTTAGTGATTGTTGAGCTGATTGCTGGGCAGCTTTGGCAGCACGTTGAGCTAACTGAAGTTGTTGGGTCTCGCCATCGAGAGCTTGATGCGCTTCAATATTCTGTTGTTCCAATCCTTGAAGTAAAACTTTCTTGCCGGCTAGAGCTGCTTGAGCCGTTGCAGATGCTTGAACAGCGGATTGTGCTAATGTATTCTGGGCAACAAACGATGCCTGTTTACCAGCAGCATGTTGAATTGCTACGGCAGAATTTGCTTGTGCAGCAGATCCTTGTGCAATTGATCTTAGACCACTACCAGCACTATAACCACCTTTGCCCGACGATGATCCTGACGATCCATGAACGACTTGTGGAGCATGTTGTTCTGAGAACGATGATGGTTGGCTATATTCATAATCAAATCGTTTTTGTACTTTGCCACCTGATGTTACAGCGCCTATAAAATTGAACACACCAAGTAATCAATATAACCCTTCTTTTTTAAATAATTTATAAACTCACCAAAACTTAAAAGAGCGATTACAGCAACAGCGAACTTCATTTTTGATATTGTTGCTATAATCAAATTAATTTTATAAATATGATTAAGTAAAGTATTATATAATTGACTTACCTTAACACAGAATTATTAGATGTTTTCAAATAAATGAAACAATGATGACTGATACAAATTCGTATAAAATCGCCGGTTTATATACAGAAGAAAGTGAAAGAAATTGTCTGAGTCTGATATAATCGTAAATTTGAAAAACCAAATATTACTCGTACTCGTATACCCAAATCATATTCTGTGCAACATACTTTGAACACTTTGTGCGCAAAAAAACTAATTATTTCATCTCAAAATTTAACAAATGGCTTGATGAGAAATGTCTATAATTAACCCACCTGGAGTGTACACCATCTTATATAAACAACATCGCGTTTGTAGCCTTCAATCATTTGGAAATTTCATTAAATTCTATTGTTCAACCTGCAATTTTTGTTAATCAATTAATAATTTTTATTATTGTTCATTACTAAAATATCGGATATCGTTAGTCTCATCAGGCGTTCACATAATGCAATTTTAGAAATATAAAAAATTTTAATTCTTAATTAGAGGTTTCATATTTGTTTTAAATTTACGCCGCTATATAATTAAAAGACATTTATAGCTCGATGAAGAGGTAAAAGTTGCCAAGGCAGATTTGATAATTGCACGATGCAAAGTAACAGGTTTCAGAGAAATTTTAAAAGTGTTTTATTAAATGGCAAATTTTGATACTTTTAGAAACTGTCTGGATCCATTAGCAATTAAACGTACTAAAATGCTTTACATGTAATGTTCAGTAATTGAATTCGGGTTTGCTTTATACAGTGTGAGATTTTAATAAATGCCAGGTGGCTTTGATCTCGAAAACGGTGCAAGATAGGAGACAATTACTTAGAATGAAAATTATTCAGTGTGAGAGGGTCGTGTAGTCGTGATTTTGAATGATCTTGAAATTCTTTAATTTTTGAAGATATTGGCGAACATTACTTTTTTTTTCAACTAGAACCCCAAACAGTTTTAGCAATTTATTCATCTAAGGAAGAAATGAGATGGGTGCCAAGATTAAAATATGAGAATTATTATTCTAAGAACCCAAAAAATATTACAAACATTTTTGCGTTAAAAATTTCTAGCATTGATTTTGAGCCTAATGTGAATTAGTTTAAATAGTTGGAAGGTTGCACTCAGACCTGGTATCAATTGAGTTCGATTCTAACACAGTTAGTAGCAAAATTAAGAATCTGATTGACGAGTTCGTTCGGTCCAGACTGGTTGCCAGTTTATTTAAAAAAACGAAGTTGTCCAGCATCTCGTTTTTTTTATTAATTTCAATTTATTTATTTATTTGTTTATCTTAAACACATATCATTAATATAGGAAGCATTTGGTCAATATGATTAACTGAGCTAACTTGTTCATTACCTTAGTTCGAGCTCTGTTCGATTATGCTTTGGGTAGTGCAATGTAGATTTTCAATCATGATGATAAGGGAAACTTTTCTGAAGCCTTTCTCATGGTGGTACCGCCACAACGTTCATGCATCATGCAGCGGCTCACAATTTCGTGCAGTGTTGCATTATGTGTCACATCATTAGTAGTCTGAGCAATAAACAGCAAACATTTTTTTTTTTTTTTGGAAATTTAAATTTTCCCAATATTGGAAAAATTCTATAATATTAATAATAATAATAATATAAATATATTAACATAATTTTGCTTAAATAAAATAATCTTTGTGATGGTTTGTGATAAGTGTAAAACAAATTTTTCTGCATCAAGAAATGGAGTGCGCTGTTGTAAATGCAACCAGATATATCATACTGTCCTAACATGTTCCGGGGTTTCCGCAATGAATAGGCAAAAATTAAATAATTGGTGTTGTAGTACGTGTATTTGTTCACCTGCTTTGAATGACCCTGGTACACAAATTGACAAAGTTCTGTCGTGTATTAAAATGTTTGGCGAAGAAATGAAGGTTCTTAAATTAAAACAAGACGAATATTCTGAAACATTAATATTCATGAGTGACAAGTTTGATGATATTATGAAATTTGCCAATATAATGAAAGAACATGATTTGAAAATGAAGAAAATTGAAGAAGAGAACATGCGGCTTCAAAATCAAATATTCAATCTGGTTAACAGAATTAATAATATTGAAGACAATCATAGAAGTTTGAATTTACTGGTGCATGGTGTACCTGAAACAAGTAGCGAAAATTTAATTTCGATTTTGAAAAGTGTTTTTGATTACCTCAATATTACAAATGTGTTGGAAAATATTGAAGGCGCTGTAAGATGTGGTTAATTGGAATCATCAAAAACTAGGCCCATCGTATTTAAGTGTAGTAAAATTGATTTGAAATTGAAAATATTGAATGCATTTAAGACGAAGAAGATAGAATTAAAAAGAAACGTATTTGTAAGTGACATTCTTTTATCTCATCCTCTAAATAATAAATACATTTTTGTATCTGAGCATCTATCGGTGTACAAGCAACAATTGTTAAACAAAACAAAAGCATGTCAAGCGCGGTACAATTTAAAATTTATATGGGTTCAAAACAATGATATTTTGGTGAAAAAGAATGATTCACCTAAAATAATTAAAATCATCAATGAAGATTCACTTAGGCGTCTTGCAGAGGGGTAATGTTTTTTTATTGTTATTTTTCAAATTTATTTAATGTTTGTTTTTATTTTATTTTGTTAAATATTTCATGCCCTTATCAATTTATTTTCAAAATGTAAATGGTTTGAGAACGAAAACTCATCAATTTTTATCTAATATATTAGTTTGCGACTATGATGTCATTTGTTTAAATGAAACTAATCTGGATGATACTTTTTTTGATAGTGAACTATTTTCTAATGATTATATTGTTTATAGGAAAGATCGTGATTTAACACTATTTCCTGATAAATCTAGTGGTGGGGGTTGTTTGATTGCAGTAAAGCCAAAATTTGATTCATTTCGTGTTGGTGAATGGGAGAAATTTAGTGAAGAAGTGTGGATCTGTCTTAAATTCAATTACAAAAACTTGTTCATAAATGTTCCGTATTTTTACCCTAAAGTAACTTCTGATGAATATAAAAAGTATTTTAAACATTTAAGTGATTTATTAAACTTATCAAAATCTTCTTCTAAATTTTTAATTTTGGGTGATTTTAATTTGTCTACAGTATCTTGGCTATCAGGTATAAATAATTCTAATTGTTTAGAGCCAGATCCAAGTTTAATTTTTGAAATTAAATCGCGATCATTAATTGATTGTATGAGTTTTACAGATATTAAACAATTTAATTCGGTTGTGAATTTCAATAATAAAATTCTGGATTTGGTATTATCTAACATTGATTCGTCGTTAATTAAGGTTTCGCAAAGTTTAGATCCAAACACGTAACAAAATTTATGATTTTAAAAACTGTAACTATCAACAAATTAACAACGTAATCTGCAGTATAAATTGGTCACAGATATTGCCTATTAATAATACAAATGTTGATCTTTTAGTGGGCAGATTTTACACAAAAATTTATGATATTATTGGAACTAATGTTAAATCTTTTAATTCTAGTAACAGTAAGTATCTTCCGTGGTTTTCTCTGAAAATTATCAAATTTATTCAATTGAAAGAAAATTTCAGAGTTAAATATAAAAAAACTAATGATATTGATTATTACCATATGTTCACAGTGTTACGTTAAAAGACCAAAAGTTTAATTTGCTTACAATAAATATTTAAATAATATGGAAAAGAATATTAGTTTAAATCCTAAAGGTTTTTGGTCTTATGCAAAAAAATTAAAAAACCAAAATTATGTTCCATCAATAATGAATAAAGATTATGTATGTGCGTCAAATCCTAATGATATTTGTGAACTGTTCAGATTATATTTTGCTTCAGTTTATGAGCTCGTAAATAATATTTTTGAAGAAAAAGATTTTGATCATATCGCAAATAAAGATGTTATTTCACCATTTTCACCATCATTGCTTGACATTGAAGCTTGTCTCAACACTCTAAATATCAAACAATCTGCGGGACCTGATGGTATTCCCCCAATTTTCTTTAAAAATGTAGCGCAATCGATAAGCTATCCGTTAAAGATTATTTTTGATCATTCACTGAGTAATAATATATTCCCATTACATTGGAAATCAGCAAGAATCACTCCAGTTTATAAATCGGGAATTAAGTCGGATATAAAAAATTATCGACCGATATCAATTTTAAATACATGCAGTAAAATATTTGAAAGGATTATTTACATTAAAATAAGTGATCATATTTATAATCACATTTCGATAAAGCAACATGGGTTTTCCCATCCAGATCTACTTTATCCAATCATTGATACTTTTCAAATTTTGTTCATAGGTCTCTAAACTCACATTATCCGGTTGATGTCATTTACACAGATTTTGCTAAGGCGTTTGATAAAGTAAATCATGAAATTTTGTTGTACAAGTTAGGCAAATTTGGCTTCATAGATTTGCTAAATTTTTTCAAATCCTACCTTACTAATCGTATTCAATTTGTTGAGCTATTAATAATTATAAATCTTCAGAATTCAGTCCAACGTCCGATGTACCTCAGGGATCTATTTTAGGACCGCTTTTATTTTTATTATTTATTGATGATGTAGTGGATGTTTTGTTGATTTATTGATGGTGTAGTGGTTCTTTTATTTGCTGATGATTTAAAATTGTTTAATTCGATTAAATCAATAAATGAATGTCATATTTTGCAAAACAATTTAAATAATTTACAGTTATGGTGTAATAAAAACCATATGATTATTAATGCTAGTAAATGTGGTGTTTTAAAAATTAAGCCAATGGTTTACAACGTGAATTTTAGTTATGATATTAATAGCGTTACTCTAAAAGTGTATGATAGTTTTTTAGATTTAGGTATTACGGTGGATAGTACTTTTAAATTTGACCTTCATATTAATAACATTATCAAAAATGCTTACAAAATGCTTGGTATGGTTATACGAATATGTGCTAATTTTTCTTTACAAAAATCATTTATTTTACTTTTTAATTCACTTGTTAGACCTAAATTAGAATACCTATCGACAATTTGGAATCCTAACTATAAGATTTATATAAATAGTTTGGAGAAAATTCAGAGAAAATTTACAAAGTTTCTTAATTATAAATTTAAAAACGGTTATGAACAGTATAATGTTCGTTTGCAAAGATATGGTTTTATGACATTAAATAGTAGAAGAATTTATATTAATGAAATAATTCTACTAAAATTATTGAATGGTCATATTGGTATTGATTTGCTACATGCTATTAAAATTAAACCAAAATCTGACTATTTTATTCGAAACATGGAATATTTTGATATTCCAATTGGAATATTTTGAATAAATAAATAAATAAAATAAAAACATCATGAATTTCAGCACACGCAATTTCATCTTGAAACCTAAATAGAGTGTAAGCATGTGAAAGTCTTCTCTTTTGGAATTTTATGTTACACATGCTTTCAAGTGCGTTCTGATTTCGGGCCAGCTAGAGTTGGCAGTGTCTCTGTGGTGAACTGATCAGCAGGTCCAAATTTGCTTAAAATTGACAATACATCTTGAAATCTCTCGCGCAATCTCTTTGATATCTTTCAATGATGACCGAAAAATAACCGAAATACCAGCATAAACTGCAGTGGGCTCGGCATCATTTGAGGCATGATCAGTGATTTTTTGATACAGATCAGAGCCTAATTTGCTCTTTTGAAAGCAGATAAAATTTAAGTGGTTAAACGCGGCTTGGAGAATTACAACATTCTAATTTTGTTTCAAATATGTTATCGGTTATTTTCGTATAAATTGCGTAAGTGGGATTAAAATTTGGGCCAAAAATTATTGGATTTCAAGATTGTGGATAATTATGAATGTCACTGGTTTCAGCAATTTAAATTGATATTGGAGCATTCTGGCGTCTTTGATTTTACTGACGCCCCTTTCGTAATACCATGGTAACGATGAGAACTGTTCGGATATCTCCAATAGCTTTCCTTATGTTCAATTTCTCCATTGAAAAAATGACCTTAAAAATGAAAAAGTGTACCGTTATACAAAGTGATAAATAGTGAAATAGAGAATTTGGGGAAGAAGTCAAAGGGGTCGGTAAATAAAGTTTGGAACTTAAAAAAACTGATTGTTTTAATTACAAAATTTGCTGTCAAAAGTGGGGTTTTCAAATAACGGGTGCATCTAGCATTTGCAGTTTCAATTGCCGGTTATTTCCAGTGTGGTAACACTTACGTCTTTCGTAAGAAAATTTGACAGCAAATTAGTTCAATATTTGACATTTACGAAATGCGTCGCTTTACACTTGAACAAAATTGGGAAATATTGAAAACTTACTTTCAAAGTGGTGAGCCTTCTACCCAAATTGTAAGAAATTTACGTGAAAAATTCGGTAGAAATGAAATACCTAAACAAGACAATTTGGATCAATTTGTGAAGCGAGGAATGATAAGCCAACACGTGAACATGCGTTAACAGCACTTAGTTCAATTAGTGCGGAAGCAGAAGCAAAATAACCGGAAAATGAGCATTTTTACAAGCAAAATTATCGCATTTGGGGATAATCAGCCGTAACGGATTGGCCACCATGCAGCTACGATTTGGCTCCGTTATCTTTTTTGTGGTGAGCTATGTTAAGGATATGTGTTACGCTATCCATCCAGAGACTATCCAAGACTTGAAAGATCAAATCAAAGTTACCATTGATGAGATAGGAGCCTGATAGGATGATATAATCGAGAACGTTCTGTTGACAGAATGGGGTACTGTAAAGCCAGCCATGACTAAATGACTATACATGAAATTGTGTTCCATTCTTAATGGCAATGTTTATCCTTTCTATAATAAAACAAACCTTTCTAAGAATTAGAGCCAAATTAAATTGCAAACGTTAGATGGGAGACCTTTTACTAGCCCGTACCAGTCCGTATTTAGCATATTGCACTCAGATTTTATATAATTGATCTCTGGAAATGAGGTGTTTCGTGGGATTTTAATCATCTGAATGAGAGATAATCAAATGTTGTAGAGGAGGAAGAGCAAACTTAAAAACAGAGTTAGTTGAAGCAGAACCAACTACGTATTTGGAAGATATATTGAAGGGTTTTGGCCTGCAAATAGAAATCTACCACCTGCTTCTCAGTTGTACGATGATTATATAGTGAAATAAAAAGGTAAGAAATTAGAGGAAGCACGGCATACGAACAGAAAGTCAAATTGAGCCAGGTAGTTATCAAATTAGACAATTTAGGTATCAAACTTAAGAAACAAGGTGGTCAGCTTGCCGTGCTTTACATAAACAACGTAGTGCTCAGAGCGAAAAATTAAATTAAGTTTGTGCTGAGCAAATTTTACGTACCCAAGCATACCAAATTGAAGAATTGAAAGGTGTGGTTTAATCTCTTAGTGCGAAAGTCTTAACTGTTATAATTCATAACAGATACAACGACCGACTTGATAAGTTCCGAGAGGAAAATCAGTTAGGAGCTCGAAAATCAAATTAAATAAGTTGGAAGCAATGCTGTTTCGGGGAGCTCGAGAAAAAATTTGAAACCTAAAACATTCCATTAAAAAACTCAGCTCAAAAACTTTTGAATAAAGGGCCAATACAGCAGGCAGTAAATTCTAGTAGATAGAAAGTGCAGCAGACGTGCTGAAAATTAAGCGCAAACCCGAAAAAAACACGACCAATACACGATATAGCTGCGAAGCTGCGATACGATACTGTCAGGTGACGTTTGTTCACTGAGATATAATGTTGCTGGGTAGGCTGTGATCAAACGGTTTTGCAGTATTAGAGGAGCAAGTAAAGCGAACGGTGAAAAATTAGCATAAAACTTTCAGGGTACCGGAGAATTACGTCGATTATGAATTTAATCATCCGAGAATGTCGCTTAGGTAGCTGGTATCATATATACGATGCAGATTGATTCCCCAATAAGAAAAAGAGGAAACTGACGAGAGGAACAGAGAGTGAGAATACAAGAAACCATGACGGATTCAAGAAACGACCAAGACCAAAAACAAACGCTCAATTCAAGGTCAGATACGAAGAAAGGATTAGCTTACCGGATTAATCTTATAGGTAAATATATTTCCAAGTGAATTGAACGTTGAAATACAGCAATTTATATTTTTCAAAATAACAGTAAACATAAGGAATACGAATCTTGAGGCAATCTACGTAAATCCAATAATCAACTAGAGCCTTGTTTCAAAAGTATAAATTATCTTTGAGTAAAATTTTATTTCGGATGAAATTGTTTTCGAACTTGAAATAAAAAAAAATCTGTAGAATTTTTTTGTTGCAGAAAATTCATTATTGTTCAGAAATAAAAAAATTGTCTACTTGGTTTAAAATAACAGCAGAAAAAATGTATTCTCTATATGGTGCTGCCCCTAGCGGAGAGTCACAGACTCTGCTAATTTTTTATACTATCTTGTGAAGCTTACATTTTTCGAGGAAGAATGCCTGACCTGGAGCGAATACTTTCGCGCGTAAGTTGATGACCCCATGGCCCATCGTGAATCCCGGCATCTTGTGTACAGTCACAGCCCAGCAACATTTGGTAACACAAATTGCCAAACACACATTTGGTAATTTTTTTTTGAACTCGACGAAAGTGGGTTGTTGTGGAGTGGCCAATTGTGCGGCAAACCATTCAAAGATTTACCAATTGTTCACCTTGTTGGGCATGGCATTAGAGAGCCGAAGTATTGAATTTGCTGACAAACTTGTTTGTTGAATCTATGCGGAATGCTTTGACGTGACCGCCTTATTTCATCAGCTCGCAAGTAAAACAGGAGGTCAATGTAAGTCGAATCTGTGTGTTGTCGTATATTTTGAACGAGTTAGAGCCGAGAGTTCTACTACTTCTGTGCTGACTTTCGACCGTCGTAGGCGAGAGTTTAATTGCTCAAGCATCTCGTATAGAACCACAGAAATCCCGTAGATGATAAGAAACTCGTTTTTAGGCCATTGAAGTCTGTTTAAAGTAAACGCCGATGAGATTTGCTAGTCTCGCAGTTTTCCATCGCGATAAATCGGCAATTTGAACACTGAGTGTAGAGTGCGGCGTGAAATCAATTTAACTGCGACACCCACACCAGCAGGTCTTTTCTGGCTTTTTCTATATACGCTTACTACAGCTCGATTCTGGTTTTTCCTATAGGAAAAGGAATTAGGAAAAATATTTTCATAGTATTTTTGTCAAAAATTTCATTTTCTGGCCTACTGAGAAATAATGTTTGATCTAAAATTGTATAATTTAGGAATTATTTTTTCCGTATCGAAATTGGATAGGAAAAATATTCCCAATTTAATTTTGTTTCTGAAAAAATTTACACTAACTATTTACCATAGTATGTCAGAAAAAAAATTTTGTGACCAAAATACTATGATAATATTTTTCCTAATTCCTTTCCCTATAGGAAAAACCAGAATCGAGCTGCAGTAAGCGTTTACCAGAAATAACTTTCATCGAACGCTTTTCTCCATTGTAACAGCAGAACCTGCTCCTTCGTTTAGTTTGGATTGGTTTGCTCCAGAACCTGTTCCTTGGTTTGTTTTAGAGTGAATGTGGTTGTATAGATTTCTCTGATGAACATTTATATTCGCCAATGACGATTGCAATTCGTTCTCGCTCGGTCTAACATCGTTGTCTCCTTGTTCTTTGTTTTTGTTGTCATCGTCGACAACCAGATCGGCCAGCTGGATGAAAGCGTTAGCTTGATTATTGGCGTTTTCCAACTATCTTGAGCTGATGTTTTCTCAATAAGAATGCTTTCTTAAGTGACTCGCAGTCCACCAATATTTCGTTCTCGTCGCGGAACAACAAATATTAGGCAAGAAACCTGAAGAAATAGTTCTTGAGAGCGTTGGCTACCCTGGAGAACAGCACTCGAACGACAGCAAGCCTGCTTTTTATTTTCATTTTTGTACCGTCAAACAGAGTCAGGAAACGGGAATTTTAAAGAACATCCGTTGCGTCGTGTACTCCCAACTCGTACGGCTATAGGTCCGATTTTATCGCCATCTTCACATTGCAGGGGTCATAGTTGTGTTCCATTTTATCACAGATACTAATTTGTTGATCAAAATCCAGTGGCGGTGGCCGGTAACAATCACCTTGTTGTAATAAAATTCAAACAGCATAGCGAACTTCGTCGGCGACATTTGTTCAAAGTTATATGATGGATGCGGATTGAGTGGCTGCATATATAGTTCAATGATGTTTGTGCAAAAGCTTCTGTGCCGTCATTCACAAAGCGAAGAACTTTGTAGCGCTGTTCAAGCTTGCGCGTCTAAATGAAGACACATCGACGAGAAGATTGCTTTAGTGGGAGATGTTTTGTTTCTTTGAGTTAAATGTCCATGTTTCTCATACAGCATTTTAACAGTTTGACGTTGTAATTTATGAAATTCTCCTTGGGCTTCAAAATGCAAGTGTGACCATCATTTTTGATTAATTTGTTGGAAGTGTTGGTGACAATGTCAGTCCGTTCGCTTAGAACTTTGAAAATATAAATATAACAATTGCCAGAAAATGATTAAAAACTATTTTGCAACAATAACGTTTTAGATCAGTTTTCCAAAATTTAAGCGGAAATGACGATTTTTGACATAAACCATTTTTCAACAAAAATTCAACCTCCGTAAGGGCCAGATAAAGTGATTGATCGGGATGAAACAGCATACCTATAAGCTTTATACACAAATTGGAAGATCAGATGTATGTGAAGATAGCCCAAATTCCATCCCCGAAAAATGCGATGGCAACACTAATTATTGCTATCATGACATTTTTTTTACTCTCAGCCCAAAAAATCACGACATTTTTACTCTCAGCCCCGAAAATTTACTGTCATGATAGCTAAAACTATCATGACACAAACATTTTTCTGGGCTGAGAGTAAAAATATTGCATTTTGGTGAAGGAGGAATATTTAAAGTAATTCTTGATTTTCGCTGTTAAAATATTTTTTATATTTTTTATTACATCAAAATTCGGCAACTCTTCAATCCAGGGCGAAATCAAACATCATACTAAAGTTGCTTTTATAAATTGGGAGATCCATGCGAAATGTAGTGGACATCTGTGTACAGAGGTGGCAGCTTTCGTAGGAGTTTTGTTGGAATTAGTTTTCTGAAAATCTAGGGTTCATTTCAAAACATTTAAACGTATATTTTAACTGCTGAAAATTCTTGATTTGATTAAAAATTTCACAAGTTTTCTTCTGGATTTTTAAAACATTACAAAAATTAATTTTTTTTAGATAGTGCTGCCCCCAGCGATAAATAGCAAAAGATGTTTCTTTCTGCTTGAAGTTTTCTGCTTTTTACAGCATGTAACTCTCCACTAAAAAGAAATATTGATTATTCGATTAAAACCGGGCGAGTTTCTATAATTGTGATCTTAATAAATTTTACAACTTAATTATATATATTTGTAATGAAAAAAAAACATCGCATAAAATTAATCAACGTTTGAAATTCTATTTTAAATTATCCATTTGATTTTCTTAGTTCTGATTAAGATCGCCATCAATTATGTTCCAGTTGGAAAATGAACATTTCTTATTTTGCTTATAAGAAGTGTTCTGCGCCACAAAATCGGTAAAATACGACGCTGTAAATATCGCAAACTTCTTTTATTGTTTGTTTGATTGGTTTGAAATGTGATTTGATACGGTCATTAAGATTTGCATCTACTTACATGTACCATGTACAACACACAGATATACCAGACAAGAGAATTTCTGTTAATTTTTGTTCTTCCGCAGCAACAATATTTTACATTTGTGGTATCTTATTTTATATGAAATTTATATAAGATATTAACCTCGTACTGAGCACGTTATAATCCATGGGTGCAAAATTACCGTTTTTTTTTTTTTCTAAATAAACCGACGTCGGTGGCGTTATGGGTTAAAAAATCATTTTCTTAATATTTTCCATATAGTAACCATGCAAAATGAGGAATGAGTTTATTGATAATTTTATTCTCCAGGTACATAAATGTACGAGATTTTTTTTTTTTTTTTGACAAATTTATGAAGATCATTAATTTAAAAAACATTAAAGACGCTTTATGTAAAAAAAATGTAAAATCAACGATTTTTCCGCGTTTAATAATCTATAATTTGCGTTAAATTTTATTTCTACCTTTTTTCGTGCATACGCTTTTACGATATTTAACTTTAATTAACACTTTTGGCGACATTTTATTAAACTTAAAGTTGTAATTGATTTTGGTTTTGGACATAATACGTACTGGGCACAATCTGATGGTGGTCAATTGCTAAAATTAGAGAAGTTTGGTGGTTCTCCTTTAAATTTTGTGTAAATTACCATATACGACATCCAAACATGTACCAAAGATGATCATTAAGAAATTGTACAATAAACTACCTTGACATTGAATTTAAAATTTGAAAAAAAAAAACAATTTAATAGCTGTTCTGGTGCATGTTATGTCTTTTCCACCGAGATGGAAGGTAAGAAGAATTTTTTCGTTTGTTGGTTTGTATGTATCAAGAAATGTTAATGACACACCTTTAAGTGAATTGTTGTTGTATGCTTTTTTTGTTGGGTGTGTGTGTGTGTGTAACTCTTTAAACATTAATCGGAAATAGTTATTTTTGATATTTTTCAAGTTAAATTATACAATTTAATATGCAAATTTTATTTTTGTGTAAATTGGAAAATATTTTTTGGGTTTTTTATTTTTGGTTGGAAATACTCGCATATTGGAAATTTATACATATTTGTATCGGTAAGGCGCCAATAGTTATTTACATTGGTTTGTTTTGATTATAAATTAAAAATGAACAAATTTTTTAAGTTTTATAGTGAATACGGATGCAGCCATGCTGGCGGGAACGCTGAATTTTAAAAATAAATTGTTTTAACTGTTCTTTTCCTGGTTTTGGTAAGGAAAACGATTAGTGAGGGAGGGAAGATTCATGTGCTTCTGTTTTTCAGGCTATACTTAATCTAACCTATAAACTTGGATTTCTTAACCCAGGTGTGATTTTTTCCACATTTTATCTATATCGATGCTCTAACCGTCTCAATTAAAGGGCCAACTACAATTTATTCCCCAGCAAATAACTATCTCTGGCCATGAATGCATGTTCTAGGGTAGCACAACAACATCTGATAGTTCAAAACGACATACCGTTCCTGATATCAATCATAACAACACTCAATCACACATCATTCGATCAAAAAAACACCTAGCAATGAACAATCATCGAGAACATTTTGCATATCTAATATCAGAAGGAAAAAACCGTTGCCAGTTATTCCAGCCTATACAACTTTTATGCGAAAAATTGAACACATTTAAATCTGCATAATAAATACACTACCAAACATCAATTAGGATTTTAAAAAAATATGATTGACAAAAAGACTTGATTTTTGCTCATCTGTTTTCAGCGTCAGAATTCAATCGTGATACAGAATGAAATATTATCACCATAGAAAGATAACAACTATCAATTTAATAATACGCTTAAAGATTTAGACTTGAAAGTATTGATAGCAATATTGCCAATTTTTATACCTCCTGCTTTTAGATGAAACAGCAAAACCTTAATAATTTTTAACTATAGTTGTTTTGAATTGGGCGTGCTTGCAGATATTATACTCAAGTACGTATGTAAATCGTGCTAGAGTGACATAATCCAACCGATCTAAACAAAGACGTGATCATGAAAGTGGAGGGAATGACTTGTGCTTTAACTGACACCTCGGGTTGAGTATGAACATCCTAATTCACGTAGCTGGTGTCCAACTTGTTAATCATTACGGATCCAATCTAAAAAGTTCCTAGAAGTTTATCTCTAGGTGTAACTTCTAAATAAGATTTGGAGCGACACAGAGCCTCATTGTTTTCTACTTGCTACCATACGAAATCTTGACAATAATGCTTTTGATTTCTTATCTGGTTCTAACGTATTTTATGCCCCGGTGTAATCCATTCCTTGTTTTGGAAGGAGAATTATGTGTGATTGTGGTTTGAACTGTTGTAGATACTTTTGATGTGTAGTTATTCGATCTTTCGTTGGAGAATCCTGTAGAATTCGTAATTGGCTTTTAGATTTCAGAACCCAGTATTTATAACACCCCATGGTTAGTTTCCAAGCATTTTAATGTGACGTGTTTGGCAGTTCACCAATAATGTTTCCGGCTCCATAGCCAAAACAAAATCGGTATGATAATGAAATCGAAAAATCCTTAAAGAAATGCTTGTTGTTTTCGCAATTCCATCAAAGGTTTCGGTTCGCAATTCTGACAAAGCGTTCCATTCAAATCGATTCCAGGTATCCTCAACTGAAATCGAGCGGTTAAAGTCGCAGCCCAGTGCTTATATTCTGAATCAGTAAAGCTAAAGTTTCCATTTCGTATTTACGATTTTTCAACGGTAGCAACATTTTAAGAATTTCCTTCTATTAAAATGTATGAACTACTCTTCAAATCGTATGTTTAAGAAATTGGCCCAAAATTTCCATCCCGAAAAGGTTTTTTTCATAAAGTGTGTGTATTCCATATGCCAAGGCAGGGGGTCATCTCGGTGTTCGCCACAACGAAATTTGATATTGAACATATTTTCATCTAAATAATGTATAGAAAGTGGTTTTCGGGATGATCAATATTTACCAACAATCCCCGTGATTTTCGAACGGGCGCCAGGATATAAGTTCTATGCACATTGGCACACCTAACTCTATATACCAAGGCAGGGGGTAATCTCTGTGTTCGCCACAAAGAAATTTGGTATTGAACATGTTTTCATCTGAAGAATGTATAGAAAGTGGTTTTCGGAATGATCAATATTTACGATCAATCCCCGTGGTTTTCGAACGGGCGCTAGGATATAAGTTCTATGCACATTGGCACACCTAACTCTATATACCAAGGGTGGGGGGTAATCTCTGTGTTCGCCACAAAGAAATTTGGTATTGAACATGTTTTCATCTGAAGAATGTATAGAAAGTGGTTATCGGGATGATCAATATTTACCATCAATCCCCGTGATTTTCGAACGGGCGCCAGGATATAAGTTCTATGCACATTGGCACACCTAACTCTATATACCAAGGGTGGGGGGTAATCTCTGTGTTCGCCACAAGGAAATTTGGTATTGAACATATTTTCATCTGAAGAATGTATAGAAAGTGGTTATCGGAATGATCAATAGTTACGATCAATCCCCGTGATTTTCGAACGTGCGCTAGGATATAAGTTCTATGCACATTGGCACACCTAACTCTATGATCAATATTTACCAACAATCCCCGTGATTTTCGAACGGGCTCCAGGATATAAATTCTATGCGCATTGGCACACCTAACTCTATGTACCAAGGCAGGGGTAATCTCTGTGTTCGCCACAAGGAAATTTGGTATTGAACATATTTTCATCTGAAGAATGTATAGAAAGTGGTTTTCGGAATGATCAATATTTACGATCAATCCCCGTGGTTTTCGAACGGGTGCCAGGATATAAGTTCTATGCACATTGGCACACCTAACTCTATATACCAAGGGTGGGGGGTAATCTCTGTGTTCGCCACAAGGAAATTTGGTATTGAACATATTTTCATCTGAAGAATGTATAGAAAGTGGTTATCGGAATGATCAATATTTACGATCAATCCCCGTGATTTTCGAACGTGCGCTAGGATATAAGTTCTATGCACATTGGCACACCTAACTCTATATACCAAGGGTGGGGGGAAATCTCTGTGGTCGCCGCAAGGAAATTTGGTATTGAACATATTTTCATCTGAAGAATGTATAGAAAGTGGTTATCGGGATGATCAATATTTACCAACAATTCCCGTGATTTTCGAACGGGCGCCAGGATATAAGTTCTATGCACATTGGCACACCTAACTCTATATACCAAGGCAGGGGGTAATCTCTGTGTTCGCCACAAAGAAATTTGGTATTGAACATGTTTTCATCTGAAGAATGTATAGAAAGTGGTTTTCGGAATGATCAATATTTACGATCAATCCCCGTGGTTTTCGAACGGGCGCTAGGATATAAGTTCTATGCACATTGGCACACCTAACTCTATATACCAAGGGTGGGGGGTAATCTCTGTGTTCGCCACAAAGAAATTTGGTATTGAACATGTTTTCATCTGAAGAATGTATAGAAAGTGGTTATCGGGATGATCAATATTTACCAACAATCCCCGTGATTTTCGAACGGGCGCCAGGATATAAGTTCTATGCACATTGGCACACCTAACTCTATATACCAAGGGTGGGGGGTAATCTCTGTGTTCGCCACAAAGAAATTTGGTATTGAACATGTTTTCATCTGAAGAATGTATAGAAAGTGGTTTTCGGAATGATCAATATTTACGATCAATCCCCGTGGTTTTCGAACGTGCGCTAGGATATAAGTTCTATGCACATTGGCACACCTAACTCTATATACCAAGGCAGGGGGTAATCTCTGTGTTCGCCACAAGGAAATTTGGTATTGAACATATTTTCATCTGAAGAATGTATAGAAAGTGGTTATCGGAATGATCAATATTTACGATCAATCCCCGTGATTTTCGAACGTGCGCTAGGATATAAGTTCTATGCACATTGGCACACCTAACTCTATATACCAAGGGTGGGGGGTAATCTCTGTGTTCGCCACAAGGAAATTTGGTATTGAACATATTTTCATCTGAAGAATGTATAGAAAGTGGTTATCGGGATGATCAATATTTACCAACAATCCCCGTGATTTTCGAACGGGCGCCAGGATATAAGTTCTATGCACATTGGCACACCTAACTCTATATACCAATGGTGGGGGGTAATCTCTGTGTTCGCCACAAGGAAATTTGGTATTGAACATATTTTCATCTGAAGAATGTATAGAAAGTGGTTATCGGAATGATCAATATTTACGATCAATCCCCGTGATTTTCGAACGTGCGCTAGGATATAAGTTCTATGCACATTGGCACACCTAACTCTATATACCAAGGGTGGGGGGTAATCTCTGTGTTCGCCACAAGGAAATTTGGTATTGAACATATTTTCATCTGAAGAATGTATAGAAAGTGGTTATCGGGATGATCAATATTTACCAACAATCCCCGTGATTTTCGAACGGGCGCCAGGATATAAGTTCTATGCACATTGGCACACCTAACTCTATATACCAAGGGTGGGGGGTAATCTCTGCGTTCGCCACAAGGAAATTTGGTATTGAATATATTTTCATCTGAAGAATGTATAGAAAGTGGTTTTCGGAATGATCAATATTTACGATCAATCCCCGTGGTTTTCGAACGGGCGCAAGGATATAAGTTCTATGCACATTGGCACACCTAACTCTATATACCAAGACAGGGGGTAATCTCTGTGTTCGCCACAAGGAAATTTGGTATTGAACATATTTTCATCTGAAGAATGTATAGTGGTTTTCGGGATGATTCATTTTTTTTATTATTATTTAAATAGTGCAATCTTTTCACATGATAATTGATTACTAATGATGATAACGCACGTATTTAAAAATAAGAAGTATGTGGGTTTACAAGCAATCAATATTCTGCTCCCAATAATGAATCTTTATTTATTAGATGACTAGCTCATGCGGTTTAATTCTTTTAAGGCGTCTCAGTTCTTGTGTTATGTCAAGAAGTTGTATTGCTTCACTGTTCCAAATTCCTGGATCACTTCATCAATCCATTTAACATTTAGATCTTTGTGTAATTCCTCGTTGGTTTCGTAGCGGTAAGCATTCGTTATTGTTCATAGAAATTTGTTTTGACAACCTTGAATAATTAAACGATTTAATTGTTTAGTACAGCCCCAGAATTGGATATACCATACGTTTATATTGGTTTAATTATCGATTCGTAGATCAGGGATTTACAGTACAGGCTAAGCTTAGAATGTCTTCCTGATTTGTCTAACGTGATATTTCCAGTTGCCATTTTTTTAAATAGGTATGAGATGCAGTATTGCATGCAGTAATCCCGGTTTGCTAGATAGATTGGTTGCTGGGTATTATTGGTGTGATGTTGGAGGTTCGTTCACAGAAAAGTGGAAACAAATGATTAATTAGAACTGGTTAACGATATTCCAAAATTCTTCTATACATTATGTATGAATTTATTATTAAAACAAAAAGTTAAATTTATTTGAATTAATTATGTTTATTGTTTATAAAAATAAATTTGATTGGTTAGAATTCTTTGAACATAAAAATGTAAAACCATAAATGGAACAACTTTTATCTATAGACCACTATATAGAGACAAGTTGATTTTTTACGTTTTATATTTTAAAATTAACAACGCAAACTAAAATTCTTTATTTCATGTAAATAAATTAAGCAAATAAAGGTAAATTTATATAATAAAATAGAAATTAATTAAAATATCCATTTGTGCTAATATAAAAAAAATAAAATAAAAGCAATTCGAATTTTTTTGACAGGTTTGGTTTCATGCGATTTTCTTAATTTGCGTGCCTTTAGTTGTTTTTTCTTATTTTATTATGTTTTAAATTTTATTCCGTAAGTTACAACAAGTATTAACATTATCAACGTAATAATTTAACTAAGTTGTGTACGTCATGGATTTATTCAATTACCATACCGAATTCACATTGTTCAAAAATATTTATTATGCGCGATGCCGAATTTTAAATGCATCGCGGATACGTTCAAACCATAACCGTCAAAATTTATCCATACGTTTGCATAATTTGATTTATTTCAGTTTGCAATTCGATTCACTTCATCTTATTGTATTTTTAAATTTTTGGTGGCAGGCGCAGCAATAACAATAAAACATGTTTAAATAATTGTTTTTAAATTAGTTATTTTGCGGGTGAGTTGTTATCTAGATTTGGGTATTCGATTTGAGAGCTTCAGAAGTCAGATTGATTTTTTTTTTTTTAATTTATTTATTCAATATTACAACTGATTCAGAGATCATCTAGTAATTTTACTTTCTTCTTCTAGTAATTTATCTTTCTGCCTAGCTCCAGTGGTTTCTGTTTTTGGAGTCTCCTTGCTCCATTGATGGTGGCCACATACGACAGATATCTTCGTGATGTGTTCTCTTTATCTAAGCTTGACATCGAGGGTTAACTGCATTTTGAAGTTTGCTGGTTGCTTCCGAAATATCTAAAGGGCAAAAAGTCGTGGCTTTCACCTGGTGAAGCATCAACATCGACGACAGGCCCAAGTAGCTTCAGAAAGAAGATAATGCTTTCCGTTTGGTGAGATCAGAAAGGAATCGTGCACCATTAGCTGCTGAAACAGAGCGAAACTGTCAATGGGCAACGCTATCGAACACACTTCATCAATCTGAACCATGCATTGCTCGGAAAACGGCCAAAATGGGACACGAGATACGAACGAGTGTTATTGCAGCACGTCAACGTTCCATGCCATAGCACTACCAACATCCAGGACACCATTAAAACGCTGAGATGGGATCTACTACCGCACCCACCTTATTCGCAAAGACCTAGCCCCTCGAATATTATCACTTATTCCGGTCGATGGCTCATGGCTTGGCAGGGCTACATTTGGCTGGTTTCGGTCAGAAAGATTAAAAAAATGTGTAGATAGCGAAGGACAATAAAACGCGAAAAACCCAAAAATAAACCATAAACCACCTTGAATAAACCATTTTTTATATTTCTACCGAAATTTTCCATTTTTCATTAATCAAAAAACCCGAAAATTTAGCTGCGCACCTAGTAACATGTTAGTATTGCGACATGTTATCAGTTCACATAACTTAGGTATAGCAAATATAGATCCGGTTTTGAAAATAGGCGTCCGTTCTTTTCCCACTTTCAAAAGTTGCTAACTTTAATGACCGATTCACAAGAGACACCTTGGTTGGCACAATCCCCGATGCTATATGCTAAGGTGAAAAGAGCACATCAAGCAAAAAAAGAAGAGTTACACACAAAATATAGGAAAACGTACTGGTAGAAATTCTGAGCTCATCAAATGTTGGAACAAATTTTCTGTTTTCGGTGTCAACGAAATCGCAAACGTTGCCGGTTATCTCTAAGCTTAATATATTCCAGCATCAATGTTTTTTTTATTTTTTTTTTTATTGTTAACTATGCGATCTGTTTTGGGGCTCAAGGCTCACCCTGCTCTTCCGCGGTTATGCTTTTTACGTCCTTACTTTACGCCTTCCGGCCAACTCGAGGACGTACGGCTATAGGACTGATTTAAGACCATCTGCATATTGCAGATACTTTTTTACTTTTAATACTTTTTTCTCAATCGGCATGTACTCCGTTGCCGCAGATGTTCGAAATTTAATTTTTTGATTCTACTGTGGCAGTAAGAAAGACAAACACGTTAGGATACCATACAATTATTATCAATATGGGCCAATGTTTACTATTGGAGCTCTTTAAGATCGGTAATCCATCACTACCGAAATCAATGTTTACTATACTTTTTGTGAAAGAAGTTTATAGGGCTCTAGACAAACCTAAATAAAAAAAAGATACGCCTAATTTTAAATTACTAACATCTGCTTTTCTTAGTATATTTCCTAGAGACCTGATATTATTTGGGATCCGTTGGAAATATTTATGAAGAACTACCTTTGTTCTTTGTAAGACCACAAATTGTAGTATCAACTGCTATTTATTGTAACTCTGGGGAGGGAGGGGTGGCTACTCGCTTGTAAAATATCATCTGATCTATTCCGCATCTGAAATGTGGATTCAAGATAGTTCCCAAAAAATGATCAATAGTATAAAAACTAGAAATTTCAAACAAAATTAGATTTAATATACCAAAAAATTGATCACAGAACAAAATAAATTCACAAAATTCAAAATGGCGTGTGACATGAAAAACACTAAGCAGAAAATAATTTCAAATCGAAAGTCGTGTTAGCTACGACGGATGAAAATCCGGGATTTTTTATCTCGGTGTTTTATCCAATCAAATGACAAGAATAACAAAAAACTACACCCCCTTTCATCCCAAAAAGTTGACAAAATCTCACCTTTGAACAAAAATCCTGCAGGCGACCAACTTAACAAACCAAAACTGTAATTATCAAGCAACATTATAAATTGAGAAATTGTTCCGTAATACAACATCGTTCTTTTCAACAGCCAGTCGAATTAATATTGAAACTTTTAATAAAATATTTAAAATTAGTTATAATGCAAATTTAAAAGAAGTACATCCTGGGAAACCTGCCCTTCCAAAGAAAAACAGATTATGATTGCCCTGTGGTTTTTTTGGAAATAGATAACCGAAATACATGATGGAGAACTTATTCTCGGAGACTCAGCGTACCCATTAAAGGAATGGTTATTAACTCCATACAAAAATAATGGGCATTTATCTGATGCAGATGTGATATACAACACTCTCTCTCTCTCTCTCTGGCACTATATCCCATTAAGGGATCTGGCCGCCTCAAACGAGGTTTCATAATCATAATTTCATTTCGGATAATGAGTGATTAATTCATTGATCCTAAACCAGCCGTGAAATTTTTTCCTTGTCACCACCGGGAATCGAACCCGGGACCTCCGGTCGCTGGAGCAAGTATGCTGACTACTTTACCACCTGGGCGGCGGATATACAACACTGTTCATTCAAAATGCCGAGTGCGAGTAACCCATAGCGTTTTTGTAAAAAAAAATCATTTTCTGGCCTACTGAGAAATAATGTTTCATCAAAATTTTTTATAATGTAAGAAATATTAAGAAAAATAGGATATGAAAAATATTCCCAATTTAATTTTGTTTTTCATAAAATTTACACCAACTGTTTACTATAGTATGCCAGAAAAACAAATTTTTCGTTAAAAATCCTATGAAAATATTTTTCCTAATTCCATTTTTCTAAATGAAAGCCAGAATCGATCTTCAGATTTATATATTTGTGCCATAAAACTTAAACGTAAGTTAACAATAGTTTAATATGTATGAAAATTTCCCAGTCTAACAATGAAAACATAACTTTTTTGAAAAAAATACATTTTATTCATCAACATAATTTTCCTGACGGGACCCCCCGAATGACCCATCAACCCCGAGAGGCCGATGCCCAGCTGCAACGAAGAAGCATTAGAGGGTAGGGACGTCTCCCCAACAGAGCAAGCCTCTCTTCACCCGAAGAGACCAACGTATCTCTTACAATTCACAGTTCGGCAGCATGAAAACGCCGAAGTGCCACGAGGAGACCGCTGGATTTTACGGTCCCCCGGAATAGATGACACATCTGCTGGACTCGCCCCTCACACCCTGTGGATGTCCTATGTAGGGGATGAGTGGGAGTGACAAGCCCAGCCTGTAAATATGGCACCGGCTGAGAATGAGTCCCCCCTCCACAACACATCGAACCGAAAAAAAATTAATAATTCATTTTATTTGTTTTCATTTGTTACACAAAAAGGGAAGACAAAGAAAGCGGAAAAATACTGATCCCAAATGCAAGAGTAATCGCAAAATATTTTTTATTTATTTACCTAAAACAAAAAAAAAATGATGGAAGAAAATTAAATCTCACGGAAAAGGATCAAACCAGAAAACAAGCCAAAGAAAGGAAAGCAAAACAAAATACAATCAAAATATTATTGTCGCCGAGCAAAATTTTGGTAGCGAAACACCGTAACTTGGGTGCTCGCTCACAAACATACAAAACATGAAATATGAAATGAATAAAAAAAACATTAACGTAAAGCTAATAACCAAAAAAACAAATAAAAATCGTACCGTATCTATAGTTGCGGCCTTTGGCCCGTCCTGCCACAGGCAACTCCAGTTACCCGGACCGTTGCGGTTTAGCTATAGTCAGGATGTTGTTGCGGCTGACCACCGATAACATCAGCTTGGTCACACCAAATACTATTGCGGAAGACCACCGTAATATTACACCAACAATGAATGAATGACCTTGCTCATCCACCCCAAACCACACTATCCGAAATCGATTAACCTCAACCGGTCACTCTAAGATACGTTACTTTACCCTCGAACGTCCTCGTCTGGTCCCCCACATATACGATACTTGTCTAACTGCTGACGAATAACTGGCGTTAACGTTGGATATTGACCACAAGAAACTAAGCGCGGCGGAATATCGGTTGATTCAATAATCGTCGACTACAGGTGTGAAAACAAAACACCAACGATTATCCAAAAACAAATTACCGTACACCTTTGATTCCGTTGGATCAACGTGCCGCCCGTAAAATAGGTGCGACCTCCTTAGTTTTATATTTTGTTAGGGAAAGGCCAGGTTTTTCTCAAACACTTTATTATTATTTTTTAACAGAACAATAACTTTTATTTTATTATTTATTAATAATATGGCTTAACGCCAGACTAAAAAAACTTATGTTCACCACGGAACTCAATTATCATTCCCTGTATAACTCGACTTTTTTTTAAATCAAAATCAAAACAAGACTTTATATTATTCTTAAAAAATTCCAAACAAGATTCAATTATAAAAAAAATTCTTGCACCAACAAGCTAAAAATGTAGAAAATATTTCTTTTTCTTTCTCTTGCTTGCCCGCTCATCGGCTTGATGCCGACGCAAAAAAAAAGCGCACGTCACGCGCCAAAAACACAAAACAAGAAACACAAAAAAACATATCAATCTACATTTCAGTCGCTCGTACGCACGCACAAGGGCACACGTTGACCTCGCTCTCACAAATCCATTCGACGATTACGCGACATAGTAGGAATGGAAAAACGTGAACTAAGGTATAAAGACAATCTCACACTGCACAAAAATATTTAGATTAATGTCATAATACAGATGGCATTGCCATCCGTAAAAGGCTAAATTCAAATGATTACAACGAAATTAAAATTTGAAGTAAAGAGCGGTTATGACCGTGAAGTCGTAACACGGTTTAGCAGCTCAAAGTAACACCACTTCTTTCTGATCCCACCAAATGCACAACATAATCGTACTTCCATGAATGTTTCGTTTTGCTGTTGATATGGATTTTTCGCCTGAATGAACCCATGGTTTTTTGCGATTAGGGTTATTGTAGTAAATCCATTTTTAATCGCCAGTTACAATTTGGGACAAAAAATGCCATCTTCGGTGTCTTGTAAGCAAACAATTGCAAACCATTAGATGATTTTCAATGTTGGCTTCAGTCAGTTCATGTGGTACCCATTTTCCTCCTTTTTATGGCATGTAAACCTTTGCTGACGGCAAAGAGTGACATTTAACTGTTGCATTTAATAATGCTTCCAATTCTTCATCTTCGAATTATTTTGGTTGACCAGTGGCACTATTATGGTAATTCCCTGGGAATAGGGAATTGGGGAAAGATTTTATATGTAATTTCTATTTTAATTTTTTTTTCTGGCATACTGAGGTAAAAATCTAGTGGTAATTTTTTTGAAAACAAAATAAAATTGGGAATAATTTTCCCTGCCAATTTAGATATGGAAAAATTATTCCCAATTTATAAATATTTGCATCAAACTTTTCTTCTTAGTAGGCCGGAAAAAAATATTTGGACTGAAATTACATATAAAATCTTTCCCCAATTCCCTATTCCCAGGGAATTACCAGAATAGTGCCACAGAACGTTCTTTGTCACTGAAAATCATCACTTTTGAATCGTTTAAACCAGTTTTTGCAAGTATGTTGAGTGGGTGCATGTTCATCCATAAGTTTCTTGAAGCAAAGGAAAACTTTTAGCAGCTTTTTTCTTTTGATTAAAGCCAAAAAGTAACGCTTCCATCATATGCTGTTTTGTTGGTACGGAATTCGACGGAATATCAACACTTTGAAACGCCGTGTGTCATTGTAAAAGAATGTTTAGTACTAAAGTTACGTCATCTCTTCGAAAATCCAAAAAACTGAGTTATACACCCAATATGATTAATGATTGTACATGCTTAATACCTAACATTTGAATTTTAGAGAGAGCTCTCTAAATACGTCATATTTCAAAGGGACATTATTTCTCAGATTGAGACTCCGTTCTACTGTAAAACAGAACGAAGATAAAAAAAAACACCATAAAGGTTTTCCTTCTCGTCCTATAGAATAAAGGCTCTCTATAAATATAAAATCGGAACAATAAAAATTTTCCACCTTTATGGTCACGTTTTTCACAGACAATAAAATTAATTTTTCAAAATAAATAATTACTAATTAAATATAAAAATATAAAAATTAACAATGTGTTTTATGTTGAAATCGTGTCAGAATTAGCGTTTTTGATATGCCGGCCCCCATTTTATTCGTGCATTAAAAGGAAATTAAATTTTTTCTTATTAATTTCTTATAAATTTTAATTTGGTTTTTTCCCGATTTAAAATAAAAATTAATTGATTTAAAATTACATTAAAAATTTATTGATTTTATTAGCAACGTGAAAGATTATTATTGCATTTGATCCTCTCAGTCTCTATATACGACCGAGTATAAAGAAGCCGAACGTATTGAAATTATTTCTGTTTATTAACTCCTGTATATTCTGCGGTGGCAAACAAAAAATTGAAGGATTGGAATAAAAAGGCAGGTGCACACCACATAATCGATCGTATGCATGGTCAACCGCAAAAATATGTGCGCAAAAATTCCGGTAAACATATTTTAAGATTCTCATCACAAGAAATCGTTCCAATTAATTTCGATATTTTTGTTTTCATCTTTGTAACAAAAAAAAAAAAAAAAAACATATCTAAGATTTGATTTCTTTCACAAAAGATAAATAAATAAAATTCAGGGAGTCAATTTGGTACGCCCACTTTTATCGTTTTATCGTGAATTAAAAAGTTAAAAACAGAAAACTACTGTGTTTACTTCAAGTTTGTTGTTGTTCTCGGTTTCGGTAGAAAATGAAGAGTTTTTTTGTGGTAAATATTTTTATGTCTGCGGTAGCAGAAGAGTTTGAGCTTTTCTTCGTCTTCTTCTTCTTCTTCTTCTTCGTATATTACGTTGATCTTCATACGGTTTATGTAAGATGATTTTCTTCCCTTTTACATCATTTGATATTTTTCTTTTTGATTTGTTTTAACATTAATTTTCAGCTACCTGCATTTGTATGTGTTATTGCAGTATAAGAAACTGTAAAGTAGCATTAAAATTAAACAAATAAATAATTTTTCGATGTCAATCAAAAGTTGAGGGAAATTGCTGTTTTGCTTTTTTAATGGATTTATTTAAAGGCAGACTTAACAAAAATACATAACTTATGAGATTGTTATCATATATGGGCGCAAGATAAATAAAAAACCGTTCATCCTCTTACTCTAAAATTTTTTTTTTACTTTAATGAGTTTAATTTCCGGTATGCTCACGTAACCTATGAACTGCTTAGAGATTTATAAAAGTGATGTGGGACCAAAATCTAAATTTTATTGATCATAAATTCAAGATACTTATACATTAATGGAATTAACTGCTCGTTGTTACATATTTAAACCAAACCTTAAAATATTTTTTTTGGTCGCTTGTTAATTTAAAAATCAATGTAAATTAATTTTACATCGATTAAAAGTAAATAAATCAATGTTGAGTACTGCAATTAATACCTTTCAAATTTACATGTCGATATAATAGATGGGTGCAGTGAACGGTTTCTATTTGCGCCAACTAAATAATTGGATTAATTTATATTAACAAAATATTATTAAAATCACCTGTCGAAACGTATACATATTAATTACTAACAAAATACCCACCTGCAAAACATATAAATTGATTACAATTGTATGATACATAGCCGGGAGGTATTTTTGTCGGGTTGAACTGATGTGTAAATTTTTATCCGGAAATTAAAAATCCATACCCGTTTCGGAAAAGGCTCTATCAAAAATTTCAAGTTTTCCATAAGCTCATCAGGCTCACCTTAACCACAAATATGAACCATTACGCTATGTAAAATTTAATTTGTGGTTAAGGTTTGCGGACATTTTCAGATGATGTCGCAATCCTAATTTATTATTTTTAAATAAAATCCTAAAACTTAAAACCTATAAATAGTGACATTTTGGTGTAATCTCGGTGATGTTTTTTTTTGCCATACTGACATTCACTCAAAAAAAGCTTATAATTGTTTTACTTAAACAAAATCGTATTATAAACTCCTCCAAAGATCTAACTGCATAAAAATACCATTGATTTTAACTCTTACGAAGGCCCCATTCTGCTAATGTTTTGAAATACTCGTTAACTGTAAGCTCATAAGAGCGAACCCAACTATTATTTCACGCACATTAAGAAGATCTTGTGCCGCTTCACAACGGTTAAGGTTTAAATGTTGGTATTTCCATAAGTGAGATGCTCATACCATCGTACTTATAATAGAGTTTTGACCAGTCTACGTGATTGAGACAATTTCCAGCAACATGTCCGTAATCCAAACATTTAAAGTACCTAAGTAGTGGCGACTATTTTTCCTCATATTGAATAGAATGTTCATCCAATTCGAATTTTGTCTTCGGATGTACAATAATTTGTTCTACCCAGGACCACTGGGAATGGTGGCCAACACAAAGGGTTCAACACAATTCAGACCCCGCATTTCTTCTGCCGTTAACATTTCATTAAGGGTTCATCAAGAAAACTACCTCCAGGTTCCAGTTTAACTTTGTTCAATATCTCCACATGAGGTATCCTTCCACTAATCTATAGGATATAATATGGACGAGTATATTTCTTACGTCTTTGAGCATTGTGCCTTTTGAATTCTCCTCTCCTCCTTCAAATTTCCTATCTCCTGTTACGGAATGGTCCAACAACCATACCGCAATTTTCGACTAAGCACGCAGAGACCTCACTCACGGTGATATTTTGCTGTCTAGATCAGGGCTTTGCTTGGGTCGTGGGGAAATTGAAACAAATAAAAAAAAGTAAAAACAAAGAAAGCGAATTAAAAACTGAAATTAAATTAAGGGCACCATGATTCGTCGCACGAAACTTGAGGAATGTAATAAATAAAAAATACCCGAGTGTGTCCATTCTGTGACGACCGAATCTCCCTAAGTGGCATGTACCCAGTCTGCTGAATAGACCCCCCCCTCCCCCCCGAATGACCAATCGACCCCAAAAAGCCGATGCCCGACCACAACGAAGCAGTATTAGAGGGTAGGGACATCTCTTCAAAAGACAAATCTAATCCCCACAATTCCCAGCGATATCTCCAGCTATTTCCCACAATTCACACCTCTACAACATGAGACCGCCAAAGTGACACGGTGGAATCGTGTGAATTATACGGTCGTCCTCGAATGGACTATATGCTGGACTCGCCACTCCGAGCCTGTGGATGTCCTGTCAAGGGGATGACGGAAAGGGACAAGACCAGCCTGTAAATATGGAACCGACACAGGGGAGGTTCCACCCTCCCATCACGCCGAACCGATAAATCTGGTGATTCTATTTTTATTCTGGTGCTGGTGCTATCTTTATTCAAAAAGAAAAGAAAATGATCACGGAAATTAAAGGGGAAATAAATTGAGTAACACAACAATATGGACGCAGAATAAACTGAGTGGAATAATTTTCAGCGAAGCCAACGTCGTTCCAAGGACGCGCCAAGCAACTGTTATTTGGCACTTGAGTACACAATATATTTAATAAAAATTGAGAGAGAAAACAAAAAAAAAATTAAAAATAAAACTGAAATTTAGAAATTGGAATATGAATTTAAAAATGGATTTAAACTGAGAACAAAAAATAAATTGGCCCAAAAAAAATTTAAATAAACAGCAAAAACAAAAAAAATCGTACCTTTGACCTCGGAACCCTGTAGGACCTCGGTCACCCTGTAGGATTGCGGCGTCTACCTGTCTCTAACGGTAGATTTCTTTCGTTGGACATCTTCTCGCCTTCGCGCCTTTGGACCGTAAATTAAAATAAAATCCAACGTTGGGCGCCTTCCTGCCTTTATACATTTTTACCAATGGCTGGTATTGTTGGGCGTTGTTTCGCCGTAACCCGTAAATAAAAAATTGAAGTAGCCTCACCTGGCCATCCTTAAACAGTGGATATCAATGAAAAATGTAGTGTGCTTATATTTGTCATACCATTTAATTAATACGGCACCCGTAAAAATTTGCACTCGCTGATGAATTTGATGTAAATAAAATAACGGCACCCATTGATTGTGTGGCACACGCAAATAAAATAGCGAACTTAGACAACGTTCGTCAATCCAATTTACCCAACCAGGTTTAGTCTTGTATATACATACAACAAATTTTATTTTTACTATTTGAATGTTAATGAATAATTAATTTTATTTTAAAACTCTTGTAATTTTTCGAATAATTATTAACTTAAAACGTACAAAAAAAAAAGAGATAATCTTTAACTTGACTATCTTTTTCAAAAATTCAAACTAGACTCTCTCATACCCAATATAAAGTTTGATTTTATTTTACAATCTTTCAAACCAGACTACCAAATTCGTACACCAAAACATTCTAGAAGCATATTTTTTCTTTTGTTTTACGTGCGCATCACTTACCACTCTTTCCACGGCGCAACAACCGCACGTACCAAAACAA
The DNA here is from genome assembly GCA_932526605.1 of Nephrotoma flavescens. Taxonomy (NCBI): domain Eukaryota; kingdom Metazoa; phylum Arthropoda; class Insecta; order Diptera; family Tipulidae; genus Nephrotoma; species Nephrotoma flavescens. The sequence continues at coordinate 13,170,159 of OW052221.1, forward strand.
GAAAACATACAAAAAAATATTCCTCTACAACTTCCCTGTCGCACACACGCACAAGGTACATTATCATAGCGTATGTTGAACAACAGATGGCAATGGTATCAGTATTAATCAAACGACTATAATTAAATTGAAAAATTCGAAATAAAAACTATAAGAGTGTAATGTTAAGAAGGGTCCTTTGTATACCTTCATCATTTTTAGGTGATGCAGACAACTATATAATTATTTCGCCCCTGGTTCCTGTTTGTTGCTCACAACTCGTTGACGAACTAAATTTTCCTTCTATTCATTGTAAAATGGTGAAGTTTCGCACTCATTTTCCGATACGTTTATCTTAATACAGGTTATTTTTTGCTTTGAAAAATTGGACCAGTTCTTCAATTTTCCTCCCAAGCCTTCCTGGTTCCCGCTTTATTCTCCGGTGCTCTCTGAACCTTGGCACTCTTTTTAAACGGAATAGCCGGTGTGCTATTTATGCATATCTGTCACAACAACCAAGTTCAGAATCGTTATAATATTTGAGTTGCTGGATGTCGACTGTTGGAGTCCTGCCTTCATTTCCTATTCCTTGCACCATTGAAAACTCTCGTTTACTGAACATGCACTAGATTTTTTTGGGGTGTCACTCCCACCACTCTGTACTTGCTGCCAAGCTGTTATACATTCGTTCGTTCTGGGGTACAATCGCTGCCAGGTAAACCTTGCCTGGATTTAAATCACATTTCGTAAGTGAATGATTTACAAGTGGCCATGTGTATGAAGTTAGCTCGATACTCAGCCATGTCAACACTGAACTATCATTATCGTGAGAGTATCTTCCTCTCCTCACACAAAAATGTCACTATCGCGATAGTAAACAGTGGCATGATATCCTATGATGACCTTTATAGCATTCGTGAAGTTGTCCTTCAATTGCTGGTAACCCTAGACACCCCTATCCTCAGCTAAAAAAGACAATGCAAAAACTTCATTATCACTAAGAATTTTCAGCCTGAAATTTTAATTTTTAAATGAAGTGCTCGTATACCGTACCGTCTGTGAAGCGAGATTCAAATGACTATGTCCAAATAATTTTAGAGAGAATTTTTCTGGACGAATCTCGGTTTTGTTGTCAGAACTTCCACGAATTAGGTTATATTTGTCAACTGCTAGTGAATCGCCTGTGAGGCGATATTCAAGCAAATTTAGACGTAGATACTATACAAAGTGTCCCATAATTGGAACATGAAACGAAGTAGAGTGATAGGGAAGCTCATTTCCAAAAAAAAAAAAACAGCAAAAGTAAAGTTTTTTCGAATTATTGATGATGCAAAAGTTATTCCACTTTTATGCCCGATTGGGCAAACTAAATAAAATTTATCCTCTCTTTACTGCAGTTTTATAGCAGTTTTTTATATGACTGGCTACACTTTTTCCTTTGCGCTTATTGCTATGTTTACAATAAATTTTTGAGTTTTGAGTGAAAATTATATGCAAACATTTTTTAAGTTAAATAAAACAATAATAAATTAAAAATAGATAATAAATATCACAAATTTATTGTACGAACACTTATTGCTTTAATGTACACAAATTCAAAAACATTTTTAAGTATTTTGTGTTTTCAGGATGAAACAATCGTCTTCATCATCATCGAATTCTGATAACGCCATGGAGGTAAGAGATCTGGATTTGATATGTGGGATGTGTCGCACTGTAAGAAAAGTGAATCTCATGTAGCCGTATAAGTTTCACCAGTTCGTGAAAATCTCATCCGAAGAAGAGCAGCAAAATCAAACTCTTAAATTTTATAATAGCATGGAATTCCAAGAATACTAGGATCAATCATCGGAACACATATTTCGATAACTTCAGCCGATGGCTCTAACGCAGAGCTGTTTAGAAATAGGAAAGGATGGTTTTCCATTAATTGCCAAGTGGTATGACCGCACAGTAATTTAAATTATTATAATATAAATATAAAATCATTTATAAATGTTTATTATTTTCAAATGGCATGGATCAGCTCATGGTCAGACCATATTCAATTTTTCATTATTAAAAATAAAATTGGAAACCGACTTACTCCACTACAGAATCCACAGACGGAACAGGAGCGTACATACAACATTAAGCATAAAAGGACAAGGAATTTAATAGAAAGGTGTATTAGAATATGGAAACGGCGGTTCCCATCGGTCACAACTAAAAGTAGATTACAGTCTCAAAATGATTGTTGCTACGGCTGTGTTGCATAATATTGCGGTGGCAAGAAGTGAACCCGAACCGACTGAACCCGAGGTGGAAATACTATAAATATTTATATTCAGCCAGTTAATACCGCAAAATTATTTGGAACCAAATAGCTTGAGTGTCGTTTTGACCACTTTCTTCCATAAAATCTTCATCGAGAAATTCGACATCTAAATATTCGACATCTAAATATTAATTTAGATGGCAATAAATTCCATACCTGAAATAACTCGTCTGACGAGTCAATGTTTTGGAGTGGACAAACGGAAGCCTCCACAAAAGAATAAATTGGGTTGGATTCGGACACTTTAGGCCTATAAGATCCACCACCTGTCCTAAACCGTTCAAATTTGTGTTATGTAGCTGCGTTTAATATTTTTATTAGTATTTCTTGATTCTGTGGTTATTTTCTGCCATGTTTCCTTTTTTAATTGGTTCTACACCGCATCCGTTTTTTTTACACATAACAATATTTCTAAATTTCTCCACACAGGAAAATAATATCTCCACCTCGGATTTGCTCGTGTTTTTCCTCATTGCGGCTATTTTAAAGTTGTAAATATTCATAATAGTATTTTATGCTTCTATTCCACTACAACAGCGTTTTATTTGGCAGAAAATTAGAACGATATAAAAATATAGATTCACTCCTCTCCGTGTGTGGACCCGTACATCAGTAATATTTTTTTCTTAATATTTTTGTTGTTGTTGAGTTTGTTGCCATAACTATAAACAAAAATGTCCGTTAAAAAATCTCAATTCAAAATTTAAAAATAATACCAACTGCTCACAATGCGCGCCTTCATCTTTGTATTTTCAGATCGTTGCTTTGACCTAGAACCCAGGTATTTAAGCCAAAACAGTTCCTCCGACAACAACATAGTTTTTATCTTCATCGGTGAATTTCTCAGAAACCTTGATTATTCGTTCGATACCATCTGGAGTCAAATGATTTTTCTCGGCGGGTACTTGTAAAATACCGTTGGTAATTTAAAAAAATGCCTCAATTTGTGATGGCGTGGACACAGAATAAAAACATCTGGGTCGATGGAACATTAGATGGAGCTAATCGTAGGTTGAAAAGTACCGGACGATAAAATTCACCTGTGAGTAAGAAGTCAATAGATACTCCTGATGATGACTTAACAAGTCGAAATCGATAGAGTGATTTTTTAAACTTTTTGAACAAATTTTTTTAATTAAAATATTCAAAAAATCTAATATTGCGAAAACAAGTGTTTAATAAAATGTGTTTATTAAGTATTAGTGTGTGTTTGCCATGTGCCTACGAAAAATAGCGAGCGTAAAAAGTATGAGTAAACGGCTTTTTGCCATTTCTGGACATTAAAGCAACACGCAATGAAGGTAATTTCAAATTTGGAATCTATACAGAAAACGTACCAACACGAAAAGAATCATCACATTTGACTAACACCACAACGGAACCCATAAAAAGGCTACCTTTCATTCGTTGGCACGTCGTCCATTTAACGTCCTCATGCCCCAGAATGAGTTTCACACGGAATTGACTTACATCAAAGACTACATGTATAAATGGCTATGATAATCGAATAAGTGTACCACTGTATTGAGAATAAGTGTACCACTGTATTCAGCTATGACGAACAAACTGGGGAATATTTCAAAAAAATTGACTGAAACTGGGGAATATTTCATTGAAAGAATGAGATTCACAAATCATCTATGGTCGAGCACATAATAAATAATTTGGACCACCAAACTGACCACAATTCCAAAATAATCAAAACAGTGCGAGACAAGTGGAAACTGTATGCATTACTCTTCATGCATAAATACGATGAACACCTAATTAACGTAAATCCAAGTCCGATCCAACCAAACTTATTTTGGACTAGTAATTTTTTACACCACTGCCCACGATCACTGGATTTAACGACACATAAAATTTCTTCTAAATATTGTATAAAAAATTACAAAATATTTTTGTTTTATTGTTAAAAATCTCGGAAGAATACTGCTACATAATTTTATCCACTTGTTTCTTGTAGATTGTTTATTTATTGGATCTCTTCAAGACTCACAAATTCATTAATGTGTCAAACCATGGAAATTAACGTCCACAGTGCGGCGCATGTTCGTAATATCCTCTAGCGCAAATATCACATTTATAACCACGCAGACTAGGCCGGCTCACAACATATTTTCCTGTTTGTTGGTCACATAACTATAATGAGCCGAACCGCACACATTACATTGTTAGTGATGACATTGTTCCCGGTAATTTTTCTAGTATTGATTACATTGGCGGCCATCAAATTCATGTTCACATTCGCAATACCCGATGTACTGAAAATTAAAACTACTTTATACAAATTTGATAACTATACGGCTTAATATATACTTACAGTTGCATTGTTCCCGAATCGATCACATTGATATTGCTGGCAGCCGGTTCCACAAGTTTCCAATAGTTTTGGGATATACACTACAATCTTGGCCGACGAGGTTTTTGAGACATGAACCCTACCCCGTGTATCGATTACAATTTTGGATCATACCGGGCTTACAAGTGTTATAAAACTATTTATCATTCTTTCAAATGTCAAACAAAATATATTGTAAAATTTTCAAACACCCTCACATGTCAAAAAACAAAAGTACTAGTTTTACTCTCTGACTTAGTAGCCAAAAAGAGAGGATAAAACAGATGCTAAAAATGAATCAATGATTAATTTTTGCGTTCATACAATGCAAACTATGATTAATCACGCGATTAATCATTTAGCATCCTTCAGACAATCGAGCATTAGTGTTTTTTAGTGAAATCGCATGCGCACCCACCAAAAAATTAATTAATTTAAAAAGTCCTAGAGTTCTTTCATTTCCATGCTTTTCCAATAAAATCATTTTTATAAGCAGCATTACCGTTAGTCAAATAAAAATAATGGTTTGCAAAGTCTTTTTGATTCTCAAATTTTTTTGTTGATGTTTAAGTGGCGCCAGCGTGAAAACAATGTACTACAGCAAGTAAACTCGCTATCAGAAAAACATGCGACACTAATGTAGATTTTAAAATGGTATCTAAAGGAGTTCTAAAATAGATGCTTTGTCACAAATAAAACAAACTTTGCCGGAAGCATCATAACAACATTCATGATAGTGTCCCATTGGTAACACACGAACAGGCCTACTGTCCCATCACGTGATAATCGTCTCATTTGTAGGTCGGTCGAATTCTCTAGGAGCTTTCCATCGAACTAACTTAACTGATCTGAGCAGGGTGGACGTCAGGGCTGTCCCATACACTGGATTTATTCCGTGGCCATATAATTGTCAATTTAATTTTAAATTTACACTGCGGAAAGTATTTACACAAAAGAGTTGAATGAATCACCAAGCAAGAAACCAAAAACTATAAAAATTTCTTCCGTTTTCTCTGCCTTATTCAAATTGAAATCATTAAAACAGAAATGATAACAAAGATCTCACGTTCATTTATGATTTCTTTAACAAAATTGTCATTGTGTTTTATTTTTTAATAAATTATATTTGTGTTTATTCCAAAAAAAAATATAAGAACAATTCTAGAACGTGTCATTTAGTTTATATTTTAGAATAACACATAAGAACTCCAATATGTCGTATTCTTAAAGATAATCAAATGTGATGTGTTCATTTTTTTTTTTTTTGCTTCGGATTTTAATTCAAAAACACCGCGCAATTAAATACGTTTAACTCGTATAAGAATTTTTGTATTTTTTTTTTGTTAACTACTTACGTTTTTCTTAGCTCATACTTACGCTTTATCTTTTTAGGAAATCAACTCGATTTTGGTTTGTTAAACTGAACACAGAGTAGAAAAGTTGAATGAAAAATTGGAATGAATGAAATCATATATAGAAGTTAGTGATTAGTATTTGTAATGGCTTACAAACCAATCGTGTATGCCTTCATGATGGTTCAAGAAAATTTTCTCATATAAATTTGACGGTTAACCGCACGGTGTGACAATTGGAAGTTCAAAATGTTTCAATTTTGTCGCTCGTTTGAAACGTAATACAAATTTATTATTTTTATTGCATCTACTATGATGCCGGTCATTCAAATTCGTTTGACGGCTGGCCTGAGAATATTTTCTATGATAAAAATCGTTATACGACAAACGTTTTTACTAGAACACCTGAATTTAAATTGTTTTATTAAAACGACAATTTTGAATGTGTATATAGTTGGATGAGGTCATCATACTATTCAAAATACACAAGTACCGTTAACCAAACCATTTTATTTTAACAGGACGTACCAATTTAATAGCGTAAATGTGTGTGGAAAATCTAGAAATTGGGTCATGTGGCGTTTGCACTCAACTTCACTTCAAATAGGGATTTTTTTACTTTTATGAGTATATTTTGCTTATATATTTTGCTTGAACAAACTAAAATTGTATATGCTACACTTTTTTGTCAATTTGTGTAGCTATTTAGATAAAAGTTGGCGAGGGTGGGAACCGGCATCTGCTGTGGGGCTCTTATTTTAAACCGGACAGAACCATATTGCGTAATGGTCTACCATGTTGCGGGAGGTTCCACTATATGTTACTGAATGTTCAAATGTTGTCATATATTGTATCATTTACATTGTGTTTCGTCAGGGGCGGTATGTTGTATCATCACAATTTTTAAAGCAAAATATTATGCGTTTTCAGTTTTCACTCAAATAAAGAATCACGATTTCAACCTTACAGTATAAATATGTTTTCTGTTCTTTTTCCACCCTTCGAAAAACGTACATATCACCAACAAAAATTTCAGACAGACATCATATACAATTTCGTGATGGTATACAATTTCCCACCCTAGGTGTTTTCGCGCGTGAATTAGATGTTGCTTGTATGGTTGCATTTATCGCTATTTCTACAGCATTATCGATTTATAATATTGCCTAATTAATGTTTTGTCAAGTTAGTAATTTATCGATAGACACACCATAAAATTATAAATTTACAAATTGCGATAAAACTTAATTTGGAGAAAACAAATCCATGAGGCCCGCGACCTTCTTGAAAGTTAAAGAATAAAAGAAAGTTTTTCACATAAGTATAAAGGTGTTGCCCGATGTTTGGTTATATAGGGTGCCCACCAATAGGTGTCAATTCAGATTATCGTGAGTTATAGGCTTTGAATTTCGTGTCGAGCGGAAGGATTGTTTTATTCGGTCTACAACTTAAATTTTTTAATTAAATTTAAACTGAAATTTATAATCTTCGAAATTCGGGGGGCAGCCTTGCTCATTATCAAGATATAGTGATTTAATTAGTAGCAGCAAAAAAATAGTGAATTAACGATCTTAGTGTTGTGTGGGTAGTGCTCCAGTGAATGGGGCAACCCAAGAAATAGTGAATTAACGATTTTAGTGTTGTGATATACCAAAAGTGCGAACGAAATAAAAATTTAGTGACGTGAAAGTGATGTGTAACGTTCGGGGGGTACTCTTGCCCATCCACATTGATTGATAGTGAAATAAGTTAATTTAGAATTAGTACAATAAGTGTTGGGGTTTATTTTTCGATGATTGTTCGCCAGTGTTGTTGTGGAGCTCTTCCAATTGGGGGCCCATCTTCTTTCTCAATAGTGTTTTTGTTTTTCTTAAATTAAGTTTTTGTTTTTGAATGACATACTTTGTTTAAAGTTTATTTATTTTATTTTATTCTATTTTATTTGTGTGTGTTTCAAATTTCTATTTTGAAAATAGTGAAGTGTAGAAAGGGTGTAATTGCAAGCCGGTGTCGCCCGGTTTGTAAAAAAGTTAAACTAAAGCCGAATAGGCAAAATATTGTGAATATGGAGGAATCCATAAAAATTCATCCAGTATTGGATGAAGTGATTATTGAGGAGACTCCTCGAGTTACACCGTCTCGAACAAATAAGCGTTTATCGCTAAACCAAAATTTGCCAGGTGAGTTATTCGGCCTTAAAAACACAATTAAACATTTAACGAACGAAATTATGATTTTGAAAGCACAATTAAAAGAGGCAAATAAGCCTAAAACTATTGAAAACATTAAAGTGAACTTTCCAAATTTTAAGTCGGTAAATAAATTTGCACTTTTAGAGAATATCGATGAAATTGAAAATGATGATGTTGAATGATGAATTGAAAATGTTGATGGGTCCATCTAAATATAATCAAAATTTAGATAATGACGGTCTCCAGTTAGTTAAACAAAAAGTGCGTTCAATTAATGTAAAAGATAAACAATTAAAAAGTGTAAATAATAACAACAATAATAATAATAGTAGTGAGAGTGTGCCAAAGCAAAAAAATTACCAAGACCGCCACCACTACATATACACGGACAAGAGATCAAAAACACCATCGAGTAATTCAACATCAATAATTTCGAAGTGAGACGGGTAAACACCCACAAACATACAGTTATAACGGACGATTTGGACAATTACAACAAATTACGGACAATTTTCGACGATGTACAAACCAAATATTTTACTTATACGCCAAAACAATTAAAATTAAAATCGATAGTATTACGAGGACTGACAGAGACGGACAATTTGACTGAACTTCAAACTGAAATTGAATGTGACGTAGACATTAAAGTGAAAAAAATTATACAGATGAAATCAAAAAGACCAACAGAATCATTTAGACCGTTACCATTATATATAGTACAATTCACAACACACCGTTGGCCAAATTACCAGAGGGTAACTTGGCAAACATTAAACAAGAGTGGGGACACAATTCAATGCAAAAATTGCCAACGTTTCGGCCACACCGCAACAAATCGTAGGCTAGATGCGTTAAGTTCGCAGAACACAATGACCCAGGAAATTGTAAAGTTGCCTATTGGCTAATTGAAATTGTAAAGTTGCCTATATCGCCTACTGGCGAATAAAACTAAATTAAATTTTCGGCACAAAATTCAATTCAAAAATTATGAGATGGTACGAAGGGACCGGGTCAATGCAAAGCAGGGCAGAGGAACAGCTATCCTAATTAAAATGGGCTAAAATATAAGGAGATCACACCTCAGAAAATTAAAAACACACTCAACCATTTATTTTTGATATCTATTTATTGCACGGGAAACGCAAACGAAATTTCGGATGAACGCTTTTTGGAATAGTGGCACAAATTGTTCAATATATTAAATTTGCAATCCAAACCATTTCTATATTATAGCGGGTAATTTGAATGCGAGGCATATAAATTGGGGAAATTCTGGATGAACGAAAATGAGATGGAGTTTAGAGCCAAAATTTATAAAAGTGATACACCGACCATGATTAGATCATCAATTTTTTTAGATTTGGCCATTGCGGATGAGCGCATCAAAATTAAAACAAATAATAGAGGCGAAATACCGACGCATCGTTATGATAGCGATCATAAAGCAATCGAGATTGTGGTGAGAGAGGTGGGCGAATTAGAAACAGGCGTAAATGAGGCGGAGGCGGGGAAGAGATTGTGGTACAATTTTTCAGATACAAATTGGGTGGCATTAAAATCGGGAGGCAATTATAGCAGAAGGAGGGAGTCATGGTGGCGATGAGGACGATCCATCAATAATAAAAACATTAACACCAAATACACGAAATTTAGATGAAGAGGAGCTCAAAATTTACATTGACAAAATTACAAAAACTGTTACACGAATTACACGATTGAAAAATTATATAAGCACAAAAGCCTATTGATCACCAAAATTAAAACGTACCGGCAAAATTTGGTAAGGAATCAAAGGCATCATCATTATCATCATAAAACAGCATATACGACGACGGCGAGCGGAATTCAGAGGGAAACACACATTTGGAAAACAGTAAATTAAAAGGACGGTACAACTAATTGAGCAAAATGTCAAAATTCAAATCGAAAAATATTGGGTCAATCGCATGAAGAATATAAAGCCGAGAATGAAAATGTGGGCGGAAATCAAGAAAATGACGCGGCAGGAGGTAATCGACATCAATGTCCGAGAAATCGAATTAGATGAGCGGGAGATGGATGAGTACGAGCATTTAAATATACCGTGGGCTGAGATGTCACGAAATGAAAACAAAATTCAAATTTCAGACGAGCACATAAATTTAGACATAATTGGCCATCATATTGAGAAACATACGCGACGGAATCCGGCATTAGGCAAACTCGACCATGAAATTCAAGTGCATGAGACGGTCGAACCAATAAAGCGGAAACACGAAGAAAATAAATTATTAAAATGCGCAAAAGTACAATTTTCGGCAACAAATCGAGCAGAGGCACCAGATTAGCCAGTGGATGATCCACAATATTTTGTCACAGTCGAGTATTTAACACAAATCCTAAAAAAAGCAAATAATAAAAAATCTTTCGGCCCCGACCTAATACCAAACATAATAATGAAACATCTTCCAAATTCAATTATAGTCGAAATTTGTATCCTATTCAATCATCTATTAAATAATAAATCGTTTCCAAATTGTTAGAAGGTGGCGCGTATATTTCCAATATTAAAAAAAAAGAAAATTCAAAAGATCCGGAAAATTATCGACCCATTAGCCTGCTTTCGAATTTGGTCAAAATTTATGAAATTGTTATTTTTGAGAAGATTTTGGAACACGTGCAGAGGCAAGATTTGATGCCCGACAATCAATTCGGTTTACGGCAGGAGCACAATATCGTACATGCAATTACAAAATTAGTTTCGGACGTATGCCTTAAATTAAGTTTCAAACATCCTACGGGAGCCTTAATGATTGATATCAAAAAAGCATTCGACTCAATTTGGCTAGATGGTTTACTAACAAAATTAAAAAAAATCGACTTTAACACGGATCTAATTGAAATTATTTATGAGCTGTTGTACGATCTGAAATTTGTGGTGACAACGGGCGGCATTCATTCGACCAGGCAATTCCAAATTCTAAATAAACAAAATTTACATACTTGGCGCATCGAAATGATTGTATCGAAATGTGAAGCGATACTTTTTAGAGGTCCACTGCGTAACGCCAATCGTGAGATGAAAAGAAATTGGAAAAAATTACAAGTAAAAATATACTGAAAATAAATCTCTGCAGATCGGAGTGAAGTTTATGCTAAAATAAAACACTCAAAATTTGAACATTCATAATACCTCTACATTATTAATACAAACAGCCGGTTAATTTTGCACCAATTAAATGTTTTATATGAAATCTGTTCTCTTAATCAGAAAAAACTCAATGCACACTTGATTAAATATATTTTATTCCATGTAAATATTTAGCTTGCGTATAAATATTTAAATCGCCAAATCGAAATAAAAATGAATATAAATTACTGGACTACATTCATGGGTCAGCTGGATTTTATAAGGGTGCAGACTGAAGTTCCCATGCAATATCAAGTTCTTGTGTACGACGAGAAATAACTGCCTCGAGTTTTCCGTACACTCTCGCACAGCAGCGATGCTTTTAGCAAACCTTTCATTAGAAATCACGAGCGTCGCTTCTGAAAGACCTTTTACTTTCCAAATTATTTGCAAAAAATGGAAAGATGGAAGCTGTCACTTCTGATGAACCGGTTTCAGCCAAACACCACTATCTAAATTTATGGTAGAAACTTAAGTATGAAGTTTTATTCTGGCTGTACAGCGAGTCAATTCGCGTTCCATGAAATAATGAAAATGAAAAGTTTTTTTTTTTCTCATTTGCAATCGAGTAGGTTTAAATTGCCCATAAGAAAATATGATTTCACAGGTGGAATTTAAAATTACGTGCAAACAATTCAAACTACTAGATTACAAATGATAAAAAATTTTCATTTTCATTATTTCATGGAACGCGAATTGACCCCCTAGGGAAGGAATTTTTGTTCAAAACAGATTTTGTCAGAATACGTCATGTCCGCTTAAATTTTGGAAAACTTGGGGGGCTATTATGAAATTTTTCGGTTTCGATTTTTTTCGATATCGAATCCAGATCCGACCCCTGTGTTTGCTGTCATATTGATAAGAAAAAAATTGTAAACTAACTACAAGAAAAATATTTTAATAATATGTTTTAAAATGTAATATTGGTAAATATTAATTCATAATATTATTATAAAATTATGCATTCTAAATTGTGCTAAATATGTAAACACGCATAAAATGTGTACACATTTCTTATAATTTACGAGAAGACATAACCTTACTTTTAGCACTCGTATAAAAAAAAATTAATTTCTGTTTGCTTTCGTTTTTTCTTTTTATGAACATAACTGCCGTCTACAGTTCAAAGAATAAACTGTAGGCATAAATTTAATGACATAGCAAGCAGTGTGGCCTGTAATATTCTATAGGTGCACTGCTTAAAACACACAAATTATTATTAATATTATTATTATTTATTTATATATGCAGATATATTAGTAATTAATTATTTAATTTAAACACATTTTAAATTATTTAGTTATTTATAAAGAGAAGAGACAAAGACGCGTCATCAGCAATGATGATTCAAACGAAGACAGTGAAATCAAAAAAATGGCATTGGAGATAGAGAGAAATCTTTGTGCCAGTCTGAAAATTCAGATGACTATTAAATTATAGTTTTTATTTTAATTAAATGTTTTAAAATGTTCGAGTAAAAGAGTTGCGGTGAACGATAAATTAAAATTAAATAAATAACTTTTATTCCGCAAACTTGGCTTTTATTCGGTGAATTTTAGATATTGCATTGCATATGCCGGATCTTTCGCTCGCGCATTATTTTCGGTGATTTGGTACAGCGGCAAATTAAACTCTGAGGTCTCAAGGCGGCATTTTTGGTGGGGGTGGGCTGTTTTAATAAATTCGTTGGTACCTATTTTTGGAACTGGTAGCTAATTCGATGAATTATACTCAATTTTTTGAGAGTGGGCTGTCGTAAAAAAATCGTTGGTGCCTATTTCTTGCACAGGAGGTAATTCAATGCATTTTGATTGATTTTTGACAGTGTGCTCTGTTGTAAAAAATGGGAGGAGATTCAAAAGGAGAGACAAAAACACGTCTTTCCTGTACGACGTTCAAACGCCGACCGCTAAACAATGGAGCTTTTGATTCTAATAATTTAAAATTAGGTAAGTAAATTTATTTTAAACGGCTTATAAATATTTAACCAAAAAAATAATTATTTTAGAAGAAATTTGCCAATCTGAGAGGATAATAGATATTGAGTCTTCCGATATATCGGATTCTAGTTTCTCAAACAATGAAATTGAAAGGATGGCCCTGAAGATAAAGCGAAATTTATCTGAATCTGATGAAACTACAGAATCATCTAGCAATGATGATTCAAACGAAGACAGTGAAATCGAAAAAATGGCAATGGAGATAGAGAGAAATCTTTGTGCCAGTCTGAAAATTCAGATGATTATTAAATTATAGTTTTTATTTTAATTAAATGTTTTAAAATGTTCGAGTAAAAGAGTTGCGGTGAACGATAAATTAAAATTAAATAAATAACTTTTATTCCGCAAACTTGGCTTTTATTCGGTGAATTTTAGATATTGCATTGCATATGCCGGATCTTTCGCTCGCGCATTATTTTCGGTGATTTGGTACAGTGGCAAATTAAATTCTGAGGTCTCAAGGCGGCATTTTTGGTGGGGGTGGGCTGTTTTAATAAATTCGTTGGTACCTATTTTTGGTACTGGTAGCTAATTCGATGAATTATAATCAATTTTTGGAGAGTAGGCTGTCGTAAAAAAATTGTTAGTGCCTATTTCTTGCACAGGAGGTAATTCAATGCATTTTGATCGATTTTTGAAAGTGTGCTCTGTTGTAAAAAGTGGGAGGAGATTCAAAAAGAGAGACAAAAACACGTCTTTCCTGTACGACGTTCAATCGCCGACCGCTAAACAATGGAGCTTTTGATTCTAATAATTTAAAATTAGGTAAGTAAATTTATTTTAAACGGCTTATAAATATTTAACCAAAAAAATTAATTAATTTAGAAGAAATTTACCAATCTGAGAGGATAATAGATATTGAGTTTCTCAAGCAATGAAATTGAAAGGATCGCCCTGAAGACTAAGCGAAATTTATCTGAATCTGATGAAACTACAGAATCATCTAGCAATGATGATTCAAACGAAGACAGTGAAATCAAAAAAATGGCATTGGAGATAGAGAGAAATCTTTGTGCCAGTCTGAAAATTCAGATGATTATTAAATTATAGTTTTTATTTTAGTTAAATGTTTTAAAATGTTCGAGTAAAAGAGTTGCGGTGAACGATAAATTAAAATTAAATAAATAACTTTTATTCCGCAAACTCGACTAAATGCGGCAAATTAAATTCTGAGGTCTCAAGGCGGCATTTTTGGTGGAGGTACTGGTAGCTAATTCGATGAATTATAATCAATTTTTTTGAGAGTGGGCTGTCGTAAAAAAATCGTTGGTGCCTATTTCTTGCACAGGAGGTAATTCAATGCATTCTGATCGATTTTTGAAAGTGTGCTCTGTTGTAAAAAGTGGGAGGAGATTCAAAAGGAGAGACAAAAACACGTCTTTTCTCTACGACGTTCAAACGCCGACCGCTAAACAATGGAGCTGTGGATTCTAATAATTTAAAATTAGGTAAGTAAATTTATTTTAAACGGCTTATAAATATTTAACCAAAAAAATTAATTATTTTAGAAAAAATTTGCCAATCTGAGAGGGTAATAGATATTGAGTCTTCCGATATATCGGATTCTAGTTTCTCAAGCAATGAAATTGAAAGGATGGCCCTGAAGATAAAGCGAAATTTATCTGAATCTGATGAAACTACAGAATCATCTAGCAATGATGATTCAAACGAAGACAGTGAAATCGAAAAAATGGCAATGGAGATAGAGAGAAATCTTTGTGCCAGTCTGAAAATTCAGATGATTATTAAATTATAGTTTTTATTTTAATTAAATGTTTTAAAATGTTCGAGTAAAAGAGTTGCGGTGAACGATAAATTAAAATTAAATAAATAACTTTTATTCCGCAAACTTGGCTTTTATTCGGTGAATTTTAGATATTGCATTGCATATGCCGGATCTTTCGCTCGCGCATTATTTTCGGTGACTTGGCACAGCGGCAAATTAAATTCTGAGGTCTGAATGCGGCATTTTGGTGGGGGTGGGCTGTTTTAATAAATTCGTTGCTACCTATTTTTGGTACTGGTAGCTAATTCGATGAATTATAATCAATTTTTGGAGAGTAGGCTGTCGTAAAAAAATTGTTAGTGCCTATTTCTTGCACAGGAGGTAATTCAATGCATTTTGATCGATTTTTGAAAGTGTGCTCTGTTGTAAAAAGTGGGAGGAGATTCAAAAAGAGAGACAAAAACACGTCTTTCCTGTACGACGTTCAATCGCCGACCGCTAAACAATGGAGCTTTTGATTCTAATAATTTAAAATTAGGTAAGTAAATTTATTTTAAACGGCTTATAAATATTTAACCAAAAAAATTAATTAATTTAGAAGAAATTTACCAATCTGAGAGGATAATAGATATTGAGTTTCTCAAGCAATGAAATTGAAAGGATCGCCCTGAAGACTAAGCGAAATTTATCTGAATCTGATGAAACTACAGAATCATCTAGCAATGATGATTCAAACGAAGACAGTGAAATCAAAAAAATGGCAATGGAGACAGAGAGAAATCTTTGTGCCAGTCTGAAAATTCAGATGACTATTAAATTATAGTTTTTATTTTAGTTAAATGTTTTAAAATGTTCGAGTAAAAGAGTTGCGGTGAACGATAAATTAAAATTAAATAAATAACTTTTATTCCGCAAACTCGACTAAATGCGGCAAATTAAATTCTGAGGTCTCAAGGCGGCATTTTTGGTGGAGGTACTGGTAGCTAATTCGATGAATTATAATCAATTTTTTTGAGAGTGGGCTGTCGTAAAAAAATCGTTGGTGCCTATTTCTTGCACAGGAGGTAATTCAATGCATTCTGATCGATTTTTGAAAGTGTGCTCTGTTGTAAAAAGTGGGAGGAGATTCAAAAGGAGAGACAAAAACACGTCTTTTCTCTACGACGTTCAAACGCCGACCGCTAAACAATGGAGCTGTGGATTCTAATAATTTAAAATTAGGTAAGTAAATTTATTTTAAACGGCTTATAAATATTTAACCAAAAAAATTAATTATTTTAGAAAAAATTTGCCAATCTGAGAGGGTAATAGATATTGAGTCTTCCGATATATCGCATTCTAGTTTCTCAAGCAATGAAATTGAAAGGATGGCCCTGAAGATAAAGCGAAATTTATCTGAATCTGATGAAACTACAGAATCATCTAGCAATGATGATTCAAACGAAGACAGTGAAATCAAAAAAATGGCATTGGAGATAGAGAGAAATCTTTGTGCCAGTCTGAAAATTCAGATGACTATTAAATTATAGTTTTTATTTTAGTTAAATGTTTTAAAATGTTCGAGTAAAAGAGTTGCGGTGAACGATAAATTAAAATTAAATAAATAACTTTTATTCCGCAAACTCGACTAAATGCGGCAAATTAAATTCTGAGGTCTCAAGGCGGCATTTTTGGTGGAGGTACTGGTAGCTAATTCGATGAATTATAATCAATTTTTTTGAGAGTGGGCTGTCGTAAAAAAATCGTTGGTGCCTATTTCTTGCACAGGAGGTAATTCAATGCATTCTGATCGATTTTTGAAAGTGTGCTCTGTTGTAAAAAGTGGGAGGAGATTCAAAAGGAGAGACAAAAACACGTCTTTTCTCTACGACGTTCAAACGCCGACCGCTAAACAATGGAGCTGTGGATTCTAATAATTTAAAATTAGGTAAGTAAATTTATTTTAAACGGCTTATAAATATTTAACCAAAAAAATTAATTATTTTAGAAAAAATTTGCCAATCTGAGAGGGTAATAGATATTGAGTCTTCCGATATATCGGATTCTAGTTTCTCAAGCAATGAAATTGAAAGGATGGCCCTGAAGATAAAGCGAAATTTATCTGAATCTGATGAAACTACAGAATCATCTAGCAATGATGATTCAAACGAAGACAGTGAAATCAAAAAAATGGCATTGGAGATAGAGAGAAATCTTTGTGCCAGTCTGAAAATTCAGATGATTATTAAATTATAGTTTTTATTTTAGTTAAATGTTTTAAAATGTTCGAGTAAAAGAGTTGCGGTGAACGATAAATTAAAATTAAATAAATAACTTTTATTCCGCAAACTCGACTAAATGCGGCAAATTAAATTCTGAGGTCTCAAGGCGGCATTTTTGGTGGAGGTACTGGTAGCTAATTCGATGAATTATAATCAATTTTTTTGAGAGTGGGCTGTCGTAAAAAAATCGTTGGTGCCTATTTCTTGCACAGGAGGTAATTCAATGCATTTTGATCGATTTTTGAAAGTGTGCTCTGTTGTAAAAAGTGGGAGGAGATTCAAAAGGAGAGACAAAAACACGTCTTTTCTCTACGACGTTCAAACGCCGACCGCTAAACAATGGAGCTTTTGATTCTAATAATTTAAAATTAGGTAAGTAAATTTATTTTAAACGGCTTATAAATATTTAACCAAAAAAATTAATTATTTTAGAAGAAATTTGGCAATCTGAGAGGGTAATAGATATTGAGTTTTCCGATATATCGGATTCTAGCTTCTCAAGCAATGAAATTGAAAGGATGGCACTGAATATAAAGCGAAATTTATCTGAATCTGATGAAACTACAGAATCATCATCAGCAATGATGATTCAAACGAAGACAGTGAAATCAAAAAAATGGCAATGGAGATAGAGAGAAATCTTTGTGCCAGCCTGAAAATTCAGATGACTATTAAATTATAGTTTTTATTTTAATTAAATGTTTTCAAATGTTCGAGTAAGAGTTGCGGTGAACGATAAATTAAAATTAAATAAATAACTTTTATTCCACAAACTTGGATTTTATTCGGTGAATTTTAGATACTGCATTGCATATGCCGGACTTTTCGCTCGCGCATTATTTTCGGTGATTTGGCACAGCGGCAAATTAAATTCTGAGGTCTCAAGGCGGCATTTTTGGTGGGGTGGGCTGTTTTAATAAATTCGTTGGTACCTATTTTTGGTACTGGTAGCTAATTCGATGAATTATAATCAATTTTTTTGAGAGTGGGCTGTCGTAAAAAAATCGTTGGTGCCTATTTCTTGCACAGGAGGTAATTCAATGCATTTTGATCGATTTTTGAGAGTGTGCTCTGTTGTAAAAAGTGGGAGGAGATTCAAAAAGAGAGACAAAAATACGTCTTTCCTGTACGACGTTCAATCGCCGACCGCTAAACAATGGAGCTTTTGATTCTAATAATTTAAAATTAGGTAAGTAAATTTATTTTAAAAGGCTTATAAATATTTAACCAAAGAAATGATTATTTTAGAAGAAATTTGGCAATCTGAGAGGGTAATAGATATTGAGTTTTCCGATATATCGGATTCTAGCTTCTCAAGCAATGAAATATAAAGGATGGCCCTGAAGATAAAGAGAAATTTATCTGAATCTGATGAAACTACAGAATCATCATCAGCAATGATGATTCAAACGAAGACAGTGAAATCAAAAAAATGGCATTGGAGATAGAGAGAAATCTTTGTGCCAGTCTGAAAATTCAGATGACTATTAAATTATAGTTTTTATTTTAATTAAATGTTTAAAATGTTCGAGTAAAAGAGTTGCGGTGAACGATAAATTAAAATTAAATAAATAACTTTTATTCCGCAAACTTGGCTTTTATTCGGTGAATTTTAGATACTGCATTGCATATGCCGGACTTTTCGCTCGCGCATTATTTTCGGTGATTTGGCACAGCGGCAAATTAAATTCTGAGGTCTGAAGGCGGCATTTTTGGTGGGGGTGGGCTGTTTTAATAAATTCGTTGGTACCTATTTTTGGTACTGGTAGCTAATTCGATGAATTATAATCAATTTTTTTGAGAGGGCTGTCGTAAAAAAATCGTGGGTGCCTATTTCTTGCACAGGAGGTAATTCAATGCATTTTGATCGATTTTTGACAGTGCGCTCTGTTGTAAAAAGTGGGAGGAGATTCAAAAAGAGAGACAAAAATACGTCTTTCCTGTACGACGTTCAATCGCCGACCGCTAAACAATGGAGCTTTTGATTCTAATAATTTAAAATTAGGTAAGTAAATTTATTTTAAACGGCTTATAAATATTTAACCAAAAAAATTGATTATTTTAGAAGAAATTTGCCAATCTGAGAGGATAATAGATATTGAGTCTTCCGATATATCGGATTCTAGTTTCTCAAGCAATGAAATTGAAAGGATGGCCCTGAAGATAAAGCGGAATTTATCTGAATGTGATGAAACTACAGAATCATCTAGCAATGATGATTCAAACGAAGACAGTGAAATCAAAAAAATGGCAATGGAGATAGAGAGAAACAAATCGTTTCTCGAACATATGGTTTCGTGGCTTCAGTCAAGCATATGCCGCAGTTGTCTACAACAAGACACACATTGATGTATCAATAAATGCTGCCAAAACAAAGGTTGCACCATTAAACCAAAATACATTACTAGCAAGATTAATGCTGCTGCTTTCAAAACTGATCAAAAATGTCATCGTAGCTTTGGATATCAAGAACAACTTATCAACTTTTTTCTGGAGTGAATGAGCTTCTGGAGCTACAATTCTAGATTGGTAAAAGGAATGCCACATCCTCATAAAACCGACGTGGTTAACAGAATAAAAGAGATACAATTCAATACAACAGAACAACGAGAATCTTTTAATAATGCCATTAATGCAAAAACTATACGAGTACACGTCAATAGTAGACAATACAATCAAACTGGTGAAGCACAATTCTAACCTCACAATGACATCACTTAACAATCTGGCAAAGGATCAACAGAGATTTAGTTTGAAAATGATAAAATGATACAACTTAACGAATATAGAACGCACGAGCAAAAAGTGCCCCTAATATTAACAAGCATGATAGAATTGACCCTATAAATAATAATTCAGAACCACTTCGATCACCTCAATGTGATCCGTACGAGTCTAGTTAAATAATAATGATAAGAATTTTTGAATTGCACTCAACTCAATGATATAATAACAACAATCTCAGAGATTTCCGACCTTGTGGTTAGATTAAATTCGTTTCTTGCATAAAATATTAATTTAAAACCACTTCGATCACCTTTGTGAGATTCGTAGTGTGGCGTGTGCTCACTCCAAACTATTCTCAAAAATTAAATGTTTTCTGGTTATGCCCGGTTGCACAGAAAAATGACTAACAGCCTGTTAGTTGTGTGCCAGTTAAATGTGTTATATAAAATTTGGGCCGACATGTTGTAACTATCACTTTTATCGCTTCTACGAAAAAACCGTGCTACTTTGATGAAATATTAAATTTTTAAATGAGTAGAAAAATATATTTACTTCCAAAATACCGTTATTCCATCGAAAATGCATCAAAACGAAAACAATTAAAAAAAATCAAAAAATATCCATAAAATTTCAAATAAGATTGTAGCAGGCCTGTGATTTTACTGGGTAATCAAAAAACAAAACTTTGTAGATGTATATAAATAATCACGTCGATTAAAGAATCGATTGCGGATTGAACACTGCATATAAAAAAAACATAAAACAAAATTTTAAATCATAGTATCATAGAAATTCCTATGGGGTTTTATACAATTAGTAAAGAAAAATTTGTTTTAGATCCGCAACTATTTTATTGCGTTTGTATGGGGAATCATAAAAAAAGATTTGAATGGAAATCAATACAAATTTTTTTGGCTACTTTGATTTATAGCAATTGTTTTCCATTTTATTTATATGCATTTTTCAATCCGCAATAGCTAGATATAGTAATGGTTCACTTTAACACCAAAATAAGTCCAGCAGCCTTTGCGTTTTGTAACTCATGGATATGTAGCTCATAGATACGGCATACATAAAAAACTGTGGTACAAAAAAAAAATCGTACCTGAATGAACCAAGCTACACACGATTTCAGCATCTAAGTTTCAAACTAAGTCGCAATAGATTTTTATTGTTAATTTAAACCTTTATTTTATATAAAACACCAAATTTTTTTGTATTGTTTTATTCTGTTCTCTCGAAAATAAAATTTAAATAAAAATCTACATCTCAAAAATGGCCTTAAATTTTTTTATTTTCATTTCTATTGTTTCATTTCAGATTCACCGAAATATTGAATGTCGCAGTTAAAACGGATTTTGTAGGTAAAAGGGGAAAGAAAGGAAGGTGAAGCCGGTCTTATGAAACCGTGTGTAGCTTGGATCAATCTGTCTATGTATATAGATGCATACTACTTAAATCAGTGAAGTTTCCTTTTGATATTTTATTTACTTTTCATGTTTAATTTGTGTGTAATATAGTTGTGTAGACATATTATAGTATACATGGGTGGTATGTATATCCCTTTTTTGCCTGCCATCACGGTTGGGTGGGTAAGGAAAAAGAATCATGTCAAAATTTATCTCTGTATTTATTTTGGACCAACATACACTTGGGCATTCCATTTAAATCGTTTTCGTCTGAAAAATAACAACTATAATAATAGTAAAATAATTAATATGTTATATTATATGTTATCAAATTATAATGTTTTTTTCAAAAATAATTCCGATTTACCTATGATCCATTAAAATCCGGAAGACATTATAAGCTATCATTTTTTACACACACATTTGTGTGGGTACTGGGTTGAACTTAAATTGAAGCAAAAAAACTTTTTGTCTGGCAGGAAAATTAATATTGTTTCTTGTTTATTATTATTGTTATTATTATATTATATAAGATATAATTTGACGAATACAGCGAAATGATAATTGATAGTATTTTCAGGTTTTACTAAAAAAAAAGAACTTACTTGAGATTTCAGCGCGAATTGTCACGGCTTTCGGTAATTGATTAATCATTAAGACATAACTTTAGTATTATATTTATAAGTTTGTTTACTAACTCTACTCTAATTATTTAACTGTACCAATTTATTTTCTGGTTCAGGATAAATTTCATGTCATGTATACTTTAACATTATTTTAAATTAACTAACCCCCCGATTCTGACGATAAGACTGCTAAGACTATCTTAGCTAAGACTTTCTTGTTAAGACTTTTTTTTAAGACTAAAGCCTTCATTGAAATTCTGAAGACACTAGTCTTAAATAATATATTAGAAACTCTACAAAGACTTTTGTAGAGCTGTCGAAACCAAATTTTTACGATATTGTTTCAAATTTATGAACGAAAAGCGACAGTTGAATTCGAAATTGGTAAAAAAAAAACTCAAATTTATGTTATATATATGATGAGAGAGTACATAATATTTTATTTTGAATGATTTTTCCGGTTTTTATAGTCAAATACATATAATTATTGTTTTTGTTTAAATGTCAAAATTATGATTCCTAAGACCACCTATTTCGCTGATATTAACGAAGGCAATTTTCTAAGACTACTGACAGATAAGACTAAGTGCAGAATACGAATTTAAAGTATCTAGTCTTCGTTAAGACAAAAGTTTTTGCTAAGACTGAAAATACGTCTGTGACTGTACGTTAGAATCGGGGGGGAGGTAATCAAGATTTTGGGTGCAGGCCGGAATATTGTTTTGTAAGTGGTTTTGATTATTGTTCGAATCAAAACTTTGTTTTGCTGGGGAAGATAATTCTGGTTTAAGTCTTAATTATGCCGAGATCTAAGTTTATTAATATTTATCACAAAAGTTGTAGTAATTATTACTGAATTATATTATATTTTAACAGGTTTTATTCGGTAAAAGTGAAATTTATTTGCTACTGATTAATAATTCTAAATATATATGCTTTAATATTTTACTTTGTTTAGTATTTAGAAGGAGTTGAAGTTCCTGAAATTATAATTTTGATTCTATTTAGACGGTGTCCGGATTGAGTGATAAATATTTTGTAGCAAAAATGTTTGACACTGACGTGAAAAATTTTTACTTTTCTGAATTTTTTCTCGTTTTGCTGCACGAATCGTCATAATTTTTTGATAAAAATTCCTGCCATTTAATTTAATTTTGATTTAAAAATTGTGATAGTTGTCATTTAAAGATCAAAAATCATAAACACAATTTTATTTATTTTATTTTAATTTTTGAGTCACAGTCTTAGTCTTTATATTTAGATTATAGCTGGATTTTCAGATGACGACAGTGACGAGTACTATTATATTGTACTAATTGTTTGGTAGTTTGAATTCAATTAATTTTATTTAAATTTATCAGGAGAGATATTTATCAGGATAACAAATTCAAAAATGCGTATTTGAATAGCGCATTTGGTAGAAAAACAACAACAAAAATCCATGTTTCAATCGTTTTTTCATAAATAAAAACATTTACACACACTAGCACAAAATGTAAATAAATATATGGAATGATGTAAATAAAACAAAATGAAAACAAAAACTCCCCTGATGTTCTATTTTGTTCGTTCGTAATCAATACAAACATACCCAAACATAGTAAGCACAGCCAAAAGCATATAACGTGTATACATCGCAAAACCACATTTTCGTTGATTATTGAAAAGTATATCCGGTTATAAACCTCCAATACTAATCTCCATGAAAATTATGATATACATACATACGTCACAATAACTGTACAAGTAAATATTGATTGATTGATTGGAATATGCGACCAAACATAAGTAAGATTCTCGGTTGATGCCGGGCCCATCCGCACACTCTTTTACATATAACAAGATGGAGGGATAAGAAAGGTTAATTAGGGAAATTGACCCGGTTTCAGGTGTCTGAAGTAGTCACAAGACAACACAATTATTTTTGATTTTTTTTTTTTTTGATATAAATATTTAGCAATCAACATCCCAATAAACATTTATAATTAATTAAGTTGCCGTAAATTTCCTGAAATAAAATGTCATTATTATGAGTTAAATTATAATTGAAGAAAATAAATGTAATATTATGATTAGTATTAACTAAATTAATTTGGTTCTCTTAAAACAAATTAAATTAAAACAAACCGAATCCAGAAATCACCAAATATTGAATGGAACGCACAATCTTTTTATCTTCAGCGGATAGAATATTTCTAATGTGAAGATCACTTGTCCTTGCCATCCCTAATCTAATACAAATATGTTTATTGCTAAAAATAAAAAATAACCAAATGAAATCTGTATATCGATTTTGTCTCGTGAGTTATACTCATTTAAAATGAGTGAAACAAAAAAAATCGAATTCGTACACTGTGTATAATGCACGATTTACATGTTCTAATTTTCTTCCCAACAAATTTTTTACTGAAAAATAGAGCTGCACGCAAATAACAAAAAGTTACTAGTTAAAAAGAGACAGCCATATGTAAACAACATTTGCTCAAATTAAAAAGAAATAAAATCCAATTTTATTTTACTGGAATTTGTTTCGTGCTCCTCGCGCAAACGAAAATCGTAATATACTTAACCCTTCATTTTTTACTGGAAAAAAAATTGGAACATGTAAATCGTGCATAATACACAATTATGTCTTTGTGTTTGTATTTTTTGTATATTGAACAGTATCACGCGATCCGGGCGAATCGGTTTAATTGTTATGGTGCTTATTTCCTTTTCTCAGCACATTAAGGCTGCTCTCGGAGCTGTGGAGTGTCATTAAAAAAAAAAAATTAAAAAAAAAAATTTAAAAATTAAAATTTTAAAAATAAATTTCTTTTAAATTTCATAAATTTTAAAAATAAAATGTTAACTATAAAAAAAATTGAAAATACATAAACAACACAAAAATATGGCGTTTACAATGGTTAACTCTTTGAGTGCCAAAAAGCGCAATCGTGCTCCTCAATACACTAGCCAAAATCATGTTGGCACTCAAAGGGTTAATATGAATAAACAAAACAGAGTGACACGTGGCTTGCATATGCAGTAAAACAATCATACGCACGAAACTAACACAAACACAAATGCTACTACTATATCTTTCCGGTTACACTCATTTCGTTTCACACATTTCGAGACAAAATCCGTATACTGGTTTCAAAAACAGTTACATTATATTTCTACTAACAATTTACTATTTATTGACTATTTAGGTGTCGGAAACCGTCTCAATTTCCTTAATAACTAACAAACCTTTCCAATCCCTCCATCTTGTTATATGTAAAAGAGTGTGCGGATGGGCCCGGCGTGAACCGGGAATCTTACTTAGGTTTGGTTACACAATGTTTTTGGAGAACCAGTTTAATTTGATTTATGGAAAATTCAACTCATAATAATAATTAAGAAGAATTTTATAATCGTCCGGGAATTTAATTTGTTCAAAAATTTTTTCAATATTATTTTCATGGACACCCATACAATGTTTACGACTGTTTTAGTCGCAGAAAACAAAGAGGCAATTTTCTACCACAAAAGTAGAAAAATGCACTCCCCTCCCCAAACCTTTAACCCCAGGGCACTTGTGTACACAAAGATACACAAACCTAGATACACAGGTCTACTCATCAGGTTGCAACGACCAAACTGCAAAAATCCAACTCTTGCTTTGTACAGATAATACAAAACAAGAACATATCGATTTAGCGAATTATAATCACTAAATCACAAACCACAGGAAATTCTCACTATGTATGTGTAACAAGCCAACACATATAATTAAGAAGAATTTTATAATCGTCCGTGAATTTAATTTGTTCAAGAATTTTTTCGGCTTTTCAGACAAAATATTATTTTCGTGGACACCCAGAAACAGTCGTAAACATTGTATGGGTTGGGTGTCCATGAAAATAATATTTTGTCTGAAAAGCCAAAAAAATTCTTGAACATAATAATAATGTTTTAATTAATTATTTAAAAAATTTAAGGATACTGATTGCTGAACTTTTGTACAATAAAACAAAAATAATTGTGCTGTCTTGTGCTTAACAATTTACTAACTATTGACTACTTAGGTGTCTGTAACTGGGTCAAGTCTATCATATTTAACAACCTTTCCTATCCCACCATCTTGTTATGTGTAAAAAAGATTGTACGGTAGGCCCGGCGTATCCGCGATCCCTGCTCAGTCTTGACTGTACATTCTAATCATTCAATCAAATCATTTAATCTCCTCCCCCTTGAGTTTCCTTCTTTCCCTGTTGTCCGCGGTCTGGCACGATTTATTCATACTTCAGAAAACTCCACTCCTTTCTCTGAGCCTTAGTCGGCGCAAAACACCATTGTGCCCTTGATATTTTTAGTTTTTCTTTCTCGTCGGACAAAACACGTTGCAGCAAACCCTCTCTGAAATCTCGGATAATTTGATAATGCAGCCTTTTCCAGTTTGCATCATATTCGCTGCCGTGTTTACAAAGAATTTTTATATCAAAAACAAGTCGCGATAGAAAAACTTAATAAGTCTTGCGAAACTATTATTAACCTAGAATACTGAAGATGGAAAATACTCAGCGCTCTGCAAATCTCTAAACCCGCTAAATGGCGTTGAAATTGAATATGTTGAGGATGATGTATTTGAGATGGAGTTCGCTCCTATCCCAATTTGGATAAAGGACCGATTGTCGCTCGCTCGACCATGAAACTTTGCATACCTTTGCAGCCCAATGTGTGCTAATTAGTGCTCACGAAAAAACAATTAGTGCTAGGTAGTCCAGGAGCAAGCCTGCTGAAAGACCCAATTTCTAGAAAAAACCAAAAATAATTTAAACCTAATTTTAAAACTCACCAAAGAAGGTTACACTGACGAAATTTGTGCTTATCATAGCAACATGATTTTCATATAGTTTCATTCATAATTTGAGAAAAAACAAACTAGCCCCTAAAAGATACTATATTAAACAAATAAAATGCCGAGGTATATCGTTCAATAATATTTTTGTTGAACAACAAATTAAACAAAAGAAATTATCATTTTGAAATTCGAAACTTACCCTGCTGCTGTTACCCCCACTATCACTATCAATTTATTCATATACGGGTAAAGATTTAGATTTGAAAGTTTTGACAGCAATGTTACCAATTTATACATCCTATATGCTTTGAAATGAAACTAACAAAACCTTAACATTTTTTAACTATAGTTGTTTGGTGTTTGGTGTTGGGCATGCTTGCAGATACTGTACTCGACTACATATGTAAATCGTGTCCCCCTTACGGCTTTTATGATTTTTATGCAACCATTTAACCGTTTAATTAGCGAAATAAATTATTAAAATTATAAAACATTCGATTATTGGATATCGTATCATAAATTAATCATTAATCGATTTAATTAGAGTTACTCGAATTTATTACTTGAATACGTTTTATAAATGTTCCTGTTTTAAAATTTGCATATAAATTATCCGTTTTAAATTTTTTTTTTATTACATTTAACAAAATATAAAAATACTTTTATTTTTTGTAAAACCAATGTCTTTCCCTGTGAAATAAACCATTCGTTATACAAATTATATAAAGATAACGTTACAGAACGTATTTAAGCAAATTGTATGTCGGTAAAGTAGTCGGCAATGTAATCGATGACTAAAATCACCTTCTTATCACCTATAGATCGAAATTAATGCATCTCATCACATTTAGAAGAAAATAAATTTTTATTTCACGAAGCGCCCCATTTGAATTTGATACATCCAATAAATCCATAAGACGGTGTCTTTTCTTAATTCATTTAAAGAAATGTTATTTAATAAATTTTAAAAAATCGTATACACACATACTCGTATACAAAAAAATAATATACAAATTATATTTATGCATGTAAATTTATAAAAAAGAAAAAAATTTGACTGCCTATGGTGAGGAGACGTCAAAACATATGGGAAGGTCTTCCATTCCATTATTTTAGATTATTTTCTTGTACAATTTTTTTTTTTGTTTAATTTAAGACTGAAATAAAAAATACGTATATGTGCTTTTCAGGTAAGACTCTGGGTACTTTATAGATGTTAAATATGTTTGGTGCGTTTTACTTTTTTTGTGTTAGGTGTGCCCCTTTAAAAATTTTATTTAAATTATGGTAATTATGGTTGGTGTTAATGCTGGTTTCGTAAATCTATTTAATTATAAGGATTTAATACTCAAGACTCGTACTTTCAAAATTAAATAATTTGTCTTTCTAATCATAATAAAATGAACAATACTATCTCTTCATCTTGACAAAGCAACAAAGCAGGCTTATCAAGGTAAATTACAACATTTTCGAAAAATAGGCAAACATACAACACCATCTCTAAAACCTTCAGAAAGTATTTCTGCTCACTAAAATCTCGTGCAATTTAGTTATCCTTAACCGACTCCCATTGCAAAGGTCCCTCTTTGGATTCTTTACTAGGAGATTTGATTTGATATTTTAGATAAATTTTAATAAAATTTAAATTGTTGGTTTCACCTGCACATATGAATCCACAATCCATTGCTGCTATTAACGCAGTCAAAACACTTGTACTCCTTTGTAATTCTGCAATGGATACATTTCAATTTAAAGTTTAGTTACCAGATCCAGATACAACAATATTCAAAAGAACTATTTTATCAGAAGCATCTAGCTTTTTCGGTCTAGGATGGTTAGCACCAGCTAACGAATGATTCAGGTAAAAATTCTACTTTAAGAGATATGGGCTTCTGGTATAGGGTGAGCCGAGAAACTAAATTTTAATTTTGAAAACAGATGGTTAAACTACAAACTTTAGAACTTCAGCAGTATTCGGCAGAATTGTATGCCTGATTTCTCATGCATTCCGTAGAAATTCCGTTTTTCAGCGTTCCGCGGTCCATGTTCAGCCAACCGAAAATTTTTCGCTGTCACAAATTTTTATTTGAAAAGTATCACAGCTAGCCATGAAATTTTGAATACAATTTTGTGAAACCACACAAAAAAATGCAATCTTGTTGCATTGATAAATTTTGTTTTATTAATTTTGTTTCACATAAAAAGTATTCCGCCAGTCAGTGTTGATTTTTTCCACGAGCTAGACGACATTATGGCCAAACGTAAATTATACTACAGTGCCCAATGATGAAAATAAAGAATTAATAAAAAATATGTTAATGTAGAATGTGGTTAAAAATCAAAGTGTTTACATTCACAAGTGTTTAAAAAAAATTCAACAAGGTTGAAGAAATGTCATCATTGTCGTGTCATTCGCTGTACAAAAAATGGCAAAATGATGAAGCTGCTGCTTTTTCGACACCGATAAAATGTCTCGACTAATATTTTCATTTGTTGAATCGATCGGATCTAAAACAAAATACGAGCCGGACAATGAATATCGAGATATTCGAAGTAAATACGGATTGCGTTTATACGATAAGTAATATAAACTCAACTCTTTTTTACACGCCTTTTTTACACGATTTTACTCTTTTTTCACGATTTATTCGAGCAAATACGAATTTTAAAATTTAAAAAAAAATTATGTTTTATAATTTAAAAAAATTCAAGTTTTACAGTGTATTTTGTACACTATGTAGATACAAAAATAAAATATAATTAGGGGAATACCCAATTTTTATTATATCTTTTACATTCTCTTTTCTATTGTTCTTTGCATTTTATAAATTGTGTTAAGTAATTCATCATTGAGTATTTTGTGTTCAAAGTGTACAGTTCGTACGACGGATAAATAATTATCTTACGTAAAGCTAACACGTTACATAACCTATTTTCAATATTCTCAGAAGGTTCTTAGGATATACGAGCGACTGTAGGAATTGGAGCCATCAACCTTCAGACAGCTAAAAAACTGATATTTAATGCAAGTGAATTATGGCTGACAGGATTTATAAAAAGGCACGCATTATAAATTTACGTAAATATAATTTACTCGTAGCCGAAGCCAAAGCTAATAAATATGCAACTCTTTCTCATAATAATATGCACAAGAATCCGAAAATTTCTAAAATTTTAATAAAAATACCTATATGAGACGTTGGATAATTTATTTCGTGAAAAAAGTGAAAAAATACCAAATCCTAAATGATTTAAAGCCTTACGACTACATTTACAGTGGGATGGTACAAAATTTAACGATATCACAAATAAAATATTTTTTTTAAAATTACGCAATCCTTTATTGTAAGATTTCAATAATATAAAACTATTAAAATTTGATATGAATACATAATTACGATATCATGGGGAATACTGGTAGAAATAATTTTTTGAATCATTCTACCACCCGAGTATTATGAATTACATATTATGAATTTCTATAAATTTGGAATTGTTCAGCTCCGTTCTCTGAATTATTTGAACCAAATGGGTAGAAGTTTCGGGTTTTTGAATCATTAGATAAAACATGAACAAAACCTCAAAATATTATTTCTATCAATATTCCACATGATATCGTTATGAGATTTTGCTGTCTTATTATCTAGTGATTCAGAAGCCTGAAACCAGTACCCGTTTGGCGTAGTCTATTCTTAGATCGGATTCACTATACTTCAAATTAACAGCAGTTTGGCTTAATTTGCATGTGACAGAATAATGAAATGTAATAAATTAATCCTAATAATCTCCCTGTTATTTGAATGGTAGTTGAATAGTTATTTGCCAGAACTCATTATATAGTACATTTATTCTAGGATTATTTCGCACAGATATATGGGATAAGCATAAGAAATTTTTAAATGTGTAAATATGAATACCAATAATATTTACGAAAATTGTATAAACATAATCTTACAATTTAATATTTATTCTTATGTATTTTATGTAATATTGTTTAATTTTTTGTTGTAAATACATAACAAAATTAATTCTCTTTCGTGATAGTTGCGGCGAGTAGCGTAATCTCTTATTTTCCGCTGTCAAAATTCCGCTATCTCATACAGCATCGTGTTACCACCACAATCTCTTTATAATATCAAACAACTGTCTCTTTCAAAGCTGTTTTAACAGTGTAAAAACTAATAAACACAATTGCAAGGAGTACTCTTATTTGATTCGTATACATATTTCTGTTATTTTTTGGTGCAAGCGACTCTTTCATGCGGGTTCCACCTTAATTTTAAATATTTGTACGTATAATTAAATCAATTTATGAGAGGAACGTTTATAAAATTTGGCCAGGTACTGTGCGCCTGTCAGCAAATATCACATAATATTATCAGAGCACAACTAAGTGTTCTAATTGCGAAAATATAAAAATAAAACAATTTATTGTATCGTATAATAAAAAACAATTAAAAAAAATTCCTTAACAATAACATATTTCAAATTTCACTTATAGAAATCTTAAGGTATACTTTTGTAACAATTACCTTTATAGAAATTCTTATTACTTTGTTTATGTTTTATTTTGTTTTTTAATTGAATTGATTTTTCTTGTATATATCTTGCTACATATATTATACTTATAATTCAGAAAATTTTAATAAAAAAAAAATCGTTAATAAAATAAAAAATTGTATATGAAAATTGAAATAACAATTGACCAATAAAGACAAGAAGTCTTAAAGAAATGTCATAAAGAAATATGCGTTATGTTTATTTTTACGAGCATAAAAGCGGTAAAACGTAACCTACAAGAGAGGCATACAACTAATTCTATAAAGTTTTTGCGCGCTTTGATTCAATTTTATAAATTTATCATTGCGCTGTACTCGTACGCTTATCTGCTGTTATTATTATTCCTATATATACCTATGGTGACTTTTCCAATGCTTTCGACATCGCATTCAAAGCGGTGTGGTATCATTTATATATTTTGAGTTGATTGCAAACTATACGAAATATATAAAAAAAAATAATTGAACTGTTAAGATATAAAATTCAGCAAGCTTACAGTGACAGGAGATCTAGTTCTGTGTAATCGGTTCATCCTGGTCGTCGTGCATTCTAACAAAATAAAATTTCATTATGAATTTTATGTCTGCACAACTTTATATATCTAGTTGAGTTGTTATAAGCGACAAAATCAAGTTTATTTGAAAATTAATAAATTAAAGGAAAATTAAGATAAATTCGAGATAAACGAGACTAAAATTAAAATAAAAAGCAAATTAAACAATTTTCACTTTCTGCGATTACACATTTAGATTAATTTAACTTTATTAACGCCATGTCTTATAGGTGAAATACAAGAATTTGATAAACTGGGGCAAAATTGCTATTAAAATATATTCAGTCGGAGATTTGACAGCGCTTATAAGTGGATACATAATTATATCATTTTGCCAATGCCACACATAAAATTACGTAACTTTAATATTTACGAAACCATAAGATTTATCTTAAATTTTATCTATCGCACTTTATTTGCTTAAAAGGTTTCCGATATTCCTACCGCATATTATATTAGTAATCAATGTTGGATTTACATTCGATTGCATCATATTTACCAGACACCAGTGAAAATTTCCCCGTAAAAATTGCACAGTGGCAAAACGATGAATATATTTTAATAATAATTCTTGTGTTTTATGTAAATTTTTGAATGTCGCTATATACCGAGTCTAAAAGGTGAAAAGGTGCAGTATTATATTGTCATGATTCGAAAATTTTGTTTTATATTTTGAAGTGAGAGTGATTAATTGTAAATTCAAGGGTATAAAATTTATTTCGGTTTGTAGCTTGTAATAAAATTCTGCTTGACAAAAAAGGTTTTCTATTCATAAATAATTTAGCATAACCTCAAATGGTGTTAAAGCGCGAGTAATATAATTTTCTTTGAAATAAAAATAGCAAAACTATTTAGCTTTTTATCGGAAGTCCAATGTCGTGATCCAAATAACGTATTAAAATATTTACTACTTACTGTGATGATGACATAATTTTAGTTTTCTTATAAATTTTTATGTTTTAAAATGATTTGCGGTTTTCTCTTATGATGATCATCTAAAAATGTATAAATATAAACAAATTAATAAAATAATGAAAATAATGATTAATGGTATGTGGTGAAGTAATATTGTTATTTGTAAGAGTTTGATAAGAAAATTTTAAAACACTGCATACGATTTGCTTATCTTAAAAATACTTTGTCGTCAAACCGATATTTTGAGGTTTGTGAATTGTCATGCCAATTCTGATGTACTGCTCTAGATTCGCGCAATTACATCTGATTTTATTATTTGTGCAGATTTTCCGAAGGCCTTACAGAATTATTAGTAAATTTGTGTTATTTAGGTCACGCGACTCTCGAGTTTATATAAATTTACTCAATGCTTCTGTAGGACTGAGAAATATTATTTTATTTTCGACTACGTACACTCTATACAAATTAATTCTTCGTACGCTTTAAAAAATGAGTTTGCTAATAATTGTCCTTTGAACTAATTGAAATCGTAGTGTGCTGTAAACTAAAAAAGACGAAAAATAAAATCAAAATATATCATTTTATTATAACCGGTTTTAATCTAAAAAATAACAAAAATTACTATTTGTATATGCAATTGTTTACGAACAAATTCATCGTACAGTTATTATTGCGACTATTTAAAATTTTTGTTTTTTCCAATGGTTGTATGATAATTTAGTTCAGAATCTCCTTTGTCATCAAAGCTATTAGATTGATTAATTAATTGAGTTTTACTTCTCGTGATGTTTTCACGAAGTGAAACCAGCGCTTTGTTCTGCGAAGTTGTAAAAATCATGCATTTGGAGGGTCAAACGCTACCTGATACTGCAAAAAGTTCGAACAAACCAAAATCTACCATTCACTACATTGTGCAAACTTTTAAAAATACAGGGAGTGTTGAATATTTAAAAGAAACTGGTCGCCAGTTAGTAGAAAGAAAGAATGGTAGTGCGATTTATAAAGAAAGAACCCAAAACGTCTAGCACAAAAATTCAATCGATGCTACACCAACATTAAATGTTAATCCACGAGGTCGAAAACTATTTTTTCCGAGCTCGAACCAATAAAAATTTTCAAATCACAAAAGAAACGTCATACCAATTATTTCATAAAAAAAAATTAAGCATTTATTATGCTCAATATAATTTTTTTAGCTATTTTTTGACGCTTTATTTCATGTTATTTTTGTTGTTATTGTTAATCGTAAACCTTCTTCGACTGCGCTGTTCAATGCGGCATTTTCATACGCGAAGTACAAATAGAAAAAAAAATCAAAATTGATGTGATTTTATGTATGTATTGGAGGTATTAAATAGGGTTTTAAAGTTTAAAAATGACATGTCAAAACGATAGCACTTATTTGTATACTAGGGGAAAAAAACAATAACAGAAAGGGGCACCATGACATTTATTTTGAAAAAAATTCTTTATACACAATATTTTTGGTAAAAACTGCATTTGATCCAGCTAATAAGTAGCCCTGATAGGAGCCATCTAAAATTTTAGATTTTGCATCCGTAGATTTTCGGACTCGTGATAGTATTACGTACTTTTTTTTAATGTCTGTCCCTGAGACTTGTTGATAGTCATTGCAAATGCCAATTTAATTGGAAATTGTCTTGGTGGTAAAAAAAACGATAAGTCTGTGTTGACCGGAGCCAGCTCAATTCTAGGAATGATTACAGTTTCCTTTTCCGCACTTTCCGTTAAAACGTCGGCAATTATTAAATTTGGATTCAGCTGTCGAACAATTAATCGAGTTCCCTTACAAAAACCTCGCTTTGTATTAAGATTTCTTAATATAATTATGATACTTCCAAATATTCAGTTCAATTTATGAAACGGCATCCCAAATGGCGTTAAATCATTTAAGTATTATGTCGGGTAGTTCTGAATGTCTTCATCATTTGCATCATCAATCAAGTCAATGCTATAATATGTGACGGGGCTTTCCGCAAAACTGTTGCGTTTTCAGGACAATGGGCTCAGAAGATAAAACACGCCGAACATCGTCCTGGCCACACAACGAGACCAAATAAAATATCATAATTATACAGAAATAATTATAAACAAAAAGTAAATTACGCTGAATTGAAATGTAAACCGGAAAAACCCTTTGCATGAATTATATAGATATAAGACAAAGATAACAACAAACAACTCATAAAAGTTAACATCCCGAAACATACGTTCACTAAAATTACGCAAAATATGAACCACAAAAAACTCAAATAAAGTTTACCGAAACTATTTAATTGCATAAATAAGACAGTTGAAAAAGCATAACCGAGTTGTTGTAAAAATTTTAAGTAAAAAATCATAACCGAGTTGTTTGTAAATCGTAATCAATTCCTCATTTTAATTAATTTATTGAATTTTAATAATATTTTATAATTAATTATATCAGTGAATTCAGTTGTTAAATATTAATCTCCAATAAAAGTTATCTTAATTTAAAGCAATAAAAAAAAACCAAATCAAATTGCTGTTTGTTGTGTGAAACGAATTGAGCTACATATTTCGGTAAGTATACTTATAAAATCATATACGTGCAACAAGTTTCTATATCTGTCCTGAAAAAGGATCTATAGTTTGGGTAAGCCAAAACCCACTAACTTGCAGTTGCATAACCAAACATACAAAAACTACTTACTAACCAAGGTGTTAAATCACCATAAGCCCAACAGAAAACGTACGTAGACCAAAACGAAAAGAATATTTTTATACCAGTCGTTATCACGGCTACGGCTAAAAGACAAGAGACATTAATCCCTCTAAAATTCAACAATCATTTTTAATATAAAACACATTTCTCAAATAAAAACAAATAAAAAATATAAAATAAAATATAAAAATATATAAAACATTGGCACTGTAGTATTCGTCCTGTAGCGAATAGTAATTAAGTATCAGTAATCCCAAATAAATTCCATATAAAATCAATCTTACAAAATTTAGAATTAACCCAAAGCTCAGGCACCAGTCTCTAAAACACAAATTTAAAACGCTAGCACTATCTAATAAAATTCACACCTAAACCGCCCAGAATCAAACTAAAACCACACACGTACAGATAGTAAATTTTAGTAAAATAACCTGAGAATTCCGCAATAGTAGACCAAGGATTCTATGAACAGGAATACAAAGGGTAGATCACGAAGTAAATCTGAATCATCGCACATCCCAATCCCCAAAAATAGAACACGTAGCCAAACAAAATTAGAAGAACAAAAAAGGCAAGAAGCCAAAAAAGCAGAAATTAAAATAGAAAACGCAATAGAAATCAAACAAAACCTCAAAATGGACCTACATAAAATCCAAAAATCAATCAAAGATTTCATTCCCGAATTTAGCGGAGAAAATAAAGCTCAAAATACACAGGAGCTAACAAGATTCTTAGGGATGGCCGACGGATTATATAACACTCTAACAGCAGAAGAAAAAGCTACGTTTGACAGTTTAATAAAATTTAGGTTAACAGGTGAGGCTTACGCTAGGGTCAGCGATTCCCAAATAGCAGATTACACTGCATTAAAAACTTTACTGAATAATATGTATCATAAGACCCAGACGTTAGAAGAACTAGAAAAAAAACTACAAAGAAATTAGACAGGCTTACGGAGAAACAATCAAAAATTACGGATATAGATTAAGTGGAGCGGTAGAAAAATATAAAAAAGGATACAAAACAAAATACAACATAGCTGCACTAGACCACAATTACCAAAATCATATTGAAGGTAATATGATACAAATTTTCAAAAAGGGACTGAACAACACGATACTAAGAGAAAAAGTCGCGACAAGTGAAGCTAAAAGTATAAATGAAATGATCGACGAAACAGAAGTTATCGAAAACATGCTACTAAATACAACAGAACAAACAAACAGAAAACGAGAAAATTGGCAACCACCAAGCCAAACAAACCAACTTACATGCGGTTATTGCAGAAGAATAGGCCACACACTAGACATATGTCGAACGCGAATAAATCAAGAAAGAAATTTACCACAGTCACATAACCCACAATTCCAACGAAACTATAATCGAATACATCAACCGAACGAAACATACTACGACTACAACTCAAATCAACCAAAGCCATACTATAAGCACTATCCCCCACAAAATCCCCAAATCAACTCATCACCTACATACAATCAACAACAAAACCACAACCGACATACAACAACTCAACAAGAAACACAATACAGACAAAACTCTTACCAAAATACATTCACACCCAAATATTACAAAGATCTCTATCAACCCAATGTTCAAAATACTCAAAGCACACCCGAGGATACAAACGACCTAACACAAATGTTCAAGAACATTCGAATCAACACTGTATTCCCACACGCAATAGAAAATCACGAAGAGTATACACAACAGGGAAACGACCCTGGATCCAGCCAGCAGTAGGAGGGCCGCCGCAGTTGGATCCAAAATATAAGCATAACGACAATCCGCAAATCGTACAAGGACACGAATATGCTCTCCCAATGGGTATAATACCAGAAATATATTTACCAATAATAAAAACCGAATCGATTAAAATGTGCCCAGACGCACACCAAAACCATATGATACAAACCCCTCAAGTTAATTTACCGAGAAAAACGCTTTCTCAAATTAACCGACAGAGTGAGGTGGACAATCATATATTAGTTATTAAGAAATCAAATTCACTAAGCCCAGCCGCTTACAACCAAAAACCAAACAATAATTTTAATCAACTCAATTCAACGTGCCCCGACGCACATCATAATCATATGAAACAAACCCCTCAGGTTAATTTACCGAGAAAAACGCTTTCTCAAATTAACCGACAGAGTGAGGTTGAAAATCATACATTAGTCATTAAGAAATCAAGCCCAGCCGCTTATAACCAGAAAAAAAATCTTAATTTTAATCAAAACAATTCAACGTACCCCGACGGACATCAAAATCATATGATATTAATCCCTCAAGTTAATTCACCGAGAAAAACGATTTCTCGAATTAACCGACAGAGTGAGATTGACTATCGTATATTAGTTAGTAAGCCAACGAGCCCAGATGCTCCATCATCAAAATTAATTAATAAGCAAAAGAGTCCAGACACTCAAAAATCAATCAACCCATTATCATATCATACGAGCCCAGACGCTCCCTTATCAAATTTAGTTAGTAAGCAAATGAGTTCAGACACTCATGATCAAATAAAACAATCACTAAGCAATCAATTATCAAAACATACGAGCCCAGACGCTCTCTCATCAAATTTAGTTAGTAAGCAAACGAGTCCCGATACTCAACAAACAAGTAATCAAAATTATATGGAAAACAAATCAAATTATACGAGCCCAGACGCTCTCCCACCAAATTTAGTTAGTAAGCCCACGAATCAAAGTAAATATCATCCAACAAACGAAAACTACATTTTCATAAACATTATTATTATTATATTACAAATAATTGGTACGATTTTCATGTTATTCTATTACAATATACGAAACAAAGTACATAAAATCAACAGTAATATCCAAAATTCCATTAGACTGATAAAGCTAGATAAAATTCTCAAATTCAAAATAATATACCACAAAACACGAAATTTCTTAAATCGTAATAAGAAACATTTGAGCATCACTAGCAAACTTTACCAAAATAACTATCCAACAACGAGTAATCCAAAAGACGAGGAACACACTCAAAATCCAATTTTCAATTTCAAAAAATCAAAAACCAGTAATTTTATACAAAATCCTAACAAGAATAGCATGAATAAATCTTCATCAGCGTACATCCCAATCCCAACATACCAGTACACAAATTACAAAATCAGGAAAAAATAGTATTAAACCCCATACAACCGTTACTCCCCAAAACCAATACACTAATTACCAAATAACAAATCCCAATAATATTCTCAAGCCACTTGAACTAATAGCATTAAGAAACTAATAAATTAATTACTAATTAAAACAAATTTTTTTTTACGCTTGCAGATTTACGCAAAGCAAACTTTTTTCCTCTCACTACAAAAACCTAAATATTTTTTAACAAACGTGAGATGAAAAATGAAAAACTATCATTAACCAACTAATTAACAAATTAAATCTAAAAATTCATTTTTTCGTAAAATCTCCCTCAAGAACAAAACAATAAAATTATTGAAATTCGTTCAATAATTTTTTTTAACGAACAAGTACGCAAAAATCGCGAAAATTATAAAACCATATGAAACAAAAACACGGTAAATCATTTCAAAATTTTAAAAGAAATACAAATTCAAAAAATTTACATATAAAATTTTAAATTTCCATAAGAAAACAAATTTTTTTTTTAAATTCAAGGTTTCAATAAAATTACAAATATTTTAATACTCGTATAAATTGCAAAAGTCAAAACTTTTAAGTTTAAAATTAAAATCAAAATCTCAAAATATCAAGAACTTTGTTTACACCCTTAGTAACACGAAATAAAACTAAAAACTAGAATTAAGAACATAAATCTTTACAAAACGTTACACAAGAAAAACAACAACACAAGAAGACAGAAGCTAAACACCTATAAAAGGCAGAAAATACCAGCAAAGGAGAAAACCAGAGTACCAAAAGCGAGCCGAAACAACAGCAAACTATGAGAGGGAAATACAGCATTACGAATAATACAATAATACAGCATATGACATATCAAAATAAAACCGTTATACGACATTTAAAATGTATCAAAATAATACTATGATGCAACACGTCTAATATCAAAATATAACAAATAAAAATAATATAACATAATGCAGTTACAATACGTCATAATATAAATACAACAATAAAACGATATCTATAGCAAATTGAATATCATAATATAACCATAATTTCAAAATTTTAACACATTACAAAATCAAAAGTAATAACATAACATGAAACCATAATACGAGACACCAGAACAATATCGTGAAATAAAAATAATACAGCCATAACTATAATACCTATACACTATAAAAACAAACAACAAAAATAAGCAGACATTAACACCATCTAACCTAAACCAGAAGAAGAAGAAAATACAACGCGGAACAGGCAAAAAACATAGACGAAAATCCTACCAACAGAAGGGTCATTAGCACAAAATACATAACATAAACAAACGTGATACATCAACGATCATAAATTTAAAAAAAAGGACGCAGAAGAAAAACCATCCACACGAAAAATTACACACCATAAACAAAGGCAAGGTACTAGGATCCAAAGACTTCAGCTCACCACAAAGGAATGTAAGAAGGCCATTCAACCAAACATAAAATTCTATGTGTAACAAATAATTAAATAAAACCACACTAACACTAAAGTTAAGAAATCTTTACATATGTGTTACATACATATACCTAAAATTTTCCTGGGCTTTCTTCAAAACCCCAGCAAAATTTCCCGTAAAGGGGGAGGTATGTTGCGTTTTCAGGACAATGGGCTCAGAAGATAAAACACGCCGAACATCGTCCTGGCCACACAACGAGACCAAATAAAATATCATAATTATACAGAAATAATTATAAACAAAAAGTAAATTACGCTGAATTGAAATGTAAACCGGAAAAACCCTTTGCATGAATTATATAGATATAAGACAAAGATAACAACAAACAACTCATAAAAGTTAACATCCCGAAACATACGTTCACTAAAATTACGCAAAATATGAACCACAAAAAACTCAAATAAAGTTTACCGAAACTATTTAATTGCATAAATAAGACAATGCAGAACAACAAAACCAAAGTAAATAGACCCATAATTTTAAGTAAACACAATAATAAATCTAAACCACACATGTAGAATATCAAGAAGCACCAAGATAAAACATGTCTTGAGAAGATCAATAGAATCTCAAAGTACACAAACGCATAACGGAAAGTATTTTCAATAAAAAGTAAATAGGAGATATAGTCTCGAAACAAATTAAGGCCCCGTTTAAGTTTAAATAAAAAATAAATTTCATCCAATGAAAATTAAATATATGAAAAATTACGAAAAACGGATCTTTTAGTCCCGCCTTTACGAAGCCAAAATTAATCATCAGTCGGGAAATAAATCATATATAAACTCGAAAATTCCAAAGTTACGGACAGTTGAAAAAACATAACCGAGTTGTTGTAAAAATTTTAAGTAAAAAATCATAACCGAGTTGTTTGTAAATCGTTATCAATTCCTCATTTTAATATTATTATTTTAATTAATTTGTTGAATTTTAATAATATTTTATAATTAATTATATCAGTGAATTCAGTTGTTAAATATTAATCTCCAATAAAAGTTATCTTAATTTAAAGCAAAAAAAAACCAAATCAAATTGCTGTTTGTTGTGTGAAACGAATTGAGCTACATATTTCGGTAAGTATACTTATAAAATCATATACGTGCAACAAGTTTCTATATCTGTCCTGAAAAGGGATCTATAGTTTGGGTAAGCCAAAACCCACTAACTTGCAGTTGCGTAACCAAACATACAAAAACTACTTACTAACCAAGGTGTTAAATCACCATAAGCTCAACCGAAAACGGACAAATACTCAAATAACAAATAATAACAAAATAATTTATAATAAGCTCCCGCAACATTATCCCGTTAATCTAGCCTAACTTAATAGAGGTGCATAGCCGATACCTGACCTGATACGCAGTGGTTATTGGGTTAAGGAAAGATTAACGTAAATTACAATTGATCGAATCAAATCGATCAATTATATAAGGATGATATAATATAATAGAAACACAAAAATACTAACATACGCTTACAAAACGCGTCATCTAAATTCAATATCTGACATTATACCCATAATACATTTAACATATAAAACATCAAATAAAATAAATTTTCTATATAAAACAAAACGTCTCAAGACTTCTTCATTGATCAAGTCCATATCTGCATTTTTTGGACATAAAATTGCCATTTTTGAAAAGCTTTCGGATCAACTGGCGACAGCGTTTCACCAAAGATTTCTGTTATTATAAAGCCTTTGCAAATAAGGTTGCTCGGAATTTCGGCAATACCATGATTGTTGGTTAAATTTCCATAGCCTAATTTACGTAACCAATTACTGGATTGTGGGTCCACTGAACGTACGTTATTCTGAAGCCTGAAAATATTAAACTTTTCCCAAAACCATGCAATTTTAAGGTAGCTTCAACAATTGTAGGCAAAGTTTGTCTAAAATCTCCAAATAGTTCCTGGGTTTTCATTATTACTTTACAAAGCTTTTTGACAGCATTCATAGCAACACCAGGTGCCATTGTAGCTTCATCCCATAGAATTAATTTTGCTTTTCTAATTAATTCTGCGTCAATAGATGTTATTCGCATAGAGGATGTTGAGGTTTCTACGATTGTCACAGGTAATTTGAACTGGGAGTGATATGTTCTGCCTCCGTCAAGAAGATTGGCAGCTATTCCTGTAGAAGCAACGGCAATCATAATATTTGATTCTCCGAATCGTGTTAAGCAATGTTTTATACAGATACGTTTTACCGGACCATCTATGAAAAATAGTCGGTGTGGAAGATCATTATGATAGTTCATTAGTAGTCCAAAGTCAATATGTACATTGTTTGCCATGAAATTTTAAATTTCCCTGAATATCTCTTAAAGCAAACATCTCACAAATTGTGCATTCATCAGTATGATCTCTATGGTGGAGAACGTAATCATCATATAGCTCCTTTCTAAACTTTGTAAACAAATCTAAAGCATTTGATGGGGATGCAAAAACACAAAAACATGCATATAGATATCGCAACTGACGTGGCATGCTTGTTGAAATAGCACCTGACAATGTATTTTCACATGTAGTGTCATCACTTGTGCAGCCATTGAATGTCCTCAAGTCTTCAAAAGATAAGATTCCAGGAACGTGAAGAAGAAGTAAGCGTAGACAAAAATTTTCAATATCTGTCATATTAGCCGAAAACATTCTACCAAAGGTCATATTTCTACATTTTTGTCGGGGTTTCCATGCACCATTCATTTTGTTAAATACATAATGGGTTGGGATGTCGGGATATCAATATCATCAAGCATTTTCGTCGGTTTGATTTAGTTTAAAAAATCCTGCAAGCATTGTGTTTTTGTTGGCAGCTCGATTAACACTTTCTTTGATGGTTTGTTCGGTAAATAAGACAGTTTGATCATCTGGAAGGTGGATTGGTAGTCTCACAATGACGTGTGACTGTTCGTGCATGTTGAAACTAAACAGGCGCCAAGCTGCCTCAGGCGCATTTACATACTTGGAGTCCATGTACGTTCTAATCTCATCATGATGCAGTCATTGTAATGAAACAGTCCGGCTTACCATATTTACGGACGATCGCCATATCATCTTGCAAATTTTGGGCCATACTTCTCGGACTTCCTTTTAATGATGCGATGGAAGGATTACAGCTGTCCGAGGGATTAAACCTTGATAATTAGCTTCACTTTGCAAGTTATCCATAAGGCCACTGTATTTTTCTTAGAGGCAAACCAACACCCCAACTTTGATGACCAAGTGGGAAAAACAATGGATATATCATTGGTTCTAAATTCGGATCAAGTGCACTGATTCTCTCAGATTTACGTGGGTTTGCATCATTAAAATTAGCGCGGCAATGACAAATCTCGTTCAAGTGAAGGCTCTCCATTATCAATATTGAAAAAGCAACTTCATTAGATCTCGGAGAATTATATCGTCGATATCGAATGGGTTTATGGTGGCCATTAACGAACTCAACTCTTGCATTGGTTGCGGGTTACACTTAGCATTTTCACTGATTGAAGGTGGCACTATGTTCGCACCCATAGGTGCAAATGCCAACGAACTGTTTATTGATCGAACATTCTCCAAGAAGTTTTTTGAATGTTCATGGTTCTTAGTCATAAGATCTTGAATTTTTGTTGAAATTAAAATCTAACACAACTTTTCCTTTTTGACAACAGTGGGTAAAAAGCTTGTCCTGTGGTAACTCACGCGGAAACTGTTTTGACTTACAGAAACGGCAATATATATTTAATTCTCCACAGGAAAACT
Organism: Nephrotoma flavescens; assembly: GCA_932526605.1. Lineage (NCBI taxonomy): Eukaryota > Metazoa > Arthropoda > Insecta > Diptera > Tipulidae > Nephrotoma > Nephrotoma flavescens. Next base: position 13,214,209 of record OW052221.1, read on the forward strand.
CAGCTACGGACGATTTTTGAAAATTCTCAGATCCACATTGAATATATGCTGAAAATTACAAACCACCAAAATTTCTTCAGTTTGTCGACGTCTCGCATTATTCAATTGCCTTTCACCGTTAGTTTGATTTTGCCGCCGTAGTCTTTTGTTTTCCATATTTCATTTCTTTGCATGAACGTGTTCTTCTTTTGATAGCCTTGGTGTTCCTGTCATTGTGAACTGATCCATTGGAAACACATACAATAAAAATATAAATACCTAATATTAACATATCTCCGAATTGAAAAATTATATCAATTCTTACGTCAAAATGTTTTTCTTGCACAAAAAAATTAGAATATTGAATCTAAGAGAAGAAGCTGATAATCGCTATAATTTTAATTTTACCCCCTTTTTCTGCCAAATTGAACAAAATTTTTGAGGTACATCAATTTTTGCCGAATTTTGGTAAATAGAAGTTCATGTTAAAAAAAAATCGCACAAAAAGTCAATAAAAGTTTTGATGTTATCCACAATCAAAAATTTCAAAAAATTTACAAGTAAAATGACAAGACAAATAGACCAATTTTTAAGCAAAAATCAATAGGTGCAACTTCATAGCATGAGAAAAAATAGCTAGGGAAAAGATTTCCGACCTCGTGAATTAACCTTAAACCGGCATGCATTTTTCTCTATAACACCTAGAGGAAAAGAACTACCTATCAGTGATGTAAATATGAAGACACGTCTGGAATTCGCAAATTTACACATGGAACATTTCATTCTAGAACGGAGTAATATTTACAGATGAAAATAAATACAACATTTTTAAAGCACAATTCTTCGATATACGGTTAAGCACAGTGGTGGCAACGTACCTGTTTGGGGTTGTATGGCGTGGACTGGCGTCATCAATTTGATATTTATTGACGGACATATGGACAAATGGATGTATCTGAATTTTTTAAAAGCCAATTTATAAGCAACAGTGGAGAAATGCCGCAAAATTTGATCTTCCAGTAAGATAACGACCCCAAACACACAGTGCTTATTGTTCGAGAATGGTTGATGTATAACACGCCCTCCTCCACAAAGTTCTGACCTTAATCCTATTGAACAGCTGTGAGATTATCTAGAGATGTAACTTCATAAACACCCTATTACTTCCAAGGAGTCATTACAAGATGCAATAAGATTTGAATGGGCCCGAGTACCGCCCGAATTCACAAAAAAGTTGGTTACGTCTATAAATAATAGATTAAAGGCAGTTGAACAAATGAATAATTTCATTTGTTTTAAATAATAATTAAATTAAGCATCCGATGAATTTGATCGTAAACAATTGCATACAAATAGTAATTTTTATTATTTTTTTGATTAAAACCGGTTTTATTAAAATGGATTAAATTTTAGTTTCAGTTTTTGTCTTTTTTAATTTACAGCCCACTACGATTTCGTTTAGTTCAAAGGAAAATAAGGAACTCATTTGTTAAAGCGTACGAAGAATTCATTCGTAGAGTGTACATGTAAAACTATTCCACAGCAATAAAATTGATCAATAATAAAAATGTGGATAGAAAAATTTGAAAAAATCTTTAAGCAGTTAATTTGTCAATGTACGAGTATTTTTTAAACCAACCGAAAAAATTTAATAACGATTTATGTAAATTATAAAACTATGTGTAATAAATGCATTAAAATTATATAACTGTGTAAAAATTAATTCGATCTACAAAAATTTTAGAACTACACGCCTCGTTCTAATCAAACTCCATACGATTATGGTGTAAATGGAGGTGTAATTTACTTATTTTTCAGAATCACACTCGGAAGTCGTTGGAAACCTACTGTATGTGGCGTTTAAGTACTGCAGATTCAAGGAAAGAATAAATTTTGTAGCACGGATAGCATCATAGGACCCAACATGGCTGGAAGGCCATGGTAAACAGTAAACAAAAAAAATACTGTTAACTATCCTAGTATACATATAACTTTAGTATATGATATATAAAAGTGTCGGGAATTAATTGATCATAGTTTCTATGCTTTTTTGAATTCAAAACAACTGAGGTATAGTCCATAGAAATCAGGAACTATTCGTTGGCCCAACTAGTGGTTTACGTCGTTTGGTAGGGAACTATTTAAGGAGGGTGTACGATTTTTTCTAGAATTTTTTTAGAATTTATTCGTTGGCCCTATCAAACGATGTTTCTGACTTCTATTACCTATATCTCAACTCAAACCCATAGAAAAATTTTATAAAAAGTCGTGCGTGCGATTTTTCTAATGCCGTGCGAAACGATGTGCACGGCATAAGAAAATCTCTACATTTTTATTCTGAACCTCGAAAGTTTCAATTGCCATGAGAGTTTTTAACTATCGTGATAGCAAGAATTTCCGGGCTGAGAGTAAAACTCTGGTGATTTTTGCTGAGAGTAGAAAATGTCATGATAGTAATAATTTTGTCGCCATAGCATTCGCTGGAGACTAAATGTCGCCTAGCTGCACACACATATGTAAATTTGGCTTATTTCACATACATAAGTATTATATCTACTCTCAGCCCAGAAAATTTCAACTGTCATGACAATTTTTAACTAATATGATAGCAAATATTTTCGGGGCTGAGAGTTAAAACGTTTAGATTTTTTGGGCACACAGTAAAAAATGGCGTGATAGCAATAATTAGTGTTCCCATCGCATTTTTCAGGGATGGAATTTGGGCTATATCTTCACATGCATCTTGCGCCATGGGAATTAGTGAATTTATAAGACGACAGAGGATGCGATCCGAAAAGATAGGAGAGGAATTTTTCTTGCTAAGGTAGTGTTACTTTCTTACTTGTGAATTTTATAACTATAAGCGGTCGTGGCTGTTAAAAGGCCCAACCCCGGGGCTGTTTCACAGTTTTTTTAATACTGTTTCACAGCTACTATTACTATTTGAAATTTAATAATTTAGATTCGATGAAGCTGATGACCATTTCAAAATCAATCGTAGTTTATTTACAAAAAATTAACTGTAGTCTGAAGAGTAGATTGAAAAAACAAGATTTTCTTTTTCGCCCTTTACTTAAATTTTATTTATGCCGGTAGTTTTTGAAAGACTACTTTATGATATTACTTCTTGACTCTTGGCGTCTGACTTGCGCTTTGTTGATAGTTAGTGCGTAAGTTGTGATTACCGGAAATTATCTTTGCTTCAAAACAAACATTCGCGGAATGAAGACGTTGTCGCCACGATTGCAATCGGAGCAGATGTTTTCTGCAGAGATGAAATTTTACTGAAGACTATCATTCGAGTTCAATTGCACAATCCCTTATTCGGATCCAGCTCGTTCGACATATGTAATTAAGTTGACGCCAGTTTCAACAACAAAACAAGTGACGGCTTACCGGACGGTGTCAGATTATTCATTCCAAGCAGCTGCTGATTGATTGGAGCAATAAGGACTCGCTTGGATAGCTCGTCGTAAGTCAATAGATTAATCGCTCTGCCGACAACAAATTCGATGAGATTTTCTGCTATCATATTCTGTGGGATATGAACAGAAACGCAATCGAGTGTTCAATGCTCTCTGAAGTGGTCAGTGCGAGTTCCTCTTTGCGCAACAAGTAGCGTTTGTGGAAAGTCCCCACTAACAACGAATACCTTTCACCGAAGGATTTGTCGCTTATCATCACCTCACGCAAAAGTTGCTCAATACAAGCGTTTAAGCAACTTTCCAGCAATTCTTTTCGTGCCAAACGGAAGCGATGTACGAATGTGAAGCAAATGCTAATCTTTCGCTAGTTTCATTAATCGTGTTTGTGTTCGTGGTTATACCTGTGTAAGACGGAATATTATCGAATATTACAATTTTCTTGACTGTAATCATTAAATCCTATGAAAATTACCTGAATAATACAAAACCACTTTATTTCGACTAGTTACATGAATGTTTAATTTGGCTCAAAATTATATTTAAAATTAAACACGAACATTGCCCTACTAATTATCAAACTTATTATACAAATGTGCCTTAATTCAGGGAATGCAAAGCAAATAATTAAAAAAATATCTTACGACCAACGATACAGAAAAAAGCCTGTTGCATTTACCGCTAAGGGAAATATGTTTAAAAGTATTAAGTTGGCAGATTTGGCCACCCTCGCCGTAATTTATCGTCGTTTGTTGGTAAGAATTTGTTATTCTAATAATCAAATATGGTTTAATAGTAGTTGTAAAAAATTAAAATTGCTTCCTAACTATACTAACATTAAATGCAATAGTAAATCTTTGGAGGGAAGAAGAGCTATCAATCTAGCGCGTTGTAGCTGGAGGGATAACGAGCTGCGTAAAGGGTATGCTACCAGGAACAACTTATATCTCCATCTTAAAGTTGTTCACACTGAGTTAGCAATTCGTTTGCACTCTGTTGAGTTCGATTGGCTGGACAAAAAAGTTCGTGCAGAGGTAGCTGAAATTTCACATATTCAATATGTGAAACAAAAAGCTAAACTGGATGTGTTGCGAGATAAGGCTTATCCATTTAACCGTAGAGGTAATGTTGGTTCGTCTGATTTCCAATTTCATCCACGTTTTAAGAACTTGTCCTCAGTCGTTTTCCGTGATACAGAGGTGCAAATGCTTAGCAACGGAGTGAATTATGCCCCTACGCCAAACAAAATCGACCTTCGATCATTCGAAAATCTGGCTGTAGATGCCGAAACAGCCTTATCTGGCCAGATAACCCAAATAAAATCAGTGTGTGCGTTACAAATAAAGAAAGGTATTGATAACTCTTCTTCTCCGATAAACTCTTCTTCTTCTGCTGCTTCTAATACTAACCTCAAAGTGATTGGTGCGATAAAGAAAAAACTACGTGACCATGACCTTATAGCGTGTAAAGCGGATAAAGGCAATACAATTACCGTGCTCACAAAAGTCGATTACTGCAATAAAATTTCTGATTTTATTACAGAAAGTAAAGCAATAGAGCTTGGCAGAGACCCAACTAAGTCTTTTAAGACTTCGGTTAGTAAGTGTATCAACCAATGCCAGAAGTTATTTGATGGAACTGGTTGGAAGTACTCTGTCATGAATCCATCTGCCCCGATCCTTTATGGTTTACCAAAAATCCATAAGGAAGGCATTCCGATTAGACCAATAGTAGCGTATTGCAATGCTCCTGCCTACAAGCTATGTAAGGGTTTCATAAATTTTTTCAATTGTCATACTAATTTCTTTTCGGCTTATTCGGTTAAGAACTCGGTAGAATTGATTAACAAAATTCAAGACGTTGATATTCCGTTACATTCAAAACTAGTTTCATTTGACGTTGCCAGTCTTTTCACTTCTATTCCAATTAATACTTTGTCCCAAATAGTTTGTAATTACTTAGATAGGGATGTTGTAGATGAGAGCTTACGTCGTGAACTGAAGTTAGTTTTTGAGACTTGTATTAAACAAAATTATTTCTGTTTTGATAATACATATTTCAAATTCGCTGATGGTCTACCCATGGGCTCCCCTCTGTCACCTTTGTTGGCTGAAATTTTCATGAATTTCTTTGAGCAAATGATCTTATCAAATAACAATCCTTATTTTCGTCATATAATCTTTTGGTATAGATATGTTGATGACATATTATGTCTATGGAATGGAACTGATAGACTGTTAGACTCTTTCCTTACTTGGTTAAATTCTCAGTATCCCACCATTGATTTTACGTTAGAAAAAGAAGAAAATAAATGTATTAATTTTCTAGATATAACAATAACCAGGATTAATTCTACTTTAGACTTCAAAATTTATCGGAAACCCACGTATACAGACGCTGTTATCCCTAGTTCTTCAAACCATCCCCATAATATTAAAATGTCAGCTTTCCACTCACTCATAGATAGACTAATAAACATCCCTCTGTCAAATTCAAATTATAACACTGAGCTTAACATAATTCTTCAAATAGCAACAAATAACGGATATGCAACTAGGACTATATTAAAGTTATTAAATAAAAAGCTAAAGCGTAAAACTCTAACGGGTATTTATCCACCGGATAGTCCAACGCGGGAAAATTGGCGTCGCTTAGAGTATATAGGAAAAACGAGCCAACGGATTAGCAACATCGTGTCCAATTATACCAATATTAGTTTTGCTTTTTATAATAATAACACAATAAAGAAAATGATTTTTAACAATAAACCTAGAGTTGATCGCCTTTCCAAATCTGGTGTCTATAGGATCAATTGCAATGATTGTAGTTTCTCCTATATTGGTCAGACTGGGCGCAATTTTGGAGTTAGAGCTAAAGAACATTTATCTGGTTGCAATCAATCAACTTTCCATAACCATTTAACTTCAGAAAATCATACAGCTAGCTTGAACAATTTAGACATATTACATATACAACCCATAGGCAGACGTTTAGATACCTTAGAATCTTACGAAATTCGAAAATCAATATTTCTTAACCAAAATATCCTTAACGAACAAAGAGAAATCCGGTTCTCACCAATTACAGACCCCGCCCTTTTCTATTCTCACGTACGCAATAATATACCTTGAATTTTGTTACTCAACCTACATATGACTCATCGCCTACCTGCGCGATCCGTAGATTAATTTTTATTGTTTATTTTTCTTCTCTCCTTCTTTTATTATATTTTGCTTTTTTCTATTATATAACAAAAATTTTTACTAATACAAATCAGTAGATACTCCTGATGATGACCTAACAAGTCGAAATCGATCGAGTGATTTTTTAAACTTTTTGAAAGACATTCAAAATATTCTGCGGAACAAAAAACAAGTGATTAATAAAAATGTGTTTATTAAGTATGGAAATATGTTAATTTTCAGACAGCAAAAATAAATTGTGTTCATAATTCTAAGCAACAAGTTATACAATATAGTAGATAAAACTATTTATTAAAAATTCTTGAAAATGAGATTCCTACAGATCTTAACATAACTTCAGATATTTGGGCTGTTAGTTGGAGATGATGCCGGCTAGAAATTAAGGAGCTTCCTATCCAGGGGTGAAAACAATGTATAGAATTTTGTATTATGACTAAATATAACAAAAATTCTTAGGCCAACTGAGGCATTTCTTGAGATCTTAACACAACTTCAGATATTTTGGGTGTTTTTTAGAGACGATGCCAGCTAGAAATAATATTGAGAAGCCGTCCATCCAGGGGTGTAAACAATTTAAAGAATTTTGTATGATGACCAAAAATAGAAATTGTTAGAATAACTGAGATATCCCTAGAGATCTTAACACAACTTTAGATAACATATATGAGATGTTAGTTGTAGACCATGCCAGTTAGAAAAAATTATTAGGAGATCTCCATCCAGGGGAGGGGAGTTAATACGATTTTGTATTATGACCAAATATAATAAAAATTCTTAGCATCTTAACACAATCTCAGAAATACGGGGTGTTAGTTAGAGACCGTGTCAGAAAACATATTCAGGAGCGTCCCATTCAGGGGAAGGAATAGCTAATAAAATTCTGTATTATGACCAACTATAATAAAAAGTGTTAGACTTTGCATAAGAATTTTTTATTATAATAGGTTTTATTACAAAATCCTTTAAATTTTCTCAACCCCTTGGTTGGGAGCTTTTAAATATTATTTCTAATTTTCATGGTCCCCTACTAACGCCCCATATACATAAGGTTTTGCTAAGATCTCTCGGGATATCTCAGTTGGCCTAAGAATTTTTATTATATTCGGTCATAATACAATATTCTATAAATTGTTTCCACCCCTGTGGCACTATTCTGGTAATTCCCTGGGAATAGGGAATTGGGGAAAGATTTTATATGTAATTTCTATTTTAAAATTTGTTTTCTGGCATACTGAGGTAAAAATATAGTGGTAATTTTTTTGAAAACAAAATAAAATTGGGAATAATTTTCCCTGCCAATTTAGATATGGAAAAATTATTCCCAATTTATAAATATTTGCATCAAACTTTTCTTCTTAGTAGGCCGGAAAAAAAATATTTGAACTGAAATTACATATAAAATCTTTCCCCAATTCCCTATTCCCAGGGAATTACCAGAATAGTGCCACTGGATGGGTAGCTCCTGAGATATCCTGAGATATCTAGGTGAGTTAGGTTTAGGTTTCAGATCTATTACCTTCAGCTGAAATCTGGAGACTGATAGAAATGAAATAACAATTTTTGAAATGAAATTGATAAACAAGAGATTAGGTGGGGGTAAAAATGCAGTGCATAGAAGAAACCGAAGTAAATTTATTTGTTTTCTCGCTTCAACGTGTGCAAATGTTTCCATCTATTTCATTCTGCTATCAGCGTTTGTTTGCTGGGCGGTCTATTTCGTCGTTTTTATGCATTTTCAAACAAAGTTCGTCGGTCGCTCATGCAAAGTACAACTGGGCATAACGTGTCGGGAAATGTTATCAGAGCATATTACAATCCTATTTTATTTCAGTGTGTGGTAATTTACCGACAAATACGCGAGAAATAAATTTTCAACTAACTCCATCGAGTGCGTAAATTGAAATTTCTTTCTAAAATGAAAAAAAAAAATTAAATTTTGGCCATCGAAACTTTGAATTTTTACTTTTATTTTATGATAATTTACAAAATGGAATTTTAATTTTACTGATAAACGTCGTTCTGGAATTTAGGTCAGTTGAAATATGTTTTTTAAACCATAATTCCATGGGCATAAAATAGAATTCATTTGCCAATTTTGAATACAGGAATTTTGAAATTTGGTATTTTGAACAGGATATTTTTTATGAACTTATTTAAATTTTTATTATTGGAATTTTTGTTTTAGAATTTCGTTAGTTGGAATTTTGAATTTAGGATTTTGATTTTAAAATTCCGAATTTTTGCGAATCGTACACAACCCGTTCTAGGCTGCTTTTTAGCAAATTGCGGTTCAATTTGGTATGTAGAACAAGATTGAGATTTATACATTTAAACCAAAATTTCAAATTAATCAACAACGGATGTGAAGTTTTTAACAAAATGAAAAATTAACAAAAACTAAAATTTGTTAAATTAACAAAAATAAACAGTCGGCAAAAGCAATGTTAATAACGGAAACCTGACAACAGACAAATTCCTTTTAATTAAAATCTATAACCAAAACTTAATTTTGATGGAAATAAAAAAACTAAAATTACAATTTAAAAATATTTACATAAGCGAGACAAAACATTTTATGTAATTTAATAATATTAATAACCTGTAGTATGCACTACTAAACATATATGCATATTGCTACAGCAATGAAATCGAGTTGCATATACGTATATCAAATGTCAACATTAGAGGTTTACTTTGAAATAAAATTGGCCTCATAAAAAACTACGAGATTTTTCCTTTTGTTAATGCGTTGGAAAATCGAATCGCATACAATATTTAGGTGATTTTTGGGTTTCAGTGTAATAATAATTGCTGAAAGGAAGTTTTCGAGTAACAGGAACCGATGGCGATGGATCCTGATTTCGGTAAAAAACGTGTAACAGGTTTTCTGGTGAGCCACGGGTTTATTTTTTGCTCAGCTTAAACGATTTTTCATGAAAATTGCTTGAAGAGGGTTTTCGAGTAACAGAAACCGATTGCAATGGATCCTGATTTCGGGAAACAACGTGTAAGGGCTGGTCTGGGGCCCGGGCATATTTTTAATTTTTTCCTTAGCTCACAAAATTTTAATGAAAATTGCTTATGAAATGAAAATTGCTTTGCTGATTTCGAGAAAAATCTGGTAACAGGTTTTATGCTGAGTCCTGCGTTTATTTTTTTTTTTTTGCTCGGCTCAAACGATTTTAATGAAAATTGCTTAAAAGATGTATTTGGGGTACCAATAATCGCTTGCGATGGATTTTAGTTTCGGGAAAAATCGTGTAAGGAGTTTTCTGGTGAAATCCCGGGTTTATTTATAATGCAAGTGACTAGTATTTTTAAGAAGTACTTGGTCTATTTAATTCTTAACCAAAGTATGAAAATATTCTATTGGCATATCGAGGGGAAATATCACGAGGAAACCATACATTGATCGTCTATTTATTCACTTGATCAATAATTCGATTACACAAATCTTATTCCAGAACGAGTCATGCATGTGGCTCATATTTTTAAGAAGCACTAGATCAATTTAATCCATATCCATAAGGACCAATTTATTGTTGTTGTTTGTTTTTGTTAATTTTTCACTTTATTAAAAATTTCACATCCGTAATCAACAAGATATCGGGGAAACATTATTTGAAAATCCGGTGGTTTTTGTTTTATTAATTTCTATTAAACAATAAAATAAATATAAAAAAATCGGGGAACTGCCTGGTTGAATTTATCATGACAGAACTCTAGAATTTTTCCGAAATTCATGGTCAAATTTCACTAAAACTCTTTAAAATTTTAAAACTATCGGTGGAGAAATGGCTTAGTTTCACACATAGTTGACTGCTTTACAAACAAAAATTGACTTTATTTTGTTGAGAAATAAGATAACTCCATTTATTTCGACCAAAATCACAAATTATTTCAAACGTTCATATTATAATTCCAATTCACCTTGATTCGGATTCATCACTTATTTTATGCATTTTCGATATTGTATTTTCTTGAAACAAACTATTAAATCCCGCTTTCTATTATCAAAATGGAGAATTTGAAAAGCTGGATACTGAAAGGCGGGATTTTGAATAGCGGGTTTTAAAAAGGCGGCATTTTGAAATTCGTAGCAAGCAACCCCACAAAAGTTCTGGAGAAATTGACACGATTGGGCAAACGAATATCGCTCGATAATTTTAATTAAGTCAACGGTGACCATTTGGTGCTCAATCAATGGACGTAAGCAAATTTAAGTACATAGTGGATATGACAATTTCTTACAAAATGTCGTACAGGTATTCGAATTGAAATTAAATTACTGCTGGAAGTTGCGCCATACTATTATATGACCAAACATTTGGAGGATTAAACAAATAAGAAAATGTTCAAATTTTAAAGAGATCTAAGCCGACAGATTAATTTAAATTCTAGTTAATAAGCGTCAATAAAAAATTGTATACGATAGTTTTAATTTAAATTACTGGAACTAATGTTTTGTATCTGCCGGTATTTTTATTCAAATGGTAGGTGACACTTGGTTTAGTTTAGTTAGAATATCTTTTCGAAATTATTATAATTTCAATTAATTTCACCAAATAGTGACATCTGTGGCAAAAAATGTTATTTATCCGGTACGATAAAAGTTACTTTTTGGTCCTTTAATTCAACTTTATGTAACATAGAGTTTATTAATCACTAAAAGAGGTGATGTTGAGAAAAAATGTTAATAAATATACGTACACGTACCAAAATTTGAAAAACGCCAATTAGAACTAGCAAACTATAAGATCGTGTTGAAAAAACAACGAAAACAGGTGTAAAAAATAATTTTTTGCATTTTCTACGAATTATTGACAGTGTCTACGCAAAAAATAATTGTCTACATAATTGTTGACAACAACATGTAGATAATGTCGAAATATGGGTAAACGAGCAACACTGATCTGTACCACCAACTGCGACATTAAGTTCAAAACCAATCAATCATTATACGTAAAGTTTAATAACACCGTGCACATTTTTCATCAAAATCATGTAATCAAATCTAACGCTTCTGTAAATTACGAGTGAGTATACTACAGAAGAGAAAATTTAAAATACCTTATTATGATAAGAATCATCCGTCTATCCTTTTAATTTATAATAATAATTTTTGAAAAAAAATTTATTCTTATAACAAATTTAAATTCCAGCAGCAACCACCTTGAGATTCATCTTTCATTGTTCATAAATATACATATAATGATGATCATCGTCATCATTGTAAAAGTAATAATAAAAATAATATTAATTTTTTCCCATTTTATTATTTATTTAAGATTTTCTTATCAAATCACAAAATCTCGAACGAATAAAATAAAAATTATGAATAAATAAATAAATAATATGTAAAGTGGATTTTTGTATTCAATTTTAAATTGTATATACATATTCGATATGACTGTTTTATATATGTATATTGAGTATATTATGTGACATTGATCGTGCGGCAAAAAAAAATTAATAATAAACAGCATCCACAAAAAAACTATCCTGTATCATCTCATCTTTCAAAAGCGACACATATAAACACAGACAGATATTTAATTATTTGGTGTTTTTAATTTTTTTTTTCTCATTTATCTGAGATATTAATCAGCTACTGATTTTTTTTTTTTTTGTTCGTTCTTGCGTCTTTTAATAAATTTGATAGATTTATTATAATTTATAGTGTTGTTTTTATCAATATGTAAACGTCCCGTTCAATATACGTGTACGTAGCACCGGTGTAAAGAATCAATGTTTTAGGAGCGTAATGCGTTTACCACATTCTGCCAAAAGTTTTTATTTAGCTTAGCAGCTGGTTTCAAGAATTTTTTAGATTACCACTGATATATGCAAACACCTATTTGATTTTATTATTCAACATTATCTCCTTTTATATAACTAGTTTTATTCTTAAATTGTAAATTAGTCACATTTTAAATCTTATTTTAGCACTGTAACATTCTTTTACCTTTTTCGTATATCATACAACAATAATTTGTCCACATTTATTATCCAAAGTGTTAAACTTTATTACGTTACCATTATTTTTTGTTATCCTTGTCTTTATTTATTTACTTATCTGTCCAAACAACATATTAATATACAAACATTAAAGCTAAAGAAATGAGATTAAAAATCGCGTCTAAATATGCAAATTACATATACGTACACATATGCATACATACTTATTTAGTGTTAAATATACCTTACAATCCACCATAATAGTAATAATAGTGATGGTAATAAAAATAACCACAAGAAAGACATTAAAATATTTTATTATCGTTGCCTTAAATTGTTGATGTATTTATGGCCGTTTTATATTGGGTCTATACTCGTATTTCATAAGATGTCCTTTGTAAATCATTTTGTGTATTTTAAAATATAAAGATCTATAGAAATGCCAGACTTTTAAGAGTTTTGTATATATTTTGTTAGAAAATAGGGGCTTTGCCCCCTGGGCGATTTGGGGCTATTTTTACCTACTCAAAAAGCTTAAATCTTCGTAAAATGTATGCGAACCAATGGTTTGGGTGGCATCAGTGGGGGGAATGGGGTAAGACAGAGCTCGTTGTCATAAGACGAATTCGTGCGATGGTAAACCCCCCATTAACCATACCTGGCTGGTAAATGCTGTTCAGCTTGAAAGGTGTAAAATAACCCAATAAACCATCAAATGGCTTATAAGGAGCATAACCAACGATGTTCTAAGTGTTTGTAGGGCCAAAGGAGGTCATACATAGATATTGAATTCCGTTCTATTGTATTTGTACAGAAAATAAAAATTTTAGTTTTTAAAAATAATTTTTGTTTTTACTTTAGTTTTGCATTGTTTTACGTGCAGGTCTTACTGCGTTTTACAGTAATGAGATACGAATCTGGTTTTAGGTACACAAAAAAAAACAAAAGATTAATGAAAAATATGGCATCATTAGTTTGGGTAAAATTGATCTACAACGAAAGTTAACACCCTAGTAGCAAGTGTTTCTTATTTTGTTTTGAGTAGTATATAAACTAAAACCGAACTTTGTTAAATTGCTCATATGGCAATCTTGGCACTCGGTTTGAGTTAGGCTGTGTGCCTGCCATATTAGTTTTAAACATCGAACACAAGCTTTTCTCGTAGATGTCTTTTTTTCTCCTCTCTGTAACACATAAAACACTGACCTTTATGTGTCAGTCGTCAGTCGTAACTCATCGATTTGAAAACCAAGGACATATGCATTGTATTTCATTTCTGATATCAAAATGTTGCACCACTCTTCGGTTTAATGCTCTCTTTTTTATTAAAGGGGGAATGCAGAATCGATCTAATTCATCCAAAAATTGTTTTCGACGGTAATTTTTAACTGTTTTGTTAGAAGGATGGTTAGTTGTATAAATTATATACGCTGCAAGATCGACAATGTTCAAAAACATTTCAAGCGGCCAACGGTTTGTTTTACGTTTTACGTTATTAAACTCGCAAGGGAATTTTGATATGGAAAAATGATGGAGAAATATATTCAAGCGTTTTTATTGGTTTAGCGTGCAGATCAAAAATTATAAATTTTCGTTCGCACTCGTGCAGTCGGCTTTATGGGTGCTGCCTTATTTGTTTCCATCCGCAACTGTCGAGTAGCATCAAAATCAAATGGAATGCACCGAGTTATATTGCACAAACGCCGAACAGACATTGTAACTCGATATAAAGGATAAACGTTTTTCTTCGACAGCTGCGTTACTGGTTCATAATTTGATTTGTGAGTTCCAATTACAGTTAGAATTCCAATATACGCTCGTAGTTCTTCCTTCTTGCACAGATTTCTAGTTGATTGGCCTTTCTATTTGTTTGTCTACAAATCATAGTCTGCATCGATTTGTTAAATATCTCGCAAAATGTATCCACATTGTTTAAATTTTTAGTGTTAGGATTTGGATTCGCACCATAAACTGCGATTCTTGAATAATGTTCTGCGCAGATAAACGTAGAATTTATTCAGCAGATCCGCACCAACACAAAGTGTCGTTTATTTCAGGATTAACGTTATCCACTTCCACATCCGATTCCTCACCATCATTTATAGGCACATAATCGGGATCAATATAATCGTCGTCAAAAAGTCATATCAATTTCCGATCTAAATGATCGCAAACACTTTTCATTTTGCTTCTCATCGTACGAGAGTCTATAACGGAAAAAATATACATATGTATTGCACAACAAACCGTTTTTCACAACTCATTCTTTATTGAACACATTCACTATTTATTAATTTGCCATATCTAAAGGTACTTATCTTTTAACGTAATTTTTCGATCGATCAGAAGCGAAGTTTTAAATTTTTTTAAACTAATTTATCCAATTCCGGATAATTTCGTCATTTTAATTCCAATCGTGATTTTATATTCCTTTGAAACTTGATACAAAAAAAAATCGATGTTTTAAGTAAAAATATGAAGAAAATTGATTTTTACATTTCTTTAAAACGATCTACTTTGAAACCTTATGGGATGGTTACAAGCTAAATATTTATTTCGATAATCATGTGTTAATACCTCAAATGTAACTTCTTCCTAAAGAAAGAATTAAGTCAGTTGTACAGGCTTAAGGCTGTACAAACTAGTTTGCATAGATTATAGGGGCATTTAAATATCCATACCAAAAATTAAATTTGTTTTCCCACCAGTGCACCTAGAATACTATAGGCCACACTGCTTTAAAAATTTTACTATATGACGTCAATTTATGTCGACAGTTCTATCTTTGTCTATTATAGGCAGCACTAAAATTAAAAAGATTTTTTTGATTTTTTTTTTGTGTTTGCTGTCATACTGATGAGAAAAACATTGGAAACAAACAACAAGAAAATGTTTTAAAATTTAATAAAAAGCTATTGGTAAAAGTATTATCTCATAATATTATTATAAAATTATGTACTCTAAATTGTATTAAATATGTAAACATCTATAAAATGTGTACACATTTCGTATACTTTACGAGAAGACATAACCTTACTTTTAGCACTCGCATAAAAAAAAATATTATTTCTGTTTGTTTTCGTTTTTTTTTTATGAACATGACTGCCGTCTACAGTTCAAAGAATAAACTGTAGACATAAATTTAATGACATAGCAAGCAGTGTGGCCTGTACTATTCTAGGTCCACACAGCATTAATGCTATACAGACACATTATTAGTTTCGTAACCATAATTTCGGGATCCTGGTTAGGAACCAAGCACACATTTTATTGATTAAAAAAATCAATTAAATATCCATAAAATTCCAAATAAGATTGTAGCAGGACTTGGATTTTACAGGGTGATCAAAAAACAAAACTAGATGAATAATATTTCTTATCCGTCAAGTCCGCTAACTTTAAAACTAAAATAAGTCTAGCAACATTTGCTTTCTCCAGTTCCCCCTAAAAAAATATTTTTTTATGTTGATATTTTTTTATCGATAAATTGTGTGCTTGGCCCATATCCTGATTTCCCTAAAGAGAACTCAAGGCACACTACAATTTCCGTTGTCTTCTCATTTCGTTTTAAATATTAATGGAGTGGGCGTTGACAAAAATGTCAAGATTGACATTTAATTGACTATTAAATTGTCAGAAATGACTTTCATATTGACAGAACATAAACAAGTTTGCTCCCGCCAACTAATGTGAAATTCTATTTAGCATTTACTTTTCCAAATCAATGTGAAATTTATGGTTCAAATAGAACAAAAAATCAAAATTGATGTGATTTTAGGTATGTATTGGAGATATTAAATAGGATTTTGAAGTTTAGAAATAGCACGTCAAAACGATATCAATTGTACACTCCGCTATACGAAATTATATGTTTATATTTCCGAACGAATAATCGTCACATATTGATTAATGAACGATTAGAATATCTTTCAATTTAATTTAAAACACGTGCTTTAATTTATTAGTAATTTAATACACCAATTGACGTTTCTACAAAAATTGACGTTTCATTTTGTATTGGTATTTCTCCATCAAAAAAAAATTTACGAAAAAATTTACATTTTTAAGCATTTTTGTTAAAAAAAATGCTATATGGTTTCGGTTTGCCGTCTGTCCGTCTGTGTGCACGATAACTTGAGAACGAATGGAGATATCAACTTAATTTCTTCACTAAAAGTTCAAGCAATTCTTGGGAATGATCCCTATTGATTTGGACATTTCTGTGTTTAGGGTGTTTGGTGGTAAGTAGGGTTTTGTTATCCCCTCTCCTTAAAATTGTTAGATTTTTTTTTCATTTTCTATTTTATTTTGGTTTCATAGAGCATGTGAATATGGAATCAAAATATATCTCGCTTGGATGAGGTTTTGTGTAGGTGGTGTGGTTATGGGGGTGGTAGGAGTGGTGGTATGGGAGGTGGAGGGGGTGGGATGAGGCGTTTTGGGTTTGGTGTGGGAATTTGGGATTTGGTGGATGAGGGTTTGTGTGGGTGGTTTGTGTGTGTGTGGAAGTGGGTATGGAGGTGTTAAAGGGTGATAATATGGGTGGTGCGGTGTAGGGTGTTGCGGGTGAGATAGGTTTTGGGGGTTTTGGATGGTGGGTGAGGGTGGTAATAATGTTTAGGTGTGGTGGTTTGTGATTTTTTTTGTGGAAAAACTATTTTTTTTTATTTTATAGGCAACAAAAATGCTTATAGGGTTCGGCTCCGAACCTTTCCCGTCTTTTTTAAAAATGAGTTCATCCAAAAAATGATTTTTTCTTGCAAATAGAACAAAATTTTTGATGTACATCAATTTTTTTTGCCGGATTTTGTTAAATAGAATTTCACTATCGATAACAAACAGAAATCTCAAAGGAAACTAGGGGCGGTATGTTGTACCATCACTTCGAATCGAAATTCGAAAAAAGTCGAATGGCGGTATGTTGTATTATTTTCGAAAAGCAAAAATGATACAACTTTCACTTTTTCGAAGTGATGGTACAACATACCACCCCTAGGGTCTTTTTTCGTAAACTATTAGTGTCAGGAATCTCCATTTTTGATGCATTCGGCGTTATGTGAAATGAGAAAAAATATCTCATTTCGAAACTAAGTTCAAATTTAGTATTAAACTGAGGTTAAACATGACACACTAGTACGAAATCATCATTTCAACTTAATCATAATTACGAAACTAACAGTGTGTCTATGACATATAAAAATATGTCATAGACAGTGTGTCTATAGCTGTATTTTGTTGAGAAATAAAACATTTTTGCTTTAGCTGAATCAGCGCTATTCAGCTATTTCAACTAATGCAAATCTGCATTATCATTCAGCCAAAGCAAAATTTTAAAATGCTTTAGTTTTTGCTTTAGCCATGGTGGTGTTGTTGTAATTGTCTCAACAAAATACAGCTTGTGACATATTATTAAGCCTGTATGACTGAGAGTGTGTTACATTTGTTTTAAATACCGCATAAAAAGTTAAATATTGAGGTGAATAAAAATGTCAAACGTTTTATCTGCATCTTTCTGCAAAAAATTTTACTACAGATTCAAATAAATTCACCTTTAATTGTCGCATAAAAAGTTAAAAGGCTAAAAATTTATTCGTGGTAGATTTTTTAAATTTTTGAAGCAGAGAAAAAGTGAAGTGTATTTAGGAATTTATTTTTGTTAAGGTGCCCATCTTCAGCAAAATAATCTACAGAATAAATCATTTTTATTCCAAAGTGGCAATAAGTTTTACAAAATGAAATGTAGGGGAAATTTGTACAAAAATACAAACAATTTAGCTAATTTTATTGATTGTTTGCTGTCTCTCTCTCTCTCTCTCTCTCTCTTCGATTTTTATTCTCCAGCTAATTTTTCTGCAGAAAATTTTACTACTGAGTGCGTGTGTGAATATGTTAAAAATCAGCGAAAAATTAAAATTTTTCCATTTTATTGACCACAAAAAAAAATAAAAAATTTATCACGGTAGCGACCGCATATAAAATTTGACAACTGGTTTAAAAAAAACATAACCTTATATTTCAGTTGTACAGTGTTTGCCAGTTTGGATTGTTGTGTTGTGAAAAAAATATATATGTATTAATATTAAAGAAAAATGGACTCCCAAACATAAGAAAAACTAAAAGAACAGTAGATAAACCATATGCAACATGTAATTAGAATAATATTATAGTTTTAAGTAACATTTTTAATTAGTTTTTGTTTATTAGAGTCGTATGAAAAACGCGAATTAGATTGGACATACCAGTACCGGTTGGAGGTAATACATTATTTTTGTTATATATTGGATAATATAAATTGATATATTTAATATTTTAGACAAGTCGTTGAGGAATGCAACTTCGGCCCAGAAAAAGGATACCTAAGCTACAAGCAACAGTGGACGTCCCTTATGAAGAAATATAAGGTGCGCATCATACTATAATATCTTTATATTTTCTTGAGTTGTTTTAACATAAACACAGGAGATGGCGCAGGGGATGAAGCGCCTGCAGCTAAGTCAAATAGGGATGATTAGCCTTATTTTGAAATTATCCACGAATATGCTAGCCAAAAGGATAATTACTATCCTCCCTATTTACTTTCCAACAGTCGGGGGGTGTACAGACGACCAATTGACGAACAGACCGAACCTACTTTGGAAACAATGCAAAGTTCAGACACGGTGACAGCAACTATATTCAATTTGACGAGTTCTACATCTCGAAGTGATAATGCGCAAAATGCAGTACCTAGATATAGCCCGACGCTATCCACATCTCGAGGCAATGGTACATTTTTATATAGTTCATCTCGTGGCAGTGGTAACACACACAAAAATTTATCAGAACAAGAAAAATATTTTAGAAAACGAGATCGGCGCCTCGAAAAAAAAAATTGATGTACTTTTGGTAATATTTGGGCAACTAATTCAAATACAACATCCCAACATTAATATTGATATTTTATTAGTGTCGTCAGAATTCGAAGATTTAGATGAGTAAAACAGCATAAATGTTTTTAAATATTCAAAATTTTCGTTTTAATTATATTTTATAAGTTTTATAAGTTTAAGCAAATGAAAATTAAATTATTATGAATTAAGACTGTATAGAATTAGTATAATGAAATGAACTATGATGAAAAAACCAAATAAAATATGAATTAAAAATATATTGTACTCTAAACTAATTGATCTAAAAGTGAATTGCGGAAAATAATTGCTTCTGATGAATCCCGTTCGTCCGTAAAGTTTCGTTCATCGGCCTCTACATTAATTTCCTCCATAAGTATATTTATTTCCCAGTCCCACATATGTTATGGAGTACACATGCTGCAAATATCGTCTTTATGCAGTTCTCGATTTTTAATTCAAGCGACCGATTAAAAATATTCCGCCATTTCATTTTTAATATACCAAAGGCACATTCGACAATGCTACGAGCCCTACTATGCGCGGTGTTAATTTTTTTTTGTTGGCCGACAGCGTTTTTATATGGCGTAATCACAGCTACGGGCCGTAATTGACAAGGTAGTTACTAAAACAAAAATGTAGTTACTGTCAATTACGGCTTGCTGTTGAATAGAATAAAATGTGTTATAGTTGATGTATTCATCGTGTTTGTTCTCCGGGCATTTAATTCGTATGTGGCACCCATCAATGGCTCCTATAGCATTACGAAAAATACTAGATTTTGCACGCCTACAAAATTTCAATCCAATTTCGTATCGATCCTCGTCCGATGGTGGTTTTATTACATGCCGCATGTTCTCCGCAAAATATTCTAACATTTTATGGATTATGCATTTAACTGTGAAGCTATGAACAATAAATTATTTTATTATTATATTACATTATATAATTTCACTTGTCTACTTACCGACTGATCCCGATAAAGCCCCCAGCTACGCGGTAACTACATCCAGCTGCCATCCAGTATAAAAATACAATAAGCTCATATTCCGTTTTCCAGCCATGGCTCTTTTGGGGCATTAATTCTAAAAAAAATTTAAAACTTTGTGATGTAATACGTAGGTGTTCTTGTATTTTTATAGAGTTCCCATTTAAAATAGCATTTACATCGTCAGAGTGAACGCGAAGACGACAATATGATAACGGATAAAATAAATTACTTCTACAATGCTATGTACATATATATTAATGAGATCACTTTGGACGGCAGTCCAAACGAGTGACGAAAGCACCTACTGTGCTGGAAGTCGAACGAAGTATATTATACAGCAAGTTTCGAACTTTTTCCCTTTGAGGCCGCCAGGATCATGTTATATACCATTGGAAAGGCCTCGAAAAATAAATTTAAATAATGTATAAAAACATGAATTTCTACCAACATTGAGTGAAGATATGACCTTCCGAAAATTGCCCCAAAAAATCAGTTTTTCGGGTATAACTGCCCCAAAAAAGGCCCCAATTATTTTCTAACTGGCAAATTATGATTGTAGACGTCAATACCAATTCAACGACACCTCTAACGTTCAAAACGGATGATTTTGACCAAAGTTATGACAATTTTAAATTTTTCTATGACGTCACCATTTAATCTTGCTTTGGTATATATGTTTGTTTGTCCGTACCTCTTTTATTTGATCTCATATTTTCAGGGGTTGTAGTACTTAAAAAACTAAGCAACTTTTGTTCTACAACTTTTTGATTTGGCCGCCATGTTGGCCGCGGCCGGCCTCTGAACGGCCATTTTTGGCCATTTTGCCACGTCCACAGTGCTGAATCTATTCGACATATGCTAGACATATGCATATCGTTGGAAAGGTATTGATGCCAGCTATCAAATAGCAGAAAAAACAATTCAAAAAATTAGGTTGGAGGGTCATTT
Source organism: Nephrotoma flavescens (assembly GCA_932526605.1). NCBI lineage: Eukaryota > Metazoa > Arthropoda > Insecta > Diptera > Tipulidae > Nephrotoma > Nephrotoma flavescens. Next base: position 13,235,597 of record OW052221.1, read on the forward strand.
TGGCCAAAAAACTGAAAAATGCGAAATCGGCCGGCCACATTCGGCCAAATTGCTACAAAATGAGCCCAAGACTTTTGGTTCATATTTTCAGGATTATTAGCCACAAATCTCACCTACAATATGACATCAACCGTTTGTCCCAGAAAACTCGTATATTTTAGATATTGACCTCCATAACTTAAAAGCCACCTTAATTTTTTGCAAAATTTCATTTTTTGGCTCAAATGCAACCTAATATCGGTCCGTTGCGGTTAAAAAAAATAGATTTTACCACTCCTCCCATGCAAGAAACATGCAAAAAAATTGTTGAATTATCCCGGGTTTTATCCGTCGTATGAATATGACTTAAGGCACAATAACACGTAGCGGCCACTTGTGTGCTATCGAGTGTGTGTATGAACTGTTTTGACTGACAACAATAAAACGAATCGCAATTCAATTCATTTTCAATTTGCCGTGCCAAAATCATTGATATCAAATAAAAAACCTCTTAACGAGGTAAATGTTCGAGTGACGAAAGCCGAATTCAATTCACAAAATTTCTGATATCAAATTTGTGCCGAAAAAAACAATTGCATTCGATTTGTCAACGATTTTTCGGAATGTTAGTGCATTCGGCGCGTTTGTTTACATTTTGCTTTCTAGCTGTCAAAAATAACGATTGCTAACGATTTTTCGGAATGTTCAACAACAACGCGCTGAATGCATTAACATTCCGAAAAATCGTTAGCAATCGTTTTTTTTTGACAGCTAGAAAGCAAAATGTAAACAAACGCGCCGAATGCACTAACATTCCGTAAAATCGTTGACAAATCGAATGCAATTGTTTTTTTCGGCACAAATTTGATATCAGAAATTTTGTGAATTGAATTCGGCTTTCGTCACTCGAACATTTACCTCGTTAAGAGGTTTTTTATTTGATATTAAAATACGTACATTCTCTTGATCTTCTTTTTCATTTTCTTATTTCACTCGACAACCTATACTGTTGAAAAATTAATAAAATTATCACAACAATCGTGAAATAAATTTCCAAACTGAGATCCATCTTTTATATGTGGTGTCAAAATTTTAACTATAATTCACACAGTAGAATAATTCACCACGTTCAAAAACTTTCACCATCAAATATTTTTAACACATTCATTGATCGATTCAGTTGTGAGTTATAGCGTGTCAAGGATGGAAGTAAACAAAAAAAAATTCACTATATTTTACAATTTTGCTTCGATTAAGGCAAAACCTTTTACAATCAACTTTAGCAGTTTAATTTAACGAAGGTTTGCAGAATATATAGGCCTTCTGACCCTACATCGTTTCTTGATTTTTTAGAACAACTTCTCCGATACATAAATCTACACACGATTTTATTTTAGTGGTGACATACCATACCTGTTAATAAAAATTTTAACTTGTAATAAATACTTTCTTTACTAGACCACTGAGCCGTAATAGTTTAGACTACTCTGTTAGTAATTTTCATAATATTGAGCTAGTTTGGAATTTTACCATTGAAGCCGGCATAAGTGATCAAAGTTTTGTAATCTCTAAATATTGTACACGAACATTAACGAAAAGATACGTCAATTACAAAACGGTTAATCAGTCCTTTAAATATTTTTTAAGGTGTATCGTATTTGACGTCAGGAGTTCTGTAAAGTAAATGTAAAAATGAAAAATGCAAGTGTTTGTCCTTGGATGACTTGATCACTGCGATTTAATTAAACTTAAAACCGGTATAGTCTTGAAGCGTTTTAAGAATTCACAAGTAATATAATACATAACATATTTTATGTATATAGAAATGACTCTATGTAAATGGGCGCTTCTATATAATTTATTCACTTACGGCTGGACCGTATTCAAAACATTCCTCTCATCAAATACATTTGATTTGGTCCACTAACAAACATATCACTCCATTTCATTTAAGAATCCTATAAATTACCAACGTTAACTATAACAAAAACTATTTTACTTTTTCATTTAATTTTCAATCACAAATCTTTAAAAAATAACACGAATAGAATATGTTTATGGTATTTTTGGTATATGATATTATGTTTTATGTCAAATAAAATACCATTCAATTCTCAATATTAAATTTATTTAGTTTGAAAACATAACAAAATTGATAAATTACAGAATATTTCCAATATATAGAATCGCTTCTTCATTCTATATGGTTCGATCTTGCGAGGTTTAACCCGTCATCGCCCGGAATGTCCCATATTAGAATATGTTCTTCATTTATTTATTTATTTATTTAGTAGTAACGAGTTCGAGTGAAAGATTGTTTTACTTCATTAACATAAATGATTGTCACTGTGTTTTGTTTATTGGCTTCTTTATTATTGTTTATTATTTGTCATAGTCTTAAGCTACACATAATTTCTTCTTCTTATATATGATCATGGTCGTTTTACATAAATGTAATATTTTTTTTTGGTTAGGATATGTTTTAATTTTTCTTAGAAATTATTTGACACGGTAGAAAGTATAAGCATAATTATTAAAACACATTTTTTATTTTTATTTTGAAAAGAAATTTTCCGATTTTTTTAACAAAATATTTTGTTTTACTAACCAAGTGGTAATTAATGGTATGTAAGCCTCGAAGTTCAAACGCGGAACAATTATAAAGAATTGTTTGTTTAGAAACATGTACAGGTAACCCTGTTTCATCGCGGTACTTTTACAACCCGATTTCGCTATACCATAACCGTGTGGTTTCCAAAATTTTCCTGCAATGCGATGCAATTCTTAACGTTCTCATCGATCCAGGTTCGCAGGCACCATTCATTACCGAAAATGATGTGCACTGGCAAAACTTGAAAAGAGAGAGAATTCAGACGAAAATAGCAGGATTAGGATTTAGCGACGCAGGACCTTGGATATGATGGAAGTAAAGCCTAAGTACCATCGTTGTTTAGGATGAACATCGATGCGTTATGCCGTAGACAGACTACTGGTTTCATAACTATAATTACGAAATCATGATTTCTTAAATGAGAACTCAAGACACACACTACAATTTTTTTTGTCTTCTCGTTTAGTTTTCAACAGCAATGGAGTAGGCATTGACAAAAATGTCAACATTGACATTTAATTGACTTAAATTGTCAAAAATGACTTTTCTATTGACAGAACAGAAAAAAATTTGTTCCCGCCAACCGAATATTTCAATGACAAACAAAACTCAAAGGAAACTAGATTTGCTTGGTAAACTATTAGTGTCCGGAATCTCCATTTTTGATACATTCGGCGTTGTGAGTACTAAAATGCATCGAAATGAGAAAAAATATCTCATTTCGAAACTGACTTCAAATTTAGTTCGAAACAATGGTTAAACATGACACACTAGTCCGAAATCATGATTTATAGTTAATCATAATTACGAAACTAACAGTGTGTCTATGACATTAGTGCTAAACAAATATTATTCCCGAAGTCAAAATCGATGAAGTTCATCTGACACATCTAGTGAGCCTCTTATTAGCTGATCCAACGTATGGAACTACAGGGCCGATAGACATCTTATGGCCTGAGAAATATGGAGTAATCATCAAGGATGATTTAGAAGAAGGCCAAGATGGCACACCGACCTTGGTTGGATTGTTTCCGGATCATGTGAGACAACTATTCCTAAAAGGCCAAGTGCAATCTTTAGAACTAATTAGAATTCCGAACAAATAAATGAAATGCGACTTCCACGGATTCTGTGATGCCTCTGAGAAGGCATACAGAGCTGTGGTAAATGGTAGAATGATTGAGCGTCAATATCAAATCGACTATCAATACTCCGGTTGGAGTTATTAGGAGCAGCACTTTTAGCCAAGCTAATTAAGCAAACCGTAGACGATTTGGAAATTTTAGAAATGACAATGTACGCTTGGTCGGACGCGAAGACATTCGTATCCGACTGAGTTATCAACATCCAGTTGAATGTCAATCCTAGGTTTAAGAACAATCAAGGAAACAATTTCAAAATGCATTGTGTACCATCGTCATCAAGCTAAAAATACTCAGCAGTTAATGAGCAGGTTGTCCAGACCAAGAATACAAATTCTTCAACCATTTTCGAACGTGGATATTGACTATGCTGGTCCAATCAACTTATGCATGTCAAAGGGAAAAGGAAATAAGAGTTACAAGAGATATGTGTATTTGTTTGTTCTACTACTAAAGCAATTCACATCGAGGTTGTAAGCGATCTCACAGCAAATGAATTTATCGCAGCTTACATCCACTTCATAGGCAAATGTGACAAGCCTTCCCGCATCTATAGTGATAATGGCACGAATATTGTGTTGGCCACAAAATTTTAAAGAATGGAAAACGTCCTAAATACAATATCCAACCAAGACACGGATTGACATTTTGTACCGATATTTTCACCACCCTTTAGTGGACTGTGGCAGGGAGTATAAAGTCAACAAAAAACACCATAAAAGGATGGTCGATGGTTCTAAATTAACCTTTGAAGAATTGTCAACGCTGCTTGTCGAAATTGAGCCGGTTTAAACTCCAGATCTTTCTGCCCTCTTAATGATGATATAGAAGATTTAGTAGCTCTAACACCGGGACAATGGCGTTGCTAATCGATATAAATATTAGCCTTACTTAATAATGATGAAAAAATGAATCTCGGAGCAGGGTAGAGGTGCAAAATTTCAAGGAGGTGTAGCGGCCTATTAACGAAATTGGCGTGCTACCCATTAAAAGTTAAGAGAAATTATCAAACACATATGCTAAAGCATATGAGGGAGCTGGTACGAGGTCACCAGAACAACAAATCCCGAAAAGGTCTTCACGACGCTATATCATTATAATATCGACAAATAGTAAAGCAGCAAAAGGAGTGAAGGTGACTCGTTAGCAGACCACAAAGGAATTTATTTCGAAGATGTATCGAAGTCACAGCATATTCTATCCGAGTAGAAACTTATAATCCATTATGATTTGAAATCCTATTGGGGAGAGTTAGTGGAGTTCAAGCAATTGGTCGACTAGTTAAAAATGATATGCAGTAAAGCTTCAACCACTATGGCAACGAATTTGCGTTAATGCCGAAGTATATTGTTATTTCAAGGTTACATGGCCCATGATCTCTTTGGGGTTTTAGATAGTCGTTCTGAGCTTAATAAAAAACCAAACAACAATATGGGATTGTACAACTTTGTTTAACAAAAGTCAGCAGAATGTAACGTGACGTAAACTTAACCTCTTTCATTTGCATTTAGTAATGTTAGATGGTATTATAAATGAAAGAGAACTGTCCGGGAAGAAGAACAAAGTGAAATGTGTTTTCAAGTGTAGTGTATTTCGCCAAGTACATATACTGCTTAGATACCAGCTAACACAAAACACTCTAACTAATCCAATATGAGCAGTAAAATCAGTCCAGATCTTCTAAGCCAAGCACAGTTACAACAACATCTTAATAAAATCCAATAGCACATTCCAAATGATATGGTGGTGCCTGAGAATGGGGATGTCATATATGAAGAAAGTTATGGAGATATGTCGTCGGTGCACAAGAAAAGTCACACAAATCAAAAAATCGTAATTTTTGAGCTATATACAAAATTGTATAGCTAAATATTATATATTTGGTATATAATGTATGGGAAGAAAAGCAACACCAGACTAGGTTTGTGTTCATTATTAAGGTGAACGGAACATTTTTTTTTTGTGAAAAAGTGACATAAAAAAAATTGTGACGATTTATTGAAGAAAATTATCAAAAAGAATCAGATCGAGTTAAGTCTATTTATGCTGGATCTTCGAGCAGTTCTTCATCCACCAGTGACAGTAGTAGTAATTCTGATTCAGAGAAGGAGAACGATATTCATGGTCAGGAAAAACTAGGAGAAGCCCATAACGAGCAAGAACATTAGACAATTTGTATATGGAGGAGTATTCTCAAGAAATTAAAAGGAAAAGAGGGTGAAAAAGTAAGGCCAAACCTACCTAATGGGAGAAAACGATAAACAAAGTCCTAAGAAGTTCCGGCAAAGAATATTTGAAGATTGTTAAAGCAAAAACCATCGGACCACCATGTAATGATCGCTGTCTTGTCGGCTTCGCTGCACAATAAAATTAGAGAAGATCAGCGACAGGAAATTTTTACACCTTATTGTGCATTAGGATACTCACAAAGGCTGCGTGATTTTCTTTTAATTTGTATGAATCGCATCGAGCCTAAATGCCGATACCTTCGTGAAGGAAGTCATAAGATGATAAAGAGAGACAAGGGAAACGTGGTCGCCACTACAGGCTCAATGATGGTATTAAACAAGCAGCACGGCATAACATCAACTCTATTCCCAGAAAAGAAACTCACTATATTGTCGGAAAGACTCGAAATGAGAATTTATTGAAGGTGGTCAAAAGTCAATAGCAGACTTGCATAGAGACTACTATGTGAACAATACGACGAGCCACTCGATATAACTATCTGATGTACTCCCGCATGTTCAACCATGAATTGAACATTGCTTTCCATCAATCAAAGAAAAGCCATTGCCAGAGCTGTGTAACTTTTGGAAATGCTTCGGAAGAGGAGAAGGAGTCCCTAAAAGAACACTATGATAGACATTTAGTAGAAAAGGATTTGTCACGCGATGAAAATGAAAAATGATAAAGAGAGTGGGCATAGTAATTTGGTTGTAGCGCCCTGTGCCTTACAGTACCATTATTCAAACTGGAATTGTTCCAGGTATTTCAATTAAAACCTACACCCTTCAAACAGATAGTTAACCTGGCGGCACCAGGATTGTAACTCACACACACACGAAAATCTCTTATGTAAACCACCAGAATGTACGCAAATTCTAGGATCGAATAAAGGCCAATGTATAATTATTCCATTAAGGCATCAAGATGAATTCAGACATGCTTGGGTTAGGCTACATCAAACAAACAATGACAGGTCCAACCACGATGATAGCAGCGAAAGCTGGATGCGTCCTCAGTTTAAAAAAATCCATTTTTTGTTATTTAGAACCCTATAATTTTTGTACGAAGGTCATGTCTTATATCACATCATATATATATCGCGTAGTTGGAGGTTTACCTGTACAGTGTGTTTCAAAGAAGCTGTGAACGGCGCAACTGTGTAGAGTCCCATTCTCGGTACAAAACAAATATTAATATTAATTAATTAAAATTAATATAAATCAGTTTGTCTACTTTTTTCAAAATTGTCCCATATTGTTATCTCTTATTGTATTTATATAAGAAGACGCGGTATGGCCATCAGGATTTTTATCAATAAAACCAAATCAGTGTGCGTTGTATCAACAATTTATATAAAAAAATATAAAATAATTATACCTCACAACATAAAGGGCAACGAACAATAAATTTTCGAAAATCCGACTTTATGAGTTTTTAAATGTTAAACTTATGTAAATTTTATCCTTTTCTTCTGTCACGAATTATTTATGTCCAGTTCATATATTACTACACAGACAATGTGACGTCAGTTAAACACACAACATGATCTTTAAGAATTTATATAATTGGAGGAAATTATTACGTTCACAAGCTTCTCTAGGTCCAAATAAACAATAATTGAAATGTTTATAAATTTCGGGACATTTTTTTAAAAAAAGTATAATTTTTATGTCGTTGCATTAATTTGACCATAAAAGTGTCAAATGCGCATCATTCGGTCGTAAGCAACAAAAACAGAAACCGATAAATTTATTGTTGCATTCCTTTTTTGGTATTACGATTTGATTCAGTAGAGATCTCGGATCGGATCTTTAAAGAATATTATATATGAAAAATTATTTTCAATCACACTTATTGTTGTTATTTGTTTGTTTGTTTGTTTGTAGTCGTTTCTTATTTTAGTTTATGGTACAGAAAATTGAAAAGATAAGAGACCGACAAGAAAATGATTTAATGTTATTTTTGTAGTTTCTGAATGTAAACTATAAATTAACGATGATAATGTTTAAAATATCTAATTTCGATTGATGATTATGATGGTTTTAATATTTGATTTTTTACATATAATAAGATACATTATACATGTATGGTGAACCTCTATGAAGCAGATAAAAGACGAGAGAACATCAAATTCTTGTTTTAAAAGTTGTAAAGCACTCAATCGATCGTTTTGATAAAATCTGTCTATAACGTTAAAAATATATGGGCTGATGTGGTGGATTCTCGATTTTTGGCATTATCGAACCTGTTTTCAGTGTTTGGAAATTATTAATTTTCTACGATTACAAATTTTATCAATTATAATGGCCCCATTCAATAAACTAAATAGAAATCGGTTATTCAATAATGATAAGATCTGAAATGATAATTTTTCATGTTAAATTCAACTTTTGACCACCTAGTTGCATTTTTGTTGTTTTTGTTGTGTAGAATCATAATCTTAAATGTAAAACGAAAGTAACGAGGTCAAAAAGTTGAGCTGCGTGAAGCTGAGTTAGAATGTAGTGTAATAAACCCCATAATATTTCATTCTAATTAACGTATGTTTTTATATAAAGTTCCTGGAGCACCGAGCGTCGCTCGGCCAAACTTGTTTGATTGAGATCCAAATTGTGCTGGTTGGGGGTTAGGCGATTAGGCGGGAACTAGAAATGTTGACGATAACCTGATAATCATTCAAATATCTGCCGAAACACCACCAGAGTTCAGAACGCAAGCGTCTTAGACATATCAACGAGGCTGACTATAATGGTTTGCGACCATTTTTTCAACATTTCCTATTCCCGAAGAATTACCAGAATAGCGCCACAGGTGATTTTCATCGTGTTACTACCGGCCAAGACTTCCTATGCATTGCGTGCAATTACAACAGGATGCGCACCACTACACTAAGTCATATGTACGCGAACTCATAAAGCCACTTGGAAATCAAACGATCGAGTTACGGTAAATCAAATTGATCACATCCTCGTGCGTATACAACAGGAAATTTTCTACCATCAAAGTTGCGAAATATGCCGTTCACAATCACTAGATGTACGCGATAAAAGTCTCCTAAGGGACAAACACCGTTCTATAAAAGAAATCTGTACCAACTTCCATCCACGAAATTTTAATTGCTATTCGCAACGAATCTGAAGAGGTACAAATTTACACAAACAACTTCCTAACCAGGTAGCGAAATTATTTGTCGTCACTTTTATATCCTCTAGCGCTATTAACATAGAAATGACACTTCCACCCGCTACATCTTACGATGAAGTGCTTAGCGTCATATGAAAAATGAAAAACTATATTGCACCTGTTGATTTTGGTATTTGCAACGGAATGCTCTATAACGGCAGCGGTTACCTATTCTACCGCATGTTTCGGCTGGTTTTAACGAATTGGCTCGCAGAGAAAATCCGAGCCGAGTGGAAATTAGCCTTAAATTTTCCCCTATCCATAAAAGGAGAGACGGAGTGTATTGTCACACTTGGGCATTCCTTCAAAATCGATTTGCAAAATATCATATGATAAATATGCAAATCTCAGTCTATATGCAGCATATCGAGCAAAACAAAACTATAAACCGCTGATAAGACCAGCATTAATTTTTGGTATCAATGCTTGGACTTCATGATGCTAGGTCCTATTAAGAAATTATCTGAATGGTGGATATAATCGGATACGTTCCCGAATTTGTATACCTTAAAATAAGCCCTTCGGTCGGCACCAATGAAAACAGGATCTCCCTATATTCGGTGTATGGGCGACGTTGAACAGGACCTTCAAACTTTTGGTTAACGTGTCTGGCGCCCTTTTAATACGGATCGAGTTATTTGGAAGAGGCGGGCAAATCCTTCCTTGAAGGTGAGCCGATTGCTGTAATTTTTTACATACTCAACGGGATGTATCAACCGTTGGTCTGTGCGCGTCGTTTTCTCTGTTAGTCATACTACGAATATGCTCCCTAAAGTTTAATTCGCTATCACAGATAACTTTGAGCACCTTATTGCAAAGCGGTTTACGTCGGCTTGTAAAAGATTAGCGTCAGCGTTTGTTGAAATATTTTTATAAATTTTCATATGTCGGTATCCACAGAGATAACCGAGTTTTTAATAACGCAGTTAACGTCTTTTATGGACAGAATGAATAACTTTTGTAACAAATAACTACCCTCGGGTTTGTTGGAGGACGCGATAAAAGGAGTGGATGTGCATGATCTGAATGATACTTGATACCTTTTTTATGTAAGACTCCACCCAGAGAAGGGACTTTACTGGAAAGTCAATGGCCTTAAGTTTGACCATAATCATGCAGTGGGAAACTCTATCGCAGGTTTACTGAAATCCGATGTGACGCATCTCCGCTACCCTGGTGTTAAGAGCGAATGATGTAAATTCAACTAGGTTTGTTGTGGTCGATCGACCTCTTAAAACGCCATGCTGAATATCATAGTTTAAGAAAAATTGCAGAATGGAGTGATTTTTTGAAAAGTGTTGTAAGTGATTGAGCCAACGGACGCAACGAAAAATTTTCAATCAGATTGTTCAGTTTCGTAATAACTGTATTTGAATTGACGTCAATATAATCCACATCAGGCTCAAAGTCCCTACTATAGTGAAAAATTGTGCAAACATACACGTAATAATTTTAGGGGCGTTAGAACGACGATCTTCTTATTTCAAAGTTCCATCTGAGTCCCTTTTATGATAACAAATTGCCAAAACCGTTTTGGGTTCGAAATGAGATCGATTTCCATCAGGCTTATACAGGGTTCCCTAAAGTAGCTGACACGAATGGTACCGTTGGATTCCATGGTCAAAACGAAGTTGAGGTTTCTTCTATCACTTCGTACGCACATCAAAATGTAGACGTTTAAAGAGGATGAAAGGTGCTGTGTTGGAAGGCTCAGAATATTTAAACGTTTATAACTTGACAGGGAAGCTTTAACTTGCGAAGTGGTAAAAGTAAATTTCACCAGCCAATCTGCTGAATTCAATGCAGGCCGCATCGAGTAATTAGAATAGTCATCTTCGGAGTGAGTTTATAAACATTTCTGCTATCGTTTGTTTAAGAGATTTCGGAGAGCATGTAGTTCGCTTCACCTTGGAGGCGATAACAATCTGTGCTTCTGGGCATTGTAAGGTACTATATATTTCAACAACACCAAAATTTTGCAAATTAAAAGCATGCAGTTAGAATCTCAATGTCGCTGCCACTATTTATGAGGATGCTAAAATCAATAGTGTCCAGTAGATCATCCAGTTTGGTTAAGCCACCCTTCCAATATTTGTGATTCTAAGCGAGTGTGGCGATTCTGGTAGCAAAAAGTGTTTGATATCGGTGGATGGTAAACGTCAATTTTTGCATGGATTGAGTAAGCTTCTGTGGCAGTACAATTATTAACTTCAGATGAAAATACCAGATCAAGTCGCTCGTTAAAACTGTTCTCGACATTATTGATTTGGAATAAACCGGAGTTCAACATATTATCCGTAAATAAAACTTCCTTCCGAATGTGTCCACAGAAGATCATCTTGGATGTTCATATTATCTAATAAAAAGTCAACAGCATCCACGAGTAGCTGGTAAGCCTCAGCCGGACGAATATCGGAGAATAATGATATGTGGAAAGTGAATAAAAAACCTAATAACTCTTCACGTGTTAAGGCTAAATTAACCGAAGTGATTACCTCTTCCTTAATTGTATCCGGTATTTTGTATTATTGTATATAGAATTTTCTAAATGTAGAACGGTATAAGTAAGTGTTTTATGATTATGGCTTTTAACATCGAAGAAGTTTTTGGGGTCGCATTACATAGAAAAATGCAATGAAATTTTGTCGGAAGAATATGCAGCGGAAAAAAAAAATAAACTAAATACGAGAGAACCTAAACACGCTAGTTCGCCAATTTTGTTTTATTTCTCATCTACGATATCAATTGGGCCGTTCCATACACGGTTTCAGCTTCTGGCTTCAAACTAAGTCGTAAAAGATTTTTTTTTTGCTAATTTAAACCCATATTTTATATTAAAACACCAAATTTTGCGCGTTTCGAAAATTTCTGCTCTGTCGAAAATAAAATTTAAACTAAAATCTTCATCTCAAAAATTGCCTTAAATTTGTTTTATTTTCATTTCTATTTGTGTAACTTCGGCTTCACCGAAAAATTTTAGGTCGCAGTTAACATCGATTTTATAGGTAAAAGGGGAAAGAGACTAAGGTGAGGCCGGTCTTTTGAAGACGTGTATGGATAAAAAAAACAAAAAAAATAAAGTAAATACGAGAGAACCAAAACACGCTAGTGCGCCGAAAATCAATTTTTGGCTCAAACTTTTTTGTTTTTTATTTTTAGGTCTATATAAATACAAGTACTCTAACCCAAAACAAATCAGTAGGCTTAAGCTTTTTTATTTATACATTAAGTAAAATTTCTTCGATGTTTAAATTTTTAGCCTTAGGCTCAAACTTGGGATTTTTAAATAATTCTCATTTCGCACATAAACCTTTTAAAGATCCTCTTAAAATAATTTTCGCCACTACTGAGCGTATCCCACAGAGCCACCGTTTTTTAATATTCATACATTAAACAACGCTCGCGAAATTTTATCCAAATTTCAATTTATGTCTTATTTCCTATATTGTCACTGTGTTTAAATAAAATTACATAATACATTACCAACATTTATTCATAATGACAGCCAATAAAAAGAGGGAAACCTTCAAATGAAATTACATTTCCATCAAGCCTGTTTTATTGCCAGTATATCTTCTATCCGTTTCCAATCATACAGAATCTGTTACGAGCCCATAAGACTGTGTCTTTATAATAATATCTTATTTTAATTTTACTTAAACCTATAAACGTACTCCGTATATATGCAGAATAAAAAAATAAAATATACAAAAAAAAGCATTAAAAGTGTTTTGCAAAGATTTTATCGAAATAATTATCAATGTCGTTAAAAATCGATAAGAAATTGTTGTTTACTTGTTAAATCGTAATTATTACAGGACGGATGGTAAATAAATTGTGTTGTACTGTAATGCTTTTTATTATAGGCACATCAACTCTGTTGCTCGTTGTTTGCAAGTTTTAAATTTTTTATTGGAAAGATCTTATTTGGATGTGAACCACATTTCAATATATAAAATCATAAGGTGGGACGCAGGAGAGTTTATCACTCACACATTCGATTTCTCAATAGTGTATAGATGGCCAATATCATCCATTAGTAAAAACTGTTGGACTGTAGTACCTAAAGCCCTCCATACACGGTCAGTTTTGAATGACAACCAACGTGATTGACATTCATGACGGACCATGTATGTGTATGACTGATAATGATTGACAATCAAATTTTATGATTGATAAAATTCAAACATGTTTGATTTTTTATCATCAGTCAAGATGGTTGACATTCGTGATTGCTCGATTTACCCAGCACGAAATGGCTTTAATGACTGACAATAAATGAATGAATGAAGATTGACCTTCTCGATTGACCGAATATGCAAGTTATCAATCATCAGTCGTAAATGTAAATCATGTTGATTGACCGTGTATGCGGGAGGCTTTACGTTCCGTTTAGGTGACGATGGTTCTCGTTGACAAATTCGCGTGGTATCGAAAAATTGTTGGGCAATAGTCTATCTGGCACGTTTCGCCTGGCTAAGCGCTCGGCGAACTGATGGATTTACAGGCCGGTCCCATTTTATTTGTTCAAGAAAAAAAACAACGCGATAAAGCAATCAAACAATCACCGACCGAACTCGGGTGTTAACCACGCAATAATATAGTGAGGAAATAAAAAATTAACGAATCAAAGGGTTTTTATTTTGATCGTCGGGCAGGATTTTCTCCTCGTTCTGGAATATGTTTATATGCACGACGAAACTAGTTCTCCACACACACACTTTCTAATAAAATCATTACTGTACTCGCTCTTGTGAACTCCAATTCTCCGGTTCTCGTTCGTTTTTGCAAGGCACACTATAGGAAGGAATCATTCACACACGTTCCGACGTACTCGTTCCTATTTTTGTTTCATTTATATTTTCTTTTGGGGTATCACCAGAGCTTCCTAAATATAAGAGCCGTAATATTTCGCTATTTTTTCTCATGAGCTTCCCATTGAGGGGAAGCTTTTTGTAATTTTTCATACCAACCAGTATATTTTAATATTTTTTTAGAAGCTTTTTTGTATATAAAAACATAAATGCTTCGTTTGAATTTTCAATGTGAATGGTTAATTCAATATTCAATCAAAACATATTTTAAAATTGAGTCATAGTATGTTGAGTTAACGCAAAAACATTTAAATTAGTCTAACACAAATTATTTTTTTTGTAGAAACAAGAATTTGTCGCAACAAATTCGCATGTCTGTGAAGTTAGCCCGTAAACGATCCCGCAAAAATTCGATGGCAACACTAAAATACAAATATCACGATATTTTTTAATGTCATCCCGGAAAAAAATATGTCATGACAGTTTTTTACTATATCAATTCATAAAAATGTATAAACAATTTGTATTGAAAACTAACTGATGCCAACCCGGAAAAGATTATGTCACAATAAATTTCCTAACAAGAAAACAAATAATTTTTGAAAACAAAAAAACGTGTATGATATCAAAAAAACATGAAATGATATACCGGGTGAGTTTTTTAAGCTGAAACTTTCATATATCTGGGAAAATAAACCCTCTACGATAAAAATGACCATTATCAAAATTAAATCATTCAGGAGGGAAAATACATTAGTGCTAAAATTAGGACTCGGGCGGAGGGCCCCTGTTTGTAAGGGGTGTGGGGGGCAACTTGGAAACTAACATAGGAACCCCTATTTTTTATTGCAGATTCGCATTCTACGGCTAAAAGTACGTAGGATTTTCTTGCAACATTTTTTTCGATTCAAGATAGATGGCGCTGTAATAGGCGATATTAAATTTTTTCGAATCTTAATTTTCAAAGTGTTAAAGATTTTTGTAACGTTGGCTTCGATTCTATTTAACATGTTCCCAACTGTTGAGTGATCTGATACCGCTCATTGTTTATTATGATGGCAAGTCAACTATCTACATAAATGTACATCATAAAGCAAAATATATATAAGAGGGCTCATGTAGACTTTCCGAGGTTAATCTATCTTACTTTTGGCAACCTGTATAAGCCTAACAAGAACAATAAACTATAAAATAACTATGCTGATATGTTTTTACGATACGTATATATGGATTAAATATAGAAAAAATTTAAATTTGTGTATATAATTATATTAAAACTATAAAATAAGATTAACCTCGGAAAAACCTGCTTATAAAATTTGCACTACTTGATTTCTCTTATATAATTATTGCTCGATGATGTACATGCATCTAAATTTAAGAATACAATTGTCACGTTTAGAACTTAATGATGTCTTGGGTGTATAACTTAGTTTTATGGATTTTCTAAGAGATGTCGTAACTTTAGTACTAAACATTCTTTTACAATGATACGGCGTTTCAAAGTGTTGACATTCCTCATTAAAATTAAGTTTGTTATTATTTATGAAAGCGTTAGCAACATATTTTTAAATCCTGTTTAAACATGTCGAATTTCGTACCAACAAAACAGCATTTGCTGGAAGCATTACTTTTTTGCTTGAATCAAAAGAAAAAACTGCTGAAAGTTTTCGTTTGCTTCAAGAAACTTTTGGTGAAAACTGATCTAAACGATTCAAAAATGATGATTTTGATGTCAGTGACAAAGAACGTTCTGGTCAACTAAAAAAAATCGAAAATTGGAAGCATTATTGCAGGAAAACTTAGCTCAAACAGAAAAAGAACTTGCAGAACAGTTAAATGTCACTGAAGCAGCCATAAGCAAACGTTTACATGCCATCAAAATGATTCAAAAAGAAGGAAAATGGGTACTGCATGAACTGACTGAAGCCACCATTGAAAATCGTTTAATGGTTTGCAATTATTTGCTTACAAGGCACCGGAGATGGCATTTTTTGTCTCAAATTGTGACTAGCGATGAAAAGTGGATTTACTACCATAACCATAAACGCAAAAAATCATGGGTTCATCCAGGCGAACCATCCACATCAACAGCAAAACGAAACATTCATGGAAGTAAGGTTATGTTGTGACTTTGGTGGGATCGGAAAGGAGTGGTGTACTATGAGCTGCTAAAACCAAACGAATCTATTACTAGTGAGCGTTATCAACAACAATTGATAGATTTGAACCATGCATTGAACGAAAATCGTCCGGCTCCAGCCAACAAACAACGTAAAGTGAAGTAAAAAATACGCTGGAAGTACTTAAATGGGAAATTCTTCCGCATGCTCCATATTCACCAGATAGTGCGACATCAGATTACTATTTGTTCCGATCAATGCAAAACGATCTTCAAGACCAGCACTTCAGAACTCAAGAGGAAATCAAAAAATGGTTCGCATCAAAAGACAAACAATTTTTTTTTTCAAAGATGATCGAAAGTCATAGATAACGACGGAAAATATTTTGATTAAAACAAAATTTACCATTTCTTAGAAATTAAGGTATTTTTTCTGCAAAAAAATCCAAAAAACTAAGTTATACTCCCAATATTTCAATTCAAGTACATTTTACAACATACAACAATCAGTGTTGTCACATTTTAATGTAACATTTTTTTTACATTTTAATGTTTGTTTAATCTTATAAATCAAGTTTTTGAACAGATTTAATAGATCTTCCAAATCGTGAAGTCCTAACATCTACATTGAATACGGTGACATTGAACCTACAGGCGTACACTGCGACCTCTCAGTGCCAGTGATTTTATCTTCAGTGAATCTTCTAGTCGTATCAGGTAAGAATGAATTTGTTTTAGGTTGAAATAAAACTTAGGTTTTGCTTAGTTGGCCCAATCTTTATGTCCTACCTGTAACCTGACTTTATCATTTATGTCTAACTGTGGAGCTGTAATAGACCCTCTGTCAGCGTAGTGCTTTTGTTTATGGCTGAGTATTTCTAATTTATCGTATACATTTTTTATTATTTTCGGTCTTAATTGTTCTCAATTAATTTTTAAATTAGAACGTGTGAGTCAACTAGTTAGACGTGAATTAGGTGATCCTAATTCGTAATTACGTGGGGTGTTGCGTAAATTTAGCAATGCAAGAAAAATATTTGATTTGTCTTTATTGCATTTTATTAATAGAAATTTTGATGTTTGATCAATCCGTTCCGCTAATCCGTTCAATCTTGGATATTTTGGGCTAGATGTTTGTTGTTTGAAATTCCATTCCTTCAAGAAATTTGTAAATTCATGTGATGAATATTGAGGTGCGTTATCGGTCTCTAGTATTTCTGGTATTCCATGTACAGAAAACCATTTTTGTAAATGATTTATTACTTGTCTGGAACTTGAATTAGTCAGCTTCTCACTACACTCGATGAACATTGAGTAACTATCTATGTACAATTAACAGGTAGTTGTCCTCATTGGACGTAAATAGATCTGATTCTACAATTTGAAATGGTAAGTCCGGAATTTGTTTTGGAGTAATTAAGTTCTTCCATAAAAATTCTGTCTAACCAACCTTATTGTACTTTGGATTCCTAGGTGTCCAATATGTATAATTCTGATAATTTTTTTAATCTATTTTTTAGGAAGGACTATTTTTTCTCCTTTCATTATAATTTTATTGTATATCGAGAGTTCATCCTTGAATGCTATAAAGTGTTTTACACTCTGAGGAGTTGTCTTTTCATCTGGCCAACCTGACATGATATAGTTTTTAACTATTTATAAATCTGTTGTTAACGATCGTGATGCATAATCTATTGGATGATCGTCCTGAAGAAAAATCGCTCCTAATGCTGTTTTGCTTGCATCAGCTGATTATTTAACGTCTTTTTCGGATCGTAGAAACTCAATACTGGCGATATGGATGGCGAAATATTTCCACGTTTCGTCCATCAGGTCGGCGAATAACAATACCCCGCACAGATTTTTAGTTAGTGGATTCATTCAATAGAGCACTAAATAAATAAGGTTCTACTTCTCATCCGTATATCGCATACCAATACATACGCCATAACCTGTCACGTAGGCATCACTAAACCCATGCAATTGAATATGGATAACCAATGGATGTGGTAAGCCCATCGCGGTATTTCTAAACAGGAATGTTTGAGTAATTGAATGTGAAATTCAGACCACGAACTCCGATGGCAACGGATCGTCAAAACCAACATCCAACAGCCATACTATTTTTGCCAATGAATTAAACTTTCCCAATTCAATTTGTATCTTATTCATTGTTCGTATCTCAAGTAACAATCCGAATTTGACTTTCGGAGTGCCAGTAAACAATAACGACTGCTACTCTAAAATATCTGCACCCACCAAAATTGTTGTGTGAACTTCTTTTGATTGCTGCATTCTAGTAGTAGCGGCAAATCCGAAATTATCAGTGAGGGTAATTCATCATACAATGTACGTTGGTAACAGATCCCTGATTTATGGCAAATTGCCTCTAAAAAGCGTATTCGTTTTTTAGAATTTTTAAAAATTCCTCAACTTCCATCAATTCATCTATGCTCGATTCCCTTTCAACTTCAATGCTTGTTGCGGTATCTTATTTACCGACAAATAATGCAGCAGAAATAGGTTCCAACCAGAAATATTGGCTTCAAGAACTTTCAAAGCAATCAAATGCTTTTTCACGGTATTGGCGAAGTAATAAATACATCAACAACTGTGGCGATGACGAACATTGTTTCATGTATGAATTTCTAGGCGTATTGTATTATGGTTAGAGTCCAACAATTAAATCACATCCTGAAGTTCCGTCAAGTTTTCAAATTAAAGTAAAAACCAAACAGTACAGTGATTAAAGCTTTGGCGTTTGGATGGGGAGGTAACGATTTCGAATCTCGATAGGGGCAGAATGCAAAGGGAATTTTCATCAGCAGATTACGATCTGTGATGAAATGGAACACAACTATCACCCCCTGTCGTAACTACCTGCATAAAGTAAGGATGTGAAACGCGAACGGCGAAAAAGTTGGGAGTGCTTCGACTACAGAACTTATTGCAAGGATTAAACAATAAAAAAAAAGTATTGTAAAAATTAATAAAAAGTATTGTAAAAATTAATAAAAAGTATTGTAAAAATTAATAAAGAAAGTTTACAGAAGGCTCTGCAATAATGGGAAGATAATTGCGTTACTGAATTGCGCATCTTATGAACCCTGACATGTGTGGTCTTTTAGAATTTCAACGAGAGTGACGTTGGGAGATTTTCTGCAAAATATCCGAAGTTAGTCTTCAACGCCGGGGTAATACAGCTATAAATATTAGTGAAAAAAGCGAACATAATGGACATTCAATAACTTATCCACAATCTCTAATGAGATGAACCTTGTTTGATAGATCAAATTTGTATATCGTATAGACAGAAATATACCACACAAATAGCTACTCATCAAATTTAATTTATAGTTCAGTGTAACTTGCGTGAATCAAAAATCTAAACATGTATCCATTTATACATCGATAAAATATATTTTGTACAGCTCCAACATACATATATTATTTTTCAAAATTAATATTCATTAATTTTATTCTAAAGAAAATGTATAAAACTACAAATAAACATAAAAGTTTTCAACAATACCGAAACGAAACAAACTTTAAGATTAATCAAATCAAAATGGTACATGACAGTATATGAACTACCACCATCCCAAAATACCTTAACTAAATAAAACATAACAACAACAAAACTCGGCTATAAATAAATTTAATTTTGTCTCAATCTTAATTCAAATTATAATAAATTTTAATTAAACTAACATTTAAAATTACATTATAACAAAAAAAAATCTATTCTTTCAACAACTTCTTGGAGATGATGATTTTGACCAAAAATATATAAGAAAAGATATTTTTTTTTTTTTGACAAAGTCGAATGACTATAAAAATTTTTATTTTGTGTATATTTTGGTTGTATTTTAATTTAAAGGCAATTAATTTAATTTAATTTACAAAAAAGTGTATGTTGTATAAATACAAAAAATGTATGTTAACACAAAATAAATTGAATACAGTAGAATCCATTGTTACTGGATATGATATAAAGGTGGTTTTAACAATACTCGTAAGTTTATTTATATTGGTCAGGCTTGTTGTGGTCAGCAAGAAAATTATTTGACATGCGAATCACAAACGTTATTTAATATATTAGAAACTATGAATTGACACAAACCGCAGCGCAGTACAGTCGAAACTATGGAAGTTGAATACTGAGTGGAGAACTTATAAAAAAACTAACAGTCTTTAGCATCCCAGCAATCAACTTTTTATTGAAGAATAAAGGCACATTCGATTGAACTGATTTAACTGAATAATCTGAGTTAGCTGAATATATCACTTTAGTTTACCTCAGTTAACTCAGATTATTCAGTTAAATCAGTTCAATCGAATGTGCCTTAAGTCACAGAAATTCGTAAAATAAACTAAATTTGTATTTATTTCAAAATACAAAGTTGGGGAAAAGAAATTCGTTATTTTTACGTATATTTCGGGGCTTTATTTAACATGGCTGTACAATCATTCAAATATAATTCAAATATACGCCGTTTTTTCGATAACTCGTTGCCATTTATAGAAGGCAATTTCAATATGCCGCTTTTCCAAAACGCAAAAATTAGCTATCTCAGTTTTCTACTACTAGGGGAATTAGCAAAAATAAACAAGAGCGTTTTCCATGGAAAAAACGAGATGATAATCGCTCGATGCCAGCCAACCAAGCTGCCGCAACTTCTGTCGTGTCATCATGGAGGTGTGGGGCCTGGTGTTATCCTGGTAGAACACGACGCTTCTATTGGCTAATTCTGGCTACTTCTGGTAGATTGCTCCGTTCAGTCGGTCCAATTGTGTCAATCCGCACGGCACCCAAACATCGGGACTTTTTTTTTGCAGTCAGCCGTATGCAAATGGTTTAAAAATGTATTGTGGTCGATTTTCAGCTCCTGGGCGATGCTACTACATTTCGCATGTCGGTCTACTTAGATAATTTCCACGATAGGCCTTCCAGTGCGTGGTTCATCTTTGGTATCGCAATTACCGGAACGGAATCGATGAAACCAAAATTGCTCATGATTGGCTGTAACAGTATCGGGACCATAGACACCATTCACAGTTTCAGCCGCCTGACTTGCGTTTTATTATTTGCAATTTGCTGCGGGGTAATGTGCTATGGTGCTACGGTGCTATGGTGCAATGTGTCGTAGGCGTGAGATGTGAAAAATTATATATTTCGTTTTGTTAAAAATTACTGATATTTTGTTTAAAGGGAGAAAATCCAAAAGTAAAATAATATCATATCTGGATTCTCTTATTGGCTCAATTTAATGCATAAATTGTCAAAATAACGCTTCTTTGCAAAATATTTTCCGTTTTTGATCTTCCTATTTAGCAAATCTAATTTATTTTTTAGTTCTAAATTAGTATTTTTCTTTTACGTTTGTTCTTAAATTATAAATACGAATGTCTTGGATTTGAAAATTGCTATAAAACAGTGCAATTTAAAAATCAATTTGCACAATTTCGAAATAAAAGCGCACTACAATATTTTTTATACCTCAAATTTCCGTCTTGTACATCTCATTTTCGTTTTGTGCAATGATTCAATATTTAAGAAGTAACTTTATAATATGCTATATGGTTTAATTTGTATGCATAATTTTCCGTTAATAGTTATTTTCTTTCGTGTGTCTATAAGGGTTCTTAGTGCCCCAATATTGGCTGTTCTGTTTATTAACAAAGCCAACCAAGTTAAAATGTACCTCATCGATCATAATGATTTTTTGCCAAAAATATTTCTTGCCAAAAATGAAATGGTTTAATAATTTCAACACGTTGTTGCGGCGTTAGATGTTCCGTAATGCATTGTTATCGAGCACTCTCTATGACTATGAAATGCGAACTGACAAATTTCATCCAAAACAAAATGGCAGTCAAACAAAATCTTCCTGTGACACTATTCTTGGGAAAAATATTTTTATAGCATTTTTTGTCTAAATTATATTTTTCTGGCCTACTATTGGAATTAGTCTGGTGTAAATATTTTCGAAACAAAGTTGATTGGGAAACTGTTTTTCCCAACGTTTAAACGCTTAACGTTTAAAGTGTTATGTTTGGAAAATGTTTCGCGGAAGTAGATTTGAGGTGGCTTGTATTTTCGATTTACCTGTTCTTGAGTATTTGCATTTACAGTTTGGCTCTCTTCCGCATCCTTTTCGGTAAACGTTTTAATTCGGTTGTTTAACGGTATTTTGAATTTTTCGACGTTCGACTTCCTACTTATCAGTAGTTTTCCGTTTTTGGGCTATCCGTTTTCCGTTTTACAGAAATACAGCGATCGATACTAGTTTATGTCATAAGAATATTACGTTTAATGATTTTTTTAAAGCTTGTGTCGCTACTGAGCTTTCCCAGAAGTTTATTTATCTGGTCATATGCCATTTCTGGCTTTATATTCAATATGAAGTTGAAATTGATCGTTTGGCAGTACTTGCGGCAGATGGTTTTATGAGCGACCTTGTTACCATACATCTTTTTAAGAAAGGATTGTTCACTTCCGAAAATGTGTTTGTACTTCTGTCAGCCGTACAGGATGAACCACCCACCAGACTGACCACTTCAGTGGTATTACTTGTTGTCGTATATAGAGTAGTAACCAAGCGTTGAATCACTACGTCACTGCGGTTGCTAGATCTCGACGACTGAAAACGCGAGTCAAACGAAACCTTTTCCAAACATAACACTTTAAACGTTAAGTTTTTATAAATTTTTGAAATTTCCCCATATACGTTTCATACATATTGTATGCACATGAAACTACTAAATTAATATCGGTATTTAAATTTTATTTGTTTTTTCTTATGATACATTTATTTTCTGCTGATTTTGTAGGTTAGTTACTTTCGGCTGAGACATTTCATTATAATACATATTTTTTATTAACTTTCTGCTGATGTAGTCGAGACACTATCTGAATTATCGATTTTTTCACTTTCGGCTTGCAACTTTCGGCTAACTTTAACAGTATTATTACGACTAAGTCAACTTGCACCCATTTAAGTGATTATCTCCAGTTTCGTGTAACTCCTCAGATTTTTCGCCACAGTAAGTCTACTGACCTCCTGGTCGAGATAAGTCCAGTGGTTTGGTTCTTTGCAGTATTCTTGTTGGTGTAGTAGTCAGCATACAGCGTATGCCTAGACTTTCATGCTGGTGCAGACGTTGCAGGTGTTTTGTTGCATGATGCTTAATTTAAATAATTTTTCCACAATATTTTTATAGGGAAAAATAATTTCCAATATAACTTTGTTTCAAAACTATTCCACTGTGAAACGATTTTTTTCAGTAAAATTAACACGTGATGAAAATATAAATCCTTTATACCTTGGTAGAGAGAAACAAAAAAAAATCAGTAAAATTATGGCAACATTTTAACACACCTTCAAAAAATAGTATGCGACGAGAAATATTTTTCGCACACTACGACAATTTTATGGTTGAAAAAATATTATAGTGAAATGTCAAGAGAAAAATGAAACGTGGGATGATGTTTTTGTGCTCCTACGAACACGTTCATTGTAGGGTATATACAATTTGAAAAATTTTGTGTTTCGTTAAAATCATTTAATTTCAAATTTTTTAGGTTAAGTTGTCCCCAACCTGTCACTATTTTGACTATAAATTTTGCTATAAAAAGAGCAAACAAAAGTTGCTGTCTTTGTCGCTTTAACGTAATTTAAATATACTCTTCTCTTTTCGGTTTCCCAATATTTTTTACTGAAAAAATTTGTTTCATTGTGGAATCCACGCATAATCGTTTGAGGTTTCATCGGAATTCGTTAAAAAATAACGGAAAGACGGAATATTGTTAAAATCCAAGATTTCATTTGCCGAGTTCCTCTACTTCGGAGATCATTCAATTTGTGATTTTACGGATCACGTTTAATATTTTATTTCGCTGAGATGTTTTATTTAGTGAAAAAAGAGATACAAAATAAATAAAAAATTTCCAGTGGTATAATTACATAAAAAAATTAATGCTCTCTCTTATTTTCCGCTGTTAAATTTCCGCTACCTTATACAGCATGATCTATTCAATCTCTTGCGATTTATTAAATGCTAGTCAGCTAAAATATATTACGATTATTACACGCATTCTGGAGCTCCTAATGTCACATTGACCTTCCCTGTAGTCTCCTTAGATCCAGACCCACCAACACCATAAACAACTGTCCGATTATTCCTTATTGGAAGTTCCAGATTATTGCAACGCTTTTCCATTATGAACGTGGAAGCAGATCCTGAGTACAATTTAACTAATTTTCATGCCAATATGAAGAACTGTTTGTGAGTGCTTTGGTTTTAGCACGGGTTGTGTGCGATTAAACAAATCTATGTCGTTTCTTGAAACTTGTTGTTCTAAATGAAATTTAAGGTACGGTGTTTCTTTCCACAAATACTGCATCGCTATCTAAGAAAACATCTGAATACTAGGTGGTTGATTCGGGTGATTAAAGCGTCGATTGTCAGTTTTAATACTCTCCTTCTATGTAAAAGAATGCAGACTTCTGAGTTGGATTTTATTTAGCATACGACTTAAACGTTCCTATAATCTAATTAGATTTAGCTTCACGTTCCAATATTTATAGACCTCTTTCAACTCCATCGGACATATCTAAGAATTTTCGGATGCTCCCGCTTTGGCTTGATTGATAGATTAATTCTTAAAGATGTGATCGAAATCTATAATCGCGTACTTTTTTCTATCGTATATACAGTTCACATAGTTTTCAAAAGGCTTCGATAAATAATTCCTTCAGATATTGGAATTTTTGTACAGGTACTAAGTTTGCATATTCATAAATCGTTTTGGCAAATAAATCATAAAATATCTACCACTCCGTAGAGTGGCTCATGAAAGGCCGTATATTTATTTTCGCAGCCTCACTTCCACCTGTGCCAATATCGTGTTTATGTTGTCTGTTCGATGAAATCTACTGCTTTTATGATTGGGGCCCATCTCATATATGAATTGTTGGAGAAGTACTCCTACACGCCCTAACTAAGATTAGAAACCAAATCTTCATTATCAACAACACTTTGAATAAAATTAAGAAGCCTTATCATTTTTCCTTTAATTTATCCTCCTGACGCTTTCAATGAACGAAACCTTCCTTCGTTATCCATATTAGATCGCATTAGGTACATAATTTTTTCAAGACCTTGTAAGTTGAAAATTGCATATAATTTAATTATCTAGAATCTACGTTTAGGTAATAATTTGATAAAATTAACAAGGAAGTATTTTTCAATTTTACCTTCCCCCTCCAACATGCGGCACTGTTTAAAATTATTTTGTCTAAATTTCTCTAAGATCCATTTGTGTCCCAAATTAAGGTTTCTTGGATAAACCGGATATATCATTTTTGATTTTTACAAATAAAATCAAATTTTTGGAATTGAATTTCTAAAATTTAGATCGGAAAAGCTTAGATTAGAGTACGTTATATTCAGTGGCGTTTCCTGATTGTGCTCTGAAGGTGTTCTGCTTCGGATTTTGATCACCCAAAATAATTAAAATAACAGTTATTAATTAAGAAAATAATATTACAAAAACTATAATTTAAAATAAAAAATTTTAAAAATAATATTTACTGTAATAAAAATAAAACTTTTAGAATTCGAATAAAAATCAAAAACTGTTTAGTCGTTCGGCGAACGAGCAGAACATCACTAGAAAACGCCGCTGATGTCCAGTTAGCTTAATATAATATATCTTATATCATAAACAAATAAAAATTATCCCCATTTTAATACGATGAGGTAGACCCGTTTGCTATTGACCCCGAAGTTGATCAATCTTTGCAAATGGTATTTACACATTCACTGTATCGAGGATTGGCCAGTACCCAGAGATTTCTAAATGACATGGCATATATGTCTAGTTAGCTTAAGATATCCTTAACAAATAAAAATTATCCCCATTTTAATACGATGAGGTAGACCCATTTGTTATTGACTCCGAAGTTAATCAATCTTTGGAAATGGTATTTACACATTCACTGTATCGAGGATTGGCCAGTACCCAGAGATTTCTAAATGACATGGCATATATGTCTAGTTAGCTTAAGATATCCTAAACAAATAAAAATTATCCCCATTATACGATGAGGTAGACCCATTTGTTATTGAACCCGAAGGTGTTCAATCTTTGCAAATGGAATTTACACATTCACTTAATCAAGGATTGGCCAGTACCGAGAGATTTGCAAATGACATGGCATATATCTCTAGTTAGCTTAAGTCATCCTAAACAAATTAGAATGATCCCCATTTTAATACGATGAGGTAGACCCATTTGTTATTGACCCCGAAGATATTCAATCTTTGCAAATGGAATTTACACATTCACTGAATCGAGGATTGGCCAGCACCCAGAGATATCCAACTGACATGGCACATATGTCTAGTTAGCTTAAGATATCCTAAACAAATAAAAATTATCCCCATTTTAATACGATGAGGTAGACCCATTTGGTATTGACCCCGAAGTTGTTCAATCTTTGTAAATGGAATTTACACATTCACTGTATCGAGGATTGGCTAGCACCCAGAGATTTCCGACCGACATGTTATATATCTCTAGTTGGCTCAAGACATCCTAGACAAAAAAAAACTATCCCCATTTTAATACGATGAGGTAGACCCATTTGTTATTGAACCCGAAGGTGTTCAATCTTTGCAAATGGAATTTACACATTCACTTAATCAAGGATTGGCCAGTACCGAGAGATTTGCAAATGACATGGCACATATGTCTAGTTAGCTTAAGACATCCTAAACAAATAAAAATTATCCCCATTTTAATACTATGAGGTAGACCCATTTGTTAGTGACCCCGAAGTTGTTCAATCTTTGCAAATGGAATTTACACGTTCACTGTATCGAGGATTGGCTAGTACCCAGAGATTTCCGACCGACATGTTATATATCTCTAGTTAGCTTAAGTCATCCTAAACAAATAAAAATTATCCCCATTTTAATACGATGAGGTAGACCCATTTGTTATTGACCCCTAAGTTGTTCAATCTTTGCAAATGGAATTTACACATTTACTGAATCAAGGATTGGCCAGCATCCAGAGATTTCCAAATGACATGGCATATATGTCTAGTTAGCTTAAGATATCCTGAACAAATAAAAATTATCCCCATTTTAATACGATGAGGTAGACCCATTTGTTATTGACCCCGAAGATATTCAATCTTTGCAAATGGAATTTACACATTCACTGAAGCGAGGATTGGCCAGCACCCAGAGATATCCAACTGACATGGCACATATGTCTAGTTAGCTTAAGATATCCTAAACAAATAAAAATTATCCCCATTTTAATGCGATGAGGTAGACCCGTTTGCTATTGACCCCGAAGTTGTTCAATTTTTGCTATTGGAATTTACACATTCACTGTATCGAGGATTGGCCAGTACCCAGATATTTCCGAACGACATGTTATATATCTCTAGTTAGCTTAAGACATCCTAAACAAATAAAAATTATCCCCATTTTAATACGATGAGGTAGACCCATCTGTTATTGACCCCGAAGTTGTTCAATCTTTGCAAATGGAATTTACACATTCACTGAATCGAGGATTGGCCAGCACCCAGAGAAATCCAACTTACATGGCACATATGTCTAGTTAGCTTAAGATATCCTAAACAACTAAAAATTATCCCCATTTTAATACGATGAGGTAGACCCGTTTGCTATTGACCCCGAAGTTGTTCAATCTTTGCAAATGGAATTTACACATTCATTTAATCAAGGATTGGCCAGTACCGAGAGATTTGCAAATGACATGGCATATATCTCTAGTTAGCTTAAGACATCCTAAACAAATAAAAATTATCCCCCAGCCGCCCCGGTAGCAAAGTTGTCAACATGCCTGCTCCAGCGACCGGAGGTCCGGGTTTGATTCCCGATGGTGACAAGGAAAAAATTTCACGGCTGGTTTTAGGATCAATGAATTAATCAGTCATTATCCGAAATGAAAATTTGATTATGAAACCTCATTTAGGGGGCCAAATCCCTTGATGGGATATAGTGCCAGAGAGAGAGAGATAGAGAGAGAGAGTTGCTATTGATCCCGAAGTTGTTCAATCTTTGCAAATAGAATTTACACATTCACTGTATCGAGGATTGGCCAGTACCGAGAGATTTCCAACTGACATGACATATAGGTATAGCAATGGCGTGTCCTGGTTGTGCTCTCAAGGTGTTCTGCTTCGGATTTTGATCACCCGAAATAATTAAAATAATAGTAATTAATTAAAAAATTTATAATAAAAATAAAATTTTCTGTAATAAAAATAAAACTTTTAGAATTAGAATAAAAATCAAAAATTGTTTAGTCGTTCGGCGAACGTGTAGAACATCACTAGAAAACGCCGCTGGTTATATTACGATTATGTTTCACCCAAGCATACGATTAACATAACATTAAACATAATTTTAATCATAAATCGAATAGCCAATCACAACAAAAGATCTATGGCTTTAATTCAATTCAAATGTCTCCTAATTTGATTTTCCAGCAAAATAATAAACAATTCGTTTATTTCCATAATCATAATATTTACGACGGTGCTATATTTAGACCACATACGTAATTCTTTAGATCATGACATATTTTACATATTTCCATACATTATAAAGTAATATTCGTGCATGACCTTTGCTTGTCAATAACAATAGCTTTCACATAATATATACATAAATAATTAGTTAAATCACAAAAGCAAACTATCATCATTATCGACGTCATTCTAAATAAACACTAAACGAAAATTTTCCAACCATTCCACCAGAAACAAGCATGATAGCAGCTCAAACCAAAAACGAAAAAATATTTTTTTGTTTTCCAGGTAACAGCAACAACAAAACCTCTATACACTCCATATTTTACATGTGTTTGTACGCATACAGTTACGTACCATATTCAACGAAAGTATTCTTGGGGTATCCACCCGCTTTTCAATGCCGTTTACAGTTGCTCTTTTTATGAACCGTCATTTTCATTCATTATTTCTTTTATAGCTAGCTAACATTTATTTATTTTACTTCTTTCTTCGTATACGTTAAGTATTTTTCACACCACCCCAGCCACATCCTCTCTCCCATTTCTCATTTTCTAAAGTTTCTCATTTACTGTATAAAAATATATTTGTATGCTTGTAATTGTTGTTGTATACGATACGAGTATCAAACAATGAAAATTTTAGCCGGGCGTGACGTCATTCCAAGAAATTTTGAAAATGACGCTGAAAATAAACAAAAATACGAACGATTCGATTTTCATTTTCTTTTTTTCTTTTTTCAATTCAGGAAAATTCAACAAGTGCTATGGTAACCATTATACATAATATGATTGTGTATAGCTGTAGGTTGGAATTTTCAGGATATACGATAGCATTGTACTAAGATACTTGTTGTTGTTGGTGTTATTATTCTCGATTTTTCTTATTTTATCCAATTTAATGTGTTGTTGTTGTTGTTGTTGTTGTTGTTGTTGTCGTGTTATGAATTGATAAGAACATGTAGTGGTGAATTTTGTTGTTGTACATATACGTGCTTGATGATTTTTAAAGCTCTGCTTTTTCTGTGCGGGGAAACGTACCGGGACATGAATGAATGATTGAGATTAAAATACTGGGAAAATGTGAAATTGAATCAAAATGGTATACAAAATTAATAAACAGAAATTATTGAAATGAAATAAGATTTGTTTTGCCCTTTAAACATTCATATTTTGTCTGTTGCGGGTTGGATCTTTGGAGGTTTGGGGTGGATTAATTTTGCAATATTGATTAAAATGTTGCATAATCAATAATTTTATTATATTTTGATTAGTTTCCAGTCAAAATGAGATGAAACAGCACGTTTGCAACAATAATTTTATGTGCGAGCGTGTTATAACCTGACGAAAATTAGCTCAGGATTGTTTTTTTTATTTTTACGGGATTAGTATGAAATTGAATTTTGATAAGAAATTTACGCCATAGCAAATTTTGTTGAATTTTACATTGTGCTTCAATACATGTACCAAGCACACAATTTGTCGATAAAAAAATATCAATAAAAAAAATTTTTTTAGGAGAAACTGGAGAAGGCAAAGGCTGCTAGACTTATTTAAAGTGAACCATTTTCATCAAAAAATATTATTTATATAGTTTTGTTTTTGATCACCCAGAGATTTAATTGTTTTTTTAATTGATAACATTTGGGCCAAGATTTTTTAAATTTTACTTTTTGTTTTTCCTTTCCCTTTCGCTCAAACATCCATTACAAAATGAAAACAATTGAGACACTTGAGTTCAGTGCTGCTTTAGTTTAGTTCGCTTTAGTCAGTTTGAAAACCAAATACGTTTTATATTGTTTATCGTTACACGTGACAAAACAACTACGTAACGATTTAGAGTTGTGCAATAATTTCGTACGATATTATTGCTAACGATGCTAACGATGCTACGTCACCTCCACCAGATGAATTATAGTGAAGAAGATGGCTTTATATAGATCGTTTAACTAATTGGGCGTGATACCGAGAGGTATCCGTTCTTTAAGACGTTTGATCTTTCGATAGTAATTATTTTCTATTTTTGCTTGCCGTCGAGATGTCGCTCGACCCTATGATAGATGTTACGTACGTTATATTTAATTAATTATAAACAACTTTTTGTTTAAGTTTTCATTTAAAAATCATTTATTAATAAAAAAACTATTTTTTTTTAATTTGATGATGCTGGGGCTACACAATCTGGACTTGTTTTCATAAACAAAATCCAGTTTTTACCAGTAGTCTGTTTTTTACGGTTTTAATTCGTTTAAGGGATCCTACTCGGGGTGGAGCTCGGGTCCCTTCTCTTATTCTTTTTTCTCACCTCAAACGATTTTGATGAAAATTGCTGATGGATTTTTTTGAGTACACCAGTGGCACTATTCGGATAGAATAAGGAACTGGAGAAAGAATTTTTGCAAGGATTCCACAGTGAAACAAATTTTTTCAGTAAAAAATAATATAGGAAATCGAAAACAGAAGAGTATATTTAAATTACGTTAGAGCGACAAAGGCAGCAACTTTTATTTGTTTTTTATAGCAAAATTTATAGTCAAAATAGTGACAGAGATTGGGGGCAACATAATCTAAAAAATATGAAATTAAATGATTTTAACGAAATACAAAATTTTCAAAAATTTATTTTACCCACGTTTCATTTTTTCTCTTGACATTTCACAGTAATATTTTTTCAACCATAAAATTTTCGTAATGTACGAAAAATATTTCTCATCGCATACTATTTTTTGAAGGTGTGTTAAAAATGTTGCCATAAAAAGTATTGAGTTTCATACTTTTTATGGCACCATTTTCCCCACTTACTCTATTATTCTGCCAGTAAATTTTACTGAAAATTTTAGTTGTGTCTCTCTGCCAAGTAAAGGATTTGTATTTTTATCTGTATAAAAAATTGTTTCACTGTGGAATTCATGCATTATGGTACTATTCCATGGACAAAACAGAAAAATTTTGCTGAACATCTGGCAAAGACAAGAATTAAAATTTAAATTAGAGCGACTGAGACACAACATTTTTATTTTATGGTAGAAAAAATTGGAGATATTTTGAAATCAAAGAAAACTAACCTTACATTTTTTAAATAAATAACCAAAAATCTTTATTTTTAAAAATTGACAATATTTTATATCGTAAAAATTAATAATATTTTTGAGATGAGCAAGATCATGTTGTTTTATTATTTTGATTAATTTACCCAAATTTCTAAAAAAGTTGGAGGAGAAATTTTTGACAAGTTCGTAAATTAACCTAAAATTTCACAGTCATGCAGCAGCCAAAAAATTCCTCAAACATTTTAAAATTCAAATAAATTATGAAATAAATAATAAATTAGATAAATTTAACAAAAATATTTTATAAATATTTAGATTTACACAGTAATAAATCTAGTGAATAAATATTTAAGTTTAAAATTTGAGTCATTCATATTCAAAACACCGTTGTCCATCCCACAGTACGAGCTAGATTTGATCGTGAATTTCATGAATGACGTTGAAGATGAAACACGACGAAAGTATATCGGTGACCAGTAGTACGAGTCTAGTGCAAATGTTTCAGTACTGGAAGACAATGAAGAAAGATTGTGAACAACAGTTCATGGACAATGCAAGTGGTATGATGATTGAAGATCACTTGGCTAGTCTTTAATATTAATCTGTGGTTTATATATTCGTAGAAAATCAACAAAGAGATTGCATTTCAAACAAATTTAACCGATACATTGGCCAATTTGGTTACTGGCGTAAATATGTCAAAAATTTCCAAGTATTTGGTGTTTTATTGGAAAAATCGAGAAAAATGTATGGTTATCGGGTCGATATCATGCACAAGGAAGTGATTCGAATGTCTGGAGATTTATCGTATGAAAATAAGGTCTGGTGATTTATCGGCGGTAAAAAAGACGGTGAAAGAAATGATAATGAAGGGGGAATCGAAAAGGATGATCCAATTACTGAGGGTAGTACTAATGTGCAGGATCCAAAGCAAAGGCCAAGGCTAAAGCAAAAAAGCGACGTCAACATAGTTCAACCGTACCAAAATGTAAAGTAACGATAAATGGTAAACTAAATACGATATCTTTCTTGGATCCCGTATTTATCGATATAAAATCAAATTTAAGCGATATGAAGAGTTCGAATCGATCTTTTCTAAATACGCTGGAATCGAATAACTCTGAAATTTTATTTCATTACTATAATCCGTACTGGGATAAAACACCAAATGAATTTATACTCAATGAGGACCCACCCGTTGTAAATGAGAAATTGTATATGCAACAATATTTAGGGAAATTACAATATAGTGATAATATAAACAGTTCGATTAGTAAAAAATGATTTAAAAGCCTTGCAAAGTGTTGGGCAAATTGTCGAGGAGGTACTCAAACAATTGACTGAGGATAAATGTAAATATATATTTACTACCACATATATGCCCTATAAGAAGAGACAAAATTGAAGGCTGGAATTAGGCTAGCTCTTGATATGACCACACTTACAATAATTGCGGTATCTACCACGTTATAAGGAATGAGTACAAAGCGCCGAATGTCGAAGGGCCGAATGTCGATGGGCCGAATGTCGATGGGCCGAAAGTCGAAGGGCCGAATGTCAAAAGGCCGAATGTGTCGAAGGGCCGAATGGGCCGAATGTCGAAGGGCCAAATGTCGAAGGGCCGAATGTCGAAGGGCCGAATATGCCGAAGGGCCGAATGTGTCGAAGGACCGAATGGGTCGAAGGGCCGAATTTTTTTGTTTTGTTTTTAGAAATATATTTTTTTTAAATTTGTTGTTTTATTGAATATTTTGTAAATTTTTTTTTTATTAAACATAAATGAATTTTTTATGAATTTATGTATTTTAGTATTTTTCATCACGTATCCAGTCAGCGGTACATTTTGGTGAAGAAAAATTTTGTCATGCGCCACCAATAGGTATATCCCTTTTCCTGCTCGTTAACACAATTGTGTGGGTACTGTAAAAGTTCCATGTCAAAAATTTATTTTTGTATGTGTTTTGACCCAACTCCGAAAACGTCCAAAAAAAAAAACAATATAATTATATACACAATTGTGTTGGTTGTACTTCCACACAAGCGAAATTTTTGGCGTAAGTGTAAATGACGTATACATCGCCGAAATCGGGTAAAAAAATTCTTTATATGATTGTATGCCTATCATTTTTAGGAGGTGCAACCCAAAAATTTCGGAAAAATCACCATGTTTTCCTGGAAAATTCTCTGTTGTTCCAAAAATATTTTTTTGATTTTTTCATTCAAAAATTAAAAATCTGTCGTTTTTATTTATCAAATTTTAATTTTAATGATAAAAATTCGAATTACACTGTCATGAAACGGGTAACAAATTACATTTTTGCGTTATTTTAATAAAACTTTTTGATTCCCCATTTTTCCCTTTTTTTATTTTTTCAATATTTTTGTTAGTTTTATTTATTTTCATTATTAATAATTGCTTCGTCAACCTTGCAGGCACAGATCAAAGATTTTTTATCGCTCTTATCGCTTCTTCTGATAGTGCCACAAATGTTAAAAAAAATCAACTTTTGTAAATATAAAACTTTCTTTTAATGTAATTTTAATTCGTTATACACCTTAGAGGATAGGGGTTGCCCCCAAACCCCCGCTTTTCCAGAATTTATACAATTCTTCAAGTGGCAAATTTTATTTATAATTTTAAACTAAGTAAAAAAATAATAAAATTTTCCTAGAAAAATTGCAAAGTTTTCCCGGAAAAATTACTTGTGCTGTCAAAAAACTGTTAAAATACAATGTTAATATCAAAATTTAAAAAAAAAATTACACATTTGTACTATTTTGAATAAAATAATACGCAATTTGTCACCAAAAAAAATAAAAAGGTCAATATTTTCCCGGAAAATGTGATAATTTTCTCGAAATTTTTGGCTTGCACTTCCTAAAAGATGCACAATCCTACAAAGAAAATTTTTTAAATAAATTTCATCTTACCCAAATTGTTTTGTCAAAAACGCCATTACATACTATGATTTTTTACCCACACAATTGTGGGTAAAATAGTCCACTTAAGTAGTGCCATTTTTTTGTTTGAAAAAGGGATATGAAACAAAATAAAATAATTAAATTAAACAAAATAATAAAAAAATATATTTCTAAAAACAAACAAAAAAATAAAACAAAAATTCGGCCCTTCGACATTCGACACATTCGGCCCTTCGACACATTCGGCCCTTCGACACATTCGGCCCTTCAACATTCGGCCCTTCGACATTCAGCCCTTTGAAAATCGGCCCTTTGACATTCGGCTCATCGACATTCGGCCCTTTGATATCATAGCGTTTATAATATGTCTCAGGAAGATCCTCATTGAACTTTCGTTAATGAATCGTGAATTATTTTTGCGTGTTGGTAACACCGCTAAAAGATTGTTTACTATAGAACCACTACTCGGTCGTGCTGTAGCATCACAACTAGACGCAAATTTCTTAAAAGTTGTGTCCAGTGCTATCCATTAACCGATCGTGAAATTCAACGTACTTTAATGGAACTGCTTAATCAAATGGATGGTTTCAATTCGTTGGGCCAGGTTAAAATGATTATGGCTCGACCGAATGGCGGTTTATGAATAAAAGTAAGTCTTTGAATAAAAAAATATGAACTCATATGAACGCTACACGATGATTGAACTTGCATTTCCAGAGACTCATTCATTTAACTGATGCTAGCAGTTCACAATGCAGATGCGGTGGTATGCAACAAGAGCCGAAAAAAATATTTGGTCAAATTTATTAAAAGTATGCGTTTCATTGTTGCACTAATTGCACACGCGGGATTTGCGGCGCGGTTTTTGCCCCGAATATCATTGAACGGCACGTGGATTAAATTTACCACTAGATCAACCAACAGATTTACATTTACAAAGAGGGCGACGAGGTCCACGACCATTTCAGATTTGGTCACCTATTTAAGATCTTACCCGAGAAGATATTGGGGATGAGCCACCATTATCGATCAAACAAATTGATCGATTACGATATTTGGAAGAATATCGGGTAAAATAGTAAAAGTAAAATATTTTAAAACTATTGTATTTCTTATAAAGGAAGACATTTATTAATAAATTTAGACTGAAAGAACCAGAACTAATTTTTTCTTTGGTGATTTTATCTTGTACTCTCTGGATGGGCAAATATCATCATTTAAAAAGGTGGCTCACAAAGGAAATCTAGCCGTAAAAAAATAATAAGTAGGGGAAATAGTTCGTTACCTTTTTTGGGTGACATTGAAACAAAGAATTTTCTTATTTCGTATGAACTTTATTAAACCAACACACTCGAAAAAAAATTTGATATGCGATGCAAATAGTTACGTATATGAATCCAGCGCAAAACTATATCGTTTTTAGAAGTAAGCTTTGCATCATATTCATAACAGAAGCGTTATAGTTTGCATTATCCCTTTCGTGTTTTACTAACACAATTGTACGAGTAGGGCAAAAGCACCATGTCAAAAATGTAACGCCATTACATACTATGATTTTTCACTCACACAATTGTGTGGTTTGGGTTTCAATTGAGCCATTTTATTTTATTTTTTGGTTGAGAAAGGGTTAAAATATGTAATAAATTACATTTAAAACGAATTGATGCAACTTATGACTTAACTGTAGAACTGGGTGTAGATTGAAATTGAAACTGTATCGATACAGTTGCATCATAATTTGGGTGGATTTCAATGCAGGCAAAATATGTCGTAAATTTTGTTGATACTAATTCGAAAACTGCGAAGCAGTGTTTTTTAAATTCGATTTTGTCTGCTTCTCCTCCTACTGTAAAATAGATTTTACAGAAATTTACTAAATGAAATTTACGAATTTTGTTATAAATTAAAGCCGTTGATATTTTATGCTTCATGAGTTTTTAAAATCTCTATAGCAAAAATTCAGATGTCAAGCAAGTCAGCAGACTGTGCTCATCAAACTACAAATATATGAGAAATATTTTAAGCTTATATTGAAAGAATATACACAATGCTTTAGCGAATTATTATAAATTCGCTAGACAATTATTAACCCCAGACAGAAGCTCAAAACAGAACAAGAACGAAGGCGGCGAGCGAAATCGCCTGTCATATTACAAAACACAGAAAACATGCAATACAAACACAACCATCGACGCAGGCGACGACGATTGTTTCGTTGAAATAAATTTAGAGTCGTATAAATACATTTGCCTGCCGGCGATGTCGCTTTAGTAAACACAACAAGCGCGTCAGCGTTGAAGCGACAAAACAAGAAAAAGAATAATAAATTATCCCTAAAATATTTTATTTATCTTTTTATCTATTTATTTTTTTTTTTACATAAACAATTGTGTACAGCATTCAGATTTGATTGAAATTCATTTTAAAACAGTTGTAAAAAATGTTTACCAACATAATAATCTGAAACTTATTTTGGTGGTACTGCAGCGCCGGCGACAAAATTAGAATAGATTCTAAAACAATTCAGCGACAATATCGTCGTCGCCAGCGACATTGGTTGAGTTAGCATCCTATGGTTTACGTGTATTTTATTTTGACAGGCGTTGTTGCTGGTCGCTGTATCTATGGTTCTGGTTATACCTTATTTCTATTTTTGTCGCCGACGAAACAATGTTGCCAACTGTTTTTTATATACATATAAGTTGGTATCATTTAACCGCCATATTATTAACCATTTTTTTCAATTTAGTAGGCTAACGCCATAACGTCATTTGTCAAAACACAGAAGGTTATGCCGTTTGTGGTTGTTTTTTATCGCCATACGTTGACGCTTTTGTTCTGTTAGCTACAGCGATGTCGCGGTGTTATTTTTTATTTATTCGTCGACGCTCGTCGTCGTCGCTCTTGTTCTGTTTGTAGCTTAATATAGAAATTTCCTTCCGACACAAGTACTACATTAGTTTTAGACGCAACTACATCGTAAATATTTTCAATGCATGCTTTGCGTCTAAATGTGTTACATGATTCCTTCGTATAAGCCTCGATGCAAGGGTTACATCGTAAACCGCTGCAAAATTTTCAAGTGTGAAATATCTGCCAAATTGATCGATGACCTTTTGCCATTTTTCTGATAGAGCCATAATCCCATCACTGTAGAACTTCTGTGGTTTTAGAGGCGAAAAATTGAGACAACTCATTTTCGCAGGCCTCTTTTGAATTTAGTGTAAAACCATTAAGATGCATGGACCGGAATCTATACTATATGGTGGGTGCATCAAAACTTCACAGCCAAGCTCTCTCAGTTTCTGCCGGGTCATCAATGATGTGTGTGGTTTACCATTATCATGATGGAACCCAACGCCCTTTCTGCTGATCAATTCTAGCAATGCCTCCTAAACTACAGGCCGTTTACACCAAATGATGACGACGCGCTATGTCGACGTTTTTGTTGTTTTCTCTAGTTGTTTTGTTAGTGTAAATATCTTAACATTAGTACTGCGCAGTCGCGGTTTAGACCTAAATTGATGTCATGTGCGAAAAATGAGAGTAGTAAGAGGCCTGTAGTTTAGGAGGCATTGATTCTAGACGTTTTAACTGAATTGCTTGTCTTAAACGCATTACTTGCTGACAGTAAAGATAAAAATCAATCGTTTTGCCTGGTGGCAGCACCTCATAATGCACGATTCCTTTCCAATCCCACCAAACATACAGCATTACCTTTCTTGGCGTCAATCCTGGATTTGATACCGTTTGGAAAGCTTCACCTCGTTTCGGCCATGATCTTTTTTGCACAACGTTGTCGTATCTTATCCAGTTTTCATCACCAGTAATCATTCGCTTTAAAAATGTTTCGCAGATTGAAATCCAGTCTATTAAATTTTTAACTGATAATTCTTGTGGTACCCAAACGCCAAGCTTTTTTTTGTATCCAGGTATTTCCAAATGGTTAAAAACTGTTTTGTGATCAATATTTAGTTCTTTGCCAATTGCATGGCTGCTTATATGGCGGTCTTCTTCATTTTTCTGCATGATTTCATCGACTTTTCCAGTCGTTGGTTGACCAGAGCGAGGTGCATCTTTCAGATCCAAATTTCGAACCATTTCTTTGCTACTGAAATAAAATTGCAAAAGATATCGATTTTTTTCATTATTTATCTCCATGTTTAAAATGTTGTACCTTTTTATTCACTTCACCGATTTTAATGTTTTGTATGTCAAAGTGCAAGTTAAAATGTCACCAAAATGTCAAACACACGTTGCCCGATACGATCAATGGTTACTGAGATATATGAATGTAAAGCCATCTACCGGGAAAAGATCACCTCGATTTAATTTCTTTACTTTTTCCCATCTCGCACGATTTTAATAAAAAGTGCTCGGGTAGTAAAAACCGATTGTGATGGGTCCAGATTTCGGGAAAATTCCAGGAACTAGGATTACTAATTTCTGGATAATGTATTTAGTACATTATAGTTGATTATGAATGAAATAGGCCGTCATGTTGCATGATGTTGCACCATGCTACGTGATGGTGCACCGTGTTGCATAATGTTGCACTATGTTGCACCACGTTGCTTGGTGCTGCACAATGCTGCGTTATGTTTCAACATGTTGTGTGAGGTTGCACTACGTTGGGGAACGTTGCATCATGTTTGGTCATATTCCACCTTGTTGCGTGATGTTGCTCGAGTTTGCGTCTTATTGAGGGATGTTTTGTGATGTTCCACTATGTTGCGTCATAGTGGCTTCAAACCTTCTTTAAACATTTTGTTTTGCTTGAAAGTTTGATAAAATTTGGTGAGACACGTTTTTCGATTTTAAGACAACGATTACAAGGAGTTCCCATTTCTGGCTAATTCATTTAGAAGTCCTCCAGATGGGTTAGCATATTGCACCATGTTGCACCATTTTTCACCATGTCGTACTATGTTGCATGATGTTGTAATGTGATATTGCGTGGGATGCACCATGGTGTGGGTGTTGCACCATGGTGTGGGATGTTGCATCATGTTGCGTCATATTGCGTGATGCTGTACTATGTTACTCAATATTGCACCACATACTGGGAGGTTGTTGGAGATTGTACCATGTTGCGACATGTGTATCAAGTTGTACCATTTTATTTGCACGATTTTGTAGTATGTTTTGTTCTATTTTGCGCCACTGTAACAAATTTCCAGATAAAAATCCTAATTTACCACAGACTCTGTTACTGTTGATCCAGCACCGTATTTTGTAGCCAGCTTGGTTTCATTGAAGGGGGGAGTTATTTTCTGGACCGTTGGAGTGCTTGAATTTGCCGTGAAAAAAATAGAAGTGGTTGAAGGTCACTATTTCGGTTTCGAAGATATAACAAATAATAATTTTATGTTCCATCATAGCGTCTTTTTGAAAATAAGAGTAACAATAATAATTTGTGGCATTCGCTATCTAATTAAGGTTTTTTTCGCCTTAAAAGTGCAGCCGGGGTTTGCGGGTTTTCTTCATTCGTAAAGATATTTTGGCTCGAATGATTTAGGTAAAAATTACAGAGATAACGGTTTTCAAAATGTTAGGAATAGATTGGTATGAGTCCTAGTTTTATAAAAAATTATTTAGAGTTTTTTGGATCGAACGAAGTTGGAAGTTGACCATTTACTCAAATTTGAATATACGGCTGGTACTAGCCACTTGATCAGCATTCACTCTATTACGTGCCATCTCAAATCATTAATTGCTATTTCCAGCCCAGGAAGTTCTTGGAAAAGACAATAGACAACTTTCATATAAATTTATAGAGACATTTCAAAGCTGAAAATTTGTACTAGTCCTGATATTTTGGAAGTTGACCATTTACCCAAATTTAAACATACGGGTGAGGCTGGTCACTT
Organism: Nephrotoma flavescens; assembly: GCA_932526605.1. NCBI lineage: Eukaryota > Metazoa > Arthropoda > Insecta > Diptera > Tipulidae > Nephrotoma > Nephrotoma flavescens. The sequence continues at coordinate 13,276,099 of OW052221.1, forward strand.
GGTCAGCATTCACCCTACCATGCACCATCACTAAACAACAATCGCCAATTCTGGCCAGGAAGTTCTTGGAAGATATAGACTGGCTGGCACTGGGGAGCTTATCATAGTTAGTTACCTATCACCAACTAAAAACATAAAAAACCATTTCCGGCTTAGAAAGTTCTTAAGAGATACAAATTTTTATTTAACTTAACCTGAGATTTTACAACTTGGCCATTTACTCAAATTTCAACATACGGCTGGTGCTGGTCACTTGGTACCTACTTTTTCTCGACTGAGGCGTTCTAACAAAATTTAAAGATTTTACTAGGACCGAAACATACAAGAATAGACGTCTAAAAGTGCAAAAGGCACCCAGGTACCTCTTTACTCACATTAGAAAAGAAGGAATTTTTTAATTTGAAATGTCGGTTAGAAACGTTACGTTTGGTAAGTATGAATTCTATTACACCAAAGTAAGTAGTTATTAACGGTAGAATCTCAAATTTAACTACATATACTTTATACAATACACCACATAAATTATCATTAATCGATTAAACGTGTACTTATAATAATTTACAACTATACATAAAATGATGTAATTTCAACATTAGTGGTATAATCGCGAAAATATACGCGCATTTAACCCACCTACAGTGACCTGCTGCAAGTCATAAGTGATAAGCAAATCACCAAATAAAATTTTATTAATTATCAATCAAACACCTATATCAATCAATTAATGACCATATGTGAAAATATTTGCGAATAATGTTGCGTGTTACGGTTATTATTATGATGATGAACTAAAAGAAGGTGTGAAGCGAGCCCTTTTCGATCGTAATCAAATATTTTTATGTGCGATAAGATAAGATTGCATATAAAGTGACAGGCAAAATTTTTTTGTACGTAAATTTCATTGTGATATAAAACCAACGTTTGATGACGTATTAAATGAAAAAGTGGGCCAAAAACTGGGTGGGTGCTATAAATAATGTACCTGTTGCTTGTTTGAAGGACGTGTTAATGTATCAAAAAGCACAACATAACAACTTTTAGATTAGCCCAACCTTCAACGAGTTACGAAACAAATAACGAAAAGAAAACCCGAAAAAATATGTAAAACATAAAAAAACGATTTTCCAAAACAAATAATAAATTCATTAAAGAAATTTTCATCTTACAACATTTTATACTTCATCTCCGTTATTATGATCTTACAGCTTGATTATTATCCTCATTTTATTGAATTTTCCGTTTTCGGAGTTTAAAATTTTTCTGTATATGGTACTTTACAGTAGTAATGATATGACCACGCCCAATATGATAAAGAAAACGTGTATACGAGAACGTCCTTGAAAATTGTTTTAAATAAACGAATCCTTATAGCATTTCATTTATACCGCAGAATTACCGTCCAAATATTAAATGGATTGCGCTAATCACGGGAATAATTTTTTGTGCAAATTTTTAACTAGCATGCCCATTCTGTGAAAAACAATTATTTACCATACCTAGACAATCTATAAATATTATACCTATATGAAAATGTTCATTCAGGTTCTTTTGTTTCCACGTAAAGAGGCCGCAATACTTTAACACTAAACATTTTTCTTACCATTTTTGTCATTTTCAATAGACGCATGCAGAAAATTATTTTATTCCCATTTAAAGTACATTTTGTCTCCAAATCCGAAACCCAAAGATTCATTCCAACAAAATGTAACTCGAAACACACTGTAATATTCTCCAGAGTGGTTACCAGGCAAAGAAGAAAAATTATTTCAATTGAATTGTATATTAAAATATCATTGCTCCGTCTCTATCAATAAATGTAAACAACACTATTGCACAATATAAACAATAATGAAAAATAAATAAAAATAAAAAATGTATTAAACGCATACATTTTTTATAATATTTATTTCTTAAATCAAATTTAGTCTAAGAAGGAATCTGTAAGGTAGTAAAATATGTATACACGAAAAAAAAATATCTACATGACAACGCGGCTTTTTGGAACTTAATAATAATAATAATAATACAAATTCTTAATCTTTAAGCTTCGCGTCATTGTTACGCAGAATGAATGGCAAAAGGAAATACAACAGCAACAACAAAAATTAATTGTTCTTGCTTATGTACGGTGTGCTATATATGCAGAAAGATCAAAAAACCCCAGCAGCAGCGGACAAAATCTCAGTACCAACTTTACGTTTTACATTTTAACCTTTCATGCTATACAAGTTACGTATTTACGTAGTAAATGGTAAAAGATGAATTATCTCATATTATACGTATAAATCTGGACCATAAAATGGGCTTTAAGAATCCAAAAGAAACTCACAATGTAATTTATCATTTCGTTTCTTCTCAATGAAATGCTTTTTGGCGTATGGTATTTGTATAAAAGAAGGAATGAAACTAATTTTTATTTTTTCTATATACCTTAGTAGTTCATTGAAATATTAAACTCTGTGCTCAGTTATGTCAATGATAACGATAAGCGAAGGCTTACTAAAATTCTGTAAGTTCATTCCAGGTCATGTGCATTTTAGAAAAAGTTCCTTTAAAAGTAAATAAATCGTGAGGACGCGTCTATATTCCAAGCTAATAACCATTTTGATTTTATTGTGGAAGTTAAAACCTTTTCCTACATTTTTCTGGTCGAAACTGGATCAAAGTCGATAGTTAAATTCATAAATTATATACGTATGCCGTTTTAGAAGAAAACCTGAAAACCTGAAAACCTCATTTGTTACGTATGTGTTAGTTCCACGCTGTTAAGTAAACTGCTAATTAGAAGAAATTGAAAATTGGCTTCAAACTTGGATCTCGGAAAAGATGAAACGAAAACTGCCTGAGAAGTGGGAAAAAGTCGTAAGCAGCGATGGACAAAATTTTAAATTTAAAAAAACCGACCGAATTAATTTGTACTCCAAATAAATATAAATATTTTTAATAAATCGAACAAATTAAATTTAAGTAACATTTGGAGGTAGACTAATGCTGTGTGCCTGACACCGATTTTTTCGACTAAATTGCCGACTTTTCATTTCAAGTGTGCCTGTTATTAACCGCCAGGCGGACAACGAAAAGTTTACTCGCGAGGTTGCTTTTCAATATGGTTGCCACTGTAACAACCTTTAACATTCAAATGAGATACTAACTGTTGCTAACAGATGTATTGCTTGTAGCGTACCTTGGTGCGGTCGACATATTTTCGGCTATGACTCGTCGGTACGGCGTGGGTGGCCCAAGGTTACAAGCAATCGAGAATTAACCGCTTTTCTTAATACTAACTTTACTCTTAATTGAAAGTTACAGTCACATAACACGCTAGTCAACCCACCAATTTTAATTTCATTCCCTATTCTTTCTTAATTCAAAGACTCATGATTATCAGCAAATTTTGGTTAAACACGGTAAAAAAATAAACATAACGGTTCACAAAACCAAATAGAAATTTAAAAGAAAATGATATACAATGTACCAATCTAGAATAATATTAGGAAAAAAAATGAATAACTTGCCAAAATTCCAAAGTATAAAGGAAATGATCACAATATACCGCTGCTTCCTTGTTCTGCCACTACCGCTTCACCGCAAACCGCAATCACTCGTGCACCCCAGATTTCCGTTTTCAAATGTCGTGACACCACAACATAAAATCATATATGCGTTCGAATTGATTAACGCTTTTTACAAGTTGTTAACACCATCAACCACAACAGAAAATCGAATGGGCGAATATTTATTAGCCTTACTGTTGATGTTGTAAGCCAAATTTCATTCACAAAATTTTTATTTAATTTTTTTTTTTTATTTAACAATGGTATGTTTAGATTTATGATATCTTTATAATATCGGCACTTTAAACCACAGCAACTAGCAATCAACCACATTCCATTCAATGCAACCACAATCCCTGACAGGGTAACAAATAACAACGCCGCATTTATATTTTAATTTTATTTTTTCACAAATTCATATAATTTATAATTTTATTATAAGTTTATTATAAGTTTATTATTACAATTTAATTTTATTATTTTTTTTTTTTATATCCTGCACATACAATATCACTTCATATTGGTACCTTTAATTATTTAAATTCACTTACTACCAATATGTTTTTTTTTCCTTCCGTGTTATAAAAATCATTTCGATGTGATAAAAATTATTTTAACAATTTCATGTCTTTCGTATTTGTTATTTTATTATTTATTTATTTTTTTTTTTTTTATATTTTTATATGCTTTTATTTATATATATGCTTTTTAATAGAATTAGTTACCGAACTTAATAAAAAAACTTTTACAAAAACAAAACCTGTTGTGTCCCATGTCACAAACGTACCTCGAGTACGAGCACAATTTTTTTATCCTCAGTTAATATTTAATTTAATATCAGGTGTTTTGTTTTGAAAAACCAAATCTTGACTGTCTTTCACCTTCCCACCAACCCATCAAGAAAACTTTATATTTTATCAACCGGTACCAAAATCAAACGATCGTTTTACTACCACCAAAGAAAGTCGCGCCAAAATTTTGTTTTGTTATTGCACGTTTAATTATAACAATGTTAACCCTAAATTGCAACGGTGTGAAATAACCATTTGACTGTCGTTGCAAATCGTGGGGACGACTCACACCCGAGAAAGTCTCATAGCCGGGCATAAGATGGTACTGAAAGGAAGAAGTACTGTAAACAGGTAACCAGCATCAATCGTATTATGTTTTAATATCTTTCCCGTGATATGTTCTTAAGGGTTTGCCTTTTAAATCTTTAATCTTATATGCCACATTACCAACTTTGGCGTCTATGACGGCAGGAACGAATTTTGGAGCTAACTTTGCGGAGAATTTATTTGCGGCGTCGCTTTGCGGGAAGGTTCTCACAAATACGGCTTGCCCTACTTTGAACATGTTAGGTCGGCTACGCAGGTTATATTGCTGCGCGCATTTTTGGTATGCTATCTTTAAATGATGCAAAACCTTATCTCGAACAATATTCAGGCGATCCGGTTTAGATTCAATGTATAGAAAGTTGTCATCTACTTCTCTAAGCAGTTGTCGGACTTGATAATCGGTGCCATGTAACACCATGTGTTGCCCGAATGCCAAGAAATGGGGAGAAAAGGTTGTGGAGGAATCATTTACGTTTCTTAAAGTAGCACCAATTTCCGCCAAATGTAGGTCCCATTCGGTGTGACTATCAGATAAATATGAACGCATTGCAGCTAGCACCGTACGATTTACACGTTCTGACGCATTACTCTGAGGGGAGTAAATAGGCGTACGTGTATGTGTCAATCCATACTTATGTAGCAGATCCTGGAATAGCTTAGATGTAAATTGTTTTCCGTTGTCCGTAAAAACTATTTCAGGAACAGAAAACACATTAAACACTTCATTTTCCAGGTATTCCGATAGCAAAAAAGCTGAGGCTTCACGGAGAGGTTTAAGCAAGGTTTAAACTTTGAATAATTATCTAATATAATAAGGATGAACTTGTTTCCGCGCTTAGATCGAGGGTAGGGCCCGAGAAAGTCGATATACAGCTTTTGAAATGGGCGAGTCGACTCAGATTGATTTCCCATTTGAGGTTTCAAGGAATAATTGGCAGCTTTATTCATTTTACAATCTTTGCAGTTCTTAATAAATAATTTTACATCTTGCGCCATCCGTTTCCAATAAAATTGTCTCTGAATCCTTTGTCAAAAGTTACGATTGTAATGCGATGCGATTACATATTATTTTGAAAATATAAAAATTGGTTACAATTGTGATTTTAATAACAATTTTATTTAAAATGACTAACCGGCAATCTACCTATAAACTAAAATCCTAATGTAATTGTAGGCTACCCGAATTAAGAAAAGTTGAATTAAGAAAAGTGAATTAAAAAAAGTGGAATTTGCGTATGAAAAATTTCCACTTATTTTAATTCGTATTTTGAACAAATTTCCTGAATTTAAAAAAGTAATTACAACAAAAAAAACTCAATTGAAAATGAATTAAAAAATTCACATTTCATTAATTTTGAAATAAATAGTTTTGCCCACTTTTCTTAATTCATTTCCAAAATGAATGGAAGATTATTAGGCTAAAGTTTACTTTATGTATACATCGATAAAATCAGGTAAGCAGTGTACACTTTTAAAATTTTCACCCTTCAGCTGCTATTATTAAATATTCGCATGAATTCGCCTTCCATAAATGGTTTTGATTTTTGTGCAATTGCATGCGATAATCGATAACTAGCTTAACATTTTCTGCAACTGGTTTAATGAAAATGCTTTGTTGTTTATGGAGAACGGCCTTTAATTCGAATTGTTTATGAGTATGGAAAATTATTTGGTTGTTTTGAAACTTTACTTATATTTTACTTTGATATTTTTTTTCTATTTTTGTTAAATAATTTTCTTTTTTTTGAATTTTTTAATGAAAACAGTATATAGTTGTTCTGGAAAAATATTGTGGGCCGCACAATTTATACAATTCTACAAGTGTCAAACTATGTAAGTAAAATAAAAAATTAAAAAAAATTTAAAATTTTCCTGGAAAAATTGCAAAATTTTTCCGAAAAAATTACTTGTACTGTCGAAAAACTGTTAAGATACAATCCCAAAATCAAAATTTTTATAAAAATTACACATTTGTACGTATTTAGAATAAAATAATACGATTTTTTTTTTAATGAAAATTTGTCCGGAAAATGGGGTAATTTTCCGGAAAAATTTAGCTTTTCTCTCCTAAAAATTGTTGTTAAACAATCCTTCAGTTAAATATGTTAAAAATGAATACTCTTTACCTGATTTTCTCGATGTATACGTAAAGTAAACTTTAGCCGAACCTGAAATGGATGTAAAATTGTTCATCCGATCAGCCTTATTCAAACTTCCCAACTAGGACAGCAACCTATTTCTATAGGTAATAATAATAATTTTCACTGGTGGGAAGCAGCCCAAATGTAACTTCCTAACAAAGATAATAATCATAAAACGAATTTTTGTAAATCACATATGAACGCTGTCCCTCATTCCACGGGAAGCTCCTCCTGGTCCCAGAGTGCAACGATAAATTCATAGATACAAGAATAGCCCCTCCATATTTTAATAACACTGCGTGTATTCCCACAAGACCGGGTGTCTTTCGATTTTCTAATTTACTAATCTAATAGCAGCGTCTATTTCATCTACTGTAAGATACGGGACGAGTATCTCCTCACCCGGTGAGACAATAGCTCGAATATTTGTTATTTCGTCGTTTCAATTTAATAGAGTAGATTGCTATACAAAGGCAAAATCAGCCAAGTTTGTTCTCAACGTTTTTATTCGTGTATTTGATTGCTGCCGTTCTTTCATGGAAATCCTTAGTACGATTACTGGCATTGGCAAAACGTTCTTCCATCATTCGATCGCCACGTGACCTTGTAGATTTTTTTAAAGTGAAAAAACATTGTTAACACGACAATGTTTTACATTATATGCAGTTCCGTCAGGCGTTGGCCGTTCTTCTTGCTCAGCTGATGCAACCGGTACGGACTAATATGTGATGTGTATCAGCGCTCTTATCGATTTTGTTGAAAAGGTATATTTTACCATATTACACCAAACCGCTACCTGATATTGGGTAAAATGTTTCGCTATGGGACTTCTAAAACACGGGTCAGCCTTACCCGCAGATGTGTAATAAATTATTTTTGTGTCCGATTAAACGGAACAAACTTCAGATGAAATGAGCTTCAGATATGTAATAAAAATGCCGATTTTATCACCTACAATAATTTATTACACCAAATCGCCACCAAATATTGTGTCGTATTGACAAACTTCATTCAACGAGCATCATCATAAATCGTTTAAATGGCTCAAGTAGCCTCACATCGGACGCAATAAATGTAAATCTTATTCTAATTCTTTCCATTCCTGTAATCGACGGTATCACCGCGCAATGGAAGGGATACTCTCACGCATTTATCTCTCACGAAAATTTTCAATTAGTTGTTCAGTTTTCGGCTATGTAACAATAATAAGCTGAATATAAAATGTTTATTTAGATTTCCCGAAGTTTCTAAGTTGAAGGTGCTTGCCGGGAATTTTCGAGTTCTATTTATACGATAATAAAATCTCTTGGAAAAAAAAATTCATAAGTAAATTGAAAATATACAAATTGTTAAATGGAAATTGAGTTTTCTTTATTTTCCGACAAACTAAATTGGATATGTAGCGCAAGTATGTGCGAAGATAATTGAAATTGAATAAAAAAAAATTCAATTTATAAATATTGTTACGCAAATTAGGTGGCTATATTCGATTCCGTACTAAAGATTATTTCTTATTAAACATATTTAGTATAAATTTACTTAAATTTCAATAATTTTTAAAACCTACTTTCTTATAGATTTTTAGGGTGTGTCACTAAACCGAATATCTTATCAAAAAACATCGTTTGAGACTTGATGCGAATTACCTCTTATTATAAAATTTGAAAATTTTCATCACGATGTATTTAGAATTTGCGTATCACGTAGACAATAAAAAATCAAATTGATTAATTTGCCTAAGTTTTCATCGCAACACTTAACCGAAGCAACAACAATATGGAATTATCACTCACAACGTCCTTGAAAAAAAGCAACAATTTTGCTTGCCGGCCGGTAACATGCGCAACAAATACCGGTCGATAATAATTTTCCCATTTTCATTTTTGTATACACTCGTACGAGAACATATACGAGTACATCATTGTATGGTTGTTGTTTATGATTTTCCCCATTTTTGTTTTGTAATATTTTCAGGAAAAACAAATACAATACAAATTTATAAAGCACGACGAAGCACGATAAATTTAAAATTCTTTTGAAAATTTACAGATTAATGTAAGTAAAGCTACTCGTCAAGAAAAAGCAAAAACTCTATTATTATCACAATGAAAAACAGTAAAGAACCTGTTCGCCCGTAACCATGGAAACGACAGAAAATGTACACCATACGATGAATGCCTTTTCTTTACGTTTGTGCCTATTTTCTTATATTTTTCCGTTTCGTCGTTTGCCTCTCTTGTTTGATGGTTGACGTCAGAGCATGGAAAATACAATAAAAATTCAAAACTTATTTTTTTGTTTATTTATACTTTGTGTATCGTTTTACGTCAGTAAGGGATTAATTTGACGTCACATCAAGTAAAATGAAATATGTATAAACCAGCATGCAAGTATTTTTCCACATATACACTTACACAAAAATTTCCGTCTGTTTATGTTCGACACAGCAAATCTTTGTCATTTATTTAGAGCAGACCAACAAAAAATTAACCTTAACAAAACTAAACAAGCATTTTATTAGAAAGTAGTCGTTGGAAAATTCGTAGTGGGAATGGTAGTGAAAATGAGAAAGTATAGAGAAAAAAAGTGGGCAACGATGTGAAACCTAAATCGTTTTTCTTCGTTATTTAACAAGTTATCAAATTATTATTAGAAAAAATCTTATAATCAATCGGAAATTTGATGTTTATTTTTCCAATATTTTTCTGAGGTACCTCCCTCCCCTACTGCTCTTTATTCATCGTTCTAAGAAAACTTGTTGAGCATAGATGATATAATGTGGAAGAGTATATGGGAAAGCTATTGAACGCGTATATTGAATTTAGCACGTAATTTCGCCGGTTTTGATCTGGTGACATCTAATTTGATTAGCATTTTCATATATATTTGAAGTTGGCCCAACATCCAACCCAAAAAAATTACTATGGTAACACCAAAATATACGAATTATTACATCTCGTGAAAAGTTTCCCGCATGATACAATGCATGTGAAGATATTGCTAAAGTTTTACTAGTCACAAAATTAGCAAAAACTTCACAAGTTTATATAGCAGTGTAACGTTTTTACTAAATCTAAGCTAAACGTTTATATGTGTTGGTGCATATAAAAACGATACCTGTATTAAGCGGAAATAACGTAACTTTTAATTTATTAGTTTTATTTTAAATATTTGGCAATTATCTTTAAAATAAACAGAAAGAAATTTTGAAAGGTTATTTAATTTTGAATAATAATCCGTTTAAATTGGGCCGAAACAACGACCAGTTTTCGTGTAATCGTCGATTGAAATCGGCTATTTTTTTACCCGGACAAATGCACTTTTGTTTGAAACGAAAAATTTTTTTGTTTCAAATCATGGAATATTGTACCAATTATGAAAGGTTATTTAATTTTGAATAATAACCCGTTTAAATTGGGCCGAAACAACGACCCGTTTTCGTGTAATCGTCGATTGAAAACGGCTATTTTTTTACTCGGACAAATGCACTTTTGTTTGAAACGAAAATTTTTTTTGTTTCAAATCATGGAATATTGTACCAATTATGAAAGGTTATTTAATTTTGAATAATAATCCGTTTAAATTGGTCCGAAACAACGACCAGTTTTCGTGTAATCGTCGATTGAAATCGGCTATTTTTTTACCCGGACAAATGCACTTTTGTTTGAAACGAAAATTTTTTTTGTTTCAAATCATGGAATATTGTACCAATTATGAAAGGTTATTTAATTTTGAATAATAATCCGTTTAAATTGGTCCGAAACAACGACCAGTTTTCGTGTAATCGTCGATTGAAATCGGCTATTTTTTTACCCGGACAAATGCACTTTTGTTTGAAACGAAAATTTTTTTTGTTTCAAATCATGGAATATTGTACCAATTATGAAAGGTAATTTAATTTTGAAGAATAATCCGTTTAAATTGGGCCGAAACAACGACCAGTTTTCGTGTAATCGTCGATTGAAATCGGCTATTTTTTTACCCGGACAAATGCAGTTTTGTTTGAAACGAAATTTTTTTTTGTTTCAAATCATGGAATATTGTACCAATTATGAAAGGTTATTTAATTTTGAATAATAATCCGTTTAAATTGGGCCGAAACAACGACCAGTTTTCGTGTAATCGTCGATTGAAATCGGCTATTTTTTTACCCGGACAAATGCACTTTTGTCTGAAACGAAAATTTTTTTTGTTTCAAATCATGGAATATTGTACCAATTATGAAAGGTTATTTAATTTTGAATAATAATCCGTTTAAATTGGACCGAAACACGACCAGTTTTCGTGTAATCGTCGATTGAAATCGGCTATTTTTTTACCAGGACAAATGCACTTTTGTCTGAAACGAAAAATTTTTTTGTTTCAAATCATGGAGTATTGTACCAATTATGAAAGGTTATTTAATTTTGAATAATAATCCGTTTAAATTGGACCGAAACACGACCAGTTTTCGTGTAATCGTCGATTGAAATCGGCTATTTTTTTACCAGGACAAATGCACTTTTGTCTGAAACGAAAATTTTTTTTGTTTCAAATCATGGAATATTGTACCAATTATGAAAGGTTATTTAATTTTGAATAATAATCCGTTTAAATTGGGCCGAAACAATGACCAGTTTTCGTGTAATCGTCGATTGAAATTGGCTGTTTTTTAGGTTATTTAATTTTGAATAATAGACCGTGTGAAGGGCAGATCAATCTTATCCAATGAGAAACATTTCAGTCAATATCTGGAGTCCGCCTTGTGTAATCTATATAAATAAAAAATAATTGCCGCATGTACGAAAGATCATCACTTGAGAACGGCTCGACCGATTTGACTGATTTTATATTTGTTGTGTTCGTAATTGTCATTTCAAGGTTTGTACGAAAGAAAATTTTGGAAAAATCCACCGGAAAAATCGAAAATTTGAATACTATTTTTGTTTGAAAACATGGTGTCGACGTTCAGTTTGATAGTTCTGCTGTAACATGTTTTCATAACAACAAATTCCGCATTGAATATTGATATTTTGCGAAAAAGAATTAAATTGAAAGCGATACAGGAGCGTGGAGTCAATGAGACTAATGAAGAGCGTAAGCAGCGTTTCGGGACAAATCGAAAAAGAATTTCTCAAGCGCGGTCCGTTATGACTCTGGAACAACGGATACAATCAGATGGTTGATTTCAGTGGTTGGTGGACCATTTCAGTTAGAAAATATATTGAGTTGCTCCCCATCCAAGGGAGGGGACAGTTAATAAACATTTGTATTATGACCTATATAATATAAATTCTCAGGCTAACTGAGATATCCCTAGAGATCTAAACACGACCTCAGGTATATAAGCTTCTAGTTGGGGATCATTTCAGTTAGAGAATATATTCAGTTGCTCCCCATCCAGGGAAAGGGACAGTTAATAAAACTTTGAAATGGCCTCCATGTAACACCCCATATACCTGAGGTTGTGTGTAGATCTCTAGGGATATCTCTATTTGGTCATAATTCGATATTTTATTAACTCTCCCTCCCCTAGATGGGGAGCAACTGAATATATTTTCTAACTGAAATGGTCCCCATCTAATACCCCATATATCTGAGGTTGTGCTTAGATCTCTAGGGATACCTCATATTCAAGAATTTAAATATGTAGTTTTATCTACTATATTGTATAATTTTGTGCTTAGAATTATGAAAACGTTTTATTAAATATGAGCATGATTATTTTCTTTAGCGGTAAATGCAACAGGTTTTTTCTGTCATTAATTATTTACTTTGCATTCCCTGAATTGAGACTACTTTATACAGTAGTAGTTTATACAGTCGAGATAAAGTGGTTTTATATTATTCAGTTAATTTTAATAGGATTTAATAATTACACCTAATAACTCTAATTTTCGATAATGTTCCGTCTTACCCAGGTAATATCACTAACACAAACACAATTAATGAAACTAGCAAAAGATTAGCATTTTATTCACATTCGCCCTTATACAAAGATGATGCCACAAATTTGAAACCCATATGATTTTTAAATTCTACCAATCTTCAAGTTATACCTGTTAAAATTTCATGACAGTTCGATTATAAAATTAACAAACTACAGTTGTTTTAGTGACTTCCACTTTAGTTAATTTCAAAACAATGGAAAAAAAATAATTCATGTGTTGATAAATACTTTTTTTTGATGGAAAAAATACCGTTTAAGCAAAGCAGTGGCTTGATAAGTGTTATCTGGACTCTGCACCAGGAAAATAAACCATCACAGACTGGTATACTGAATTTAACCGTGGTTGTATAACCACCGATGATGCAACACGCTCTGGACGCCAGGATTCAGCAGTTGCTAGTGTTGCTAAAATTTCAGTTTTAATGGTGCTATCGGGCTTTTTGGACTGAATATGCTAGCTGCATATAAATGAAGAGTTTAGGTCTGACTATAGGCTACCAAACAATAGGATTACATTTTAAAAATACATAAAAGTAATTTTAAAATATCAGGCTGCTTCACAAAGTAGCTAGCCCTGTCTAAGTACTTTGTGCTTATTTGGCAAGTCGACCGAAAAATTTTTTTGGCAGACTTGGGGGGTCATTTGAAAGCTTTCATCCCATGGAACTGATGTCCTGTGTCACGGTCACTGAGATATAATATTCTAAAGTTTTTTTTTAATTACCCAAAATTTCACCTTAAAATGGTCATAACTTTTTCGTTTGTAGACATAAAGACACTAAATAACTTTTATTGTATTCTGCAATGTGATTTTATTCTAATCTAGCATTCTTCACGAAAATCGATTTTAATGAGAGAAAAAATCAAACAACTCAACTCAATTCCTCAATAGACATTTAAGTTGAGTGGACATTCCATTCGCTTTTTCATCGAATTCTGATGCTAAAATGTTTTGAAAAGTGAATGAAATTTCAATTCAAACTCAGGTATCTATGTGTGGAAATGAATTTAAGTCAGTTGAAATTCAAAAGAATTCAATGAAAACGAACGGGGAACTGAATGTGCTTGAAGTCGAACGGAATGTCAGTTGGAATCAGAGGAATTCTCGGAATTAAAACACCCTCTCCTTTGAATTGCCGCTTCAATCACGTTGTTCATCAGTTTCTTTACAGCCAATCACGTCCCGTTACACAATCTCGGATGGTTCCGATTGCACAGCATGATTATCACAGATCCGACCTTCAGCATTAAGTTATGCGGTGGTATTCCCGGCAAATCAAGCGCATTCAAAAACTCGGTCAGATAGTTGGTTGCCCCGTCTTGATTGGTCACACAGTCAACGGATTTGTAACAATGCATTTCCCCAGCGATTTGGTTTTTTGAATCAACTAATTCAGACTGTCTACATCCTTGTTCTTCGTTGGCAAAAATTTCTCGTTCGCTGAGCCAATCGTGTTACATAAATAATATCGGCGGATGTCCGGAAACACTTACGTGATAAGCTCTTCTGCCGACGTCGTGAACATGTAAAAATTCAAAAGAAACGAAATCAATCCGGTCCAAACATTAACAGGAATTTGACCATTGCCAAGCAACAACGCAGTTGTTTAGAAAAATCAGCAGTTTATGAGTCGTTCTGCAGCGCGACTCTCATGTTCGTGGTCAACTGCAACTTCTTCGCATAGCTCCTCAATCTCGACGATTTCAGACATGCGTAGAGTTCATCTGCAGTTGTTGATCTTGGAATGACACGGAGCGTTTGACGAAAGCCGCCGGCCAGCAGAATCATTGCACCATAAAAACGCCTTGGGTCACTTCGTGAATCCTTCATCGAACGCTTTCAATGATCGTTTATGTGCCATTGTGCATCCGTTCTAGATGATGATTTTGCATTCTTGCAATACCTTAGCCATCGATGAGTTCTTGCCAATTCTTGTCATTCATGGTGTACCGTCTGGCCACCGTCCAAAAATTGTGGCTGTAATTCCAGATGATGCAACAGCTAACGCTATTTGAGATCTCGAGCGAATTGTGGCCAAAAGAAATGACGTTAGTTGCATCTCCTTCCGAAACGATGGCATTGTGAAGATGAATGTACTGCTCGGAACGTGTTTTAATTGATTGCGAGAAAATGTCTGGATAGCGTTGTATCTCCATAAAGATAAGTACGCAATGACTCCGGGAAAGTCTGGCAATTTGACTTTGCTATCTGCACAGCATAGCCCTGGCGTTTCTGCTTAGAACTTCAATGCTTGGCAATGTCGGCATACTCTACGCCGTATGCCAATGTGCCAATATCAAGGCAGCGAAGATCTTTGTAGGCGATCACACAATTCAAATGTCATAAAACAGTGAATTAAAATACTCAAATTTCCAATTTAATGGCAGTAACAAAAATAACACGTTTGCAAAATCGAAAATGACAATGAAGATTTCAGGTCCCCTATTAGGATTAGTCAAATCATCGCAAATTAGATTTGAAAATTTTAGTCAGCATCATTTTTCGATTTTCCGAATTTTCCGACTTTTACGGTGGATTTTCCCAACATTTTCTCTCGTAAGAACTATCTCCTGGCATTTGCAAACCCAAAAAAAAAACTGAGCTAAATCAGTTTAGCCTTTCTCAACTGATGCGCTAGAGAAAAAAAAACCATTTTCTTCGAGGTTTTCCGGAAGTTCCCGAGTTGTCCACTCAAATTTTTTAAGTTTTCTCTTCTAAAAGACCATCTGGATCGGATACTTACGAAATCCCACACAAAAACATCATTTTTCGATTTTGCGACTTTGCCGACTCCTGGCAATTGCAAACTCAATAAAAAAGCCGATGGTTCTTAAAGCCAAATCGGTTTATCCGTTCTCAACTGATGCGCGTTTATACATTTTTTACACCATTTATGTATACAGGGTGACTGATACGAAGTGTTACCAAAACAAAACGCCACAGAATCTTTATTTTTTGATGAATTTTATTGAATCAAAGTAAAAAATGTTCACAAATATTTAAATTTTCGAATTGCATTAGCAGTTTTCGATTTGGCCACCCTTAGCCTCTATTATGGCCTTCAAACGGCCGACAAAGCTATTGCATGCAGCACGAAAGTGGCTCTGACGCGCGCTTTATGACACGGCGCTGAGTCCTGTTGAAATGTCCAGGCTCTGCGGCCGGAACGTTTTGTGTCCAAGGCTTCAACGCTCCCTCCAACACATGATCCCGATAAATTTGATCATTTATGTTTATCCCACGGTCCGAAAAAACGAGCGGTGAACTACATTCAGCCGTTACAGCGGCCCAAAGCATCACCATCGGCGGCAAGTAAATCCGGTCGTTTTGCTTGTTCACATATTGCTCAACAACGAACGGTGACTCATCGGAGAAAACCAAATTCGGCAAAGCGCGACTTTCGTGCAAGCGTAACAACTCCCTTGCTCTTTCAACTCTAACTTTTGTTTGAGCATCGGTGAGACGACGCGTTTTATGGAATTTCAAGGCCTTTAGTCCAAGATGATCTTTCAATATGTGTTGCATACGTTCGAGCGAAATGTTCGCCTCGCGAGCCATTTTTCTGCCGCTACGGCGCGGATTCCAAGCCAATTTAGCCTTTACCTTCTGAATGATATCCGGCGATGTTGCAGTGCGTTTCGGTCCACCAACATGGCGTTTTGCAATGATGCCAGTATCGTTATAACGATTTATGATGCGGTACACAAACATTTTATTCACATGCAGATGTTTTAACTGGTTAGCAATCTGCGGCTGCGGTTTTCCAGCCACATATAGATCAATCACACTATTACGCTTGAATTCCATTGCGGATAACTATTTTTCTGAATATTTCCCACTAAAATGCTTTTGTACGCTTGTAAGCAATGGAATGAACTGTCATTAGTGTAAATTTGAGCGCTCCGTCATTGCTGGTTTGACAGCAATCACAGCCTGAAGTTGGTGACACTTCGGTCAGTCACCCTGTATATAGAAGATAAATCATTATTTAATACAATTGGTATAAGTAAAATGAGTTATGGGCTTCCAAACCCTAAAAAATGTGTATAAAAAATGTCTACCTTCTAAATGTGTTAAAAAAACTAGAAGTTGTTTTGAAATTACCTTTGTTTTAGAAACTTCTCTAGTTTATGCCCTTTCCAACGGTATGCTACATGTCATAGAAATCATTCACTTTGTTGTCAAAATAATAGGTAAGGTTTAAGAATATACCTTCCAGGTTATTGATAAATTTTTAATCAACTTCATTTATTAGACTTTGCTGAAAATGACCTCCTCCACGTATGCATGCAAAGTATCTTTTTCTTGTCTCCACGGTTGTTGTGCGAAGTTACATTTCATTTTTAATTTTTTCAAATGAGGCGATTACCATTTCAATTAAAATTTGTATTGTCGGTAACTTTGTTGCGTACACCAATTTCTTAGCACGTCCCCAGACATAAATACCAAGGGTGTGAGGTCTGGGGACCATGCGGACCAAGGAATAAGCCACTCCTACCAATCCATGAGTTTGGAATGAAGTATCCAAGAATTACCTTACCGTTCGTTGGTTATGTGCCAAAACCAACGAACCGTTCGTTGGTAATGTGCCATAACCAACGAACGAAATATATATACATATATGTATATATATATATATATATATATATATATATATATATATATATATATATATATATATATATATATATATATATATATATATATATATATATGCATGTGCCGCCTATCAAATGCGATGACGGTTCATGGGCTAAAAGTGACAAACAGAAAGTCTCTCTATTTGCTGCTTATTTAGAAGAGACTTTTCAACCGTTGCCGAGGCAAACAGCAAATGAAAATACAACAGTCGTAAACAAAGCAGATGATCTTGACATAAGGCATGTGACTTTATTGGAGCTTAAAACTGAAATCAATAGTAACTTAAGTATTAGAAAAGCTCCAGGTTATGATTTAATAACTGGGCAAATTGTGAAAGCCATTCCCGAGAAAGGTTTGCGTAAATTAAATCAAATAATTAATGCAGCTTTCAGATTGAAATATGTTCCACGACAATGGAAGGTTGGCGAAGTAATAATGATTCCTAAACCAGGCAAACCAGGAAACGATAAAAAATCATATAGACCGATATCACTACTTCCAATCATATCAAAAATATTTGAAAAACTGTTGCTGAAAAGACTCAAACCTATAATAGAAGAGAGATGCCTAATTCCACCACACCAATTTGGGTTTAGAGAAAATCACTCTACAGTTGAACAAGTTCACAGAATAATGGATGTCATTGAGGATGCACTCGAGAACAAGAAAATATGCTCCAGTATTTTCTTAGATGTAGCTCAAGCTTTCGACAAAGTTTGGCACCAAGGGCTTGAATTTAAACTGCATCGAGACCTGCCTAAGCAATTTTATCAAATTCTTAAATCGTACATAGCTGATCGACACTTTAGAGTCAAATTTGAAAATGAGTACTCTGAAATAAAAAGAATATCAGCAGGTATACCACAAGGTAGCGTACTTGGACCTATTCTGTTTATTCTTTATACGAGAGACTTATACGAGAGAACATTTGCAGACGATACAGCTATTCTAGCAGTTGGAAAAGATATTTCGGAAGCAACAAGCAAACTTCAAAGTGCAGTTAACACGGTGAGCAACTGGACTAAAAAATGGCGCATCTCATTAAATGAAGCCAAATCAGTACACGTCAACTTTACAAATCAAAATGTAAACTGTATTCCCGTGGTTCTCAACTCAAACCAAATTCCATATGCAAATACAGCTAAATACCTTGGCATGACCCTCGATGCTAAGCTAAGATGGAAAGAACACATCAAGAAGAAAAAAGAAGAGTTAAACATCAAATATAGAAAAATGTACTGGTTCATGGGTAGAAACTCTGAGCTCTCAATACACAACAAATTGCTTCTATACAGGCAAATGCTAAAACCAGTATGGACCTATGGTATCCAGCTTTGGGGTTGTGCCAAGAAAACCAATGTATAAATGATACAATGCTTCCAAAATAAAGTGCTACGAGGGATTGTAAACGCCCCATGGTACATTAGGAATGACAACATCCATAGAGACTTGAAGATGGAATACGTCACCGATGAAATAAAGAATCATGCAAGGAAACACGCTTATCTCTACACGAAAATGAAGATATCCGTCGTATGTTGGACACCACTAACGGCGTGAGGAGACTCCAAAGGCAGAAACCTCTGGAGCTGGGCAGTTTGTTTCAGAAGAAAGTATTATAAAATGAGTAACCAATAGGTTACTCATCTTAACCCGAGAACTTAATTTAAGAAAGATAAATTACTAGATGATCTCTGAATCAGTTGTAATATTGTATAAATAAAAAAATAAAAAAAAAAAAAAAAATATATATATATATATATATATATATATATATATATATATATATATATATATATATATATATATATATATATATCATGACACTGTTTACTATCGCGATAGTGACATACTTTCGGGTAGTGTTGCCATCGCGTTTCGCGGGCTGAGTATCGGGCTACCTTCATATACATCCCGAGAGGTGTACGTATTTTAAACCAGCTTCATCTGGCAAGTGTGATGTATTCGAAATTTATGTATTCGAGAACCATTCGTGGCCACAACACAATCATCCCTCCATTTTTTTTTTTATTATACATAGATGCTCATTTTGAAAATCAAAAATTTTAATAATAAATTAAATTACAGTTGGTTCAAAAGACTCCTTTGAAATGAAAAAGAATAACTCGTTTGAGTGCAAATGTATCCTTTTCGGTTTATAAAGATTGAGATGTAGGCGTCTCTATATAAAACTTGTTCATGTATTTTATTTAATTTGAACTCTTTATTTATCCATTAATATTAAAATTACAACAATGCGTATGTATTTCTCCCAAGACACAGAATTATAAATTACTTAAATATCTTAAGAAAATTTATATTCAAAACCCTGAGTGTGTGTAGTTTGTATATCCCTCTTTAGCATAAAGGTCGTGAAAGTAGCAAAATAATACAATTTCGTTTAATCAAATTTTCATTCTTAAAAAAAAATTATGAATGAAATTTTTTCTGTATTATTGAGTTTCGGTTGTGGAATACAAATAAAATAAAATGTTGGGTGGTTTTGTTGTTGTTGTGTTTGGTCGTGTATAGGGTGATTCCTTTTAGCGCTTCACTTCCACGACAGCTTATAGACTTTGCCAAAAATTCATTAACAAAAAATTTAAATTAATTTTTAATTGAATTTTAATATCCCAAAAATGTGGGTGAAATAATTGGCGTTATGTACTACATAATGATAGACATAAAATACTAACGATATATACCAACAAATTTAGGATCTATCTACTATATACGGAGCATCATGATTAAATTATACACCCAAATTTTTATTTTTTCAACGAGTGATTAATGAATGTATGATTAGTAAAAAATCTGTTCTCATCCTTAATGTGTGTTGTAAAAATTGTATTATTTATCCTTAATACATTTTAAATGATTACCGCGTGGGATAACGATGAATATTGATATGTTTGTGTGACTCTCTTCTCAAAATGTGCAGTTAAATCGATTAGCCGGTGTCTACGTGAACACCGAAACATTACCATCTGAATACATCTTTAATTGGGATATAAAAGTCATACAAAATTGATTCCTTTCAATACAAACAAAAATTATTTTCCATTCCCATATATTGTTTCTACTTGTATGTGTAACGGCACAAAAAATTATGAATGAAAAGTTATTGCGTTTGCGCATTTTTTCAAGCGATACATGATATAGAAACAGAAACATGAATTCGAGAAAAATCTGTCTTTTGAAGGACAAATGTAGGATATTTTAAAGTTAACAAAATAAAAATTAAATAATACTTTTACAATTAATTTAGAGAAATAATGGTGAAAAACAATATATTTTAGGGCGAAACTCGGATTCGATAGAGTTTCCGAATTTACATGTGCGAGCGTAAATTTTCCGATAAGGAGTATAAATAAAACCCGGTGAAACTGTTGGAAAATTTATGGCACGTGTTGTTAACCTACAACAATAAAAAAAGCGCAATATAATAACCGAATTAAATTTTATACCGAGAAGATGAAATGGTTCAGGGAAAATAAGAGAAAAATTAAAAGGTCAGGGACGAATAATAACAAAAAACAGAAAATAAATAAAATGAAGAAATTATTTGTTTTTCTTTTCGAATTTCTCTTGAATTTTGTTTTAATTTTTTTTTTTCTTTTTGTGGAAACGAGAACCTGAATGAAAATTTATTTATTTTTTGTTTTTCCCATTAAATTTTAGTTTTGTTCAGAATATAGCATTACCTTTCAGGGAATGCGGGGTTGTTTTAAATAAAAAAAAACTGTATATTTGTTTTCAAATTTTCAAATTAATTTGGGCGTATCCGGCGGTTTTGTTTTGTAAAGTGAACTGACATTACAATACGAGTACATATTTATCCTTTTTTTTATAGAATATTCCTGTTAAATTATTTTTATAACAATTCTTAACTAGCATATGGAATGGATATAGATTTCATTTAATTGTCGATCTAAAGTCATTTTATGAGGTATTCGGTGTTGTTGTTACGGTTAAAGTCCGAAACCGGAAAATGTCCACATTTGCTGGAAAATGTGCAAACTGACCAAAAAGCTTCGTAAATTTGAAAATATTAAACTAAAAATAATTAATAATGCAGACATTTACCGGTAGATGTCCACATTTCTCAACATTTTTATTGTATTGAATTGGATTTATGCCTGTGTGCATTCTAAAAAAAAAAAATGAGTGAGTCCATTAGTACTCTCAAGGAGATGTGTAAACATGGCGTGTGTATAGTACGTGGGTACAGTTTACTTTGAAGGAAGAAGGAATGCAATTTTACTAACCAGAGTTTTTCATTTGTTTATTATCGTTAAATTGGTCCATTACTCTTTCGGTATAATCGACGCAATTGGATTTTGGTAGCTAAAATAAGATATATTATATGCTGTCGACTCTAACTTTAAAAATTTTCATTGAAAAACTGCACAATATGGTCGTCCCATATCTAGTAGTAAATATATTTCGATCTGAGTTCATGTGCAAATCGAATTCGTCTCGCAGGAAGTTTATAAGTGGTTCAGCTTGAGGAACAGCAACATTAATATTGAAATCCTCTCTCATAATCACCAGCAAAAGAAGATAGTCTCCATGGAGAATTTTTGAAATTCTTTAGGATATGGGGCAAGGACGAAATGTATGAACTTCATTATGTCTTCGAAAGATTTATTCGGCGAGGTTAATACAACTACAGAAAGCATCTTATTCCCATTGAGAAGCTGAAGTTCAGCCGTATATATATCAACAATGAATTGTGTTGTTACGCTCATACCAGTTGTTTGTCCAACGATGATTTCTTTATGCGAGGTGACTGATGGTATGAGTATTCTGTTTGAATTTTTATATATTGTGACTCCGGCAGCTCACTCACCGTCTCTCTTGAACTGAACGCAGATCTGGAAAAGCAAGAAAATTGAGCATCCTTGCGTGACTGTGTCAGTTAGGTCGAGGTGATGTGTATGACCTAAGACTCTGACAGTTCAATGTTAAAAAACAGACGTCATTACTATCTCGTACAAAATTCGCCATTACAACGGATAAAGAGGATTTGTGGTGAGGCGCGATAGCTAATTTTGAAGAAGACCCATTGAGGTCCCATTTTTACGTCCATGGTAGACGACATGATCATCGATAGCCGACGTGATGAACAGTCCTTCGAGACTCGTTGCTCGTGCTAAAGCAATATACACAATTTATTAACTGTGTCTTTTATCGTAAGAATATATACTGACTATATCTCGTTATAGGTAAACCCTGTGATGCATGAATTGTGGTGGCACATGAAGGTACGACGCTTTACATTAATTATTGTTTATGCTTAACATTAATTGTTGTTTCGATTAATAGTTGAGCTTTTTCTAGAAATGGGCACCAAACATCGGTCGATATTCGTTTTCTGCGCCCATTCAGCTTCAAGCCACCTGACCTTCTTGCCAACTTGTGAATTTGAACCGAAATCCATCCAGAGTCGTTTGACATTTTTTACTGTCGACGTTTTCATCGTTCTCGTTGTCCTGGTTAGGATGCCTATGCATTCGATATACTTTAGACAGCCCATAGTTCCATTCGCCAGTCCATTTGTTACGTCAATATTGGTTTTGAAAAAGTACGGCAAATTATTTTTGTCCACTATGCTCATTTTATGGATCTTTTGACGGAATTGCTACTCCGGCAGCCCACTAATCATTTCTCTTGAACTGAAAACAGCATTCAAACGTAGGAATATTAACAAGTTCGTCATTGCGCAGCCAGGTCTCGAAAACCAAATGAATTGAGCATACCTGCGTGACTGTGACCCGAGACTCTGGCAGTTCAATGTTAAAAACGGGATGTCATTATAACCCCATTCAGTAGAAGACATGATCATTGATAGCCGACATGATGAACAGCGCCTAGAGACTCGTCACTCGTGATAAAGCAATATACAGCAGTTGTTGACTGTGTTTTTAATCGTATGAGTATGCAATTTCGTAATCGTAATTCGTATTTCGTATCGTATTTTTTTTTTTATTTTTCTGATCGATGGAAATGTCGATGGTTTCTATTTCATTCATTAAATTAATTTTTTCATTTTCCCTACTATTATACATATACATAAAAGCATGCCATGTATAGTAAAAATTGTTTTTGTTGAGTTTCTTGCTTTTTTTTCAAACGAAGTAGGTATACGTCATTTCCGTTCGTTTCATTTACAAGTTTACTCTAATACAAAAAAATTTGGTAGGCGCGCGTAAAGATGTTTACACATCAATAATGTTCGCTTCTAGATGGTGCAATTTATAGTTGCGAATATGGTTTTTAATTTGAATTGCCAAACTTGGAGTTTTAGGTTTCAAACAAACAATTCTAAAATGACAGCTAAAATTATAAAAATATTCAGACAAATATTGGTTATAAGACTTGGAAGAAAAAATATTTCATGTTAACCCAGGAGTAAACGACGATTATTGCTTTTGTTCAGTAACCACCCTTATATTCGCAAGAAAAAATTCTCCATCCGGAAATTATTGAAATATTACTATTTAGGGGATTAAATCAAATTAATTTAGAAGGAATTAGGACAAAAAACATTACAACAGCCCAAATAGTGTAAATTTACACTTCCAAAAAAATAACTTAATATTCAAAACGAAATAAATTGTTAAAAAAATATGTTCCAAATGATAATCTAATTTAGCCATAACGCATGTGCCATAACCATCCTTTATATTTTCTTGAAGCCAACATGTTTATGCGGTGGGACAGTCATATTTTTTTTTGAATTTTAATATTTCGCTATAGTAAGAAGTGTAGTGGCGATTAGATAGTCAATGACGTACAAACGGTAGTCGAAACAATACAAAACCCATCTGGAAGTTTCGATTTCACGCAGTTAATGGATGCTATATGAATCAAATGACGGGACAACAGTTGTGTGAAATTAAACATCAAATGAAACTGTTAAACACCAAATAGAAGATGGCCAAAATAAAATGGACGAGAGGTGTCTGGAGTTATGTTCTACACTACACGGCGAAGTGAAAAAACTGCAAACAGAATTACACACAGAAATTCAAAATGTTAAAGAGGAGGTTCAACAAAAATTTGAAACGGTTACAAGATCTACAAACGGAAGTTCAACGTCTCGAGAAGGAGCTTCAAGATGTCAAGGCGAATGGAACAACACATCAAGTGATCCAGACAGTAAACGTAGTTAAGTTAAAACAACCAATATTTTATGGAACAACATCCTTCAGTATTTTTAAGTTCCAAGTACATCGTGTTGGAGTATTAGTTGTGGTTCTTAAAGGCGAAGCGGCGGAAATTCTACAAATGATTTCCGAGCAAGAACGCAACATTTACATTGGAATTTTGAAGGCGTTGGATCGAAAATACGGAAGTGACCACAAGAGAGAAATCTATCGTCTGGGGATGAAGGGTCGATATCAAAGAGAAGGAGAATCGCTACAGGACATTCATCGGCAGTTGAACGGTTCGCGCATTTAGCACATTCAAATACGTCGGCCGATTACATGGAGCGAATTAAAATAGATGCATTCAATGACGGTATTCGAGATCCTGAGACAAGCTGAGCGGTGATGTTGTCACCTAAAGCAACTTTCGCGGAAACCATCGCTTGTGCGTTAACAAACGAAACTGCGCAAACCATCATCAAACCTGCAAAGAAAATTCGCCGAGTGCAGATCGATTCCAGAATAGACACCGAGCGGGCTACGCCGAGGTTCAGAAATGGAAGTGGCAAGATTAAATGCTGGGTGTGTGATAGGATGGGACACATCCCACGGGACTGCTGGGGGATTAAGAAGAAACGAGGAGGATCGCCATCTCCTATGAATCGTAGACCAAACGAAAAGCAGACAGATGCCCGAAAGGAGGGTCACAGCGGAGTCGTTAAACTAAAAAGAGTCAGCTTGAAGGTGCAGAAGCTGACTCCCACAACCAATTGCCCCATAACCTCCATCCATGTTTCGAGAGTAGCAAGAGGCGGTGACAGCTTGATAATTGAAGCCGATATTGATGGGAAGAACTGCATGATTACGCTGGATACGGGAGCAACTCATACGGATTGCTCGTGAAGTTATTATCGATGGAACCAGCTAATGGAATGAAATTACGAACGGCGACTGGAGAAAATTCAGCAATAAAAGGTAAAAAGGTCGTAAAAAGAAGGATTGGGCGTTCAACACGAGGTGCTGGTTGCAGATATTGTAGACGAAGTCATCTTGAGGATGAACTTCATGAGAACGAATGGCTTCGTGGTGGATGTTGGACGGGGTGTATTAATCTACGATAATATCGAGTTGCCACTTCAAGTTAGCGCTATAGGATAAACGACCAGGCAAATTTTAATGCATCATCGAGAGAAACTGCCACCGAACTCGGAGACAATAGTATAGTCGAGATTGGAGGGAGGTTCAGGGTCATCCAGACTGTGGGTTGCGGAAACCAATGAAGCGGAGAGCGGAGCCAGAGAAATTATGATCGGGAAAGCTCCAGTAAAACCAGACAGCGATAATAGAGTACCAATTTGGACTCTAAATCTCTCGGATAAGACGAACACCATCAAGAAAGGGACAATAACCGGAAAATGTGCGAGCAATAAAATCCGATTAAGACGACTACTCGCAAGGGCAAAAACAGATTATAGAACAACTCATGGAGAAATGGACCGAAGATCTTAACATGGAACAGAAAACTTTGACAAAACAATTGCTCGAGCGGTGCATGTCCATTTTCTGCAGTACATCAGACAATAATGGGAGAACCACAATGGTAAAACATCGAATAGATACAGGAGCAGGAACGCCGATTCACCAAGTACCCATGGAGAATACCATTGGCAAAGCAAGGAGAAGTGGATCGAATGGTAAGAGATATGCAAGCAGGAGGGATAATCGAAACATCAAGCAGTTCATGGAGTTCACCAGTGGTGTTGGTCGAGAAAAAGGATGGTAGCATGAGATTCTGCGTGGATTACCGAAAATTAAATGCTGGAAATTAAATGCGGATGCTCGAATATTTTCGACATTAGATCTGCAAAGCGGCTATTGGCAAGTAGAAGTCCAGCAGGAACATCACGAGAAAACGGCATTCAGTTTAGGTAACGGATTGTGACAATTTAACGTTATGCCATTCGGATTAGGTAACGCCCCTGCGAATTTTGAACGGCTAATGGAGCGCGTACTAAAGGGATTACATTGGAGGACGACCTCATCGTCTTGGGCAAGGATTTCGACGAACATGTAAGGAATTTGACAGAGGTGTTGGATCGGATACAGGCCACCGGATTAAAGCTAAGCCCAAAGAAATGTAAACTATTTAGGACTGAAGTAATATATTTGGGTCATAAAGCAACAAGCAATGGGATTCACAACGATGAAGACAAGATCGCAGCGGTGAAGGAATGGCCACGATCTAAAAATTTACATGAATTACGGAGCTTCCTTGGATAACCAAGAAGACGCATTCGTGGAACTAAGACGACGATTATGCGAAGCACCAATCCTCGCATACCCTATACCCAACGTTAAATTTATTTTGGACACCAATGCAAGTAATGCTAGTATAGGAGGAATATTATCACATTCAATAAATGGTGAGGAGCAAGTTAATGCATATTACTCCAAGATGTTTTCAAAACCGGAAAACAATTATTGTGTCACACGGAAACAGGTGTTGGCTATAGTGGATTGTGTTAAGCACGTCCATAAGTACCTTTATGGCCAAAAATTTCTTCTACGGACTTCTTGGAACGAACGTTTGCAAAGCTACGATTTTCAAATTGAACATCGGAAGGGAAACGCACATGGAAATGCCGACGCATTATCAAGAAGGTCAAGTCCCGTGGAATGCATGCATTGTGGGCGTGTGGAGGATAAGGAAAACATCATCGATATTCGACTTATTCATGCGCTACCTGATGAGGAATGAACTGAATGATCAGGAAGGAGCAATTACGGGATGCTGGATTCATCATGGAACATAAGGAAAAGTAAAACCTTATTTTGGGAACAATGGAGTAGCCTCCACATACAAAATGGATGTTTAAAAAGAAATTGGTAAAGTGCGGATGGTAAAGTAAAACAATTGTAGATAGTGGTGCCAAAAGTTCGGATGGTAGAAATCCTCAAGGGGTATCATAGAGGAGCAAGTGGAGGTCACCTAGGGATTAACAAAACACTAGCCAAAATTCGCCAACGTTTCTACTGGTCTGGATGTAGACAGTCAGTATAATACTGTCGAAGATGTGACCAATGTGCGGCAGTAAAGGGACCAGCACGAAAAAGTCATGGAACCATGAACCAATATAATGTCGGGGCACCATTCGAGAGAATTGCAATGGATGTGGTGGGGTCATTTCCCACCACTGAGAGCGAAAATAAATATGTGCTAGTAACAATGGACTATTTCAGCAAATGGCCACAAGTGTATCCCATACCCAATCAGGAGACAACAACTATAGCTGATGCCGTGGTCAACAACTAGATTAGCAGATTTGGTGTACCGATGGAAATTCACATGGGTCAAAGGTGAAATTTCGAGTCGGTGGTATTTGATAAAACTGAGACTCTCTCAGAGACTCCTGAGTTGTAAAGTAGTACCCAGGACTAAATACCAGTGGTATAACTTGGTAAAAACACGCCAGGAATGTAACACGCCAGGTGCTACAGCAGTCAAGATGCTGCAAAATCCACAATCTTCGGAGGCTGGCCCAATGGATTCTGGGGTAAACCAATCATTGTTTAACTCATTTGAACGAAGATTCAAATTATCAAATCACAAAGATCTTTGTCTGGAAATATGTTTCAGTACTAGCAGGAAAATGCCGAACTCCATGAATAATTAAAAGAAATAAAGGAATTTACAACTAGAGAATGATGAACCCAAAAACGCAACACTTATAACATTAATCCATTCCATACAGATGAAGAAGAAATAGAAAGAGAAACAAATTTCGTGTTGAACCGGAATAAAAGAGCAAGTAAGAAGAGGAGAGCTCAAAACTAACCAGAAATGGCAGAAACTTTACCATCGACTTCAAAAGGGGTTTCTAGAAATCAGGTAATCATCAAGATGAATGGTTGGAAGATCAAATTTCTTGCCAATCTCATCCCTCTCGCCTAAAGTATTGTTGACGACTACCAACGTGGTTTTCGTCCCAAAAGATCGACCACTGATCAGTATTTTACCATGGGGATGGTTTTGGAAAAATGTTAGGAGTACAACATAAACATACATAAACTATAGACTTTCGAAAAGCATATAACAGTATAGGAATTCCAGAGCAGCTCGTTTCTCTGTATAATAAGAACGTCTGGGTCTGTATGTAGAATCTTAATTGAAGGAACTGTATCAGACTTCTTTGAAATAACATCTAGTGTTCGACAAGAAGATGAGTACGTAGTAAGGAGAAGCATCATTAAAACTTAGCGCTGTATATTAATAAATCAGATCAAATTTTCTGGATATGAAGATGATATCGTGCTTCTTGGCCGAAAACCTAGCGATATCAAGAACAATTTCATAACGCATCTCTATGCCAAATCCCGGAATTGGTGATCATAATTTTGATAGCATTGAAAACTTTAAATACCTCGGGTCAATTATAAAATATTAAGGACAAAGCCGTAACTAATATGGCTATAAATCTGTAAATTTGAAAATGGACGAACATATACATACAAATAACATATGACACGTTAAAAACACCCAGTCGCAACTTTTGTACTGGTCACCACCAGGAATCGAACCCGCGACCCCCGAATAACAGAGTAAGCACTCTACTTACTAAGCTACGAGGGCGACAAAAAATTTTACAAATTTTACTTTCCGTTTTGAAGAATAACATCGTCGAATGATATGCGCAGACAGAAATAAAAGCCCGAATGACTGCCGGACAACGAGTTTTCTACGCCCAATCAAGCCGGAGTGAAATACATATTTCCTAAAAAAATCCTAAGTAAAATTTGTGTTTGTATTAGTGATTTATGCTCGAAAATAGAAAACATTAAGGCGAAACTAAATTTAAAATGTAAAAAGATTAAAATATTTGTTAATATATATTATTAATGAATAATCAAATAACAAGTATGATTCGATACGTGATCAACTTAAACTTAAAATTAAAATATGGTTTCGACTTCATCGGAAAACTAGTCGAGATTTTACGAGATGATCATCGATCTCACTATGTTTTAATGTTAGGTCTATCAAATGCTCATATCCATAACGATATCCAGAATTTTGTCATAGTTATATTATAGTTAGGTATGGGCATTTGACAGACCTACCATAAAAACATAGTAAGATCGATGATTACCCCTCAAAATCTGGAGTAGTATTCCTTGAAAATCGTTAACTACATTTACTCGATTGTACTCAAATTAATTAGTTCCAACAAAACAAATAATTTTACTTTCCGTTTTGAAGAATTTTTGTTATTTTAAAATAAGTTCGCCTAAATGTTTTCTTTTTTGGTGTATAACTTCTAACACACACAAAATTTTTACTTAGGATTATTTTTAGGAATTATTTCATGCTTGTGTACAGAAGCATGAAATTTTTCCTAAACCATTCCTATTTTTATTTTTTTTGCTTAGGATAGAGTTAGGAAGTATTTCACGCGCATTCGCGCGTTTTATTGCGATCTAAACATCTATCGCAGTCATGGAAGCTCGCAATTTATAATGCACTCATAGGACCTGTTCTAGCTCTCCGAAGCGAAAGTTTTGTAAGAAGCACGAGATAAAGCTCCGAGTACTTCTCGGAGGTAGCGATATTATCGTATGATGGATCGAGACGGTTGGAGGGCCATAGTGCAGGCGGCAAAATTCCTTCATGGGATGTGAAAGCTAGAAAAAGAGATACACCGTGAACTTAGAGGTTTTGTTTTGTGAAAGAAAGAAAATTGACAATTATCTCGAAATATTTAGAAAAATAATTCATTTTTTCATGTATTTCCATTCAGAAGAAATGCGTGGACATTTCGATATATTCATAAATATTATGGTTGTCTCTATAGATTGATTTCCGAACATCGAGAACCAAAACAAATCCATAAATCAGAAACTCAAAACTAAATCCTTAGAAATATCACAGCAGCTTTTTATGCAAACCATCAAACCATTGTTTATTTTCGGACGTGTCACTCCCGCGTCGGCATTATACACTCGTTAAAAAAACGTTTACGTTGGCATCGTTTCTTTTACGTAAATTATTATTATTTTGAGAAAGTTTTGGTCGCCTTGACTCCAACATCCCCCGATAATGCGGACTAAATAATAAAAGGTCTTTTACTATCAATTTTAATTTGTCTTGTCGTTCTTCTATTTTAAGACGTATACTACGTCTATTTCTTCTTATTTTTATGTCTTAGAAGCTTTCATCAACCAACCAAACACACATAAAGTTAAAAATAGAGATAAAACTTTTGTATATTTTTCTGCTTCTGTTGTTTTATTTTTAAGATGATAAATGACACAATCATTGCGTGAAATAAAAATGTTTCGCTATTTTTAGACTTGTGATCCTTAGAAAAAATATCCAATATATACACGCGGATATATTTAGATATGCACATTATTATATAAAAGGATATTTTAAAAGTGTTCTTCATTACCATGTGGAGAGCGAGACGGATATAATCAAAGAGAGTTATTTTAAGTTTTTCTATTTTTAAACAAATGATATGGTCTTTGATTAATGAATAATAAATCTTAGATGTACAGTTAACATTTTGTAAGACGGTAGATTACCATTACACTCTAGCAGAATTTATTCCATCACCAAAGACTTTGCCATAAAAAAAAATACTTCAACCTAAATTTTCATTATCACCAACACACACAGACAAAACAGAATTTTCAATGTTGGGGAGAAATCGTTTCGTTTCTTTAGTGTTTTTATTATTTGAAAATCAATATCCTCAAGGTCGCACTTCATTCATAAAATTTCCCGGTTTTCCACCATTTTTAAAAGCAAATCTGTATGTGCGGTATATTATTGGGTGTATGTATATGTTCTGTATATAATATGCATGAAAAATACTCTTGAAATAATATTTTATGTATGCGTCATTTGTATATGTATATTTAGAAGGGGAAAGTTCAACAAAATAACAACAACAATACCAATTAAAAATAATTTTGTTATTGTGCTTTATCAGTACTGCAACTCGTTTAGGCATTGCCAGGGAGCCTTCTGCTCAGCTCAGTAAAATTATTTGTCTCTTTATTTGGTATCTATAGATTGCGGTACAAATTCCACGAATTCTATCAAATAGACGAAAAACAGGCAAGCAATTTAATATATAAAATATGTTCTTAACCTTTGGCATTTCGAAATATTCTATGGATTTCAGTATATCATATTATATATTTATGTACTTCAAGATGCTCTATTTAAGAGTCATTGATATGCTAAACTAAGGCATCACTTGTTTACAAGATGGTCCCTAAATAAAGAATTGCTTTAATTAAATAAAAATTATGTACTTGAATGGACCATCGTATCATACTTTTTACCGATTTTAATTTTATTTTTAGTCTTTTTTGTTTGGCAAATTGTTAATAAATTCATGTAACAGTAATTCTTAGGAAAAACATCTCGAAAACATAAATTTCTTAGAGGAATCATGTTTCGAATTATTTTTATATTTTTTTTTGCTAATGTACATACATATTTTCATACGGCTGCTTAACCCCTAAAAGTCTTGAAGTTTTTCATGAATGAAATTGAGGAAACGAGAAATACTACTACGTAATAAAAGCTGGAGCAATTATAAATAGTTTTATTTATTTCGTAACTACTTACATTTTCATACCCAACATAAAGAAAATATTGTTAAATTTAGATTCAACAAAAAAATCTTATTATTGGCATACAAGAGAGTAAATCAAACTTTAGGAAAAAATCAAAAATATACAGAGCATCCTATATTGGCCAGATACAAATTTAATTGGATGGTTTTACAATAAATGGTGTTAGCGTGTGTCCTATCCATCTTCACTTCCATCTCATTTGTGATTTTGCTTATTTTATATACATCCTTATTCTAAACCCCATTCCACAGCCATACATCAAACAAGAAATATATAACGAGTGTTTATAATAAGTCTCGGAAAGGTCAAATATCTCACAGGGACCAATTTACAAAACTGTATGATCTTGCAAGGACCTGTAACGTTCACCTTGATTTTTAACATTCTACCCACTATGCAATTTTTCCAGTGTGTGGAAAATATTGTTTTAATTCCATACTAAATTCCGTACTACAAAATATCAAAGACACAAAAATATCGATTTTGGAGAAAAATGATTGTCTTTCTGTTCCTGTTTCGCTGTATGTATAATGTATGATGAAAGCAGAAAAATTATAATACACACGATTTTATGGTGTGAAATACATGTATTATGCTTTGCGATCAGAATTCTGACTCCTGTCTCTATTTCTAAATTTTCTGGCGCTACGTAGAAGAAAACAAATCTAACAATCGCATTTATGTTCATTCGATTATTACAAAAAAGCAATAAAAAAATTCTGCTTGTCAAAAGAGACGCTCATGTGGTGTACTTGGAATTCTGATGGCAGCGCTGCCGGCAGAAAATCTGCTCATGTGTTTCCAGCATATTACTTTATTTTTTTATAAGTTTCGTTTGTTATGAGTGTGACAAGTCGACGGGTGAATATGCACACGAGTGTGCATACGTTTGTTTTTGTTTATTTTATTTTCTTGTGTTGTGCTTTATTTAATGGTTTTTAATTATTACAGTAACATTAATTTTATTTAGTTTAATTATAAAATGGTTGCGATTGGATTGGGCTAAAGAGGTAATAAAAAGCAGTTGTACCATGGCGTTGCCATTTACATATATCTACGCAATTTTTTTACGTAAAAGGTTTATGTTTTGTTTTTTTAAGATTCTGTGTGAAAATCTAACAGGTGGATGGTGCGTGAACATGTCAATCAATACCCGGCAAAGACGGATTTTTAAAATTTAAATAAAACAGAAGTGTGTATTGAATATCTGAATAAATATATAAAAATTACAACAAATAGTTCTTTTTAATTTCAATAAAAAATTATTATTAATCCCATGTAAAAGTGATGTGGAAAGTTGTTCTATTTGCATGCGATAAAGTGTATTAAATTAGTACGGAAGTATATATGGGATATACCCGAGTTTCCAACGAAATTCCACCTCATTTCCACTTTGTTTTTTTTTTCTCTTTTTAGTCGGGATTCACACCGGCACCGGAATTTATGTACTTTTCTTTGGCGAGTAGTACGGATTTCCGTGTACATAACATAGTTCTTTTCATAGAAAGAGTGTGGTTTTGGAACGCGACCTGTTGTTCATTGTTTAGCAAATCCAAAAATGGCATTCACCTTCGCAATACAATTTTCAATATGCCTATTGAAACTGACGCTTTTCTTAATATTGAAGTATAGTGAGTTTCGATCACACCACTCACTGGATCTATCTAAGTCTTCTTGAAGTTTCTCCGAATTTAGCATTAAATTACCAGTACGAAGAATTTTCACGCCATCAGCAAGCGTTCGACTCCGTCAGCCACTGCAAAACTTTTTAACACATTTTCAAGTTCGGATTTTCTAGTCAGTTCGTAGACTGGTGCAAATCTTATTTGAGTAGTCGCATCCAATATATTGAAATAGGAGATAAAAGGTTGGTATGAATACAAACAGCCTCTGGTGTACCACAAGGCACTCTGGTATTACTGAAGTGAAAAAGCATTCCAATAACCTGATGTTGGCGGATGCCCTCAAAATCTACAAAGCCATGGAGTCAGTCGACGATGCTAATGAACTACAGGGAGGTATTATCAACCTAGCGTGATGGTGCGAGTTTAATTCTCTGAGTCTCAACATTGAAAAGTGCAAATCTTTATCATTTCGCCGAAAATCTAACCCTGTTACACAAGCCTCTAAGATAAATTGTGTATACTTGTTCAGATAGTACTTGAAACTAAAGACCAAGGGGTTACTTTCGTTGAAAACATGAGCCTTACAAACCGCATTGAGCTGTGCATCGTTAGAGCGAACTTCATGCTCGGTTTTGAGCTGTAATTGTTAACATTATTCTAACAATGTAACTCTCGTGAACGCACTTCCGGTGCAACATCAAATGGTCTAACTGACATTTTATTAAGTTTTTCTTAAGGAATGTGCATTAGCAAAATAAGGTTTTAAGCCGGTTTGATTTATTTCCTAGTGGTTTATTAGTAATTCAAGGTAAGTAAATATTTATTAATTAACCATAAAAACTGTTATTTTAAATGACACCTTAAAAAAATGACAATTAAGTATAATTTAAGTAGGTCCGCATTATGTACATGATGTTTTCATACTTGCCCAATTGCGGATCGAGCGATCCAATTTAAGTTCATTTCCTTTACAATTTTAAATTCAAATTTATTATATTAATTACATCAGTAAGTGTACAAAATTTATTTATAGTTTATAACAGACGTATGCTTTTGTAAGATGAGCTAATTTGGATCTAGGTTTTCCTAAATTATTTTCTTGTTTTTAGAAAATGAACTTGATTAAACTTTCAAATAACTTTAGACAGGAATGTTAATCAATAAAATTTGAATTAAATCGAGCAAAAATTGTAGATCCAATTTAGAGCAGCTTATTTCTGTTGGTATTTTTAATTAATATAAATTTGTATGTCATGTTTATTAAATAAAATTAATAAAGAATTGTATGTTTACAAAAATTGCATTGATGTCTCAAATGTGGACCGCGCGATCCGAATTAGGTGCTTCTATGATTTTTTTTGGTACTGAATGAAGATCTCGGTAAATATTTAATTTTAAAATTTTCTGATAGGCAATAGTTCAACAGGAAAAAAATGGCACCCACAAAAGGTGAAGTAAGTAAGGAATATTGTAAAGATTCCTTAAAAAATGCTCTGTTCGCTGTGAATAATGGTATGACTGTTCACACGGCCAGTAAAACATTTAAAGTGCCTAAAACCACTTTATATAAACATTTTAAAAAAAATTTAAATGATGATATAAAACAAGGAGCATCGAGCATTTTTTCAAAAGAGCAAGAAGGACACCTGGTTTCCTGGATTGATCACATGGCCAAAATTGGATTTCCCATTAGTAAAGAAATTTTACTGGACTCCGTACAACGACTTGCGAAAGATTTACAAATTTCATACAAATTTCGAAATGGTAGGCCAGGTAAGTAAATCAATCTTCATCAGTACATACATGTAAATTAAACTTACTCATATAAGGATTTCTCTATATAGGTCGGCACTGGTACGAAGGGTTTTTAAAAAGAAATCCTTCTGTATCCAAGAGAGTGGCACAATATTTAATCAAGAGTCGTGCACAAGTGACAGAAACCAAATTAAGAGAATGGTTCACAGAAATCCGATCATACATTGAAAAGAATAGCTACCTCTCTATTTTCGATGATCCCGAACGCATTTGTAACTGCGACGAAACGGCATTTTTCTTAAGTCCAAAAGAAAACTCCGTGTTGGTTACCATAGGACAGAAGTCAGTATATTTTTTAGTAGTCAATGATGAAAAAGAAAATGTCACAACGCTAATAATCAGCGGCGTTTTCTAGTGATGTTCTACACGTTCGCCGAACGACTAAACAATTTTTGATTTTTATTCTAATTCTAAAAGTTTTATTTTTATTACAGAAAATTTTATTTTTATTGTAAATTTCTTAATTAATTACTATTATTTTAATTATTACGGGTGATCAAAATCCGAAGCAGAACACCTTGAGAGCACAACCAGGACACGCCATTGCTATACCTATATGTCATGTCAGTTGGAAATCTCTCGGTACTGGCCAATCCTCGATACAGTGAATGTGTAAATTCCATTTGCAAAGATTGAACAACTTCGGGATCAATAGCAAACAGGTCTACCTCATCGTATTAAAATGGGGATAATTTTTATTTGTTTAGGATATCTTAAGCTAACTAGACATATATGCCATGTCATTTGGAAATCTCTGGGTACTGGCCAATCCCCTCTCTCTCTCCCTCTCTCTCTCTGGCACTATATCCCATCAAGGGATTTGGCCCCCTCAATGAGGTTTCATAATCAAATTTTCATTTCGGATAATGACTGATTAATTCATTGATCCTAAAACCAGCCGTGAAATTTTTTCCTTGTCACCATCGGGAATCAAACCCGGCCCTCCGGTCGCTGGAGCAGGCATGTTGACAACTTTGCTACCGGGGCGGCTGGGGGATAATTTTTATTTGTTTAGGATGTCTTAAGCTAACTAGAGATATATGCCATGTCATTTGCAAATCTCTCGGTACTGGCCAATCCTTGATTCAGTGAATGTGTAAATTCCA
This sequence comes from Nephrotoma flavescens, assembly GCA_932526605.1. Classification (NCBI taxonomy): domain Eukaryota; kingdom Metazoa; phylum Arthropoda; class Insecta; order Diptera; family Tipulidae; genus Nephrotoma; species Nephrotoma flavescens. The sequence continues at coordinate 13,312,830 of OW052221.1, forward strand.
TTTGCAAAAATTGAACAACTTCGGGGTCAATAGCAAACGGGTCTACCTCATCGTATTAAAATGGGGATAATTTTTATTTGTTTAGGATGTCTTGAGCTAACTAGAGAAATATAACATGTGTTCGGAAATATCTGGGTACTGGCCAATCCTCGATACAGTGAATGTGTAAATTCCATTTGCAAAAATTGAACAACTTCGGGGTCAATAGCAAACTGGTCTACCTCATCGTATTAAAATGGGGATAATTTTTATTTGTTTAGGATGTCTTGAGCTAACTAGAGAAATATAACATGTCGTTCGGAAATCTCTGGGTACTGGCTAATCCTCGATACAGTGAATGTGTAAATTCCATTTGCAAAAATTGAACAACTTCGGGGTCAATAGCAAACCGGTCTACCTCATCGTATTAAAATGGGGATAATTTTTATTTGTTTAGGGTATCTTAAGCTAACTAGACATATGTGCCATGTCAGTTGGATTTCTCTGGGTGCTGGCCAATCTTCCATTCAGTGAATGTGTAAATTCCATTTGCAAAGATTGAATATCTTCGGGGTCAATAACAAATGGGTCTACCTCATCGTATTAAAATGGGGATCATTCTAATTTGTTTAGGATGACTTAAGCTAACTAGAGATATATAACATGTCGGTCGGAAATCTCTGGGTACTGGCCAATCCTCGATACATTGAATGTGTAAATTCCATTTACAAAGATTGAACAACTTCGGGTTCAATAACAAATGGGTCTACCTCATCGTATTAAAATGGGGATAATTTTTATTTGTTTAGGATATCTTAAGCTAACTAGACATATGTGCCATGTCATTTAGAAATCTCTGGGTACTGGCCAAACCTCGATACAGTGAATGTGTAAATTCCATTTACAAAGATTGAACAACTTCGGGTTCAATAACAAATGGGTCTACCTCATCGTATTAAAATGGGGATAATTTTTATTTGTTTATGATATAAGATATATTATATTAAGCCAACTGGACATCAGCGGCGTTTTCTAGTGATGTTCTGCTCGTTCGCCGAACGACTAAACAGTTTTTGATTTTTATTCGAATTCTAAAAGTTTTATTTTTATTACAGAAAATATTATTTTTAAAATTTTTTATTTTAAATTATAGTTTTTCTAATATTATTTTCTTAATTAATAACTATTATTTTAATTATTTTGGGTGATCAAAATCCGAAGCAGAACACCTTGAGAGCACAACCAGGAAACGGCACTGCTAATAATGGGTAATGCGCTAGGGAAACTTGGCCCACCGATGGTGGTTGTACCTTACAAAAGGATCCCTTTTAACGTAGCCAAAAGCTTGCCAGCCAGTTGGGGTATTGGTAGAAGCGATTCCGGTTGGATGACGGGAGAATTATTCTTTGAATATATAGCCAATATTTTCTACCCGTGGCTAATAAATAAGGAAATTAAATTTCCGATTGTCGTTTTTGTCGATGGCCACACATCACACATGACGCTGAATTTGAGTCAATTCTGTAATGAGAAGAAAATCATATTGATCGCCCTTCTACCAAATTCAACGTCTATTACAACCGATGGATGTTGCTTACTTTCATCCATTAAAACAAAAATGGAGAGAAGCGGTTAAGAAATGGCAGATCGAAAAAAATGGAGCGCAAATGCGCCGAGAAGACTTTGCATCGTTGCTTTCATCAATTATAAACAACGAAAGCTTCGAGAACAAATTGACGAAAATGCCATAAACTATTACCAAAAGCTATTAAACACAGTTCAACCAAAGGAAAACATAGACTTTGAAAATCCTCTAGTTGACAAAAAGGAAAGCGACTCCACTACATTTAACCCTCGACCATCTTCAAAAATACATCGGGATTGAGAAATTAAACTCATTCGAAAAATCTTTTGACAGTTGCTGGACCGGTGCCAAAGAAGATGATAAAAAAGAAACAGACAAGAATGAAAAGGAAGAAGGAAAACGAAAACGGATAAAGAAAAGGGAAAATGTTCAGGCTCAATTTAAGGAATCTGCAAAGTCAGAAGAAACTATAAAACTACATATATTTTATTTTAGCATTTCAAAAATATTTCCCTTTTTCATGATAAAACGTTTCTACAGAAACGAAATAATTAGACGGTACGCTTTTCATTTTAAAAATCTTATTCTAAAATTTACGTATGCGGTGTGTTTTAATTTCGCTGAAGCGTTACGCTAGCGAAGTATACTAGTATTTTGTATATAGGATTTCTCAGTATTCGTTACGCTTACACGCCTTCCTTAGAGGGAATTTTTGTAAAAACGTCAATTACTGTGTTAAATTTAAATTTAATTGAATCATATTTTAATCGTTCATTAATAAATATATGACGATTATTCGTTCGGAAATATATACATAAAATTTCGTATGGTGGAGTGTACAATTGATGTCGTTTTGATGTGACATTTCCAATACATACATAAAACCACATCAATTTTGTTTTTTTTCTATTTGAATCATAAATTTTATAATTCATATTGATTTGGTAAAGTAAATAGAATTCAACATTACATTAATATCCTTCAAGTCAAATTTGTAGACTTATTTCAATATAAATAAATAAATAAAAGTACTAGTGGATAATATACTGCTAGGGCAACAAGAGTATTCGGAAGCTGTAATTGGCGACTGGCAATTCACAGCAAGGCTGTTCATCGTGGGCGGTATGTGTTTTTCAACGGTCCATAGAAGGAAGGGAGGTGTGTGGAATAGATATCCCAATATGTCTGGCGAGCAAAAGCCATATGGAAAGCGATCGACATAAACGACTGCCTGTGGAAGGGATGCATAACGGCCAGGAATTTGGAGGAACTACAGCATAAATGGGACGGACCGCCTAGATGGTTTACTCACTTATTTAAGATTAAAAAGAAAATAGCTGCAAACAACTCTCGATTTAGCAAGGTTATTTTAGAAATTTTCCTTATATCCACATAACCTTTGAAAAACTTCAAGTGATTTAGTTCCTATCCAACTGAGGTAACATGCGCGCTTTTCACGTTGTCAATCCTATTTGATTCGTGAAATGTTCCTGAATAATTATCAATGTTTAAAATCCTTCCAAAGCACGATCGAACATACAGAACGTAGAAGTGCTGCCTATTTTACAGGGGCATTTAGTGTATCTTCGAACTAACTGAATCAAAAATTTTAGAAGCTACAAGTCAATGATAACGACAATTCAGTGCGAACTAAAATGGAAATTTGGAAGTGGGTTTAAAGTGGATTTTATGCTAAATAAAATTAAAGCGTTGGAAATAGGTGGATAGTCACATTTTGCAGAGTTGAAATCACTGAATATTTTAGCAAGTGATTAACCGGAATCAATTTGTAGGAAAACTCGAAAACTCATTTTACCTCGAGTATATACATTTATAAAGCTGCTGTTACCTTTAGAGAAACGCTTAATAAAGGTATCCGAGACAGATTCGTTTTTCCATTTTTAGGAGAAATCCGTGATATATTACATATTATTGTTAATCTAACTGGTTGCATATCACCTATTGTTCATCTAACTGGTTGTATTTAAAACTTGTAGAGTACCGGCAATTTCTGAGAGACTTTCCAGCTTTGTGGAAGCTTGTACGATAAGATTCCGTGAATATGGTACTGATTCATCCACTCTGTAGATTTCAGACATCAAATATTTGAGTGTCGCCGTGTCACCCACCGTTCAACGATTTGGTGAACTAAAAAGTCACCTAGAACGACTTGCGAATTGGTCCATCGCACATTTGTCGACAATTTTAAGAGAGGCCACCTTGTGAGGTTTATTGTCAATAGTTCAATCAATTTTAATAATTGTCAACTATCTCCTGTTCCGACGATAAGTTGACCATCTTTTATGGGTTGTCTCTGGTGCGGTGTTATTCCATGAGAGAATTTTCCCGAACACACACCGAAACTCCTGTAACAGGTAAATCGTGATTTTGGTATTATTGGACTTGATATTATCCACCGGAGAGGATCAGATATTTTAAACGAATCTGTTAAGGATCATGTTTTCATGTTAAATTTCAACCGTACAAGTGGCGCAGTGGTTAAAGCTTCGGTACTTGGACCGGGAGGTACTGGGTTCGAATCCCTCCAGAGGCAGAATGTAAAGCGAATTTTCTTCATCGATTACTCGTACGATCGGTGATGATAATAAACACAACTTTAGACTTTCTATTGGAGTGCAGAATTCAGCGCCGACCCACCGTTCATGTCAGTGTGCAGGTTGACATGGAGCTTGCAACGTGCAGGTGGTATACTGTAATTGTGTGAGTAGGTGAATGGGTGGGTGTGTGTGAATGAAAAGGAGAATAATTAATTGACCTTTATAGGACATTAAATCCACTGGATGATTAATTAATACTTTCTTTAAAAAAAAAAAAAAAAAAGGTGGCCGTTCGATGGCTTGTGAATTATGAAAAGATCGCTGATCTTGTAAAGACAGTTTCACCGGAAATGTTTCATGTTCTAATAGACTATGCGGATTATTAGATAGGATAAAACCTGCTCCATAAGTCACTGTGAGTAAACAGTAATCCCATAGAGTCCGATCAGGCTCGATATAGATATCAGCTTTGGCTGCTAAATCTGTCAATACATACAAGCTCGAGGACTGGAAACTTGAGGCCAACACGAAACTTCTGAGTGAGCGAGGTACCAAGAAGTGCTATTTTGTATGATGCACCAAAGATTAAGAAGAAATATATTTTTTCTTTGTTTCGGTTTCTTGCATTCCGCAATTCTTGTGTGTTAGTATTTTGTGCCCATATTGGAACATCCATCGGTTTGGAACAAACCGATTATTTAAGGACCCAGTAAAATATCAAATGCCACAGACCCAAACCGGATAGTTTCATAAAATCATATATTTAGAGAAGGTACTACAAATCTTTCAATTCTGGAGTGTGACTGTTAAATAGAACACAGTCACGTATGAAGAAGTAAAATTGACAAATCCTTATCGGATTAAAGTAACTTTTATTTGAATTGGGATTCTGCAAATAATTCAGATTTTTATTCTGGGTTATGGATTGAAGCATTTTGTGGATGCCGTAGTAGCGAATAACTTCGTACCATTGTAAGATCCTTTTAAGTTACCAAAATACGAACTTTTTAGTTTCAGGGGGGCTATTATGAAATTTTTTTCGATTTCGTAAAATAAGAAATCGTAAATTCGATCCGCCGCGAATATTCCTATTACGAAAATTTTTTTTTGTTCGTAAAATTTAAGACCATGAAGTTTGCTGTTTCTGTGTTGTTTTATCTAAAATTTCAAACATCAACAGATTTTTCAGATGGTTTCTGAATTTAATTTGTTTGTAATTTCATTTCACAAATATCGGGTAGTCTCTTTATATTGAGGCACATTTAAAAAATGTAAAATAAATTAAAATGTCAAATGTGTAATAAAACAAAATGTGTAATAAAATAAATTAAAATGTCAAATTGGCGACCATTGGTAAATTACCTACAAAAAACACAATAAACAAGTTTCATATAAATTGTAATAAATTAAACTAGCCCATTTTTATAAAATAATTGAGTAATTTACGTTTTAAAAAGGAATTAAATTATTTTATTTTAATAAAAAAATAATAAGTATTCGCTATTGTTTTCGTAAATATATTCGTCACCTACAGAGCAGTCGAATTTTGACATTTGATTTTCGTAAAATTCGATTTCGTTTTTTTTTTGTTCATAATAGGGCGGATTTACGATTTTCTAATTTTACGAAAGCAAAACAAAATTCATAATACGAATTTTCGCGGCGGATCGAATTTTACGAAATCGTAAAAATTTCATAATAGACCCCCAGGATATTTTGATGAACAAAAAACAAAACAATTAGTTTTTCCCCTAAGGATATAACAACATCCCTCGGATAGCCTATGCATTTTTATTTTTTTTATAAAAAATATACATAATTATAATAAATATAAATCACAAAACAAAACAATATAGCATTTAAGTCAACAAAACATAATGTATAAACTTGATTAGTTTAAGTCCCCCGAAAAAAATCCCATGCAACAATCATTTAATCAAATCGCTTGAATGAATATTCTGTATGAACGGCTCACTTTCCGATCTCTTATGCGTTCGACGGGTTAAAATATCTAAATTATCATTACTGCTCGTCTTATTCTCATCATAATGATCATCATTAATATTTATACCTGTGATATTACTACAGTTTTCATTACTATCGGATAAATTAATTTTATTATGTTGTAAATCAGGCACGCTGCGTGTTATATCTTGATCAATCTGATTAGATAGATTGGTTGGCTGTGGTTTTATTATAAGATTATCATTTAAACAAACGTCGTCCAAATCAACGTCGCTATTTGAGAAGAGTGCTGTAGCACCTAAATTTGCAGTATCATCAATTATTTTACTGTTCAATGGACTCGTTGTAGTTACACAGGAATCTGTTGGCGAATTTGGTGAGACTAGATGGGTTGACTTTATTTTTATTTCGGGTATTTTATTATTTAAGGTATGAAATGGCGATGTTGCTGAATCAATTGTTATGGTATTGCGATTATTAATTGTATTATTATTAATGGTGGAACTTTGATTTTTATGTGGGGTAGAGGTAGGTATTAGATTGTTATTGCTATTTGAGTGTTGCTCCATTAAATCACAGGCCTTACCTAGTGCATAAATTGTGCTACATATACGAGTAGTAACTAGAATTAAATAAGCCAAGACAAGTAGTAATAACGATGCAATTGTATCAATCGTAATTGCATGATAGAGTGCCTTAAAAAGTACAACTGCTAATGGAAACGCAATAAACCCCATTCGCCTAGCAACTAAATCTGAATGATCAGAAAAAGCATGTTTTTGTCGTGTTTGAGTCATATCATATGCCAATGACAGCGTATATTCCTTGTATACATCCACTGGCAATTCATTAAAACGAGTAATGAATGCATGTTTGACCCAATCAATAAATAATTCTGTGATTAAAACTAGCATACATGGACCAAACATTACCCAAAATTGTTCTCGTTTCCAGCTAAACTCTTTCATTGTTTGGATTACAACAATAAAGAGTAACACGGCCAAATGAAAACGTTCCCGTACATCACTGCAGCTTAATTGAAATAGATTATTTTTATCAAATTTTTTAAAAACGCTTCCTTTCAGCTCCACAAAATTATTTGACATCATAATCATAAGTAATCCCTTATTACTTGAATTCACAGCCACGTTCAATGTTGTCGATTGAAACATGATTAAAGTAGAATGAAGGCCCATGTAAATTAAAGCGAATATAATATGAGAAACCAATCCTAAATGTTCTTTTCGGCTGTTTTTTGATTCGGTCGCTGTCCAAAAGAGAGCATCAATCGTATCCTGCCCAAATGATGAAAGCAAACGATCACCCACTTCAAGCATATTATAAAATATGTATAATTTGATAAACGATTGGCTTTTTATCACATGATAAATCCGATTTGTATCTATATACAGCATCACAATACAACAAATTATCCAAATGGTTCCTTTAAGTAGGTCGCATATTTCAGCAGAAGTAAGGATTCGATTTCGTCTACTAAATCCAAATAATTTTGCAATGGGACGATATATAATGGCCCATAGCGCTAAAACGTATCGTATTGGTAGAAACGTATGAATATACAAAAATGAATCGGCACACTGGAGCACACCATAGAACATAAACTTTTCTACTTCCCTTGGGATTTTCATAAACGTATACATTTTTTCACGTCTCGCTGTATAACGTTCCTCATCATGTTCCAATAAATATCCCCGCGTTAACTCCAATTTAAAGAAGTCCATAAGTGAAGGTTTCTCGTCTTTATTCAACTTTTTGTCATCGCCTGAAATTCGATAACATATAATTAGCTCATCAAAAGTATCATCAACTTGTCAAAATTATAGTTGTAATAATATCAACCTTTTACTTTAGCACTAGAATTTGAATCGCCACTAAATAATTCTGCTTTAACATTTGTCCCACGTCGTTCTTCGCAATCCAAAATATCTTCGATGCGCTCATCGTAATGTTGAAATAGATTACTGCTTTCGCCACGAAACCGTAATTTTTTTGCCGGTGGTGTAACGAACAAATTATTTTCTACATTTATATTTTTTCGCGACATTTTATTTATTTAATATTACTTTTGTATAAACATTGAATTTTTCAATAAAAAAATTGCATAAAAATAAAAATAAAACAAATGATTTTGACGTACGGAACTACCAACATTTAGATACAAAAAAATGTTATGAATAAAAAATTATGGCGTTTACAAAGCGAAATGTCCTGCAATGTTTTGAAAGGTTCATATGTACATACCACGTTTACAATATAATCTGAAGTACGTGAAATTGTCTTATGCGGAATTCTATTATATGCACCTGTTTCAAAATAATAAATAAAAAGTATTAAAAGAGATCATCCACTGTTTCGCCATTTCCAACTTAAGCAGAAACAGACCCCACTCCTTATTTATCTACCCTCTGTCATTATGATGATGCTAATGCAAGATTTTGTAGTGCAAGATTTTGTAATATGTACACAGTTTTTTTGATGCGAGGATATTGTGGAAGCAGAAACATTATTTTGTAGACAAAGCACGGAAAATGTATAAAACCAAAGCTTATTTTGAAAACAGCAGCATATTTTGAAAACAAAATGAAACTGGGCACACCTTTAGTACTTACCAAATTTAATTTTGTATGAGAAATCAAATTGGTACAAATCAAATTTTTAATACTAGGCACTAACAGCTTATACGGACTGCTCTCAAAAACAATGCTTGGAATGGAAGGACTTTCTATTTTAGAAGAGGTGTAAGAGTGAGAATTTGTAAAAATGTTGGGAATATAAGAACGAAATTAGCGAATGACTCTTTGTTCACATTTGTTCTAGCAGGTTATGATAGCAAGAGGAAACAAATAATTCATAAATGGACGTCTCATTTCAGTTTAGCAAAAGACATAGACTTCGATAAATTACGAAAATATGATGTTATAACGATAACGTTCGATTTTCTCCCAAATTTTGATATGATTACTCATTTAAAGTGGTTTAAAAAAATCGATAATTTTGTATATGTAACGTGTATGAAAAAGGGGCTTACATGCGAAAACAAGTTATCGAGAAAACAGCTGTTAACAGTAAAAAAAACTCGTTGCATCAGTTTCGCGTTAGTTGTTCCGTTTGTTCTGTGTTGCATGGTGTCTAACTATATTCAAGAAAGTTAAGTGTTGTTTCTGCTCGGAATATTATCGTAGTTAATCGCATTAAGTTGAGTTTGTTAGCGCGCCGGCTATCTATTTCGTTATCACGTTAATGTAATCAATTCTGTTGGTACTCTGCTTTCTCTTCATTTTTAGTAAACTTTTCCACCAATTATGACTTTCTGGTTTTCATCATGTGAAAGAGCGTCTCATACTTTATCCGACTCGGCAAAAAGGTGGAAATGATTTTTTGACACCTAAGCCCCCTTTTCATACACCAGGTTACATACATATGTACACACTGTATAGTATTATATAAAATTATGTGTTTGTACAACGTTTTTCTTTTCTTCGTGCCATTTTTACGATTGTTAGATGTAAAAAATTTACAATGGTTAATATAAATAAAAATCGTACTACTAAATCCTTTCAGATAAAACTCATTTCAACCTTTTTAGGACAAAACCGTTACTCCAAAGTCACTTTTTTAGCCTGCTTAGCGCCTTGAGTTGTGCATAAATGTAACGTCGTATTAGCATACGGAATTGTTAAGATTTCTCAATTCTATTGAAATCAGTTAATATTTCTGTTAATTCGGGTTCAGTTTTCTCTACTTAACATCTTTTCCTCTTCTGTTTTCTTGTGTCCGCTAATCATTTTAAAATTTCACTCAGAAGTGTCGATTAGTAACTTCAGGTTTTAGAATTTGACAAGGCAATTAGGTATCTTTGTAATATATATTTCAGTTCTTGATGCATAACTTTACATGTCGGGAATATAGGGGACGGCGGTGCTAGTAGTAAAGGGTGAGCAATACCATATAGATTATATATACAGTAAATATATACGCTGAAGTCCATAAATTAATAAATCAAGTATTGAATGTAAAAAAGTTCAGTCCGACGTAATCATAATTTTTATTGATCTAAACTAGGTTAATCCACATGAAACAGTTATTCGACCTAAACTGGGGGTCTATTATGTAATTTCGCCGCGAAAATTGGTATTATGAAACTTTTTTGCTTTCGTAAAATAAGAAAATCGTAAAATCTGCCCTATTATGAACCAAAAAAAATCTAAATTGAATTTTACGAAAATCAAATGTCAAAATTCGACTGCATAATAGGTATACATTATAGTTTTCGTAAATACGATATTCGTCACTTACAGATGACGAATATCGTATTTACGAAAACAATAATGTATACCTATTACTTTTTATTAAAATAATATACTTTAATTACTTTTTAAAATGTAAGTTACTCAATTATTTTATAATAATTGACTAGTTTAATTTATTACAATTAATTTGAATTTTTTTTTATTATTTAACTAAAACCAACACAAAATAGCATACTTCATGGTTTTAAATTTTACGCCAAAAAAAGAAAACTTCATAATAGGAATATTCGCAGTGGATCGAATTTACGATTTTGTATTTTACGAAATCGAAAAACATTTCATAATAGCTCCCCTGGGTAAACTGTCGTTTACAATATGTGATATAAGCAATTTAGTTCGGGTGTAAGCTACCTCATTATTCTTTACGCGAAATGCGGGAAAATAAAGGTCGAGGCACATAGTTTTCGTTTCGTTCCTACCTTTAAGTTGAATATGTCAAAATGTATGGAAAACTGTTAAGGTTCAAACATAATTTCCGTCCGCTACATTTTATGAGAAGTGTCAATTTATATGAAAAACGAAAATATGAACACAATGAACGGAGGAGAAAAAAACGGAGCGGACACTAAGCCCAATTTCAAATTTTTGCGGACGACATAACCTCACATAGTATTTGACATATCAGAAAAAATCTTAAACGAGAAGTTTTTGCAATAAAAGACCTACTAAATTGTATTAATTCTATTAATCTCTTCTAATAATCTCCCACAAATAAAAATTTCCAAAATATAATATATAATTATTATCTATTTTTGAGAAGCGGAACGGATATGTTGTGTTTTAGGAAATCAAACGGACGGAGCGGAAACGAAATGAACGGACCGGAGCGGATCTATTCTATTTGAATCTTTAAGTTAAAGGCGGAACCGAACCGAAACAGTTGACCAAATTTCAATAAAAACTTAAACAATAACCTCAAATTATTTATTTTGGCATTTATGGTTATCGTTTTTTTTTTGTCATTGTGTAAATCTTCACTCATTATTAAATTAATCGATATATTATAAATATTTGATTGAATAGAAACAATGTTGTGTGAAATAAAAACATTCGATTTATCAAATAACACAAAAACAACTCAAAACGAAACGAAAGCTATATTCGTGAGAATTTATAAAAACTTATTGAAAACGAAACGAATCGGAACCAAACGAAACCTATGTGCCGGCAAAATAATCCGATAGAACAAACCTATTCCGTCTAACACGATTTTAACATACTGAACATACATACCAATGCTACCAACTTTTAAAATAACATTAGATTGCGATTTGACATACGATAAGCAGTCAAAAAATCAAAACAATCAGCTGACAAGTAAAGAGCCAGACATAAAAAAGTGTTAAAATTATCGCAAAAGTGAATTTTGTAATTTTTTTTCTTGGTTATTTCTAAAACCATAACACAAAAACGAAAACCATTCACAAAAATGACAGAAAATAATGATAAGATAAAAACAAAATGTAAATTAATAATAATTGGTGCTGGAATGGCTGGTCTATCAGCAGCAAATTATTTAATACAAAATGGTTGTAGAGATTTTAAAATTCTTGAAGCTCGAAATCGGATCGGCGGAAGAATTATATCAATTGATATGAGTAGTGAAAAGGTACATAAATGTTTAAAAGTGCAAAAAGTAATTATTAAGGTCAACGCTGTATTATTTGACTATAGTTTTACTTTATTATATAAGAATTCGTGTGTTCAAAATAGACAATCGAAATATCCATATGCATGAAACAATATTATAGAAGTTTTTCTTCCAACATATTCTATATATACGCATAGTACATTACTACACAAATTTGTCAACATAACACTTTCCAGTTGGATGCTGAAATTTTTTTCATGGTTCGCTTGTTGTTGCATGAACTCCCTAGTCAAATGTTCCTTCCAGTGGACATAATCATTGCATGATCAATGTTTATTTAACTGCAATACAGAAAAATCCATAATAAAGTTTATTATATCAATACATATTAGGGCATACATGAATATAGATAGCTTTTATATCGATTTTAGTTTCGTAGGTTGTATGTGTAAGTTGATAACCTAAAGTTTTATTTTGGTTTCGAAGAGTGGGAGATCGATTATGTTCATTATGTAGAATACCTACTGTTCATATGATTTTGTTAAACATATAAAATCTTACTATAATTACAGATCGAATTAGGAGCGAACTGGATACATGGAATTTTAGGCAATCCAATTTTTGAATTGGCCATGTCTAACGGGCTAATTCCAATCGTTAATATTCCAAAGCCGCATAAGATTGTTGCGGCTACCGAAGATGGCAAACAAGTGCCATTCACTATATTACAAGAAATCTATGAGGCATACGTATGTTTCTTAAGGCGATGTGAAGAATATTTTCTATGTCAGTACATCCCACCACCTGATATACTAAGCGTTGGTGAACATATCAATCTAGAAATTGAATTATTTCTAAAATCAGTAAAAGATAAAACCGAGAAACATTTAAAAGAACTAATTTTTAAATGTTTACTGAAACGAGAAACCTGTATTACCGGATGTCATAGCATGAATGAAATAGATTTATTAGAATTAGGAAGCTATCAAGAATTACAAGGAGGTAATATTGTGCTGCCCTCCGGGTATAGTTCAATATTGGATCCGCTATCGCGTGATCTTCCGAAAAATTCAGTTTTGAAAAATTGCCCCGTTAAATTAATCCACTGGAAACGAAAACTTAAAAATGTAACCATGACTTCATCCAAGCTAGGTAAGTAAGAGGGTCCTTTTAGATATGTAATAAACTCAGTGAATGAATATTTCATATTTTTTTTTTTTAGAAAATTTAGATACAATTGACGAAGAAGAAAATCAGTGTGATTCAGATGATTCTGATAAAACGGTAACGGAATTCCCCATAAAGACTACATCGAGTGAAAACTCAACATCGACATCAGGTGAAATTCCTGCACAAAAAGACGATTCAAGCCATTACAACGTGAAAATAGAATGCGAAAATGGAAATATATTTTACTGTGATCATGTAATATGTACAATTCCTCTTGGTGTTCTTAAGTCGAAGGGCGAGGCCCTATTTAATCCCCAATTACCGCAGTATAAATTAGAATCTATCGAAAATTTACTATTTGGTACGGTCGATAAAATATTCTTGGAATATGACCGGCCTTTCTTAAACACCGAGATTAGTGAAATAATGCTTTTATGGGATCAGTTTAATGATCCTCAATGCGAATCTAACGAAACCTATACAAATGATTATTTAAAAAATAATTGGTATAAAAAAATTTATTCGTTTTCTAAAATTAATGACACGTTACTGCTAGGCTGGATATCGGGTCGCGAAGCCGAATATATGGAGACATTGGATCAACAAGAAATTTTAAATAAGTGTACTGATATTTTACGTAAATTTTTAAAGGATTCCTATATTCCCAAACCGAAACGTGCCGTGTGTACCAGTTGGAAGAAGCAACTGTATAGTCAAGGTTCTTATACTTCAATGGCAATTGGAGCATCCCAAGAAGATATAGAAAATTTATCGCAACCGCTATACTCGAATCCTCATCAATCAAAGGTAAACATTAAATTACTCAACTTATTAAATTATTAAATATAAATTGTTTAAATAATTTCAGCCATCAATTCTGTTTGCGGGTGAGCACACTCACACAAATTTCTATTCAACCGTACATGGTGCCTATTTAAGTGGACGAACTGCTGCCAAAATAATTTTAACACCAGATTCTCCACAAGAAATTGTAATGGAATCGGATAGCAGCGATTTAAGTGCATGGATTCAAGGAATGTCTCTAGGCTAAATTGTTAAATTTTATTTTGATTTTAACAAACAAATTGTGATAGAGAATATTATGTTGTTTAACAAAATTCATTAATAAGGCTTTTCAACGTTTGATTTGATAAAATTTATTGAGAAATGCTTTAACTTATTAGTCATGTCGTTTATTTAATTATTTAACAATATTTTTTTTTAACTTATTGTAGGTAAATTTAACACAAACGTATTAAATAGTTTAAAAAATGTACTTTATGCAATTTAAGTCAAACAAATGCCAAGAGACACGCGTATTAACGATTATCATGCACCAAATATGATAATTTTACGAAAATGTTAGGCCACCAATCCTTTTGCACATAATAAAATAATATATTTAACATAAATTAAAAAGAAGCATTTGATTATAAAAAGTAAATTAGAATAGATAGTATTTTTTGTATGCCTGTTTAATAGTTTTTAATTATAATTTCAAGTTTTGTGTTTGTTTCCTCTTAACACATTCTAGTCGCAATTTTTATATAGAACAAAAAAATTATTACTATATTTTTAATTGCATTTTAAATTAAGCTATATTTAATTTAATAATTATGAAAATAAACAGATTTTTAAGCAGAATATTTTTTTATTTATAAAAAAACAAACTGTGTCTCCGCTAACTATTGTGCAAAATAAATACAGCCCCAGTTAATTTGCCTTGAGTGTAAAAAAGTGTCTTCATAGTGGTGAACATAGAAATGTTAACAAATATGGTTGTGAAACCCTGTATAGCATAAAAATTTTGACATTTCAATTTACATTAAACATTTTCAGTTTTGTTGGTTAGGGATAATCAATTTTATAAAAAATAGAAAATTATTAAAACCAATTTTATTAATAAAAATAATAGAGAAACATATAATAAATAGAAAAATGTGAATTATAGCTTTATGACAAGTGTTAAAATATATAATATATCCTAGTGTCAATTATAGAACAAGAAAAAAATTATTCTAAGATCTTGTTCTTCCAAAAGTTTTTCTGTTTTATTGCCTACCTATTTTTAACTTAAATATTAAAGTATCGATTTAATATAATATAATTATTTAAACCAATTCCCAAGTAATCCATCATTATGATATTAACATTATACTACATGGCAGCAACATGGATTCAATCTAGGAAACTTCGTTCCATTTATTCGATTGTTAATCGCAATTTTTTAGAAAAATCTAGTTTCGTATTTTACAATACAAAAAGTGGCGTAAATGGTAATTAATCAATTAATTTGTGATCTAAACATAATTGTAATGTATATTTATGTGTTTTTGTTTTTAAGATGATATAACATTTACGTCACCACCATCTGAACAATGTTCTAATTATAATAAAGCACGTATTGTTGACCTAATTTGGCATAACAGTTACCAGCGAGGATGCATCATTCATCCAATGCAACAAATTCAAATTGAGCAGTGGATCTCATTCTCCGATTCAATTAATTTCCTTCCCTTTCATTTCGATAATGCCGTAACAATAAATTTAAACGAAGCCAACTTGATGCATGTGTTGCTAGAGTTTGATTTGCTTCGATATACATCCAACAATCAAATCAATATTGAATCATTTGGAGAATTGGTTGCATGGAAATTTGATTCACAACTATCACTTCTTTTACGATCTGATTGTAAACATTTTTGTGAACTAATTACTGTTGTATTTTTACAAAATCATAATTCTATTAATGATGGTTTTGAGTTAATTCGTATTGAGACTGTTGAACTGGTTGGATTGCCACAGCCAGTTGACCAGCTAAAAAATTATTCAAGAAAATTAATTATAAAACGAAACGACTCAAAATGTTGGGAGGAACATTTGGATTTATTAAAAAATATGAGTAGATTAGCGTATCAAGCGAATAAGTATGAAATGAAACAGAAATTGGAAGGGATCAGTTCCGTAGTCAAGCCAGATTTAATAATGTCGGATACCATCGAAAAAACCTTACAGGATCTTCCAGAAAACCTTAATGTTACCGAAACCAAAGAAAATAATACACCTGTCAACACTGGTCCAGTGCAGGAGAAATTAGAACGCAAAAAATCTCCAATTCGAATAAATTTTACTGATAATTTAACCAAAACCGAAAATCAAATAAAAACGGATACTTCACAAACGATTGAAACTCAAGTGGATATTCAAACTCCTGAAACCTCAACTACTTCATCAAATGTAACCGAACCACCGAAGATACTACCTATTGAAATAGTACAAGAAACAACAGCATGCCAAAGTGATGCAAACACCACACAAACTCATATTGACAAACCACCGCCAAATTCAACATCATCATCATCCCGTCCAAAGCTAAAACGCACAAAACGTAATTTTAAATCTTCCAAACCACCAAATATACTTGTGTATTCTGAAAGCTCGGTAACACGAGATAATGTTATAACAACATTAAAAAGTGTTCTCGAACAAGATAAATACACAATCTATCCATTAACCCAAAATCATATCGACACAAAAGTTTGGCTTGAAAATGCTACACTGCTCGTTGTATGCGGAAACGTGGCACAATCTCTTGGGAAAATATTGCTTGATTTTTTTCTGAAAGGTGGTAAAATGTTATGTTTATGCTCGGACTTGTTACATGTTGTTCTTCCTAATTATCGTACTGCCGAAGTACGAGAAAATGAACTGGTTCGTTTTTCTTACAATAAATGGAAAAATGTTAAAATGATGCATCACATATTTTGTTATCAACCTTCACCTGTTAAAAAACACTTCTCACATGATAGCGATGAAGTTTACACAGTTCCGAATAATAATCAATCGTAAGTGGTCTTTTGATTCTTAACTTGATTTTAAATATTTGAATCATTTCATTTAGTATAAGCTCGCTTGTAATGCATAACAAATTGGGTTTGGATACATAATTCGAGTTTTACAAATTTTTATTTAAATGTATTCATATAAGGTAAATTTAAGAATCTTACACCGGATAAGGACTTTCAAATACTCCAGAAATGAATGTAAAGAAATTTGATTGCCTCCCATTTCAAAGGCATTGTGTTTGTCAGTGCCATTTGACCCTTGACTTGTATTGTTGAATAGGAGCAGATATTTCCTGCTAGTTACTTCCAGAAAATTCCACAAAGTGGGGGAGTTACCTAATGTGAGTCGAATGACGAATTAATGATGAATGTTGCAAGCGCGATACAGCGTCGATAACTGATAAACATTGTTGTTTGTAATTTTATTTGATCGTAGTAATGTTATAATTTATGTATTATGTATGTAAAGTAAAACGAATTTTGTACCCAAACCCAGGAACTGTATTTTATTCAAATCTTTTATTATGTTATGCATTACAAGCTTAACAAATTACGCTTATTTTTGCGTCGTAAAATGTATTTACATGTTACACAATAGAACTCTACACAAAAATTGTACGCTGCTTCTTTGACACAGATAAAACAATTAGAACAATAATTTTATATTATCACAAAAATTATAATAATTACATAAATTTATTTAATGTTTTTGATTTCTTTTTTGTTTACTTTCATTGCAATCATAAATGTTTTTGGTTGCAAATCACAAATAAAAATTTGAATATACAATTATTATTGGCTGACCGTTAATATCATCACTGAATCACGTGTTTTCTGTACATAAAACCACTAATCGTATATTATGTATTTACTAACAAAAAACTATAATACTTTGTGTCTATTATTTGCAAATTATGTATTTTTTGTGTACTTTGTTTGGAATTGTTTATGTGTTCTGGGTCTGTGTTTTTGTTTGTTTTTAAAATTTTATTTGTGTAAAAATGAAAATATAAAAAACACGATACTAGAATGATGATGTGTCCAAGGTCTGTTGATGTAAGAGATCTGCAAGGAGTACTTCACAGCCTGGATGTAAAAATTTTGGGTACAGAAGATACGTGGAATACACCAAGTCTTATGTTAGCCAATAATGATAAAAGTGGTGGAAAAGCTGTATTTTCCCAGGTAAAATATATAAATTTATTTATTCGCTTGATACGATACGCTAAACACTTGATACACACATTTTAAGGTTCATCTTGAAACTGATCCAAATCAATTCGAAATAGACGAGTGTCAATATTCTGTTTTACAAGAAAACGAGTCAGCCCGATTGGAGATATTGGCCGATATTTTGAAAACGTACTTAAATATTTCGTCTGAAGTACAAAGTGTCGCGCAGCCGAGTTTCCAAAGTGGTTATTTCCTGGGAAAGCACGATACCAAATTTGAATTTTTGAAACGATTAAGTTTAACAGAAAATTCGATTCATAATGGTAAACTTAAAATACGTTTCATCGGTAAAAATGAAGTTGTGCCAAAAGCTAGTGCCAATTATCTTCCAATTATGCTACATTCCTGTCCAGATGACTTTTCGACTATAGATTATTTTGATGTAAGCCAGCGCGATTTCAAAAAACAATAAGCATTGAAACTAATTTTTTTTTAATTACAGAATTTACAAACAGATTGTATTGGACGATTGGTGATTTATGTTCCCATTATAACATCTTCAATGGATGTTGTAACTAATTTAAATTTAACGCATGGTACTGTTGTTATTCCAAGGCAACAAACTGAAGGTTCTGGAAGAAATCAAAACCAGGTATTTGATATTTTTAACGTATTATTAAATTAACGACAAAATTAGCGAAAGATGGGGTAATTGGACCGCTCTAAATTAGCTTGAAATTTATTCACCATATTCCCCTAATTTGAAACGAGTTCCAATCCACTCCGGATATTTTACAGGCCGAGTCACCTCGCGAGGAGACTTATTTAACTCTCTCCAAAATTGACTCTTGTCTAAATGGATTACTTACAGTTTTTATATTTAGTATGTGACGCCACCTATAAGCCAGTCAAATCAACTAGAACGTGTTTGGATTCATTGGCGCCACCAATATGGAGGAATCCAAAAATAAGATAAAACTATACGAGGAACTGATGAGTTTACAAAAACCTGGTATAATAGTTAAGATTTCCCTTGCATTATCGGTGGAGATGGAAAAACGAAAAAAGGATCAATGCAGGAACCAGCTTAAGCCAAGGCCGGAGAAAACGAATCGTGGTCGCTGTTCCAACTGCAACGAGACGGGACACATAAAAAGGAATGCAGAAATAAAGAAAATGGCCCGAGATGCTACAAATGCAATAATATGGGCATTTAGCATCCAAATGTCCCACCCTCGAACCAATAAGACTACAGCAGTAATGACGACTATGGATATTGCTCGGAAAAATGTGAAATATATAAACATAGGCCACCATCAAGTACTCGCACTCGTGGATTCCTGAAGCGACCTCAATTTGATGAGCAAAATAAAATGGGAAGCGTTGGAACTGGAAGAATTACGAAGTGTACCGACGAAATTTTATGGTGCTGGTTCAGGTGGCATAGAAACTTTAGGGAGAACTGAATGTGACGTAATAATAGATGGCGAACGATTTCATACTTGCTTCCATGTGGCTCCTGATGATTTATTACCCTGTGAGGTGATAATAGGGAATGAGCTACTGAATGATGCAGTAACTATACTGTCACCGGACAATATATCAATTAGGAAGTTTGCTCCGAACGCCGGTGTCATGGCGGCAGACATCACAGAGGATGTAGTTTCATTGAATCACATAAAGGACCAGCAGTGTGCGAACGATATCCGAACAGCGATTGCCAATTACGATCCAACGAAGGATTCGCCTAGCCAAATTATTAAGATGAAGATTGTGTTATCGGACGAGACTCCAATCTACCAAAAAGTAAACTCGCACCCGCGGAACAAGAACTAGTAAGAGTACAAATCCAAGAGTGGATACGCGACGGAATTGATCGACGACCAAATCGACAAATAATATACAGCCAAATATTTTTGCACGCTAGCCTTGAGGAATGGGTTTTTTCATGTGGATGTAGAGGATGAATTGGTCAAGTATACATCGTTCGTGACATCGGTAGGGCAGTATGAATTCTTGAAACTACCATTCGGTCTTTGCAATTCACCTGTGGTATTCAGGCGCTATATCAATCATATAGCGCTAACTTAAAGTAGCTGAAGCCAACTGACGAGTGGAGTATTTAGAGTATGAAATTGAGGATAGTCAGGTGAGACCACCAACGGGGAAACAACCGGCCATATCCACATTTCCGGAACCAACGACTGTTCTGCAATTACAACGCTTTTTGGGACTAACCGGATATTTCAGGAGGTTTGTCGAAGGGTACTCAATCATAGCAAAGCCACTAAGCGACTTACTTCGGAAAAGAATAACATTTAAATTCGAGCCCGACCAGCACAGTTCATTCGTACGCTTGAAAGAGGCATTAATTACAACCCCGGTTCTACAAATCTATTCGGAAACGGCTCGAACGGAGTTGCACACAGATGCGAGTAGACTGAGGTTGGCCGCAGTATTGTTACAAGCAGAGATAGAGGATGATCACATGCATCCAGTATTTTATTATAGTAGAAAAACTACGCCATGCGAGGAAAAGTTTAGCAGTTACGAGCTGGAAACTTTGGCAGTCGTACGAGCGGTTAAGATTGCGCCGCTTTCAACGGTACTGTAGAACGAAAGGAGTTTACCTCGAGGATCGCGGGATGGGCATTGTATTTGTCGCGAGCGCCAGTAGTATTGGTGGCAACATCCCAAGAAGTCACTCATAGAGAGAAGGCCGCACAGATGAATGACGAAAATTTGCGGCTCATCTGCCATCTTTTAGATACAGGTCCGTATAAAACATTTTACAAATCTGATGGGGTTTTGTTTAAAAATATTAAAGGTACAGACTGCTTAATAGCCCCGAAGTCCATGCGCAAAGAAGTTGTTCGAGTGTTCCATGAGCAAGGGCATTTCGGAAAACAAAAAAACGGAGAGCTAGTAAAACGGGAGTTTTACTTTGACAAAATGCAGGAGACGATCGCCTCAGTAATACAGAATTGTGTGCGCTGTATTGTAGTAAACCGGAAGCAAGGTAAGCAGGAGGGATTGCTCAATCCAATACCGAAGGGAGACGTGCCATTAGACACGTATCATATCGACCACTTGGGACATCTCATCGTGTCCAAGAAGGGTTACCAGTATGTGCTGTGTATGATAGACGGGTTCACAAAATTTGTATGGTTATACCCCACAAAAACCACGTCAGCTAAGGAAACCATACAAAAGCTGGAGGTACAGAAAGCCGTTTTTGGGAATCCGCGAGTCATCGTATCAGACCCAGAAGACGTCAAAATACGGGAAGTGATCGAAGCGAAGTCAATACAGACGATCAAAGAGAAACGCGAAGAAATAAGAGATAAGGCAAAAGCAGCTATTGACAAAATCTAAAAAGAAAATCGTCAGTCATTCAATCATGGGAGAAAACAAGCACAAAAATACACTATCGGAGCAAGGGTTGTATTGAAGAAAACACAGTTTGAGGCATGTAGGAAAATTCATCCCAAGTACTTAGGACCATACGTGATCAGTGAAATAAAACAAAATGATCGATACGAGTTGGTCAGGGAGGGAGATAGTGAGGGCCCTTCAAGGACATCAGCATCGGCGGATTTATTGAAACCATATTTTACTGGAGATTCGAGCGATGGTGATTCGGAAGACGAAATAACCCTGAATGAAGGCAGGATTACAGAGGCTGAGCGGACCAATTTCTCCGATAAAGAATCGCAATTCTTGGGGTTCCCAGATGATGCGTCGGACACCGGGCCGATTCAGGACGGCCGTGTGGGACTATTGTGGTGGCAACCCCATAATTCACCACATGTCTGTACAACCCTGACGGCTATAAAAACATAAAAGAGTGAGCGACGAAAATAAAAGATTATTTAATTAACATTCGAAGACATCAAAGCGGTCATAATCCATTTATTTAGTGTTTTAATTATTCTAACCTCTCCACATGTATGGTAAAAATATTACCATACATTTAATAAAAAAAAAAATTATTGCAAGTTTTAGAATATGACTAGGCCCAAATAGTACGCCTGTAACAGCATTAAATGCAGAAGCAGGTGATCTTCCAGTTAATTTTAAGAAAAACTACCACAGGAAGTGAAAAATAATAAAGCAAATAAGAATATGATGGATATACATATTACATAATACATATAAAGTACAAAAATTATTTTGAAAAATTGCCGAACCATTCACCACAAGGAATTAATTTTAATCAGAATATAAGTTTGATGATAGACACGCACATTCATAGTAAAATGTCAGTAAATTGAAGCTTTAATAAAAAAGAACAAAAACAGATGGTAGCAGAATATTTAAAGCAGCAAGGAGGAAAAATAATATGCTATACAGATGGATCTATAAAATATAAAAAGGAGGAATTGGAATATTTAATAAATATAATATGGAGACTTATAGTTACAATATTGAGGATCAAATATCAATAAAAACAGTAGAAATAGTAGTAGCACTGCTAGCTAGGAACGATAAGGATAGCCATACAAAATATTATAATCAGTATTTCAATTATTACGGATTCTTTATCTACATTTATATCATTGAAAATCTACACAAAGATAAAAATAGCAAATACTTTGAAAGACAAATATATAATTTAATGAAAAATAATCAAATAGAGGTAAAAATTATATGGATGCCAGGACATATTGAAATTTTTGGAAACGAAGACGGATCGAGCGGCGAAAAATAACACTAAAACAGGAAGAAAAATAGAGATAAAAACTCCGCTAGAAGATAATATAACGATTATAAAGAACATATTATATAAAGAATAGAATGAAGATTTTTTATCAAGAACAATAATGAAAAAAATATAAAAGAAATTACGTCTATGAAACCATGGTTTCATACACAAAACCTAGATGTGGGGATGGTTAAAATAATCACTAGGTTACGAACGAATCATACTTTCGATAAAAAATATTTAAACTTAGTAAGAAAAATAGTCGATGAAAATTGTGAAATATGTAATACAGTTGAGGATGCAAGACATATTATAGAGGATTGTCCAAAATACGACATGGTTAGAGAAAATATAATATATTATATAATAAGAAACTGCAGGATATTATATTGCAGAACATCGAAGAATACAGGGAATTAAATGAATATCTACGTGAAATTAAAGCTGAAATATAGTTATTAAAATTTTAACATAATATAAAAATAATTACATAATTTGTACATATGTATATAAAAACCACAAATAGTTGAAAAGAAAATAATATTATACGAATTTAACTATTGGTGATGTGAGCGGTGACGCTTAAACCAAACAAATAAATTAAAATATAAAAAAATAAGCCATTTTGTTCCCACATATAATTCTTTTCAAATGATTAAACAACGGATTGTTTGGACTATTTCGTACCATACACGGTTATCGAAATTCCAGAACTTTACCACGAAATCTGGTTTATTCTAGGTAATAATGTAAAGATTTCATTGAAATGAGTCAAATCGATCAGTTGTAGTCTGATATTTACACTGTTAACATCGTAAGCGAAATATCGAGTGACAATTATTTAAAATGCCCCCAAGAAAAGAACCAAGTACTGAAACAAGTGCGCTTAGAATAGCTTGCCATACAGCTGGCATAAGTAATTGACAGAATGCCAAAAAAGTGGAATTAGACCACGCTACGGTCCATTATAAAGTTAAAAAATATCGGGAAAGTGGCAGCTTTTATAATAAAAAACGTAGTAGAAGACCAAAAGTGACAACATCTGTAGATGATCATAGAATAGTGATTACTAGCA
The DNA here is from genome assembly GCA_932526605.1 of Nephrotoma flavescens. NCBI lineage: Eukaryota > Metazoa > Arthropoda > Insecta > Diptera > Tipulidae > Nephrotoma > Nephrotoma flavescens. Next base: position 13,336,807 of record OW052221.1, read on the forward strand.
AAACAGTCCCGGAAATAACCGCAGAATTGAATGTTGGTCACCCAAACCTAGTTAGTGTTTCTACGGTTAAACGCCGTCTACAGAAAGCGGACTCCATGGCTGTGTTGCTATTAAAAAACCATTACTACGGAAACAAAATAAGCAAAAGCGATTTAAATGTGCCCGTGAACACCAACATTGGACGATACAAGATTACAACAAGGTTTTATGGACGGATGAGTCCAAATTTGAATTTTCCTCGGAGAGCCCTTATACTTGAACCCTATTGAGTTATTGTTTGAAGAACTGGACCGGGAACTAAGGCAATCAGCTACAACATTAGCTACTGTTATGTGGAACAACTGTGGGGGCTTTACATTTAATCTGTTCGTTAACGAAAACAAAACATTTTAATTTGCTAATCCTGGAAAATTAATCGTTTAATAATGTTTACGACTGCAGTCGGATGTATTTACCCTATTCGGTTTGAAGATAAAATTAACATGAATTTTAGCTTAGCTAATCACTTTACTTATTTCTTGGACTCCCGTATAGCTGGCAATATTCTCGATCCAACCAATTTTATCAATAAAATTATAAATCATTTTCTTGTAGCAAAGAGCATATATTGTGACAGAGCGGCGAAATCGATCAAAAATTTTTATTACGCTAATAAATTTCCAATGCAAAAGAAATTAATTCAAACTTAATTTAAATTTAGCATGTGTTCTTAAATTATTCTTAATTGAATTAAACTTTATTATTCATTATTGCAAAATAATATAAAACCTGCAGTTTTAAAGAAATACATAGATTTCAATATATTTCTACAAGATGACGATTAATAATTTTATTATCGATTAACAATTTTAACAACTGATCTCCATTAGTTTTACACTGAAATTTGAAAGGTTGAAATATTACCTCATGTTGTTCTTGATACTCCTTATTGGCCTTTTAAACACCGCCTAGTTAGCGCCACTTTCTATGCGAGCCAATGATGGTAACCATTTCTACGAGGTTTTTCAGAATATTTTTTTCATTACAGATAACCCTCCAAGAACACGGTATTCGAAGAACACGGATACCTTCCCTCGGATTATACGGTTTCAAACTGCACGATTTTCGTTGATTCTTTTATTTTGTTTCTTGTATACCATAACAAAAAAAATTATATACGTAACGTGTTTTTTATTCTCACACTCCCATTTTTGTAATTTCGAATAACACGGTTTCAAAGAACATGGAACCAATTAATCGTGTTCTTGGAGGGTTCCCGTGTGTATTTTATTATTTTGATAAGATAAAAACTAGTTAATGAGAATTTGACCAACATTGGTTTTTGTTTCAAAATATTCCACCAGATGCCAGACATTTTGCGTTAAAAGGCGAATACAGATTGCCATTTTAAATGGAACACTCTGAGTCTGAATCACTTTCAAAATATTGAATATTGCGAAAAAGATTAAACTGACTTTGGAGGGGGGATACATATTGACATTAAAGCCAGGGAAGATTGTTCTGCTACAGAGGTGGACCCTAATGTTTGGCGAGAAAATGTTAAAATTGTCGATAAAAATGAGAGTAGATGAGTAGGGGTCTAAGTTCGGCATAGTTTTACCAATATCAATAAAAAATAAACGAACCCGCGGTGCGGCGATATGTTTTGATTAATTTTGAGAATTTTATTTCCTAATCTAGAATACTAAATCTATTAGAGGAATTATCAATTATTTTTTTGTATACTTACAGTGGTTAAGCCCCGAAGGATGTTTAATGTTTTCGTTGCAATTACATGTTCCTCTGATGTCAGCACTCGGCTCTCGAATATCTTTGATTCAGCATTTAGTGGCAACGGCCATAGTGCGGGCAATACTTAATTTAGACGGTTGTAAGGTGAGTAAGAAATATTTTCGGTTCTTCACGGAATGTGAATATTATTAGAATTAAAATAAATTAAAACAGAAAAATATTTAGGTGCTTTAATTATCGGGAATACCGCTCTGTTCCCATTTGTCCGTTTAAATAAAAATGGCATATATAATTTCATTTATATTTTTTTATTACTTTTTTAATATTTTTAACAACTACAATAATTTTCATAAATTAGATTTTTTTAAAACTATTAATAATATAATAATTTACAAAGGTTTTTTTTTATTTAAATTTAAATTTTAAATACATAGTTTTTTTTAAATTATGTTTAGAAAGATTTTTTTAAATTTTTTTGTTTTTATTAATATTGTGTAATGATATTTGTTTTAAATAATTAATTAATTTTTTGGAATAAGTAGAAGAGAATTTGTGATATTTTTTGCTTGTAATTTTATAAAATTAATTATATTTATTTATTTATTTTTTTTAAGCAATAATATTTTTTTTGTGTATTTTTTTAAACATTACATTGAAATTAGTTTTTTTATTATATATTACAGTTTATAAATTATGTATAATATGTTTTTGTGTTTTCATTTTTTTTTTAATTAAGTAAAACAGTAAAGTGAAAAAATATTTTTATTAAATTTAATATTTATTTATATATATATATTGTAGTTATATATGATATCACACGTTTAATTTTCTTTTTTTATTTATTTTTTTATATATCAGTACAAAGAAGGAATGAGTAATATTTTTTTTGTTTTAAATTAATTATATTTATTTTTTTATAGTTTTATTTTTATATTAAAATCAAATAATATTATATTAAATAAACCAAGACTAGGCATTACAGGTGTGTGTGTGTGTATATATGAAATTTAATTATTTTTAAATTTTTGTGTGGTTCCAAATTAAAATAAAAATAAAAATATTTTATTTTTATTTTAGTTTCACATATAATTTAAAAATAAAATTAAATCTTTCTATGGCACTTTTGTCTGATAAATAAAAATTGTTAATTTTATTTTTTAATTAATATTATTGCTCTCAATATATAAATTTTTAAAAATAAAATTATACATTTACTATGTGCTCTCTGAGGATCACATATATTTTGTTTTTTTCTAAATAAAATTAAACATATTTACAAACAAATTAATAATTTAAATATTACTAACATTTTTTTATTTTATAATATTATATATTTTTTTTATTTAAATTTATCACGTGAGAAAAAGATAAAATGACAATAATTTAATTATAATTTTTGTATTTTATTCATATGTAATTGAAAAAAGGAAAAAATTGTTTTTTATTAGGTTTTTTATTTACCAAGAATTTAATTTAATTTTACAATAAAAATGGTCATTTCACTTAAGTTTAATTAAAGGTGCAGATACATAATTTGAATTTAATATTTAAATGTTCTATGATCCACACCCTAACTAACAAAAAAAGGCTTTGAATAACGTATTTACATAACTTAATTTAATTTAAAAAACAGATTCAGCTGATCTAGATAATTGTACTGGATGGGATGGACTCCGAGCTAAACGTTTTTTAGGTAAACGTTCTAGAAGTGTTAACAATTTCGTAAAATCCGGTCTATCATCAGCTTGAAATGACCAACATAGCATTAGAATATCTTTTACATCACGTGATGCTTGTATATTCGCTAGAGTTTGTTTCATACCACGTCCTACTTGCCATATTATTGCTTCAGGTGATTGAGATTTAAATGGGAACTCGCCGCATAGAAGTTCATACCAAACTGTACCGAATGCATAAACATCCGAAGATTTTGAAAATGGTAGATCCTCGTCTGTTGGCTTATACGGTAGCAGCCGACATATTAATTCGGGCGCAAGGTAACACAACCATCCCTGAGGTATACCAAGCCCAAATTTACCGTAGCTTAATTTCGTTGCACTAAATAAACCAAAATCTGTTATTATTACTTTACCATTTTCCAAAAAAATATTTTTTGTCTTTAAATCCTTGTGAACAATACCGCGAGCATGTAAATATCCCATCCCTTGAGATATCTGTTGGGCCACCAAAGTTGTTCGGTTTAAATTGAATTTATCTTTGCGTAAATGGATATGTGTGTAAAGTGTATTTCCTTTACATAAAGAAGTTACAATCGCTAATCTTGGTGGTTTCATACAAGCGCCCATGAAAAGCACAACATTTTCGTGACGAGTTTTCTTAAATGTCGCAACCTCTAATTTAAACGCTTCCAATCGGCGTTCATCATCTAAATAGTCCGGTGTTAATATTTTAACAGCAACATCCCCATGCCATAATGCTCTATGTACAGTACCAAATCGACCTTTACCAATCTTTTCTAGTAAATGTAAATCATCATATGGAATATCCCATTCCTTTAGGGATAAACTATTTTGTCTTGGCCAACTAACCGAATCTCGTTCCTCGGTCGAATCAAGACGAACAGGAGTACGGTCAGAATCAGTAGACGCACTTGTCGAACCAGTAGATACTGTTTTATCACTATCGTTACTTTGATGCTTATTTTGCGTAACAGACAAAGGTGGGCGAGGTGATGTTGGTACAGGCGATGTTTCAGACACAATTGGATGTGTCTCTAGTGTAATATGCCCCTGTTGATTCTGCGGTATGTCAGGAAAATGGAATAAAGTATGCTTTGATTGGATAATAAGTGGTTGCTGAGGAATCGGTAATAATAGTGGTGCTGGAGAAGAAGGCGATGAACTATTACAACTTGATCCCGCCGAACTACTGTCATGACCATGATATGCTATATTTTGACCTTGTGATCGGTTACGATTAAGATTTGGTGAATTTGAATTTAAATTGGAATTTTTATATTCATCATTGTATTTTTGACTTGCTCGGCATGTATTCGGAACATTGGATTCGCAATCCTTATGGCACAAATATTTACACCCTTTACATTTTAAACCGAAAAACATTTGCTTATTACATAAATTACAAGTGCTCATTACTTTAAATTTTTTTGTGAATTTATGTGCTATGTTATGACCAATTGTGTGTGGTAGGTTTGTGATATTTGGAGTACCAGGCGATCGTGGCACCGTTAAATTATTTGATGATTTTTCATTAAGCTCATTGTGATGAGAATCTAACCCGGGTTCCGTATGCAAACGATTTCGACCGATTATGGTGGTTTGTTGATGATTATTTGTGATAACATTTGAATTCAAACTCGATTGCAGTTGATTATTTAAATTATTTTCTTGAGTTAAATTTGATATGAAATGTGATTCATCAGATTTTGACTTTGGTAATGTTAAAGAGTCTATAATAACTTTATTATTATTTATAAAATACTTCTTCTCGGGTGGTGGAGTCGTTGGAAATCCACCGCCACGGTTACGCGATCGATTTGTCAACCCAATCGTTGATGGTGAATTTGGTGGTGATGGAGACGGAGTAACTGTACTAGTTGAAGTTTCTTCTGGTGATATAATACCCCCACCACCGCCACTTGGCAATTTATTGTTCTCTAAAATATCACTTTCGCTTGGGCTACCAATATTAGTTACATTCGTATCGGGATTAAGACGATTTTGTTGAGCATGCTGATATCTCACACCGGATCGATACGTTCGCGGAGATGCGCCGGTTCTATGATGAACGTGATGGTGTCGGTCCCAGGAATCCCAAAACAATTCTGCGGGCTCTTTCTGACCAGTGTTTAAACATTCCCGACACCTTTTCAAGTTAATCATGGCACGAGTTAATCGATTCACTTCCTCGTCTCGTATATTAGCATTACAACATAAAATTACACGAATTTCTTGTTCGTCTTTCTCTAGAAGTGTCTCTAAAGTATTTACACGTTGTAAAACTATATCCAGAGATTCCAAACTAAGGCCTATCAGATTATTTAATTGAAAACGACACAAAAAAAAATGTTCTAACAAAAGGGCTTGCAAATTAAGAATAAAAAATATTTTCACTTACCGACTACTCTTAACCACTGTTTCAACTCGGCCCCAGTTGGTGGTATACCCCTTGGAAGTCTTTCAGGTAGCTTAGCTTTAGTGATAAGTAATTCTGAAAACATTTTAACTAGTTTCGTTTCGAGTGAACGAATCTCTTGCTGAGTCAATTCGGCGCTGGTCGCACACTGTGTCCTTAGACCTTCCAGTCTACCAGCCGATATATCTATCATACTTTGTATCACATCCAATCCTCCTCTAATATTCGTCTCATTGTCATCTTCTCCTGTTTTTTCGTCTGCCATTTTTTATGTATTTTCGCTTAACACTTTTTTATTTAGTTACACAAAACTTTTATTTTCACTACTTTATCACAAAAATATAACTAATTTTTACTATTCCCATTAATAAAAACATAAAACAAATTATAATTTTACACAATAATAGGAAACATTTTCAAAATAGAATTAATAAAAAAACCTTGGTTTGTTACACAGAATAAAAATGTCATGGATTTTTTTCTCAATTTCTTTCTTTTTTTCATTTCATATAAACAATATAAGTAATAATTGTTTTCTTTGTTTATATAATATACACTTATATAATTGTTACTTATATTTTAAAAATACAATTTTTCGGAATTTAAAATTTTACATTTTGTTAAAACTTTTAATTTTCATAAAAAAAATTTATCGATAAAATAAAATAAAAATCGACTATTTTATAAAAATCGTCGCCATTTTGATTGTCAAAAAATCAAACGACGAATGTGACATCTTTTGGTAAAATTATTGAGCATTTTTGAAGCGAATTAGTATGTTCCGTTATACACAGTTCCTTTATAAACAGTTCCATTATATTGATATTCCGTTATATATAACATGTACAAATATGTAATTAGATGTGCACAACTATTTTAATTTTTCCAAACACAACTCGAATTTACGGTCGATTTCCATCAGCTCGTGCCGTTGTAGTGTCTGTTATTTACAACATCTCCTACAGAAACTGTGACTCTTGTTGATACTACCTTGTTTACTTCGATTGCTCATTCCGCCGTTCCACACTTTGACACTTTCGTCGTGATTCTTTCCTCGTCTCCGTCCCGTTTACTTCAAACTAACAACAGTTTGTTGAAAGGGAAGGAAACTAGGAAAGAATCAAAGTGTGGAACGGCGGATTTTGTGCTAGATTCAAGCTGGTTTATTCTTTCATTTGAAAACCTCTATTGAAGTGATTTACTTAAAGTTTAGTGAAAGTTCCTTTCTAATCTTTTCTCCCATGGGTTGACCGTCTCATTGTACTTACACTGAATGAGGCATACCGGCACGCCGGGGGAGAAGTTCTCGTTTCTTTCCATTTTTGCAATTTCTTTTGTGCTGTCTCAACCTAAGCAAAATGGTTGCTTTATGTTCGCACGCGTCCCATTCACCCAATAAAAATGCCTACAAAATTTGCCATCTCATTTTTTTTTTTAATTTTCTTTTATATTTTTCAAATCAATCCGTGTACCACACACGATAAGCACTCGTGAACGAATGTGACTTTACTGGTTAAAATAATTAAAAATAAATCTAATTTTAAAAATAGTTTATTTTATTTATTTTTTTAAGATAAATAATATTATCACAGAAAAATAATATTCAACACACATAAATTGTATTTTTTTGCTTACCATTTTAATGTACTTTAAATATTATACTTAATAATTGTGTTTTTAATTTTATTCTAGAACCTAGATATTGGATTGAAGTGGCCGAATGATGTCTACGCAAACGGTACAACAAAAATTGGTGGCCTAGTGATAAATTCGCAAATCGATTCAGAAAATGCGATTTGTAACATTGGCTGTGGTATTAATTTTAGTAATTCAAATCCTACTGTTTGCTTGTATGATTTGATAAGAGAATATAATTTATCAAAACATGAAAATATACTTTTTCCAAAATATGAAAAGGTATTAGCAAACATTTTTAATGAAATCGAAAATCTTTATAAAAATATTCAAGAGAATGGTATCGATGTGTTGTATGAATATTATTATCAAGCATGGATAAATGGTGAAGCAGATATCACCATTATTGATCGAAAGGGACATCAAAAACCTGTCAGAATAATTGGTATTGACGAGTATGGCTATTTATCAGTGCAACACGATGGTAAGAATATCGAATCAGTACATCCAGATGGTAATAGTTTCGATATGCTACACGGTTTAATCGTTCCAAAATAATCAAGAGGCGCGAAATATTTAAAAAAAAAATTATCACATTTTTTTCAAAAAATCTTTTTTCTTTGGATTAAGCTATTGGTGTATTTTTGATCATCACATTTTTATTTATAAATATAGATAATTAAAACCTGGTGTTGGTCTACACTCTAACAGAGGATTACCAAATCGGGTTATTGTTTAAATATCAGCTCTCTCTTTAAAATCAATTTCAATTACTACAAATTTTTTAAAACATAAAATTTGGGTGCGGTTTGTTTTATCTATTTTGTCCACGGTATTATATTCTACATGATTTAGACGTGACTTATGATATTCCATAGATAAATTATTTTATTGTATTATAAAATGCAGATTATAAAATTTGAACCTTTAGAAAATTTTTGAAAATATTATATCCTTGTTAAAATTTACTGTTATTTATTCTGAGCAATAAAATTCCATTCTTGATGTAAATGAATGATTTTTTTATTTCAATATTTAGTGGCACAGTGTTTTTCTAATAATAGCCCTCAATTTAATACAAAATCTAAGTAAGTATTCGAAAAATGTTGATAACCGTTTATCACTAAGCATGTATTTACAAACATACTTCTTATATTTTGAGGATATTCAGATTTATTCTTGTGAAATGGTTAATTTATGTATGCTTTGGCAGTGTCATTTGTAATTTATTAACGTTTTCTAGTTTGGTATTTAAAAAAATGGTTTGTTATTTATTTAGACGTTTTATATTTTTTATTGATGACGCTGGTGAGCTGAGGTATTTTTTTTATATTATTTTCATTTGTAATAACATTCATATTCTAGTTTAGAATAAATAGATTTAATATTATTGAGATATGGTAACCGTTTTTTGCCCTTTTTAAATTTTTCAGTACTCATTCTCATTTCTAACGTTCTGTATAGCGATTTTACGATTATAAATATTTTGTTTTTCAGTCTTTATGTAACATAAAATAGTTGAAAAAACTCCACAGACATTCAACTATTCAGAGATTATGTTACATAAAGACTGAAAAACAAAATCCATATTTATAGTCCGTCTATTAATGAAGCTTTCTGAGTTACGTTTTATACAGATAATCCAATTGATGTCTAGTCCTTTGTTTGCCATGTATTTCAAGGGTTAGTTTTTCTGTATGAAAATATAGTTCCATAATTTATCGTTAGAGAGATAAGCGCAAATTATTTTAAGTTCAGTGAAAATTTCTTTCGATGCTGAGCATCTGTCAAATTATTGTTTTTATTTATGTGACATCGATAAATGGCGTCAACGATGGATCGTGAAAAATCAGAAAAAAATAAAATGTCCAGTCATGTGAAACATATACCGAAAGATGCTCAAGTTATTATGTCTATACTCAAAGAATTGGGTATTCTTGATTATGAGCCTCGAGTGATTAATCAATTATTAGAATTTACTTACAGTTTAGTATTAATTTTTGTTATGATCACCAGCAGAACAACCAATTGTGTTTTAAATATTTATTTTGTTTAGGATATGTAACGTGCATATTAGACGATGCCAAAGTTTATGCAAATCATGGTAAAAAGAAAACAATCGATTTGGAAGATGTGAAATTAGCTTCCCAACTATTGGTGGATAAATCGTTTACGGCTCCCCCTACCAGAGACGTCCTTTTTGATTTGGCTCGCGCAAAAAATAGTACTCCATTACCATTAATCAAACCACACTGTGGATTACGTTTGCCTCCTGATCGTTACTGTTTGTCCGCCTGTAATTATAAACTTCGAGCGGGAACCCATTTAAAAAAGGTAATTTTCTGTTAGTACTAGAGTTTTTGTTATAAATGTTTAACGTATTTCAGTTGAAGAAACCGGCTGCAGAATCATTGATAAATCGACCTTTCAAATCTACTACACCTAATTTGCTCACACCTAAAAATGAGAAAATACTAAAACGGCCTATGTCATCAGCTTCCATAGTCCCTTCATCAATAACACAAAAGTCAGTAACCATACCTAAACCATTCATTAAATTCAGTACAACCCCGAAAATGTCTTCCGGAAAATCTAAATCTGATGAGGATATAAAAATGGAAATGGACGATGATGATGAGGATGGAATTACTGGTCAAAAACGAAAACGAGACGAGGAAGATGATTTTGAAGTAGTTTAACGGATTACAAAAACAATGTTTTATTTTGTATTATTTATAAGATTAAAGGAAAGCGTTACAAATTTACCTTGAAGTTATTTTTTCTTAAAAGTTAAAATCATTTGGCATGCGAGATCCATAATTTGTAGATATTCTGAGGCACCATCGTTTACTTTAAAGCAGCATTCGCCTAATTTATCGCATATAATGCTTTTCTCGTTATTTGTTAAATCCGGATGATGTACCAAGTACTCAGTTAGTTGTTCTAGGAATTGGCTTATAGTATAAGCCTCGCAATTAAAGTCTTTTACGAATGTCATAAGTTCATCGAAAACACCTTTTTGGGTAATTGCTAGGAAGTTCTCCAAATATACTTGTGGAATTACACCAGATATTTCAAAAATGTCAGCTTTTGAGATTGCTTTAAATGTGCCTTTGAGCCGATATGTTGACTGCAGTATTGTAATGGCACGTCTCATATCACCACCCGAAATTTCTACGATACTCGGATACATTTCTTCTTCAACGTTAACATTCTCATTTTCGCAAATAAATCTGAGGCGTTCGATAATCTAGATTAAATAATAATTATATATGTACATATTAGTATATTATTGGATGCACGCGGAATGTATATTCCTTACTTTATCCTCTCCGAGTGGTTTGAATCGAAATTTCGTACATCTTGATGTGATCGGTGCTATAATTCTTGTCACATAATTACAAATTAAACAAAATCGAGTCGTTCTACTTTCTTTTTCCATAGTACGACGAAGAGCAGCTTGTGCCGCATGGGTCATAGCGTCGGCCTCATCCAAAATAATGATTTTAAATGGAGGGCATGGTTTCCCACTAAATCAAAATATGAATATTGAATATTTATTAAACAATATGGTCACAAGGGGAACTTACTCTGGCCGTAGCGAGTTAACTGTTCGCATAGCGAAATTTTTCACTTTTTCACGAATCACAGCAATACCTCTTTCATCTGAAGCGTTCAGTTCCAGTATTCTTTCTCTGAATAAATCACCAAACAGCTGTCTAGCAGCTGCGAGGATTGTACTATAAAATGGAACGGATTTATTAGGATACCAATTTTTAGTCTAGATCTAGTTCTTTACCTGGTTTTACCGGTACCCGGAGGTCCATACAAGAGCATGTTTGGTAAATCAGCACCATCCAAACACTGTCGGAAAACTTCAATGACCTCATCCTGTTCCACTACTTCATTAACATTTTTCGGGCGGCTTTAGAATGATATAAAATAGAAATTTGCTTAAAAATGTATTAAATTAATAGAAAATGAAGCAGTAATTACTATTTTTCCACCCAAGGCTGTAGAGGTTTCTTCTTCTCCTGAGTTAAGCTACTCGACGTTGATGGGCCAATTACATTTTTATCAGTTCCACCTAATTTACCACTTTTTAAAAATGCTTGCATATTTTTATTGAAATTACTGGATATTAATTTAATTTAACTTCAATTAACAAATATATTATCGGCACGCAAATCATAACCAAAATTTATGTATGCATCTAAAAATGACATTTTGAATGAATTGGCGCTAAAAAATGTTATTTGGAACTTGGAACAGAAATTATTGGTCAGTATGTTTATATTCGCTGACAAATTAAATGGTGGACTATTGGAACGAGTTTGTAGACACAGTACAACCTATTTTTCGTTAGTGTAAACATTTTATTTCTAGTGACTAGCATCTGAACTAAAATTTGTCCTTGACCTAGTTTTAACCTAGAAACATTTTTTTTTGTTTATGCTGTTTTGACAAACAGTTTTCAAACGAAATCAAGAGAAATATGTTGTGCGTGCTTGAGTAAAAAATAAAATTTATAGAGTTCAAGAAATTTAAATAAAGTTATATTTGTTTAAATCGGTAATTTAGAAATTGTGATTTTTAGCCGTTCTAATAGAATTTTGTGTACTTTTAAGTTTTGTGTGCATTCCATATTTTTTGACTTTCCATTATAGAAGGCAGTCATCCTTAAAACAAAGCTAACACAAGGCCCAAATCTATAATAAACTATTAAATTAATAAAATATAATTCTACTTAATTAATTTTACAAGGATTATCGTTCTACTCAGACATCGTGTGTCAAGATTTTATAATCAGAAATATTTAATTGCATCGTTTATTATCTGTAGAAACATATTTGAGTCTAGATTTTGGTAAATTAAAACTTAGTGGGTGGTGTTTTTATTATTAGATCAACCTTTAGTGGAGTAGCGTGTATGTAGATTATCGCGAATCTGCTTTTTTCGTCAACATACGCTACATGCAAGTCAATTTCTAGTGCAATCCAAATGAATAAAACCGCACATAGTAATTTTTCTTTCCGGTCGCGTTTTTGAACTTTTCGGTTAGTTCAAAGACCAACGTTTTTATATGCTTTTTGTTAAAACGGAACAATTAGCCCCTATAATGTTGGTGGATGTATCACTCATTTAAATAGTCCAATCAGAATACAACTTAAGCTCTTTCGTGTTCACTGTGAAGGGGGCAAAACGAAACAAGTTTTCAGTCCACGAAAATTCCGTTTCGCTGGTAAATTTACCTTATGATTTTTACATAGAATTAGATTATATAGAATGAGTGTAAGCAACTGTCAAGTGTCACAAACGGTAAAAAAGGGTAAAAGTGAAAGCATATAGAACAACAGGGCCGCAGTTAGCATTTTTTTGACCGAATGCAATGAAGTTAGGAAGTTAAAATTAATTTTTTTCAAATTTTATTAGATTTATTTTTTTTTTATTTAAATATAGTATTATATATATAATAAAGAGTAATTATAAAACAACTACGCTTATTTATTTCACATTCTTTTCCTAAGGATGTATAGTCATGGTGTTTATTATTTTAATTAAATGCAACGACTCGTTTACCTCATCACTTAATAAGTTCAACGCATAGATTGGATCTTCTTCAACATGAGAAGAAATTTCAAAATTAGCCCCAATAATCAATTAGCCCCAGCATCATTTATAGAAGTTGGATAAACGTCATGGAAAACAAATTTAGAATTGGAGTGTTCCATCCAACCATATTTTCTTCAATATGTTAAGGAATTGCAGTTTGATTAATATTGGAGGATATATTTTCAAGATTATTTTCATCGACGGTAAATCCACACGTTGATACGTCAATGAACAAGGTGGGAATGACCGTTTTTTTAAATCTCGATCTCCTTTGATTCTCGGTGTTTGTAGCATTTAATAGTGTTTTTCAAAATGTACTGAGCAAACAATTGCATTTTTACTTTTTTCATCTTTGTCACTTCGTACAAAAACAAAAAATGGTTTGGGGGTTCTTATTTTGATATGAGTAAGCCATATGTATTTTTTATATAACCATCCTGCTCTGACTTGTGTCACATGAAATAGCAAATTATATGGGTAAAAATCTTTACACCCATTCTATAGATTATAGATTTTTATTAGTCGAAAAAATTCATTGTGCATATCCACTCTAGAGTAACTTGAATCCGGTAACTTCTTCGATTTTTCCCCCTTTACCTACAAAACCGGGACGTAAAGGGTGTAAGCCATAAAAGTTACCAGATTCAAATTACCGTAGTATTCAAAAGCGATTCTCGTTAAATCAATCAGGAAATTACCATTACTAATGTTAAAAACGTACCGTAAGATAAGTTTTGATGTATATTTGTTAGATTTTATGGAAGAACTTCTTTGGCCCTTTTTTAAAATCTTGAAAATCAGAAAGTTAACAAAAAAATCAAACAATTTAATTATAATTTTTTATTGTTTGTGGTAGATATTCAGATTCCGATGATTTGTTCTTGCTTTATTATTTCGCTTTATATTAATTTCTACTAAAACACGCTTCAGTTACTTTTATATATTTTTATAATTCTTTTCGAACTGCTGCCTGTTCAGCAAAAAGTCTACAACACACTGTTCTAATTTTTCTTTGTCTTATACCTATGCCCTATTAGCAAGATATAGAAATTTCACTGAGTCAACCCAAATGTAACTAAGTAGGTGCTTAATACAAAGGTAATTGACCAATTCACGTCGAATTAACCTTACAAATTCCAAGTGCAAATTTAAAACAAAAAATTATAGTTCTAAATACAGATCAACAAAACAAACAAATAATATCGTAATAGTTTCATTCAAAACCATTATTCAAATATAATTATATTTTTAACTATTTAAATTAAACCTAAACTCATTTCCATAATCGTCGTTGCACCAAGACAGCATAAGCACAATATTTTCCAATCCGTTTCATCATCAGCTGCACGATAAGGTTTCATACGACTTACTTCATATGTCGCTTCGAAAGGACGTTGCGTCAACTGAATGCCATCTACATCCATTATTATGTTTCTATAATTTTTTGTTAGATTTCACCTCGTAGGGACCATATTTTTGTACTAGTGTTATGCTTATTCCCACTGTATTGTCGACGTTTAATCATATCATCAACTATTCCTTTTTGTAATACACCATATAACAAGAAGCTTGGACAATATTTTGTACTTCTGGAAACTGTATTATTCATCGCCAATTCAATTTATCTCAAAACTTGATCCTAATATATCTTACGTATCCACAAGTTTCAAAATCATTTGGGTAAGCAATCGATTGACTTGACACGTTCAACGTGAGCGTTTGATTTAGGAGAAGCTGTTACAACTTAAATATGAATTATACAATTTTCCTTTAAAAATTCTTTTACTCATTTGAAGTGAAATAATAATTCGACCAGCCATTACGTTCACTGGTTTGCTAAATTTTTTAAAGTAAGCGCACTAAAACATTCAATGACCACTTTGAAAACATATTTGACGTCGCATAAAACCGTACGAACTTCGTAAATCCATCTATTAGGTGTGTGAATATGACTCCGCCCTTATTATTAAAATAAAACACATTTACTTGTTTAGAAAATGAAAGAATTGTTGCTTCATCTGCAGTTACAACTTTCCCCAATCTCTCAGGCAATTTACAGATTCTCTCTCTTAAGAAATTTTCGTATTTGGAGGCGATCTAATCAATAAGCCAATTTTCAATTTCTGCGCGAGAATAGTCTATTCACGGTCGTTTTTCCTCTATAGGTCGCTTTAAACTTAGTAGTTGTTATCGCTAGACATTGCCATTGATAGTTTCACCTGATTCCATCAGTTCATAATATACCACATCTTTCTGATCCCATCAAATACGGAGCATAACCTTATTGCAATGAATATCTCGCTTGAACTGCGATGGACCAGCTTCACTGAACCATTCCGATTGTAAACGTTTTTCCGATTGATCAAAATCGATTGTTGCGGTGGCAAAGTGGTCAGCATGCTTGCACCAGCGACCCAGCTGGAGGTCTCGGGTTCGATTCTCAGTGGTGACAAGAAAAAAATTTCACGGCTGGCTTAGGATCAATGAATTAATCACTCATTATCCGAAATGAAAATATGATCATATGAAAGCTCATTTGAGGCGGCCAAATCCCTTGATGAGATATAGTGCCAGAGAGAGAGAGAGAGACCGATCAACATTTAATGCTACAGCCAAAATTCTGATTGCGTTTGAGAAGAACCTTCAGCGAATAACTTTTCCAATTCAGCATCCACAATTTTTTTTGGGTGATTCCCGGCTCTTTATCTTCAATGCCAAAATCATCATTTTTAAATCGTCAAAACCATTCTTTGCACGTTGTATCCGATGAAGCATGCTCACCGTAAATTTTCACAAGTAAACGATAAGTTTCCGCTGCACTTTTTTTTTTTTTTTTGTTTTTATCCATGCCATCTGTTTTGGGGCCGAAGCACTCCCTGCTCTTTCGCGGTTTATTTTTCCGTCTTACTTTACGCATCACCTGCCAAATCGAAGACGTACGGCTATAGGGCCGATTTAAAACCATCTGCACATTGCAAGCTCCATGCCAGCCTATACTGACATGGAAGATGGGTAGATGTGTTACATTTCATCACCAATCGTAATCGGTTATGACATTTCACTTTTGCATCCTGCCCCTATCCGGATTCGAACCCGGTACCTCCCGATCCAAATGCCAAAGCTTTAACCACTGCGCTGCACTTTTCTTTGCAATAAAATAATGTAATAAAACTTCTCGCAAATGACGTTTATTTGGAATAAAATTCTCGATATTTTCAAGGAGTTAAAAATACCAGTTATGTACATTTCAACCAAATGTCGCATACTGTGTTTGACAGCTGACATCAAGTACTATAGAATACTAGTATTGTCCATTTATAGTACACGTAAATAGTACTTGTTTCGGCACCTATTGGGAAAGGGCGGCGTCATATTCACACACCCAATATAATAACTAAAATATAAGGGGTGTTTTTTTAAGCACGATAGAACTTGAAATTGTAAAAAATAACGCAAAAAATTAAATTGTAATCAAAAATTTTTTGTTTATTCGAAAGATCAACACATGGCATTAATATTTGAAAATGATTTCGGGCATATAGGCACCGCGGCTGTTCTTGATGAAACGCATTCTGGACGTCCAATTTTGGGCCACTTTTTCGAGCACTGCTGACCGTATGTCACGAATAACATGAACAATGCTGGCCTCCAAGGCGCCAATTGTTGCTGGTTTATCAGCATGAACCAGTGACTTTACGTAGCGATACAGGAAATAATCGAGAGGTGTCAAATACCTTGGAGGCCAATTGACAGGTCCATTTCTCGAAATCAACTTATCGCCAAATTTTTATTTTAATAATTCGATGGTTGCGGTCGCAGTATGACACGTAGCGCCATCCTGTTGAAACCACATCTCGTCCGGATCAGTGTCATCCATACTTCCAAACAAAAATTCATAACGGTAACGCGATTCCCGGCCTCATTTTTGAAGAAATAAGGTCCGATGATGCCACCAGCGTGAAACCGCACCAAACGGTACATTTTTCTGGGTGTAATGGAGTTCGTAGGGTCCCTTGTGGATTGGTCTCACTCCATATGCGGCAAAACAGTTCGACGGATGGCTTGCTCAGATTTACGATTATGTGCGCCATAAAAATGACGAAGTCGTCTATAAGTTGCGCGAATCGACGACTGATTTTCAAAGTAAATTTTAATAATTTCGTAGCGTTGTTCAAACGTGAGTATATTGATGATGATTTGCCAGAGTATACTGAGATCTGCCAGAGTATATTTTTCATAAAAATTTAATTTTTTGTTTTATTTTGTACAATTTCATGTTCTATCAGGCTTAAAAAAACACCCGTTAGTTCCGATTAAATATGATCGGCTGCAAGTCAGACATCTGTAATTACTGACCGATTGCAAAATTATCTTATATTCCTAAACTGTTTGAAAGTTCGCTGTACCTTCATTGTAAACCTAACAATTGGCATTGTTTTCTCAACGGAAACGAACGGTCCACGACCACAAACCTTATTGAATTCACATCACAAACATTAAATATGATGAAGGCAGGGAATGGGTTGATGTTATCTTCACCGATTTTAGCAAGGCGTTTGACAGGATTTCTCATGAAGCTATTTCGTTTAAGCTTACGGCTCTTGCATTGCTCCCCAAATTCTCCGTTGGGTGGGCTCTTAAAGACCGTATGTATGATGTACTGTTCAGGTCATCAGTATAACTTTTCTCAGCAACATCTGGTGTACACTGTGCCCCAGGGCAACCATCTGGGGGTAATTTTCTTCATTCTATCAACAACATTGAATGTTTAATTAAAAATTCATCAATATCTATATACGCCGATGACATGAAGATTTACAAACGGACTCCATACACCACCGCAATCCTTCTCCGTATGGTGTGCAAAGAACATCCTTGATTTGAACGTGGATAAATGTCACAATCACCTACTCTCAACAACGATGCCGTTACCAGCGCCAGGTCGTGATCTGGAGGTCATTTGTGACAGTGAATTTAATTTTAGACATCACATTGATCGTATTGTCGATCAAGCCATCTCTGCGCTTGGTTTCATTAAGCGTTGGTCGAAAGAATTTGACGATTCTTATGTTACGAAGGCTTTCTCTTCAACATTCGTTCGTCCCCTGCTCGTGTATGCTAGCCAGGTGTGGTCGCCTTATTATTAGGTTCACATTAAAAGGATTGAAGCAGTGCAGCGTAGATTTCTTCGCTTTGCTGTACGCGGGCTACCGTGGGTGGACATGTTCAACCTGCCTCCATACCAAGATCGTCTTAAACTAATTACTTTTCAACTATTTAGTAAGCGCCGAGTTGTTGCAGACGTGGTTTTCATTCATCAATTACTAACCGGCGGTATCGATTCTCCGGTTCTACTAGGAAAAATTAATCTAAATATAAATTCGCGAAATTTAAGAACGGTAAAGATAGGTTTAGAATCAACCCTCATCGAACTGAATACGGTAAGAATGAGCCCATCTCTAGAATACTGTACGAAGCTAATCAAAAGTGCCACTTTTTCGATTTTAATATGACGAAACACACGTTGAAAAAACTTTTTTATTTTTCTTGACTATAGTTTGATATTTTATTTTATTTATTTTGTATCATTTTATTATGTTTTACTTTATCTCCTTTTATCTATTTTAATTTTATTTAATCTGTTTGTATTTATTAAGCAGGCTCGACTTCCGTTTTCCTTCTGTCAGCGGCGGGTATCGTCTTGCTTAGTTATTCACTTACATGAACTCTTGCTATCTAGTTATGCTAGAAAATTTCGATGAAATGGCAAGTGGAGACTCGCAATAATATTTTTATGCTCTCTGTATGCTATGAATACATGCTATGTCGGCAAAACTAGATAGCATGTATATAGCATGCATATTTTGACGTTTCTTCTATTTCAATATGGCGTCTACACTGACATTTTAGTATTTATTCAAATGACTAGTACTCTAGACTATCGACAAAAGAACTAGGGGTCGATTTTTCCAAAATTCGACGGACGACACATGGCGTTTTCGTATACGTATAAGGAGTATAGTATACAATTTTATATTAGTGTGTGTAATTTTTCTGTGGTTACATTTGTTTGTTTTATGCGAATGTAAGCATCAAAAATTATGAATCGGTACAAATCGTTTCAGTTTTTTGGTGCTTATGTCCTTTCGTCGTCACACTTTTCTGACATCTCACCAAGTATTTGAGTGGTGAGTTAATACGTTCGCGGAAATGACTGCTATAGCGGTCAAAAAACTTTTTCGTTTTTAACACGTTTGCGCAAACAACATTCATTTTCGAGAAATAACCCGACAAATTTTTCAATTGTCACAATACATTCCTTTCCGCGACGACATATCATTGCAATTGCAAAATCTTATCAAATGTGTTCTTGAGCAGCACACACATTTAGAAAGTGTGCGTCAATGTGTTAAGAATAAAAAAAATTAACTACACATATTATAACTTTTTTTTCAATGCGATGTCGAATAAATGTTTTGTTTTCACAGAAACACAGAATTAGAAATTATTTTAAAACTAAAATTAAATAAATTTAATTTTATTTAAAGCATAGAAATGTCATCGAAAAAAATTAAATTGCGCACATTCGTACTAACACAAATAATTTTGGAAAAAATCGACCCCCTAGTGTTCAGTCGGGCAAAAAAGATAAAACATTTCATGATATTTTTTATCAGCTTTTGCCATAATACGCACTCATTTATCACAAAAAAACCAAGAATATTCGGCGTGCTCAGTCCAAAATTTTAGATCCCGGAATCGACCCCATTGGGTACGATGCTCGACGTCGGAATCGACCCCATTAGCTCCTGAAATGTTTGTTCTGTGGTTATGTTCGTGTATTCGAGATGATGAACGCCAATGCATAAATGTTATGGGACTGGCGTATTGTTGATTGCCTTTACACAACATAAATTTATCAAACGTTTCGTTTGTTCATAAATTTGATCCTGATTCTATGGCACCTAAATTTCGCTTGTACACTAATGTTAACCAGCTAAATTTTCTTTAAATCTGTCATATATGGTTTATATCGCACCTATTAGTCGTACTTGCTATTTTATTTTTTAAATGAAGGCCGGTTTTGGATGAAACCCATTAGAGATTGGTATTACATATTTGTTTTGACATGCAGCTACAGTATTTTGACGTGCAAAACCAATTTGTAAATCTTTTATTCGATTTGGTTGTTCACTTGGGCTTGACATAAAATTATACGGAGTGAAGTTAGGGTCACGAAAAATATTATGATAATTTTTATCATTTTGGTCGAACTGAACACGCCGTAGAATGATTTCGAAACGTCAAATTATAGCAAGTTTACCACACCAGACTCCATCTTGGCAAATTTTGATAGAAAGAGAAAGTAGATTGTAATATAGGGCTTTCCATTAAGAGTGATATGATTTCTTTAAAAAAAACACACTAAGTGTTAAGGAAATTGAAATGTTTTTTATTTAATGTGAAGTACATGCGATACAATTAAGTTCTGAATAAAACGTCATTCAAATGGCCTCCACGACTTCTTCTGCAGGAACGAATTCGATGAACCCAATTTTCGAGCACTTAATCAAGTCGTATGTCATGAATAGCACGTTCAATATTGACTTGTAAAGCTTGAAGAGAGTTTGGTTTATTGCTAAATACCAATGACTTCAAATAACCCCACATAGTCTAATGGTGTTAAATCACAACTTCTTGGAGGCCATTCAATATCACAATTTCTGGAAATAATCGAATCTCCAAACTTTTCTGACAATAATTCAATTGTTGCACTTGCTGTGTGACACGTAGCCCCGTCTTGTTGGAACTAAATGTTGTCAAGATCAACTTCTTCCAATTTCGGCCATAAAAAGTTGGTTATCATCGATCTATACCGATCTCCATTGACAGTAACGGTGTTAGCAGCTCCATTTCGAAAAAATACGGATCGATGATTCCACCAGACCACACCAAACTGTCAATTTAGGTAATTGTAATGGTTTTTCATGAATAATTTGTGGATTTTCCTCGCACCAGACTCGACAGTTTTGTTTATTTACCGCACCACTCAGATGAAAGTGAGCCACATCGGAGAAGGTGATTTTCTTAAAAAATCTTTATCGTTTTCAAGTTGTTCCAAGGCAAAACCAGCAAATTCACGACGTTTACGGTGGTCCAATGGCTTCAGTTCTTGAGTGAGAACAGTTTTATAGGAATGCAAACCCGAATCCTTTCTCAAAATCTGCCAGGTTGTGGTTTGAGACAGTCCCAATTCTTGAGAACGTCTTGGAATCGACAAATTGCGGTCTTCAGCAACACTTGCCCGAACGGCAGCAATATTTGCATTACTTCGAGCGTTTCTTTGTCTTATTGGCACTTGAAAATTATGTAAAGAAAATGTACGCTCAAAATTTTCAACAATTCGACGAATAGCGAGCACATTTGGACGATTATTACGACTAAAAAATGGCAAAAGCGCACGAAAAGTTGCAATTGGAGAACGATTATTTTGATAATAAAGCTGAATAATTTGTAAACGTTGTTCTTGATGGTACAACATACCGCCCCATGACATATTACAAATGGCCGAAACGTCACTTAAAAATCATATCATTCCTATTGGAAAACCCTATAGTATTCAGATAGCAGGTGGAAAAGCCGTGTTAGTTGTCTTATTATAATCACATTTGATTTTTACTAATACATATTTTGCCGTTTTAACTTCCAAATCTCAATTTCACTGGTTAAGCAGTTCGATATCCTTGTTTATAATTCTCTTGAATTATACTCAAAAAAATAATAATACAGATGGAGACTCCGTGCGCGCGCTTGGAAAGGGTAATAGGTCGTTGAGGATTATTATTATTATATTATTAACAAAAATTTATTTAAATAATATTAATGTAAGCTGGTTCTTATGAGAAAGAACAAAATCTTCCCCTCTATTTAAAGCGTACGATAAAAAAGGCGGAATCTTACGGCTTTTATATCTAGGTGGTTGTGCAAATAGTCCTGGCCACGGAGTAGAGTTGATGGAATTTCAAATTTTGAGAAATAATAAATGGGTTAATATGATTGAAAAACTCCAAAATGACCGTAATACAAATAAATTGTGGGCAGTCAGTAAAAACCTGCGACAACGTAGTAAACAAATACCCCCCTTATACGATAAAGAAAACCGTATTTTGATTACTAGTCTTGAAAAATGTGAATCCTTCGCAGCACAATTTGCTGCAATTCAAAATAATGATAATCACAATCAATCTTCATTTTCCCAACATATATCTTCAGAAGTCAATAGCTTTCTATCTACACATACCGGTTTATTATCGTCTCATGAATTTAATATGACAACTCCAAAAGAGATAAAGCAAATCATCAGAACTATCAAGCCTCGTAAATCTCCAGGATATGATACAATAAATGGTATATTAATCAAGAATCTTCCTATAAAAGGACATATATTTATTTCTTATTTATTCAACGCTTGTATGAAATTCTCCTATTTTCCCAAACATTGGAAAATGGCGAAAGTTATACCAATTTTAAAACCCGGAAAAGATAAATCCGAACTATCTAGCTATCGACCAATAAGCCTCTTAAATCTACTTGGAAAAATTTTCGAAATAGTTCTCAAAATTCGTTGTAACAAATTTATTAAAATAAAAAATATCCTACCAGACGAGCAATTCGGTTTTCGTGATGAGATTTCAGCTCAACATCAGACACTTCGCATTTATCAACATGTTAGATCTTCATTTAATGAAAAACAATCAACGGGTCTTATCCTATTTGACATTGAAAAAGCATTCGATCGTGTTTGGCACAAGGGACTTATTTACAAACTAATTCAATTTAAATTCCCAATTTACCTCATTAAAATCATCTATAATTATCTCAATGAAAGGCGGTTTTTCGTCTATATGTCTAATGAAAAATCGATTGTGCATCACATTAATGCGGGCGTTCCCCAAGGAGCCGTTCTATCACCAACTCTGTATAATTTATACATGGCTGATATTGGGAATTTCTTTTCAAATATTCATTTCGCCCAATATGCCGACGATACAGCAATCTATACATCATCTGCCGATCCCAATATTATAATTAGCAACTTACAATCTAACATGAATACATTATCTAGCTATTGTGCTCAATGGGATATCAAACTAAACCCGTCCAAAACCCAAGCAATATTTTTTACTCGGAGGAGAGCAACTAGATTTTTACCTGGGGGTCTTCACGTAATAGTAGACAACACTCCAATCCAATGGTGTAAAAAAGTCAAATACCTAGGTCTTTGGTTTGATCAAAAAATGTTATTGCAAAATCATATTGAACATACAATTGAAAAATCACAAAAATTAACTAAAATTTTATATCCACTATTATGTCGTAACTCAAAATTATCCGAGAATAATAAACTGCTGATTTACAAAATGATAATTAGGGCAACAATTACGTATGGTAGCCAAATTTGGAGCAACGCTGCTCATACACATAAAAAGCGATTACAAATTGTACAGAACCGTTGTTTAAAAATTATAAGAGATCTCCCACGTAGATATCCAACAATCACCTTGCACACTGAATGTAATCTTGAGACCTTATCAACATATATAGCCAGATTAAACCAAAAATTTTCTCTGTCCTGTTTATTTTCGGAGAACACTATAATTAGAAATTTAATTTCATAATTTTTCATGTTACCTGTTTATTGTTTAGTTTTTAATTCTGTACAGTAAGGTTTTTTTTTAAATACAATTTTTGCTTAAATAACTCTCATTTGAATTCACAAAATATCTTAAATTATATAATAAATAAATAAAAAATAAATGTAAAAATTAAACAAAGTTGTACGTAATTACAAATTACAGAGCTCTAAAAATGTTTTATAATAAAAAAAAAAAGTACATCGAAAAATTTCACATGGGATATTGATTTTGCAAACAGATTGTTAGTATTCGCAATCTTTGTCAGTAGTTTGCAAAACTTTTCTTTCGGTACTGAATTGTGTATGTGGCTAGCAAAAAACCAGGCATATTAACATTGCTTGTTGGAGTTGGTATCAATATATAATATTTGAAATGAAGAATTTGAGCTGTTATTTGAACGAACAGCTATCAATGTGTTAGGTAGTTTCGATTAGTTCGATGTTACGGCGATCTGTAATTACAGTTGATTTATGGATTCAAACGGAAGTCGTTACATCATGGAAAGCATCACTAGTAATTCTCAATTCCTTCTCTAGTGATTTGTCAGTGAGTTGACTTAATTAAGTTGAATGTTGTCAAGTTATTCTTAATACCAGAAACAAATGATTCAATTTTATTACAGACCGCTTCATTTATGATCAAATCGAAATTATCGAAAAACTTGCTATTTTCGCGAAATACTTTTCGTTGCCGATTTTTCTACAACCCATCTTTTAAAAGATTCAGACATAATTTGTTTAACCAATATATTTTATGTTGTACCTACCCAAATAAAAATAAATCCTAAAGTTAATGTTATCCATTAAGGAACATTGTTTTTATGAGAAATTAAAAGTACGGGAGGTATGACGTCAAAAGTATTGATTGTTATTGTTTGGTTTTTATCTGATCTGGTAATAACCGGAAGAAAAATGTTTGATGTTACAAAGCTTTAGTCGTGATTGGCAAAGTATATGTAATTAGTTATAGACTCTATTTCATGATATCATTCTTCTTCAAGTTTAGTTTTTATCAAACAATGCTATACTTTTATATATTATTTTATTGCACCTTTTGAATAATCAGCCAGAGCGGTAATACAAATTATACCTAAATGTACTAAAACGCGAAATATAAAACTATCAACGATTAAATAAATAAATAATGATGATGTAATTTATATATTTATGCCGCATGTGTTCGTTGAATCGTTGATTCCACAATATTGTAGCAAAAAATCGTATCGTGAAAATTTTTCAAAACAACCAGCCGAACATGTACATTATGTACGAGTCTATATGAAAGATAATGGTGTTTTTTTTTATTATATGATTTTGAGTCTACCGATTTTTATTCCATATTCATTCAGCTCAGTAGTTTATTGGACACCGAGTGCGTATAATACACCGATATAGTGAATGTGTGATTTGAATATATCTTAATAAAAACGCGTATATTCCATTGAAAAGGTGAAACATCTAACATGATAGTTACAATTACGCCTAATTTGATAGCGCTCCAAACAATCTAATTATTGTTTTAAATTTTATTTGGACCCCAATTAATTAATTTTTATTGCTTAGTTGTTTTCTTATGATTTTTGTATTTTTAGAAAAATTTAATTTTGTTACATTGTTTTGGGATTTCTACAAGTATTTTGGGAAACGCCTTTAATACATTAAATTAATATTTTTTTCGTTACTTACGTTTTTAATTTAACATACATAATTTATATTATTATATTACATAGATACAATGAGGTTTGTGTGATTTATTTTTTTTTTAGTTCATTAAAAATATAAAGTGATATAATTTAAAATAAAAAAATGTTTAATAATATTCATACAGTGTGATTAATAAGATTATAATACAACCTTAATAATTCTAGTGAGTTTGAGGATTCAATTTCGCCGCCTAAAGAGCAAGTTGAAACGATAACAGCTAATTCGGAATTCGATGAAATGGCGAATGAAAGCAAAGAATTGTTTGCCGAAAAATTAGCTGAGGCTAGTAGTGTGAAGCGTTTGAGAACAACCGACGATGGAATGTTTTCTTTGCTATACTCAGCTGCTAAAAAAATTTCAACTGTTGGACTTATTTATTTGGTTGGATATATGGGATGGTCCGTTGCTTGGCTAATTGGTAAGTTGCAAATTGTTTTACACTGTTTATATTCTTATATAAATTTATATTAATTAAAAAATCTTTAGCACCTCTTATATTGTCCGTAACCCGTGATCAATGGAAAAAAATTAACGAAGCTAAACGTAGTGTGGCTAAGGCATCTGCATTAGCCTCTGAAAAAGAAGTTATATTGGCTCGACTTGATGAACTCCCCGCTTGGGTAATTTTTAATTATTTTGATAATCTAGTCTAGTTGCCAAATGATCATTAAATTTTTGAAATGTTCACAAATATTTTTGTATAGTATGTAATCGACAATGCACACACGCATCGTGGAATTTTACCATATGTTTGTAGTTTATTTTTAGTATAGATAATATGCTACACACAATTTGAAACCAATTGAGTTATGATTACAGTAGCTATAATTAAATTTATTTATCATGTTCTGAAAAATTTGATTAAGCCAGTTGGATTTGTGTTGGCCAATATAGATTTAATTTATAAATCCGAAATGTTTATTCGAATTCTTACCACAAATTTCCCAATTACGTCAAGATTATTTAGAAATTAAAAATTTTAATAACATTGCTATGCAGTATACCGTTTAAAATATCAGCACATCAATATTGAAAACCCTTTTACGAGGAGGAGTTGTGTGATTGTTGCAGTTTAATGAGTTATCTATCCTGAAACAATTTGCAATTTTAGTAATGTAAAATAACCGATCAGGGACTGTGAAGGGTTGAGCAGTTTTTGGTCGAATAGTCGACCTTGGGCGATGCTTGTTGACCTAACTGGGACCGATCAGTCACTTGTAGGTTTATTATCAGTTATATTCTAAATATTATTTAACTTTCGTCAGTACTTATTATATTTCGTTATTTAATGTTCACAATTCAGGTTCTTTTGTTTATTTAATGAAAATAACCGATCAGTTATTTCATAGTTTTTTGTCGACCAAGGCGACATTATGTCAACCTGTGTTAACCAACAAATTAAACATTTTATTTGGCCAAATTCATAAAATTGTAAATGCTACATGATTGCTGCGAATTTTATGTGATGTTTTGTAATATTACGTCATATTAGTTACTTTTCTGTCGACCTTAATGTACTTATGAGTAGTTAAATGTGTCTTAGCTAAACTGACGAACGTATTACGAACAAAAAATACAGGCTTCAAAAGACCGAAATGTATTGCTCGAGTAATATTTTAAGAAAAAGAAGGAACGTCGGTTACAACGGCACATGGAAGTTGTCGATATCATTAAAAATTAAAAATTTTAACACCATTTTATTTTAATTATTTTTATTGGTTTATGTATACATTCAAAGTATTATTAAAAATGAAATAGTGAATTAAATTATAAAGATTTATTAAATGATATCGGGAAACATTTCTTGTAGCAATTCTTATCTTCTATTACCGTTTCCTCTATAATGGAATTTTCCTCAATCCCCGAATTAACTGTCGATTCTACGTGTCTAGTATACCTATATGTCATGTCAGTTGGAATTCTCTCGGTACTGGCCAATCCTTGATTCAGTGAATGTGTAAATTCCATTTGCAAAGATTGAACAACTTCGGGGTCAATAACAAATGGGTCTACCTCATCATATTAAAATGGGGTTAATTTTTATTTGTTTAGGATATCTTAAGCTTACTAGGCATATGTGCCATGTCAGTTGGAAATCTCTGGGTACTGGCCAATCCTCTCTCTCTCTCCCTCTCTTTTTGGCACTATATCCCATCAAGGGATTTGGCCGCCTCAAATGAGGTTTCATAATCAAATTTTCATTTCGGATAATGAGTGATTAATTCATTGATCCTAAAACCAGCCGTGAAATTTTTTCCTTGTCACCACGCTTGTTCGCTGGAGCAAGCATGTTGACAACTTTGCCACCGGGGCGGCTGGGGGATAATTTTTATTTGTTTAGGATGTCTTAAGCTAACTAGGCATATATGCCATGTCATTTGGAAATCTCTGGGTGCTGGCCAATCCTTGATTCAGTGAATGTGTAAATTCCATTTGCAAAGATTGAACAACTTCGGGGTCAATAGCAAATGGATCTACCTCTTCGTATTAAAATGGGGTTAATTTTTATTTGTTTAGGATATCTTAAGCTTACTAGGCATATGTGCCATGTCAGTTGGAAATCTCTGGGTGCTGGTCAATCCTCGATTCAGTGAATGTGTAAATTCCATTTGCAAAGATTGAACAACTTCGGGGTCAATAACAAATGGGTCTACCTCATCGTATTAAAATGGGGATAATTTTTATTTGTTTAGGATATGTTAAGCTAACTAGACATATATGCCATGTGATTTGGAAATCTCTGGGTACTGGCCAATCCTCGATACAGTGAATGTGTAAATTCCATTTGCAAAGATTGAACAACTTCGGGATCAATAGCAAACGGGTCTACCTCATCGTATTAAAATGGGGTTAATTTTTATTTGTTTAGGATGTCTTAAGCTAACTAGAGATATATAACATGTCGTTCGGAAATCTCTGGGTACTGGCCAATCCTCGATACAGTGAATGTGTAAATTCCATTTGCAAAGATTGAACAACTTCGGGATCAATAGCAAACGGGTCTACCTCATCGAATTAAAATGGGGATAATTTTTATTTGTTTAGGATATCTTAAGCTAACTAGGCATATATGCCATGTCATTTGGAAATCTCTGGGTGCTGGCCAATCCTTGATTCAGTGAATGTGTAAATTCCATTTGCAAAGATTGAACAACTTCGGGGTCAATAGCAAATGGATCTACCTCATCGTATTAAAATGGGGTTAATTTTTATTTGTTTAGGATATCTTAAGCTTACTAGGCATATGTGCCATGTCAGTTGGAAATCTCTGCCTCTCTTTCTGGCACTATATCCCATCAAGGGATTTGGCCGCCTCAAATGAGGTTTCATAATCAAATTTTCATTTCGGATAATGAGTGATTAATTCATTGATCCTAAAACCAGCCGTGAAATTTTTTCCTTGTCACCACGCTTGTTCGCTGGAGCAAGCATGTTGACAACTTTGCCACCGGGGCGGCTGGGGGATAATTTTTATTTGTTTAGGATGTCTTAAGCTAACTAGAGATATATAACATGTCGTTCGGAAATCTCTGGGTGCTGGCCAATCCTAGATTCAGTGAATGTGTAAATTCCATTTGCAAAGATTGAACAACTTCGGGGTCAATAACAAATGGGTCTACCTCATCGTATTAAAATGGGGATAATTTTTATTTGTTTAGGATATCTTAAGCTAACTAGGCATATATGCCATGTCATTTGGAAATCTCTGGGTGCTGGCCAATCCTTGATTCAGTGAATGTGTAAATTCCATTTGCAAAGATTGAACAACTTCGGAGTCAATAACAAATGGGTCTACCTCATCGTATTAAAATGGGGATAATTTTTATTTGTTTATGATATAAGATATATTATATTAAGCTAACTGGACATCAGCGGCGTTTTCTAGTGATGTTCTGCTCGTTCGCCGAACGACTAAACAGTTTTTGATTTTTATTCGAATTCTAAAAGTTTTATTTTTATTACAGAAAATTTTATTTTTAAAATTTTTTATTTTAAATTATAGTTTTTCTAATATTATTTTCTTAATTAATTACTATTATTTTAATTATTTTGGGTGTTCAAAATCCGAAGCAGAACACCTTGAGAGCACAACCAGGAAACGCCACTGTTCTCTACATATTCTCACCGTGCTTATCAATGCATATATTGTGGAGCGCACACAAACAGCGCTTCTAACCAATCAATGAGTAACGCGTACCACGCATATATGTGCCGAACTTAAACTGATATTGAAAAGGTCAGATAATTCCCGAAACATATTTTTGTTTGACAAATACCATAATGCAACAAACACCCGTTTTTACGCTGACATTTCTTCCGATCCACCTTGGTTACCTTTTAAAATATCATTTTTATAATTTTATAAAAAAAGAACCTTCCTTTATAATAAATCTGTTAAACATATTCACAAATTTGGAAGTTACCAATTTAATGAATAAACGGTGGTCCTTTCTAATCGAAAGTGGCTTATAAATTCTTCATCCGAAAACTTTTGAATAGCCCGTATGAAACTTTCAATGCGTACTTTTTTGGATCTCGGTATAATTCTTCATCCGATGAGCTAGTCGATGATGATCCAAACATCTCCACGATTTCTACTATGCTTGAATCTGACGAATCATGAAACTGTAAATAAAAAATGTTAATTTGTTATTTTCACTAAAAACTTCCATAATTAACTTTACCTCAATCATGATTTTAATTTCGCGAAAACACACAATTAAATCAAAATCAAATTGAATTTTGACAGAATACCATAACGCACGGTTAAATTCAAAATGAAAAATCAAATGCTATTTTGACAGAAGAACAAAAAAATGTTCACCGGTTCACCTAGCAGACCACATTTAGCGTAACTACTTTTAACTACTCACGTGAAAATAGCAAGAGCTATTTGGGATTATTTCGGATTACACATTGATCAAAAATTTGTACGCGATAAGGTCTCATTATACTGATCAATGCGGTAATCAAACAACAAAAATAAATTCGAATATTTTATGGAAAAATTGCCGTTTCAACACGTTAATCTAAGTTCAATAATAATCCTATGCCGTGATTAGTTTAGTGATAGTTCAAATCGACGATTAATTACCTCTATTTTCATGATTTTTGAAAAGCGAATATGCTTCATTTAAATATTTTAGTTTCCGATAAAATTTTAAACCAACTTTTTTACGGTCGCAGAACCAAATTCTTAGCTGTGGTTAAAAATTATTTGTCGCGACCGCAAGACAGCTTTTATAAAGATAAATCATCAATGATTTCAAAGAAAAAAAATAATCATGAAATCATTAAAATAGTTTCGTGATGATTTAAAAAATTGTTGATGGAAAAATTTTTGAAAGTTCAGTTAATTTCTATTTGGTATAGAGAGAAAATGAAGGATAGCGATCGGAATGTAACGGTGTACTATAAAGGAATACGAAGAATTCGGTTGTTCGAATAGTGTATTTTTGTTAATTAATTTGAACCTCTACAGTCGTCTGGAAAAACTCTTCACCCAAGTTTCAGTTCAAATTTGAAAAGATTCTTTTAATAATTATAAACTTTTCGTTTACTTGAAACCAATATTTCTTTTACTTTGTTGTTTTTTGTGATTGTTCCGTACATTGGTCTATTTTTTCAGTATTCTCGAATTAAATACGAAATCGTAAAAAATTCTTCCATTTAGCGACAATCTGCGTGACAACGGCTATGATATAATCGACGCTTACTTATACGCAATCAACTTAAATTTGAATTTTTGACGGAAAATTTGTACACTCTTAAAAATTTTGCAGCGGTTTTCGATGTAATGCCTCAACCCACCCTTGCATTGAGGCGTATACGAAGGAATCGTGTAACACATTTAGAAGCAAAGCATGCATTGAAAATATTTACGATGTAGTTGCGTCTAAAACGAATGTAACACGTGTGTCGAAAGAAAATTTCTATATAACCTGGGGGGGTTAACAAATGTTTAGCGAATTTATAATAATTCGCTAAAACATTGTGTATATCCTTTCAATATAAGATTAAAATATTTTTTTCATATATTTGTAGTTCGGTCATTTGGTGTCTGGTGAGCACAGTATGCCGAGCGTTGACTTGACGCGACATCTGATTTAGTGAATTTTTGATATATAGATTTTAAAATCTCATGAAGCATATAATATAATTCAACGGGTTTTTTTATAACAAAATTCGTAAATTTCTTTTAGTAAATTTCTGTAAAATCTTTTTTACAGTAGAAGCCATGATACAATAAATTTCTCTTCTTATAGATAAACCCACCATGAAATGTTCAAAAAATGAACTAAAACGGTGACCTAAAATATTTATCTTCTTATATAATATTCATAGGCTGATGACGTACTAGGGTAACTTTAATCTGGTATTTTTTTCGTTTCTTTCCCCTTTACCAATAAAATCAAAAAGTTGCGGCGCAGATAAAACCGATTTTATTGGTAAAGGGGAAAGAAACGAAAAAAATATCAGATTTAAGTTACCCTAGTGTGGATATGCACAAAACAAACGAAAATGAAAAATATAAGGTCACCACAATTCGTTTACTAGCGACAATATATTTCTAGTGAGTTTATCTGATAAAGAGAAAATTATTGTATCATGGTAGAAGCAGACAAAATCTAATTCAAAAAACTTGTGCTTCACATTTCTTTTTTCAATGTAATTGGTATCAAAATAATTTACGACACATTTTGTTTGCATTGAACTCGGGCAATGCCTCCTAAACTACAGGCCGCTGCTTACACCAAATGATGACGACACGCTATGTCGACGTTTTTGTTGTTTTCTCTAGTTGTTCTGTTAGTGTAAATATCTTAACATTATTATTGCACAGTCTCGGTTTTAGACATAAATTGACGTCATGCGCGAAAAATGAGAGTTCAGCTTCAGAGTAGTAAGAGGCCTGTAGTTTAGGAGGCATTGATTCCAGTAACTCCACTCACATACACATTTACGATACAACTGTATCGATACAGGATACAGTTTCAATGTACCCCTGCTTCACAATTAGACATAAATTGCATCAATTCGTTTTAAAAGTAATTTATTTCATATTTTAATGCAAACTATGTCTATAACGCTTTTGTTAAGATGCAAAGCTTACTCCTAAAAACGATATACTTATGCGCTGGATTCATATACGGAATTATTTGCATCGCATATCAAACTTTTTGCCGAGTGTGTAAGAATCACAATAATCAGTTTTGAACGGATGAGATTAAAGTAAATGTACTATATTCCGGACTATTAAGGGGTTTGAAATTTTAAGTTGATTTTTTAGTTTGTGGAATTCAAAATATCCATGAGATAAAAATGTTAATAAAAAATGTAAAACGATAACTTTCATATTACCATATGATTGATTTACAATAAATTGATTTTTATATTATTTATTGATTAATCAGTCAGCACTGATTTGTCTGTAATTTCGTGCTAAAATTTTGCCATTTCAACTAATCCCATGCTAGTAGTATCTTATATGCACGGAGTTGTATATTAATTGTGAGCACCTCTACCTGTCTGTAAAAACGATAAAAATGGAATAAAAAATTAGTGTTCAAATAAATTCAGCCTTTGTTAATAATTAATAAATATTTAAAAAATTCAAGTAAAATAAAATATATAATTAAATAAATATTTTGAATTTCAAAATTTCTTGAACTAAATCATACGTCCAAATTGCATAAAGGAGCGTTTATTTTTTTAAATATATCATCTTGATCAGGCCAACGCCAATTAATTGCGCTCATAATCATCCAATAATTAATCTACAATTATACAGTTTTCTATTGTGGAACCGTTACTCGATTCAAGTATGTTTTTGTTAGCTTTCAGAGTTGAAATGACTAGGCTTTCATTCTCTTGTACTTCTAGATCAATAACTGTGATATTTTTTGACACATCGATACTATTCGTAAATGTTTCGGTACAAAAATTTACCTCCAATGTAGAATCGCAAAAGTCGATTGATTTTGTTATTATAATATTCTCGGTATTATTATCCAAATCAGTTTTAACGCTTTTCTGGAAGTAATATAAATGCTCATCTTTTATATGTCCTGTCCATTTATCACCACAATTCAAAAATGTATTTAATTTGTCATTTTCTAATTTTTTATCTAAAAAGTTAGTATAAATTCCCTTAGTTTAATGGTGGTCGCCCATAATTATCTGTATTAGTGGAGGTGTTAGCACCCGAACATTCGTTTACCGTAGACTTTAAAATGTTTGCATAGTGAGCCAGCTCAACTCAGCTTTCCATTCTCCAAGAATATACTATTTTTCTCCAAGAGCTATCGAACTGTGGAAAACTGGGCTGCAATAGGTGGGTCGAATTTGGTAATCAAGCTGTTAAAATGATTCCGTTAACCCTACAAAATTCACTCAAAGGTAAAAATAAATGAAACGAATGGCCGTCCAAAAATATAAACTATTGGTTTCTTGATATTTTCTTTTATCTGGAATGTGATGAAAAACATTTGTGACATTTTCGTAAAACCGATTACCCATTTTTTTCGATATTTTGCAAGTATATGTTGTGGAATGCTTTTATACGGAAACAATGCAAATATAGGCATTAATTTGCCATCAGCAAACGCTCCGAGGCATAGCGTGAGGTATTCTTTATCATCGTTGCCTGACCTGCTATATACTTGCTTAGCACCCTTCCTTACTAAAATACCCCAACCCTTTTGAACAAACGAAAAATGCTGATTCATCAAAGTTAAAAATTCGTGAAGTTCTTGGAGTAATAGCATACATAGAATTGCGTTATTCGTGCTAGCCGTATTTATCATGTATTTTGCAGTAAAAAGTATTTCCATTCAAGTAATAAGTGAGTACTGAATAAGTTGTTAAATCTCACAAAAATTTAAATTCTGTAAAAAAAAATCGAGATACGTAATTATGTCACGCCTACCTTTATATTATAAACATTATCTTATAACCAACCAATCAAAAAATTCATCAACTACGCATACTAAAGGTTTGTGGCCAACGAACATATTCTAAATTATAGATAAATGAAATCATATAAAATTTGTACTGATACTTCACATTAAATTTTGGGTTATTCTGGATAATAGCCAGATAGTGTTTTAATCAAGGTGAGGTTACCAAGACTTTGGGGAGGTTTGGTAATTTTATCTGGCTATTATCCAGAATAACCCAAAATTTCATATAAAAATCGCATGTAATGCGTTAAATACAATAGAATTCGAGGTTACGAAGGGGTTGGTAATTGCGTACCGAATCATTAAAATTATGATGATTTTTGATTAGTTCAAAGTATTTTCAAAATTTTTGTAGTTTGGTCACTGCAGTCTGATGAGATGACCGAATTTTTAATAACAAAAAATTCAATGTTTCATTAGTTCGAATTTCGAAACCAAACCTCCCCAAAGTCTTGGTAACCTCACCTTGATTTAGGATATTCAAATACCATTATGCAACTTGCATTTAAGGTTTACTTATTTTATCGTTTTATTCCCAGTAGTCCGCAATTATATGTACTAGCCCGTAATTTGGTACATTTACCTTATTGGTTTGAAAAAATTAGTCTTCTCATCACGTCTATATATATAGAACAATACCATGTAGTTGTAGTACTAGCGAATTACTGCTTAGCCTACGAAAATTCGATTTCTTCACATTTTCATCTATATGTATTTCATTCTCACACTTCTAACTTTCCGTGTTTACGAATTTTTTTATATATTTAACTTTGTTTTTTTATTGTTATGGTTTTTTGTGGTTGTTTGTGATATTTCTTGTTTTTTTGTTTCTTATATAATATTTATTGGTCATTAATTTCGTTTTATGTGCATACATAAATCATATTAAAAAACCTTGACGACACACACAAAATAATAATTTGCTGATAAAATTGGCATTAAAAATAAAAATTCCAACGCAAATAGGTATTATTTACAAACATTAATGTGGAACAAATTTTGGGATTTAATGTTGATTGATTAAAATTTATAAATTGGCACCAAAACTAATATTTTACGAACAAGTCATGAAGTCTGACCAACAGATCAAACCTTTTAGGGTCTGAAAATTCTTGTTTTATGTCGTTAAATCGATAATATTTTGATTTCCGTGGAATTTATGGCAATCCAGAATGAACTGTTGTGGTTTATTGGCTTTACCGCTAAAACCGCAAGATATTTCGAGTACCGAGGAGTTGCAAATTATTTTGTATTCAACTTATTACTACAGTCTGCGTATGTACTAACGTATAATCAGCAAATGAAATCTAATTCAAATAACTAAAAGGTTAGGGCCTTCTCCTTTGCATTCTTTTGCCATCAATAGTGATCTAAAGTGATTTTTTTTCATAATTCTGTATTGGTCTTTTCAATAGCCTTGTGCATCTAGAAATCTTACTTTTCGTCTCGTGGAGTAGTAATACTACACCAAATGGCCTTGGTCGAAATCAATTCTATTCCGATGCTGATAATTTTCATTCCTGGCGCTTGTAATGCGCTCGTTACTTTGCATTTATAGCCTCTTGCTATGTGTATTTTTTCTTTTTTTCTCATGTTATGACCCACACCCTTGCCACCTTATCACTTCTCTCCGTTCTGGTTCTTCTAATTGTGTCACCCGCATTGTGCTCTGACCCTACAACACCCTCCTTTCGGTTTCAATACCGCACGTAAAATATGACCATTTTAAGTTGTATTACGAGCACATGTGTATTTGTTTACCAGGGCCAACAGTTCTCACCCCGTAACAGGCGTTCTCGTACTTTCATAATTTTAATAAACCGTCAAAATTTACGAGTTGCGGATTGATCGTTTACATCTGGTCTTTTTTGACGTTTAAACTCTTTGTGGTTTTTCTTATTCTGATCGATCTCTGTTTTTATGTTTCTTCTCTCGGGTAGAATATAAAGAACTGAATGGTTTACGAAGACCATTTCTCTTCTAAACACCGTTATCATTTGAAGTGGATACACAACCTGATGGGTTCCTGAACTCTATTTTTAGGCACAGAATAAAGAACAACTGGGATACCATCAGAGTTATTCTAGATAATTAATTGCCGATACCGTTCTACCCTCAAAACAAACTGTAATAAATCGTTTTATAGGTGAGTGGTCGAAAAAATTACAAATCATCCGTCCAACATGTATGAAATTTCAGGAAAACTGAGAGCTAAAAGGAGTCATTAGAATGGACAAATTCGAAATAGCAGTACCGAAACCCTACGTGCCAGGGTGATACAGTGTTAAAATACCAATACGGCCAACTCTGGATCACAACTAGCAAAGAAAGTTTGGAGCTGCTTTTAGAAAATCACTTTGCCCGGGCCGTGAAAGTCATATAATAAACAGGAGGAAAATCCTGAGATCAATTATCAGCTTGAAGCCATTTAAGTCGGCGGAGTTGATGGTATCATCCCTGGCTTGATGTAAAGGTTATATTTATTGCTCAGACGACAGATAAACTACTCATAGCAATCCCAAACACCGTACACTCTTATTAACTTGACCTGTTTCCTCTTAAATTTTTCGAAAGACAATTAGAAGCTCACAT
The DNA here is from genome assembly GCA_932526605.1 of Nephrotoma flavescens. Lineage (NCBI taxonomy): Eukaryota > Metazoa > Arthropoda > Insecta > Diptera > Tipulidae > Nephrotoma > Nephrotoma flavescens. The sequence goes on from OW052221.1 coordinate 13,373,857, forward strand.
TAATCGTTCGATGGACCCGAATCAACTGACAATGAGTAAAAGAAATTTTCCGTGGTAACCTTTATGGATAAGGCGAGCGGTGATTTGTCGGGTACTCCCATGTCTATGAATTGATCAGCTGCTTAAATCGGAATCGTGTTTGCTACATAACTTGAGTAGCTCACCCATTAACAGATTTATAAGCTTTCTCCCAGCGTCCTGTTAATGGACCAGGAAGGATGCGGTTCCGAATCGTAGCATATGCGGATGGATGGTGTTGCTGTTGGCGTCTTCGTTAAATATTGTTAGGGTGTTGGAACGCATGGAAAGCTTGCTCGGCGTACAAGTTGGTGCATTTTTCGAAGTTATACAAACTTCCCCAGATTATTGTCGTACGTTTACTTTACAGGCCCTCGACTAGAGTTAATCAGACACAAAGTCTTGGGTGTTCCTGTTTTAATGATTATGGATTAATAAATACGCGCCGATTATTAGCCTGTTGCAATACCTCTGCTGACTTGTTGACTCTGGCATATCGATTGTAACACTTTGAAAATATTAAAAGGAGCTCGAATTGGGGGTTATTGTGTGCCTAACTTCCTCCTCAAATACCATTAAACATTGCAGTGTAAAAATGAAAAACGTCAAATTTTGGATGTTTATATTTTGGATGTCAGTAAAGCTCAACAATTCTGAAATCGGTAAATCCATTATGACGATGCCATAAGCACTTTATTGGTTTTTCCTGAAATGCATCCAGAAAACTCTTGTTTGCTTGAAAACAATTTTTGGAGATGTTTGCCGGGATTTCAATAACTTATAGGTCCCTTCGGACTTAATTCTCATCCATTCTGGGAGTTTTATGTTCTAACTAAATTGATGGTTGATTCATACCAATTATTGATAGATGTCTCTAATGTGCATTTTAACCAAAATGTGCTTTATGTTTAGTTAAAACTTCTGCTATTATCTACTACGCGGCCAATATAAAGTCAATTTACTATAGCTTATTAGCTTGTACTAATTTCGGATGACTAGTCGATTAAGGCACACAGCGTTAGTGCTGATTTATTTATCGCCAATTAGAAATATTTTGGATTAAACATCACAGGGTTTGTTCTGTGTCATCTATGAACGACTGGTATGAACTAACCATCAAACTAACTAGTTGGTTGGAAATTTAAACTTTAATTTTAATCAAAACAAAAAGCGGCGTATGGTTATTGAGAAGAGGAAATTCTTGAAATCTCAGGGCTAAAAAAACCCATTCAGTTCTTTCGATTCGATTCTTATTGTACCGTCGATTTTCACATAGCAAAGCCTAAGAAGTAGGTAATACGGATTCCATTATCGGTAAACCCACTAATTTAGGAAACATGCGACACAAAATCATCGATACATTAATCAAATTTTATTAACCATTTTATCATAAATTTAAGTTTTAAATTTGTGAAAGTAGTCGTATAATGGAATTCTTTGGAAAGAATTTTATAAACGTTTAAAGGATTTATTTAGAGTACTATACTTTAGTGTGTTAAAGGGGTTTTCCCTAACAGAGAAGGAAACTTTTATTATAAATTATCTGGAACTAATAAGGTTCCGAGATAAAGGGTCCATGTTCTAAACCGGAGATATTCTTAGAGTGCGCAAGTGATGAATGAAAACCAAAGTATGGAAGCCAGTTGACGCTCATGATTTGAGTGTTGCAAATTTGTATTCATTGCGCCTTTTTTAAGTTAAGGCAGCTGCATCAATAATGTCATCACAAAATATATTTGGATACGATCCCCGCTAATCTAAGGGGTTTGCAAATGATAAGTCATTGCCGTCTTAACAACTTGATCGTGACTTTACTACTATTAAAAGATAAAGTAATGTCGGGATTAATGATAAACGTGAACTAAAATGTATCCACGTCCTACAATTGAAATAATAGACCAACTCTAATTGAAATAATAGACCAAGTTTGAGTCCGAGATAAGAATTCTAAGATAGCGTAGAACACAATATAAAATTCAGGTGCTTGACCTAATTAGATTTGATGATTATGCTACCCAAAAGAGTTTAAATAATAGGGTCATTTAGTCTGAAACAGATGAAACAAAGAATAGAAAGGGGAAAGCTAGAATTAAGTATTTCTCCAAGTTTATTCGTACACGTTGCAAGTTCGACCTCAGCAGCTGAAACATGGATGAAATTGAACGACTTATATGAGGATCGTGGTCTTTAGCGTCGTATCATTTTATTACGCAAATTGGTGACAATGCGTTTGGAAAGGTGTGACTTCATGAACGATTATATTTCACAAGCAATTGAAACTGCGATCACAGCATATGTCACCATTTGAAAATTTGTTCACCGAAAAAAAATTATCCGAAATTACAGAAATTATTTCGGGAAATTCAAGTAAAGTTCCAGTGGAAGGTGTTGGTAAAATACAAGTGCGTGTAAACGAATTCCATTTATCTGCGAACTTGTTGTCAGTACCACAAATGATAAAAAATGGTAATGAAGTCATATTTGATCAAAATGGATGTAAAATTTTCAATAAATTAAAACAGTTAGTGTGTAACAATTAATCAGATAATTGTGTATATCGGCTTCAGATACAACAAGTAAAATGTTTAGCATCCTTCATAACACAGACAAAGACTGGTTTATTGTGGCATAGAAAATTGGATCATATAAACTTAGCGGAAATGTAATTTTCGTATGTTTCTTAAAAGAAAAATCTGAAGTGTTCGATCGATTTATTGAATTTCAAGCTGTAGTTGAAAAAAATCGGGAAGAAAATCAAAGCATTAAGATCAGATAATGGCACAGAGTACAGCAATCAAAAGTTCGAAAAGTATTTTAAAACGAATGGAATCAAACATCAGTTGTGTATACTCCCGAGAAAAATGGTATCCTCGAAAGAACAAATCGAAAATTGGTGGAAAAGGCTAAATGTATGCTGTTCGATTCGAAGCTGAATGTCTTATTTTAAGCTGAGTCTGTTAACATGGCATATTAAATCGGTCAGCAAATGCCACATTAAAAACAACAACTCCTGAAGAAGTTTGGTCAGGAAATGTTGATATTAGTCATCTTCAAGTATTTGGTAGTCCGGTCATGGTTCACATCCCAAAGCAAAAACGGAAGAAATGGGATAAAAAGTCAAAAAATTGGTCTTCGTGAGGTTTTCTGAAGGTACAAAACGTTATCGAAGTGTTGATCCGATCAGCAAGAAGCTTGATATCAGTCGAGATGTTGTGTTCATAAACGAAAGTGATTCTGATCAAGTTGATGTAACAGAAGATTTAGAGTTTAAGGGGGTTCCAAATGAAGTGAGGGGCGACGAACAAAGTGTTCCCTAAACGATATATGATGACACAAATGATAATTCTATGAGCATAAAGGTAGTATTACACCACAACAAACAGTTCGAAGAACCAGTCGTACACCAACGCCAAGAAAAATTGATGAATATGTTACATATGGTGCCTTTGGTTTACTTGCTCAAGTAAATGAGCCGATAACATATATTGAGGCATGTTGAATAATGAAAACTGTGAAAATTGGAAATCAGCCATGTAAGAAGAAGTTAACTCGTTAGTCGAAAATGGAACTTGGAAGTTGGTCGATTTGCTCAAAAAACGCAAACCGATAAAATCAAAATGGATTTTTAAACTCGTTAACTTGTTTAAAAATTCATCAGATGGACGCAGTCACAGCATTTTTGCAGGGAGATTTAAATGATGGCATATACATGGTTCAACCGGAAGGCTTTCACGATGGAACGAATAAGGCGATATATGGTATTAAGCAAAGTAGACGAGTATGAAACGAGAAATTACCAAATATGCGGCCAGGCATTGCATTTGTGGTAAATGATGTGAGTCGTTTCAACTCGAATTACGGACGACTAAAAAACGGACTTCGTTATTCAAAATCTAATGTAAAACATTTAACCGGTTATTGTGATGCTGATTATGCATCAGACGTCGGCAAGAGACGCTCTTGTACTGGTTATGTTTTCCAACTAAGTAATGATGCTATAACCTGGAATAGCAAACGGTAGAGTTCTATTGCACTTTCGAGTACGGAAAGCTGAATACATAGCCGTATCAACCGCTCAACCAGTTAAAGTGCCATAAATTTATCGAAATCAGATGGCTACAATCAAAAAACGAAACATATAGGACATCAGGTATCATTTGCGACTGAAAATTGAAGATAGTACGATCAACTTAGCTTATGTTTCAACCGACGAGATTGCAGCAGATGTTCTTACCAAGGCTGCTAGTGGACCAAAGGCAAAATTATGCTCAATAAAGATGGGACTAAATTGATGAAGCAATGAAAATAAACGATATTAGTATTGTCAGCCCTCAATTTATTGTAACAATTAACTAACACTAAGTTAAATAAAGCGTGAAATTTGGTCACGTTCTTGGACTAGTTCTTTCCATTCATCTTGTGTTATAAGTATTATTTCAAAGAACAGTTTGCAACAATCTATCCCAAAACAAGATTTCAAAATGCACTTTGCGGATTAGTAAATTTTGTAAAAAATTTGTGGATTTCAGTAGTTCGCGTCCCTTCTGTTAACCACGCCTGATCTGCACCAATTTTTTCCTACAAAACTATTTTCATACTGAAATATAAATATTTGATTAAATCCCAACTGTAATTGTACGTAAACAATGAATTTTGGGTACATGTGTGTACATAAATAAATATTTAAATGACAATGATGAATTAATAATGTATCAAGATAAATTTTGTGATTCAGATTTTTTAATTATATAAAAACAGACTTTTGCATAAATCCGACCGCTTCAAATATTATAATATTGGGGGTCATAAAATCGTGCGATGATTTCATAATTCGTATTGCAAATTTGCACAGAGATAAGCCTTTTTATTTGAAATTTTAATTATACATATATTTATTTTAAATTGAGTCATATTTTTATTTCATGTATATAACGAACGGTTAATGTGTATTGTAAGTGATTACACTTAGGTTTTATTGCATTCCGATAAATTAGACCTTCAAAAATAATATAAAGTTTACAAAATTGAAAGTGATTCAAGCATAAGAATTTAACTAATCAATAAAGATGTATCTGTATAGGCCGCACACCAACACTATCAATATAAGATGTACATAAGAAAAAATATTAATACGCAAGGCGATGTTAGTGATGAAATAAATTCATCTTAATATTGTTATTATAAGAAACCAGATTTATTTTATACAGCGATGCTAATACTGAAACATATATGGTTGCGATTGGCGTCTCAAAAATTAAAAATCAAAACCAGAATTGTGAATTTTTAAAACGCAAAATAATTTATTGATTATGTCATAATAAACTGCATATGAGTAACCTTAAAATTACTCACAAGTTATAATTAACTAAATATTATTTTCTAAAAGTCCATTGTTGTATGTTTACTCGTATAGCATTTCCTAAAGTAATTCACTGATCATAACAATAACGTTTCATTTAACTTTCTTACCTTTAAAATTTAGAAGAATTTTGTATTTAATATCCAAATGTTGTTTAAACGATTTGTTTATTCAAGACAGGTATGCAACTTTATTATGTTTATGTTTTCCCATATACTATGCAGGGTGTTTCCGTTTGATTGCTTACCAAATCAATAAACCTTGACGCCGAAATTCTGCGTTCATTAAAAGTTTTGTCTTTAGATATTTTTCTTGAAAAACGGCCAAAAATTATTTATGGTTGTTCACTTTGTAAATGTATTGATAAATTATTCTTAGTATTATCACGAGAGTCATCGATGCGACTATAATTTTGAATTATTTTAGATACTGTCTTTTATTCCATGTAGCTGAGTCGAATTTATTTCGCTAACCTACAAAGTCGGTTCAATCCAATGAGATTTCATGAAACATTTCAAAATTTTTAGTTTGAGGTTAAGTAGAAATAACTGACATTGGTTGACATCGCAGTATGACAATAAAGTCAGTCTTAAAAAACCCGGGTTTTGTCTAATGGGAATCCATCTTAGCACGCGTGCTACAAATTTTAATTTCAAGGTCACATTTATGACCTACGTTGCCTTCTCAAAATATACACATCCTTCGGAAAGACTCATAGAATTCCGCCAAACCAGTTTATTTTTTGGAAGAGAAAATTAATAGAACGACTTTTATATCCGACCTCATTCATAGCTAAAGAGTTAAAATGGATCAGTGAATGTATTCATTTGGTTCATATAATCGTAATTCGCAAATAATGAGTTCAGCTGTTTTATTTAATGGAATTTTTTGTTCTCATAAAACACACTGCTGCATTATGTTTCTTTATTTAAACGCGAATGCTCGTGTACAAAATATTCCTAAACTTTCGATCCATCCATTAGGGTCTCTCACGAAATCGATAATATGTCAACTCAACAAACTGCTACTGTATCTCTGCCCAGCTTGTGTAGCCGTTGGTTTCCATTCCACCACCCCACCCCCCCCCCCCCTTCCCCCCTCGTGCGACTACTTTTGGGAGTCGAATACTGCAGTCTTATTATGCTCATTGGAAGAACTTTACCGTCATCAAATTGGACTACCACTGGCCGAAAACCCATCTCTTTTGTGGTAACCTCATCTATGTCCTTAACCTCGATGAGGAATTTGTTTGAATCCTTCACGGGTTTTACCTGTGTTTGTATTCTCAGAATTCGGTCTAAAGATGCTTTGGACCCATCTCTATTTTCTCCTGCCATATTCTCTAGCTAAAGAAGTAGGCTGTCTTTCTCTGTCTTCTGAATATGTGTTACGTTACTCTCGAGATCTTTCAGGTTAGGATTGCTCTTCATATGATTTCACATAAGATAGGTTCAATGCCTTCATGATTTCTAGAGCATGCGGAGGCATCACTCGTCATCGGCAGTGTTTGAGTTTCACCACGTGTTCATTTTTCGCTCTCATAGTCGTTCTTATCATCGATTTCTATTTGTAAACCGTTCTCTTTCTCTTTTTGCAATAATTTCCGTGTGACGTTAGTATTCTGTCCGACCGCTTCCTTTGCCTATCGTAATATTTAGGATCATTACTTCCTCTAATATTTTTTTTTCTTGGTGAGCTTGTTTTTTTAATTCCTCGAATGTTGCACTTGATGATAAGTTCTTCCTACAGCTACAAGCAGCTTTCTGATCTCATGGAGCATGTTGGGCTTATGTTTGATGAACTCGGCAAGGTCATCAATTTGCTTCCCGACACATTCAAATGAACTGAATCTCAATTAAAATTTAAGTTTAAAGAAACTGGCATGCGGGGTTGCAAGGTTTTTAGTGCCGATTCGTTTAATAGCATTCTTGGCGTTTTATTTTTCTTTTGTAGGGGGATCAGTAGGAACACTGTTCTTAACTACTTCTCTGAAGAACCGCGATCATTTGATGCTGAAGAATGCTGAAGAACCGCGATCATTTTATCTCGGCAGCAAGGAACCCGCGTGCTTAATCCCTAAATCCGGCGGTACTGGTTTGCTGTACTCCAGAGTCGTAAACTTGTCTTTATCCGTTACTTTTACTTTTATCCGTTACTTTTATCGCCGAGTTTTTAGCGTTACTTTTATCGCCGAGTATCGGCATTATGCTATTTGGCACCTTTTGGAAAGGCTAAGCGTTCTTTGTCCGATTTTAGTACATCTGTTAAACTACCCTTTTTTCAACATAAACCCAAATTCCAAACTAGTAGTTAGAACTGTAATGCGAAAACGGGTGTTTCCACTATTACCGTTCTTTTCCAAGATGTTCTCCCTTACGGATATTAAATTTTATACATTCGATATTTAGCAATCAAACATTTTTTGGATTTCAGCGAAGACCGATATTTCCCTATATTTATACACAACGAACTTCTTTCAACGGGTACACAAAGCAGACTGTTTATCTCGTTCTAGGGCACTATTCTGGTTTTCCCTGGGAATAGGAAATTGAGAAAAATATTTTCATAGCATTTTTGTCTAAATTATATTTTTCTGGCCTACTATTGGAATTAGTTTGGTGTAAATGTTTTCGAAACAAAGTTGTTTGGGAAACTATTATTCCACAAAATTTTTATAGGGAAAAATAATTCCCAATATATCTAGGCTTCAAAAATATTTACACCAAACTTATTCTAATAGTAGGCCAGAAAAATATAATTTAGACAAAAATGCTATGGAAATATTTTTCCCAATTCCCTATTCCCAGGGAAAGCAAGAATAGTGCCACTGGCGAACACTTTTCGCAGAACTCAGCTTCCTTTCCAGATAATCAGTAAATTTAGTGCTTCACTTCTATATAGGTAAAATTCATCTCCATTGATATATGCTGGACAGTCTTCGGTAGTCTACGTGGCTTATGATATCCCGATATCCGTGTTACGCGAAAACTAATCGTATTACTTATTAGCGTCTTCTTGGGTCACTCTGGGAGTAATGTAGTAGTTTTATCGCATAAAGGATAAAAAATCAAATGACATAAATCAACGATACAAAAAAGTGAATCCCGATGCTAAATTAATCTGAAAAATAAGGCATATTTACGTCGAAAACGCATTTTATATTTATGTAAATATTTGTTATGACATAAAAGTAAATCGCATGCTTAGTTTAATTTTACTAAATTTTTATACCAACCGATAAAAGTATAAAGAAAACGTTTGGCTGTTACTTTGGGCACAAATTTCATTCCTATTCGAGGAATGATATCTCCCAAAGTAAGGCCACAAATAATTTTGTCAAAGAATGAACACTAAATGAAGCAACTCAGAAAAATATTGTATTACATGTCAAATGTAAAAAAAAAATCCGCTACTCAAATTGAGAACTGCGCAACTTCGTGGTACCAACAGATCAGCTGAACATATATATCTACTAGGACATCGTTGGTTCACTCCCCTAAGTGAATGGCTAGCATTATTATATTATTAACGATAATCGACCGATTTCCTCATTTGCTGAAAATTTATATCCAATTCGAGAAATGTTTTGTGTTCCAGAAGGACTAAAGCCGCTGCTTTAACAGCTCGATGTGATCCTTATTAGCGAATACACGCTAAAACCTTATTATTGGAAGGCGCTTGCACATTGCAGATGATACTCTGTGGTTCTGTGCGTAGGTGGTGTGTAGGGTCTTTTTAGACTTTTGTCAAAAACCTAAAACATTTCACAATAAAATGACTAAAAATTCATGATGTTCTACCGATGCAGGCGATTTTTTTTTGTTTTTCCATGTAATTATTTGCATTATATGGTAATTTCAGTATACATATTTTGAGAGTCCTTGCATATACGCAAATCGTTTTTTAAAGAAAAATTAACTAATTCCGTTTCAAGTGTTTAAACATATAATTATGGAGAAAAATCCTTAAATATATGCGACATATATTGAGGTCCTCCATCTATATATAATATTACCAAATAAGACATTCACAACTTCCGTTGATTCCAAAGAATTTAACATTTGTATCCCTGGATATTTACTATAATAATCCACTGCAATCAAATAATGCACTCTATCAATTTCATATATATCAGATCCCACGATTTCCCAAGGACCTTCTGGAACTTATTTATTTATTAATGGTTCTGGCCTGTTCGAATACTGATATTTAGAACATAGTCCACAGTTTGATATGAAATTTGTTATTTCACTATTCATACATGGCCAGAAAACTGATTCTCTCGCTCTAAGTTTACATTTATTTATGCCTAAATGTTTAAAATGTATCATATCCAATACTTCTTTTCTCTTAGAGGTAGGAACCACCAAACAATTATTTTTTAAAATCAATCCATCTTTTTCAAATAACTCTTCATTAAAAGTAAAATAGGCTTTTGCTAACTCCGAGACCTGTGACTTATCATTAGACCATCCATCTTTAATTAAATCCAATACTTGTATCAATTCAACGTCTCTTTTAGTTTCTTACTCTGAATTCATTTAATCTAACATTAGCAGTTGGCAAACTTTCAATTACCATGCTAACATGAGCTTCAATATCCATATCCAAAATTGTTTCATCTTGAGTAGAAGTTCTTGATAAAGCATCTGACATGTACTTTTTTTTCCAGGAACATATTTTATTACTAATTCAAACTGCTAAAGTCCAAGCCTCATTCTTTGTAAACGTAATGGAACTGCATGCAAAGATTTCTTAAAAATTGTTTCTAGTGGCTTGTGATCACTTTCTACCACAACCCTTTTGCCATAAATATGTATACTGAAAAAATTTCTCACAACCAAACACAATGGCAAACATTTCCTTTTCAATTTGAGCATATGCTTGCTGAGTTGAATTAAGAGTCTTAGACGCATATGCTACTGGCAAACCTTTCTGAAGCAAAACCGCACCCAATCCGTCATTTGAGGCATCCACTGATAACAATACTGGTTTACAAATATCATAATATTGAAGTACCGGTTCAAAAATCAAACTAACCTTTAAATCATTAAAAGATTTATTTTGTTCCGGTTGCCAATCAAATAAAACACCATTCTTTATTAATTGTCTCAATGGACCGGCTAATTTTGCAATATTTGGAATAAATTTACTGACATAGGTTATCATTCCCAAAAATCGTTCAAGTTCTTGCTTATTTTTTGATGTTTCCATTCCTTATTTATTTTAACTTTTTCATCATCTACTTTAAGACCATCTTTAGTTAACTTGCGTCCCAAAAATTATATCTCTTGAACACCAATCACAATTTTAGCTTTATTAAATCTGATATTAGATTTTCTCGCAATTTCAAAAATCTTTTTAAGTTTTCCGTTTATGCTCGTCTAAATTGGAACTCCAAACAATAATATCGTCAATATAAATTTCAACTCCTTCTACTCCTTCAATTTTTATTTTTCATTATTTTTTTAAACACTTGCGGTGCAGAACATAATCCATACGGAAGTCTATTAAAACAAAATCTTCCGAAAGGTGTGTTAAAAGTTGTGTATTTTTTAGTGTCTTCAGACAATCTTACTTGCCAAAAAGCCCTATTTGCATCCAACACGGAAAAATATTTAGGCCTACCATCTTCGCAGCAATTTCCTGAAATGTTGGAAGCTGGAAATATTCTCTCATAATACTGGCATTCAAATGTTGCGGATCAAGACATATCCGTCGGTTCATCCACCATTTTATTTAATTCCATCTCCAGAGGCACCAACAATTGCATTGCAACTTTTCTACATGATTGAATAACCCCAACAAAGTTCTGTTTTAATTTTATTGATATTCATAATTTTTTATTAAACCCATGCCACTAAAAATATCCGAAAAATTATCTAAACTATCTGTTAATCCACCTTCAATATTATCTATTTTACAAATTAAATTTAATCAATTGATCTTATTCCTAAAATAGGAGGTGAGTTACAGTTCCCAACTGGAAATTTTAACAAATGAATTCTATTTTTAAACAAATATTCTAAAACACACTGTCCTGCTACCTCAATCCAAGAACCATTATAATTTGTCAATATAGCTCCTGAATCTTCAATCAAATTTTCATTGATCTCTAAAAGTATAGATTGAAATAACATTACACTGTGCGCCTGTATCAGTTTTTAATTTCAAGTTTTTTTTTTCAAATTTAGTTCCACTTTACAAATTTCATACCAGTCTTTTGGTTCTGAGGCGTTAATATTCCCTAAAGAATAGTGTTCCAGGTTTCCCGCGTTGTCCACAGCACTGATTTTAAGGACATTATTTTTATAACAATCTTTTTTCACATTAGTGACATCTTTCGTTATAAGAACATACTTCACAACCATCATCAACATAATGCAAACACATGGCAAAACAAAAATAAATCAGTAGAACTGCATCGGTAGAACTCCATAAATTTTTAAAGTCATTTTAAAGTGAAATATTTACAATTTTTTAACAAAAGTGTTAGAAAAATCCTCCTGTAACTACCTTAGGTTTATGTTTCTTTATCGCGTGTATTCAAAAATATAAAACATTTCACATTAAAATATTAAAAATTCATAAAGTGCTACCGACGCGGATGGGTCATGATTCTTGGGTCCCATTTGAAACGCGAATAATCAAAACGCGATATTTCAAAACGCGATTTTTCAAAATGCGAAATTTCAAAACGCGATATGGTACAAAACGGGAGTTTAGGATCGGGTTATATCAGGCGGGTGAAGGGGAAATTTAGACAGGGCGTCCTCGTCCATTAGAGATGATAATATTTTTGCACACTGTGTGAGCTGATCGATGGCTGTTGGTTCCGAAAGTGGAATGTTCGCGTTCAACGATGATATTGACAAGGCCCTTGACATTGTCCAGATCCAGTTTTGGTGCTCTATTTGTTTTAGGTATACGTGCTGCAGATATTGTCTATGTTGATTATTGTTGCTAATAATTCTATTCCTAAGTTAGAGCAACTTTATTTCCAACTAGTATTTGATATTGCTCCATTCACAGTGTCCGTAATGATTTTAATTCGCCCATTTATTTGCTCGTTGATACGGTATTATTCATTAGTTTTGAGTAATGAGTTCATTCATCGTTTTATTAATCATGTACGGGTCTTGTGCGTCTCGATTGCCCGCGAGTCATTTTCATGCCGACCCCAAAGTGTCCCAGCGTTTATGTATGGTATTTTTGATCGGCCTTATTTGATAGAAATTATCGCAAAGTTTCTTAAATTGTTGTTCTATTTTTTTACAAAGTTCCAAGTTATCGTCTTTTTTATTTGAAATGAATTTATTTAGAGATTTTATCGTATCTTCTAGATTAGTTAATCTAATTGGGTGTACAATAAAATTGGATCATTATCCAAATTTCTTATTTTTGTTTTTTGATTTTTACAAAAATTAATTACAAGAATTACTAATCTTAATATTACGAACATTTCTTCTTTTTTATCAAAAATTTGTAATGTATTTAGGTAATATTTTTTTTTTTAATATAAAATTATTTAAATATGTAATAAATCAAATAGAAAAATGATTATCTATTATTTTTTAATGAGTTTAGTTTATTGGAAAAAAAATTTATTTGACTATAGATAATTATCTATATATAATTATTAGATAGATAATTATCTTGCTATGTAAAAATAGAGTAAACTAGTGAATATTATTTTTTTGTTTTAATAAAATGAATTTTCCTGAAATGATAAAAAAAAATTAATTAGTATTTTAATTTTAGTCTTTTAATTTTGTTTTGTTTCTCTTGATGTTTCTTATCGTTCGAAATGTTTTAAATGTAATGTTCCTTATTTGAGTTTTGACCTCTCTTTCCTGAGTCTTGTTCGTATACGTATTTGGTTTCAAGTGTATACCTGATTGGTTGTCTCTCAAATTCGAGGTATTTTGTTTCATCCTTCGTGATATTTTGTTTTAGCATTCGATTTGTTGCTTTTTCTAAAATTCGGTTAGCTTGACTTTGATTTTCCTCCGGATTAATAACATTGTTCTGGTTGAATATTATCTCATTTGGCGTGAAGCCATTAGAAGGTGTGGGTACTGTAGGAGGGAAACTTTCGATTTTCAAAATGAAACTTTGCATACCGATTGAGCCCAACTTGTGCTAATTAGTGCTCACGGGGAAAAATTAGTGCTAGTCCAGGAGCCGGAAAAACGGGAAAAGAAAATTTCAAATTTCGCCTGAAGACGAAAAAAATAAAACCCAATTTCTAGAAAATTCCAGTAATAATTTAAGCCTAATTTTAAAACTTCACAAAAGCGGCTACACCGAAGAAATTTTTGCTTATCATAGAAATGTGATTTTCATAAATTTTCATTCATAAATAGAGGAAAAACAAACTAGCCCCTAAAAGATACTATATTGAACATACAAAATACAGAGGTACCGTTCAATAATATTTTTGTTGAACAACAAATTAAAAAATAGAAATAACTTATTGTAAAACCAAAGACTGAACAATTCAGATAGCATATTCCTATCAGGAATATTTATTGCCATCCGAAAAATTTAGTGGCTAAATTTGTGCTAATCCAGAATTGGCCCCATTCCGTTGAACAACAAAGACCGTTGACTAAACGAATTTCTGACTAAAAGAATTCTAAAAACCAATGAAGTTGGCACTTCTGAATCCTTATTCCTATCAGGAATGTTCATTGCCACCCGAAAAATATAGTGGCTGAATTTCTGCTAATCCAGAATTGGCCCAATTCCATTGAACGGTCTTTGTTGTTCAACGAAATTGGGCCAATTCAGGATTAGCACAAATTCGGCCACTATTTTTTTCGGGTGGCAATGCACATTCCTGATAAGAATATGCAATCAGAAGTGGCAACTTCATTGGTTTGTGGAACACTTTTTGTCAGAAAAACGTTAATTCAACGGTCGTTGTTGTCAACGGAATTGGGCCAATTCTGAATTAGAACAAATTCGGCCACTATATTTTTCGGGTGGCAATGAACATACCTGATAGGAATAGGCAATCAGAAGTTCTACCTTCTTTGGTTTCTACAAGAACACTTTTTGTCAGAAATTCGTTTAGTCAACGGTCTTTGTTGTTCAACAGAATTGGGCCAATTCTGGATTAGCACAAATTCAGCCACTATATTTTTCGGATGGCAATGAATATTCCTGATAGGAATATGCTATCTCAATTGTTCAGTCTTTGGTTTTGGACCGGGAGTTACTGGGTTCGAATCCCATCAAAGGCTAGATGCAAATCGGATTTTCATCATCGATTACAATCGGTGATGTTAATAAACACAACTAAGACCCTCTGATGGAGTGCAGAATTCAGCGCCGACCCACCGTCCATGTCAATGTACAGGTTGACATGGAGCTTGCAATGTGCAGGTGGTATACTGTAGTTGTGTGAGTAGGTGAATAGGTGAATGAGTTAATGATGTAGCATGAATGCGTGGTATCACAATGGGCCAAAAATGGCCTAAGTGTCAACCACTGAAACCTAAACCACTGAAACCTTGGTTTTAGAATAAGTTATTTCTATTTTTTAATTTGTTGTTCAACAAAAATATTATTGAACGGTACCTCTGTATTTTGTATGTTCAATATAGTATCTTTTAGGGGCTAGTTTGTTTTTCCTCTATTTATGAATGAAAATTTATGAAAATCACATTTCTATGATTAGCAAAATTTTTTTCGGTGTAGCCGCTTTTGTGAAGTTTTAAAATTAGGCTTAAATTATTACTGGATTTTTCTAAAAATTGGGTTTTATTTTTTTCGTCTTTCAGGCGAAATTTGAAATTTTCTTTTCCCGTATTTCCGGCTTCTGGATTAGCACTAACTTTTTCCCGTGAGCACTAATTAGCACAAATTGGGCTTAATCGGTATGCAAAGTTTCATTTTGAAAATCGAAAGTTTCCCTGCCCATACAATTAGAAGAATGTATTGAATTATTATATAATGCTACTGATAGCTCAATAGCTGGGAGAAGATTAAAATTAGGAGTTTTGTCCGAAGTCAAGAATTCCGAAGTCAAGAAATAAGTGGTTGTATCTATACTAAATTTTTACTGTCTATTGTAATCATCTGTAGATGCTTTGAAAATGCATTTATTATGGATAGAAAACTGGTTTTATTGATGGTAAATATGCCCATATCTATTCTCTCTAGGGCCTCTTTGTGTTAGGTCTAGGAGAAATTTTTATATTGTATGGTTTTCTATCATATTTGTGGTTATTGCAAATATTCCAAACATTAATGTGGTTTTTGATTTTGCGCGGCCATATTTGGGAAGAAATAAGACCTTCTAATTTGGCTTTCTACTTCTTTCGTTCCCCTATGGGCCCTTTCGTATTTTTTTGTTATTATTGCATTTCGACGACTTTCGCTAGTTCAATCCTCGATTATTTTCGTCGCAAAGACGAAATGCCAATATTTTCAATATAATTTGATTACTGTAGTAAATCAGAGGTCTCTCTGAAAAATGAATGAAATAATCGTCTGAGGTTTCTGCTGAATGAATTGTTTCTAAATTGTTTCCGCTGTCTGACGTGTCTACTTCAATTCTCTCGGATTCACGTGAAGTGTTATGTCTTTGTTCATTCAGATTTATTTATAATTATATCCAATATATTTGAGTCGTGTGGTAGGTTCTAAGCTCGGTTTTGGTGAAATGCGGTAAGTCCTTGCAGCGGTACAAAACCTTCAGCTGCAGATGTCACCAACACAAATTTGCATAAAACAAAAAAAATATTTTACACTTTTTTGCGTTAGTAACGGATTTACTTTGGAATTAATGTTTAAGTTCTAATTCCTGCGCTGTTTTTTTTACTTCACTTAACCGTACGGCTGCGCCCATTATGAGTCGTAGGTTCATAAGCTCGTAAAAACAAATTATTTATTTAACATTTTAACCATTAACATATCTGTATTTTTACAAAGCCAATTTACAACTAACTTAAAAATTATTTTCTATAAAAATTATGCTACATAAAAAATGTTTATTTAACTAAAAGTTGGAATTTATGTTATACTGCGAACTGATTTACTTTAGGTGGCTCATGTTTCTTTTCTGTGCATGTCCAATTGTGGGAAATGCAACTACGCATATTTATACTTTATATTGACCTATAATTATATATTTTCTCTCCTTTTTTCATAAATTTTTTAACTTTTCACAAATTTTCTGCTGGTTTCTAAAAATATCAGAAGAAAAAAATTTATTTGTTTTGATAGTTCTGCCTTAGCAATGAATAGCAAAACACATTGTTTCTGCTGGAAATTTGTACTGTTGCAAATTATTTATTTTTGAATTGACCTGCAGTGAAAGTTTAAAGTTTAATTGAAATTTTGTATGTTGCAACTTTGTAGGCGTATTGCAGCAATTCGCATTTTTTCAGATATCGCACCAATTAAGATTATTTTAATGTTATAAAACTTGTCTTGCAATACGATGACAACAAACAACAAATTTAATATTTTTTTTGCGAAATAACAAAAAAAAGAATTGGAATAACTCGAAATTCTACACCAATTCAAAATTCCACGCTAAACAAATATTGATAACTTTTCAATTGATTCCTCGAACATATCAATAAATATTAACTAACTCGATAACAGTAAAGTGTGCCAATTGACATGACAACTTAAATAATTCGTAATCTTTTAAGTTTTTACTATCGATGCTTGTCGAACATTTCAAACAAAAAAAAAATATTATCATTTGAATCGGACACCTCTAATTAAGCTTATCATTAATTTACACAAAGTTTAAAATATTATCTTTAATTTTTAGGTATACTTTCCTGATGTCGAACGATGCGAATGGTTAAATAGAATATTGAAACAAGTATGGCCAAATGCAAATCATTATTCGCGCGGTATACTAAAGGATACGATTGAGCCAAACATAAATAAGGCAATTGAATCGTATAAATTACGAGGATTTAAATTTGAACGGATGATATTAGGAACAATTCCACCCCGAATTGGGGGTGTTAAAGTCTATGACAAAAATGTTGCACGTAATGAAATTATATTAGATTTAGATTTATTTTATGCAAGCGATTGTGATATTAGTTTTACGTTGGCCGGTGTACGTGGTGGTATTAAAGATTTTCAAATACATGGTATGCTACGTGTTATCATGAAACCATTAATTAAATCTGTACCATTCGTCGGTGGATTACAAATTTTCTTTTTGAATAATCCAAATATTGATTTTAATTTGGTTGGGGTTGCGGATCTCTTGGATATGCCCGGTTTAAGTGATATGATTAGACGTATCATTGTTGAACAAGTAGCAGCTTTAATGGTATTACCAAATAAACTACCAATTACATTGAGTGATGATGTACCAGCGTTAGCATTAAAAATGCCCGAGCCAGAAGTAAGTTTTATATTATCCAATGTAATTTATGAATCGTAAAATTTTGTATTTTTTTGTACAGGGTGTACTTAGGATTCATGTTGTTGAGGCCAAAGATTTGATGAAAAAAGATATCGGTGTATTGAGTAAAGGTAAATCCGATCCTTATGCCATTGTAACAGTTGGCGCCCAACAATTTAGAACACAAACGATTGATAGCAACGTCAATCCAAAATGGGATTTCTGGTGTGAGGTAAGTAATTCAAACTTATTTCAAATATTTAGATTTTAATGAATAAAAATTCTTTGGAAATCGAGATAAATTTTATACTGTCGTTTGTAAAATATAATTATATGGGCAACATATTTTATGCTTTTGAGTTTACATTTCTTAGTACCTACTTACAAAATTTAATATCCATAAAATTGCCTTAGGTTGTTTAAAAGAAATGAACGCAAACAATTTTATTATAATAATAATAGAAAAAAATAAATTGAAATATTTTACCTTATAATATAATAATAAACAAAAATACAGGGTGCTGCGATATCAATCTCGATTTTTAAAGTAATCTTAAATTAGTTATTAACAAATCATAATACAAATTTAGTATAAGATTATATAAGTTATACTTATTTCAGTTGCGACTGTTTTTTTATAATCAAATTGTATTCGTCATTAACCGAAATTTTGATTCCATAAAAATGTTTTAAGAGATTTAATTTAATTAATTAATTGTTATATTATTTCGTTTTTTTTAAATATTTTTTTAATGTATTTTTTATGGGTTTTCTTTAATGGTGAGATTTTAAATAATTTATTTGTTGAATATAATAATTTTGTTTGCATGACGGATCAAAAATTATTTTAAGTTAATTTGTCTAAATTTGTAGAATTATTTTATTATAAACAAAATGAGTCGTTATGACGGAGGGTCGTGGTAAAATATTTTAGTATATAAATATTTACGGTAAGATAATTTTGGAAATTTCATTGATATGGAAAATAACAAATATAATTTTTGGGTTTATTTTTTTATTAAGCAAAAATATTCCATTTTTAAATAATAAAAAATTTACATTTTATTAAAATTTATCTGATTTTATATATCCGTCGTTTTACCAAACTAGACCAAATCTTATATGTTTTCTGTCTGTAAATATAACCTTCATATCCCATTTTATATTTCAATGTTTTGTTATATTATATCAACATTTAAATTATTTAATTAAGAAATGACGTTGCATGGGTTTTATTTTTATATATATTTTTTTCGAGTTAATATTTACAATCAATAATTAAATGACTACATTAAATATAATTAAAAGCAGATCAGCGCTCGCTAAGTATGCAGCAGCATTATAAAAATACGCTAATTAGAGCGCATCATAGATAATTATTTGTTATTTGGTTTTATGTTTTATGTTTTAAAGGACACATTTAAAAAAAATCATGTAATCACTAAAATTGATTTGATTTAGATTTTTACTATTTAGACCTAGAATTACAAAAATTTACTACTTAGGTAGTGAGAGCCTTAAATTCGCATTTGATTTTAGATTAGGAAATGATATACGGTATTATGATAAATATATCAAGAATGAAAATTATTATGTAATGCATTACGACATAATTCTTAAAATGAAGTGAACCCGTTTTGATAGTTACATTGTGTTTATGTAAAAACTTATCAGCTTACGAAATTGCGAATTATGTATGCCACGGAAACTGTTATCAGTTTACAAAATTTTTTTTAAATATTTTATTATAAATATCGTTCTAGTTAGACACTTCGTTTTTTGAATGCCCCTAGTGTAATAATGCATTTTGCTTTATTTTTTATTTCAAATTGCTTAGTAATTATTCACAATCGTATACTTTATTTTATAATGAAAGTATAATATTTTTCATAAACACAAATCTAGAATATTATTTATTAACTTTGTGTGTTTTCGTTTATTTATAAATAAATACAATGTTAGATTGGATATAATAATAACAGTAAAAAAAGAAGAAAGAATTAAACAGCCAATTGCTGCAACAAAGTTTAGCGTCATTTTTTATTGTACCTACACCAAGTGCTAAACAGTCCTAACTCTTTCTACCTGTCAATGTCCCTAAAAAGTTTATTATTTACAGTCGTTTGTAAACCAAAATTAGGAGCCGAATAATGAATCGAGTTACACGAGTCGACAATACATTGCCAAATAAATTATAGGTACATATTGGCAGTGTACCTAGATACTAATGGCAATTGCATGAAAAAATTTGATTGCGGGCTATTAGTAAGAATTAATTTATTATTATTATCAAAAGCTTTAAACATTTCGTAAAAACCCCTAAATGGCATTTACTTTTTACAGACATTACTACCATCTGCTGTCCAGAAAAGAAACGGAGTACAAACGAATAAAACGGAAAAAATGATTGTATAACCCTTTCGAGTTACTACAAAAATTGTAAAGAACTACAGTTTGTAATGTCGGTTTTGATATACAGTCCGTAACGAAAATGATCATCACACTGATTTTTGAGAAAAATTTACAAAATATAAGGATTATAGAACTTATTTTAAGATTAAATAATTTTACAAATTAACAAATCCAAAAATACAAAATAAAAATTAATTTACCGTTTATAATAAAAAAAAAAAAATCAAGAATTTTTTGCAACGAAAATGGTCATACACTTATAGAATGATCCTTGATTTTTTTTTTAAATCATTTATATAAATTAGACTGGACAAGTGGTGCAGTGGTTAAAGCTTCGGCACTCGGATCGGGAGGTACTGGGTTCGAATCCCATCAGAGGCTAGATGCAAATCGAATTTTCCTCATCGATTACAATCAATGATGTTAATAAACACAACTAAGACCCTCTGATGGAGTGCAGAATTCAGCGCCGACCCACCGTCCATGTCAATGTACAGGTTGACATGGAGCTTGCAATGTTACAGGTACTGTAGTTGTGTGAATAGGTGAATGGGTTAATGATGTGGCGTGAATGCGTGGGTGGTATCACAATGGGCCAAAAATAAGTGTCAAACCACTGAAACCTAAAAAAAACCTATATAAATTATGTTTCATAATTATTTTAATATCGAATTGGTCCTCCTTTATATTTATAACTTCTTTCATATTGAATACAGGCGTATACACAAACTAAAATGTAGCGATTGCGGGGCGTTCGGCCGGTGTTAGAAAGGAAACTGCGCACGAAGAATGCCAAATAATAATTAATATGGAACTTGCTGGAAAATCTGTGCGCGAAATTGGAAAATTAGTTGGCGGAAGTCATTCTACAGTGGTGTAAATAGTATCCAGATTCAACGTCACACAATCGGTTGAAAACGAGCAGCGAATAGGGCGAAAAGCAATATTTTCCAATCGGGACGAGCGAGAGTTTTTGGATTTGGTGAGAGAAAATCCAAAAACAAACGCTCCAAAACTAGCTTCAGAAGTAGAGAAGACACCTAATAAAGCTACCCACCCCAAAATATTAGAAGGGTTTTGTGGAAACATGGATATCATTCGGTATATAATTCCAAAAAAAAGAATTGAGTTTGCATACAAATTAAAAACAAAAGACCAACTTCTGGAAAACGGTTGTTTTTACGGATGAAATGTATATTCAACATTTTCGTAGTAGATGGGAGAGGTAAATTTTGGAAAAACCCTGCAACAGCGCTGAAGCCAAAACACATCATCCCAACTATTAAACATAATGGTGGTTCGGTTATGCTATGGGGTTCAATTGTCCTTTATGGACAATGTGAAACCATCCTTGGAACAATTTAGGTCCGTGTCATCGTGGACCTTCCAGAGTTCCAGCAAGGCAAAGATCCTAAGCATACGGTACACATTGTGTAAGAATGGATTCTGGATAACGTCCCAAACCAGTTACATTCGCCATCCCAATCGCCTCACCTGAACCCTAATGAACATTTATGCGATCACCTGGAACGACAAATTAGAAAATACAGGATTACCAGCAAAAAAACGTTGCAGGAAACAATAATGAAAGAATGGGATAAAATTTCACTCACTGGAAGTTACCAAGTAGGTAGTAGAATCAATGCCTAAAAGACTGAAAGAGGTTATAAAAAATAAAGGAGGGCAGTTGGCACATTAAAATAATTATGAAACATAATTTATGTAAATTATTTAAAACAAATCAAAGAGCATTCTATAAGTGTATGATCATTTTCGTTGCAAAAAATTCTTGATTTTTTTATTTTTTTTTTTTATTATAAACGGTAAATTAATTTTTATTTTGTATTTGCTAATTTGTAAAATTATTTAATCTAATAAAAAACTGCAAAATAAGTTTCATAATCCTTATATTTTGTAAATTTTTCTCAAAAATCAGTGTGTATGATCATTTTCGTTACTGACTGTAAATTTCACTTGATTTGAAGTTCACCATACACAATTGTGTCTTTTTCTATTATGGCGCTGGCGTATTAGATTATAAATATGTGGTTTCTCATTTTTCTTTAAAAACAATTTTTTTTTTTCAAAACATGGATTTAAATCGGAATCCTTTTTGAAAAAATTATAATAATTTGATAACATATAAATTAGCTGAACCCTTACGGCATCTCAATATCAACCTACGTTATAGTGTTTTGGAATCCGTTCAGAACTGCATAATTTAAAATTGCATTTTGCAAAAAAGCATATTTCAAAACTGCATAAGGTACAAAACAGAATTTTTCAAAACGGCATAAGGTACAAAATTGCATATATCAAAACAACATAGGTTCAAAACGGCATTTTTCAAAACGACATTTTTTATAACTGCACAAGTTTGAATGGAATCTTTTAATGAGGTACGGTTATTTGGCGGTAGGTACGGAACACGATGTAATTTGACATGAATGAAATTTTCGAACGATTCATGGATTAAATTCTAAGATTAAAAGCCAAATGGAAAGGAACTTGTCTATTTCTAAGTCCATCTAATTTCACATGTTTTTATGGTTGAATTTACAAATGATTTGGAATAAAATTGATGAAATGAAATTGATTATGACAAATTTTTTCTACATGTTTTATGTAAAAACTTTAGTAGGTATGCTATAAGAAAGGTATTTACCTTCATTGAAATTAAAAATTTTTTGAAGATTTAGTATGCATAACTATTCTCATTCACCTTAATATTTATATAGAGCTTCGAAGTTCTAGAATTGCTTGATGTCGCCACTACAATTTTTGTTTAACGATTTGTTTTCTTTTATGGTCCTGCCCAAGATTTGCTAAATAGTACATTTTAAAATCGGTTAACAAATAGCGAGATTATTGCCAAATTTCTAAAATACAAAAAACAAGACAAATTATTACTATTTTTTTTTTTTAAATTATAAATGCATAATGTTTTTTCTATACAATGCTATTATGAATTAATTTTTATGATGAAAAAAATTAATCTAAGTTGATCTTCTACCCAATAACAATAAGGATGGTTTGGTAAATGTTGCAAAGTTCTCTGTGTAGTCCTTTACGACTAGTAGTAAAATATTGCATGCCATCTTCATTGAATTTCTTATTTTAATCTTGTATTAACTTAACACCACGCGTTCTGCGATATCATTTACGACTTTTATTTGGACCTTCATTCTTGAAATTATCATCCTGAGGCCACATATCAGGATCTTTGTTTAAGAAATCTGTGGAAATCTTCAACCGTTTTAAAAAATCGACAGTGTTTTGTGGAATAAAATCTGTCTGTTTCTGCTCTAAAATAATAGCTGCTCCATTTAATCTTTCCAGTGTTTAAATTTGTTGTATCGAAGCAAGCCGCCACAACACCATCAGCTGCTCTCCAGTTGGTTAAGCTTCGGAAAACAGCCTCCGCCATTTCCAAACCAGTTGATCTTGATATTTTGGGAATGCCCAACAATTGTTCTCCATCTGTATGGAAAATAATCACAGACAAACGATCCACGGTCTCCGTTCCAGATAACTCCGGAAGTAATTTTCCATCCCAATGTACTACGCCTGTTTTAAACTTGAAAGTCGATTTTACTCATGCTGCTATTTCTACTGTATTTGCTTCACGAAGACGCCTCTGTGTTGTTCGATTTAAAACGAGTTCATCAATAGAATGTCCAAAGTCTTTGACTTATATCTATGTCCATATATATATCTTTCGCTGTAACTCTCCGATGACAAAAATAATGCTTCTGAGTCTGTTGGCATTGATTTATCTTTTTCTTCAAGATATCTTCGTTTACTATTTTTTTTTCTGCCTTCATACGTTCCGATTTCCGCTTTTCTTTTTCAATTTCATATCATCTGGCTCCAGCCAATATTCGGGACGCACTTGCTCATGCTGTGACAAGAGGAATCGCTTGTCGGCTTCACTGGTCATCATGGAGAAGGCATTAGTGTGTGCGATATCGAAAATATCCTTCAGTTTACTATTAAAGACAATTTCTCTTTGACGGAAAACTTTTGACGGTTTATTTTTATTGTTTAGATGATTTGTTCAATTATCATGCAATTGTTCTAATTTGTCAATGGAATGTTGTTCCTTTTTCACTAGAATTCTTGCTTTTGACCAAAAAATAGACACTTCCTGGATTGTCAGACCTGCACTTTCACGATTAGTTAATTTTACAGTACGGTGATTGTTAAAAAAGACACAACACTTGCTTTTTTGATGGTAACAGCACCAATAATTTGACAGTACTCATGCCTATGTCACAGAACCGATTTGTCTATGGAAAAATGTCTATGGAAAAATGTCGAACGTTTTTTTTATCCTTGATTAGTATGGAAAAGGGTAGAATATAGTGGTGAAAAAAATTGTGCACTGAACTTTTTAACATTCAATAAGGGTATAGTCAATTTTTTTTTGGTGCGCTTAGTACCATATATATGTATATACTTTATAATATATGCCTATGCCGTTTTGAAATATGTAGGTTTAAAAATTGCCGTTCTGAAAAATGCAGTCTTGAAATATGCCGTTTTGAAACATGCAGTTTTGAAAAATGCCATTCTGCAAAATGACGTTTTGAAATATGTCGTTTTGAAAAATTCTGTTTTGAAAAATGCTGTTTTATGTCATGTTGTTTTGTACCTTATGCCGTTCTGAAATATGCTATTTTACCTTATGCAGTTTTGAAATATGCAGTTTTGAGAAATGCAGTTTTGAAAAATACCATTTTAAAATATGTAATTTCGACCGGAACCCATTTAAATTGTATGCACAAATGTGTATGTTATTCCAAAACACATACAAAAATATATTTTTGACATAATTCTCTTCTTTTGACATAATTTGTGTATACGGGCCGGAAAAGAGATAAAGACTATAAACGGCAAATTGAAATTTGAATACGCCACTTTATAGTCTGAACTAAAAATTTTGCCTGTTTTAATGGTTTGAATATTTTAACATGAATCAAAGCGCGAGTTACTCGATGAGATAACTTTAGTTTTTTCAATGGCCACTTTCCTCTTACTAATTTAGCGCATGTTTATAAATTTTTCAGTTCGATGAGTTAATTTTTTTCAAAGATTTTTGAATTTCGCTTTTCTTTACACAGTCTCAAAAATAATCTATAAACATAAATGTTTATTAAACAAAAATTTTATTTTATGTAAAAGCTCGCGTAACTGCGCGTTACAGCGCGTTGCCAAGTTATTTTATTTTTTATGATGCTCGAAAACTTTTTAATTGTACCCAGAAAATGCTGCAAACTTTGTGCGTTAACGCGTTAATAAATACAACTTAAATTAAAAATATTGTTATATCCGAAAGTAATGTTTTGTCAAAAACGCTTGAATATTTGAAAATGAATAAACGAAAACTCCAAGGAATGATGATTGTTTATCTTAAAAAAAAATATTTTTCAAAATTATTTTTCCATTAGGCATGTTTAATCAATTTTCGGTAGCTAATTATCGTGCAAATAAATTACATTTCTATTAACCAAAAAGTAAACATTTCTAAGAATTCAATGAAATTCATTTAATTATAATTCTCATTCCCGGTTAGTATATAAAGTATATTTAATTTATTTTTCTAACAATTTACATAATTTTTTTTTTTATTTACCTATTCATAAAACTATTTTATTTATATTTTTTTAAATTTAATTTTTTATTTTGTATAACATTTACAAAAAAATTTCAAAAATATTAGGGAGTTGTACATGCTGAAATGGGACAATTTCTTGAAATTGAATTAAGAGACGAAGATAAATCAAGTGACGATGAATTATTAGGAAGGTGAGATAAAAACTACATACAACCATAATTTCAAAATTCAATAATTTGTAAATTATCATATTTGGTGGTGGACTAGTAAATATAGAAATATTTATTCCACTTTATTAATATCTGACTATATTATATTGAATACTTGTGGTGGTTTTACCTCGAAAGCATACTTTTTAATAAACAAAAAATGTTCATTTGGTTTTTTTTTTTAAATTCTAGTTCATAAAAAATTTTTCATTTTAAATTGATTTGTTAGAAAACAGAACATCAACATTTGATATTAATTTTATTATGTAACCAAGGTAAAAATATTCAAACTGTATTCAATATGTATATAGGCATATTTATGTATAATTTTATATTTATATACGATAAATGTATATAAATATAAAACATCTTCAACAGACATAATATATATTACCTTTTTTGTAGCAAATCAATTTATTTTGTATATAACCGTCTATGTCCATGTAATATTTTGAGTGTGGTCAATCAATTGGTTGGCGTCTTTGTTACATAATATTTTTTTGTTAAACCATTTTGAATATATAACATATAATTATGCATTTTTGGGTTTTGGTTTTGTAAATTTGTCTTAATTTGTATATAAAGGTAGGATGAATGTTTAACATTTTTTAAAACAGATTTAAATGTCGTGTGGCTATTTTATTTTGCTTTATAATTTTTATTAAAATTCATATTCATGCTTTAGATATGCAAAACGCTTATAAATATGCTTTAACAAATATTAATTTTAAACTAAACAAATTTATAAAAATAATGTATCGAATATTTATTTTTAATTAGTTGTTAAGTGCTTTTAAATTTTGATCTAGATTCGAGAGGTTTTGTAACCATGGACTAAATAATATAGAAAGACATTACAGTATTTGTAAAATATTAAGACACAATTTTACATTTTTTTGTTATAAACAAGTAAAAAGCATAGATTTATGTTATGCTCCAAGTTGTATCACGACTCGAGTGAGATAAATATACCAAATTAGAAAGAGCGAACTATTAGGAATTTAACTCTTAAAATAAAATACAAGATAACGACGGTTAGGTTATATACCACTTCCGAGCGGAGGGCTGAATGCTTTTGAATAACGCCAATTAAAATGTTTTTAATAATTTTTTTAATAATACATACTTTAATGTTTGAGCGGAAACAAAAATTTGAGGAATTATTTTAATATTATGCTATGTAAAAGAATTAATCGAATAATATAACAAGAATTTATTGCCAAAACTGCTCAAACATGTGAAATTTTATTTTATTTCTACAGAGAGGGGCTTTTTAAACAATCTCGGTGATTTTTATTATAACTAAATTTTAAAACTACTCAAACAAGTAAAATTCGATGTTTAGTCAAACAATTGTTGGAAATTGGTTAGGCAGTCATATGACTAACATTTCCATAGAGAGACCTTTTAGAACAAAATCTGAGATTTTTCTATTTCTAAATACTCAAGCACGTCAAATTCAAAATTTATTCAAAAAATTGCAGATAATCTGTAGTCTTTTATTTAGAAAAGTCGTATGGACCATTTGATTAGACAAACATTTTTGAACAAACTCTGAGATTTTTATTATAACTAAATATTAAAATTACACAAACAAGTAAAATTCGAAGTTTACTACAAAAATGTAGAAAACCCTTGCCTTCCGTTTAGAAAAGGATATGGCCCGTTTGATTTGACAGGCGTTTTAGAACAAACTGTGAGATTTTGAAGGACTAAATGTTAAAACCACTCGAACAAGTACAATTCTCAGTTTATTAAAAAAAAAATTAGGAAATTCATTTAAATTTAAAAAAAAAATTAAAAAGGGTGTATGACCCATTTGATGAATTTGATTTTGAGTGGACTTCCAAATACTTTCAATTTTGTTTATTTTATACTGGTATATTTATCTGATAATTGAGTGGATTTTTTGTTATTTATATTTTTGGGGGCGATGATTTCGTTTTTTCCCTTCCATTTTTACAATTACTTTTATGCTCTTCCCATGCGGTCACCCAAATTTGTGCTAACCCAAGCCAAATAAACCCAAGCAGCGGTTGCTTGGCGATGATGGTTTTGTTTTCACCTTGTCTATATTTTTGGTATGAGTTTCACAATTATGTAATGTATGGCATGTTCTGGCGAGAACGTCTCTTTGTGTTTTCCCAAATTTTAAACATGTAAAATATAGCTCATAATTTTCATTTCAATATATTTTATCTTCTAATCGATCTAATCCATTCAAGTCGTGCAGATTAGCCCGAAATTACGACTAAAACAATAGAAAGTCGAAAGAAAATTAATTTGAAAAAAATGATAATAGCATTAGAAATTGTTAAATACAGTGTTTTCCAGATTAACTGTGAAAAAGATCAATAATACTGCAACAAAATAATAAAATATTAAAAATACTTCAAAGTTTTAAATTTATTTCATCAGTTCAAGTCTTTCTACACTACACTTGATAACTTTACATCATCCTCCAAAAAAACTTTTACACGATGACATTTTATGGCATTTCATCATACATATATTTTATAGATTTTCAAATGAACACAACTTCAAATTTTTTCCAGGAAGATAGGAATCATTTAGATGTTGTTAGCGTACTGAAGATAGTTATCCTACTGGAATGGGCCTTTGTGTTCCATTTGGTGTATCGATATTGGTTTACTTCATCACACTATCCAATATAATCAGAAAAAGTATTGGTAATAAGAAAGCCGCACAGAACAGTGGAAATGCCTGCTTCATCCAGCGGCCCTGGAACTTGGCTAGGGTTAAATATACCAATGGGTTATTAATCCAAAGATAATTTGATTGTGTAACCTCAGAAATGGCAGCCAAATTCCTGCATGAGATGTTGTGATCAAAACCTCTTTCGAAATTGGTGAATACTTATAAATCTCCATTCGGCTGAGTCTCTATTGATGATTCTGTGGGTATTTTTATTATCAATATGCGGTTGAGATTTATGCTAGTGTTGGAACGAGTGTATGCAGAAAAACGAGTACATCACAGAGCTGCATATAAAGAGCTCTTCTGGCAATTTATCTGTGACTGGATCTCATCCTCAAAAACCCTTTCCAGTAGAAGAGCTGTTACTGCCCAATCACCAAGGTGTTTACAGTATACGATTTTCGATGGCGGGCGATAGCTTAAAACCCTCTTCGCTTAGTTTGTTAATTGCAGTGATACGACCCGCTCCATTTACGGTTGATGACTGGAATCACATAAGCCCTTCTCCGTTGTTGTTGATTGTAGTCATCCAGGCCATGCCGGCATATAATCGACTGGAGTACCATGTTGTCGGTACATCAAATTTGGCTTTGTTTCCAATATAAGCTGGATGGGACCTTCATGTGTGCCGACCCAGATTGGTTCAAGTTGGTTATAAAATTGAACAACGGGGTCTCGCTCCAAGACACCCCTATGCTGTATTTTGACTACTCCTCTTAATTGTACTCACCGCCTGCCTCAATTAGTGTTATCCACAGGGAGCGCCGAGAGTACTTTTACGGCTATGATTTTGCTACTTTTGTGATGTACCTTACTACGTTATGAATCTTACGTCTCAGATCGGCTACATAGTGATGAGATTTGGTCGCCTCATTAAGGTTACAGTAATCAAGTTATTTTTTTGATTAATAATTTGTTAGTCCATTGAATCAACCCAAGCAATAGAGGGTTGCCATTGATGATTAAGATGTTGTTACATTATATATCTCTGTCACGCGCCAAATGATCAATACGATGTCGATATCATGTACCCCTCAATGCAGCAACAACCGATCTTCAAGATTGCTGCAATATTTATGATTCCCGAATGAGAATACCTGATCCGCCTAATGGTAATTTGTGAGCTGAATTTTTTCTTGACTGAACATGTTTGGCTGTGTTAAGGATGTGACATCACTTCTTTTGATTCCGCCCTTTCATCAGGATTTGGTGATGGTATCAAGATGTCGTTGGGATTCAATAAACCAATCAATCATTAATCCGAATATAATTTGATTATGTAACCACAAAAATGAGACGACCATATTCCGAGTTCTCTATTAATCTTAGACCTCTTTTAGACTACTAAAAGTCTGATTGACGTACTCGATAAAATCTAATTTGTCGCCATATATCTACACCCATTCTCACAGAAATGGTTGCTCGCCTGTCGAATTATGTGACAGTTGAACAAATTTCTATTGAATATTCGTTTTAATACGAGGGTTGCCTTTTATATTTTTTATCAAAAATGGCTTTATTGTTTTTAAAATATGCTCAATAAAGATGGAGAATACTTTTGCATGCGTTCGAAACAATTTTCGAGACACTTTTTCCACTCTGATTCAACTACCTTCAAAACATCCATTTTGAACGCATCAGCCGCTTCTAGGCGCCGAAAAACGTTGCCCTCGCGGTTGGTTTTCTTTACTTCGCCAAAGACTTCAGGCAAACAAGTGGTTGTGTACCATTCAGAATTGACCGTTCTTCACCAATGGTATGATGGCGAGATGTCCAGTTTTTCTAAAAAAACAGGCGGCTATTAGATTCGAAATGCTTCGTGCGCGAAAAACTTTCGTTGGATTTGATTCATATTGGAACACCCATACCGTCGACTGCTGTTTGGTTTCGGACTCATACATTTCTTTCACCGAATTGACACGAGTCATTTTTTGAGCGTTTCCCAAATTATGTGGGAACACTGGCCCTTGATGGTGCTTTATCGCCAAAAGTTGAATTAAGTTCATCAATGCACTATTGTTGAGTTAATCTACGTCGAAATGTAAAAAATAATAATTATACCGTCTAAAATATGAAACTTTATGATAGATACGTCAGTTACCAGATGGCAGCACTATAGGCTTGCTCAATCGCGTTTTTTTAAAGGCAACCCTCGAATTCATTCTCTTTATCACTATCCTCATTTCCTTCGGCGGTTGGGGATTTTTTAATGTCACAAATTTCTTAGAAGCGGCGTTGCATCAAAATATTATTGACGTCATCGTTTACAGTAGTCTCCCACATTATCTCTGGCTGATCATCGTCGGAAGATTTTGGAATCGTAAAACCAGAATGGCGAAAGCAATTTGTTATATTTACTGATACTTGTTTCATATCTTCCTTAAGCTCAATACTCGTTAAATATTTTTTAAGGAACACTTTTTTGAAAAACACTTTTAAATTCTTAATGATTCCTTGATCACAAGGCTGTAATACACTGGTAGTATTTGGAGGCAGAAAAACTAATTTGACATTTTCTAGCTGGATTTTCGGATGTGCTGCAAAATTATCTATAATTAAAACTACCTTTCTCTTTTCCTTTAAATATTTGTTATCTAACGATTTCAACCAACTAGAAAATAACTTCGCTGTCATCCAGGCTTTTTTATTTGCGGTGTATTGAAGGGGTAGATTTTTAATGATTTTAAAACACCCCGGATTTTGAAACTTTTCGATAACAATAAGAGGAAGTTTCTCTTTTAAATGTTAAAATTTTGTCCAGCATGCAACGAAAAAATAAACCGAATTCATCCGCATTGAAAATCTTTTCTATCGTAATCCTTCAGAATTGTAAGTAAAGTTGAAGATATCCAATCAGAAGTCATATCAGCTGATACTTATCTTGCCTTTCCACTAATACACTTAAATACAATTCCGTGTCTTGTTGTGAAACGTTCTAGTCATCCAGGATTAGATTTAAATTTAATTCCCATTTCGATAGGAGAAATATTAGCATTTTAAAATCGCGCTTGTTTAAACCAAAGCAACAATCCCGAATTTAAATCTTCATACTTTGGTAAACGCAAACGTTTCCAGCTTCCTTCGAAATCACCCTTTTCATGAAGATTCAATTTTTAGACGATTTTTTAAAATCGTTGATAAAGTAGAGATTGGAATCTCAAATTCTTTACAAATTTCTGTTTTTGATCGATCGCCTCCTCGATCAACATTTTCCAGAATTTCAATTTGTTTTTTACCGTTAAAGTGTTTTGTTTTTTATTTTCGCTAGCCATACTTTTGCTTATTAATCACTGAAGAAGCAACAACAATTTTAAAGAATTCTAGGGAACACAATTTAGACAACAAGAATAATTTTATATCTCACTCACCAAAGTAACACGGTCGCCAAAACTAATCCCACTAACGACACCAATAAATTCAATTTTAAGCAAACAAAAACCATTTCTCTCCAACAAAACAAAATTTAATAACAAAACTTAATTTCGGGGAATTCCCTAAAACTGAACGATATTTTTTGTTTTTATGAATTTCTGTACTAATTTTATATAAAGGGACTGAAATTTTTTTTCGCGTTAAATGAAAAGTCGTGTTAAAAGTTTCGTCTTAAGCGAAAAATTTCATACTAAAATAATATGGGACAGTATGTTGTACCATCACTACGAATTGAAATTCGAAATAGTGATAGTCATGTTGTATCATTTTCGACTTTTATGGTTTTTTAATCTTGCAATACTTTTTCTAGAATGAAATGTCAGCTACATTTATTATTACTTTGGTTTTAAATTATGAAACTTTATCATTTATCGCGATTCGAAAATGATATAACATACCGGGTCCATTCGTTTTTTTTTCGAAGTTCGATTTTTGACATATCGCCCATGTAAAAGCAAGGTACTAAAAAAAATCTTGTTATCCGTTTTCGTGCTAACTGAGTTCCACTGTAATTTGAATACAATATAATAGGTGGCGGTAATTAAGTGAAGTGTAGTGTAAAAGAAAGTAAAATAATTATTTTTAGTAGATTCCAATTAGCAATTAATTTTGACCACCTTTGGCTCACTATAAGGCGATATAGTTTTTAGATTTTGAATCGACACCTTTTAATTATCACACGAAATACTCTAAACGCCATACGTATTTAAAAAATATTGGGTACATAACTTTTATATGCGTTGAGATGTCTATAAAATTACTTTGTTTATGTTTACACCTTTACTCGTTATAAATGAACGATTATTAAAAATAATTTTCGATACGTTATTTTTAGAATATAATAAAAACGATTAACAATTGTAAAAATTAATTTTAATTATAATTTTTTAGAATTTAATTTAATTTCTTTTAAATATTTTAATATTATTATTTAAAAAAGAATAAATATTTTGGAATCAGGCAGAGGTAAATTCAGCACTTGGCCAAGAAGTTTGTTTGGATTTGTGGGACTATGATGCTGGGGTACCTGGGGTTCAAAACGATGATTTCCTTGGAAGGTGGTGGCTCTTCATTTAATTTTATTTTATTTACTATTTTAATAATTCATTTTGGGTTTTGTTTTTTATCACCTACATTTTTATGTTTTTTTTTCATGAAACTCTCGAACCAATATTTCATAATATGTATCTCTGCCTAAAAATAAAATGCGTAAACAATATTTAATTATGCTATAATAATATATTTTTAATTGCTTTACTAATGAAATCGTGCACTTCTTAAACATCAAAATGATCGATGAAGCAAAAAAAAAAAAAATCAAAAATGTTTTAGAAAATAATTTTTAAAAAAAAATTGTGGAAGATGTGATTTCGACATATAATATGACTTGGTTGCAGGCGTACATTGATGTATCTCATTTGACGTTGGTTGGAATCAAATTATATGACTGGGATCGTACTGGTGATCATGATCCACTCGGAAGGTTCGACATTTTACTATTTTGTTCTTGTTTTTAAGTTTATTTAAAATAAAAAAAAAAATACTCTCAACTCTTCTATGAAACAAATTAAATATTTCCAAATATTTAATAAAAACTTCAAATTTATTTTTTCAGTCTTATTTATTATTATTATTATTATTGGTACATAATATATAGTGACACCCCAAACAAATGATTTATTTGTTTTTTAAGTTTATAACGTGAAACTGCTGCAGTGCAATGCGATGTTTGGGTATCGAACAAATATTTCATTCGTTTTTGTAGATTACATGTTGAAACATTTTTCATAATTTTATTTTTGATTTTTTTTTTTATAATTAAAATTTAAATATTTTGCTTAAAGCACCCTTATTATAACAAAAATATACACACGCGCGCACATAATTAAAAAATACATCATATTTTATGCAAAGCTGTGTATGTTTTAATCTACTTAATTATCATCAAGCTTTTTGGTTTTGGGGTTTACTTAATTAAAACACTTTGAGAATTTTATTATATTTTTTTTCAAATTATAATTTTTTTGTTGTAATAGAATTATTGAAAAAAAATGTCAATAAAATCTTTTTATGAGTTTTGTCTTTTTTTTATGTTTGTAGCATAATCTAATTAGAAAGCATATCGTAGATAATTTCACTTTAGACTAGACATTATAATTATTATATTTTGTAGTTGTTCAAAATAATTTATGTAAATTTAATTTCCACACAATAATTAATAAAATCATTTTTCTAATCGATTATAGAGCAACAGTAGAAATAAGCAGCGTCGTTAAAAAAGGAGTCATCGACACGGTAAGTAATCAATACAAGATTCTTTCTGAATCTAAATACATATTTAACATTTAAACGAAAATTATATATGCGTGATAATTAAATTAACAAACAAATGATGATTTCAGAATTGTGACAACAACAATTCAAAATAAATAATGACTAAATAGTTATACATATTTTAAAAAAATATTTTTTTTTTATTTTATTTGTAGTGGCTCACCTTAGAAGAAGCAAAACATGGATTATTGCATTTACGGCTTTCATGGTTGAAGCTAAGCAGCGATCGCAATGATTTGAAACACGTAAGATAAATTTTTTTAATATTTCGAAAGCCTACGGTAATTTTTCGATTTTATTACAATTTTATAATTTATGTTGTCACAGCCATCGTTTTCTACTTTAATCGTGAAGACAAGGTATACCCTTTAGATTCCTCAGTAGAAAATTCAGATGTTCAGATGATTCAGATTCTTTTTTAGGAACCAGGGTGCTCCTGTTATCATTCTGAGAAATTTTGACTGTGTCCGTTGGACTATGTAAATATTCGAATTTGAGGTTGATTGCCATTTGACATACACACAACCAAATTGGTTCAATCATTTTGTTATAGAGCAGAATTATGTATCCTAGGTTAATGGTTAAATATTTCCCGATCAACCAGTACATCTTATATTTTATCTTTTAATTTGATATGGTTTCGTTTCATTTCAATATCTTTTCGCCAAGTTAACCGTCGCTCTAAATAGTCAGTAATTGCTGATTGGTAACTCTACAGTGATACTTGGAAGTATCGACATTGCAATGGAGTCTTTTTTGCTCGGCCCATTGCCTCCTTTACTCCCGCTGAAACCATCCACACCTACTTATGTAGCAAAATATATCTCGCACTCCATATTCCGCAAGTTCTGAAAGGCTGTCCATACCGTACACATCTAAGTACTTATGCCTTCTGCATGATAGTGCCGGAAGGAGCATGATCGTGATCTAACGTCTCTTCCTCCTCTTCGTCCAAACAACTTCTACAAAAGTCAGTTGTCTGTAGACCCAGCCTTCTCGCATGTTCCTCAAAAAGGCAGTGTCCTGTCAGTATCCCTACGACCAATCCTAACTGCGGTAAAAAAGAACACATAAAGTCTATGTGTTTCTCCAAATCTTTTAAGAATAAGGAACAATTAAATGAAAAATCGAGTAATACGAAAGACGCAGCAGGAAATATAACCTCAACGAAACGAGAAACGAATCTCATATGTACAGTTGATGTGCTATGATAAATTTGAAGAAGCGAATGCATGCAACCGAACCATTAATTACGAAGAGTGTATAAACAAAACGAGTAAAAGTATGGAATACAGAATCGGAACGCTGAACCATCGTACCATCGCTACGGAGCACATAGTAAACAGCAAACATTATTTCAGCGAAATAACGAATATGAATGCACTAACAATTCAGGTAGCAAAGAAAAATCAACAATTGAAATCAAAACAGCAAGGCAACATAAAAATTTAAAATTATTTTTTTTAACGGTGAATTTAAAGTGAGAGTAATTAATGACGTGCTGCTGGTTAATAATTTGAAACACAACTTACTTTCAATCGGGGATTTGAAGTAAATTTTGTCAAAGATTGTGGCGTACATTTCTTTCGATAAGCAATTACAATTTGTTGCAAACAAAAAAGGAAAATTGTACGGGACAACATTTCATGTTGATTGTGATTTGATGTGTTTGCCGTTTTTTCAAGTGAGCAATTATCGAATCTGTCCCAAAGCATGCTGCATTTTCGACTAGGACACCAAAATGTTTTCGACTAGGACACCAAAATCTGCATGAAAAAGTCAATTTCAGGAAAAATGGTTTCTGGTTTGGAGCAAATAAAAATAAACACCGATTTGAAATTTTGTGTGTGAATCTTGCGTCTATGGTAAACAAACAAAAATGTCATTCCCACCGAATAAGCAATTACGATCGAGTCGAATTTTGGAATTAATCCACACAGACGTTTGTGAACCAATGAATGAACCAGCATGGGATGGATCTTAATATTTTGTTACTCTTACTGATGATTATACGCAAGCAACAATGGTCTTCTGTATTGAATGAAAAAGTGACGTACTCGAAAAGTTCAAAGAATATGTAGCGATGGTTGAGGCATGTCACGGTTGTAAAATTTCAAAAGTGAAGGCTGACAATGGTGGCGAATACACATCGAACGAATTTAAAATGTATTGCAAAGAAAAAGGAATCAGATCATATATATGGTGCCATAAAATCCTGAGATGAATTCGGTATCAGAACGATTAAATCGAACTTTGCAAGAAAAAGCTAGAACCATGTTGTTCTTGTTAGCGAGCGGAATAAAAGGACATTTCTGGAATGAAACTGTAGTTGCAGTAAATTATTTAAAAAATCGAAAAATCGTCCGACGTCTGCATTAGGCAAACAGTTTATCGTTAAAACGCCATTAGAACTTTAGTATGGTACAAAAACAGATTTATCAGACAACATTCGAATTTTTGGATCATTATGTTAGAATCACATTCCTGCGGATTATCGTAAGAAATTGGATGCGAGATCTTCGAAGTGTATTACATTATGGGATTTGGATGCAAATAAACTAGTTCTTGGTCGACATGTAACATTTGATCAAAGATCAGTTCTGAACTAACAAATGAAAATAATGACGAAAGTTGGTACTATTAACACAACTGATGAACGTTTTACCGATAAGGAAAATATATCAATAGACAATAGTGTTAGTACGGACTACACTGATAACACCGCTGACATTGAACTACGTAAATCCAATCGAGAACGAAAGCCAGTTCTACATTATGGTGATTGGGAATACTCGGCACATTTTGCTCTGTCAGCTAAGGAGTACGTACAAATTGATCCAACTTCAATTAAAGAAGCGAAACAACAACCAGATTGGCCACAGTGGAAGTCTAACATATGCAACATTAACCACTCGTCCGGATTTGTGTACCTACACACAAATTATTTTAGCCGATTCCAGGATTGTTATGAAAATGAACATTTCAATTAAGCAAAACGGATACTACGATACATTCAAGGTACAAAAACCTTAAAAATGGTTTATAAAAGATATGAGAATGCTGAACCATTAGGTAGGTTATATCGACGCCGATTAGGCGGGCGACATAAATGACCGGAAATCAACATCGGGTTATGTTTATAAAGTTTTTGGCAATGTGGTTAGCTGGTCTACGAGAAAGCAATCCACTGTTAGTTTGTCATCAACTGAGGCCGAGTACATCGCATATTGGTTAGTGAGATTTGTGAAGGCAAGTGGCTTCGAAGCTAGCTTAATGAATTAAACATCGCATGTGTATGTACTACAATTTATGAAGACAATCAGTCGTGCACTAAAGTCGCAGAGGAACTGCGAGAACACAAACGAATGAAACACATAGATGTAAAATATAATTTCATTCGAGAATCAATTGCAAATGGTGATTTCACGCTGAAATACATTCGAACGGAAGACCAATTAGCTGATATTATGACGAAGGGACTCAATCATAAGCTGTTTGTGAAGCATCATGCGAATTTAAATTTGAATTAATTTAAAGTTTCATAAAAATTAAGAGGCCATGTTTCTCTCTCTCTCTCTCTCTTTCTCTCTGGCACTACATCCCATCAACCGATTGGGCTGCCTCAAATGAGGTTTCATAATCATATTTTCATTTCGGATAATGAGTGATTAATTCATTGATCCTAAAACCAGCCGTGAAATTTTTTCCTTGTCAAAACCAGCCGTGAAATTTTTTCCTTGTCACCACCGGGAATCGAACCCGGGACCTCCGGTTGCTGGAGCAAGCATGCAGACCACTTTGCCACCGGGGCGGCAAGAGGCCGTGTTGGTTTGAATAATTTTTAATTCGAATGATCTCGAGGATCTCCTCTCGGTTGGTAACCATACGCGTGTCCTCTTCCTGCTCGGTATTTCTTCCCTGCAGACTGCCCCAAGCCTCGCGCCCTGCCACACCTCGCCTACTTCGATTCTCTCTCAGGATCCTCAGAAAAATGGGGCTTAGTGCATTGTACACCACCCTCCACTTCTCCGATCTCCACATTACTTTCTGAACGTTACTCTGTGCCACTTCCAGACAATCGAGGTTCTTGTAGTGCGAGTACATCTAATGTGCTACGTTGATTTGGTATTGGTTGTTGAGGAAACCAAGGATGTTTTAGAAAAGGCTAATTTACATGTAAATTAGCCATATTTTAAAATTATATCCAGAGGTTGTGTTAGAATCTCATTTTCATCATAAAAACCGTTTTTTTGTCAATTCAGTCATAAAATGGCTTAGTAATAATTAAATTGGCCATTTCAAAAAACTCATACATTGCCTCATACGAGATATTTTGCGAAACATAACCAAGAAGAAACACACACACAGCGTATAACAACAGTGACAATCGAACAACAATGAATATAAAATTGGATCGTTGAACAGTCAACATCAAAAAAAAACAATTGTGATAAATATAAATTATACTGTCGTTTAAATTTTTGTTGTTATAAAAAATAAAATTACATCAAAATAAATTATAAGTGACTAAAATCTAACCAAAATATACTGGGGTTGCCTTTTAAAAAAAGGGCCCCAGGTTTGGGTGGGATTCTGTAAGTTAAGTGTAAAGAAAAAAAAGTGCATAAAACAAGATGGATTATATAAACACGCCCGATAATACAGATGTGGAGACACCGGTAAACTTAACTGTGAATTATGATATAATTAAGCCACCGAAACTCACAAAAAGACCAGGTGGACCTATTAATAGTAATGAACTAACAGACTTAGCCCTCTTAATTAAACAAAATGAAAATTTAAAAATCGAAAATTATGAAATGCAAAACATAATTATAAACCTAAAAACACAAATAGAAAGTCTATCGCAAGATATAAAACAGGTTCAAAAAGGTAGCCAAAATAACCAAATGGAAATAACGGAAAAAAATGTTAGCCACAATACGCATACGAAAAATTCGTTTGACAACATAGATATCATAGATTCAGACAATGAAATAACAGGGGATGCAGTAGATGATTTCATTCCAGTTTTGAGAAAACAAAATAAAACAAAATACGGTAAAAATACAACCAAGGATAATAATAATAAATATACAAATAATAAAACTCATAAAATTAATAATGATAAAGTTAAAAATAATATACATAATAATGACGAAAATAATAAAAAAGAAAGAATACCACCAATAAACATTTATACACAAACCCCGAATCAAACGGAAAAAGTGCTCGAGGTAAATAACATAAAAAATTTTACAATACAAAGAATTAACAACAATAAACACATACTGTACGTAAAGACAGCTGAAGAATTCATCAATACAAAAACAATACTTAATGATGTTAACACCCAATATTATACTTATACACCTAAATCTCAAAAGCCAAAAAACATACTGTTAAAAGGGTTATCAAACGATGAGAATGTTGAAGAGCTGCTGAACGATCTGAAAGAGCATGAAACGGAAACACTTAAATTTATAAATTGCTCTCAATTCCAATCTAAAACTTCACAAAGTTTGAAAACAAAACTATCAATTTACATTGTGCAAGTGGGACCCGAAACACAGCTAAATGAATTAAAAAATATAAAATATATAAGGCATCAAAAAATTAACTGGGAAAAATTAAAATCAAACGACATTTCACAATGTAAAAATTGCCAAAGATACGGACACGCGGCGATTAACTGTAAATTACAATATAGATGTGTAAAATGTCAAAACGACCACGAACCAGGAAGCTGCAGTCTGCAAAAAAGTGAAACATCCGTAGCGTACTGCACAAATTGCAAAGAAAATGGCCATCCAGCATCGTACAAAGGATGTCCAATTTACAAAAAATTGCTGAACCAGATTCAAGAGACAAAAAAGAAGAGAGAGTCAACTGCTAAACCAAAAAGATACTTTCAATCTAACTACATCAAAGAAGGTATAAATTATGCTGACCTATTTAGTAACGACCGACAAGGAATTATTACAAAGGACAATCATATCATGCAAGGTAATAATAGTAATAATATATATGAAAAAATTCTAGAAAAATTAAATATTTTCCAATCTTATATGAGTGAAACAGATAAAAAATTAGAAACTTTGTTCAATACGATTAAGTCGATCATGCATGGATAGGGAAAATATTTTAATTGTAGAATTTATGCAAACTAAGAAATATGCGTATTTCAATAGGTTAAAACTAACAAATTATATCACACATTTGCCTCCTTGGCAATGGTTACATTGTAATTGGCTCTTAAATTTTTATATTAATTATGGTAACGAGCGTTTGTTTAAAAGATCATATTGCAAAACTACAATGGTTTTATATAAAAAATCGAATCAATCATGACTAGACTAAAAAACAAAAAAATCATATCCATAAACGTAAATTCTATCGTCTCGATAGAAAGAAGAATGAATCTAATTATGTTCCTGGACATTCATAAGCCAGATATTATGCTACTACAAGAAACCAAATTAGACCAAAGATATCAATTTAAGATTAAAGATTACTCAATTATTCGAAACGATAGGATTAAAGGAGGAGGTGGTACTGCTATAATTTTAAAAAATAATATTAAATTCAATCATATCAAATTCATTAATCAACAATTTACATCAATAGAAACCACAATAATTGAAATAAAAGTTAACGGCTTCAATCTTATTATTGGTTCAATATATGCTGCATCAAATCACCCAGCCGCACAATTTATAGAAGAATTTAATATATTATTCGAACAGTTACATCTTAACCATCCGAATAATTTGTATTTGATTTATGGAGATATAAATGCCAAACATCCGACATGGAAAAACGAAATGGAAGACACAAGGGGGAAAAAAATGAGGAATTGGTTAGATGAGAATTCCCAGTTGTATAAACTTAAATTCTTAATACCAAATAACCCCACCTACCCAAGAACAAACTCAACAATAGACTTAGGATTTATGGACGACCGAATTGAAACAAAGATGGATATGCTACACTACGAAAGTGACCACAGTGCGGTACAGCTCGATATTAAAAGCCAACACATCGATGATTATTTAATGGATACAACGATTAATGAAGTACGAAGTGGGAACTTATTATTTGGAATAGATTGGAATATATACAAAAACAAAATTCAACATAAATACAAAGAATTATATAAAAATACAAATGGATATCTAGCACCCAACAATAGAAATTTAAACAATTCCGAAATAGATAAATATCTGTTAGAAATAGACACAATAATAAAAAATAGTTTACAAGAAACAGCACATAACTCCTATACGAGAAAAGAAATATATTTGCGGGACATATATGGAAACAAAATAATATTCAAATTATACAAACAAAAAAGTTTAATAATATCTCAAATAAAAAATTTAAAACGAAGACAAACAACAAATCATAACTTAATAATTAGGCTGAAAGCGATTCTTAAAAACATTAATTCTTTAATTAAACAAAATATTCGTGTTCAAATAAACAGAGTTTGGGAACAAAAAATTAGTAATATTAAAATAAATAGCAAAAATAATTTTTTCCAAAAAATTAACCAAATTTTCCGCCCAAAAGAAAAAATTAATATTCAAAACTTTAAAATTAATATTAATAACAATGAAGATAAAGAATATTTAAACTATAAAGGAAAGTTTCAAATAGATATAAAGGACAAGTCAAAAACAAAAAGGATAGACAACAAAAACTTCGAAATTTTTATTGAAAGAGATAAACTTAATATAATCGGGGCACATATCGAGAATGAATCGGTAAAACACAACCGAGCACAGCCAGAACCTATAATCAGTCACTTTATAAAGGAACTTAACCAGCTTAAAAATACGAACTTATTCAACACAAACTCTTTTTATAAAATCAGAATAGACGACAATTGTAGAGCAGAAAATTTAAGTACCGAGAGACCAGAAGACCTGTTCACCACAACCGATAAACTGAAAAACATATTCCATTGCACCAATAGGAAGAAATCGTCTGGACTGGATAACATACCCAATATAGCCCTAAAATATTTGCCTGATTGCTTAATAAAAGAATACTGCATAATTTTAACAATTTGATAAACAATAATTATTTCCCAGCTAAATGGAAAATATCTAAAATCATCCCAATAAAGAAAAAAAATAAAGACCGGTCATCGTATAAAAATTACCGACCGATCAATTTAGTACCAAACATAAGCAAAGTTTTTGAAATTGTAATATACGAACATATAGTTGTACACATACAAAAGGAACAGCTATTGGCGGACGTGCAATTTGGTTTTAGACACAACCACTCAACAACTCATGCTCTAAACAAACTTACTTCTGATGTTATAAGAGAATTGAACAACGACACAGTAACAGGGGCAATCCTTATTGATCTTGAGAGAGCGTTCGACTCGGTCTGGATAGAAGCTCTATTATTCAAATTAAAGAAAATGAACTTCAATATAAGCGTCATATATATGTTAAAGGAAATACTAAAAAATAAAAAATTCATCGTTAAAACGAGTACAGAAACATCTCAATGTGAATTCGAATTATTAAATGGACTACAACAAGGAACAATACTGGCGCCTATTTTATTCAATTTATATATAGCGGATCTGCTTAAATCAGAAAATTTAAACAGCAAGAAATGCCAAGCCCTTGCGTATGCTGATGATATAATTATTTATTCATCATCAAAAAAAATTTTACCCATACAGACAAATTTACAAACAAATTTAAACATGATAAGTAGCTACTTTAAAAAATGGAGGATGGCTATAAACCCACAAAAATGTGAATTAATCTTGTTTAGGAAACCGCTAAATAAACTAAATCATGATGTCAGAAAAAAATGGAATAAAATAGATATCAAACTTAGAAATCAATTAATCGACCAAAAGCTATGCGTGAGATACCTTGGTATTCATATAGATCAATATCTCTACTTCGATAAGCATATTGCAAAGAAACTCACAAAAGCCCGGCAAGCAATCGGAATACTAAAAAAATTATTTTACTCGAGGTATTTAAACAAAAATGTAAAATTGATATCCTATCAATCATTAATTCGACCAATAATATGTTACGGTGCCCCCATATGGTTCAACATATCACCAGCGCTGATGGAAAATATCAGAAAATTCGAGAGGAAATGTTTGAGAACATGCTTGTCACAATATAGGAAAACAAATAATAATAAACACTACATATCGAACAAAATAATTTATGATCAAATAAAATTCGATAGAATTGATATATTTATTTTAAACCTTGTAAGAAAACATGTATACAAATCATTAATGAATGATGATAACTCAATGTTATATGGACCATATTTAGAAGATTTTCAAAACCAGAAAAACACAATAGAAAATAAATACTGCCCACCAGAAGCATTCATATATCTAGACCAAAACGGTTATTTACAAAATCACCAAACTGGAG
Source organism: Nephrotoma flavescens (assembly GCA_932526605.1). NCBI lineage: Eukaryota > Metazoa > Arthropoda > Insecta > Diptera > Tipulidae > Nephrotoma > Nephrotoma flavescens. The sequence continues at coordinate 13,417,778 of OW052221.1, forward strand.
TACCTATACTGTATCATACAAACAGGAGAAAAAATGTCAAATCTATTAATCGTAATGAATACAATGATCCACTAAGACGAAGATTTAGTGAGGACATAGCAGAAACAACAAAACGGAATCATATAAAAAATAAAGATAAATATTTTTGGCTGTAAAATAAAATTACACGACGGCCAACAGCATCTAATCTAGTCATTTTAATCCTTAAAAAAAAGTATCGAATTAAGTTTTAACACAGTCATTTTTAAATTCGAAAAAAAAATCGAAAACCTGAATTTAGCAATATAACTTCCCAGCTTAATTAAAAATAATATATATATATAGTTAAATTAATTCAAAATGGTAAAAATTTGAGAGCCAAAAACTATTGCACAACAGGCCATAATTAAGTATTACAATCTATAATAGTGTAAGTTTTTTTTTATAAATTATGTTTAACTTACTTCTAACAAAAAAAAACTAAATGTAAAAACTGAAAAAAATAAACATTAATTTAAATATAAAAAAAAAAAAAAAAAAAAAAAAATCGAACAACAATTTGAATCTCTGATAAACAAGAATTAATAATAGTTCAAAGGGCATTCAAAAACGAAGCTGTTTTTGAATCGAGTTCATATCGTTGAAAGAACTGATTTCCTAGTTTTTAAATTAGCTGGAAATCTAGCCCTTTTCTATTTATTCCTCGACATAATCTTCTTTGAAGTGTTATACATATTGTTTGGGTTCGGTTGAATGCCAATCAGGCGGTCAAATGAAATTTAGCTGGCCAAGCCACAAATCGCAATCTCAGAAAAATATCGTTCAAAATTGTGATAATCATTTGTATGCGCAACTAAATTATTTAAGACCAAAAATTGAACCAAAATTTTAAATATTTTATTGCAGGCCCTACAAGAAACGCAAATGTTACGCGTAACATCAATGAGTGCTGCACTTGTTACAGTTTTTATTGATTCAGCTAAACATCTTCCACGTGCGCGCGCACAAAGCAATCCCGATCCGTACATAGTGATAACAGTTGGCAAAAAAACGGAACAGACCGGCACACAAATGCGCACGGATTCACCAGTTTGGGAACAAGGATTTACATTCCTCGTTAGCAACCCAGATAATGACAACATTCAAATGAAAATTGTCGATCAGAAAACTGAGAAAGAATTGGGCCGTTTTACGTACAACTTGAATAATTTATTAGAAAAGAAAAATATGGAAATCGTGTCCCAGCCCTTCCAATTACAAAAATCTGGTCCAGAATCTAAATTAAACATGTCACTTCAATTGAGAATTTTTAAAAAAGCGACACCTATCGACGACGATGTCGCATCGACCTCGTCATCTGATAAAATTTCCGATGGGGCCAGCATTGCAACTACTGTTGCCGGTTTCACAGATGATAATATATCCCGTACATCATCTTTCAAGCAGCCAGCACCATTTAAACCTCTTCCTGATACGACGAGTCAATTAAGTAAACAGGATTCTAAAATGTCATCGTCATCTGGAATTGCTGAGGATTTTAGTAACCCTGAAGATATTATATTTACATCGACAAACACTGTTCAGTTGGCAACAACACCACCACGAACACCCGATCTCTCATCCGAGGGCAGTGAGATTTATCATCGCCAATCAAAATCAACTTCAAATTTAACCAACCAATCGGTTACACCTGATAATTCATGTAAAATACAAGTAACGTTACGTTATAGCGTTCAACGTCAGAGATTAATGGTCATAATTCATAAAATAGTGTAAGTATATACTGAAACATTATATTAAGTATGTTACTATTTTTTATAAATTATTATTTCAGTAACATCCCAATGAAAGATCCCTCAAACATCCCCGATCCATATGTGAAATTATATTTATTACCTGGCCGTTCAAAGGAATCAAAACAAAAAACTGGTATATGTAAAGACAATTGTAATCCGGTGTTTGATGCCCAATTCGAGTATATAATCTCGTCGGCTGAATTAAAAACGTCCGAATTAGAAGTGACTGCAGCAACACAAAAAGGTTTCTTAAGTAGTGGTTCGCCCGTAATTGGAGTAGTAAGAATCCCATTAAACGATCCAGAAATTTCACAGCAAGGCATAACTTTGTGGCATGAACTATTACGTGATTCAAAAGATGACTAAATATTTTTATTACAAATTATTATTATTATTAAGATATATATTGTATATTGTTATCTTGTTTTGCCCATTTTATTATTCAAAACGCGTAGATTTTTTTATTTAATTTTCGATCATACTCTTTGATTTCTCTCTATACCTAATTCTTTACTATAAATGTTTATTTAGAAAACCAATAGTTTATTGCCTCATCATAATAATCTCATGTAAACTAAAAAGCATTTACTATTTACAAAATAGTTAAAAAGTTAAAACTACATAGTACGAGTACATACCAGAAATATCATCAATATTGATTGATACACAAATGATAAAAATTACAGAACGAATTTTCTTCTCGGTGCCTTTCAATTTTATTTCCTATCAATGTTGTATGTTATCGTACACTTTTTTTTCTTTTCTATAGATCTTTGTAGATATTTTTATTTGCATTATTAAATAACTATTATTAAATAAATGTATATGCGTGAACAATTATTATAAAAATAAATTATATAACTTGTAAGTATACAGTTTAATTTACAAAATAAATAATGCTTTATTATTCAATCTAAATGGAACCTTTTTATTAATTTTCTTCGTAGGAGAGATGGGACGTACGTCCAACTACATTAATTCAAGAATATTTTTCAACATCGTACGTACACAGCATACGAGTATATATCAGAAACTCTTGTTAAAGATGGTAAATGTCAAGAAAATCATTAAAATTGTTCAAGGTTTCCATATTACAGTAAAACTATTTAAAATAATCATGCAAATCGATTTTAATAGGCTGGGGCCTTACTATTGAATTCGAGGTTAATTTTCGACGGCTATCGTTTTCCTATAGCAGGGGCGGTATGTTGTACCTTCACTTCTAATCGAAATTCGAAAAAAGTCGAATGGCGGTATGTTGTATCATTTTCGAATCGCGATAAATGATAAAGTTTCATCATTTAAAACCAAAGTAATAATAAATGTAGCTGACATTTCATTCTAGAAAAAGTATTGCAAGATTAAAAAACGATAAAGGTAGAAAATGATACAACTTTCAAGTGAAAGCGATTTGACTTTTTTCGAACTGCGACTTTTTTCGATTCGTAGTGATGGTACAACATACCACCTCAGGTGTAGAAACAAAAGATTAAATAATAGTAAAAATTTCATACATTTTTCGATTTTTTTTTTCTTTTCTCTACTATAGGAAAATGATATTCTTCGAAAATGAACGTCGAATTCAATACTTATGGCCCTGAGTTTTCGCAACTTGGCCAGATTCCAAATTTTTAGCTATTTTATAAATCGGGTAAGAATTGGGGAGTTGAGTTAATAACACAGTTCTTAGGATTAAACTAGGTATATACCAGGTGTGTTGTTCCATCGTCAGCCACCATTAAAAAATGTTTACCCAAAGGCACGGCAGAGACCGTTCTCCAGGTATACGTGTCTGTATTGAAATGAGAATTATATTGTTTTTTAAGTAGGCAGCTTTTTTATATTGATTTTGTTTTAATAAAAAGGTTTTCTTACTTCCGTTAATCATCTAATATAGAAAAGGCGTATTTTAATTTAGTAACACAAATCCGTATCTATCGGCAAAGTTTCAACAGGTTATGGGCCCAGATTACGATTATTTGCGCATTAGAGAACGGCGATAATTAAAATGTCGGAAATGGCATCTTCTTCAATAGAAAAACTAAAAGGGCGTGATAATTATGATTTGTGGCCCAAAAGTAAGGACAGAAGTTCATACGATTTTACAATTGTAACAAATTTGACGTCTAATTGTCCAGAGAAACGGTCTACAAAACCTCAGAATGAAAAAACTTTGTTTGCATCGTTTCTGAGTACAACCTCGAAATCATCAGAGTGGTATATTGATTCAGGAGCTTCAGCGCATATGACCGCACACGGGAATAGACCATTTTCCTCCAAAAAATTTGACAGCTGAAACTGTATGGCAAACAAGAACAAACTAAAATTTAGTTGTAATTTTTAAAGTTTATGACACAACTATTAAAGTTTAATGTTTAAAACATAACTACAAACAATTGTGCTGTTAAATTTTAGTAGCATTATGAGAATTTATGAATAAAATAAAAAAAATCAATTTTGTTTTAATGGTTTGCCATACACGTTCAACTGTCATAATGTTATTTTGACATTTGAGGAAAATGGTTCAAAAGAACCACAGCGCCACCACCGAACAATGAGGTCGTGACTGCGAATGACTCTCGTCTGACTGTCAGAAGTGTTGAAGACATTCAGCTGGAGGCCAGTGATGGAGGTGTTGTCAATGTGGAAGGAGTGATGTTTGTTCCAGATTTGTGTGCAAACCTTTTATCCGTCAGCCAAATAGTAAAAAGCGGTAACAAAGTGGTATTTGATAACAGTGGTTGCAATGTTTATGATCAATCGCACAAAGTAGTTATCACAGCAAAACATGAAAATCGTATGTTTATATTTAATGGGCCGAGTGATAGTTTGGCCATGATATCCAGTGTTAAGACGTCTAGAACAGATGAAATATTATAGCATCGGCGAATGGGACACCTAACTTTCAACAATTTAAAGATGTTGCAGTTCGGGCCAATCAAAGGCTCCGATTTAATACATTCTGATTTATGCGGTCCAATCGAATGTGCTTCGCTTGGAGGTGCACGATATTTTTTGGTGTTCGTAGACAAATCCCCACGGCGCGTTTTTGTCTTACATACTTAAATCAAATACAGATGTAGTCAATACTTTTGTGGAATTTAAAAGGCTTGTCGAGAACCTGAGTGGAAGGACCATACAAATTTTACGTACCGTAAATTTTACATATAATAGAACGTGCGCGATGATATTTAATGCCCACCTAGATAAACAGTTTTGGGCAGAAGCAGTGTCTACCGCCGCGTATATAATTAATCATTCATCGTGTAGAGTGATCAATGGAATGACACCAGAAGAACCGTGGTCGGGGAGAAATCCGGATTTGTCGCGGTTTCGAGTGTTTGGTTGCGTGGTGTTGTGTGCATATCCCAAAGCAAAAGCGGAAAAAATTAGACCCAAAGTCGAAGATGGGAATCTTTGTAGGTTATAGCGAAGTATCGAAGGCCTACAGGGTGTAAGACCCCGATGCTAAGCGGATTATAGTTAGTCGTGATGTGGTGTTTCACGAAAATCAACGTCAGTACTTATTTAGATATTTTCCCGGAATTGATGATAACACCGCAGATTTGTCGCAGGCCTTTACACGACCAGTGAACATGAAGATGAGGATGAAATTCATGAAGCATCAACTGATGACTATGTGTCTTCTGAAACAGCCCAGATTAATATGGATGAAGGCGTAGTTAGGCGTTCCTCCAGACAACCTAAGCCAGTAAATTGGGACGACTATATGACTTACAATTTGCATTCAATCAAAATGAATGATTCAGTCATTGTCATCCAAGCTTTTGGATTTTAGTGAATCTTCCGCCAAATCGAAAGCCGATCAACTGTAAATGGGTATTCAAAACCAAGAGGGACGCAACTGGAAAGATCATAAGGTATAAGGCTAGACTGGTAATCAAAGGTTGTTGTCAAGAGAAGGGCATTGATTACGCAGAAACTTATTCGCCCGTGGTCAGGTATAGCTCGATTAGGACGCTAATTGCAATCACCGTGAAATTTGATCTTACTATAGATCAATTGAATGCAGTGACGGCGTTTTTACAAGGGAATCTCGATGAGGAGATCTACTAAATAGGCAAGCCGCATTTGGAATATAAAGTTATACAATGAATTGTTAAAGTCTGGCTTAGCGAAGTCCAAAGTCGATCCGTGCATCTATTATCAAGTAAGTGGAGATAAATTTGTTGCTGAGATTTGTTGCTGTTTATGTGGATGACCTGATAATATTCACGTACGACAAAGAAATGAAAAGGAAACTCAAAGAACTATAAATAACATGCGATCGCAAGAATGGTCTGACTTGGATTAACCATGACCAATATATCAACGAGATGCTGTCTCATTATAATATGGTGAATTGCAATCCGGTATCGACGCACTCATAGACATCAATCAAAAACTGTCAGCGGAGTTTTGCCCAAACACAAAAAAGATATTGGATGAAATGGCTGAAGTGCCGTACCAGTCAGCTGTTGGAAGTATTTTGTTTGCAGCTCAAGTGTCCACACCAGATGTGTGTTATGCCTACTACTAACTGTAGAATTTTAAACGTATCACATCAAATAAAGGTTTGTACCTACAATTATTTACCGATTGCAATACAAATTTTGTGTGAGCTTCTAAAATGTTAAAGAAACACTCGCAACAACAGAATAAAGAACTGGCTACTAAACTAGCAGAAAATGCGCCGTTCCACACTTTGATTTTTTCGTCGTAATTCTTGCCCCGTTTCCTTCCTCTTCGCCAGCAAACCGTTGTTAGTTTGTTGGTGAAGAGGAAGGAAACGACGAAAGAATCAAAGTGTGGAATGGCGGAATAGGATCAAAAGCATTTAATGCCCTACCAAACAGATTCTTATAGGTCATGTTATAGTGATTTGACTTTATTTAAGAATGAAGGCTTGTCTATCAGGTTGCCAAGAAAGGTGACCTGAGAGGCACAATCAATTTGAAATTTGGGAATGAACAAGCTATTTTCAGACCAGGACGAAGTTGAACTGATCAAATTAACACAACATGCATCATCATTTTGCACAAATACACAGGAACGCAGTGTATGGAAGACGCTTTCTTGAAATGGGTATTCCAACAGAATTAATCGAACTTACACAAAATATGTACAGGATTGTAAATAATCAAAATCAATACAAATGCAAACAAAATGAATTTATACTGTAACAGCCAAGAAGTAAGACAAGGATGCGTACTCTCGCCACTTTTAACCCTAGTAGTATTATATAGTGTCATGAGAAAACTAGCTAGCGCGTCCCCTCGTTTTCCAGTGAGGATTAACGCAGAAAATCAATGATCTGGATTACGCATATGACATACACCTGCTGACACACAAGACATGAATAAACGAATCAACAAAGCCAGAGCAACGTATGGAAGCATACGCATGCGATCAATAATAAGCTACAGATGATGGCAAATAAATGCCTCAGGAGAACACTGAGGTGCTTCTAGCCCAACAAAATAACGCTCCTTAAACAAACGGATCAGACAGCCATTGGGACCGAATAAAGAACTGTACGTGGAGATGGATTGATCACACGCTAAGGAAGTCCCCGAATGATATAACAAAATGGTCACTGGAATGGAATCTATAAGGGAACAGGAAAGTCGGTCGACTAGTTGTATACGTCAAGCCATGCGGGTGAAAATTAAAGCAATAGCACCAGACAGAGTTAGATGGTTCAGCCTAGCAGCAGTAGCAGCCGCCCAAGCTCCTAAATTGGAGATAAATTAGAAAAAATAAAAACGAATCAATGCAATATTGCCTCCTCTTGGGATTGGGGAAAGGGAAACAGTAAATTTATTTAGCGTTGCATCGACTGGGAATTACCCGCACTTCCACGATTCTAGTTGTTTTTATTATTTTGTGTGGATATTAATCGGAAGTATCGATAAGAAAAAATTCGTTTAGTAGTATAAACTGCTTCGTTGGCTAAATTTACCATTGAAAATAACTCCATTCCGCGGTTCCATACTTTGATTCTTTCGTCGTGATTCTTTCCTCGTTTCTTTCCCCTTCACCAACAAACTAACAACAGTTTGTTGGTGAAGGGTAACGAACCGAGAAAAGAATCACGACGAAAAAATCAAAGTGAGGAATGGCAGATTTGAAACCTAAAGCCTCTCGTTTTCTCCATGAAACCTTATAAAATGGACTAGATTGGCCCGATTATATTTAATCTATCTGACCTGTACCTCATTCATATTTTTCGGCCTAACATAAAGGCTGCGTAACGCATAAGCGGCCCAAAGACGGACATATACTGACCAAATACAAGGGAATAGGGGAAAAAATCGAGTAGAAACATGAAATATACTTTTCGTAAGGCCGCGTAATCGGTTTACTCTCTTCGAAGCATCGCTTTGCAGAGAGTGTACTAGACTTCGAACATGAGGTTTTGTATTTCCCGAGCAATTCCTTGAACAATTTACCATACTTTATGTTTACCATTGTCTGTTACACGAAAACGCCGCTGGCAATTCTCTTAAAAGTAGGGCCTAATAGGTCCACTAGCAATTTTTGAAAAAGTTGGTTCGATTCAAGTTTGGATCCCATAGTTAAATAAAGATTACTGGTTTATTCATCTTGCACTTAACGCCATTTGTACTAAACTGTTTCACATGCTGGAACATATTTGGAAAATAAAACTGCATTTGCATTCTTTCAGAATTTTTGAAGATGCCCACATGTGCCGATATTGAAGACACGCGAGCTCGCTCAATAAAAACATTTTGGAGACAGTGGAATCACCAACTAGGATAGATCAGAATCGGAATATCGAGATCCTTAAGGTGGGCTAATTAAAAGCTTTTTGATTATTTATGATTAGAGGGCATGGTCAGCGTCTAAGAAGGATGATAACGTAAGATTCACGTTTAACACCGGTATGTTCTTAGAGGGAGTTAGGCTAAAGCTATTTGAAACGATTATGAATATTGACTAGAAGACAGATGAACTAGTACATCATAGGAATCACGTGATAAGACATTTGGGACAACGTTAGTTGCACCTTTTCCAACGGTGAACGGGTACCCTTCTATATACGGTCTGAACTTTGTTACGTTCATTACAAAGGCGTAGAATTTAAATTCGGCGAGAAAATGTACTCGATCGGATTGATTTCTTGTTTGGAAACTTTTTTTTTTATTTTTATTTTTTTAAAAAGAAAGTATTAATCATCTAATGGATTTAATGTCCTTTTAAGGTCAATTAATACTCCCCTTTTCATTCACGCACCCCCTCTCCATGAGTTTCTGAATCAAACATTTAAAAAATCTTACAAGCCATGTCAGAGTATATTTGTGCAGCTTATTTCGAAAAAAATGGATAAAAGATCTTTACTTATGAGACTAATGAAGCAAATGCACAACGTTCGCCAATAATCTTTATAAAGCCAAAGAAACCATTTGTGGAATAAGGCTACAGTGGTAGACTCATGGAGGGTATAGGTAAATACAACTAAATCAAGCCGAATTTATTTAAATAAATTCTACTTCCAATAAATATCTTCATATATTCAAGGTAAGATGGCACTGTTACTCAATCATACTTCCAACTGGAAATAAACCACATGATTCTACTTGAATTTACGGGAAAAATTATAAACACAAACAACTTCTCCTCCGAGTGACGTCAACATTTGTTTTGGTAACAAAAATAAAAATCATAATAATAAAGGGTACACATAAAAGAAATGGTAATTCTATTATTATTGATTTTTTTTTATGATATTCATTCAAAAGCATTTCAATTGAACCCTTTCTAATAACAAGTTAAACGAGATATTTTATTAGGGGTTCTTTATGATTATGATAATCATCACAAACCATTTTTAAAATTGAATGAAAATTGTGTGTTGGAATGAAAACAACAAAACGTACAACTTTGTTTTGTAAACACCCCACATTCTATACACATTCATAATAAATAAAGAAAACGGAAAAGAAAACAAAAAAGTTACAAATGGCCGCGTTGATTGTAAAATTGAAAGCGTGAGTTTACTTTAGTGCGAGAATTTTTTCAAAAAATCTACAATAAATCGAAGGTATAATTATCAAAAATAATAAAAAAGTGTTTATAAATCATAGACTAATGTTATTAAACAGTTTTTATTACCGATCAATAAATATATTTTTAAATATTTGCTGTTTTAAATAAGCACATTGTTTTGTTGTTGTACTTTCTTATAAATTATAAAGTGTTATTATTATTATTTTGTTTGGTGATCTATATAAGTATAAAAATAATTTAATAATAATTGTAACAAAGCAAATTTAATTTGTCTATAAATATATATGCATAGAAGTGAATAAACAATTTTCGAGAATAAATATAATATTACTGACGTAGTGTTTAAAGTTTTAAGTGTTGTACCCCCATATGGGGGGGTGAACGACAAAAAAATACTTCTTAAGTTGATTTATTTTCTAAAAGGTACGAAAACCTGTACGAAAATATAATAAATACATATTATATAAAACCTGTTAATATTAATTTTAAGGTAAGTTATGGAAACATACATTATGTAGTTTTAAAATCGAAAGCAAAACAAAACCAGCTGGAATAGATATGTAATACTTGTAAATAACAAATCAAATATCGATTAGTCAAAATAATCAAACAACAACAAAATTGTTTTCTATTTATTATTTTGTTTTTTACTGTGTATACAAAAACATCCGCCATCTTAAATATTTTTGATAATCATTTCGTAGTTTAAACAGCAAAAAGAATTTTTTCATAAATAGAATTTCGTTATATTTTGCAAACCATAATTATAATATTTTTATATTATCTAAATTTAAATTTTTTACAAACAAAAAACAACTAATTCTAATTATATAACCATAATATAGAAAAATAACGATAATTTATTAACACCCTGTGTAGATATGGCGTGTGTTTACAAAAAAGAAATACGGATCATATGTAGTTGTATTGTGCAAATTGGTTTATTTTGATGAACAAGATAATTTGTATTAGTACATTTATAGTCGGCTTGATTTTGCGTGTAAAATGATGTGTTTTTTTTTGCTTAGACTTAAAATAAGAAGATAACCTTTAGCCTTTTTGCAACCTCATTTCGCCCGAACCGAATTCTGATCTAGTTGATTCTTGATCCTCTTTATTACAGTATGTATATTACTATTCTTATCATTTTCTTTTAGATTTGTTTCCGGTCTCATGAATTGTGTCTGCGATTTTTTTTTTGACATGCATTTGATAAGAATTGCATTTTGTATTAATCTAGAGTGGATAGTGAGTCGTGTGTATAGTGTTAGTTAAATTATGTACTGGGTTTTCCCCGCATTTGAATACCAGATGTACCTAATATTATAAATAAAAATAATAATTTGATCAACTATCGTTCACAGATAAACTTAAAAAATCAATGGTATGAACATTTTATCTTATCTTTTTATTTAAAACATGCTGAATTTTAATTAGGAGCTAATTTATACATTTATCAAAAATATTAAAATTTATCGTAAGTTTTCTCACCGATTTATACATATATTATTATCGTTTAATAGAATTTAGTAGTGTATACTAACATTTATTCAAGTTTGGCGTCACAAGGTTATTTCCTCTTACTCCACAAATATTCACACCACAATATTTTGACGACGATACAGAAATAAAATTCAATTAAATTACATTTGTTTTTTTGCTTATTTTCTGAGAAACAAAAAACCTAATCAAACAATAAAGTTACAGTAAATAAATTTACATATGTATGATGGACTGGTCTTCGGAAACTATTTAGGGAACGTGTACAATACAAAAGAACTTGCATACATAAAATAACATATTTCCACCTTGATCAAAGGGCACAGGAATAAGAGGTAAGGTACCTTAAATGTTGTGTGGTATCTTTGATATTACTGTGTTATCCAATACATTCATAACAATATATTGTTAGTAAAGAAGAAGTTTTTTAAAACTTTAACTCGTGGAATAATAATTTGCGCGAAGCTAACAATAATATTTAAGCTCTGTTTTTGTAGTAGTAGAAGGAACGAGATAAAATTTCGTGGAAAAATATAATATAAACAAACACAAACAATATAAAGTATTAATGAAATTCAAGCATGCGCATTTCTCTGTTATTACTATTATTATTCATTTTGTTCGCATTTTTAAAACATCAAAACAATTCAATTTGACCGTACGTACTTGCATGTAATTGTGTTAGTCTGACAGCATTTTTTTTTTTTTGAATTAATATTAAAATAATAATCATTCTGGTTTGTTTTTTGTTCAATTAAAATTAGAAAATATAATGGTGTTTATGTGAACATATTAGAATTTTTTAGAGTGATTTCAAAAGGTAAATAAAAACAATAACAAATCTGTTTTTTTGTAAATGTACAACATACTATATTTTTATTCCAAACAACACATATTTATGGAATGACGCAATTCTGCGATAGTGTGTCGTCTTGTTTACATTTTTTTTTTATAGAAAGGATTTGTTTTGATTTTTCTATGAATGGTTTTAGTACATTCCATCCCATTTGGTATTTCACCGCCCGCTTATGCGGTAAAGTATGTAATAAATTTAATAAATTGATTAAAGGAAAATTACCACTGGCTGGGCTGTTTCATAATATTTACATTCCATTTATTCTTTAATTTGATGAGAAATCAATATCTAAATATAAAATATTTTGTGTTTATTGATTGTAATTGATTGTTATTTTACAGTCACATAAAGATTTAATTGTTTTAATAAATTTTAATGAAGGCTTTTTCAAGAATTTATCCCTATATACAATGTATCTATATAATATTAGGTAAAATTTGTTGTTAATAGATTCTGTAGCATAACATTTCAAATATCATATGAACATGTAAAGATGAAAAGAAGCAAGGTCATTATGAATTAAACATGCAAAAGTTGATGCTTCCTGAAGGGGTTAGTATGTAAATTTATACGAAAGTATCAGTTATATTGTTTTAAATATCCCTCGTAAATGTTATTGTACTACCTTGAAAATCAGCTTTATAGATTAGTATCTACATTTATATAGTTTATTTTATATATGTCAATTAATGTTAATTTTATCAAAATATGTATTTTACGGTACCGCTAATTTGAAGGGACTTTATCAATTGCTAATATTACCAGCGCTCAAAAATAATTAAAATTGATAAATTGCGATAAATAGTTTTCATTCCATGCACACCAGGATATAAGCTATTTTAACCGCAACTGTTGAAACTAGTAAAAATCGTGAAATTTTTTCTCTATCAACAAATTTCAAGTTATTTTGTAAAAATATATAAATAACATTAAACAAAGTGTTATGAATTCTAATAAGAACCAGCTATAAAAAAACAAGTCTTTATGTGTGGGGTAGGTCTTAACTAAAATTTACAATCAACGAAATTTGCAAATGCAAACAAGAATATTACTATCATGAAAGACACGAGATTTGCGCAGTTCTGTAAAATCAAATGAAATTTGAAAGATTTATGAGAAGTAATTATCAATTATTAGTTCGGAAGAAATGTTCCTGTTTAAGTCCAACTGCACGAAAATGAAATAAAAACGAACGATGAAAGAATACCGATGGTACGAGCCGTTGCTCAAAATACCATTTTATTAATGTGATTGAACCCACATCTTATGATTGTTAATGATCAGTTTCTTTTTGTTTGTATTCGAAGCAGAAAGATATGATTTAACACAGATATAATTCAATTATCATTTTAACGAATTTCTAGATTCCAAGTGATTAGAAATTGAATTCCATACTCACGAAGAATCTAGAAAAAAACAGGATTTTTTTTAATGTTTTAATTATTTGAAATTTAATACTTTTGAGTATATACATAAATTTGAAAACAATTGAAATTTGGTTAAACAACCTTTATTTTTAATCGAAGCTTTTATTCTGTCAAGCATGCTACATATGCAAGTATTGCACTATTTCTCCATTATTTTTCAATATTTATTTTTTACGATGGACACTAGGATTGGTTGTTTTATATACATTGGACTTAAGTAAGGCCCAACAATTCTCGATAGGGTTTAAATCCGGAGAATTGTCAGGCCAAGAGAAGATGTCAATATTTTGGGTAAGGACATTCTCTATTAATTTTGCGGTATGCCATGAGCTCCATCTTGCATAAAAGTGTAAGAGTATTGGCCTTGAGGTAGCGACCTCATGTAAGGAAATAAGACGTCTGTTAACACCATTTTATATTGTTCTTTTATCATGGTTTCGAAGTATCTTGGACCAGGTCTCCCTAAGCCTGGTCTCCTTCTGACGAACTGGGCCGATTTTGCAACGGACTCTAGCCTGTATTCGTCTCTAAATATAACCTATACATTTAAAAAAACTTTAATTTCGGATTTTTTTTATTAGATTTTTTAAAATATACAATGAGTGTATAAAAATTCGATTTACCTTCCAGTCGTCTATTGTCCAGTGCTTATGAAGTTTAGCCCGAAAAGACGTATTTTCCGCATTTTATCAGTGAATCTGGGTTTCTTTGCTGGACGCCTGCATTTCTAATTATTTTGATATATCCTTCGTACTTTTGTACCTCGCTCCTCGTTGCTTTGCGCCTTTCTAAGGCTTATTGAATAATTTTCCGGTCTGTTTTGGTCGTTGTCTTCCTGATCCCCTTACAGTTTCTTCTCTTAGTCTCATAAAATGTACCCCCAGATTGAAGAATCTTTGCCAAATTACTTACTGAGGAGCAAGAAACATTTTCCATTTTTGCGATCTCGCGGTATGAATGGTTTTTTGTTTTTAATAATACTCCGATAGCATGTTTTTTTCACTGCTTAGGTCCTTTTTTGATCCATTTTCGAAAATAAATGTCTCAGTCGAGGCTTTCCAATCACTCTTTAACTTAAACACAAGTTTTTTAACTAAATGATAAAAGTCACTAATCGTCGATTATTTCTTACTTTAGGTCAGTCACAAAACTTCTAAAAACACCTTGTCAAACCGCGCATCAAACATGGTCCTATTGGTCTTTTTAGGACCTTTTCAGTTAATTCAGTGATCCTAAATTCATTTTATTACTTTGAAATATTTTAAAATATAAAACAACAGCAGAAATTAGGAATTTCCAAAAAACAGTGTCCATAATTCAATGAACCTGAGGGACTGTAATTTTTAATATTCTGTTTAGAACTCTTGATTGTTAGTTTGTTTGAAAAACTATTATACAATTTAGAATTGATCACCGCCTTATTTCAGTATTTTCGGTTAAGTGATTTTCCAGGTTGATATTTAATTCTGTGGTTTTGTGCCTATTTTATTAAAAATCAGGGGCCATCATGTATCTCAGAGTAGTAAGACCAGAAGAAATTATCTACGAGGGGACTAACAAAAGTTCGCTTAGTTGGTGACTTTTAAATCTTTTTTTAAAAAACCAAAAATATAAAATTCTTTGCAATTGTTTTATGAGACTTTTTCAAAATTTCATAACGATCGGTTAAAATGGAGACAAGAAAACGCAAAATAGTTGAGGATGGATGAGACAAAATTCCACCACCAACGCAAACAGAAATTCGCTATGTGATTCCCTTCGTTTTTCGGCATAAACTAAAGCCACTCACTACAAATATTCGACCGAGAAGGTCGACCAAAATCTTCCACTGATGACGCCACTGTCACTCTGGTGAAGTCCAAAGTTGATGAAGATCCACATTGACACAAGAAATTATTGCTGATGAATTGGCCTTGAATGCCATGGCTGTATCGCGAATATAAAGTAATCATGAGGCACGAGTGCATTTTGCAAAATTTTTCCTAAATAAATTCGAGAATTTTGGTTTGGAATTTTGGTTCTATAAGTACGATCCGGAAACCACATTTTTACATCATAAAAACGCGCCAGCTCACACAGCTAAAATAACGAGTACCTTTATTGCGATCTCTAGCATCGAAAAAATACGACCAGTACCATATTCCCCGGATCTCTCGCATCTTGTGATTTCTGGTTATTTTCAAAAAATTTTAAAAGTTTAAGGAGAAAGGTCTTTAACAGTAACGCGGAGATTATTTATGCGGTTAATGCTGAACTTGATAAGCTTAAAACGCAAGATTTTAAAGACTGTTTTGAGAAGTAGATTTATAGGCTTAAGAAATGCATTGAAACCAAGACGATTTTGTAGAGAAAATAAAAAAAGACGAAGATTAAGAATAAATATACAAAAAAAAAAAAAAATTCTGGCAACTAAGCCTGGTCAAGGGCCGTAATATATGTATTACACTTCTAAGATTGAACATCTTTTCATGCTTTCGGTTTGATTTGATCGACAATCTTTGCCTTTTTGACGATCAAATAAATAATAAAGCCAAGGGTTAATGTCAACAACGCAGCATGATTTTTTTTTTCTTTGGCTGCTGGTTTAAAAATATTCCATTCAAAAATCTAAAGGAGTTCCAATAAGAATACTTTTTGACATAAGTGAAACCCTTGTTATGTTATATCCTAATGGGAAAAGTGTTTTTCAGAACTATGGAAGTTCATCTGGCACAATCGATTAACTTAGTAAATTACGGCTTCGATTAGTAACCCAAAAGTGACAATATTCGAAGCAGCACACTGAAAGAGGAGAGAATACTTGCCTACTTCGACCAACATCGTCATAGGACATTCGAAACTTCTTTTCGTAGTCGTTAAAGGTCCATCAGAGGTAAAGGTAAATAACTTGCCACTTCATCAGTAAACTACTTTTCGATTAACTTGTGGAACGTTAATGAACAAGGTGCATCAATAATCACTGAGAGGATCTTAGTTTTGGAGATAGCACATTTTACGTTCCATGAAGTAGTGAGTGATTCCCCTTACCAAATTAATCAAAATTTGCGCGTAACACTGAAATTACGCGAGGCCAGAAAGATTTTTCAGGATGCGGACTATTATATTATTTTTGGCAGAATATTTACTAATAAAAGATAAAAACATTTAAATACGGGGCGGGGCCCGTTTCCAACCCAACCGTTACGACCGATTCATGAATTCCGATCGACATATGGTTTTCACGAATATATAGCGAGAAACGCTTTTTAGTGGATCACTATTGCGCGGCGGACAATCGGATCTCGTGAACTAACCCTTACTGTCCCATGGTAGATTTTTACATCTATATTGTTGATATCGTTTTTAGCAGCATCATTTACTTCAATATATATTCTATACGTATTTTTCTTCTTAATCACAACCCTAACCTACATAGAACAGAGAGCAGTTGAATTTGCGTTCTTGTTTAGAATTAATTATTTTTTGGCAAGAAAATTATTTATTTTGCATTTTAAAGTAAGTAACTGTTTCCAAATAAATTTGTTCTATGTTTTTTATTTTAAAAAAATTCTGGTTTCCATGACTGAGTTGTTTATTCAATTTATTTCTAAGAAGAAATCATTGTTATACTGCAAAAATAAATATGTACCTCCCTTGCTGTATATTTTTTGTTATCCCTGGTAGATGAAAGATTTCACCGAAAAACTGAGAATGTACTCGAAAATAGGTTTGAAATTCAGACGAAATATAATTATGTCGCCCCCAATGTATTTCGGTTGTCGAAATTGTGTATTCAACATAATTGGTCCTACCAGGAGTTTATTTACACCTACTACATTATCGATCCTTTATTATAGTTAAAAATAAAATAATTAATGATTTATGTATTTTCACGGTTAATTACCAAATAAAATATTCATTAATGAATTTAATTAAGATCATCAATGCCTCCAAATCATATGTTTCTGTTGTTTAACCTCGAATTAGATCATTCAGCCATAATGTAACACACTGTACAAATTACATATATACGTATGTGTGTCTATCATAGTGAAATAATAGTTTTCAACCTTGCACTTGAGACTTACGACTGCTTTTGTATTTTTTTTTTTAGTTTTATTGTACCTTAACTGTAAAAAATTAATTAAATTTATAAACAAAAAGCTAGCACATAGCTTATACATAAAATAAAACTTGTAAACAAAAATTTTATTTATATTTTCGCAAAAAGTAAAATTTATACAGACACAAACTACATTAAATAAAATATAAAATACATACAAAAAGTGATGATTATTTTAGAAATGATACATCATCATCATAAATAGCTTGTTTAATATAAGTAAACAGCATGTAAGTGTGTTTTGATTTCACTAAAAACCCATATGGTGTCTTTGCCTGTGTTGGTTCAAAATTTGTTTAGTCACGGTGACGTGTAACCGACACACATTGAAACACTTAAATGTGATTCTTAATTTTTTTGTTTTTAAATTTCCCAGCTGATGATGATGATTGTGGGTTGGCTACTTTTATTTTTATTGGTATGTTATGAAGTCATGTGTAGATAATTTATGTTTTTATTGTTTAGATGTTTACAAATGAACATATACAAATCGCAAGTGACAAATTTTTGAAATTTAAGCAGCGTAATTTGAATCGCTTATATGCTTAAACAAAAATACTAAATTTTTTTTGTTTCTGTTACTTTTTCATTCATAAAAATTGCAAGCAAAGTTAGTTAGTAGTTATGTACATATTTAGTTCAATACTGCAAGATTTTAACGTATGCTAATTAATACAAATAAATGAATATAAATTATCCCAATGTATCATTTTTATTAATCGACATTCCAAAACAAGTCATTCGCGTGCAATAAAACATCATTAAAATGCATGAGATAAGAATTTTATTTTTCCCCTTTTATTTAATTTATTCTTAATTTTAAATTGGCGTACGGTGGTTCTACAATGAAATTAAATTTAGTTGGGTTCTGAGGGTTGCACTCGCTATAGGTTACTGCATTGGCCTACGGCAGATGTAATATTATTTTAAATGCAAATTAAAATCAGACTTTGCTGTAAGTTCATGATAACTAGCTTCGCATCTTATGAAATATCGAAGATCATAATCAGCATTTATCGTGACCATTTAAATCCTGAGCGTTTTGTGGGTCTTTCATTGAACAATCGGGTATGGAAGCGGAAATCACCGCGTAGTTATTAATGAAATGGGAGTAGCACCCGGCCAAACCAAGAGCCACCCGGCAGGTTGGCAAGTTTACAATCGCTTCTATTTTCACCGTATTCGTCCTTAGACCTTTCTAGCCTTAGGAACCCAAGTACCTAATCTCTTTCATTATAAAATTACTTTTACTATATTAATGGTCAGTCCAGCTATCGGATCAGGTTTCATCTTGTTTTACCTACAAAATTTTGGTACGAAAGTTTGGTATCGAAAGTGACGATAAAATTTTTGACTGCGAGTATCAAAGAGAAGGAACGAACAACTGATCAGTATTTAAAATAAGGTTATCAGGAGCTCGTTAAAAACCATGGAGCACAGGAGATAATAAACAATAATAATGTTTATCTTCTCAGTGCCGATAAAAACAGCATTGATTTCATGCCGTAATGAATTGGACTTAAGTGTAAACTTCTATAGAAATAAAATCATTGATATGATTGTACGTATACCAATGACTGTAAAAATGCAACCACCCAACGGGTTCCCCTGTCAAAATTTTTTGAATATAAATCTTCAAAAACCCAATTTATTTGCTAACTAGTTTCTATTGTAGTTTTATTGTATGCAAGGCATTTGCGTAATATTCTAAGGGCACTTTTTTTTACTGGTACTATATCCCATTAAGGGGTTTGGTCAACTCATTGAGGTTAGGTTGGTTTCAGTGGTTGGTATCACACACTTAGGCCAATTATGGCCCGTTGTAATACCACAGGATCCGACATATTAATATAGCGTAAAAGATTTCGCACATCACAGCTTTCGAGATCAGAGAGGCTGTGCAGAGTGTATTTGCTCAAGTGATCATGAATTCTGGCAGCTAGCGCAGGACATGAGCATAGGACGTGAACGAGAGTTTTCTCCTCGTCTCTGCAGCTTCTGCAGAAGTCATTCGCATCCAGGCTGGGTCTCGCATGATCTCCGAAAAGGCAGTGTCCGGTAAGTATCCTTACAATTCTACCTATACGCTCCAAGATCTTAATCACACTAGGGAAGAATATCCACTGTACGCAACAGTTGGACTCCGCAGTCATCCCTAGACCCGCAGTAATCCAAGGGTTCCGCAGTCGATACACCCTCACTTCCGGGGAAGTGAGTTTCCATCAACAGATCAAGAGTCTCTTCACTAGAAACCGTCCATTCGCACTCCGGTTTATCAGATAGTCTTGACTTTCTCTCGATCTTATCGCTCTATTGAAAGCAGACCCACAGACATTTCGGCACTCTGCAAGTGGGTCGACCAAACAGGGGGTCGGTCTATTATGAAATTTTCGACCGCGTTTTTTTCGACGTCGAATTTTTGTGTTATGAAATACTCGACGCGTTTTTTTTTTAGATAACGTCGACTAATTTACGACAGCTCTTGAGGTGTCGAGTACATAAAAGAAAAGTGTTGTGTTGAGAAATAAAAAAAAGTTTGTTGGTAAAAATAAATCAATAATTTAAACTTATAAAACTTTGATTAATAAAAAATAATTAATTTAAATTTAATATTGTCGACATCGTCGAAAAACAAATCATAATAGCGATTTTCGACGTTGTCGACTGTCGACATTGTCGAAAAAAACGCGCATTGAAAATTTCATAATAGACCCCCAGGTTTTTACTTTCCCCTATGCTTTGATAGTGGGCAAGCTTCCCTCATGGAGGTATTGCAAGCGGTATTGTAAGAGTATCCACCATTGAATCCAGTTCACTATCCATGTCGGGGTGTCCTGGAACTCTAGATGGAATCATGCCCTACAATACCTCCCTACATTCGCCCCATACCGTCCTCCTGGGATTTCTGAACACGTACTGATTTGTAGTTTGGAGGTTAAGCTTAAACGTTAAGTAACGATGGTCAGAGAAGGAATGCTCTTTCGCCACCCTCCATTCCCTGAACATAGGTGAAATAAAATCAGAGACCAGAGTAACTTCCAGAACTTCTTGTCTATTACTAATAAAAAGGTGGGTTCCTAACCTATATTGCTAATAGTGAGGTTAGTTCTTAGAAATATTCGAAAAGTAACTCACCCCTATCATTTATATCCGAGCTACACTAGATGGTGTGGTGCGCGTTCGTGTCACATCCTAGGATAGCTCCCACCTTCCGCTTGTGATGCGGAACTAACCAATGCCACCAGTGTATCTGGCGGCACTGACTTCTCCCGGTCCAAGTATCAAGTATGCAACTGCAAGCCAGATACTCCTCCGCAGTCTCTAAACTTAAGGACGTCCACATCTCCCCCCCCCCCCCCCTCAGCGTCTGATGTGTCCACCTTTCCCCTGCCAAGGACCAGTCGGCCCCTAAGTTCGGCCCTCACTTGGGTTCGCCACCAGTTCCAATGCTTCCACTGGAGAGATACCACTCCTCGCTCTTCCCTTAACCGGCTGGATCTCTTCGTCCCGCTTCTAGAGGCTATGCGGTGCTTGTTTTACCCCGACCTCGTCCTTCCTGAACACCTTGACAGCGACGGAGCCAAAGTTTATAACCCCCTTGGTTTTTGCCAGAGATTCCTTATTGATCCCCATAATGGTGGGTCTGAAACTGCCCTTAGGCTCCTCCTGCTTTACGATCTTCCAATTCCCTGTCGAGGGTTACAAAACCTGGATAATGCTCACGGATTCATCCAAGTTAGCCGGCTCCGTGGGAATCCAGACCATTGCTCTAGGTCTGTTCGGTATTTTCTCCTTGGGGATTTCCCCGAGCTTGGCCTCGCCTACCTCCCCGATCGCCTTCCTATACAAGATGGCCGATCGCTAATCTGAGCACGCGATCAGCTTCAGCCGTCGCTAATGCCATCCCGCGTCCCTGCAAATTGGAGGTGGTCCCGGAGGTTGTCCAAGGACTCTGATAAAAATTAGGTTGAGTGCATTAAACACCAACCTCCATTTTTCTCGTCCACGACGCGACTGCCTCTGTGCTTCCGTCCATTGCTCCTCCCGGACTGAAGCCAGTCTGTCCAAGACACGGAAGGCCGAACGCCTAGTCCTATACCTCCGAACCGAAGGAGCAATGACCTCCTTTTTCCCGCTACTACTAGTTCCTGGCTTGCAAGCCTCGGAACCAGTGTTAGCCTCACTGGCCACTAGAGTCCCAGACCTTGCCGTCTCTACCAGTATTTGAGAAGTGCTGGCCACTTCTTTATTTTTTTTATTAATACTATCCATATTTGAAACCACAAACAAGTATCGGAGAAAGATGAACCGCCCGTGCAGAGATCCGTATACACGGGTAAGGCTAAATACAACTGGAGGTCACCAGGAGGTATCCAGAGGGTTCCGTTTAGGACTGGCTGATCAATTATTTTTAGATGCGTCCCCAGCCTGGCTGATCATCGGCACGGTTCGCATAACACCTTGATTTGACCCATCCGCCACCATTTAGTGTGACCCGCCCCACATCGAGGTTATTCGCTTCACCCATTCTTGTTTCAAGAATAAGAACCTGGAAGCGGTGGCGATTGTGAGGCCTTATGACTCATTGCGGTTACAGAAATCAATTTTTATTGGTTGATTAATTCATTGAGGAAACAATCTATCGTTAATAGGCAGGTCCCAGGCTGCTAGATGTAAAATGAGTTATTACTATTTGGTAGGCGAAGTTCCCATACGGTTCACGGTCACATCTCTTTCAGAGCGCCCAATGCACTTTGTTAACCCTATCTAAATGTTGGAGTGTAATATCCGGCAATTCTCCCAAAACTAGGCCGGCTAACCTTATAAAGATGAAGGTTTTGTAAATTTGGAGAACTGAACCGTTTTAAAACCGTTTGCATCGCATGAAAACACCTTTCAATTTAAAATTGCTATTACTGGCAAAATATCCCAGTTCGATGATTTGTGTAAATCTATCAGTGTTGCTAGAGTATTTTTAAATTATTAATAACCCGGCAGCAGTGCATGGGATAAAATAAAGAAAACGTTATTAATAACAACAGAAAGAAATAACTTTATTTTTATTCTTTTAATTCAAGTTTGCATGTTCTTAGTTTAGTTTTTTTTATTATTTATCTCAGAAAGTCATTTTACCAGAACCCCGTATGCCAAAATACGTGGATACCAGTGCTATCAAGCTCTACATCCAGCAGAAAGAGCTAGAGGCGTGACAGCAATCTTCGTTAAGGACAATATAAAACACCACGAAGAATTAAAAATAGAGGAGCAAACTATGCAAGTAGCTACTGTATCTAATGAAACCAAAAATAACAAGAGCTATAGTATATCAGCAATCTGCTGTCCACACAGATATAAGACAAAAAAAGAAGACTACATCAGGAGGCGACTTTAACGCGAAACACAATATTCTGGGGATCAAATAGAACTAGTCCCAAAGGAAGGGAGCTATTTGAAGCAGGCAGGATATTAAAATGTGAGTTTCACTCCAGTAGAAAGCCAGCCTACTGGCCTACGGACCCAAATAAAATTCCCGACCTACTGGATTTCTATATATCAAGAGGAATCTCCTAAAATTACTTAGCAGTTGAAAATGAAGAAGGGCTATCGGACCATTCTCCAGTTTTAATGATAATAAGTGACACGGTAATAAGGAAAGCAAGCTTTTCAAGACTAACAAATAAAAAAACCAGCGGCGGGAATACTTTCGACAGCTAGTCGAAAAAAACGTTAATCTACAGGTGCAGATCTCGAACGCTTACATGATAGAAGAAGAACCTTAAAACCACATTGAAAGTGTGTAAAAAGTGGCCTGAGAAAGTATTCCTGATCAGCAAGAAATATTGCAAAAAAGCATATACTATCCAGGGGCCCTATTCCTGAATACGATACGAAAACGGAAGTACAAGATTCCTATTCAATTTTAAATAAGAATCGTACGAATCTGATTCAATTCAAATATGAATTTTGTATTTTCGTTTTCGTATCGTATTCAGGAATAGGGCAGCAGTTGGATTGACAGAGTTGGTTAATGATAAAAGAAGAGCTCGTAAGACTTGGCAAAGAACTAGAGCCGCTGAAGACAAAACAATCCTAAACAACTTGTGCAACAAACTTAAACTACTTATAAATGAAATTAAGACAGCGCATCCCCAATAGAATTCCTTTAACTTTTTCCTTACAGAAAAGTGTGAAAAAAAATTTGAGAATTTTCTTTTTTTTTCTCAAGTTTTTTTTTCATACTTTTCTGTAAGAAAAAGGTTAAAGGAATTCTATTGGGGATACGCTGTGAGTCAGTAGCAAGCTTCCTAAGTAATCTGGCTGGTAAACCTGATACAAACTATTCCCTGTAGTGAGTCACCAAAGGTTTAAAAAGGCATAAAATGCAAGTGCCACTCATTAGAATGGTTGATGGAACCTGGGTTCTCAGCGAAAAGCAAAAAGCTTATCTGTCTGCAGAACACCTAGAAAATACCTTCAAACCACCAACTGGACAAGCGGATAATGAATATCTAACACCTATAAGCAAAGTAGACGAAGCATCTGTGCTACCAGTTACTCTGAAAGAAGTCAAACAAAAAGTTAAAAACCTCAAAGATAAAAATAAGCCCCTGACACGACTTGATAACGGGGCAAATAATCGAAGCCCTCCCCGAAGAATCACTGAGAAAATTACAGCCCATAATCAATGCTATTTTTAGATTTATGTTCGGAAACAGTGTAAAGTAGCGGAAATCGACGTGTAGCGCTAAATGACAAAACGTCGTATAGGCCTATTTCTTTGTTAACAACAACATCAAAGATTTTCGAGAGACTTTCTCAAGAGATTAAAGCCAATTATAGAGAGCAGAAATGTTCTACCAGCAAACCAATTTGAGTTTCGAGAAAGGCACTCAACGATAGAACAGCTACATAGGATTACTGATACGGAGGCGCTGGAAAAAAGAAAGTTACTTCCAGGTGAGACAAAAAGGGGAATAATCAAAACTAAAGAAAATATTAGCAAGGGTTCCACAAGGTAGTGTTGTACCAAACAAATGATCTATCAAACATGCTAGAATAGGAACGTTTGCTGATGACACAGCTGTTATGACCACCGATGCTAGTATTGTTGAGTTCACAAGGAAACTTCAAAATGCTGTTAATATAGTGAATAACTGGACAAAAATGGAGAATAACACTTAACGAATCGAAATCAACACATACTCGTATCAACTTTACAGATAGGAAATTAGAATATATTCCAATTAGACTGAATTCGCAACAAAAAACCATATTCTGATAATATACATATATCAGAACTTTCTTATTGGATGAAACTCCGAACTGACAACGCACAACAAACTGCTGTTATATTATAAACTAATTATAAGACCTATCTGGACGTATGATATTCAGCTTTGGGGCTGCGCAAGGAAAACTACAGTGTGAAGATCATTCAAACATTTCAAAAAAAGTACTACGTAGAATTATGAATGCTCCTTGGCACATTAAAAATGACAATCTCCATCGAGACTTAAACATGGAATACGTCAGCGATGAAATACAAAAATTTGCAAGAAGTACATGCGACTGCAACACCATGACAAATAGGAGTTGCGGAACCTACTGGATCGCACCAATGGACCAAAGCGCCTAAAAAGAACAAAGCCTTTAGAATTAGTGGTTCCAGAGCCGATACAAATCTATGAAATCCTCAGAAAGCTCTCTGTAGGTGAATTAACCGAAACTTATTGTACCTGATCAAGAAGTTTTACCTCAATCGTTTACAGTCTTCCGGTCGCATTTCGCCATACCAGTATGATATCGAATTGAATTTCTACAGATTCCGCTTATATAATTTTTAGTTAATTATATTGGCCACGCTCACAAATTATTTTCGAATTTTGTTGAAAAAATTGCTTGGTCAACGAACCGAGAAACGATTAGAAAATTTTGTGTGATTAGCATTAGCATTATAATGAAGAACCGGTTTTTTTCGCTAATCTCTATGGTATATGGTGTTTTACCTGTAGTTTATCTCGATTTATATGTGCATTTGAAAAAATGAAAAAACCAATTTCTAGATTGATAATCGATGATGATGTAAAATTTAATCTAAATTTCCATATTTAAATTAAATCTTCATCATGTGATCTTATCTACTGTGTGTAGTTGTGTATGGGAACGTATGTAAATTTATTTTATTTCGTGATTGGATCTTCTATTTTTTCTACTCAACGAAATTTCAAGGTCTCATGATTCTCAGCTGATTTTTTGTTGTTGTTGTATTATTGCTTTGTTGTTACGTACAGTTCAACATTAATAAGCCCGATCTAGTGATGTATTCCGGTATGGCATCATTAAAAATTGTTCGTATTGATTCGACATCGTGTTAATCAAGTTTATTTTCCAGTTAATATGTGAATTACGTTCGGCAATACAATTAATTTGACATTTGGCCTTTTAGAATACTATCGAATATAGTTTTGCTGAAACTATTAAACCTTAACTATATTTGCACAAAAACCAAAACATTATAATTAAATGTAACTTTGGTAATTTTTTTTGGCGAATATTCGTAGGAATTCAAATTTTGTTTGTTATATTATGCGATTTTGGGCTTCTTCTGTTTCATAAAAATAAAACTCAACCATTGCAAATAAAATTAAGTGTCATTGTTCAATTTTTTAATGGCAAAAAAAAATATGTACTCGTATTTAATTGATTTGCGCTTTGATTGAGTTAAATTGTAAACTTTGTGGAATTAATGTATTTTTGCCAAATTTAAATAACCTTGAATGAGTTTAACATTCGCAGTCATTCTGTTTTCACGTTGTTTATAATTCAATATCCATCTGGTTCCATAAAGATGTATTCTTTATTTTGTTATTTCAATTACAATTACTAATGGTTTTTTTTTTGTTACAGGACATTGTGATTTATTATCGTCGAGAGCACGCTTATTAAGGATTAGATAACAATTATTATGGAATCATTACGTGATAATCCTATGTTAACAACTGCTTCAATGCCAATACCCTCTCGAGGACGCGTTGCAGCCGATTTTAGTGAGTTTGGTTTAATGATTGAACCGTCATCCTCATCGCCACAACTCTTTCAAGATTTGGGTATTCCATCAAATTCCGGAATGATGGATAATATAGGATATAATAGTAACCAACAGGGTACAAATAATAACTTAAATAATTCCCAAATATGGAATGATTTATCTTCTTCTATAATTACATTAAAATCAGAACCATTTCATATGGATGAGGATGATATATTTCAAGTTGATAAAAATGATTTGATTCAAGGTAAGAAGTCAGTGCCATAAGGTGCTTTACTATTTAGTTTTCTTTTGTTGTTGAAAAAATATTTACAAAAATCTATTTGCATAAATCATTATTATTTTTTTGGTAATTTTATATAATTGGATGTTAATAATACTTGAGATCAAAATAATTTGTATCTATCATCTATTTTTCAAATGCTTTTCGATTTAGATCAGATATGATTAGATCTCAATCAGGGTATGTTTAACAAATAATTAAAATTAAAAATTATGTCTGATTTTTTTATATCGATTTCAAAAAGATAAGAAACATTTTAACTCGATCCTAAATATTATTTGCGTCTTAAATCTAAGGAACCTAACATATATTTATTTTCTAGGGCCAACCCTTGCTGAACTGAATGATGACACATTGCTTGAAGATTTAAATATAGACGATTTAATAAATTTACCCAATGATAATTACATTTACACAAATCATAATAATTTACATCAACTTCAACCAGTTTTACTAAATGTATCGTTGCCACCACATCATTTTTTGCAACATCAAAATAATTTCCTCAATAATCAAAATGGTGGTATACAATCTGGTATAGCGTTTGGCCAAGATGTATTGTACGACGAACAAACAAACATATCGAATAATTCATTTGACATGTATCAAAATATAACAAGCACGCCGACAAAATCGCCTCTACTTAATTTAAATTCATTGGCTACGTTTTCACCGGGAAGCCACAACAGTTCAAGCTCCTCATTGTTATTGAATAATTCAATAACCCCACCACCAAACTCATTGCAGTCTTTATCTCCGCGGCAGCAGCAGCAGACAAACCATCAAAATCATTTCAAGAAACAATTAAATAGTAACGAAATAATGAAACACTTTAATCAGCATCAGTCATCACAAGCATTTTCAACTTTGCACAACCTTTTAAAGCAGGAATTTTCATCATCGCCTGAGCGATTAGTATTAGGACAATCAGTGCCATCTGCTGGTCCTTCCGGTTCACTAATGTCTGGAAATGCATTAAGTCCTGGCAGCGGAGGTGGTGGTGGTAATCTCAGTGGAAATGGAAGTCTTATACTAAATAATAGACGCCAACAATTAAATCAATTTCATGGTAATAGCAACGGAGGTGGTACTATAAATAGTAATCAAAATCCTTCAAGACTCTCCTCATCGGCCCCAACCCGCATAGGATTAGATCAAATATGGCAACGGCGAGAACCCAGACAACATTTATTATCAACAGGTAAATATAAAAAAATTTATTTGATTTATTTTATGTGAAAATATGCAATATGTGTGTTTTATTATGTACGACTAATAGGTAGTCTAGCTGAAGCAGGTTCTACATCATCTCTAAGTACCGGTGGAGTTTTAAGCCCAGAAGCTCAAGATTTTTCACACGACGAGGGATATTCTGATGATGACGACAGTGAACATTATGAAGATTATTCATCGGATGGTAAGTTGGAAGAAATAATTTTTGGAATGTTTTATTCATTATTTTGATCTCAATTAATCAACAATTTTCAAAATATTTTCCCAAAATATACGCAAGTCATGTTCATTCTATTCGAGTGTTCATTTAAACGTCATCATCAATTTTATAAATCATCTGCCTACCAAAATGCTCTCTCCAATAACATAATAAAATAGACTTTCCATCCACCATGGGCATCAGTATGCGATAGTTTAAATAATTGCGATTTCCTACTAGGCTCCCCTACTCACATATATCGGTTTAATTAATAATCCTTTTATTGATTATAAAATTATGTCATTTTAGAATAAAAATCAAATTCTTGTATTTAATTGAGTACAATTATTTTATTTTAGATTCGGATGAAGATACCCCACGAAATCATAATAATAATAATATACACGGTAGTAGTAAAAAGGAACGTTTCTTCTGGCAATATAACGTGCAAGCTAAAGGACCCAAAGGACAACGACTTGTTATAAAAAAACAAATGGAAGACCCACACATATTAAATGAAATTACAGATCCCGTTTTTAGTCCTCATTGTTCTGTGCGAGGAATAAAGGTAAAATTAATATTTACACGATTAATAATTAGTTCAAGTGTGCTAAATTATTATTTTTATTTTTATACAGCACAGTGGAAAGGCGCGCAAAGGTGATGGTAATGATTTAACTCCGAATCCCCGTAAACTACATAATATTGGTAAAGAATTAGATAAATTAGGTAGAATAATAAATGATATGACACCTGTAAGTGAATTACCATTTAATGTTCGGCCAAAAACACGAAAAGAAAAAAATAAACTAGCGTCCAGAGCTTGTCGTTTAAAAAAGAAAGCACAACACGAAGCAAATAAAATAAAATTACAGGGACTTGAAATTGAACACAGTAAGTTTCCGTAACCGTTAATTTCGTTACAAAAATTGTCGCTAATTATGATTTGTTTTAAATTTTTTAGAACGCATATTAAATGGTATTGGTCAAGTAAAAAATATTTTAATTAATAAATGTAATCAGCCAGTGTCGGATATGACGGGCGAAGAACTAAATGTACAATTAGAGAAAATAGTGAGATCGGCAACAAGTAAGTCCACAAGTAAATACAGTTTTTCATACTTAATTAATTACATATTATATAACATTATATTATAGAGGTAGTTGTAAATTGGTTTATTATACGGTTGAAATGTGCCTTCGGACAATTTATTTTATTCATTTTGTGGGTATTTTCGTTAATTCATTCTTCAGAGCGAATAGAAGGAATATAACATTGATCACGTGGCCTAAGAACATTCCAAACGAAATGTAATAAAATAACATAAATAGAATAAACAGAATACTTTTTCACCGCATCGATTTGTTTTTATTTTGGCAGCATTTACTTTTGTTGAGCCATAGATAATATACAAATATTATATATACATATATATATATATATATAATATTATGTTATTTTATTAAAAAAAAAGAAAAAAAATTAATTATTTGCACACGCACTATCACAGCTTGACGTTTCAAAACAGAATATTCATTTCATTCTACGTTTCGATGCAGTATAAGAAGAATGCGTTCCGAAAATTCTAAATTAATAAAAGAACAAACAGAATACACAGAATGATTAAAATTGCGTTTTATGTCAGTTTTGGAACGTTTCGAATATACAGAATGAATAAACGAAAACACGTATTGTCTATCTTGTAGATTGGACGAATAAAAGTGCCTGATAAGTTTTAGCATGGCGCGTTACAATTAAAGCGTCCGATTGTCACAAGAAACTGTTCGCTCCAATGCAATTCGTTTTTGCTGCCAGTCTTCCACCAAATTGGTTGCAAAAAGAATTAAATTTCATAAACAAATAAATGTCAATCCAAAGACCGTATGCCGTATTAAAAATGTAACTTCTGATCGGTGTGGTGTGTTCCTTTATAAAAGCAATCGAATTTACTCTACATTGTTTGTATCTGTAAACATCTTTCCAACAAGTTATTTAAGATGTATATATAATTCATGTACTTGCCTCCCTGCTTCACGACATTAACAGCGTTAAATATCAACTGACTATTAGGTCAAATCAATACAGGAATAAACCTTCAGTTTCTGAACTGAAAGTGAAACTTTCTGGATACAATGTTACAACAAACTATAAAAAACTCTCAGTGTAATTATTCAAAAGAAGATTTCAACCGAGAAATCAGCGAAAGCTGTTCTCGAATCAAACCAAATTCGTACACTTATTAACTCTGGCAGATGATCAGAATACACTACATCGAACAAAAAAAAAAATATATATATATTTTATGTTTTGTCAATAAATTCATATATTTTCTTTACAAAACATCTTTGGTATTTGATTTTTTTTTCTATTTATTAACTAATAATATTACATTAAAAAAAATATAAAAATCAATCCACTTAACAAAATTATAACAAAACGTAGTCAAAGCAAAAAACATACATAAAAAAAAACAGTTCTTAGTATTATTAATAATAAATATAATTTATAATTTGTGTGCCTTGGTCGCCCTCTGTAACACAGTGGGTAGAACGCTTGCTGTGTGTATAGAGGGTCTCGGGTTCGATTCCCGGTGGTAATGAAAGTTACGACTGGATACACATAATAATATAATTGATAAATATACATTGCCGGGTCATATACAGCAATAAATGCTAGTCGACCTAAGCAAAAAAAAAAAAAAAAAAAAAAAAAAAATGATTTCCTGTTCTTCCGATGTAATTTGTGCCACTCGTCGATTAATTTAGATTTTAAATCGTCTTTTGTTCTAATATCATGTAGTCGCACCCGTTTTCTCAAATTATTAAATTATTCCAAAGATGTTCGTTGGGGTTGAGATCTGACGATTGTGGAGGGCTCGGCAAAATGTATTTGACATTGCTGATCAACCAGTTTTTTACAAAGTGGGGGGATGCATGTTTAGCATCGTTGTACCCCATTGCATAACCCATAACATTTTTGGATCAGATGACCGCTATATGGCGTCAACAATGTACTGCAGTAAATAGTAAAAATATCATCCCTACCGTCAAAAACGGTAAAGGGAACGCCATAGAATGGGATGCAATAGGTACTGAGGGATTCCGGATGCTTGGTGTCTGTTGAGACTACCATGAATAAAGAACAATATTTGCAAATTTTACAGAATCATTTAAAAGCAGTGCGACAAAAATTGAAATATCTGGACATATTAGCTTGGTTGCAGATAACGATCCCAAACATACACCCCCCCCCCCCCCCACTTGGTAAAAAACTGGTTGATCACAATCGTCAGATCTCAACCCCATCGAACATCTTTTGAATAATTTGAAAAAACAGAGCCGTACATGATATTAGAACAAAAGACGATTTAAAATCTAAATTAATCGACGAGTGGCACCAGATTACGTCGGAAGAACAGGAAAACTGGTGCATTCAATGTAGAATCGCCTAACACAGGCCATAGCTCAGAAAGGGTGGCACAGAAATTATTACTTATATTTATTAGTAATAATACTAGGAACTGTATGTTTTTTTTGATGTATGTTTTTTCTTGACGACGTTTTGTTAAGTTAGTGAATTAATTTTTATATTTTTAAAGTTAATAAATAGAAAACAAATCAAATACTAAAGATGTTGTGTAAAGAAAATATATGAATTTATTGAAAAAAAAATAGGGGTCGATTTTTTCCAAAATGCTCCTCTCGCAAATGAAAATCGTAATATACTTAACCCTTCATTTTTTACTGGAAAAAAAAATTGGAACATGTAAATCGTGCATAAGGAGTATATTATACAATTTTATATTAGTGTGTGTAATTTTTCTGTGGTTGTATTTGTTTGTTTTCTGCGAATGTAGGCATCAAAAATTATGAATCGGTACAAATCGGTTCAGATTTTGGTGCTTATGTCCTTTCGTCGTCATACTTTTCTGTCATCTCGCCAAGTATTTGAGTGGTGAGTTAACACGTTCGCGGGAATGACTGCTATAACGGTCATACAGTTTTTTTCGATTTCTAACACGTTTGCGCAAACAACATTCATTTTTTAAGGAATAATTCGACATTTATTTTTCAATTCTCACAATACTTTTCTTTCTGCGACGAAATGTCATAACAATTATAAAAACACATTTGATAGTGTTTCGAGTAGCACACACATTTAAAAAGTGTGCCTCAATGTGTTAAGAAAAAAAATATTTTAACTACACATATTTTATTTTTTTTTTTCAATGCGATGCCGAATAAATGTTTTGTTTTCACAGAAACACAGAATTATAAATTATTTTAGAACCAAAATTAAATAAATTTAATTTTATTTAAAGCATATTTATTTGCATTTATGTTTATTTTTTTTTGATGTTGTGTATACGAAAAATGGTTCAAATATTTCCATACATACCTTCCCTTGTTTATGTTTGGATCATTTTACTTTATGAGTAATCCCAAACTTAAAATAGAGAAAAATGGCAATAAATTATTAAAAATAAAATCCATTATCAAGTTTTTAATGATGGTCTTACCGGATTAGAGTTAAATTTGACCAGTAGTTAAAAATTTCTGTCGAAATTGCTCCGTTCTCAAGTATGTATCCATTATAAACAAATAGAGAATTCTCTAGATATTTTGCCGTGTTTGCATAGGGAATTTGTTGAGAGTTCATTGCTACTGGTATCCAGTGGACCTTTATGTTGGTGAAGTTCGTGAACAGATTTTGTTTCATTAAGTTTTATTCGCCATCTCTTTATTCTAGTAGCTCTTTGTAATTTGCTTCTGCTTGTGGATTCATCTATGTTATCAGCGACTGCTAAGATGGTCGTATCATCCGCAAACGTTGCTATGTTAGTCTCCTCTATGGTTGGCAGGTCCGAGGTATATAGAAGATAAAAAATGGTTCCAGAACGCTACCTTGTGGTACTCCTGCTGATATTTTCTTTACTTCTGAGTATTTGCCATCTAATTTAACAAAAAAGTGTCGGTTAGATTATGTAAGATTTTAGAATTTCATAAAACTGCTTAGGTGTCTTTGTATTTTATATCCCATGCCTTTATGCTATACTATGTCAAAGACTTGTGCTTCATCCAAGAATATACTTAAACATTCTTGCTTATTTTCAAGTACATCTTCAAATATGTTTGTAATTCGGTGTACTTGTTCTATTGTTGAATGATTTTCCCTGAAGCCAATTGATGTGAAGGAATAAGATTTCTGTCTTCTATTGTTGGTTTGGAATATAAAGTACAAAGTTCCGAATTTCAAAGGGTCGAATGTCGAAGGGCCGATTTTTTTTTTCGTTTTTAGAAATATAATTTTTTAAATTTGTTGTTTTATGGAATATTTTGTAATTTTTTTTGTTATTAAACTTAAATGAATTTCTTATGAATTATGTAAATCGGCGCTTCGAACCATTTGGCCCTTTGACCCATTCGGCCCTTTGACCCATTCGGCCATTTGACTCATTCGGCCCTTTAACCCATTCGGCCATTTGACCCATTCGGCCCTTTGACCCATTCGGCCCTTTGACCCATTCGGCCCTTTGACCCATTCGGCCCTTTGACCCGTTCGGCCCTTTGACCCGTTCGGCCCTTTGACCCATTCGGCCCTTAAACCCATTCGGCCCTTTGACCCATTCGGCCCTTCGAAACATTCGATCCTTCGACATTCGGCCCTTCGACATTTGGCCCTTTGAAATTCGGCCTTTCGACATTCGGCCCAGTGAATTCATACCATTGGTTTGAGTCTTTCGAATTAAGGAAACCGGCCTGTCGAATTTTTATCATTTAGTGGTTTGTTGGGTTTAGGTATCATGATTACTTCTGCGACTTTTCATTGATTTGGAACTTGTTTAAGTCTGAATACTGCGTTAAATATTTGTGTTTACGTAGTCTTTTTTCAATAAGTGCTTTTATTATTTGTCCTGTAATTAAGAAATATTTTGGAAATTTCTTTGCATTTAGGTTAAGATTGATTTCCTCTTTTAATTATCCTTGTAATGTGACAGGAGATAAATTGTAGTCATCCACTTTATTTGCCTTTAAAGTCTAGTTAGAGGCTGAAACTTGTTCTCGAGATGCGTGGCAAACAACGAAGCTTTATGCTTTGCACTTATAGCCCATGTTCCATCTTCATTTTTAACTGGTGGAATTTGAAGTTTAGGTTGTTTTAAATGTCGTTTGATTTCTTTAAATAGCAACTTTAGTTTATTGGACAAAAAATTTAAAGTTGTTTTATATTGGGCGCTCGACTTATTTGCCAGGCCTTTCATGCTTTTCGTTTTGCTGCAACCAGTTCCCTACCTTCCTGACGCTAATCTTCTTTGTTGTTATTTATATATACTTTTAAGGTGACTACTTGCATAATTTCCTCTTTAATTTTAAGACCTGTAAAGTGCTTGATGTTTTGAATGTGTTGCATTCCAGGATACTATTCTTAATGTTTTAGTTGTGATTGTTTGCATCATTCTAATAGAGAATGGATGTCATTTCATTTAGAGAGTCTTGCTTATTTAACCTGTTAAAGCTTCCATTCTTCTTAGTATCTTTTAGTCTTTAGTTGTATCTTCGTGTCCTTCGAAATAATTGGTTTGCGAGATCCTCAACAATTTCAACTTTTGCGCAGGTTGGGTGAATACCTCTAACCACAACTTCGATTGGAATTTAGCTTTGTGACCGAAGCTCTTTAGGTTTCAGACTCTGCAACATTAATTTTGAGATGGCATTGTTTAGAGATACAAGTTTGTACTCAGCTACCGTAACTGATTTCATAATTGATTGTATAATGGAGTAATTTGATTTTCCAACGATATTTATTGGTGGAGGTGATTTAAAATAGAAGTTTTATACCACGCGTATTTATCTCTTTTGGTTTAGTTGGTTGTTCTAGAGCTAGTTCTTTCTTGATGATTAACTCGTTTCTAGAGACCTCTTTTGAAGCTGATGGTAATTTTTTTGCCATTGCTAGTGAGTGTTGAGCTTTCGTTTTCACACCTGGTCTTTTATTCCGGTTCAACACCCAATTTGTTTCTCGTTCTAATACCTTTTCAACCTATGGAATGGATTAATCATCGATTGCGGGGTACGAGCCGTTCCAATTGTTGCACCTGTTTCAACTGCTTTTTTGAGATCTTCATTCTCTTTCTTTAAAATTGTAAATCCTTTCAATTTAATTGTAAATTTTTTTATTCCTCTTAATTCTCACGGAGTTTGGCGTTTTCTTTCTAGTACTGAAATAAATTTCCAGTTGAAGATCTCGGTGATCATGATAATCTGGAGCTTATTAGATAGATTTACTTTAAAAGAGATGAGATGGACTTGGAGATAGATTTACTTTAAAATTCCATGTGTTGAAATGGGACGATCTAATTTATTAATTTTCAAATAATCTGCGCGAAATTACAATGAGAACAAAATATGTATTATTTATCGAACTTTTCGTCGATTACGTATGTTTTTTTTTATTTAATTTTTGCAATCTGCTTTGGGGCCAAGCACTCCCAACTGTTTCGTGGTTCGCTTTGCACGTCCTACCTTACGCATTGCCTGCCAAATCGGGGACGTACGGCTATGGGCCCGATTTATGTAGTACCATCTGCACATTGCTTAGCTCCATGCCAGCCTATAGTACTGGAAGTTGGCCCGGCCCATGAGTTGTGCACTCCGACAGGGAGTCATATTTGTGTTCATTTCGCACGCCAATCCAAACGCCAAAGATTTAACCACTGTGTCGTTTGGTCGGTGGTTACTTCTGTGCTGCTGTATGGTAAAAGCTTAAGTATGAAGAGTTTCAACTTGACCAATGGGCTACACAGAGGCCGAATTTTTGTTGAAAAACATTTTTTTTTTGAATTTTTGACTTGTAGATGGTAAATGTGTAAGAGAATCACAAAAATCAGTTTCGAACGGAGTTCATATCATTAAAAAATCAAAAACCAACAAATATTTTCAAAATTTTATTTCATCTATTTATTACGTATGTCTTAATTACTCAACACATAGAAATTTATTTATTTCACTTTTAAGGTTTTTGAGATAACCGTAGATTTGTCAGAAAATATCTAAAGAGAGGCAGAAAAAATTTGCGTTCCCTTGTAATAAAAATTATAAAACAATTTAAAAAAATAATTAGTATTTCGTGGGGAAAGCTCGATTCTTTATGACTTCTCTTAACAATTTTGGTATCGAATTGAAGAGCTTCGCTGTCTCCTCTGCACTGGTCTTCTCCCACTCCTCTTTAAAAAAAGTTTTCAACATTTCTTTGTTTGTTATTCGGTGTTCTCGAATTCTCCTGTGTAGTGAATTCCATAAGTACTCGATAGGGTTTAGGTCTGGATATTGTGGCGTGTATGTAGCTATTTTGGAGCATGATAAAGTAATCAGAGCCTAACAACCTGGGCTGTATGCTTTGGATCTTTGTCATTTTGAAAGCAAAAATCTGTACCAAGTTTTATAGCACTTTCCTTCAAATTATTTTTTAATATGTCGAATATTATTTATTCATCGTCGATTCAATAAACTTCATATTCCCAACGCCATTACTCGCCATACACGCCCACATCAATACGTCACCACCACCATGTTTTACAGTGGGTACCAAGTTTTCTTTTTGGAGTGCTATTCCCGACTTTTGCCATACCAATTTGCGCCCATTTATGCCAAAAATGCAGAATTTTTTTTCGTCAGAGAAGAGAACATTCTTCAAAAACTATTGCCTTATCTATGTGCTGCTTGGCAAAGGCAATGCGCTTTTGTCGGTTAACTTATGATATAAATGGTTTCTTCCGAGTCGTCCATGGTATCCAGGTTTTTGAGGATTTTTATCGCAGTATCAGAACAAATAATTTTTCGTTTATTTCATTTGCTAATCGGGGTGCAGTCTGTCGTGATTTTTTTTCTTAATAATGACACGATATGTCGTCTTTCTCTGCAAGACAATTTTCATGGACAGCCGGAACGAGGCTTGGAGGTGAATTCTGGTGTCAGTTTAAAATTATTAATAACCCTTTGTACTGGCGAAGATTATCTTTCCACTATTTTCGCTATTTCTCTGTAGCCTATCTTTCCATATTTTTACTATGATTTTGAGCCACACTAATTTATTTTCTTTAATTTTCCATGGCAAGAAAAAATTGGATTTATGAAATATAAAAAAAAACTATTTGACCACCTGACAGAATAACAAGAACTGAATGATAAATGCGAAATATCATATAACAACGCATCCCCAATACAATTCCTTTTTCCCTTTTCCTTACAGCAAAGTTATGTAGAAAAATGTAAAAGAGAAATAAATAAATTTATTTGTGTTGAGTAATTAATGGCAAATTCTTTAGAAGAAATGAAATGAGATCAATTATTTTGTGTTCCAAAGAACACGAAAAGAAAAAAATGGTTTGTTTACATTTGTTTAAAGGGAAATCAAAACAAACAACAACAACAAAAATTACAACGTAACAAAAAAAAAATCACTTAATTACACCAAATTCACTTTAAATTACACAAAAACTAATATTATCTATAATATTTAATTTAAATAAAAACATAGTAACACACGTTAAAATATAAGCACCAAATTATAATGCCGATAATGAAAATGGCGCGTCTTTTGTTTCTTTGTTTTTGACATTGACATTTTTCTTTTTTTTTGATCAGAAAACAAATCCTTCAAAAAATTGTGATTTTGAAATTTAATCAGAGATCAAAAAAAAAAAATCAATTATTTTGCTTCTAAAGAACATGAAAATGTATTTCTGATCAAAAATTTTTGATCATAATCATTTTTTTTTGATCATTTTTCTTCAA
The DNA here is from genome assembly GCA_932526605.1 of Nephrotoma flavescens. Classification (NCBI taxonomy): domain Eukaryota; kingdom Metazoa; phylum Arthropoda; class Insecta; order Diptera; family Tipulidae; genus Nephrotoma; species Nephrotoma flavescens. Next base: position 13,456,028 of record OW052221.1, read on the forward strand.
AAGAATTTGACATGAGAAATACGTAATAAAAAGGTGAAACAAAATTTTGAAAATTTTTGTTGGTTTTCAATTTTTTAATGATATAAGCTTATAGGTAGCAGGTGAACGCAGACTTTTTCTAGCAAGTGTATATAGAACGATACCATGCAGTTGTACTACTAGCGAATTACTGTGTAGCGTACGAAATTCGATCTTTTCATATTTTCCATCTATATTCTATTCACACAACTAACTTTCGGTGTTTACGTTTTTCGATTGTAAATGTATTGATTTTTTTTTTTTTGTCAAATATCGTCATTTCCTCTTAAATTTTTTAATATTTTACAATTTTAACATTATTTGCTTACATTATTACTTGGCGAAATACACTAACACTTATAAGTGTAAGTTTAATTTTTAGGCGTTTTCCTCAAATGGTTTTTAAAATATTTCCCAAAAACGAAAAAGATCCTATGGAAGCTACCATTTACGGTGGACCGATTTCGGCCAGTACTAGTATGCCCCAATTTATGGAAAAGCTTAAGTATGAAGCTAAGAACCAACAATATTTAGTATGCACGACACCGCAGACACAGCCACACACAAAGTTGCTTAAAATCTACTTTTTGTTACTTCGGCGATATAGCGAAGATAAATCGGCAAAATTCCAAGGCCAACAAAAAAAAAGTAATAAGAGATATGTTATGTAACGGCATAATGGTAAGGAATTTTTTAAACGTATAAAACGTATTTAGATTACATTTTTGTACTCTAAAAACCTTTTATATTACGTTGCGTGTAGAAGTGGAGGGAAACGCTGCAATCTCCCGTATGAGCTACCTAAGCCATTAATTTGTAGCGGTTCCACTAGTTCTAAAATTGCCCGCAATTCTGAACACAATTATATCCGGTGAGCGACATCGCAAAGGTGTTCTAATTCTTTGTTTGCTATAGTTTTTAAAATTTTATATTTATGAATAGTATTAAGTATTATTTCTAATTTCAATTATTTGTTTTTATTTTTAGAATTAAAAGTAGCTGGCAATTCTACAGAATTTGTTAATAAAATTCTAGAAAAAGTAAGAGGAGGCGTTCCTAGTGGTGGCCTTGAGGAATATTGAGTCAGTGACCTAATGGAAATAAAATTATGTCTAGAAATTTTCTTTGTCAAATAGAAAGAAAAATTTCATCTAGCGAATACTAATATTTTCATATAATTAAAAATTAAAGTATAAAATATTATATTTAAAATTTTACCAAAAAATCGAAGAAAATTTACTTATGTTTTTAGTGTTTAGGATTTTAAAAAAGTTTGCAGATCAATGAAATTTAAAAGACATATTTTTGGAGTTTATATTGTGTACATATTATATATTATTTATTTTTGGGAATTGAGTTTTAAGTTTGTGTTTTTTATTTTATAGTTTACAAGTCAAAAATGAAGGCGCATAATTTTTCAGAATCAACTAATCGAAATTGTTTTTATTTCAATTACTGCTGTATCATAACTGATACCCGGATTAATCCGAATTAGTTAAAAATTTTCCATAAAAATTATGATTCGATATTTCCAATAAATACATCTAATGTAATTAAAAAAAAAAAAATTGCATTTTTCCGTAAACACAAAAATTTGGCAACTATTCAAAACACAAGGTGGAACATTTTTTTTAATCGTTGTTAGATATAAAAACATTTTATTGGTTTTGTTGATTCTTCAGAAATTTTATTTTATAGACCGGCTACTCGTGCGCCTTGAGGTCGGTTCTATTTTTGTTACGAGCAAGTACCTTATTAATAAACAAAAGAAATAAATATTTACATTATATTATATTCATATTATATATTTTAACAAAAAGAGAAAAATATATCTATCTATATATATTTGTCAAACATATTTTTAACGTATAATTATTTTATGACTCTGAATATTTAACAATTATATTTTTTATATATTAATATATTTAAATTAAAACAAAAATGAGCATATTTTTGCATATACATATGTATAATATATATCTACACCTACATAAAAAAAATTATGTTTTATTATGTTTAAAACTGAAAAGAAAATATAAAGGATGTTTTGAAATAAAAAAGGAAAGTGAGAATTAACAAAGTAAGATGATTTAATTAAAATTAATGAATAGGGTTACCAATTTATTTTCTATCTTTTATTATTACTCTGTGTATATTGTGTATATATTTGTTTGATCATTATAAATATATTTTTTTTTTACAATTAAATAGTTTTTAAGTTGGTTTTTAATCCAAACAAATGGGATACGTCTTTTTGTTATTTTTCTGTTATAAAATTAATATTAATTAATTATATATGTGTATAAATTTAACAAAAATAATTTTGTTTTGCAAAATGAAATATTGAAATAGAAGTTCCTATAATTGAAAACAATATAACGTTTAATAAGAATAATATTTTAATCTATTTTTTTTTGTTTATTCAAATTCCATTTTTTAATTATTTCATTATTCGTATATTATTTATTGGCAGCTGTTGAACACAATTTAAGGCCTATCTCTATATAATTAATAATAGTAATAGTTTTCTGGGTGTCTTATAAACAGACTGGAAATAGCCACATTCTCATTCTTCCGGCACAATTGGTTATAAATTTTAACAAATATTTGTTGTTACTGTTTGTGAACTAATAAATATCTACAATTAATGACGTCCGCACGGTGTCATTAGTTGTCCTTACAAAACCCATAAAAATAATATTTTTATTATCCATAAATACTAAAAAAAAAACAATAATACAAGATAAAATATAAAAAATGCTTTATTATATTCCTTTCTGTGATTTTTAATTTATATACATATACTTACATATATTATACATAATATATGTGTTATATACAATTTTTCAATATTATAATATTTTGTTTTTTATTTTGTTATCATTTTTTTATGTTTTAAGTATTTTTTTTTTTTTTATTAATTTTTTAAATAATACGTAAAGTTCTAGAATTATAACAAATTAAAAATATATAATTATATAGTAATGTGATATATTAATTACAAAATATAAAGTATATTTATTTTTATTTAAACAAGAAAAAAAATCTCGTTATATTAAATACGGCGGGTCGGTAATGCAGTTTTTTAAATATTATCTTACTATTAAGTTTGTTTTACAGATGATTGAACGAGATTTAATTATATTTTTAATATATACAAATATAAAGTTACTGTGTCTTACATGTTCAAACTAATATAACAAAACAAAAAATAAATTAATTATAAGCTAAATAATATATACATATATTTAAACTAAATATAAATATTATTATTTTTTAACTACGAAAAAGTCTTATAAATATACCATGTGATTTTTTTAAAAGAGAAAAATAATGTTAATTTTGGCCATAATCATTTTAATATTTTTTTTGTCATTGAATTCAAATTTTTGCCAAAATTCAAAACAATATTATTTTTTGTTGCGGAGACATAAAAAATAAAACGAAAGATATAAATGAAATAAAAAAGCTTGTCGATTCTACCTCAAAATTTTATCAAATTTAAAAACAGAACTTTATGTACAATGAAAGTAATGAGAAAATCTAGTGATAAATAAAGCTAGACATTTTATTTTTTTTATGTTTAATTTTTAAAAATAATATTAAAATAAATAATAATATGGAAACTATGTTAGAATATCATTTAATAATAATTGTAATAAGGAAAATTAATAATTTAATGAAATAAATCAAACAGCTACAAAAAAGTGGAAATATAGCTGTGCTTTTGAAGAAAACTAAAAATTAAATTGTTTTTGATATATCCGGTAGAAGGATTTTCGATGTCATCCACATTTATTATTTACCTAGGTATATAAACTAAGGCCAAACAAAATCATGTTTTCCTCAATGTGATATTGATAAGACAACATCAATATTAAAAATTTCCACTGGGTAGTTTATTAGGAAAACATTTAAAACTAGATGAAAGCGACATGTGTAGGCCATTTGAGTCAAAACAATTTTTGTTTTCACATATTATTTTGCAAACCGATACATATGACATGTTTATTGTTATCAAAAAGTGACCTTAATTCAAAGACTGCATTGTTTTTTTTTGTTTTAAATATTTGTAATGTAGACTGATTTTAAGTTACTTTTTAACAACAATAAATCATTGTTTATATAATAAGGTATCTGCATGTTGATTTACGTAAGTAACTGTATAATAGAGTAGAGGTTAATTTCAGGTTGAGCAAATGATGCACATCAAAACGGAAATAATTATTTGGCGTAATTTTAACGACTGCTTAATCTTAAGATAAGTACATAATTGGCATTTTCTTTCTTAAATAATTTATTTATTTTATTTTTTAGTGAATTGGGGGAAATAAACAAAGAAATGATTGTTGTTGCATTTATTGAATGTATACCGATGCTGACAGAATAGAGATGCAAGTATGCTACAAATTTACTTTATTTACTAATTTATATTTATATACAAATTTATATTTATATTCCTTTGTATATATTCCTTCAGTATATGAAACGAAAAAAGATACCCATTCTGGATTGGGCTGGTAATTCGCCAGATCTAAACCCGATTGAAAATGTTTGGGATGTATTAAAACAGAACTTGTCGAAAAAAGTCATCACGGCTTAAGTCAAAGTTGATTGAGGAAATTAAAAATTTTTGTTACAAGGGCCCCTTCATAAGTAGGTCATAAATAGATCAACAGTATGCCGCGTCGGATTTCAGTTTTGCTTAAAAATAAAGGGAGATGGACACAATATTAGCCGGTTTAATTTTTTTATAGTACAAAGGTTAATAAATTCATTTTAATGAATTAAGGTAAACAACATGCTTTTTTAACCAAATTTTCGCTGAATACTTAATTTTTGAAAAGTTCATATTAATTGTACTGTAAGATTAGGAATGATATTGTTTGTTAATATTCGCTGATACAAATAACGTTATTCTGTTATTTGTTTTGTAGTCGTGCGCACCCCTTGCGAGGTTTTGTCCAATGTTAATAATCTTCAAGGCTTAGTGCAACCTTCGATTCCTATTTTCGCATTCTTTACAAGACATTTTATAGACATTTATTGAAAGATATTCAGTTATTTATTAATTCTCTTATCTATAAACAACCGAACAAATATCATCCTTTTCTTGTATTTTTTGTTTACATAGTTTTATTTTAGGAAATTAAATACATTTATGCTACTATTATGGTTCTCACTTCATCGAGCGACTCACTCCACCAATCAATCCAATCCGTGTGAGTTAGATTTTTGTATGGTTCTCGTTTTTATTTTGGTGGCATGTGTTTGTTTATTATGACAATTTCCATTAGCTGTTAAGTTGGTAATATTGTAATTTTTACATACATTTTTCACAATATTGACATTTCGTGTATTTTTCATTAGAAATTCTTATTTTGTGCCTAGACATATTTTTTTATTATGCAATAATTTTATAAAATGAAATCCTATATAAAAATTATTATGAAAAAAATCGTTTTTTTCACATCCACCAGTATATTGTTGGTGAGTATATTTGACACTACTAGAGCCACCTCACCGCAAGAAGTATAATATCAAATATTTCAAAATGGCGAGTTCAAGTCACTATTATGACGTATTTCTTGGTGAGTTGAGGTTAATTGAGTACTGTAATGGGCATTAATTGTATTGGGGGTACAAATTAATTACTCAAAGTATTGCCAGTCGTTAACTACGACTTTTTCTCATCTTTCAGGCAGCATACGGATTCCTCGTCGAAAAAATTCCTAGTATTTTGGGGCGATCCAAGAATCGACCCCATTTTCGGCGTGAGTGCTGCTCGGTTAGGCCATGAGTCATCGACCGGAACAAGTGGTAGCCGGAAGGTGCAATGTCTGGTGAACACGGTGGGTGGGGTAGGACATCCCATTGAAGTGCCTCCAAAGTTTCCTTGACGACTATTTCAACATGTGGCAGACTGTTATCGTGCTGAAAAATCACTTTGGCATATTGTGGGTTTCGTAAGGCTTCAGTAGCTTCTAGTAGATCGCTTCACACTGGTCTCACCAGATGCACAGCATTAGCTTTTTGCCATGAACATTCGGATTGACGGTTGAAGTTGATGCATGACCCCAACGAATTCATTGTTTGTCCCCCATCACGACTCGATGCAAAAAACCCTTCCGATTTTGACTTTTGAGGAACCCAATTTTCTTGTTTTTGCACGATATCCATGGTCTTGAGACGATTTTGTATCGCTTGTTGAATCTTGGTCCAATGACGCCTCCAACTCAACGTCTTCAAACTTTACTGGTCTCCCTTCGCGTTGTTTGTCACTAGTGTCAAAATCGCCATTTTTAAAACTGAAGCAGTACTCACATGTTTTTATTGATGGAGCATGTTCACCATATGCTTCAATGAAATGGAAATGATGACGCTTTAACATGAATTGTAGTTACAAGAGGGTCCGATGGGATTTAATACTAGTGACGCCATCTTTTGTAAATCCCTCAAAATTTATTTGTACCCCCAATATAATTACCGAAAAAATTCGATGATATGCCTTAACCAGCGAACACTTAAGAGCTTAATATGCACGCTGTTTGTACTATTTCGCTTAGTGGTACAATAACCAAAATTGTATAGGTTCTCGTCACAAATAAACAACTGATATCTAAAATTTTGGCGGTCGTGCCGCTTCCTTAAGTGATCCAAACGGAGCACGACTTAAGCTTTAAAGTTTTCTTTGGTTGAGGCTTAATAAGGTCTTGAAATTTTACCAAAATAAACACAAAAAATGAAATTGCAAGTTTGCCAACGTTCCCTCTAATTATTCAAAATCAACTGCATTGTGGGCAAGTATTTTAAATTTAGCAAATTTCGAGCAAAACTTAACAAAATTACAATACAATAATTTTTACATAAACTTTTATTTAAAAATAAATTAAAAAAAACTTTAATGCGTGAATTTCAAAGTGAAACAAATTTATTTAGTAAAATTAACACGAGATAAAAATATAAATCCTTTAATTGTTAGAGAGAAACAAAAAAATTGTTCAGTAAAATTTACTAGCAAATAATAGAATAAGTGGGGAAAATGTTGCCATAAAAAGTATGAAACTCAATACTTTTTATGGCAACATTTTCGATACACCTTCAAACAATTGTATGCGATAAGGAATATTTTTCGCACACACGACAATTTTATGGTTGGAAAAGTATTATAGTGAAATGTCGAGAAAAAATGGAACTCGCTATTAGTTTTTGTGCCGCTAGATACAACACGTTCAGAAAGGGGGTAGGGTAACATAAATTTTTGAAAATTTTATGTTTCGTTAAAATGGTTTATTTTCATTTTTTTAGTTATGTTGCCCCCAATCTGTCACTATTTTGACTATTAATTTTGTTATAAAAAACAAACAAAAGTTGCTGTCTTTATCGCTCTAACGTAATTTAAATATACTATTCTCTTTCGATTTCAAAGTATATTTTACTGAAAAAAATTTGTTTCACTGTGGAATCCACGTATAAATCAGGATAAAGTTGCCATAAAAAGTATTAAACTCAATACTTTTTATGGCAACATTTTTAACACACTTTCAAAAAATAGTATGTGATGAGAAATATTTTTCGTACACTACGCCAATTTTATGGTTGAAAAAATATTACTGTAAAATGTCAAGAGAAAAATGAAAAGTGGTATTAGTTTTTTGTGCCACTACGTTCAAATTTTTGAAAATTTTCTATTTTGTTAAACTTGTTTATTTTCAAATTTTTTAGTTATGTTGCCCCCTATCTGTCACTATTTTGACTATAAACTATGCTATAAAAAATAAACAAAAGTTGCTGTCTTTGTCGCTCTAACGTAATTTAAATATACTCTTCTCTTTTCGGTTTCCCATTATTTTTTACTGGAAAAATTTGTTTCACTGTGGAATCCACGCATTGCAATATAATTTCCGATTTTTCCCTTTTATAAAAATCACTGTCAGCTTTTGCTTCAATACATATTTTACAAAGTACATCACTTGTTTCAATTTGATAACTAGAAATTTCATATAATATAACTTTTTGTTTAATTGATAACGACAGGACTTCTGTTTTAACGAGTTAATTTAACCATTCTACTCTAAATTTTTAAGCCGTGTTGTTTGTTCGGGGGTCTGTTATTCGGGCGTCCCGGGTTCGATTGCTGGTGGTAACAAGTAAAGAACTTGCGTCGAGGTGTTTTTTAACGGGTCATATCTTACTTATATGCTTGTCCATTTTCAGATTTTCAAGCCATAGTAGTTACAGCTTCGTCCTTAATAATATTTTTGTGGAGCTTGAGCTTACATCTAATTATTGTTTTGTCATTACAGTAAATGGAGTAAATTTTTTATAAATTGTTTAAAAAAAATCACATCATATATGTAAAAAAAAATTAAACTGCGTGGGTTTTTTTTAAAATTTTGTAACTAACAAACAAATTTTTAAATTTTGTAACTAACACGAAAAAAATGTTAGCAATATTGCAAATGGGCGGACTAAAAATTATGATGGGCAAAATACAATTTAAATCTGGGCGGCCGCCCATGTGCCCAGCTTAGTGGGAACGTTGTTTGCAACCCCGGAAAAAGTATATTTGTTTTTCGTAGCGCTTCTAACGGATTTCCCAATTGACGCCTGTTAAAGTTGGGAATGTGACATCTAGTACATTCCGTTAGAAACCGTATTTTTCTTCGTTTCTTTCATATAGATAATGTATAATGCATAATAGATAATGTATAAACATACACATTATCTATTACGACTAGTTGGCCTTGAAAAATCCAAAAATCTTGTGTGGATTGTCCCATTCCACACGAGATATTTGATTTTTTGATTATTTTTTCAAGGCTAACTAAGTATGTAGTCATAATAGATAACGTATATATGTATGTGTGATTTATTTTGTTTTGTTCTGCTCTCTCGAAAATAAAATTTGTACTAAAATGAGTCAAAAATGTCCTTGAAATATTTTTTATTACATTTATGTTTGCGTTAGTGTGGTTGCACCGAAAATTTGTTTAAGTTGCAATTAAAACCGGTATCATAGGTAAACGGGGAAAGAAACGAAGACAAATACGGTTTCTGTGTAACCCCGTGTGCCATCAGTCATTGATCCTTTTTTCCAAGAAATTTTAGCACGGCATACTTTATGAAAATTAAAAATTAACATACAAAAATATACCCAATAAGTTTAATTTCTTTGCCGTCAGATCCACTTGTAGTTGTCTATAGAGCATAAAAATTTTGTGTTTTTAATAAGAACGAATCTTTGAACGTTCTTCATGATCTGTCAACTTCAAAACATCAGTCAAGTTCAACATTTTTATCATGGTGAACTTCCCGAACGAGTAACGTTTGGAAATTATTAACAATTACTATCGCAATTCTGAGTCGGTGGTCACAACTTTAGGAGCGCTTACTCCGATTTTCGGTCCTAATAACCGTCCCACCTCCCACCAGACAGGCTGTGCGTGCTATAGTGGATAAATTCGGGTCAAAATATTCGTTTATAGAATTAAATTATATAGAAAGAGTGTGAGCAACTCTCAAGTGTCACAAATTCGGAGGGTAAAAGAGAAAGCGAATAAAAAAAAGAGGGCCGTAACTAGCATTTTTGTCGGCCGAATGCAATGAAGTTAGGAAGTTAAAATTAAAAACCATTTAAATTTTTTTACATTTTTATTCCTATTATATAAGTACCTACATTAATTGATAAATTTTTATATATATATAATATTACGTAGATAATAAATAGTAATTATAAAACAACTACGCTTATTTATTTCACATGCCTTTTAAATGTGAAATCGAAACAAAGCGGTTTGTTTGTGTTAATGTACAGGACCTTTGGTTACAAAAATAATTTCACCGGATGTCGTAGTGTTTTTCTATGATAGAATGAGCTACTAAATTAACGTGTTCTTGGGAGTGATTATATTGACCTTCACCATTTAAAAATATTTACACTAATTAGATTGTTAAGAACGTGATAACTTATTTTTTTAAACAATTTTAAATTAGATTGTAGTTGCGTTTTTGTAGTCCTCAATAGCCAATTCCCGTTTTAATACTGCTTCGGAGTATTTACAAATTTTTAATACTGACGATGTTAAAGTAAAGTTGATAGTATAAATGGTTTATTGGTTTAGCCGCAACAAATACATTTTTCTGTCCATTGGGATAAATTATTGAAATATCAAAGTTATAATTTTAATAAATTTTCTTCTGCTCCTGTATCTCAACCGAGAACCACGTTGTTTTAATTCTTCCTGCTCGACTTGAGAAAAGCATAATTTAAATACTTTCAACAGACGGCGAAGGAGTTAATTTAAATAATAGGGGTGGAGACCACCCCTATTATTTAAATTGATTAACGATTTATAAGAATTACATTGTTGTATTAATTTACAACAGTCCGCACAATTTAATTTTCTAAATAAATATCTGTATAAATATCTGTGTATTCAATAACATTAATTGAAAATTTACTTAATATAATTGGGTATCCAAAAAAATCCTCGTCATACACATTACGTTCGTCTATGAAATTTGGGGCTTATAAGTTGTAATAAATTCGAGTCAAAATATTCACTATTAGATGTTCCAGTGCGAGTGAGACAACACAAATATCGCAGCCGTAAGTGCTTCAGTTCAAAATTAGCCAATTCAGTAGATTCCAGGCCGATCACCGAAATTTGTAGTCGCTCAAACCACATTGTGGCGAAGTTTACGCATAGATCTTGGCTTGCACCATTACAAGTTCAAATTAATTCGCGAGCTGAAGCCTGTTGATCATTCGAAGTGCCGATACCTCTCCGATTTGGCTCTGCTAAAGTTTGAAAAAAGTCCTGAATTCATCGACAAATCATCTTCTGCGATGAAGCTCATTTTTCAATAAGCTTCTTATTTGCTTGTTTGTCAATAAGCACAATATGCGTTATTGGACAGCAACAAATCCACATGTGCTTCCACATGCCGGAGGTGGGATCGGATCATATGTTTCCGTCGATGAAAGTGTTTGCCATGTTACGATGAATGGAGTTCGTTATCGTGTCATGTTGGAAGACTATTTCTGGCCAGAATTGGATGCACTTGGCATCAGTGATATATGGTTGCCACACAGCTGGTCAAACAATCTTTTGTATTGGAAGTTCGGTGATCGGTGTATTCTCCAGAAATAATCCGGTCGAATGGCCACCTCGCTCATGCAATTTAATGCCTTTGAATGGGGTTACATTAAGTCGTTGGTTTATGCCATCAACGTTAGAGGAGCTCAGGGACAATATCGAAATTGCCAACGTTCCGGCGGGTATGTGTGAAAGAGTGGTGGAAATTGGCTCCAAAGAATCGATCCCAAACGTGGTCGAGGTGGTCATATGAACGAGATCGAATTCCATAATTAAATGTAACATGTGTACTGGACCTGGAATATAAATTTCAGTCCAATATTTCATTTATTCTGTGTTTTATTTAAATACAAAATTGTTATGTCTGGTTAGTATCACACAATGTATAATTATAGTTTAAAAAATAAATTACATAAAATTTTTTAAAACACTATATGTTTCTTAAAAATTGTATTTAAAATTAAAACTTATAAAATTTATAACATTAAATTAACAACATCATGTGCAAATTTATTTTAAATGGTTTTACTTGCAATAAAATTGTACAACTTGGACACTTTTGAGTTTTGACGTTTTGGTTTGTAATTGAAATGGGATGCAATAATACGAGTATTATTTTTCTCGTTTTCTAATAAACATCACATAATTTGGGGCTTATTATAAGTTGTAATATAAAAAATAAATAGTGAAATAAAATTAGAGTTTTGTGTAAATAAAATATTTTGTATTTTTGTGTGGCCGACAAAATTGTTAGGATCGAAAATATAATTCAACCACCGAGTGATTTCTTGTGGTGTGATAGTACCCAGGCGTTTTGCACCTTCAACCTCTTAACTTTAAATTTATTGATTTTATAATTAGATATAAATTAATTGTATTTTGTAAATATGTAATTGGAAATTGCATAGGCGTCTGAATGGAATAGGCGAGTCTGAAGGGATCATTGGGATCCGTGGCAGGAGAACAACTTCACCTTGAAACTTGCCGTTCAAACTAGTAACTTCAAGAACATTGCCCATGATTTTTTTTATGACCAATCGCGTTCCATTGCAAAGCTGTGGTGCATTTAAATTCCGAAGTAAAATAATTAGCGAACCAATTTCATTCCCGGTAAATCCAATGAATTCAAGAATTCAACAGGGTAGTTGGCTGCTTCGTTAGGATCGGCAACAGTGTCGATCGATTTGAACAACATGGGTTGTTTAATATAGCTTACTCTTCTATAAAAAGGAGATATTGAATGTTTCATTGTGGTTTTCAACCATAGTTCCCGATGTTTACCAATAATTTTTTTCAGTGTATAGCTTACCTTCCCACAAATTGTTTATTTTTCCTGTTTAATTTTACAACGATTAATTATTGTCCCAAAAACGGTTATTTGGAAAATTATCAAAAAAATTTTAGTCAAGCACTCAATACTATATGTACTGAAATGTGCATGAAATTTCGAAAAATTCAAACACACACACGAAATTTTATTAAAATTAGATAAACACGTACAGAAGAATTATATATATAAAGATTGGAAGTAGCGAGAGTGTGGTGAAATTTTGGGGTTAAATGTTCGGATATGAGAGAAATCTAAACAAAATAAAAAATAGAAATTAGTCAAAAAACAAAATAAAATTTTCCTAGAACCCGAATGCAGTGCCACCTACCGGGTCCAATTGTAAATCTAAACCATCCAGGGACCCATATTTATTTGAATATACATTTCCCCCCCTCCCCCCATATTTATTTGAATATACATAATTTCATTTAAATCGTTCCAGCGGTTTAGGTGGAGTTCAGTCACATACACACGTACAGAAAATTTTGGGGTGGTGGAGGTGGTGAAATTTTGGGGTTATATGTTCTGATATGTAAAAAATACAAAAAAAATAAAGAAAATATTTCGTCAGAAAATAAAAAAAAATATTTCCTAGAACCCGACTGCAGTGCCACAATTTTAAATCTAAACAATCCAGGGACCCACTCAAACACACACCCAAAATTTCATTAAAATCGATTTAGCCGTTTAGGAGGAGATCAATTACAAACACACGTACAGAAGAATTATATATGTATTTACTTATATAAAGATAGACAATATTCCAATGTAAAATAATACATCAGTTGACGCGACCTGCTGAGAAGACTGATTTTTTCAAATCAATAATCTCATCTGTTCGAAACTGATTGTTACAAATTTGTCATCTATAAGTCAAAAATTCAAAAAAAAAAATTACTGTTGAAATTCCTTTTCAAAGATAGTTCAGTAATGGTAACAATATGTTTAGCAAGAAACTAGCGATAGGTTGCATATGGAAAATGCGGTTATTGGATAAATCGAATTTTGAAATCCGGTCACATTTTCTAATCGAACCTGGATAACAGGAGAATCATACGACATAATGCAATAACTCAAACTCCGCTCTACTCAAATTACTTCGCTAACTCAAAATAACCGAAACATACGGAATCTATGACATTAAATTGTATGTGTTCAAAATCAGTAAGGCTAACAACGAAAAAAAAACATCTTTTAGCTTGTTAATGCTCCTTACCACAGTATCATTTTGGGGTCACCAGAACAATGATCACTGAACTTCTGAGTCGGATATCCATCCACCTGATTTCTTCTTAGAGCTTATGAATTGCCAAAAACGCTTTGGATCAGCGAAAGTTCGAAAATTCATTGTAAACGTTCATATAATTTAAGTAATCCGAGTCCAATGTCGTCTTTTACTTTTTTGATTACAAAGTGGACGGAATACCCTGTTGTATGCCACGATGGAACTGCCAGTTTATTTCTTCGTACAGTATAAGGAACGGACTTTTGAAAGCATTCAACCATCACGGTATAAAAATTGAGAGTTTGGGTTTCCAAAGTGTGATTATTGTCGAGAATATGGTTTTAAAATCGGTGTTAGCTAATAATGCATTATGCCGCAGCCACATGAATGCAAATATCGACCAACGTTGGTGTATTTTATGTTTGGCAAATATTGGTAAAATATGACTATTGACAAACTCTACTGTCTACACGATTTGTAGTATTTGTTTTTTCCTTTGATCTTTTTGAAAACCCGCCTATTGAGCCAATGTGCGCCGATGTTGGACAAATGTAACCTTGATTTGTTATTTGGACAAATACACAAATGTTGGTGTGTATTTGCATTCGTGTGGCTGCGGCTTTAATTATGTCACTATAGTGACGTCGCTTACATTTTCGTATTCTCTTAGTCGCAACTTACGCCTATTGTCATTTTATACGACCATTTGTCATTTCGTTTTATTATGTAACGCAAAAATGGAGGCTAGTAATTTTGTTTGTTTTTGTTTTTGGTGGAAGAAAAAACACGAAAATTCTTGAATGCATGGCTTCACAAAAACAATTTAAATATTTATACGGATTTTATCACTTTATATTTGTCAAATTTAAGCAAACATTTTTAAATTTGAACAATTTTTGTTATTGGTATTTTAGTTCTAGTCGTATCCGCTTTTAAACGACTTTGAGAATGGCAAATTTTAATTGAAGTGACACGACTATTGTTACTTCATATGAATGGGATGCGACTTTGATAATAATTAGGGTGTACATTGTTCGTTGGTAAATGCAATTAAAATAGGTGGATTATTGGCGCCAGAAGAGAACACTAAGTTAAGCTGCCTGTTTAAATTATTAGATTATCCTTGACGTCACTGATCTGCATCAAAACTGTAATCGTTACTGGGCTGGGATGTTCTAACATCACCATGTTTCGATAATTTATCGAAGTTTATTTCTCGTTTCTGTAGAATAAAATGTATCTCTGTTTCAATTTTTATAACATTTACCAGCCTGCTAGATTGCAACATTGTGATGTTTATACTGTGTTTCTATCACAAAATAATTTGTTTTCGATTATAGAACGAAAATAAGTGAAATAGATATTGTTCAAATATATTCCAGTAAGTTGTGATAGCAATAGAGAAGAAATAATTGATAAACGAAACAGAAGTCAAATTAATTCTAGCTGAAAAAGACGTAGACTTCGATAAAATATCGAAAAATGGTGATGTTAGAACATCCCAGCCCTGGTCTGCAATCAAAGTTTTGATAAATGTGTTTAATGTTCATAAACCAAAATGTTATTGATGTTAGTCCTAAACTGCAAGAAGGAATAGAAATTTTTTGAATATTGATAAATCATAATTTATTTAGCATATTTTAATTAAATATTTGACGCAATTTTTTGCGTGCCATCTATGAATGACTGGTATAGACCAACCACCAATTTAGACAAAAAAAAAATCGGTGTGATGCACACAGTATTTTGCTGATTTATTTGTCTAAATTTGCGAGTATAGTGCAAAACATCTGCACCTGCTGTTGATTTAAAATTTGCTAAATAAATTTAGAGTTAATAATCTACTAACCTTGAATTTAGTTAGTGGGAAATTTAGTCAATATAATCCGTGTCAAGCACAAAGTATAAGTATTCGCTGATCCATGTTTTACCAAGACTTAGTGTTTGGACTTTATCGAGAGCCTTAACTTGGTCACAGAAAAAAAGAAATTGTTTATGCCAACAAAATGCCAAGAGAAGCATTTTTGCTTGCCACACAGGAGTGGAGTAATAAACCAGAGTGAAGCTGCTAGAGCTACACGTATTTAACAATCGTGTCTTCTAGTAACTTCCATCCGCAAATACATAATTATTATTTACCCTGTACTATGTATTATGTTTTTAAGATGGCCATGATAAGTTTAGGGCAGATAGTAAATATAAATCTTTGTGTGAATCATATATGTAATTTGATCTATTTATTAGTATAATTCAATTGCAATTCCTAATTTTTTGTATCTATAACTGTAAAGAAATAATATTTATTTGATGTGAATTTCATTCTTATTTCTCTTCTATTTTTTTAGTTACCAAGCGCCAAGTACACGTAACCCGAAGCACGCTTAGCTAAAGGTGATTTTGGAACACATTCTGTTTGGGGATTTTCAAAATAAAGTGTGGAGAGATTTTAAAAGTTTAGTCATGACGCTACGCATTGGTAATTAGTAGATAAGTTATACATTCCAGCAATAGCCTTTAACACTGCGTTTGTTATTATAAACTATTATCATCGGCCAGTCAATGCACGGAGATAGGGGCAAGCCGTTCGTTATAATATATTACAAAATACATGCATTATCAATCATGTAAACTAAAATGTACATACTTTTAAATCAACAAAGTTCAAGAGTAAAGATTTACAATATTGATACCGAAAATTAATCATCGTATGAAGTGCAGTGCGTACACATAAAATACGAAAAATTTTCCGATTGCGAAACGTTCTAAGATCTAACCGATAACTAAAATAGTGGAAACAAGATAATGCTAATCGTTTATCCTTAGATAGATCCCTTTACAGTCCAAATACATCATAAGGTTTCTCTCTCCTGATTATTTACATATATAGAAGATTGGTAAACTGCAATCACAGTATTTTATCTCATGCAAAAAAAAAAATGTAGAATAAATGTGTTTTGCATTAAATGACCTTTCTTCGGCTGATATCGCACAGAATACGAAAATAAATTGCGGAATATTTCAAAGTATTTATATAATATGGTGTGACCGTTAGAGTTTTCTAGAGAAATTATTTCCATTAAAATTATATTCATTTCACCGGTACTCGTATTTTTATGACGGACATTCCGTTACACTGCTTCTTCTCTACTGTAAAATAAAACTCGAATTCTTATTCGATTCGAGAAGTTATTCATAAATATGTTTTGTTGTTATAAAAATTTAATTATCTAGTGAAATCGTAAAGTAAATAAAATCAGTACAGCAAAAATAAATCAGTCAAACGCTAATAATCATAATGAGAGTTTGCATTGCAATGGTCGAGAAGTGAAACAGAAAAAAAATTTAAGCAAAAAGAAATCAAGAATAGTGTTCATTTGAATATAACTCTCGAAGTAAAAGTTGTACGATTTTATGATGTTTTATTGCAATAATTAGTATTGCGGTTTTAGTTTGTGCGTTAAATTTTTTTTTAAATTTTCTTAAGTATTTAATTTAGTTTAAAGTTTTATATATAGTGAGAGTGCCCGTATGCAATCCCTGGATATAAAATATTCCCAAAATCGGACAATGGTTTCTGAAAAATTTCATAAATTTAACCTAAATAATTTTAAACGGACATCCATTGATCAAAATGCACTTGATAATTTAAATAATAATAATAATAATTGTGTTCGTAAAGATGAATCGTTTGCGATACGTGTTAAATTTCCTACTAAAATACCTGTAAGTGTTTGTGATGTGTTTTTTGTGGTTTCATCTCGTATTTTGTTGATTAAGCATTATCTAAATGAGGTTTAAAAAAAATTATACCTTTGACATTTATTAATCAATTTCCGATATACATACATATGAAAATAAATTATTTTTTTTTTATTTTTCGATAGATAATTGTTGAACGATATGCCAAAGATCAAGAATTACCATTGCTCGATGGAAAAGTAAAACGGAAATTTTTAGTACCGCAAGAAATTACGTTATCACATTTCTTGTCAATCTTACGCAAACGAATGAAATTGAATCACAATCGTGCCTTATTCCTGATAGTCAATAATCGTTCAATGGTAGCGTTAAGTAAGACGATTGGCGAAATATACATGGAATATAAGAATCCGGACGGGTTTTTATACATAACGTATGCATCGCAGGAGGTTTTTGGAAGATAATTTTAAGTATATCATGTAAATTGTAATTGTATTGTGTAACGTTAGTTTTAAATAAATCTTATTAATTTTAGAGTGAAGGAATGTTTTATTTTGACATACCGTTTAGTTGGAGTAGTAAGAAATTTATTTTGGAATTCTTGTAGGTTCATCTAATCCGATTGAGGTTCCGACACAAGAATAGTGCCATTGTTTAAGGCACGTAGTAACCACACGACCTTCAGTCTCCGTTTTTCTTTATTACCGAAAGGAACTGATCACAAACTTTTACTAGGTCGACAAATTTCTTATTTCTCCTTGGTTTCGAATTTCGCTATTTTAATAGGCGCTAACCGACGTGCTTTACGCGTGATATGAGGCAAATGGTTTCTAGATGTAGATGATCTCTATGTTTGTCACTTGACTACATCAAATCTCTTTTGTGATATCGATGAATTACAAACTGAAATAAAAGGATCAATTATCGGAAGCACCCCGTAATTCAGACTTTCAATATCCCGACAGGACAAAATCCCGACTTTTCTTAAAAAACCAGACTTGACAATTTCCAGACAGGATAAAATACGGACATTACAAAGTTCAGACTAAACAAAATACGGACAAGATGAAATCCCGACAGGACAAAATCCAGATATACAAAAATTTATGAATCATGTAAATATATATAAACACTAAATAATTTAAAAAAATTTAGGAAATTTTATTTAGTTTCTTCATTTTCATGTTAACTTAATTTAAGAACTTAAACGCAAATAACATTAATTCAAAAAAATGCCTCTTTTGGCGTTGAAAATAATAAAAAATCAGTCTGCCAATTAAAAAAAAATAAAATAAGAATAAATTTAAAAATATTGCCTTAAATTAGAGACAGATGTGTGGCTATGTTTTTGCAAAAAGTCGTCTTTAGAATAATTTTTTCTTTCACCAATTATTTTTTTAATGAATTCTTCCTTCTTTGCGTAACAGCGCCTCTTTGGTTGATTTTCACCGGCATTGACTTTTTGTACCTTTGTTTCTACCACTATTTGTTCTTTAATTAAATTTGAAATTAAATTGTAAATGTTTGTGGGTTTATAAGAAATTAACGGTTGGTTGCATATGGAAAGCGCGGTTATTGGAAATTTCGCATTTTGAAATTCGCGGTTATGTTATGTCATCGAATGTCGATTACAGGCGAATGAGGCGACATATTGCAACAACTTAAACACTGATCTGCTTAAAATTACGTCAGTAATCCAAAATAACCGGTACATACAGAATCTGTGACAATAAATTTTATCCGTTCAAAATCGGTAAGGCTAACCCATCAGGGATTTTCGCAAAAAATTGAAAATATTTCACTGTTGAGATTTCGGCCCAAAATGATTGTAGGCAATGAAAAGAGCATATTAGGTAAGAAATTAACGGTTGGTTGCATATGGAAAGCGCGGTTATTGGAAATTTCGCATTTTGAAATTCGCGGTTATGATATGTCATCGAATGTCGATTACAGACGAATGAGGCGACATATTGCAACAACTTAAACACTGATCTGCTTAAAATTACGTCAGTAATCCAACATAACCGGTACATACAGAATCTGTGACAATAAATTTTATCCGTTCAAAATCGGTAAGGCTAACCCATCAGGGATTTTTGCAAAAAGTTGAAAATATTTCACTGTTGAGATTCCGGTTCAAAATGATTGTAGGTAATGAAAAGAGCATATTAGGTAAGAAATTAACGGTTGGTTGCATATGGAAAGCGCGGTTATTGGAAATTTCGCATTTTGAAATTCGCGGTTATGATATGTCATCGAATGTCGATTACAGACGAATGAGGCGACATATTGCAACAACTTAAACACTGATCTGCTTAAAATTACGTCAGTAATCCAACATAACCGGTACATACAGAATCTGTGACAATAAATTTTATCCGTTCAAAATCGGTAAGGCTAACCATCAGGGATTTTTGCAAAAAATTGAAAATATTTCACTGTTGAGATTCCGGTTCAAAATGATTGTAGGCAATGAAAAGAGCATATTAGGTAAGAAATTATCGGTTGGTTGCATATGGAAAGCGCGGTTATTGGAAATTTCGCATTTTGAAATTCGCGGTTATGTTATGTCATCGAATGTCGATTACATGCGAATGAGGCGTCATATTGCAACAACTTAAACACTGATCTGCTTAAAATTACGTCAGTAATTCAAAATAACCGGTACATACAGAATCTGTGACAATAAATTTTATCCGTTCAAAATCGGTAAGGCTAACCATCAGGGATTTTTGCAAAAAATTGAAAATATTTCACTGTTGAGATTCCGGTTCAAAATGATTGTAGGTAATGAAAAGAGCATATTAGGTAAGAAATTAACGGTTGGTTGCATATGGAAAGCGCGGTTATTGGAAATTTCGCATTTTGAAATTCGCGGTTATGTTATGTTATCGAATGTCGATTACAGACGAATGAGGCGACATATTGCAACAACTTAAACACTGATCTGCTTAAAATTACGTCAGTAATCCAAAATAACCGGTACATACAGAATCTGTGACAATAAATTTTATCCGTTCAAAATCGGTAAGGCTAACCATCAGGGATTTTTGCAAAAAATTGAAAATATTTCACTGTTGAGATTCCGGTTCAAAATGATTGTAGGCAATGAAAAGAGCATATTAGGTAAGAAATTAACGGTTGGTTGCATATGGAAAGCGCGGTTATTGGAAATTTCGCATTTTGAAATTCGCGGTTATGATATGTCATCGAATGTCGATTACAGACGAATGAGGCGACATATTGCAACAACTTAAACACTGATCTGCTTAAAATTACGTCAGTAATCCAACATAACCGGTACATACAGAATCTGTGACAATAAATTTTATCCGTTCAAAATCGGTAAGGCTAACCATCAGGGATTTTTGCAAAAAGTTGAAAATATTTCACTGTTGAGATTCCGGTTCAAAATGATTGTAGGTAATGAAAAGAGCATACTAGGTAAGAAATTAACGGTTGGTTGCATATGGAAAGCGCGGTTATTGGAAATTTCGCATTTTGAAATTCGCGGTTATGTTATGTTATCGAATGTCGATTACAGGCGAATGAGGCGACATATTGCAACAACTTAAACACTGATCTGCTTAAAATTACGTCAGTAATCCAAAATAACCGGTACATACAGAATCTGTGACAATAAATTTTATCCGTTCAAAATCGGTAAGGCTAACCATCAGGGATTTTTGCAAAAAATTGAAAATATTTCACTGTTGAGATTCCGGTTCAAAATGATTGTAGGCAATGAAAAGAGCATATTAGGTAAGAAATTAACGGTTGGTTGCATATGGAAAGCGCGGTTATTGGAAATTTCGCATTTTGAAATTCGCGGTTATGATATGTCATCGAATGTCGATTACAGACGAATGAGGCGACATATTGCAACAACTTAAACACTGATCTGCTTAAAATTACGTCAGTAATCCAAAATAACCGGTACATACAGAATCTGTGACAATAAATTTTATCCGTTCAAAATCGGTAAGGCTAACCATCAGGGATTTTTGCAAAAAGTTGAAAATATTTCACTGTTGAGATTCCGGTTCAAAATGATTGTAGGTAATGAAAAGAGCATATTAGGTAAGAAATTAACGGTTGGTTGCATATGGAAAGCGCGGTTATTGGAAATTTCGCATTTTGAAATTCGCGGTTATGTTATGTCATCGAATGTCGATTACAGACGAATGAGGCGACATATTGCAACAACTTAAACACTGATCTGCTTAAAATTACGTCAGTAATCCAAAATAACCGGTACATACAGAATCTGTGACAATAAATTTTATCCGTTCAAAATCGGTAAGGCTAACCATCAGGGATTTTTGCAAAAAATTGAAAATATTTCACTGTTGAGATTCCGGCCCAAAATGATTGTAGGTAATGAAAAGAGCATATTAGGTAAGAAATTAACGGTTGGTTGCATATGGAAAGCGCGGTTATTGGAAATTTCGCATTTTGAAATTCGCGGTTATGTTATGTCATCGAACGTCGATTACAGGCGAATGAGGCGTCATATTGCAACAACTTAAACACTGATCTGCTTAAAATTACGTCAGTAATCCAAAATAACCGGTACATACAGAATCTGTGACAATAAATTTTATCCGTTCAAAATCGGTAAGGCTAACCATCAATCAGGGATTTTTGCAAAAAATTGAAAATATTTCACTGTTGAGATTCCGGCCCAAAATGATTGTAGGTAATGAAAAGAGCATATTAGGTAAGAAATTAACGGTTGGTTGCATATGGAAAGCGCGGTTATTGGAAATTTCGCATTTTGAAATTCGCGGTTATGTTATGTCATCGAATGTCGATTACAGGCGAATGAGGCGTCATATTGCAACAACTTAAACACTGATCTGCTTAAAATTACGTCAGTAATCCAAAATAACCGGTACATACAGAATCTGTGACAATAAATTTTATCCGTTCAAAATCGGTAAGGCTAACCATCAGGGATTTTTGCAAAAAATTGAAAATATTTCACTGTTGAGATTCCGGCCCAAAATGATTGTAGGTAATGAAAAGAGCATATTAGGTAAGAAATTAACGGTTGGTTGCATATGGAAAGCGCGGTTATTGGAAATTTCGCATTTTGAAATTCGCGGTTATGTTATGTCATCGAACGTCGATTACAGGCGAATGAGGCGTCATATTGCAACAACTTAAACACTGATCTGCTTAAAATTACGTCAGTAATCCAAAATAACCGGTACATACAGAATCTGTGACAATAAATTTTATCCGTTCAAAATCGGTAAGGCTAACCATCAGGGATTTTTGCAAAAAATTGAAAATATTTCACTGTTGAGATTCCGGCCCAAAATGATTGTAGGTAATGAAAAGAGCATATTAGGTAAGAAATTAACGGTTGGTTGCATATGGAAAGCGCGGTTATTGGAAATTTCGCATTTTGAAATTCGCGGTTATGTTATGTCATCGAATGTCGATTACAGGCGAATGAGGCGTCATATTGCAACAACTTAAACACTGATCTGCTTAAAATTACGTCAGTAATCCAAAATAACCGGTACATACAGAATCTGTGACAATAAATTTTATCCGTTCAAAATCGGTAAGGCTAACCATCAGGGATTTTTGCAAAAAATTGAAAATATTTCACTGTTGAGATTCCGGCCCAAAATGATTGTAGGTAATGAAAAGAGCATATTAGGTAAGAAATTAACGGTTGGTTGCATATGGAAAGCGCGGTTATTGGAAATTTCGCATTTTGAAATTCGCGGTTATGTTATGTCATCGAATGTCGATTACAGGCGAATGAGGCGTCATATTGCAACAACTTAAACACTGATCTGCTTAAAATTACGTCAGTAATCCAAAATAACCGGTACATACAGAATCTGTGACAATAAATTTTATCCGTTCAAAATCGGTAAGGCTAACCATCAGGGATTTTTGCAAAAAATTGAAAATATTTCACTGTTGAGATTCCGGCCCAAAATGATTGTAGGTAATGAAAAGAGCATATTAGGTAAGAAATTAACGGTTGGTTGCATATGGAAAGCGCGGTTATTGGAAATTTCGCATTTTGAAATTCGCGGTTATGTTATGTCATCGAATGTCGATTACAGGCGAATGAGGCGTCATATTGCAACAACTTAAACACTGATCTGCTTAAAATTACGTCAGTAATCCAAAATAACCGGTACATACAGAATCTGTGACAATAAATTTTATCCGTTCAAAATCGGTAAGGCTAACCATCAGGGATTTTTGCAAAAAATTGAAAATATTTCACTGTTGAGATTCCGGCCCAAAATGATTGTAGGTAATGAAAAGAGCATATTAGGTAAGAAATTAACGGTTGGTTGCATATGGAAAGCGCGGTTATTGGAAATTTCGCATTTTGAAATTCGCGGTTATGTTATGTCATCGAACGTCGATTACAGGCGAATGAGGCGTCATATTGCAACAACTTAAACACTGATCTGCTTAAAATTACGTCAGTAATCCAAAATAACCGGTACATACAGAATCTGTGACAATAAATTTTATCCGTTCAAAATCGGTAAGGCTAACCATCAGGGATTTTTGCAAAAAATTGAAAATATTTCACTGTTGAGATTCCGGCCCAAAATGATTGTAGGTAATGAAAAGAGCATATTAGGTAAGAAATTAACGGTTGGTTGCATATGGAAAGCGCGGTTATTGGAAATTTCGCATTTTGAAATTCGCGGTTATGTTATGTCATCGAACGTCGATTACAGGCGAATGAGGCGTCATATTGCAACAACTTAAACACTGATCTGCTTAAAATTACGTCAGTAATCCAAAATAACCGGTACATACAGAATCTGTGACAATAAATTTTATCCGTTCAAAATCGGTAAGGCTAACCATCAGGGATTTTTGCAAAAAATTGAAAATATTTCACTGTTGAGATTCCGGCCCAAAATGATTGTAGGTAATGAAAAGAGCATATTAGGTAAGAAATTAACGGTTGGTTGCATATGGAAAGCGCGGTTATTGGAAATTTCGCATTTTGAAATTCGCGGTTATGATATGTCATCGAATGTCGATTACAGACGAATGAGGCGACATATTGCAACAACTTAAACACTGATCTGCTTAAAATTACGTCAGTAATCCAAAATAACCGGTACATACAGAATCTGTGACAATAAATTTTATCCGTTCAAAATCGGTAAGGCTAACAACCATCAGGGATTTTTGCAAAAAATTGAAAATATTTCACTGTTGAGATTCCGGTTCAAAATGATTGTAGGTAATGAAAAGAGCATATTAGGTAAGAAATTAACGGTTGGTTGCATATGGAAAGCGCGGTTATTGGAAATTTCGCATTTTGAAATTCGCGGTTATGTTATGTCATCGAATGTCGATTACAGGCGAATGAGGCGTCATATTGCAACAACTTAAACACTGATCTGCTTAAAATTACGTCAGTAATCCAAAATAACCGGTACATACAGAATCTGTGACAATAAATTTTATCCGTTCAAAATCGGTAAGGCTAACCATCAGGGATTTTTGCAAAAAATTGAAAATATTTCACTGTTGAGATTCCGGCCCAAAATGATTGTAGGTAATGAAAAGAGCATATTAGGTAAGAAATTAACGGTTGGTTGCATATGGAAAGCGCGGTTATTGGAAATTTCGCATTTTGAAATTCGCGGTTATGTTATGTCATCGAACGTCGATTACAGGCGAATGAGGCGTCATATTGCAACAACTTAAACACTGATCTGCTTAAAATTACGTCAGTAATCCAAAATAACCGGTACATACAGAATCTGTGACAATAAATTTTATCCGTTCAAAATCGGTAAGGCTAACCATCAGGGATTTTTGCAAAAAATTGAAAATATTTCACTGTTGAGATTCCGGCCCAAAATGATTGTAGGTAATGAAAAGAGCATATTAGGTAAGAAATTAACGGTTGGTTGCATATGGAAAGCGCGGTTATTGGAAATTTCGCATTTTGAAATTCGCGGTTATGTTATGTCATCGAACGTCGATTACAGGCGAATGAGGCGTCATATTGCAACAACTTAAACACTGATCTGCTTAAAATTACGTCAGTAATCCAAAATAACCGGTACATACAGAATCTGTGACAATAAATTTTATCCGTTCAAAATCGGTAAGGCTAACCATCAGGGATTTTTGCAAAAAATTGAAAATATTTCACTGTTGAGATTCCGGCCCAAAATGATTGTAGGTAATGAAAAGAGCATATTAGGTAAGAAATTAACGGTTGGTTGCATATGGAAAGCGCGGTTATTGGAAATTTCGCATTTTGAAATTCGCGGTTATGATATGTCATCGAATGTCGATTACAGACGAATGAGGCGACATATTGCAACAACTTAAACACTGATCTGCTTAAAATTACGTCAGTAATCCAAAATAACCGGTACATACAGAATCTGTGACAATAAATTTTATCCGTTCAAAATCGGTAAGGCTAACCATCAGGGATTTTTGCAAAAAGTTGAAAATATTTCACTGTTGAGATTCCGGTTCAAAATGATTGTAGGTAATGAAAAGAGCATATTAGGTAAGAAATTAACGGTTGGTTGCATATGGAAAGCGCGGTTATTGGAAATTTCGCATTTTGAAATTCGCGGTTATGTTATGTCATCGAATGTCGATTACAGACGAATGAGGCGACATATTGCAACAACTTAAACACTGATCTGCTTAAAATTACGTCAGTAATCCAAAATAACCGGTACATACAGAATCTGTGACAATAAATTTTATCCGTTCAAAATCGGTAAGGCTAACCATCAGGGATTTTTGCAAAAAATTGAAAATATTTCACTGTTGAGATTCCGGCCCAAAATGATTGTAGGTAATGAAAAGAGCATATTAGGTAAGAAATTAACGGTTGGTTGCATATGGAAAGCGCGGTTATTGGAAATTTCGCATTTTGAAATTCGCGGTTATGTTATGTCATCGAACGTCGATTACAGGCGAATGAGGCGTCATATTGCAACAACTTAAACACTGATCTGCTTAAAATTACGTCAGTAATCCAAAATAACCGGTACATACAGAATCTGTGACAATAAATTTTATCCGTTCAAAATCGGTAAGGCTAACCATCAGGGATTTTTGCAAAAAATTGAAAATATTTCACTGTTGAGATTCCGGCCCAAAATGATTGTAGGTAATGAAAAGAGCATATTAGGTAAGAAATTAACGGTTGGTTGCATATGGAAAGCGCGGTTATTGGAAATTTCGCATTTTGAAATTCGCGGTTATGTTATGTCATCGAACGTCGATTACAGGCGAATGAGGCGTCATATTGCAACAACTTAAACACTGATCTGCTTAAAATTACGTCAGTAATCCAAAATAACCGGTACATACAGAATCTGTGACAATAAATTTTATCCGTTCAAAATCGGTAAGGCTAACCATCAGGGATTTTTGCAAAAAATTGAAAATATTTCACTGTTGAGATTCCGGCCCAAAATGATTGTAGGTAATGAAAAGAGCATATTAGGTAAGAAATTAACGGTTGGTTGCATATGGAAAGCGCGGTTATTGGAAATTTCGCATTTTGAAATTCGCGGTTATGTTATGTCATCGAACGTCGATTACAGGCGAATGAGGCGTCATATTGCAACAACTTAAACACTGATCTGCTTAAAATTACGTCAGTAATCCAAAATAACCGGTACATACAGAATCTGTGACAATAAATTTTATCCGTTCAAAATCGGTAAGGCTAACCATCAGGGATTTTTGCAAAAAATTGAAAATATTTCACTGTTGAGATTCCGGCCCAAAATGATTGTAGGTAATGAAAAGAGCATATTAGGTAAGAAATTAACGGTTGGTTGCATATGGAAAGCGCGGTTATTGGAAATTTCGCATTTTGAAATTCGCGGTTATGATATGTCATCGAATGTCGATTACAGACGAATGAGGCGACATATTGCAACAACTTAAACACTGATCTGCTTAAAATTACGTCAGTAATCCAAAATAACCGGTACATACAGAATCTGTGACAATAAATTTTATCCGTTCAAAATCGGTAAG
Source organism: Nephrotoma flavescens (assembly GCA_932526605.1). NCBI lineage: Eukaryota > Metazoa > Arthropoda > Insecta > Diptera > Tipulidae > Nephrotoma > Nephrotoma flavescens. The sequence goes on from OW052221.1 coordinate 13,483,437, forward strand.
GCTAACCATCAGGGATTTTTGCAAAAAATTGAAAATATTTCACTGTTGAGATTCCGGCCCAAAATGATTGTAGGTAATGAAAAGAGCATATTAGGTAAGAAATTAACGGTTGGTTGCATATGGAAAGCGCGGTTATTGGAAATTTCGCATTTTGAAATTCGCGGTTATGTTATGTCATCGAACGTCGATTACAGGCGAATGAGGCGTCATATTGCAACAACTTAAACACTGATCTGCTTAAAATTACGTCAGTAATCCAAAATAACCGGTACATACAGAATCTGTGACAATAAATTTTATCCGTTCAAAATCGGTAAGGCTAACCATCAGGGATTTTTGCAAAAAATTGAAAATATTTCACTGTTGAGATTCCGGCCCAAAATGATTGTAGGTAATGAAAAGAGCATATTAGGTAAGAAATTAACGGTTGGTTGCATATGGAAAGCGCGGTTATTGGAAATTTCGCATTTTGAAATTCGCGGTTATGTTATGTCATCGAACGTCGATTACAGGCGAATGAGGCGTCATATTGCAACAACTTAAACACTGATCTGCTTAAAATTACGTCAGTAATCCAAAATAACCGGTACATACAGAATCTGTGACAATAAATTTTATCCGTTCAAAATCGGTAAGGCTAACCATCAGGGATTTTTGCAAAAAATTGAAAATATTTCACTGTTGAGATTCCGGCCCAAAATGATTGTAGGTAATGAAAAGAGCATATTAGGTAAGAAATTAACGGTTGGTTGCATATGGAAAGCGCGGTTATTGGAAATTTCGCATTTTGAAATTCGCGGTTATGTTATGTCATCGAACGTCGATTACAGGCGAATGAGGCGTCATATTGCAACAACTTAAACACTGATCTGCTTAAAATTACGTCAGTAATCCAAAATAACCGGTACATACAGAATCTGTGACAATAAATTTTATCCATTCAAAATCGGTAAGGCTAACCATCAGGGATTTTTGCAAAAAATTGAAAATATTTCACTGTTGAGATTCCGGCCCAAAATGATTGTAGGTAATGAAAAGAGCATATTAGGTAAGAAATTAACGGTTGGTTGCATATGGAAAGCGCGGTTATTGGAAATTTCGCATTTTGAAATTCGCGGTTATGTTATGTCATCGAATGTCGATTACAGGCGAATGAGGCGTCATATTGCAACAACTTAAACACTGATCTGCTTAAAATTACGTCAGTAATCCAAAATAACCGGTACATACAGAATCTGTGACAATAAATTTTATCCGTTCAAAATCGGTAAGGCTAACCATCAGGGATTTTTGCAAAAAATTGAAAATATTTCACTGTTGAGATTCCGGCCCAAAATGATTGTAGGTAATGAAAAGAGCATATTAGGTAAGAAATTAACGGTTGGTTGCATATGGAAAGCGCGGTTATTGGAAATTTCGCATTTTGAAATTCGCGGTTATGTTATGTCATCGAACGTCGATTACAGGCGAATGAGGCGTCATATTGCAACAACTTAAACACTGATCTGCTTAAAATTACGTCAGTAATCCAAAATAACCGGTACATACAGAATCTGTGACAATAAATTTTATCCGTTCAAAATCGGTAAGGCTAACCATCAGGGATTTTTGCAAAAAATTGAAAATATTTCACTGTTGAGATTCCGGCCCAAAATGATTGTAGGTAATGAAAAGAGCATATTAGTTAAGAAATTAACGGTTGGTTGCATATGGAAAGCGCGGTTATTGGAAATTTCGCATTTTGAAATTCGCGGTTATGTTATGTCATCGAACGTCGATTACAGGCGAATGAGGCGTCATATTGCAACAACTTAAACACTGATCTGCTTAAAATTACGTCAGTAATCCAAAATAACCGGTACATACAGAATCTGTGACAATAAATTTTATCCGTTCAAAATCGGTAAGGCTAACCATCAGGGATTTTTGCAAAAAATTGAAAATATTTCACTGTTGAGATTCCGGCCCAAAATGATTGTAGGTAATGAAAAGAGCATATTAGGTAAGAAATTAACGGTTGGTTGCATATGGAAAGCGCGGTTATTGGAAATTTCGCATTTTGAAATTCGCGGTTATGTTATGTCATCGAACGTCGATTACAGGCGAATGAGGCGTCATATTGCAACAACTTAAACACTGATCTGCTTAAAATTACGTCAGTAATCCAAAATAACCGGTACATACAGAATCTGTGACAATAAATTTTATCCGTTCAAAATCGGTAAGGCTAACCATCAGGGATTTTTGCAAAAAATTGAAAATATTTCACTGTTGAGATTCCGGCCCAAAATGATTGTAGGTAATGAAAAGAGCATATTAGGTAAGAAATTAACGGTTGGTTGCATATGGAAAGCGCGGTTATTGGAAATTTCGCATTTTGAAATTCGCGGTTATGTTATGTCATCGAATGTCGATTACAGGCGAATGAGGCGTCATATTGCAACAACTTAAACACTGATCTGCTTAAAATTACGTCAGTAATCCAAAATAACCGGTACATACAGAATCTGTGACAATAAATTTTATCCGTTCAAAATCGGTAAGGCTAACCATCAGGGATTTTTGCAAAAAATTGAAAATATTTCACTGTTGAGATTCCGGCCCAAAATGATTGTAGGTAATGAAAAGAGCATATTAGGTAAGAAATTAACGGTTGGTTGCATATGGAAAGCGCGGTTATTGGAAATTTCGCATTTTGAAATTCGCGGTTATGTTATGTCATCGAATGTCGATTACAGGCGAATGAGGCGTCATATTGCAACAACTTAAACACTGATCTGCTTAAAATTACGTCAGTAATCCAAAATAACCGGTACATACAGAATCTGTGACAATAAATTTTATCCGTTCAAAATCGGTAAGGCTAACCATCAGGGATTTTTGCAAAAAATTGAAAATATTTCACTGTTGAGATTCCGGCCCAAAATGATTGTAGGTAATGAAAAGAGCATATTAGGTAAGAAATTAACGGTTGGTTGCATATGGAAAGCGCGGTTATTGGAAATTTCGCATTTTGAAATTCGCGGTTATGTTATGTCATCGAACGTCGATTACAGGCGAATGAGGCGTCATATTGCAACAACTTAAACACTGATCTGCTTAAAATTACGTCAGTAATCCAAAATAACCGGTACATACAGAATCTGTGACAATAAATTTTATCCGTTCAAAATCGGTAAGGCTAACCATCAGGGATTTTTGCAAAAAATTGAAAATATTTCACTGTTGAGATTCCGGCCCAAAATGATTGTAGGTAATGAAAAGAGCATATTAGGTAAGAAATTAACGGTTGGTTGCATATGGAAAGCGCGGTTATTGGAAATTTCGCATTTTGAAATTCGCGGTTATGTTATGTCATCGAACGTCGATTACAGGCGAATGAGGCGTCATATTGCAACAACTTAAACACTGATCTGCTTAAAATTACGTCAGTAATCCAAAATAACCGGTACATACAGAATCCGTGACAATAAATTTTATCCGTTCAAAATCGGTAAGGCTAACCATCAGGGATTTTTGCAAAAAATTGAAAATATTTCACTGTTGAGATTCCGGCCCAAAATGATTGTAGGTAATGAAAAGAGCATATTAGGTAAGAAATTAACGGTTGGTTGCATATGGAAAGCGCGGTTATTGGAAATTTCGCATTTTGAAATTCGCGGTTATGTTATGTCATCGAACGTCGATTACAGGCGAATGAGGCGTCATATTGCAACAACTTAAACACTGATCTGCTTAAAATTACGTCAGTAATCCAAAATAACCGGTACATACAGAATCTGTGACAATAAATTTTATCCGTTCAAAATCGGTAAGGCTAACATCAGGGATTTCTGCAAAAAATTGAAAATATTTCACTGTTGAGATTCCGGTTCAAAATGATTGTAGGTAATGAAAAGAGCATATTAGGTAAGAAATTAACGGTTGGTTGCATATGGAAAGCGCGGTTATTGGAAATTTCGCATTTTGAAATTCGCGGTTATGTTATGTCATCGAATGTCGATTACAGGCGAATGAGGCGTCATATTGCAACAACTTAAACACTGATCTGCTTAAAATTACGTCAGTAATCCAAAATAACCGGTACATACAGAATCTGTGACAATAAATTTTATCCGTTCAAAATCGGTAAGGCTAACCATCAGGGATTTTTGCAAAAAATTGAAAATATTTCACTGTTGAGATTCCGGCCCAAAATGATTGTAGGTAATGAAAAGAGCATATTAGGTAAGAAATTAACGGTTGGTTGCATATGGAAAGCGCGGTTATTGGAAATTTCGCATTTTGAAATTCGCGGTTATGTTATGTCATCGAACGTCGATTACAGGCGAATGAGGCGTCATATTGCAACAACTTAAACACTGATCTGCTTAAAATTACGTCAGTAATCCAAAATAACCGGTACATACAGAATCCGTGACAATAAATTTTATCCGTTCAAAATCGGTAAGGCTAACCATCAGGGATTTTTGCAAAAAATTGAAAATATTTCACTGTTGAGATTCCGGCCCAAAATGATTGTAGGTAATGAAAAGAGCATATTAGGTAAGAAATTAACGGTTGGTTGCATATGGAAAGCGCGGTTATTGGAAATTTCGCATTTTGAAATTCGCGGTTATGTTATGTCATCGAATGTCGATTACAGGCGAATGAGGCGTCATATTGCAACAACTTAAACACTGATCTGCTTAAAATTACGTCAGTAATCCAAAATAACCGGTACATACAGAATCTGTGACAATAAATTTTATCCGTTCAAAATCGGTAAGGCTAACCATCAGGGATTTTTGCAAAAAATTGAAAATATTTCACTGTTGAGATTCCGGCCCAAAATGATTGTAGGTAATGAAAAGAGCATATTAGGTAAGAAATTAACGGTTGGTTGCATATGGAAAGCGCGGTTATTGGAAATTTCGCATTTTGAAATTCGCGGTTATGTTATGTCATCGAATGTCGATTACAATCGAATGAGGCGTCATATTGCAACAACTTAAACACTGATCTGCTTAAAATTACGTCAGTAATCCAAAATAACCGGTACATACAGAATCTGTGACAATAAATTTTATCCGTTCAAAATCGGTAAGGCTAACCATCAGGGATTTTTGCAAAAAATTGAAAATATTTCACTGTTGAGATTCCGGTTCAAAATGATTGTAGTTAATGAAAAGAGCATATTAGGTAAGAAATTAACGGTTGGTTGCATATGGAAAGCGCGGTTATTGGAAATTTCGCATTTTGAAATTCGCGGTTATGTTATGTCATCGAACGTCGATTACAGGCGAATGAGGCGTCATATTGCAACAACTTAAACACTGATCTGCTTAAAATTACGTCAGTAATCCAAAATAACCGGTACATACAGAATCCGTGACAATAAATTTTATCCGTTCAAAATCGGTAAGGCTAACCATCAGGGATTTTTGCAAAAAATTGAAAATATTTCACTGTTGAGATTCCGGTCCAAAATGATTGTAGTTAATGAAAAGAGCATATTAGGTAAGAAATTAACGGTTGGTTGCATATGGAAAGCGCGGTTATTGGAAATTTCGCATTTTGAAATTCGCGGTTATGTTATGTCATCGAACGTCGATTACAGGCGAATGAGGCGTCATATTGCAACAACTTAAACACTGATCTGCTTAAAATTACGTCAGTAATCCAAAATAACCGGTACATACAGAATCCGTGACAATAAATTTTATCCGTTCAAAATCGGTAAGGCTAACCATCAGGGATTTTTGCAAAAAATTGAAAATATTTCACTGTTGAGATTCCGGTCCAAAATGATTGTAGTTAATGAAAAGAGCATATTAGGTAAGAAATTAACGGTTGGTTGCATATGGAAAGCGCGGTTATTGGAAATTTCGCATTTTGAAATTCGCGGTTATGTTATGTCATCGAACGTCGATTACAGGCGAATGAGGCGTCATATTGCAACAACTTAAACACTGATCTGCTTAAAATTACGTCAGTAATCCAAAATAACCGGTACATACAGAATCCGTGACTATAAATTTTATCCGTTCAAAATCGGTAAGGCTAACCATCAGGGATTTCTGCAAAAAATTGAAAATATTTCACTGTTGAGATTCCGGCCCAAAATGATTGTAGGTAATGAAAAGAGTATATTAGGTAAGAAATTAACGGTTGGTTGCATATGGAAAGCGCGGTTATTGGAAATTTCGCATTTTGAAATTCGCGGTTATGTTATGTCATCGAACGTCGATTACAGGCGAATGAGGCGTCATATTGCAACAACTTAAACACTGATCTGCTTAAAATTACGTCAGTAATCCAAAATAACCGGTACATACAGAATCCGTGACAATAAATTTTATCCGTTCAAAATCGGTAAGGCTAACCATCAGGGATTTTTGCAAAAAATTGAAAATATTTCACTGTTGAGATTCCGGTTCAAAATGATTGTAGGTAATGAAAAGAGCATATTAGGTAAGAAATTAACGGTTGGTTGCATATGGAAAGCGCGGTTATTGGAAATTTCGCATTTTGAAATTCGCGGTTATGTTATGTCATCGAACGTCGATTACAGGCGAATGAGGCGTCATATTGCAACAACTTAAACACTGATCTGCTTAAAATTACGTCAGTAATCCAAAATAACCGGTACATACAGAATCCGTGACAATAAATTTTATCCGTTCAAAATCGGTAAGGCTAACCATCAGGGATTTCTGCAAAAAATTGAAAATATTTCACTGTTGAGATTCCGGCCCAAAATGATTGTAGGTAATGAAAAGAGTATATTAGGTAAGAAATTAACGGTTGGTTGCATATGGAAAGCGCGGTTATTGGAAATTTCGCATTTTGAAATTCGCGGTTATGTTATGTCATCGAACGTCGATTACAGGCGAATGAGGCGTCATATTGCAACAACTTAAACACTGATCTGCTTAAAATTACGTCAGTAATCCAAAATAACCGGTACATACAGAATCTGTGACAATAAATTTTATCCGTTCAAAATCGGTAAGGCTAACAACCATCAGGGATTTTTGCAAAAAATTGAAAATATTTCACTGTTGAGATTCCGGCCCAAAATGATTGTAGGTAATGAAAAGAGCATATTAGGTAAGAAATTAACGGTTGGTTGCATATGGAAAGCGCGGTTATTGGAAATTTCGCATTTTGAAATTCGCGGTTATGTTATGTCATCGAACGTCGATTACAGGCGAATGAGGCGTCATATTGCAACAACTTAAACACTGATCTGCTTAAAATTACGTCAGTAATCCAAAATAACCGGTACATACAGAATCTGTGACAATAAATTTTATCCGTTCAAAATCGGTAAGGCTAACCATCAGGGATTTTTGCAAAAAATTGAAAATATTTCACTGTTGAGATTCCGGTTCAAAATGATTGTAGGTAATGAAAAGAGCATATTAGGTAAAAAATTAACGGTTGGTTGCATATGGAAAGCGCGGTTATTGGAAATTTCGCATTTTGAAATTCGCGGTTATGTTATGTCATCGAACGTCGATTACAGGCGAATGAGGCGTCATATTGCAACAACTTAAACACTGATCTGCTTAAAATTACGTCAGTAATCCAAAATAACCGGTACATACAGAATCCGTGACAATAAATTTTATCCGTTCAAAATCGGTAAGGCTAACCATCAGGGATTTTTGCAAAAAATTGAAAATATTTCACTGTTGAGATTCCGGTTCAAAATGATTGTAGTTAATGAAAAGAGCATATTAGGTAAGAAATTAACGGTTGGTTGCATATGGAAAGCGCGGTTATTGGAAATTTCGCATTTTGAAATTCGCGGTTATGTTATGTCATCGAATGTCGATTACAGGCGAATGAGGCGTCATATTGCAACAACTTAAACACTGATCTGCTTAAAATTACGTCAGTAATCCAAAATAACCGGTACATACAGAATCTGTGACAATAAATTTTATCCGTTCAAAATCGGTAAGGCTAACCATCGGGGATTTTTGCAAAAAATTGAAAATATTTCACTGTTGAGATTCCGGTCCAAAATGATTGTAGTTAATGGAAAGAGCATATTAGGTAAGAAATTAACGGTTGGTTGCATATGGAAAGCGCGGTTATTGGAAATTTCGCATTTTGAAATTCGCGGTTATGTTATGTCATCGAACGTCGATTACAGGCGAATGAGGCGTCATATTGCAACAACTTAAACACTGATCTGCTTAAAATTACGTCAGTAATCCAAAATAACCGGTACATACAGAATCTGTGACAATAAATTTTATCCGTTCAAAATCGGTAAGGCTAACCATCAGGGATTTTTGCAAAAAATTGAAAATATTTCACTGTTGAGATTCCGGTTCAAAATGATTGTAGTTAATGAAAAGAGCATATTAGGTAAGAAATTAACGGTTGGTTGCATATGGAAAGCGCGGTTATTGGAAATTTCGCATTTTGAAATTCGCGGTTATGTTATGTCATCGAATGTCGATTACAGGCGAATGAGGCGTCATATTGCAACAACTTAAACACTGATCTGCTTAAAATTACGTCAGTAATCCAAAATAACCGGTACATACAGAATCCGTGACAATAAATTTTATCCGTTCAAAATCGGTAAGGCTAACCATCAGGGATTTTTGCAAAAAATTGAAAATATTTCACTGTTGAGATTCCGGTTCAAAATGATTGTAGTTAATGAAAAGAGCATATTAGGTAAGAAATTAACGGTTGGTTGCATATGGAAAGCGCGGTTATTGGAAATTTCGCATTTTGAAATTCGCGGTTATGTTATGTCATCGAATGTCGATTACAGGCGAATGAGGCGTCATATTGCAACAACTTAAACACTGATCTGCTTAAAATTACGTCAGTAATCCAAAATAACCGGTACATACAGAATCTGTGACAATAAATTTTATCCGTTCAAAATCGGTAAGGCTAACCATCAGGGATTTTTGCAAAAAATTGAAAATATTTCACTGTTGAGATTCCGGTTCAAAATGATTGTAGTTAATGAAAAGAGCATATTAGGTAAGAAATTAACGGTTGGTTGCATATGGAAAGCGCGGTTATTGGAAATTTCGCATTTTGAAATTCGCGGTTATGTTATGTCATCGAACGTCGATTACAGGCGAATGAGGCGTCATATTGCAACAACTTAAACACTGATCTGCTTAAAATTACGTCAGTAATCCAAAATAACCGGTACATACAGAATCTGTGACAATAAATTTTATCCGTTCAAAATCGGTAAGGCTAACCATCAGGGATTTTTGCAAAAAATTGAAAATATTTCACTGTTGAGATTCCGGCCCAAAATGATTGTAGGTAATGAAAAGAGCATATTAGGTAAGAAATTAACGGTTGGTTGCATATGGAAAGCGCGGTTATTGGAAATTTCGCATTTTGAAATTCGCGGTTATGTTATGTCATCGAATGTCGATTACAGGCGAATGAGGCGTCATATTGCAACAACTTAAACACTGATCTGCTTAAAATTACGTCAGTAATCCAAAATAACCGGTACATACAGAATCTGTGACAATAAATTTTATCCGTTCAAAATCGGTAAGGCTTAACCATCAGGGATTTTTGCAAAAAATTGAAAATATTTCACTGTTGAGATTCCGGCCCAAAATGATTGTAGGTAATGAAAAGAGCATATTAGGTAAGAAATTAACGGTTGGTTGCATATGGGAAGCGCGGTTATTGGAAATTTCGCATTTTGAAATTCGCGGTTATGTTATGTCATCGAATGTCGATTACAGGCGAATGAGGCGTCATATTGCAACAACTTAAACACTGATCTGCTTAAAATTACGTCAGTAATCCAAAATAACCGGTACATACAGAATCTGTGACAATAAATTTTATCCGTTCAAAATCGGTAAGGCTAACCATCAGGGATTTTTGCAAAAAATTGAAAATATTTCACTGTTGAGATTCCGGCCCAAAATGATTGTAGGTAATGAAAAGAGCATATTAGGTAAAAAATTAACGGTTGGTTGCATATGGAAAGCGCGGTTATTGGAAATTTCGCATTTTGAAATTCGCGGTTATGTTATGTCATCGAACGTCGATTACAGGCGAATGAGGCGTCATATTGCAACAACTTAAACACTGATCTGCTTAAAATTACGTCAGTAATCCAAAATAACCGGTACATACAGAATCCGTGACAATAAATTTTATCCGTTCAAAATCGGTAAGGCTAACCATCAGGGATTTTTGCAAAAAATTGAAAATATTTCACTGTTGAGATTCCGGTTCAAAATGATTGTAGTTAATGAAAAGAGCATATTAGGTAAGAAATTAACGGTTGGTTGCATATGGAAAGCGCGGTTATTGGAAATTTCGCATTTTGAAATTCGCGGTTATGTTATGTCATCGAACGTCGATTACAGGCGAATGAGGCGTCATATTGCAACAACTTAAACACTGATCTGCTTAAAATTACGTCAGTAATCCAAAATAACCGGTACATACAGAATCTGTGACAATAAATTTTATCCGTTCAAAATCGGTAAGGCTAACCATCAGGGATTTTTGCAAAAAATTGAAAATATTTCACTGTTGAGATTCCGGTCCAAAATGATTGTAGTTAATGGAAAGAGCATATTAGGTAAGAAATTAACGGTTAGTTGCATATGGAAAGCGCGGTTATTGGAAATTTCGCATTTTGAAATTCGCGGTTATGTTATGTCATCGAACGTCGATTACAGGCGAATGAGGCGTCATATTGCAACAACTTAAACACTGATCTGCTTAAAATTACGTCAGTAATCCAAAATAACCGGTACATACAGAATCTGTGACAATAAATTTTATCCGTTCAAAATCGGTAAGGCTAACCATCAGGGATTTTTGCAAAAAATTGAAAATATTTCACTGTTGAGATTCCGGTTCAAAATGATTGTAGTTAATGAAAAGAGCATATTAGGTAAGAAATTAACGGTTGGTTGCATATGGAAAGCGCGGTTATTGGAAATTTCGCATTTTGAAATTCGCGGTTATGTTATGTCATCGAATGTCGATTACAGGCGAATGAGGCGTCATATTGCAACAACTTAAACACTGATCTGCTTAAAATTACGTCAGTAATCCAAAATAACCGGTACATACAGAATCCGTGACAATAAATTTTATCCGTTCAAAATCGGTAAGGCTAACCATCAGGGATTTTTGCAAAAAATTGAAAATATTTCACTGTTGAGATTCCGGTTCAAAATGATTGTAGTTAATGAAAAGAGCATATTAGGTAAGAAATTAACGGTTGGTTGCATATGGAAAGCGCGGTTATTGGAAATTTCGCATTTTGAAATTCGCGGTTATGTTATGTCATCGAATGTCGATTACAGGCGAATGAGGCGTCATATTGCAACAACTTAAACACTGATCTGCTTAAAATTACGTCAGTAATCCAAAATAACCGGTACATACAGAATCTGTGACAATAAATTTTATCCGTTCAAAATCGGTAAGGCTAACCATCAGGGATTTTTGCAAAAAATTGAAAATATTTCACTGTTGAGATTCCGGTTCAAAATGATTGTAGTTAATGAAAAGAGCATATTAGGTAAGAAATTAACGGTTGGTTGCATATGGAAAGCGCGGTTATTGGAAATTTCGCATTTTGAAATTCGCGGTTATGTTATGTCATCGAACGTCGATTACAGGCGAATGAGGCGTCATATTGCAACAACTTAAACACTGATCTGCTTAAAATTACGTCAGTAATCCAAAATAACCGGTACATACAGAATCTGTGACAATAAATTTTATCCGTTCAAAATCGGTAAGGCTAACCATCAGGGATTTTTGCAAAAAATTGAAAATATTTCACTGTTGAGATTCCGGCCCAAAATGATTGTAGGTAATGAAAAGAGCATATTAGGTAAGAAATTAACGGTTGGTTGCATATGGAAAGCGCGGTTATTGGAAATTTCGCATTTTGAAATTCGCGGTTATGTTATGTCATCGAATGTCGATTACAGGCGAATGAGGCGTCATATTGCAACAACTTAAACACTGATCTGCTTAAAATTACGTCAGTAATCCAAAATAACCGGTACATACAGAATCTGTGACAATAAATTTTATCCGTTCAAAATCGGTAAGGCTTAACCATCAGGGATTTTTGCAAAAAATTGAAAATATTTCACTGTTGAGATTCCGGCCCAAAATGATTGTAGGTAATGAAAAGAGCATATTAGGTAAGAAATTAACGGTTGGTTGCATATGGGAAGCGCGGTTATTGGAAATTTCGCATTTTGAAATTCGCGGTTATGTTATGTCATCGAATGTCGATTACAGGCGAATGAGGCGTCATATTGCAACAACTTAAACACTGATCTGCTTAAAATTACGTCAGTAATCCAAAATAACCGGTACATACAGAATCTGTGACAATAAATTTTATCCGTTCAAAATCGGTAAGGCTAACATCAGGGATTTCTGCAAAAAATTGAAAATATTTCACTGTTGAGATTCCGGTTCAAAATGATTGTAGGTAATGAAAAGAGCATATTAGGTAAGAAATTAACGGTTGGTTGCATATGGAAAGCGCGGTTATTGGAAATTTCGCATTTTGAAATTCGCGGTTATGTTATGTCATCGAACGTCGATTACAGGCGAATGAGGCGTCATATTGCAACAACTTAAACACTGATCTGCTTAAAATTACGTCAGTAATCCAAAATAACCGGTACATACAGAATCTGTGACAATAAATTTTATCCGTTCAAAATCGGTAAGGCTAACCATCAGGGATTTTTGCAAAAAATTGAAAATATTTCACTGTTGAGATTCCGGCCCAAAATGATTGTAGGTAATGAAAAGAGCATATTAGGTAAGAAATTAACGGTTGGTTGCATATGGAAAGCGCGGTTATTGGAAATTTCGCATTTTGAAATTCGCGGTTATGTTATGTCATCGAATGTCGATTACAGGCGAATGAGGCGTCATATTGCAACAACTTAAACACTGATCTGCTTAAAATTACGTCAGTAATCCAAAATAACCGGTACATACAGAATCTGTGACAATAAATTTTATCCGTTCAAAATCGGTAAGGCTTAACCATCAGGGATTTTTGCAAAAAATTGAAAATATTTCACTGTTGAGATTCCGGCCCAAAATGATTGTAGGTAATGAAAAGAGCATATTAGGTAAGAAATTAACGGTTGGTTGCATATGGGAAGCGCGGTTATTGGAAATTTCGCATTTTGAAATTCGCGGTTATGTTATGTCATCGAACGTCGATTACAGGCGAATGAGGCGTCATATTGCAACAACTTAAACACTGATCTGCTTAAAATTACGTCAGTAATCCAAAATAACCGGTACATACAGAATCTGTGACAATAAATTTTATCCGTTCAAAATCGGTAAGGCTTAACCATCAGGGATTTTTGCAAAAAATTGAAAATATTTCACTGTTGAGATTCCGGCCCAAAATGATTGTAGGTAATGAAAAGAGCATATTAGGTAAGAAATTAACGGTTGGTTGCATATGGAAAGCGCGGTTATTGGAAATTTCGCATTTTGAAATTCGCGGTTATGTTATGTCATCGAATGTCGATTACAGGCGAATGAGGCGTCATATTGCAACAACTTAAACACTGATCTGCTTAAAATTACGTCAGTAATCCAAAATAACCGGTACATACAGAATCTGTGACAATAAATTTTATCCGTTCAAAATCGGTAAGGCTAACATCAGGGATTTCTGCAAAAAATTGAAAATATTTCACTGTTGAGATTCCGGTTCAAAATGATTGTAGGTAATGAAAAGAGCATATTAGGTAAGAAATTAACGGTTGGTTGCATATGGAAAGCGCGGTTATTGGAAATTTCGCATTTTGAAATTCGCGGTTATGTTATGTCATCGAATGTCGATTACAGGCGAATGAGGCGTCATATTGCAACAACTTAAACACTGATCTGCTTAAAATTACGTCAGTAATCCAAAATAACCGGTACATACAGAATCTGTGACAATAAATTTTATCCGTTCAAAATCGGTAAGGCTAACCATCAGGGATTTTTGCAAAAAATTGAAAATATTTCACTGTTGAGATTCCGGCCCAAAATGATTGTAGGTAATGAAAAGAGCATATTAGGTAAGAAATTAACGGTTGGTTGCATATGGAAAGCGCGGTTATTGGAAATTTCGCATTTTGAAATTCGCGGTTATGTTATGTCATCGAACGTCGATTACAGGCGAATGAGGCGTCATATTGCAACAACTTAAACACTGATCTGCTTAAAATTACGTCAGTAATCCAAAATAACCGGTACATACAGAATCTGTGACAATAAATTTTATTCGTTCAAAATCGGTAAGGCTAACCATCAGGGATTTTTGCAAAAAATTGAAAATATTTCACTGTTGAGATTCCGGCCCAAAATGATTGTAGGTAATGAAAAGAGCATATTAGGTAAGAAATTAACGGTTGGTTGCATATGGAAAGCGCGGTTATTGGAAATTTCGCATTTTGAAATTCGCGGTTATGTTATGTCATCGAATGTCGATTACAGGCGAATGAGGCGTCATATTGCAACAACTTAAACACTGATCTGCTTAAAATTACGTCAGTAATCCAAAATAACCGGTACATACAGAATCTGTGACAATAAATTTTATCCGTTCAAAATCGGTAAGGCTAACATCAGGGATTTCTGCAAAAAATTGAAAATATTTCACTGTTGAGATTCCGGTTCAAAATGATTGTAGGTAATGAAAAGAGCATATTAGGTAAGAAATTAACGGTTGGTTGCATATGGAAAGCGCGGTTATTGGAAATTTCGCATTTTGAAATTCGCGGTTATGTTATGTCATCGAATGTCGATTACAGGCGAATGAGGCGTCATATTGCAACAACTTAAACACTGATCTGCTTAAAATTACGTCAGTAATCCAAAATAACCGGTACATACAGAATCTGTGACAATAAATTTTATCCGTTCAAAATCGGTAAGGCTAACCATCAGGGATTTTTGCAAAAAATTGAAAATATTTCACTGTTGAGATTCCGGCCCAAAATGATTGTAGGTAATGAAAAGAGCATATTAGGTAAGAAATTAACGGTTGGTTGCATATGGAAAGCGCGGTTATTGGAAATTTCGCATTTTGAAATTCGCGGTTATGTTATGTCATCGAACGTCGATTACAGGCGAATGAGGCGTCATATTGCAACAACTTAAACACTGATCTGCTTAAAATTACGTCAGTAATCCAAAATAACCGGTACATACAGAATCTGTGACAATAAATTTTATTCGTTCAAAATCGGTAAGGCTAACCATCAGGGATTTTTGCAAAAAATTGAAAATATTTCACTGTTGAGATTCCGGCCCAAAATGATTGTAGGTAATGAAAAGAGCATATTAGGTAAGAAATTAACGGTTGGTTGCATATGGAAAGCGCGGTTATTGGAAATTTCGCATTTTGAAATTCGCGGTTATGTTATGTCATCGAATGTCGATTACAGGCGAATGAGGCGTCATATTGCAACAACTTAAACACTGATCTGCTTAAAATTACGTCAGTAATTCAAAATAACCGGTACATACAGAATCTGTGACAATAAATTTTATCCGTTCAAAATCGGTAAGGCTAACCATCAGGGATTTTTGCAAAAAATTGAAAATATTTCACTGTTGAGATTCCGGTTCAAAATGATTGTAGGTAATGAAAAGAGCATATTAGGTAAGAAATTAACGGTTGGTTGCATATGGAAAGCGCGGTTATTGGAAATTTCGCATTTTGAAATTCGCGGTTATGTTATGTCATCGAATGTCGATTACATGCGAATGAGGCGTCATATTGCAACAACTTAAACACTGATCTGCTTAAAATTACGTCAGTAATTCAAAATAACCGGTACATACAGAATCTGTGACAATAAATTTTATCCGTTCAAAATCGGTAAGGCTAACCATCAGGGATTTTTGCAAAAAATTGAAAATATTTCACTGTTGAGATTCCGGTTCAAAATGATTGTAGGTAATGAAAAGAGCATATTAGGTATGAAATTAACGGTTGGTTGCATATGGAAAGCGCGGTTATTGGAAATTTCGCATTTTGAAATTCGCGGTTATGTTATGTTATCGAATGTCGATTACAGGCGAATGAGGCGACATATTGCAACAACTTAAACACTGATCTGCTTAAAATTACGTCAGTAATCCAAAATAACCGGTACATACAGAATCTGTGACAATAAATTTTATCCGTTCAAAATCGGTAAGGCTAACCATCAGGGATTTTTGCAAAAAATTGAAAATATTTCACTGTTGAGATTCCGGTTCAAAATGATTGTAGGTAATGAAAAGAGCATATTAGGTAAGAAATTAACGGTTGGTTGCATATGGAAAGCGCGGTTATTGGAAATTTCGCATTTTGAAATTCGCGGTTATGTTATGTCATCGAATGTCGATTACAGGCGAATGAGGCGACATATTGCAACAACTTAAACACTGATCTGCTTAAAATTACGTCAGTAATCCAAAATAACCGGTACATACAGAATCTGTGACAATAAATTTTATCCGTTCAAAATCGGTAAGGCTAACACCATCAGGGATTTTTGCAAAAAATTGAAAATATTTCACTGTTGAGATTCCGGTTCAAAATGATTGTAGGTAATGAAAAGAGCATATTAGGTAAGAAATTAACGGTTGGTTGCATATGGAAAGCGCGGTTATTGGAAATTTCGCATTTTGAAATTCGCGGTGTTATGTCATCGGACGTCGATTACAGGCGAATGAGGCGTCATATTGCAACAACTTAAACACTGATCTGCTTAAAATTACGTCAGTAATCCAAAATAACCGGTACATACAGAATCTGTGACAATAAATTTTATCCGCTCAAAATCGGTAAGGCTAACCATCAGGGATTTTTGCAAAAAATTGAAAATATTTCACTGTTGAGATTCCGGCCCAAAATGATTGTAGGTAATGAAAAGAGCATATTAGGTAAGAAATTAACGGTTGGTTGCATATGGAAAGCGCGGTTATTGGAAATTTCGCATTTTGAAATTCGCGGTTATGTTATGTCATCGAATGTCGATTACAGGCGAATGAGGCGACATATTGCAACAACTTAAACACTGATCTGCTTAAAATTACGTCAGTAATCCAAAATAACCGGTACATACAGAATCTGTGACAATAAATTTTATCCGCTCAAAATCGGTAAGGCTAACCATCAGGGATTTTTGCAAAAAATTGAAAATATTTCACTGTTGAGATTCCGGCCCAAAATGATTGTAGGTAATGAAAAGAGCATATTAGGTAAGAAATTATCGGTTGGTTGCATATGGAAAGCGCGGTTATTGGAAATTTCGCATTTTGAAATTCGCGGTTATGTTATGTCATCGAATGTCGATTACAGGCGAATGAGGCGACATATTGCAACAACTTAAACACTGATCTGCTTAAAATTACGTCAGTAATCCAAAATAACCGGTACATACAGAATCTGTGACAATAAATTTTATCCGCTCAAAATCGGTAAGGCTAACCATCAGGGATTTTTGCAAAAAATTGAAAATATTTCACTGTTGAGATTCCGGCCCAAAATGATTGTAGGTAATGAAAAGAGCATATTAGGTAAGAAATTATCGGTTGGTTGCATATGGAAAGCGCGGTTATTGGAAATTTCGCATTTTGAAATTCGCGGTTATGTTATGTCATCGAATGTCGATTACAGGCGAATGAGGCGACATATTGCAACAACTTAAACACTGATCTGCTTAAAATTACGTCAGTAATCCAAAATAACCGGTACATACAGAATCTGTGACAATAAATTTTATCCGCTCAAAATCGGTAAGGCTAACCATCAGGGATTTTTGCAAAAAATTGAAAATATTTCACTGTTGAGATTCCGGCCCAAAATGATTGTAGGTAATGAAAAGAGCATATTAGGTAAGAAATTATCGGTTGGTTGCATATGGAAAGCGCGGTTATTGGAAATTTCGCATTTTGAAATTCGCGGTTATGTTATGTCATCGAATGTCGATTACATGCGAATGAGGCGTCATATTGCAACAACTTAAACACTGATCTGCTTAAAATTACGTCAGTAATCCAAAATAACCGGTACATACAGAATCTGTGACAATAAATTTTATCCGTTCAAAATCGGTAAGGCTAACCATCAGGGATTTCTGCAAAAAAAATGAAAATATTTCACTGTTGAGATTCCGGCCCAAAATGATTGTAGGTAATGAAAAGAGCATATTAGGTAAGAAATTAACGGTTGGTTGCATATGGAAAGCGCGGTTATTGGAAATTTCGCATTTTGAAATTCGCGGTTATGATATGTCATCGAATGTCGATTACCGGCGAATGAGGCGACATATTGCAACAACTTAAACACTGATCTGCTTAAAATTACGTCAGTAATCCAAAATAACCGGTACATACAGAATCTGTGACAATAAATTTTATCCGTTCAAAATCGGTAAGGGATTTTTGCAAAAAATTGAAAATATTTCACTGTTGAGATTCCGGTTCAAAATGATTGTAGGTAATGAAAAGAGCATATTAGGTAAGAAATTAACGGTTGGTTGCATATGGAAAGCGCGGTTATTGGAAATTTCGCATTTTGAAATTCGCGGTTATGTTATGTCATCGAATGTCGATTACAGGCGAATGAGGCGTCATATTGCAACAACTTAAACACTGATCTGCTTAAAATTACGTCAGTAATTCAAAATAACCGGTACATACAGAATCTGTGACAATAAATTTTATCCGTTCAAAATCGGTAAGGCTAACCATCAGGGATTTTTGCAAAAAATTGAAAATATTTCACTGTTGAGATTCCGGTTCAAAATTATAGTAGGTAATGAAAAGAGCATATTAGGTAAGAAATTAACGGTTGGTTGCATATGGAAAGCGCGGTTATTGGAAATTTCGAATTTTGAAATTCGCGGTTATGTTATGTTATCGAATGTCGATTACAGGCGAATGAGGCGACATATTGCAACAACTTAAACACTGATCTGCTTAAAATTACGTGAGTAATCCAAAATAACCGGTACATACAGAATCTGTGACAATAAATTTTATCCGTTCAAAATCGGTAAGGCTAACCATCAGGGATTTTTGCAAAAAATTGAAAATATTTCACTGTTGAGATTCCGGTTCAAAATGATTGTAGGTAATGAAAAGAGCATATTAGGTAAGAAATTAACGGTTGGTTGCATATGGAAAGCGCGGTTATTGGAAATTTCGCATTTTGAAATTCGCGGTTATGTTATGTCATCGAATGTCGATTACATGCGAATGAGGCGTCATATTGCAACAACTTAAACACTGATCTGCTTAAAATTACGTCAGTAATTCAAAATAACCGGTACATACAGAATCTGTGACAATAAATTTTATCCGTTCAAAATCGGTAAGGCTAACCATCAGGGATTTTTGCAAAAAATTGAAAATATTTCACTGTTGAGATTCCGGTTCAAAATGATTGTAGGTAATGAAAAGAGCATATTAGGTAAGAAATTAACGGTTGGTTGCATATGGAAAGCGCGGTTATTGGAAATTTCGCATTTTGAAATTCGCGGTTATGTTATGTCATCGAATGTCGATTACATGCGAATGAGGCGTCATATTGCAACAACTTAAACACTGATCTGCTTAAAATTACGTCAGTAATTCAAAATAACCGGTACATACAGAATCTGTGACAATAAATTTTATCCGTTCAAAATCGGTAAGGCTAACCATCAGGGATTTTTGCAAAAAATTGAAAATATTTCACTGTTGAGATTCCGGTTCAAAATGATTGTAGGTAATGAAAAGAGCATATTAGGTATGAAATTAACGGTTGGTTGCATATGGAAAGCGCGGTTATTGGAAATTTCGCATTTTGAAATTCGCGGTTATGTTATGTTATCGAATGTCGATTACAGGCGAATGAGGCGACATATTGCAACAACTTAAACACTGATCTGCTTAAAATTACGTCAGTAATCCAAAATAACCGGTACATACAGAATCTGTGACAATAAATTTTATCCGTTCAAAATCGGTAAGGCTAACCATCAGGGATTTTTGCAAAAAATTGAAAATATTTCACTGTTGAGATTCCGGTTCAAAATGATTGTAGGTAATGAAAAGAGCATATTAGGTAAGAAATTAACGGTTGGTTGCATATGGAAAGCGCGGTTATTGGAAATTTCGCATTTTGAAATTCGCGGTTATGTTATGTCATCGAATGTCGATTACAGGCGAATGAGGCGACATATTGCAACAACTGATCTGCTTAAAATTACGTCAGTAATCCAAAATAACCGGTACATACAGAATCTGTGACAATAAATTTTATCCGTTCAAAATCGGTAAGGCTAACTAACCATCAGGGATTTTTGCAAAAAATTGAAAATATTTCACTGTTGAGATTCCGGTTCAAAATGATTGTAGGTAATGAAAAGAGCATATTAGGTAAGAAATTAACGGTTGGTTGCATATGGAAAGCGCGGTTATTGGAAATTTCGCATTTTGAAATTCGCGGTGTTATGTCATCGAACGTCGATTACAGGCGAATGAGGCGTCATATTGCAACAACTTAAACACTGATCTGCTTAAAATTACGTCAGTAATCCAAAATAACCGGTACATACAGAATCTGTGACAATAAATTTTATCCGTTCAAAATCGGTAAGGCAACCATCAGGGATTTTTGCAAAAAATTGAAAATATTTCACTGTTGAGATTCCGGTTCAAAATGATTGTAGGTAATGAAAAGAGCATATTAGGTAAGAAATTAACGGTTGGTTGCATATGGAAAGCGCGGTTATTGGAAATTTCGCATTTTGAAATTCGCGGTTATGTTATGTCATCGAATGTCGATTACAGGCGAATGAGGCGACATATTGCAACAGCTTAAACACTGATCTGCTTAAAATTACGTCAGTAATCCAAAATAACCGGTACATACAGAATCTGTGACAATAAATTTTATCCGTTCAAAATCGGTAAGGCTAACTAACCATCAGGGATTTTTGCAAAAAATTGAAAATATTTCACTGTTGAGATTCCGGTTCAAAATGATTGTAGGTAATGAAAAGAGCATATTAGGTAAGAAATTAACGGTTGGTTGCATATGGAAAGCGCGGTTATTGGAAATTTCGCATTTTGAAATTCGCGGTTATGTTATGTCATCGAACGTCGATTACAGGCGAATGAGGCGTCATATTGCAACAACTTAAACACTGATCTGCTTAAAATTACGTCAGTAATCCAAAATAACCCGTACATACAGAATCTGTGACAATAAATTTTATCCGTTCAAAATCGGTAAGGCTAACCATCAGGGATTTTTGCAAAAAATTGAAAATATTTCACTGTTGAGATTCCGGCCCAAAATGATTGTAGGTAATGAAAAGAGCATATTAGGTAAGAAATTAACGGTTGGTTGCATATAGTGCACGAAAGTCTCCACACGGTCTCCAAGTTCCATTCTTTTTGGGTACTAAATGTTGCGGGCTGGACCAAGGACTGTTACTAGGTTGGCAAATCCCGAGTTTCACCATGTTTTCGAATTCTGTTCGCGATGATGAATTTGTCCGGTGCTAGTCGTCGTGGTTTGCATGCAACCGGTGGTCCATTCGTTTCGATATTGTGAGTCACGTTATGTCTCGTGTATTAATGTTTCCGTGAATTATTTTTAAAAATTTTGATATTACGTTGAAAACTCTTGGGAAGGGGTACCATTTGAATACAGAGAGTTTAACGGATCTATAAGCTTCTGTCTCTGTATATCCACAAGCAAACCAGATTTCAAAATACGAAATTTAGCATAACCGTGCTTTCCATATGCAACCAACCGGTAATTTCTTACTTTATATGCTCTTTACATTACCCTCAGTTTCCCTCAAAAAATCCGCGCCGATAATAGGCATCGACACGTCAGCAACTCTGAATTCCCAGGAGAATTCGCGGTGCAGTCCGATGTCAATTCTTAAAAAATTTGAAAATCTGAATTATGGGTCAACCCTTGGTATCAATTAAAAAATGAATCTGGAGAAAAATTTCGTAATTAAAAGGCGGCTAGTATTAGAATCGCCAATACACACCGCCAATTGTCAATGGCTATTTATTTATTTTTTTTTTTGAAACATTGTTGTCGGAGTTGTTTAATTCGGATTTACAATTTTGTTTACATTTTAACGCCTTTGTGCCGAAATGATGATGATAAAAATAAATAAAAATATTTTCAGCCGAAGGATCACCATAAAAAGGATTAAAAGTATTTCGAAAATTTGGCGAGTTTTTCCATGAATAATTAGGCTCTGGTATAAAGCACGATAATCTTCACATCTTGGCCGGGGAGAATGTTATAACAACAACACTTATATCAAATTATGACATTGAATATATCAATTTTTCCATATACATATACATCCGTTAAATACTGACGACACGGAATATGTATATCGGTTTTCATATTGACTAGGGCATTTACATTTAATTTTACATTTATTTTGCATAATCAATAGTTTTATAAATGATCTTTTTTGTATATAAATCAAATAAATTATGGAATAAATATTAGTTCTTACACAACAGTCAACGTGTTTCTGTCCAGCCCTGACCAACAGCAAGCAAGAAACATTTTAAATAATTGTCAACTATCAATTTTGTGATTTGAGCAAAATACGGTCAAACACAAGTCTAAACAATTGTTAGTCAAATAAGTCGAATCGGTGCTCCCTCTCTACTAAATATTTTGCAATTTATAAATTAATACGTAAGCGTTTTTGCTTATATCGAATTTCTATCGGAGCTTTTCAGTTCAGTGGATAGAATTACGATTTACCTATTATCCTAATTCACGAGATGTTAGTACATAACATTTTAGGAAAATGCACACCTACCTTTTTATTGGCCAGCACATTGTTAAACACTTTTTCAACAAATAAAAAAATTAAAATTTTGTTTTCATTAATTTAATATTTAAATTTTAAATTTTTTTCTTTTATTTTATCTCTTTTCTTTAAGAATAATACAATTTAATTATTTTTTTCTTTTAAAAAAGTCTGATTTTTTTTTATTTTATAATAATAATAATAATAATTAGAAGAAATAGCAATAATAATAATAATATTTTATTTATCATTAATTAATTAATAATTAATAACTGAAAAAAATTATAAATATCACAAATAAAAATAATAATTATTAAAAATTTAATTTTTTTTAATTTAATTAAATATTTACACAGAAAAAAATCTCAAATTTTTAAATTCATAATTATAACTAAATAATTTTTTAAATTAAATTAATAGGTGTTTTCATTTATTTTGTTAAAAAATAAACTAAAATAAAATTATAAAACATAATTAATAATTTTTTTAAGTTACTCTCTTCGCTTCTCTTGTTATCGTATTTTCAATTTGAAATAATACTTAAAAAGAAATAAACATAATAAACGAAAGAAAAATATTAACAATTTTAATATTTATATTTCTTCCTTTTTTTTCTCTTAATAAAATATGTAATCGCGTGATAAGTTTTTCCATTTATGTTATGTAATAATATATATTTTTTTTTTGTCATTAAATAAAAAAATGAAAATGATAATTTTGGAAAATGATAAATATAAATTTTTTTTTTATTTATTTGAAAAATCAATAACTTTATTTTTAAAAGAAAATTTATTATTGATAATCTAAATAAATTAGGGTTTTTAAAGTTTATTTTTTGTTTTTTTTTTAAATATTTTTTTTTTGTTTTTTAAATTTTTTTCTAAAAAATAAAATTATAAATTAAAAAAAAAAAACTTTTTTTTTATAACGGAAGTGTCGGTGTATTTGTTGGAGTTGGTGTTAAAACAGACGCAGATGGACAACGTATCGTATGCTGTGATGTTGCCTGAGCATAATCTTGGCTTGGGTTTAATACACTATCACGCGAATTTGAATGTGAAGTTGCCCGTAGTAAGGTGACAGCTTCACGTTCTGGACTACATTGTACTGCTTCTAGTCATTTTTGACGCGATGATTTCTTCTTCTTTCGTTTAAAGAAACAGCAACATCTGTAAAGAAAAGATTTTCTATTTTTTTTAAATAAAATTGTGCTCATTTTTATTTTATTGTTAATTTTTTAGTTTAGCTGTATTTCTATCTAATTTGTATAAATTAATAATTGTAAGTGATAAGTAGATTAGATTACAATTTTACGACTGAAAATTGTATTGTAAATATTACATGGTTTTAAATTTTGTCGATTAGTGCTTCCATATATTGAAAAAGATCAGATTCTTGGAGTTAGTGACAACCGGGGTCAATTGAACACTACTAAAGTTGAGAATGGGACTTTCAAAATTTTTTTGTTTCAAATTATGGAATATTGTACCAATTATGAAAGGTTATTTAATTTTGAATAATAATACGTTTAAATTGGGCCGAAGCAACGACCAGTGTAATCGTCGATTGAAATCAACTGTTTTTTTACCAGGACAAATGCACTTTTGTTTGAAACAAAAAATTTTTTTGCTTCAATTCATGGAATATTGTATCAATTATGAAAAGTTATTTAATTTGGACGAAAAGTGATGTGAAACGGAGTAGACGTGTTTTGTTGTCGCTCCTTCATTTAATTTAAATATTTTTTTTTTTTGTGTCTAATAAATAAAATAATTATTAATATGTAATAATAATGAATGTGTTTTTTTTACATTTTAAAATAAGTGATTAAAAGATGTGACGTACACCTAGTGTTTTAAATATTAATTTGTGAATAGTTCGCGCATGAAATTGTGTAGAACGTGTATTCGTAATATATATAATTATTTCCCTATATGTTCTGATACCATTTCATGAATGCGTAAATGCAAATTTATGTTTGAATTACTAGGTATACATAATATACATAGTGGGTTTGAAATAAACAGTAAAGTGTTTAACTGAAAAAACGTGACGTGTCCAATGATGAAATGTGTTTATATACATAAAACCGAGTTGAAATATTTATAACGGGATATATTTCGTTTTAATGTTTCGATAAACTGTTTATGTGTATAGTTGCATAATACATACTTAAATCAGAGAAGTTTCCTTTTTATATTTATATATATTATACACATACTTTTATTTTTATCTACTTTTCATACTTCGTATATATTGCGATTTGCGACAAAACCAACAAGCAACAACAATGTGTTGGTTTTTTTATTTGAACATGAATGTAAGCGCTCAGTTATAATTATAAGGTTTTGTTGTGTGTGTTTAGTGACCGCAATGCCATATTTGAGTCTCTTTTGGTTATTATTTTATTTTCTCAAATTTTGTTGTGCGATGATAAATTTTATTTGTTTTGTTTTAAAATAATATCCTGTCGTCTCGGAACATTGTTTTGTTGTACTCGTATGTACATTTTGCTCATAAATTGTTGTACATATACATCTAAATCTGTTTCATTTTGATTACACTAATCCCTCGCTTAACGAGGGCTCTTTTTACGAAAAGTCTCTGCTTACAGGAAAAGGATTCGATTTACAAATTTTATTTTTGTTCTTATTAAACGTGTGTTCTGAGCTCGAGATTTTTCTAGAATATTTTGTTCCTTACTTTAAACAAATTCTATAAATTGAAATTTTGTCGAAAGTCCTGACTTTAAAAAAGAAACAATAAAGTTGTCGGCAAATATAATTCAATTTATTTTATTATTATTATTATTGAGACTAACATTTTAATATATTTAAGTAGTTAGAAAACGACTTTGCTGCGGTCCGCCCTAGTTGTTTCTGTGACTAACATCCTTTCCTATATAACCTTATCTGTTTAGGATGCAGGCAGGGTCTGGGCCCGCATGATGCTGAAATATTATTCACATTCAGATATAATGTTATTTGATTGTTGATATTTCAGGATTATGGTAACGTACCTAGGATCGCCGTTATGGTTGGCCTGTACGCCTCTATCATATCATATCATAATCATCATATCAATTATGAAAAGTTATTTAATTTTGAATAATAATCCGTTTAAATTGAGCCGAAACAACGACCAGTTTTCGTGTAATTGTCGATTGAAATCGACTGTTTTTTTACCAGGACAAATGCACTTTTGTTTCAAACAAAAAATTTTTTTGTTTCAAATCATGGAATATTGTACCAATTATGAAAGATTATTTAATTTTGAATAACAGTCCATTTAAATTGTGCCAAAGCAACGACCAGTTTTCGTATAATCGTCGATTGAAATCGACCTGTTTTTTACACCAGGACAAATGCAGTTTTTTTTTTTTTTTTTTTTTTAGTTCATTACCAATTTTTATTTACAAGAATTATACAATAATAAAAATATGTACATTGTTTCAAATCATGGAATATTGTACCAATTATGAAACGTTATTTAATTTTGAATAATAGTCCGTTTAAATTGGGCAATTTTGCAAGAAAAGTTTCCTGACCGTGTTATTTCTCGAAGAGGTGATTACAATTGGACACCGAGATCTTGTGATTTAACACCTTTAAACTTTTTTTCGGGGCCACGTGAAAGATAATGTCTATGCCAATGCTCCACAATCGATTCAAGACCTTGGATGGAAGTGAACCGTGAAGTTATCGAGGACATACAGCCGCAACTGTGCGAATTGGTCATGGAAAATTTCATGAAAAGGATATGGTGCTGCAAGCGTAGTCGTGGCGGCCATTTGACTGATATCGTTTTCAAATGTTAATGGCATACCTTCCCCTTTACAATGAAATAAACATTCATTGATTTCTCTTAAAAAATACTCATTTTTTAATATCAAAATGAAACCTCTTATTGAAAAACCCTTTACATATGAATAATATAAATGAGATTAGGTAAAACATTTAGTACTTTCAACCCTTGTTAGAATATACAAAATAAACGTCCTTACACCACAATAAAATATAACCTGAAAACTAATAATTAAGTCACTATACTCACTTTGTTTCATCGACAAGTTCAACTTCCGGTTGCTGGGCAATAGGAGTATTCGAATGTCCTGCTGTCGGATCATCTGCATTCAATTCACCATTTGTTGAGCTCACAACCTGAAACAAATACAATAAAAAATAAATGTCATAAATAAAGAATTTCAAATTTCATGTAAAAGTAGCAGGTAACAATGAAATCGTGGTGAATTAAAAATTGTGTTTTCTGATACGTGTTAACATCTGAGTGGTTCAACTTCCTAAAGTTTTGTACAAATTAACATATCTACAAATAAAAGTTTTAACAACTTTCAAACAAATTTCTTATGTGTTTTTTAGTTACTCATGCAGATTTTTCCTTTTTCTTGGCCAACCAATGTATGATGAGTGAACAAGCTAATCGAGCTAATTCAAGAATTGTGTTCCAACTAGATCTGTTATTTATCTAGATTTGAATTGTATGTATTATTGTAATGATCACAAAATTTAGACCAAATTGCTGCAATCAAATATTATGGTTTTGCGAAATCTTGATTATGAACATAAATTGAAATGGTTTCAATGAATTTTTCATCCGAATCGGTAGTTTGTTTGTGTGCGCTTTTCCAACCATGAAATTTAAAATTTATAGATATAAAATATGCAAGTGATTTAAAAATTGTTGCTCATATGAAATAAAACTTTTGGCTGTAGCATAATGGAATAATATTGTCGGAATGAAGAAATTTTTAAGTTACATTTTCAGTTTTGGTCTAAACTGAAATTGTAACTGAAAGATTCGATCGTAAGTAACCGTATTTTGCTGATCTAGTCTAGCGAATAATAAACAAAATAAATTTGTATACACGTTGACTTGGAATAAACCACTTTTGGAATCATTTACACTTATTATTAGAGCATTCCGTAGAATCTGCGCCCACTCAAATTTTGGTATGATGGCTCTCGACCAAAATAAATCGCGATACGTATGGCCCGATACGTAAAAATAGGCTCGGGTGTTTTATAAAATCATAAACTTTCAATAATCAAACGATAACTCCATAACCAAATCAACGTGTTCTTACTCGACGTGATTAAAATACCTTGAAATTATTTGGAAGCAATCATAAGAAAATATTAGCAGAGAAAATGCCAAAAATAATAGAATCTGCATAGAAAAAAATACAAAATAAGAATTAAACAAAGAATATTTGTTATCTGCAATGTTAGGACCGATTCCGGGATCTATAATTTTTTGTTATGTTACATTAATTTTATTTTCAATGTAAATTTTAATTGGAAATTGATTAACATAACAGAAAATTTGTGCCGTAGAAACCGAATCGATAGTTCAATTAAAATAAAAAATTCATTAAATTCCACTATTCCTAATTTTCCAAACAAAATTATTTTAATAATTTGCAATATTACAAAATCGTCAAATTTTTCATTAAAAATTAAAATAATTGATCCGTGAAAAAATGTATGTTTCGCTCATTACTCGATTGGGCAACGCTAGCTGCGCTTGGGCGCGTATTCTTGAAATCGGTGGATATTTCCGCATGCGGATTATAATTTGCATTCAATTTTTTTATATTACTCGAATTTTACGCCGGCTACTTTAATCGTTTTTTTTTTTCAAATTACCTATTATGAAATTTGACAGAAAATACGACATCGTCGTAAAATACGTTGTCGTAAAATCCGATCCGCGGCGGATATTCCTATTATAAAACTAAGTATTTCAACTGTCGAATTTGAATGAATCAAAATAAGCCTTCGTTCCTTTCCATAAAAGAAAGAAATATTTTGAATTGTTGTCCATTTGTTGAAGACTTACAAAAATCTGATTTTTTAGTATGAAATGGGCTAGTTATAACTAGGTATATAATGGGCTAGTTAACTGAAAACGAAACGAAAGGATTCATTGCATGAAAACATTAATACACTGAAAAAAATCCACATTTGAAAATCGGACATAAACAATGTCAATCAAATTATACCTGCACAGACCAAAATATATCCGAATTGACCAATAGGAATTTTCATTATGTTAATATCTTTATTCCTATTTATTTATTTTATTTCCTATTTTACATTACATGAAATTTGAAAATATAATGTTTACTACATAGAAATAGTTTTAAGAGATATTTTTGTAACCAAATCATAATTATTGTTTATAGTTTTACAGCATAATATGTTTCTATACTAAATTAAGTACATTACACTAACTCGAAATAATAAATTGTTCAACGTTTATTAGTAGTATAATATAATTCGCTAAGTCAACCTGTATTTGCTTCATATAGGCACCTGAAGTATTCATCTTTAGTTTATAGTTTGTTGTGACCACTGCAATAAACAGTGTGACGAGATAATTAAATTTTTTAATTTATAAGATTTCTGAGTCTTTTTGAACCAAGCTACCAAACACTGGTTATCATCCAGAAGAAGCAAGTTTTTATTTTTTTGGGAGAAGTGCTTTTAAAAATAAGTCAAAATGAAACAAGATGATATATACAGGCTCATGGGTCAACCTGACATAAATCTCCTTATTTAGAAATTATTATAGTGATTCTGTCAAATCAGTTATTCTTAACAATTTAAATTATAAATATTTTATTTACAAGTTAGGCATAAAATATTTGGAAATTTTACAAATTAACTATCCACCCTGCGCATAAAATTTTATTAATTCCGAAACATTTTTTTTAGTAGCAGCTTTATTTTATAGCTACATACAAAATTTTTAATGTTAGTTGTGATATTTAATATTTTCATCGCAATTATTAATTATTTGATAAATGGACTTAAAACAATTTATTTTATATTCGAAACATGTATAAACTGTGTCGTTTCTGAACATGAATTTCCTCAGTGTAGGGTGTAGAAAAAACGAAACGTAAACGAACGGATGAATTGATTCAATTAAGCCTTTCCACACGTATATGCACTACACATGATATATTTTCCTTGTCTCTTACCTCTTCGCCTATAAACTTATTTTGGAGTGGGGATATTTTGTATAAGTTTATAGGCGAAGAAGTAAGATACGAGGAAAATACATTATGCAGTGCATATCGTGTGGAAAGGCTAATTCACATGCCTTTCGTTTCGGCTCTTGCGGTAATTCACAATAAATGTTTTTTGTATCCTACTTTCCTTGAATTGTAAATATTTTTTATCGGTTTTGTTTATTTTGCTTGACAGAACAAGATAAAAAATAACTGGCTTATTTTTTTACCAACTTTTGCTCAAAAAATTTGTCTACGGTTGTCATGCAAATATATCGCACATCCTCTAAAAAAATGTCATAACACAAAAAAACAGTTTTGAGATAAATGCGTTTTAAATTGCTAACGCTACTGTGATGCTGAGATTATTTATTTTATAAAGCTAATAATGAATAATCTCAGCATCACTAGCGTTAGCAATTAAAAACAAATGCTGCTTTGTTTACGATTAGTTGGAGCTTTATTTTAATTTAATCGAATAAACGTTTGTCTGGGGATTACAAACACAATATCCGGTTTTATACACCCATCACAATTTATAAATTATCAAATAAATAGCCCAAAAGTTGCAGCAAAATAAAATTTTTGGCTCTCATCCTAATTGTTTCACGTAAATGCATCTCGCATATTTATTCCATTTATTTTATATATTAACTTTAAATTAAATTATTTAAGACGATAAACTAACAAATTCATTCGAAAAAGGTCATAAACAACAACAAAATTTGAACAAAATTGTTGCTTGTACTTCCGGTTATTTTTATTACTATGTTGGTACGACCAAGATGATTTGCTCATAAGCTGCAAATACTTCAACTAAACTGACATAAATTAGGCGGGACTTAGTTGAATATAAAGATTTGATTGGCTAAAGAGTTGGATAAAAAATTAACTAACCCGTTCCGTGAATGCACCATGAGACGTCAAAACAACAAATTTACAACAGGAAAATATTAATGAAAATCCACAAGGAAAAATATGAAAAATTATAAAGGAAATCTGGTTTAGGATTTTAATGACCAAAAATAATGAAATTAATTTGTATGTGCTGATATGTGATAATGGAAATTTGTGCTATATTTTCCAATTAGAATAAAATTTGATTGGAGAACTGTCATTTTCTAAAATATTAGTTTAAATCTGTGCCATCAGCGCTTTTCGGATTTTTATTTCATAATCGAAATTTAAGCGGCGGATCGTATTCTTTTAGTTTCATAATATGAATAACTGACGCGATCATAATAGCCTCCAGCCCCTCCCCTCCGCTTATGCACTCCAATACAAAATCAATCAATTTCAAATCTTTCGCTTAAATGAAACCCGTGAATTACAAAAATTTGTAAAGATTTTTTTACGCATAATCTAATGATCTATAAATTGCTTTTATTGCAGATAATTTCAATTGAAAAGCTGCGATTATCACGCAATACACCTCAATAACGAAGGTGTTTAAGCAAGATTTTTATTTCTTAGTTTATATTATTTATTATTGTAATTGACTTCAAACAATTTATTTCGCTTACTTTTACAAAACATCCATTTCAGTCCCGCTTTATAAAAAGATGCATGCTTAATGCGAGCCAAAATAGAAGAAATACTAATAAACAGATACGGCACAAGTACGCTAATAGCCAGCAAAGGTGATCTAATGTTTTAGGAACCTTTAAGTTGGATTATATCGGGTTTGGTTGGAGGGAAGCTCTATTTTGTTACTATTGCACTCATTAACTATCCAGAGAAGTAGCTGTTAATGATCGAATAAAGATTAAATGGAGAGTAAATTCTTCTTAGATTTTTCATCATATTAGATCACAACCGATTATCAAAAGTTCCAAAGTTATCTAGGAATACTCTAAAGATATACTTTTGCTCTGACTCCTTCACTTTGTTGACCATTTACACCATAGCGTTCTCTGTGGACCTATTTTCTCTGAAGCCGAACTGCTTGTCGCTGTATCTTCCGCTATTCTGGAAAATATTCATTAATCTGCCAGTTGTCAATAAGTAATTTACCTAAGACTGGAAGCAGCATGATTGGCCTGTATGCTTTGGAATCTGTTGGTGTTCCACCAAATATTTGTTTGGTGCGAGAGCGTTGAGCACGGATTATTGTTTGGTCACTTGTGCCTGTTTCCTCGTAATCATCACACAAGATAGTATTCAGTAGACATTAGTATGTTAGTATCTTCCGAACATGTTGTGACTTGGTCAGCGCCATCTACGAATATATTAAATATGTACATAGAGCCCCACGGATCTGCATTACCCTATTCCGTGAAAGCATTTTCAGTTTGTGCATTATGTTAAAAAGGTCACATGGAAATTAATTATTTCATCCAAGTCGTTAAGTGTTTTAATAGGGAAATACATTAGAGGAGTGGCAGATCTGCGAACATGAGAAAAAATGGGACGTGGGGAGTAGGTTGGTTTCAGGTAGGTTGGTGAGAACTGAGAATTGAGTGGTGCGTGACACTGTGAACGTGGCATCTGTGGGCACGACAGTAGGCCTGCAAGGGATTATCTAGAAAATGGGAAATCAATTGTGTATCTTGGCCAAATACGTCGAGGCCCCTCTGACAATGCTTTCAATTTCTGGAAATTCCATCCGCTTATTACACACCAAACTATTAAAAGCTATAAAATTTTTGGATTCTCACAAATTCCCGTTCCATAGTTGAGATTAAACCACATTTTAGAGTGTTGATGCCAATATTCGCACAAAATCGAACTCGTGTATAGCATTGAAGGCTGTTACACGAGATCGAATTTGTGCAAATTTCTTAATTTCTACACCATAGTTATTTTGGCATACTATGCGTAGAAATGTGAGTTCTTTGCCCGATAATGACACTATCGGAACGAAATGCATATAACATGTGTCTCTATCTAATGTATGCTACTGAAGTTAGCCGAAAATATAATCTGCAAGCAAATCTGCATTATCGACATATTGTATGTCAGGTAGTTTTGCAAAACTCTGATAATGTTAGCCGAAAATTACATGTTATTGAAGTTAAGAGAAAATTTTCCATAATTTTTGAATTAATTTTGTAAATTATATCTGTAATTAACTTAAATGAATAAAAAAAATTGAATCCCATGTTTTGTTTTGTCGGATTAGGTGGCAATGCATTTGAGTTGTGGGAGTAACTACGTATGGCATAGGTGTCGTTCGCCTATATAGCAGACAAAGAAACAATAAAGAAATACTAATACTAATTTTCTAATGACTAAATTGTTAGTTAGTTCATTACAGTCGTTCGTAGCGGTCGATCTTTAGTTAAAATTGGATAAACAAAATAAAATTTTTTGATTTCCAAAATATTTCTAATCTCGTAGTTAAATGAAAAGATAGATATAAAATTGGCTTCTGTGCGCCAGTATAAAAATTTGATATTGGGTTATTCTGGTTGGTACCAAGGGATTACCAAGAGATTGAGTTTTCCACTAATGAAAATAGGCGATCGACAGCTAACGAAATTATAGTCTAAATGCATATTAAGGCTGTACTTCCTAAACAAAAAATTATCATCATTTCGAACCATTAACGATAATAAACAATAATACTTTAAAACAATTTTGAATATTGAAAATTCGACGGTGGCCGCAGGGACGTGACTCAGTTATTTATCAATATTACGCCATCGTTTAAATGTTTAAAATATGCTATCATTTTCCCCTCATCCTTAATATTATTGATAAAGTGTCGTTATAAAAATTTATGCACACATAAATTTTCGTTAATATTCAGAAAAATAAAATATATGTTTTCCGCCACATATCCTATACATATGTAAAAATAAATGTACGGGTTTGTTTTTTCAGCAGACATTAGCCTTTATTAATATTTTGATAAAAATACTTTATCGTAACGGGCAGAAAAATATAATTAGATCTAATTAGATCTAGGCACAAAAGATTTCGAATTTTTATCCCATGGATTCGTTAATGATTTAGAATAAAAAATAAATAAGAAATATGTTTAATGTTCCGTGCTTTACAAAAAAAAGTAACGTATTCATTCTTTCATTATACACATAATACAAATGGAGTGAAGATGTTGAAAAGGACTTGAATGACGTTCACAGCAAAATAAAAAAAATTACTAGAAGGTAAATTTACTAAAAGTCTTCACAAGGAACTGTTTTTTACAAGCAAATCAAATTTTGGCTTACACCCTATGGGGTTCACGTTTTTTGGACAAAATTAACCGTTTTCTCTCGATTTTGTCATTAATGACCAATTTTTTTTGTTGGTGGTCAAAACAATTAATCATAAGAATTCACTCAATTTATCAAAAACACATAGGTTTCTGGATAGATATTTTTTTTTGTACTACCTGCTTCTCTTTTGTAAAATTAATTCAAAATGGAGGGGTGATATATGGTGGCCAACATCCATCTTCCTTAAACTATCGGACTTTTTTTAAAACTGTCTTGTATAATCATTACTCCAGCTTAAATTTCAGAGAATCAACAAGATCAGCCCTTGTTGAAAATTTAATATTCAAATTTATTTGAATCTTTAAATTCTTTGTCGTTTTTGTAAATGCAATACTTTTCAACTTGTAAAATTTGAGAAAGCTATTATGATAGATGCCTATGAATTTCCACCAAATTTCGTAAAGATCTCCCAATTTATGGAAAAAGATTAAGTATGAAGTTTTATTCCGAGTAGTCAATCCGCCTGGACTGCATAGATGCCAAATTTTGGTGAAATAACATATTTTGATGTACAAAATTAGTCATTTCAGTTTTATATGAAACTTTATTTAGAATATTTTTGCTTTAATCGCTTTTTCGTAAATGTTATCTATATACACACAGCGAAACAAAAAAAGTTAAAAAATGTGTTTAAAATCAAATAGACGTTGATTTATGAAGATCTAAGATAGGAGATAGACATCCAAAATACAGGAAAAAAAAAATTTAATATTTTATTGAAGAATTATGAAAAACTGTGTAAATGGAAATATGCTACTTTTTTTGAAAGGATAACCTATGATTGACATACTCAAAAAAAACAAATTAACAATCAATTTTTGGGGTTGGGCTCGTTTTAACGATAAATCCCAAAATCAAAATCACGGCTTTCAAAATCCCGACATTCCAAATCCCGGCTTTCCAAATTCCGACTTTCAAAATTACCACTTTCAAAATTATCACTTTCAAAAGCCCGATTTTGAAAAGCCCGATTTTTTAATTTTTTTTTATGAGTTCGAGCGCCCGCGGGCCGGCATTTTGAAATGCAATACTTGTAGAGGATAACGGCTTCGATAACTCTCAAGGGCACACGGGAGTTCGCTACGCTCCTCCCCGCTTAGCCCTCCGAGAGGCTTTAGATTTAAACTTCGGGGGACGTAGGAGCCGGGATCAGCAAACATGTCGCACTGCGTGCCGCACGTATGAGCGGATTATATAGAATCTATTAATGACATCTTCTCTAGTAGGTAGTCATAAAAAATATTAAATATTAAATTTTAATTTTTTAGCTATAAAAAAACAAAATTTAATATTTTTTTATATCAGCAAAGTCGGAATTTTGAAAATCGGGATTTTGAAAGTCAGGATTTTAAAAGTAATAATTTTGAAAGTCGGGATTTTAATAATTCGGGATTATGTGATTCGGAATTTTGAGCCAATTCCCAATTTTTGTAACCAATCAGTTTCCTCAGTAACGAAAGTTACCACCACGAGCTTTTACAACTGCTTCCATTCGTCTCGCCATGCTTCCGATAATACTGTCGATCGTTTCTTGTGATAAACTTTACCATTCGTTCAAGAGTATAATTCGGAATTCTTCTCTGTTTCGAACTGCTGGATTTCCGAGCTCGGACCTGTGTCCCTAACATGTTCCAGATATGCTCTATCAGGTTCAAATCTGGAGACTTTGCAGGATAGTTCTGGTTGTTTATTCCAAACGTGCAGTATGTGGCCCGGCATTATCCTGCATTAAAACAAAATTTTCTCCGATAAATGGTTTAGCGGAATATATAACTCTAACATATCGATCAGCTGTAAGGGATCCGCCTCCTGGCCGTCTCCATACTCTACTCTCCATCGATCAAGTTCATTAAAAAGTGACTCTAGCCTGTGAACAAAGTATGACGCCACTGGTTCAAAGCCCAAAATCGGTGTTCTTGAGCAAAACTCAACCTAGGTGATTTCTCTGCCTTTGGCTGGAAGATATGATCTCAAAATGACTTGTTTAAGCCTTCGTCTCAGTACGTTCACTTAATCGCACTATTCGAACCTCTTCTAAAGCATTATTGGTTTGACTTACTTTTTGACCTGTTGCTCGTCATGTTTCTCAAAGTTTCAACGACAATGAAAGTCATCTCTTGAGCCAGTTCAATATTTTCGGCCTTAGTCTCGTCTTCTCTCACAAGAACCCGTTTGCCTGTATCGTTGAACCGACTAATAAATGGTAGACGTGGACATAACGAACCTTCTGCCCTCTTGGCGGTAAGTGTAGCCATTCTCGATCATTGTCACAGCCCATCTATTTTCAGATCGATTTTTTCTAAGTTTCATCCTGATCAATCAATCCGTCTGGGCTGTACAGGGTTGACAATTTTTTTTTTTTTTTTGATAAAAATCGTGGACCGATATTATTGCAAAACTAGTTAAGAACCTTTCAGTTTAGTTCATTAAAATATTGGCAAAAAACGAAAAGGCTCGTCGTCGTACAGAGATTTGATAAAATCAAGCGATATCTTTCTTGCTCAAACCGAATTTAATGATCTCCATCAAACCTTCTCTGCTATCGAACTACATTTCTCCTTCATAAATCCTTCCTAATCCACCAACCCTAAATCACGCCAAGAGGTCGATATTTTGATCACAACGTTTAATTTTGAATGCCATATGGGTGAGGTTCAATAATAAATTTGAAATATAGATCACTCCACTTACCAAAATAGATTTATACGAATTGGCGAAATTACGTTTCTCCAACCTATTTTGGAGTATTTGTAACGAGGAGGTAAATTTTTTGGTTTTATTGCGCAATCGTAGAAAACCATTTTTACAAAAAATAATTTGAAAGTCAAATTTACTTGGTAGACAAATATCTGCTTTCTAAAGGAGGACCTAAATATTTCAAGTGACGAAATTTTATGGGTTTAAACCCATTTGGCTCCTTGAGTAGAAATATGAACATTTACGGAATTAAAGATGATTAATTTAATTATACATAAAGAACAAATTTTTTTTTACTAACTCTGTAGTTAAATTTTAAAAAACATTTCAATACATGATCCCGTATCGCACAATACTCATAAAAAACCCACCAATAAATAAAATTTAAACACATAAAAAACAAATATTGGTAGAATTTTGGTTAATATTAAAAAAAACAGCAAAAACAAAAAAAAACTAATAAAATTTTACATACCTGTACTGAGCCATGTCTATCTGCCGGTGTTAAATTGCCTAACGTTCCACCAGGTTTTGGAACATCAGGCCATGCAGCAACACCCCCTTTGGCATTTGTCTTTTATTATATAGCAATTTAAAATTAAAGTGATGAGATGTTATTCAATGTGTGACACATATGGATGAATGAAGTAGTAGTGGCACAGTAGTAGTAACATTGATAGCAGAGCATGTTTTATATTATTGATTTTTTGTCGTATGTACAACAACACATCACATTGGTGGTTTTATTAGTTAATAATTTTTATAACGTTCGATTGTAAATACAATTTTATGTAGCAAACACGCCAATGTACATTAGATTGCGACAGGCAGTTGTAAAACGCACATTTATTTTTAATTTAGGTATAAATAAAAATAAAAACAAAAAAAAACAAAAACTTATGTTAGTATTATTAAATTTCTAAACTATATAATATATAGTGTAAAAAATAAAGTAGAAATGAAAACTAAATTATAATTTAAACAAAATAATTAAATTAGAAAATACAACTAGGTTGATACTTCCACATCTTTGGCTTAGAATTGAATGACTTTATATTATATGAAGGGTGAATACGGGTTGGAAATTATATAGAAGCATTTTTTCTGTCTATGATTTACTGACATTTAAACATTGAAACTAAATAAACTTAAAATTTAAAAATGATTTAAACAAAGCGTATAATAAAGTAAATAAATTACAATAAAAATCGATACTACAAGAATTTTTGTTTTTAAATTAATCTGCGTTTTTTTTTGGTGTGTAAACGCTAAGTAAGTAAATCACCCTTCTTTACTAGCGACATCCTACTGAAAATAGCATAAATTTATAATCTTTTAATGTGTCTACATTTCCAATGAAAAGTAGAAACCTAACCTTCATTAACATTAGGAACGCTTCGTCCGAAAGGAAATCATCTTCATTGTAACTGATTAAATCCTATTTTATATTTATAAAAAAATGTAAAGAAAATTTAAAAAGTTTTATCTCGATAAAACTAATTTGAATTACTTTTACATGTGCTATTTATTCGATATACCAGAATATCGAGAGTAGCCAATCTCAAGGCACTACATTAAGATGGTACTACTATACTAAATAGGAACTAAAAACAATGAAGTTGAATATAGTTATTATATTGACTTGAACAAATTGAGATTTAACCTAAAAGCATCTATAATAAAAAAAAGTTTTACAATAGTGAACAGCACATGTAAAAAATGTATTTCCCCGTTGATCAATAAAGATTTTTTTTTAATATATTTTAAACATGATGGTATTACTAATTAATTAATTTTGTTTAAAATTATTAATCGTAATGATATTAATCATCCTCATTCATGCTTTTCGATATCGATCGATGAAATATTTAGTTTAACGAAAAAAAAAAAAAAAATACAAAAATAAAACTAAATTAAATCAAAATTATAAAATAATTTTGCATTTTCTTTTAGAGTTAAATTACAAGTAAATTATTTTTTATAATCACCTTATTGACTTGCGTATGCCGATCACGATTTGGAGAAACAACGACTTCATGTCCTGTTTGTAACGATCCAACTGGGGTTGACTAAAATAAAAGAAAAGAAAATTATTACGAATTTATTAAATTTGCGTTTTTATATTATTTTTAGATGACATACAAAGAATTTAATTACTTAAAATAATTTAGATTAGTTGAAAAAGAAATTTTGAAGTGATTGTTTCGTGTTTTAATAATCGGTTGGATTATTCCACCTAGGAACATTTTTCTTTAACTCCATTTAACATTACTGCCCCAAAGCAGAATGAATATAAATATTTTCTTCATCTCCAAATTACATGTAAAAGAACGACAAAAAAGTGTAAGTTGCCTTGATTAGGTATATATTAAAAAATTATTAAAATTCAATTCCAAATATTTTTAATTTTAAAATTTATGGATAAAAATTATGAAAACGATTTTAGAATTTTCATTGTAGTTTTCTTCAAAATTTCTTTTCATAATCTTAAAAATTATCTCCTAAAATTAAAAGCTTAAAATATTCTTTTTCATTTTATTGATATTTTTATAAATTGCTAAATAATATACGTAATTTTTATCTAGTATGTAAGAATTCAAATTTACACGATTCAAATTAATATCCTACTAGCAAATACAAACGAATTTTTTAAAAAAATTTTGTTTAATTCTAATTCCCAATAATTTCCACTTCCTGCAAATTTATTGAGAAGAGTTACGGACTGAAAGGTAAAATAGGCTGCAGCCAGTTAAATATAATATTGCACCCACACACGATCGATGATCTAGCATCAATATTAAACAAACAACGAGCTGTATTGGTTGGGGGTTACTTGAATTTTCGAAGCCTATTTGACTGCGTTAACCATGTGCTTTTGCTTCAAAAGGGGTGTACTACGAATCTCGGTTTTCAAAATCTCGGTTTTCAAATTCTCGGTTTTCGAAATTCCGGTTTTCGAAATCCCGGTTTTCAAAATCCCGCTTTTCTTTTCTTCTAGTTCTAATTGCACAAAATAATTAATAATGTTTTCTAGTTGGAAGATTTGGTACTTGCAATATTTTATAATTGCAATATTTTGTTAATGCAACATTTTGAAATGCAATAATTATAAAGGCTTCAATCGCTTCTCACGGGCACTTAGCTCTTCATCGAAATTCCATCACTATTAGCCATTTTCTAGAACTTTATCGCAAACTCATTTTTGAATTTTGTCAAAAAATCATTTGAGTCCCATTTTCCCACATGCCAAATTTTAAATATTCAAACCGGGATTTCCTAAAAATCGGGTTTATTTTATACAAAACCAGGATTTTGAAAGCCGAAATTTTGAAAATTGAGATTTTGAAAACCGGGATTTTGACAACCGAGATTTTGAAAAACGAGATTTAGAAAAAAACCGAGATTTTGAAAATGATTTCGTTACACACTCGCTTCAAAAACTGTGAAGGTTCTATAAATTGTCCAATTTTACAATAAGTCTGGTGCATTATATTTTCAAAACAGTGAACAGTTTGTAAACTGTGGTGATAATCAATCTTTTATGAGAAAAATAGTAATTGATGTAACGCAAGAGCCTATTCAAGGTCCCTTACTTACCTCTATCTATATTGACGATCTACTTTTGTAAATTCTGATGAAATTTTTATTAGTTTGGAGTATTATGAAATTTTTCAAATCGAACGAATGCGATTTTCGATGGGAAGTAATTTTTATGAAAGTTGGCTTTCATTTTTTTTGAAGTAAACTTAACTGTATGGAGTGGATATTGTAAGCATTCCGACTTCGACACTTACGACAAATAACGCCAAAAGGCTTTTTATTTAAAGCCTTTTCGGTTGTCGTAATTCTGACTTTATGTTGTTTTTTTTATCGTACACATTTATAAATTAATAAGTAATGATTTTTTTTTTGATTTCACTAAAAATTTATCGGACGTTTTAACTCGTACTCTTCTTACATAATCATGCTTACACAAGGATAATAAGTCGTAAGTCGTGCTCGTAATGCTTGATTTTGTAAGCATTACGAGCACGACCCATTATTTCCTCATCAATTTAACCAAAATATTAATAACTAAACAAACACCGTACACGTCAATACCAGAAACGTTGTTTCTATATTTCTTCGACTTACAAAGTTAATTAATTTATATTTTATCGTGTGCGTAAGTTAAAAAATAATTTAAAATATATTTTTGCATAAAATAATATTTAAAATTAACGGGCGTTACAAATACGAGCTTATATAAAATTCGAAAAATAAATATCTGTTGTATTGCACGAACTTCTTTAGATATAATTCAATTCAATTTTTTCTTTTCTTAGTAGGACGAAATTTTTCTATACCATGTGCACAAATTTGGGTGGCCGAATGGAAACTGCAGATATAAATATAAAAAAAAGGGAAAGGTTCGGAGCCGAACCCTATAAGCATTTTTGTTGCCTATAAAACAAAAGAAAATCCACAAAAAAAATCACAAACCACCACACCTAAACATTATTACCACCCTCACTCACCATCCAAAACCCCCAAAACCTATCTCACCCGCACCACCCTATACCGCACCACCCATATTATCACCCTTTAACACCTCCATACCCACTTCCACACACACACAAACCCTCATCCACCCTCATATGGAAATCCCAAAATCCCATACCAAACCCAAAACGCCTCATCCCACCCCCTCCACCTCCCATACCACCACTCCTACCACCCCCATAACCACATCACCCACACAAAACCACATCCAAACGAGATATATTTTGATTCCACATTCACATGCTGTATGAAACCAAAATAGAATAGAAAATTAAAAAAAAATCTAACAATTTTAAGGAGGGGGGTTAACAAAACCCTACTTACCTCCGAACACCCTAAACACAGAAAAGTCCAAATCAATAGGGATCATTCCCAAGAATTGCTTGAACTTTTAGTGAAGAAATTAAGTTGATATCTCCATTCGTTCTCAAGTTATCGTGCACACAGACGGACAGACGGCAAACCGAAACCATATAGCATTTTTTTTAACAAAAATGCTTAAAAAGGTCGAGACACTTGCGCACCAACGGTTCCGTACAGTACTGCTGCAGAAAATCTTATTTTGTTTGTGAATTGCAAATAGTGAAGACGCGTTTTTTTATCCGTGTTCGTAATGACATCGGCGAATTGAGCCGTGAAATTTTTTACTTGTCACCACATGGAATCGAACCCGGGACCTCCGGTCGCTGGAGCAAGCATGCTAACCACTTTACCACCGGGGCGTTTTGTGATAGTCCTGTATTATTTTTTTTTAAATTCGTCGCATATACATACATATAACTCTTTCAACTCATATTTCTTACAGCAGTAATAACATTTTATTTCCTTTTAAGGCTGATTCTGTGTTGCATTCTTTCGTTCCTTCTGATTTTTTTTAAATCAGCCCAAGTTGCTGAAAAAAATTCACAAGCAAAAAAAACGTCATTTGCAACCAACGAAATTGGTTTAAAAAAATTTCAGAAGAAAGGAAGGAACGAAAGAATGCAACACTGAATCCGCTTTACCATGTCGATTCCACGCAGTTCGAGCACGCTTGCCTCTACGACTACAGTGCTGCTGCGTATGTACTTAAAGTAAACAGTTCTTTTTTCTTTTTTTTTTTGGTTTAAATCTATGCTATCTGTTTTCGGACCGAAGCACTCTCTTCTCTTTCGCGGTTTAATTTTCCGCCTTACTTTACGCATCATCTGCCAAATCGAAGACGTACGGCTATAGGGCCGATTTAAGTTATCATTTGCGCGTTGCATAGCTCCATGCCAGCCTGTACTGTTCTGAACAACTGTTTACTGTGTGCAAAAAAAATAAAATAAATCATCACAATTTCATCGTGAAACAATGTTTTGAACATAAGAAATAATTGTAAATATTTTGGCGCCATCTTTTGATCGACACAAAAACTACATTTATCTCTGATAACTCCGTACCACTTTCAAAGTGAAATTTTGTATTAATAGATTCCGGTTTGGGGAGAACGAATGGAACGAGATTATTTTTTATATTTCTTCAACTCGACTAAATTTGGTTTCATTTTAGGTTTGATTGGCCATTATAATTTTTAAAGAAGGTCCGGGTATTTAGTGGACTAGCATGAGGCGTATTCACTCTAAATGTGGTTGTATTTTGTTGAGAAATATAATTTTAAAGGCTATTTTTAAAATCGGCAGTGTTGGTTTGTGGCTTATTTATCAGTAGCAATAGTCGTTATCATTCAAATTCGATTGATATAAATCTTTTTTTTTTTTTACTTATATAAACCAAATTCGAATTTAGTTGCTTTTGATAAAACTATCATGAAGAATTTTCTCTTACTATGGGAAATTCAGAAACAAACACTGCTTGTCCCAAAACTGACCTCTAACTTTTTATTTCCCAACAAAATACAGGTATTGCAGCAACCAAGGTAAAATTAAAATCCGTGATAAAAAAAAACAGAAATATTTCATTAGCCATTGCTAGTACATACATTTTACCAAAATAATAGAAAATCTGGCGACTCGGCCAAAATACAATTACAAAAAATGAGTATACATAAATACAAAATTTTTAATTAAATAAAAAATGATGTTTATGCTAACCGGCCAAATGGAATGATGTTAACGTTATTAAAATTATATTCCAGGAAAAAACAACAATGATGATTTCTCCGAATTATTTCAGTCACATTTTATTAACACTCCAGCTCATAAAATTATCAATGTTTATTTTTAAAATGTTATATTTATTCTTTCATTTATTGCATCATTTAAAATATAAGATTTTAATTAAGCAAAAACCAAATTATTTATAGTTTTTTAACGGAAAATCAAAAATTGTGCCAATTATTCCAAACTTGCAAAATCAATATTATAAGTTGAGAAATAGCGAACAAGGTTACTTTAAGATACTGAACAAATAAACACATATGAGAAGGGTTGAGAACGAATAAGAAGATCGACTAGAAAAATAAAATAAAATACATAATAAGTCTTTCCGTTATATTTTCTTATATAATAATTATGTATGTATATAAAGCAAGAAACGAACCGTGAAAATCTAGCGTACGTTCATTTCGGTTTATTAAAATTTAGGGTATTACATAAATTGATGATAACTATATTGTAACTATTTAATGATTGTACAGTCAGAGACCAAATATATTATATTCTTAATTTTATAATAAAATACACACCACTTTGGCAGGCAATTCTAATTTACAACGTTAAATCGAAAAAAGGAAGTATGTAATTTTGAAACGAAATAATTCGAGATAAAATATTTCTTAAATGGTATGCAGCTTGTATTTTATTCTAGTATTTATGTAATCCTCTTCCTTATACATACTTCTTAAATGGAATAATGGTTGATATAAGAAATATTTTTAAAAATAGCAGTATTATTATTTTCCTAATTCTCGAAGAAAAATTTCATATCATGTAGTACAATAAAAAAATAATAATCGAAACTGTAACCTTTAACCTTCTGTAAATCTAAAAACAAAAGGAAAACGTACATTTGGGTAAAGAAAACTACTTAAAAAATCAATAGATAATATGGTTTGGGTAAGGACTAAGGAAAAGTTTTATTTTAGTTTTAGTTTCGTGTTTGCAATAAAAAAATTGTTATTGCACATTCCTGTATATTACCGGATTATATGATATGACCTCGTACATTGAGGTAAGTTTATAAAGTTTTTATATTACGCCACATTTTCTTTATGATTTATTTTTTCCTACGCTTATAGATCAA
Source organism: Nephrotoma flavescens (assembly GCA_932526605.1). Lineage (NCBI taxonomy): Eukaryota > Metazoa > Arthropoda > Insecta > Diptera > Tipulidae > Nephrotoma > Nephrotoma flavescens. Next base: position 13,528,019 of record OW052221.1, read on the forward strand.
ATTTACTATAAAACAGATAATACAACTAGGTTTGCTTTAAACTAGTTAGAAAACTAATTATTTAAAATTAATTATTACCAAAAACTACAAACAATATAAATAATATAAAATAAACTAATAATTTATTTTAAAATAAAAACATATTTGTAACATAAAACAAAAATAATAAATTAGTAAATATCACCTTATCAGATTTAGTTTTGGCAACATGCGATGGTGGAGCATTCCGCAATTGTCGCATAACATGAAAGCTTGCCGTCTTATATATTTAAATAATTTTCATAGATTGTGTATTTTTTATAAATGATTTTTAATTTAAAATAATAAAAAATAAAAATATAATATAAAAATGTATAATTTTTCATCTTGAATTTTCAATTTCAAAAATAAAATTAAAGAAATATGTTAGAATTTTAACTTAATTTTTCTTTAATATATAACCTAAATTACAAGAAAAAAAAATTTAAAATTTTACTTCATGCTATTCATTTTTATTTGGTTTTTAATTTTTGTATTTTTTTTTTTTTTTTTGAAAACTTTCGTAGATTTATTTATTAGTAAAATGGATATAAAAAAAAATTGATAATTTTACTCACCATTGTCTTTCCTGTCCAATCAAATTCACCATCGTCTACGTAACCTTTGCGATCAAATAAGTCTTGAAATAGTCTACGCAAATAATCATAATCAGGTGTTTCAAAAAAATCTAGCCGCCTTACATAACGTAAATATGTTGCAAACTCCTCTGGATGATTTTCACATAATACCTGCGATAAAAAAATAAAATCAAATTGAATATGGTAACGAAAATTTTATTTAAAGGCTATTTACTATCCGAGCCTAGCCGAAAGTTTCAGCAGGCAAAATTTGCATTACATACATAAAACTAGAAAATCACCAAAGAGCTTCTAGCTTGGGATCAAAACTGCCAAAATAATAAATTTGGCATGTAGACGTAGAAACGTAGAAAATAACGGTAATAGAAATTTTTAATTTTGCCTTTTTTATTCGTCAATATATTCAACCGACAAATTACAGGCTTTTATGAGTATCGTCAGACCGTAACCGCACGATCGCGTTTATTTTTCAAACTAAAATCATCGCGCGATGTTCAATATTTTAAAAATATGAAATATATTAAAAAAACAATAAATTACGTTAAAAATACTACCTCAAAATCTCCACAGTTTGTCCGAGAGAATTTGTGCTTCACCATATCGAATATTTTGCGTAATGTCACCGAATAGGACAGCAATCACCTTTAAAGATGAAGGAGATTCATTTAAAGTATCCTCTGTACCTAAACCGCATCTAAAGCCAAATTAACTTAATTTATTCTTCATTACTAAAATAGTTGAAGCCAAAAAATTAACGTCCTTATTGTAAAACCTGTACTCCAAAAATTTTGAAACAATTGAAAGTAATTATATATTCCGATAATTATTGATCATCAATCGATCACTCTTCTTAGACACCGGTATGGTCGTAGCAGTCTTCCATGTTCGTCTAGACAACTCAACTACGTAAACCAAATAAATCAAATTGAGGTAAAAAAGATGGGTTTTTATTATTTTGTTCATCTAAAATTACGAAAATTTTGCTTTTCAGACGCATCTCTGTTTAAAAATTCATTCAATAATTCCCATTGCTGCTATCGTTCATACTGAGTGATGTAATCAGCCACAAAAACAAATACAAAGTATATCAGAATTGATAAAATTTTATTCCAGGGGTGGGATCTTTTTTCGATACTATCGAAATTTACACCTCTTTCATCGCAAATTAAATTTATATGTTTTCCATTTCTCAATTACGTTGCTTCTATTGCGATCTCTACCTATTCGAATTAAACATTATGTCGTTCTACTCTTATTATATCACCTACTTATTTTAAGAGTGATACTTTATCGAAAAAGAGATAAATAAACAAATTATTCTAGTACTGTGCGATCGTAATATAGAAAGCAAAATTGAAAAGTGAAACGACAAGCAATTTTATTTTAGGATATAATATTCGATAAATATCGAAAAAAGTGATGTTACAACATCCCACCCCAGGATTCTAGTATCAATAGGGTTCGATATTCGATAGGGCATTATTTTATCACAGAAATGATAAAATTGGCAAAGATTGGACAGTGATCGATGATACTCAGGTCTAGGGGTCCTGATTAAATATGATAAATACAAAATTCAGAACTGTCTGCTATCCTTGTTAGTACGTACATTTAATAATAGTTAAACTGACGGCGCATCACCAAATATCGCTCATTTGCTGCAAGAGTGACACAATCTAAAACTTTTAATTTTTCAGGAAAACGAATTTAAAATATCACTCAAAATTGTTTGTAAAAACGGCGTTTTTCAAAATTAAATAAAAATACATTCTGATTAGTAAAATAAATTTTTTTCTATTCCTACATCCTCAATCGGATCTTAATTCCTATAATTCTTTAATATTTCGCAAATTTTCTTAGGATAGTTTCCAATATCTTAAAATGTTGATTCCTTTCGCGAATTGATTGATTTTTTATATGGAATTTTACCTAATTTGCTAGAAATAACTACATAAGAGAGTATGTTTTGATACAAAATAATCAAAATATGAATTATTGGGAATCGTTTTATTCTAATATATTAGGTTAGGTTAGGTTAGAGTGGCTGCTATCGCACACTTAGGCCAATAATGGCCCATTGTGATACCACAGGATCCAATATCTCCTTACTCCCGCTGAAACAATCCGGAGCTACTTATGTAGCGTAAAATATCTCGCACTCCATAGTCCGCGAGTTCAGAAAGGCTGTCCATACCGTACACACCTAAATACTTATGCCTTCTGCATGATAGTGCCGGACACGAGCATAGGAAGTGATCTAACGCCTCTTCCTCCAAACTCCTCTTCGTCCAAACAACTTCTACAAAAGTCATTCGTCTGTAGACCCAACCTTCTCGCATGTTCCCCAAAAAGGCAATGTACTGTCAGTATCCCAACGAGCAATCCTAACCGTACCTAGCTAGTTCGTCTGCCCTGCAGTTTTCCGTGACGTCCGAGTGACCAGGGACCCAGATTATCTGGATGCTGAAATACTCGCTCATCTCGTTAAGAGATGATCGGCAATCCAGCGCTACCCGTAACTTCAGACAAACCGCCTCTAGGGCCATGAGCGCCGCCTGACTGTCCACATAAATTGCGATATCCCTCACGGATATCACGTTATGCTTCAACCATGTCAAGACTGCCTATCGCCACCACTTCAGCCTGGTACACGCTGCAGTAGTCAGGGAGACGAACGGAAATATTAACATTAAGCGTCTCACAGAAGACTCCAGCTCCTAGCTCGCCGTCTTAGAACCGTCCGTGAAAAATTGCAGTGCCTCGTTTTCCAGTATTGATCCGTTCCTCCAGGATTCTCTCGAAGGACAGATGGTCCGGAAACCTTTATCGAAGCACAACGTTCGTTTGATATAATATAGATTCGCCAGTTCTTCCCTTAGCGATCTAAGACACTTCCACTGAGAGACAACCGAAAGTTTTGTAGCCACATTGGCTGCTATCTGCTTACCAAAAAATTCAATTGGAATAAGGTGGAACATAACCTCTAAAGCGCGTGTAGGTGTTGATCTAAGCGCCCCCGCTTATAAGCATGCAGGCCGTTCTTTGCACTTTCTCTATCATCTTTATATATGTTACCTTCTCCAGAGCTGGCCACCACACGCCGAATATCTTAGAAATGAATGAATTTTGAATTGTGTCATTGCTGCAGCAAACGAGCGATATGTTCGGTAGAAACATTCGATTTAAAGTAAATTAAAGATTTGTTTCTGAAAGAATTTTCTGAACTCAAAATTATTATCTATAATGAAAAAATCATCAAACATTTTATGTATCTTAGCTTTGGAGGTGAACCATGTAAGTAGTTGCTAGATAATCTTGTGCCTAAGGTCAAATTTTTAGTGTGTCAACATGTTTAGTGTGTTTGCCCTATTAGGCAAGAAAGATTTTTGAAAGATTGTGACAGTTAAAATATCTCAGATTAAAGTTTCAGAATCTTTCAGAGTTCTCGAAATAATTCAGAAAAATTACAAATTTTCAAAGTTGCTAAAACAGGTAATCGTCATTCTTTAGGTCGTTCTTTTATTTGTTACCTGAAACCTTGCATTAAAATGTTAAATAAGCCTCAATTAGTTTTGTCTTTTGTTAGTTTAGGCAAGTTTCCTGTTTTAATACCATACTTAGTCATGTTTACATGTGACTTTTAAATGACAGCACTTCGCTGTTTTCGATTTTCATGTAATCCTCTTCAATCCTTTTAATTACAAAAAACCAATAAAATCTGCTATGTTATGTATGTTGATTTATCCGTAAAATAGTAGAAATTGCAAACTTTTTTTTTTACGAGCTGCTTCAAAAAACTGTTTTTCTTAAAAGGTAGTAAGTTTTAATTAGAATTGAAATACGTATTGTTGACAATACAATCACAACTAGTAATAAAATTAGATCCTAATGGTTTAAATAGTTTGCTATATAACTTTTCTTTTTTAAACTGATAACTAGGGAAAAACCATATTCCAAATGTCTGATATTTTTATTAATTAAGGAGATCCAGCAGAATAGTATTCATAATCAGCCAGCAAATGATGTTTCCGTGGGTTTCCGATACAAGAAATCATCTATTTTTTTTTTATTTTAGCCCAAACTGCAATATTTCTTCGTGTGATTAAAGCTATGACATTTATTGCCTTGGGATATTATCATTATGTTATTTTTAAGTAGTTCTATTTCAATCCAAGCCTTGGGATCCATCAATTTAGGATATTGATTCGTTATTTTCAATTTTTTTACGTTTAGGTTCATTTATTGCGTAAGCAATTTGCATTTCTGTCATATTTAGATCCTCTATAATGCATTCTTTGTTCTTGCAAGTGGGATGAAGACCTTTGACAAAAACTTAATTGCTTGGTAAATTTATCTTCGTAGATATACTATACTTTTACCTAGCCTTTGTGGCGAATACCCTTGAGACTGGCGATTAGCTAAACGCGCTTTGTTTCGGGTTTGGTAGCTAAACGGCTTTAGTGCATAAATCCATCAAAATTTTGAAATTTATCTCAAGAAAAAGGATAAAGCATCGAAAAAGCGAGGTTAGAATATAACACTCCAAGTTTATTCAGTTCCTCATGTCCTTTCAATCTAATCAATAAAATTTGGTAGTGAGTCAAGGTCTCCTTGGTTAATTAACTGATTTGTTGAGTCATTTAAATTAATCAAACTTAAAAGAATAAATTAATTTATCGATGATTTATAGTAAACGGTTCAAGCATTTATTAAGTAAAGTCGAATTTTAGAAAGTACGCTAAGCAAAGAATTTGGAAATCGGATTTCCATTTAACGCCCCTGAATTACAACTGAAAAATTATAAACCTTCAAATCTAGGATTGAAAGAAATGTTTACGATTGTGTCCAAATTTCAGTTCTCCACAACTTGCGATAACACAACCTACTTTTCTTAATTTAATTTTACATGTCCAAAAGGTTATGCCAATGTTTGCTTCATATACAAATCAGAACAACATGCCTTCTTTGCCATAGGTCAATCGTCATGTCCTGTAATTCTCCTTTATTATTAATTTGGTCATACCTACTACCTGAAAGTACATGCTACAGATAGTAGGCATGATCAATTTAACGATCAAATTAATAATAAAGGAGAATTAGAGGAAATGACGATTGACCTATGGCAAAGAAGCTCTTCACAGAGTTTTAGAAAGATAATTCCAAAACACTTCACCAAAACAATATTAAGCGTGAATTGGGTTAAATTCCAATACCAAAAAATAAAAATAAACTATGAGAAAATGCGAAGATAGTTTGGTTGATCATACCTCCGGAAAATGTCAAAAATTAGTAAATCCTATGAACCCAAAGTAAATAATTTTTTTTGGGTTAGAAACAGAAGAAATATATATTTTTATATATTTTCGAAGTATATATTTTTTTTTAGTTTCTATATTTTTTTTAGTTAGAACAGGCCCTTTTACTTTCGACTTTAAATCAATCAGATATCCTAAATTTAATTTGGGATAATAGTACAAGGTAGGCCCGCTTACCTCTATTGGTGTTGCTCGTTTAGTATCACCTATTTTTTGATATCGTTCTTTAAGCGTATCGGCTTTTAAACCTTGCCATGGCAGTGATCCTCTTAAAAAATACATAAACATATGACCTAAGGCTTCTAAGTCATCACGTCTAGATTGTTCTCTCCCCAAATGTGTATTTATAGACATATAACGTGCTGTACCTGTTAATGATTTGTGTTCCCGATATGGTATATGTTTATTTGTATCTAAATCAATGTATTCTTTGGCCAAACCGAAATCTAAAATTTAAAAATAGCGAAATCAATTATTATCGTAATATTTACATAATCGTAGAAAATTTCCTTACCTATAATATGAATAATTTTTTCTCGCTTCGTAGATGTTCGCCCAATTAAAAAATTTTCTGGTTTAACATCACGATAAATAAGATGACGACTGTGAACATATTCGATACGATGAAGCTGAAATTACATTGAAAAAGTTTTATTTTAATATACTTCAGAAAACAATATCATAACAATTTACTTTCAAAAAACAAAAAAAAATTATATATTCCATAACTAAGAACAAATTTAAATATTAAAAAGCATTTCACTTACATGCACATGCAAATTATTTCTAATAAGAAGTAAAATCAACAAAATAATACAAATAAAGCAAATAATTTTTGTTTTTTTTTTTTAAATACAGAGATCTAAATTTTTAAGAAAAATAAAACTCTAAACTTCCAGTATTATGAAAAATATAAGTGAAAAATAATCGATGGGAAATTATGATGAAATTTTGGTTTATTTTCACTGGTGGCCAACATATGTTCAACAATTTTAATCAAGGAAATATTTTTCGTTTTTATAACTATTCCAAAGCGACCCAAAAAGTTAAAATTATCCAATACATAATATACTAAAAATTTTAGTTTAGTTATACGATCATTTACCAAAATTTTGGGTAACACAAGCAAAACAATAATTACGTGAATATAAAAAATATATATATATTTTAATATATATTTTATATTTAATTTATTTCCAAAAAGTGAAAAATGTATGTGATATAATAAATTTGTGTATACAATGAGATAAAATTTAAAATTTTTACAAAAATGATAAACTGGATGGAATGAAAAAATAAATAAACTTGAATCTAGATTGCTTTTAATGTTTCTCAAAATTTAGAGCTGTCTGATGTAAAATTTTATTTAAAAAATATATGTATATAATATATAAATAAAAAAAAATAGATAAAAATACTTAGAATTATTTAAATAAATAAATTAGAGAAGACATTTTTAAGGAATATATCTTTGCATTATAATATTCTCAAATGACTTAAGATTGATTTTAAACGCGCGCACATTCGCTATCATTCAAAATCAAAGCCTAAGCCCAGTACAAAACATAAATAAATAAATTTATTTTTAAAATAACTTAAAATCCGTGTTAAGGAGAGAATGTGAACTGACATTTTTGTGTTATAAAGTACTTACTAATTGTATTGCTATCATGAGTACTGTCTTCAATAAAAATCTCCTCCCACATAAATCAAATAAATCTTCTAGTGATGGACCAAGTAATTCCATAACAAGTGCATTGTATTTGCCGCATGGTCCGAAATAATAGACCTCGGGTATTCCCTCCGCTACGAATTTTTAGTTAACAAATATTTATGTTTGTTGGGAAAAAAGTTAAAAATAATAAATAAAAAAAAACTATAAAAATTGTAAAAAAAATGTCATCACACGACGTCAATTTCCTTTTGACCTTCGTTTAAAATACTGGTAACAACAACAACTAGGAGGATACAATTTTGAGGGGGGAATATTATTTTTAGGTAAATAGGAATTTGCACGAAGCCTAAAAACAGTGGGATTAATTCCGGATCGGCACTTCAATTTAAATAAAACTATACAAAATCCATAACATGAATAGTATACAAAAAATTTTCCATCGATTCGATTTCACATGGGAAAAATACATTTGAAAATTGTTCATGCCGCAAACCAAATTAAATAAAAACAACATAAAAAAAATCTACATATAGCTAGTTATAATAAAAATAAACTTCAAACATAGATTTATATGTCTTTTTATTATTTATATTCTACTTAAAATTCACAAACCATAAATACTAATTTTCTTATTAGAACACTAAATATACCGTAAAAAAATGTCTACAACCTAAAACCAGTCACTCGTATGAAACTTAAAATTTTGTACAAACACAGAATTTAGGAGAAAGACTACCTAAGATTTATAATTTATTTTTTGTTTATCGGGATTTAAACCGACTTTGGTAGGTACAATAAAGCCTGACAATCCTTTAACAAAACATATAAAAAATGCATATGGTTCAATATAAAAGTATTCAAAAAATATTCTCCTTCCAAAAATGGTATTAAAAATTCATTTCAAATTTACGTATTTTCCCAGCAGTGATGCCAAAAACATTACCAGTAACAAACACCCACTAAAAATTCATACACATAAATAAATGAAAAACAAAAATGTTAAATAGAAAAATTCCAATAAATTTGTCATTATTATTTCAATAAAAAAAAATGAAAAAAAAACCAAGGAAAAGTTTATACAATTATTGACGTTTTTCCAAAATAATGATAAAATAATTTTATTTTTATCCCAAAATGACAAATAAAATATTATCTATAGGTACAAATTTAACGACAACATTAAAATTAATTATTGATATCGATCTCGTAGTTTATACCTTATGACGTTGTTCATTCTATACAAATTCAAACACATCAGTTTCCAGATCTGGGTTAACGTTTTCAGCGTTTAGACGATTAAACCGAAGATAGGCTGTAATTGATTGAGAATACGACCAATTTCATCAAAAATATCGGTTCCACAGAGAAATAACGGATGTTAAATCTGTTGGTTTTTTTAAGCTCAAAACAAAAATTATTGTGCGGTAGCAACACGAAATTTTTTTTATACATGAAAAGTCAAAACTATCCCAGTTGGAAATTTGTCAACATTCATGTGGACGAAACCATACGTTTCTATTTCTTACTCTTTTTTCTAATTGTGTATGAAAAAGAAAAAAGCTTAGTTTTTGTCGTTTTTTGATGGTATGTTGACAACATTTGATTCTCAAATATCGCTCATACAGTGTCTGTTGATGAACAAAGACTAGTGTGAGACATGTCATGAACACAACTTCTTTCTTGACAATGTCTTGAGCGAAACATGTATGACGAGCCTTTGATGTTTCTCATTCCATCGCAATGTTTTGAAAACAACGTAAGAAAACAAAATCGATAAAAATAAAAATAAAATATTTTGCGTGTCAACTTCAGTCTGTCTTCTATGTAATAATTTTTCTTTTAATGTATAATTTTTTTAAAAATTTTTGTAGCTAGTGTTGCAGCATATTTTTAACATTTTATTTGTCAAATAGGTTAGTAAACGATTTGTAGTAGTACTTTATATCAAAATTGTTCGATTTTTAATTTATTTTATAGTTAAACAAATTTTGTGTTTTATAAATATTCTAGGCAAACTTCTGCCATTTGAAGTACCAACGGTGAAATTTATTTTTTTACCAAAGTTTTTATAGTAATATGTAATTTAAATAAAATGTTTAAATAAAATTAAAAAAAAAAAACGTTTTGATTACAAATATCAATTACATCTCAGACAAGTTATGTACAATAGATTTTAGGCAAGCCACATAATATACGTCTATGAACTGTCCTAGCATTGTCACACATGATTCCTCACATACGATTCATCTCAGACATGTCAAACACGATTAATATCAGACATGTCATCTACAATTCATCTCAATCATGTCATGTACGACTCATCTCAGACATGTCACAAACGAAAATTACAGCTCAATTCCCTTAGACGTATCACTTCATGCGACGTGACCATGGATCTTCCTGGTTACTAGATTTTAAAATCAAAATTTAATAAATAATTTTGTGTAAAGCTCTCAATGAAAATTTTTTAAATCTTAGTTGGCTTCATTAGTTTGAAATTTTTTTTATTTATTTGTCACGTCAAAATTTCAAGTGATAGAAATTGTTATTTGGAGTGATAGCAGTCGATAGGAAATTTTTATAAAGCAGCATACTAAGATTTAAAAAACAGCCAGAACGACTTTTCTGGACAATTATTTTGTAAATTTCTATTTAATGAGCTAGTAACCAGGAAAATGAGTAGTCCCGTCACCTGAAGTGATGCGACTAGGGGAATAGGGGTGTTAGTCCCATTTGCTGAAAAATTTCTATACACATGTCATGCTTGACTGTCGCTGATGAGTCATTGATGAGTCGCTGATGTATCGTCAATAACTTTCCTGCTGAGATGCCATATTTAATCATGTGAGTGTTTATAACACAAAAACGCCTTTTGGTTATCCAAACTTCAAAGGACATTAAATCCACTGTAAAATTAATACTTTAAAAACAAAAAAGAATTGGATTTTTGTGCTCAAAATTGGATGAAATTGATTTAGATGATCTTTGGCTGGTATTCTTGACAGCGTCAATTGTTACACAAATCGTTGAAAATCGTGTTCGGTGACTGGCTCATTTCATTTCACCAAGATCATGTGATTTGACACCGATTATTATCTTTGGGGTTTTCAGAAAAGTAAAGTGTATAGCAATGTTCCACAAACAATTCAAGATCTCAAGAACAAAAGTACAGCTTAAATTGAGGCCATTAAACGGCTCTTATTGGAAAAGGACATCAACAATTTTGATTTTCGGACGCAGGCGCCTTTAACAGGAGTCGTGGTGATGACATGAACGATGTTGCATTCCATATAAAAATGACATAGAACCAACTTTCATTTTCAATAAAAAAAAGTTGAATTTCCAGCCTACATTATGGTTTTACTAACTGTAACTAATACAAAAGAGGATGTTTAGAATGTTCCTCTCTCTCATTCATTCTGGTTTCGAAAAACAAATTCTTGAAGTATTATTTTAATACACTTGGATACAAAAAAAATCGCACATTGCTCAATATTCCACAAAAGTTCAAAAATATCAAAAAATCCAATATTTGTTTAATTTTTTTTAATGCAGATACAAAGTCTATTTCAATACCTTATCCAGTGGTAGCTTTTTGCACCCAAGTGTAGAAAAACCTCGTACGAACTGGTAGTAAGTAAATATATACACTGCTCGTCAAAAAATTTAAGACACTTGAATTACTAATGCATGACAACACCAGACCCCACGTTGCAAACGTTGTCAATAATTATTTGGATGAGGTGGAAATTGATCGAATTGTTTGACCCGCTCGCAACAATGAGCTTAATCCCAATTGAGCACGCGTGCGATATGCTAGGGCGTCGTTTAAGGCAAAGGGAAGTCAATCCAAAAACCTGCCGGAAGAATGGGAAATGATTTTATTAGGAGTACATAGCAAACCTGGTGCACAGTATGCCAAAAAGAATGCCAGGAGTGATCAGAGTTCGTGAAGGAAACACTCGATTATTCGTTGATTTTTATTTAAATAAAGTTGAAGATGAAGAAATATTATATTATTTCGTTCGAAAAGTTACCGTAAACACAAATATTTACTGAAAAAACGAATGGCGGAATTTTTTGACGAGCTCAACTCCATTCTATCCAATATACTCAATGTTTCTCGATTTCGTATACGAAACGATGGAAAACGTAAATTCGTGCAGAACAAAACCGGTCACAACTACTTTGCAATATTATTTAACCGCTACCATTATTCAGTAATTTCTATTTCCGTCCCTTTACTAGTAAAATAATATTCAACTTGTGTCGTTGAATAAAGTCGCAGAAAATTTCAAGAACATTATTTTAACTCCCCCTCACTTTTCGACAGAACTCAAAATTAAAACGATTGTTTAGAGTTTTCTAATTATATCTAAGCGATTGTTTAAGTGTTTGAAAAATCAAAATGGAGCTTGAATGGCTAAGAGACACAAGCCGTGTTTTATTATTCGAGCACTATCCGGCACCAAATGGGAAATTTCTACTGAAACTGCAGCTAATATTCACTGGTGTCGCTATAGCATAAAAATGAAAAATAAATGCATCCATAAAACAAACATTTTTCACCTGAAATATGCTAATAGACATTTATTTTGAGATGACGTTATATAAACAAGAATTCATCTTGCTGTGTTTTAAACTTTAATTGTAAGATTAAGTTTCTAATGGTTTCAGTGGTTTACAAAATAAACGCCTTTTCAAATTTCCCATTGAAATGGATATCGCTCCCGATAAATAGGTACAACAAAATGTTTGTGTATCGATTTTAACTAAAAAGTTGAATGAAAAATCTTAGTTTAGAGTTAAATAAATTAATTAAATGCAAAAATAGCGTTCTAAATATAATACCGGGTTTCCATCGTCATAGTATACAAAAAAATTTCAGTATACTAGCTATCAAAATATAATACGTAGCAAATATTATTTTTAACGTTATAAATTTGACAGTGTAAAAATAAATTTGATTTTCCTAGCTCATCCATTACCATTTTTAATATTTTCTCACCGCAATAAGAAACAATTTGTTGGCTGATTATCGTTACATATTATTATTATATATAATATGTGTCAAATAAATTAATAATATCGTTTTTATTAAACGCTCATTTCGAAAAAAAGGCTTATTTCAAACCATACGATGGAAAACCAGCAGGGCTTGATAGTAAAATATTGTTATACTATTATTCTTGTATGCTATCGACGATGGAAATCTGGTATAAGTTTTGACATAGAAAATTGGGTGCTCCGGATATCTCTATCGGGCGCTAATAAAAAAAAAACACGGCTACAGTGCAATTTTAATATACACTAAGGCCTCGAGTTGCGTCAGTTCAACTTGCGCCACTAAAAGTTTTAATACCATAAATTTAAGTTGCCTCGTTTTTCAACGCAACTGGAATTCTTCCATTTTAAATTGAGTACATAGACGAGTATAATGAAAGCACTGATCTATATTGCATGGACTATATGACAAAAACTATATGGTAGAGCAAAAATAGTTGTACGTTTGTGACAAAGACAGACAAATTTTCTGTCTTTTTTTGAATTCCGAATTTTCGAAAATCAAATTAATGTAAACAGAAAACTGGTTCGTATGAGTTTTTCGCGTTTTGACGACACGAACTCTTTTTTTTATATGAAGTATTTGCAGGTCCGAATTTGAAATATCAAGGGAAATCGCAAGAAGAAATTTGCATACAAAAGCGATAACACATGGATTAAATGAATAAAAAGTGATTTATAATTTAAATTATTTGAATATCATTATTTGTTCATTGACTAAAAAAATCATTCAAGAAAATTTCGAAATTAAATCTATTCTCGGTACGGTCCTGTCTTTCGGAAATATTTTTTTTAAGCAAGAGGTGTATACCCTCCCAACAAAAAAATGTATACATCAACAACGTAACATAAATGTTATACTTTTGAACACAATTTTAAGACACAGTAGCGTCTCTGGCGGGTTTATGATTAACTACTCAAAATTCAGCCATTTTGATTTCTTTACCTTTTAGTTTAATGTCATAAGAAATACTATATTGTATTGTGGTTTTATTAAAATATTTTGCGAATTAAAATATATTTGAATTTTAATTAAAAAATACATTTTAAAGTGTTTTATAATTTAATAGTATTCTGGTGATAGTTTAATTAAAATAAATACTTAATAATGTAATAAATATATTTTGTCTTTTAATTTAAAGAAAATATTACTAAACAATACATCGGAAATATAACATCAAAACCGCTCAATTTTATTACGTCTATGTGATTCGAAAACGTTCAACAAAAACAGTTCAATTACGGTACGCCATTATGTAGACAAATTGTATACACGTTTTTGTTTCATTTCTCATATGACAAAGGTTACGTAAACTTAACATATTTGTTACACAAAAGCGATACGTTTCTGAAGACTTTAGTATAAGCAAGCCTTCGTAAACTGTACGTTTCTGGTACGTAATGTTGGAAGGGTACAACCGAGCGATATGACTATCAAAAAGTGCTCCCATTTTTTGCTGTTGTTTTATACGGTTTCTGACCTTGATGTCGTATCCATGTATATAGATCAGTGAATGAAAGAGACAAAATATTTTTTTCATAGGTAAATACAATATTTGAGGACTGAAATAATAAATGAACTTTCGAGTTGCGTCGCGTTCTCATGAAACGCATTAATGACGCAACTCTCATAACAAACCCGGTAAAAGTTTTATGGTATATAATAATATACTACTACTCAAGACCATAATCTTAACAAATTAAAGTAACCAAAAATACTTCGTTTGTTAAAACCTCGGCTACCTATGGGGGCATTCGAATAATAGATTGGAGAGAGTAGACAATAAAAAATACTCTGTTGCGTTCAGTTTATTAGCGGCGAAAATCCTTTTGCGTTCTATTATTTTATTGGATATATCGGATTGAAGATTTTGTGCTCGTTTATTATATCCGAACATTATCGGAGCACAAAATTTTACGCTTACATTTGTGATATGATTTATTTGAGATATGTAATGTCATTCATATTTTATTGAGAATTCGTAATTCTAAAATGGAAAATAATAGTAGTCGAGAAGATAGTTTTTTTATATAAACGAAATATATTATATATAATATTATATATTAATTTATTATATTATTTTATTACTTTTATCAAATTTCTTAATGGAAAGCCATTATGAGGCAATATGAATATAAAATAATAAAAGAAAGAAATAATACCATGGGACAAAACTGACAAAAATGGACGTACTTTGACGCGAACGAAGGATGATATTTTACAAAATTGGCATTACCGCAGAATTTTCCTCGTCGCTGCTTCCGCCGTCACTTTCCGACTCATATAGGTTCTTGAAATTAATTTTAATAGACTGTTGACAAATGGCAAAAATTTCTACAGACATTGTTGTTTTGACAATTCAACTCCAAAGCATACTAGTAAATACATCTGCTTTCACATAAGATATTTTCGTTTTTTTACAGCGTAATTTACCAGTTGGAAATTTGTCAACATGCATGTGAACAATTTTTTACGAAAGACATGCCTTGCTCTTCCTTATTTTTTTCTAAGTACGTAAGAACAAGACAAAAAATACTTTCTGGTCGATTTTTAATGGTATGTTTACCATGAAATAACATGACAAGTCATATTAGTTTCTCATATGATTTGTCCAATTGCAGTCCACGTTCGACGACAATTGTGAGACATGTATTCTTACATGAAAAAAAACTCCACTTTCTTACGAGAAACAGATATGACAAGTCTTTGGTGTTTCTTATGCTATCAAGTACTTTTAATATGGCGTAGGTAAACAATAGAGACGATTGAAATAATTTGCATGTTATTTCATGTCAAAATTGAATTTTTTTTAAATTGTAACTAAAATTTTTTCATATTTTTCATTCACAGCACATATACGGAAAGATGATCACTATTTTTTAAATAAGTTAATTTATAATTATAATTTATGTATTTAAATAAAATTAGAAATATTAGTCTTCATTTAAATAAAATGTTTCATTATAAATACACATATTATGTACATACATTAAATTACTTCAGACATATCATATATTACGATTCATTTCAGATATATTGGAAACAATTCATCTGAGACATGTCATATTCGATTCGTCTATGACTTCTCACATGCGACTCATCTCAGACATGTCATAAACGATTCATCTCAGATATGTCGTAAACGATTCATCTCAGACGAGTCATAAACGAAAATTAGTCCCATTTGTTGATAATTATCTATATACGTGTCATGCTTGACTGTCGCTGATGTGTCACTAGTGTGTCGTCGGTGAATTTTCTGCTGGGTTATTGAATATTTTTAAAAATGCACACGTACCCGAAAAGGCCTAATCAAGATTGCGCCTTTTTCCGAAATATCTGGAAAATCATTATCTGAAAAATCATCGCTCTATTCTATCTACTCTTTCCGATCTAATTAATTCGAACGCCCCCTATAACATCATTTTGGGTTCTGGGTTTCAAACCAACCCAGATAACTTTCGTAGAAGAGAAAACACCCCAATATAATTAGACCTTCGCATACGTGTATAATATATTGTAAACACTTCATATACTTACACATACTACGCGAAAAAAATGGGTCCCATTTTGAAACGCGATATTTTAAAACGCGAATTATCAAAACGCGATATTTCAAAACGCGATACGGTACAAAACTCGATATGGTACAAAACGAGAGTTTAGGATAGGCGGGTGAACGAGAAATTTAATTTCAGTTTATAGGAATTTAAAAGTCGATAGGAACGATAGTGCATAGGATTGGTATCAGGTGGGTCGCTGAGCTCCCGTCGCTTCGCAACGCATATTCTGTACCGTATCGCGTTTTGAAATATCGCGTTTTGTACCATATCTCGTTTTGTCATATATTGTTTTGAAATATCGCGTTTCGAGCGGATCCGAAAAAAATACGCAGTTCACATTATCCACAATTGGAAGGTGCTTTAGTGATTTGGATCAAAAGGATTAGAACTAGAAGTATAGACATTAGTGGAACTTTATTTCGGGAAAAGGCGAAAGCAATTTTAAAGCTACGCAAGGCTGGTTTGTTCGATTTAAAAAGATACGACAAGTTCATTTTTCTTGATAGATACAGTTAGAGACAAAAGTATGCATACACCTGCTATATATTTCGTAAACCTCATTCGATTTCCAATTTTTTTTTTTGAAAAATATTTATTTTTTTATTAATACATATTTTAATGTTATAAATCACATTTCAATTTTACAGTTACATATTCTGATAAATAAAAAAACAAGATTGAAAAGACAAAAGTCTACATACGCACTTAGCAAAACCAGTTTGCACTCCTCGAATGCAAACGTAGTTCTCGTTATGTCCATTATTTAGTTATGTTTTATTAAATAGGCTGCAGTTCGCAATTAATCGTCGACTTCTGCTCGTTAAATTAGTGAAAAATTTATTAAAATTTGGTACTGGGTGCTGAAACTGTGAAACTCAGTCGTGCTACTGTCCAAACAATAAATGAAGAGCGAGGGTCAAACAATTAATGAAGAGCGATACTTAATAAACCTAAATATGGCCGCCCAAAGAAGCTATCCAAAAAAACAAATGTGCGGTCAATTTTGAAAATAGTGGTAAAAAATTCAGCAATAGGATGCCCTAAATTTAATTCATTAATACAACAAAGGATCGATTCCAGTATTTCACCATATTGCAAGAAAATTTGAAGACATCTGTTGAAAGGCTAGGGCTCAAAAGGTCTAGGATCTTTCAACATGACAACGATCCGAAACATACAGCTCACGTTGTAAAGGAATGGTTACGTATAATGTATCCAAACAGCTCCATTCACCAACCCCGTCGCTAGATTTTAAATCTGAATATATTTGGGATGACGTATTGGGTGTGTGTATTAATTTTTAGAATTTTTTATAAATAAGAAATTTTGATTAAAAGATAACGGTACAATATATATTTTATCCAATATATTCGCCATCGTTAGCTATGACTTCCTGCCATCTCCTGGGAGGTTTGTGGATTTCTCGTTTGAAGAAGCCTTCAACTTTCCCAGCTATCGATCAAATTTCGCACTTCTCCGGCGTTTCGGAAGCGTACGTCAGCAAGGCCTATTTGCATTGTTCGAAACAAATGGTAGTCGGAAGGTGCAAGGTCTGGAGAATACGCAGGTTGTTCAAGCCGATCACAACCGAGTTGCTTTACTTTGTTTTGAGCGGTTTTTGCACGATGTGGTCTGGCACTGTCATCATGAAACAAAACTTTATTGCTTTTGTTCGCTATTGCTGGCCGTTTTTCGTCTAATGCACGTGCCAAATTGTCCAGTTGGCGTCGGTAGCGATCACCTGTAACCGTTTCATTTGGATTTAACAGCTCATAATACACCACACCTTTCTGGCCCCACCAAATACTCAGCATAACCTTATCGCAATGAATATCTCGTTTTGGCTGCGATGGTCCTGCTTGGCCTGGGTCGACGTAAGCTGCTTTACGTTTGGGGTTGTCGTAATAGACCCACTTTTTATCGCCAGTAACAATTCGATGCAAAAAACTAAGTTTTTTGTACTCAGCAAGATTTTTTTTGCATGCTTCAATTCGTGCTCTCAATTGATTTTCGGACAGTTGATGTGGGACCCATGTTCCTAGCTTTCGAATCTTTCTCATTGCGTGCAAACCATGAGAAATGGTTGATCGGTCAATGTTTAACTGCATTGCAAGTTCTTTTTGCGTTTGACATGCATTTTCATCCAATAATGTTTGTAATTCGGCATCTTCAAACTTTTTTGGCTGACCTGGTCGTTCTTTGTCTGTTAAGTCAAAATCACCACTTTGGAATCGATGAAACCAATTGAAACAGCTTGCTCTCCATGGCGCTTAATTACCATAAGTATCAGAAAGCAATTGGTGAGCTTCAGCGGCAGTTTTCTTGGAATGAAAAAAGAAAAGAAGAACTCCTCGAAAAAACAACTTATCACGATCCATTTTAAATCGATTACAAAAAAATGACGTAATATGAAAAATAACACTTTCTGCTCTGAATTAGATTGACAATTGTGACAGCTACAAAATGCAATTGGAATTGCTTGTCAAACTATACGCAATCTCACGTAGCGACACCTAAATGTCGACACTAAGAATCACTTCTCACACCCAATAGAACGGAGATTACGAAAATAGAAGATCTCCAACAAGGAGACACTTAAGAATGCACTGAGAAAAGCTTGGGCGGAAATTATTTCCGAAATAACTTGCAATTTAGTTTTATCTATGGGTCGCCGTTTACAGGCAGTGATTGATGGCGATGGAGGACCTACTCGATATAACTAAATAAGTTTTAACCTGTTTTTATTATAAAATTTTAATTAATAAAATTGAATACTGTATGTAGACTCTTGTCCTATGAATTTTTATGTATTTTTTATTTATCAGAATATGTGACTATAAAATTGAAATGTGATTTATAACATTAATTTATAAAGAAAATAAAAACATTTTTCATTTTCCAATTCATTTTGGAAATTGAACGAGATTTACGAAACATATTAGAAACAGCAGGTGTATGTAGACTTTTGTCTCTGAGTGTATTACCGGAGAAAGCCAGTCTGAATCAGTAGAAGTTACTTGTGCCAAATAAACATCATACGCAATGAATCTTGTTCTGGAGGGAAACAGTAAGGATCGAATTATTGTTCTAGTTGGTGCAAATGCGGATGGATCCGGACAATTGCCTGTACTGGTTATTTTCAAAGCAATGAAACCGCGATGTTTTAAAAATATCCAAACGCTACCTGTATTGTACATGTCTAACAAGAAAAGTAGGATGATATTTCATCTTTGGAAAAATACGTAAGAAAGGTGGATATTTAATGGTCTAGTTATATAACCGAAAACGAAACAGACTGAAACAGAGACGTAACGAAAGGCGCAATGACACTGATTATAAGGCGAATCGGTAAAGTGTTGATGTTTCGGTCTTATATTTTGACGGCTTTAAATGGAAGAAAAATTTTCTTCTTCGTAAAATAGAGGTTGCAAGCAAGCAAATGAAATTTGAGAAGAAAAATTTAAAAATAGTGAGCATCGAAAAAATACGAAATCAAACTACCTTTCACACACAAATTTCTATTATTAAAATCACATATCAGCACAAATAAATTAGTTTCATCATTTTTGGCCATTAAAATCCCAAATCAGATTTCCTTTATAATTTTTCATATTTTTCATTATGGATTTCCAATAATATTTTCCAATTGTAAATTTATTGTTGTGACGTCTCAAGGAAAATAAACAAAACCGATAACAAATATTCACAATTCAAGGAAAGTATGATTCAAAAATACATTTATTGGGAATTACCGCAAGAGCCGAAACGAAAAGCATTTGAATTGAATCAATTCATCCGTTCGTTTTCGTTTCTTCTACATAACTAGTCTATTACCCAGTTGTACATTGCATGAGCCACCGACGGATTTTGTTTGAAAATGCATAAAAACGATGAAATAGACCTTATACGTATACTTAACTTATAAGTATAAAACAAATGTATTCGGGTTTCTATTTGTGTGAGTATACATACCAATTCCCATAATATCGGTTTTTATTCGTAATGTTTACGCGAAATATGGTGTAAAATGATGCTCACGGTGAGATAAAATGGAGCGATCGCCGTGATCGATTACGTTGCGCAATCAAAGCGCTCAATCGTACAACTGTGTATGTTTTCATGCAATTAAGCCTTTCGTTTCGTTTTCGGTTATATAACTAGCCCATAAGGTTCGCTAAAGAAAATAGTGAAGTTTTTATGTTAATAACGGCGCCATCCCGCCTTCCGTTTTTATAATCTATACAAACTTTTAATTTTCCTTCAAACACAACGTCGATACTGAAGTGGTTTTGTATTACAATTAATGATGTCAAATCGATCAAGAAGACAAACAAATCTCAATTGAAATAAGCGCATCCCCAATAAAAAAAACTTATGGCCTGAAGCCTTAGAGAAAAGTATTAAAAAATATTTGAGAAAACAAAAATTTTTTTTATTCATTATTTTTCTGTAAGGCAAGGAGCCATAAGTTTTTTTTATTGGGGATGCGCTGTAAGAGTGAAGAAATCTTTCCCATATTCTCTAAATATGACAAATAAACAAAGTTTTGAAATGTGATACAAAAGCAAATATTTAGTAGATGTATCGTCTCAGGACTAGGATGTTGTACCATTTTAGACTAGATGTCTGTAATATTTAACTAGATTTGCTTGGTAAACTATTATAGCGGATTCTTTTACGTTTTTGATGCAAATCAAATTTCCGATAGTTAAAAAGAATACGAAAAAAATTTGATGTGTTTTTATCGTTGTGTGTGTATACGCGAAAGGGATGCCGGAAATAACTGAATTTGAAAAAATTTCAAATGATGCGTTTGACGTATTTGACAATATTTACGATTGACATATTATATGTACATAAATAACGGGTGATTTTTTAAGAGCTTGAGAACTTTTTTTTTAAAAAAAACGCATAAAATTTGCAAAATCTCATCGGTTCTTTATTTGAAACGTTAGATTGGTCCATGACATTTACTTTTTGAAGATAGTTTCATTTAAATGTTGACCGCGGCTGCGTCTTAGGTGGTCCATTCGGAAAGTCCAATTTTGGGCAACTTTTTCGAGCATTTCGGCCGGAATAGCCCGAATTTCTTCGGAAATGTTGTCTTCCTAAACTGGAATAGTTGCTGGCTTATTTCTGTAGACTTTAGACTTGACGTAGCCCCACAAAAAATAGTCTAAAGGCGTCAAATCGCATGATCTTGGTGGCCAACTTACCGGGCCATTTCTTGAGATGAATTGTTCTCCGAAGTTTTCCCTCAAAATGGCCATAGAATCGCGAGCTGTGTGGCATGTAGCGCCATCTTGTTGAAACCACATGTCAACTAAGTTCAGTTCTTCCATTTTTGGCAACAAAAAGTTTGTTAGCATCGAACGATAGCGATCGCCATTCACCGTAACGTTGCGTCCAACAGCATCTTTGAAAAAATACGGTCCAATGATTCCACCAGCGTACAAACCACACCAAACAGTGCATTTTTCGGGATGCATGGGCAGTTCTTGAACGGCTTCTGGTTGCTCTTCACTCCAAATGCGGCAATTTTGCTTATTTACGTAGCCATTCAACCAGAAATGAGCCTCATCGCTGAACAAAATTTGTCGATAAAAAAGCGGATTTTCTGCCAACTTTTCTAGGGCCCATTCACTGAAAATTCGACGTTGTGGCAGATCGTTCGGCTTCAGTTCTTGCAGGAGCTGTATTTTATACGGTTTTACACCAAGATCTTTGCGTAAAATCTTCCATGTCGTCGAATAACACAAACCCAATTGCTGCGAACGGCGACGAATCGACATTTCACGGTCTTCAGCAACACTCTCAGAAACAGACGCAATATTCTCTTCTGTACGCACTGTACGCATTCGTGTGGTTGGTTTAATGTCCAATAAAGTAAACTGAGTGCGAAACTTGGTCACAATCGCATTAATTGTTTGCTCACTTGGTCGATTATGTAGACCATAAATCGGACGTAAATCGCGAAACACTTTTCGAACCGAACACTGATTTTTGTAATATAATTCAATTATTTGCAAGCGTTGCTCGTTAGTAAGTCTATTCATTATGAAATGTCAAAGCATACTGAGCATCTTTCTCTTTGACACCTTGTCTGAAATCCCGCGTGATCTGTCAAATACTAATGCATGAAAATCCTAACCACAAAAAAATCACCCGTTATAATTAAAATGAAAGAAAAAATTTAAATTTATCAAATTTTTTTGCTATTTTTCAGCTAAGAAAACGCGAAAATATGATTTACATTAAAAAATTGTGATGTACATCAAAATTTTTTGCCAGTTCCATTTTTGAAGTATTTGGCGTTGGGAGCATAAAAATGCCCCGGGATGAGAAAAAATATCTCATTCCGAAACCATGTATAAACCGAGTTACAAACCATGGTTAGGGGTGATACATTACAACGAAACCATGGTTAATCGAAACCCTAGTTATGAAACAAGTAATGATGACTTGATTTCCTTTTTTGAAATTTTAATTCAGGTTTTTTTCTTTACTTTTTGTTTAATCATTCAACAAATATTAAACGACAAAGACAAACTATTTATCGGCCTAAAACATATTATCTGTCAAAAAATATAAACTCGAGTAAAAATAAAAAATACTATAAAAATTATTGAGTAAAAAATTTACAGCAATTTGGAATGAGTTTATTTTTTAATTATTTTGCCTAGATGATTGCAGCTCCTGAAAACTAGGAGTATAGCAAATAACACGTTATGCAAAGCTCTAAGCTATTTAATTTATATAATGGAATTGGAGTTATAAATTCTTGGTAAACATGGTAAACAAAAACTCGCTATTTCGTCGATTAAAACGAACAATAAATTTAAAAAAACGGGTAAAAATACATTTTTTTATGTGTATTTACTAAGCTGTCATATTGGGTTCGAATTCAATATTTCTAGCGTTATTATCGAATTAACAAGGATAAAACATAAAAATCTTTAAGTAATGACATTTACAAAAAATAACGGACCAAAGCTGTAGTGTGTATCTACAAAATTCGTCAAATTACAATATCCTTAAGATTACCACTAAAACCGTCTAATCTAGAGTCTCGAAATTCTATTTTCATATCAACTAGAGTAAAACTGAAAAGTTTTATCGCTTCGTCTCCAAATTTCAATACTAATATTTTTTTAATAAATGTACTGAATGCATTGGATAGAATAAATAGGAAATACAATTTTCATTTTTAAATATGATTTGCAGAAATGTGGACTTTTGAACACCAAATTATGGCGAAATAATATAAAATTTCTAGGGTCTACTTTCATAATTTCACAACCTTTTGGTTACAAAGGAAAGGAGATAAATAGCACAAACTGTTCAGAACTCAAGTATGATTTTGTAATAGAAAATTAATAAAATATTTTATGACACTCAACTTAATTGAACCCTTTCCACTCTCATGAAACCTGACGGCTGTGTTATTCAAAATTTAAAGCTGCTTGCAATAAACTATTCTTCTGTTAAACTATAAAATTATCAAAATTAATTAAATATGTATAAATTTAATATGCATAATTATTAAATATTAAGTTTGTTATGAATAAAAAAGTAATTACCAATAATTTTTAAGTTTTACATTTTTTATTAACACAATAAAACACAGTTTATTCCACGAAAGTAATAAAATTTGTAAATTTATCTGTAATTTACTATAAACATTTTTAAATCCGATTGCAATTTTTTTTTTTTTTTTTTTTTAGAAGTTGGAGAAGTAAAATTCTATAATTTTAAAATAAATAAAATTTATTTACAAATGGTTAGAAAAATTAATAAATTATAAAACTAATAAAACAATAACACAAACTAGTCAATCAAACAAAACAACATAAAAAATAAACAAACATACACAATTTATTTAAGGAGGAGGGATACAGTGAGTTTTGTGAGATAAATGTATCGAATTATTATCTGGGAACATGTTTCCGAAAAATAATTATTGCCCCTTATACATAATTAACTCACTGTACATTTTTAAACGATATATCTGAATTACACCTACACGAAAAATTACAGTCACACAGCAGCAAAAACACATAATTCCAAGCCACCATAATATTCATAACATTCAGATATATCAAAGCGTGTTTTGCTTTTGAAAAGCTCATCAATTTTTAATTTTCTACGTAACAAAAAAAATATAATATAAATAAAACCACAAAATAAAAATAATCTGACACAGCACAATTTTCCAAAAAGAACAAAAAATTTAATGAAATTGTTAACCCGATTTGGATCTGATGTTGTAAATTTATCATATAATTACCGCACTATTACAGCATTATTTTTCAATTCAAAAATTTATTATAAAGGTCTCTGCATTTTGAGTGTGTTCAGTGATGAAAATTATTTCTTTAAAATGATGCCTTTTTGGCACGTTCGTCCTGATTATTTGAATAATTTTTCCTCAAATTTTATTAACCATTCATCACCTACTTGTCACATCCTTTATTTAGACCTCTGTTATTTCTTATACATTCTCGTTTTTTTCGAAAGATTATAGGTTGTACTAAAGCTGTTTCAGTCACCCTAAATAAATTTATTAAGTGAAGTACTCCCATTAAAAAATCGAAATGGGTATAATGACTGTTTTAAATCTGTTTAGCACAGATACCTGCAAAAACAAGAGTCCTTAGAAGCATTTTAATTGTAGTAAACAGCTAGTGAAGTACTTCTAGTCGCGAGTTTAGGCAAAAAAATGTTCTATTTGTTAAATAAACTCTTTCAACAAAGTAACAATTATTTATTTTCTAAAAAATGTATTATGTGCAGTGCACTAACAAAAATTACTGTGTTTCCTTATACACCATAAGCAACTTGACTATCTTTGCTTAAATCTTACATCGTGCATAATCGTTTGTTCAAATTTTACTATGAAATGAATGTCAGTGTGCGAAAATTGTGCAAAGTAAAATATAATTGAGTGCACTGAAGGTGAATTTATTTGACTCCGTAGCAAAATTTTGTGGGGAATCGAAGAGAGAGAGAAAGAGAGAGCAAAAACAACCAATTAAATTAGTTAAATTGGTTATATTTTGTAAACAAATTTCCCCTACATTTCATTTTGTAAAACTTATTGCCCCTTTGGAATAAAAACTATTTATTCTGTAGATTAATTTGCTGAAGGCAGGCACCTTAACAAAAAAAAAAAAAATCTGCAGAAACTTTTGCTACAGAGTCAAATAAATTCACCTTGAAGTTTCTGACAATATCCAAAAGGTGCAGCAGTATAAAAAAACCAAAAGTGTAACAGCAGAGTGAATATTCTGTCAAAGTGTTGACAGGTGAAATAATAATGTGTGAATGTAAGCGTTTGTGAAATTAATAAATGTTTATATTATTATCTCGTTTCCTTCTATTTAAAATTACTTTTCATGCGGTTTCCACACGGTCACCAAAATTTGGACTAACCCAAGCACCGTTTAAATGGTGGTGAAGTTATTATCGCTTTATTTCTCTCTACCATGCGCCCCCCAATTTGTGGACTTGGGTACATATTTCGAAACTAGTTTATGTTACTTTACTATACGCCTGACAAAAATAACTGCGTTTAACCAATGCCTTCTATACTACTGGCCTTTTACTACTCTCATTTTTCGCACATGACGTCAATTTAAGTCTATACCGAGACTGCGCAATAATAATTTTAGGATATTTACACTAACAAAGCAACTAGAGAAAGCAACAACAACGTCGACTTAGCGTGTCGTCATCATTTGGTGTAAGCGGCCAGTAGTATAGAAGGCATTGGTTTAACTCTTGATTCGATCAAAAATCAAACCAATTTACGAAATTTCAGAGAATACTAATATCCTCATTGCTTTAAAAAAAATTCTATATGACGTCATTTATATCGACGGCTCAAAGATATTACTATAGTCTTAAGCAATCAAACACAATTCCGTACGTAGAAATTAAGTAAATGTGTTGAAAAAAAAAATTAAAAAACGGTGATATGATTAAATTTAGAGGTAGTGGGGCGGTCAATACATCGTATATATGGAAGCGGGATTTGAACAATTAACATGGGCGTGTATTGAGAAAATAAATGATGAAAAATTTAGGACCTAAAAACTACTCGTATCTTATGAGTTGTCTGGAGGATGATATACGAAAGAGCAGGGACCATTACTGCTGAAAAAGTGAAGCTATAACCATATTGGCCCTTGGAAAACTTTTCCAGATACACGCAATTCAAAAACCGGGCCGTTCTTTACAAATCATTGTTTAATGCGATGACCCGTTCGATACATGATAAGCGGCTAAATAGGCGTTTAATTAATAAATCAAGCGGCGTCACGGTATTATCGAGACGATAAAAAAGCGCGACGAATCAGAGTATAAAATTACAACTGGTTCATTTCCATTGTCAAATTTCCAAATCAAACTATTTTTATTAGATGTGAAAGTAGAAACTCGGCTCTGAAGTTGGTTGCATTAAAATAGAATTGAACGTATCCAAATAGACCGCCATTTTGTATATATGTAGTTTAGTCATTGCTGTTTTTATGACATAAATTTTAATTATTTACAAACTGTCGTTCCGTGTGCATCAATTTTAAGAGATGGATGTCAATAAGCAACTTTTACGTCATTGCATTCTATTCGAATTGATTAATTCGAATTTGAGTGAGCATTCTGAGTCATTCAAAAAGTGGATTGCAAGATTTCGTGATGGCAATTTTAGTCCGGAAGACGATTCACGTCTTGGTGCAGTAAAACAATTTGAAGATGAAGAACTTAAAGGCCACAAACATTCCACCACCAGAATAAAATCTCTCCCGTCAAATTGCAGAACGTCTAGCGTATTGACAAATTTTAAAATCCTAGACAGTCTTAACAAGAAGTTCTATTGAAATTTGGTTTATAGTATTAATAGAGATGCTAACTGATTTTTAGATTCTGGAATTTTAGCATGCATGCTGGGGCATGGGGGAACCATACATGCTGGGATTGGGATTCTAACATAAACTTTGGAGGAACTTGGCCATTGCATAACCTTTTAACCAATCACAGTTAAAATTGGTTTATACGACTGGGGATGCAAATTCTAATATGAATTGCTAAGATTACTTAATCTACGTGGGAAGTTTGAGAAAGATTTATTTTGGGAACCATAAAAATTATTTTTTAATTTTGCTTCAAAATGTATGTTAGAATTCCCAATCCTAAGAACTTAATTTCACGGCATTCTTTAAAGGACCTGGCCCAATTAGCATGAACAAATTACACTTCGTTACTATGTTCAAAATACAGGAAATCTTACGATTTTGTGCCAAAAACTTCCTTGACTCCTTTAATTATTGCTTAATATTTTTAACAGAAAAAAATTTTACAAAACTCTTTTTAAAAATAACGTTTTTTATTAATTAACTAACCGAATTTTTTATTAATCCAAAGCGATGTCGAACATATCGGCACTAAGGATTCCCCAGACAAGTACTTTTTTAGTGAAAATATTTTTTTCAGAAATTTATTGACAATTTATAGCTAATATATCATGTTTAAATGCTAAATAATCGTTCCAATTTTTAAGGTAACCTATTTATTATTATCTACGGGACCTACCAGTTTGTGTATTATGTGTGCTGTATATACAAAGAGAAAATAAATAAAACGTTGGAGAAATTCTCCATTTGAAGTTTTGCAATGTTCTTAAATTTTGAATTTTTTTTGTTGTTTCTGTAATTAATTGGCCGCAGTAGCTCTGTGGCTCTAATTTCTAATATCCCAAAAAATTAATATTTTACGTGTATTTTTACATTTATCATAAGATAGATGAGGACTTTTGAAATCATTATTTGTAATGCTGAAAATAATCGGCATGCCGAAGATGCATCGTCTCATAGGAACGTTGTAAGGAGTGTAACTTAAGGAAAAGATTATTTCATTCAAATTAGCAATGCTTTCGTGCACAGATTAAAAAACTAAAGTTCAAGAAAGCTAAGTTTTTTCAGATCCAAATGTCGTTGAAATTAACAATTTCATTTAATTTTCAAACAGTAAGAAAATAATAATAAATTAATTTAAAATTATAAAAAAAAACAAAACAAAAACAAAAGGGACGGCGGCCGACCCGGAATATATATATAATTTTTTTATTTTTGTTTTCTTTATATATTCTTTTTTTATAAAACAATCCTCTATTTTGTTTCCTTATCTTTGAAAACAAAACAAACAAAAAAAAATTAATAAAGCACACTTACTAGTTGCTTAGCAATCATCAAAACAGTCTTGAGTGAAAATTTTCTTTGACATATATTGAAGAGATCTTCTAGTGATGGTCCCAATAATTCTAATACCATTGCATTGTACCGTCCTCCACATGTTCCAAGATGATAGACTCGAGGTATCCCTTCTATTTTAGAAACACTATTATTTGTTGTAGACAATATTGATGATCTTGATAAAGCACGCGATGAAGATTGATTATTATTAACATGCCTTGCAGTTCTTGTTGAATCGACTTGTTTTTTCGATTTTCATATTTTCATTATGGAAAAAGGTGAAATAAGGATGAATGGATTAGGAGTATACAAAGGACAATAATATACAGGAATTATACAGAAGGATTTAAACAATGCTGGCTTTTCTTAAAGAATATTTATTTAAAAAAAACAAGGATTTTGACGACATGATTTGACATTTTCTTCGAATTCTTATAAATGTATTTTGTTTAATTATTGCAACAAAGAATTCATATTTATTTTCAAAATGACAATGTCATTTAAATTTTTTCACAAAGCTAAAAAGCAGCACCTTCCGTGAATTTAACATTTTTTTTTTTTTTGTAAATTTGCCTACGCAAAAATCAAAACCACATAAAACTTCCGTAAAAGCGCGCGCATATTTCTGAAGACTTTTCAATAAAATATTTATTCGCCCATTTTGAAAATAAATATAAATCCATAATAATAATTTTAACACGAATTATTAATAAAAAAAATCTTACCATGAGCTCCTAATAATTTATAAAACCTATATTCTAAGTGAAGTTGTGGAGCCTTTGATTTCATAGGCTCCATTTTTATTGCTACATGTTCATTGTTATAAAGATTTTTTCCTGAAAATATACAAAAAAAATTAAAGAATGGTTAGCTATTTCTTAATTAAATGTGCTCGAGCAAAAAATTTAAATAACATTTATTCTCTAAAATAACCTTAAGAAATAAATAAATAAGAAATGGATAAAAATAAAATAGAATTTATTTGTTTCCTGTATTAAATTCATTTATTTGCTGTTTTATTTAGTTTAGGGGACGATGTTAATATAAACGAATATAATTAAAATGTATAAAATATAAAACCTTGGAAAGGATGAACATTTTTATGTTTTTAGGAGCATCAAGTTTAGTTCTGAGAACAAAAAATCGATAAAGGAAGGAAAAGCATTGTAAATGTAATGCCTTGGGTAAAATATTTAAGAGATTTTCAACAAGCAATTTTTTATTAAAAATTTACTCTTGTCTTGTTTACCAATCTTGCTTATGTGAGATTTGGATGAGGCGATTGTAACATTGACTTTGACGTATTTTACTCGAATAAACAAATATTTTTTAACATTTTTTTATATCGGTATAATTTATATTAGCGCAAATGTGTATGCAACAAAAAATCAAACTGACTTTTCTGACCTGATTTTCGTCTTAACTACAGTTCCAAGCACACAATTGTGTTAATGATTTGTACCCTAACCATACCATAGTGAGTGGATTTTGTGTTATCAATTTTGATTTTATAATTTAAACGTATCCAGTATGTTTCAGCAATCTTTTGGTACATACAGTTCACTTTATGTAGAATTCAAGCAAATGAACTTGGCTCTGTTAAACGTTTTATTCATTCAAATAAAGGTTAAAAAAAATTTTCTCGTTGCCATTTCCAATATAAAATTTTCAATTCACATTATCTAAAAACCTTTAAAAATTAACAGATATATTATTTCTATCGCAGCCTATAATAAACCCTGAAAGTGTATCAGGTTAGGCTACATTCGTAGTTTAAAGCAATCGTACATCGAAGTACCAACTTTGTATCCGCTTTGGGGAAAATAATTAGATCAAGTACATTTTTGTGGTTTTTCTTCACATGAAGCAAATTGTCGTCAAGAAAGTCTTGCGTACTGACATTTGACCTAGAATTTGTGATCGCTACTACTAAATTCTAAAGCACAGCAAACTAATGTTGTGGGAAACTTTGTTTATATTATAATCACATTTTCAAAATTGTTGATGGTGAAATTGTGTTGTTGTTTTGTAGTGATACCAAAGGAGATGAACAAGCAAGTTGTTGATGGTGTTCAATGTTCATTAGGTGGATCGTAATTAGAAAAACCCAAGCCCACTTTAACTCCTAGTTAAACTGCGGCTTATTATAACTATTATATAATCAAAATTGAATTGCCGATTTTACAAATTTTGTTAACGTTTATTAACCCATTGCCGCACACTTTTAATAGTGCGTTCATGACATAGTGAGTAAGTTCGGAAAAAATTCCATGGTAACACACAAAATGTATTAAAACAACAACAAAGTTAAAAAATTTCAACTCAAGTTCGGAACTAGTAGGCGTGGTATAAAGCATTTCAAATAATTTGATTGGTTTTGAGTTCGTTAGCGAGTATGCAAATATTTATTTCCTATGTCATGAACGCACTATAAATTGACGACCGTGCTCAGAAACACACTTTTTGTTTTCAATTATTTATGACTGCCATTTGAAATTGAGCGTCATTTATACGTTTAAAAAGTGAAAATTATCACATCTTTTCAGTTTTTCCATGAAAACTCTCGACGGTCATAGACGTCATTTACTCATCACAAAATTTTTTGTCTTACCAGAGCAAATGACGACTATAGCCGTCATTTGTGCGAACGTGGTAGGACGGCTATAGCCGTCATTTATCTCTGTAAGCGAAAATATATCGAATTGTTAAACATGAAAAATGGAAACAACAAAAAACAATTGATATGTTATCTGGAATGTTATATCTTTTTTTATTCGATGTATTACTGAATAATTAACAAATAAATGCAACAGTGCACTTCGTACGAATGATGTTCCTTTTTTATTAATTAAAATATGAGGAACGGTTATAGCCGTCATTTGCCTACATATCACCGGCAATAGCCGTCATTTGCGGCAACGGGTTAAATATTTGAAAAAAAAATCTTTCTGTAGTGATTTTAGATATTAACCAGTGAATTGTTCTGCAGGCACATCAATACTTCGTTTTTGATTTAGTTACAGGTCATCTATTTACCTACGCATTCGTCAATGGTGAGACTGCAAAATTCCTCACCGCCAACTGCTTGCGCTAAGTTGATTATTTCGGTGTACATTTCATGGGTCACGTTTGATGGAGCAGTGTCTAGAATTTTTACATAATCGGGTCAAACGTTCTCTCAGCAAGCATTCAAAGTAGATGGCCTTATTTCGAACATGGACAAAACTGCATGTTTTATACAGTCCAGGATTGATTTTTTACATAATATACTTTAAAAGTTACAATTCCTGGTCGAGTGGCTGCAACAGAGAAGCTGTATTAGGTGGCAAGACGACGACTTTTACATTTAAAGGGATGCCTTTATCCTGTGACCTCCGAAATAAAACATTTTTCGAACCACTCATTGAATACTGACTCCGTAATCCAGGCTTTCTTATTTGCCATCCAATGAACTAGAAGTTCCTTCACCTTGACACATTTTAATGCTCGTTGTCGGAGTGATTAACTATGAGAGACTTTAAAATACGACTTTTTAAGACATTGCTGCAAAGCAACAACGTAATGCCACCTTTTGTCACTTTGAAACCACTAGCACTCTTTTCCGTTCTAGACACAAAAAAAAACTGGTGTTAAAAATTTGATCAGACGTATATTCACCGTCTTCAATTTTTTTGGCAAGTTTAGAAGAATATTCTGTAGTAGCTGACTAGCTGTAGCATCCGCCGATGCTGTTTCACATTTAATTTAAATTATTAATAATAACATGTCTTCGTAAAAACCTTTGTAAAAATCCGTTACTTGCAATAAATTTTTTTTGGTCTAGTTGGAATGATTTTGATGATTTCAGTTGTTTCAGTTTCACATAAATGCTTAAGGCCTTCTCCTTAATACAGTCCACAGATACACGTTTTTGGCTATGATCTTCAATAAATGTAAAAAATCCCTTCCCCATTTTTTCAATGGCCTAGTGTATGAGCACGAATTCGCACTATATCTATGGTACCATCTGACACAGAATTACAAATAGCCTTCTCCTTGTTCGAATTGTACCTTCGATCAACTTAAAGCTTTTGCTGACCGATGTAGAACCTTCACTTTATGCAAATCGGACTAATATATTTATTTTCGTCTCTAATGGTTTGCGGTATGCAAATCTTGTGTATGTGTAAGGTTAGGTTAGGTTACGTTAGAGTGGCTGCTAACGCACACTTAGGAAAATAATGGCCCATTGTGATACCACACGATCCAATCTCTCCTTACTCCCGCTGAAACCATCCGGAGCTACTTATGTAGCGTAAAATATCTCGCATTTCACGGAATTTTAGCAAATTTTAGTTTTGGTGAGCTTGAGTTTTGCTGGGTCATCTCTCAATGGATTGTATTGACGGGTAAGTGGAGGAATAGGATAATTCCTTGGCAAATAATTTTTGGACCAAATTGGAATTTTAGCAAATTTTAGTTTTGGTGAGCTTGAGTTTTGCTGGGTCATCTCTCAACGGATTGTATTGAGGGGTAAGTGGAGGAATAGGATAATTCCTTGGCCGATTATTTTCAGCTTTATTCTGTAGACAATCCAAAACTTCATTCCGGGTTTATGTTGGAACCCCGGTTCAGCTCGACATACCAGACCCGAAGATAATTAGTTAAGAAAGTGTTTAGCACGCCCAAATTCCAGAACTTCTCCAAAATCCATTTTTAAATTCACATCCAATTCTGCTTACCTGACTTGACAATAATTGGTTGGGATATGGCCAAATTCCATTCAGAATGGTCGAATTTTAGAACTTCATCAAGAAGACACGATACAATCCCAATACACAACTTGAGCCTAGTTTTTTAGAATCCTAGCCAGCTCTCCAAGCTGGATTGGACGAATTTCGGTTGGGAAACGGCCTGGTTCCATTCATTATAGCCGAATCCCAAAATTTCGTCAAATTTCGCTTTGTACACCGTATTTGATCATCATTTGTAGAGAGATGGCCTAGTTCCATTGAGCATTATGCTAGAGTTCCAATCCAATTCTGCATACCATATTTGACAGTTATTGGTTGAGGAATGGTAAAGTTTCATTGAGCATGGTATGTCCTGTGCAGTATAATTATACTGAGTAATTAATTACTTGAAATTTTTGCGAAATAAACTAAATTTATTTGAAATATCAAATCCGGAAGTTAATCTGACATTGCATA
The DNA here is from genome assembly GCA_932526605.1 of Nephrotoma flavescens. NCBI lineage: Eukaryota > Metazoa > Arthropoda > Insecta > Diptera > Tipulidae > Nephrotoma > Nephrotoma flavescens. The sequence continues at coordinate 13,561,691 of OW052221.1, forward strand.
ACATTTATATTTTTCCAGAAGCCATTGCCTTGCCTCGCATATTTTTTTCGACTTTTTGAATTTTTCGTGGTTGCCGAATTCAAGGCTTAAATACTAATGGATTTTAGAGTAATTTTTAATATTATTCAAATAACCATGGTTTCAGGAAATTCTCTTGTAAGTTGGGGAGGTGCAGAAGGATTAAATTAATAAATTTTATATTATTTAGGAAGCCGGAAAATATTAATTTAGAATTAAATTTCAGGAAATCTACAGATACCTGTCAAATGATATTTATTTGAAATATTAATTGCTGATTGTTTAATTTAGAATTGTGTTGTCATTGTATTATTAACTATCGACTTTACCTAGGTACCTGTAACCGGGGCGATTCAATTAATCAGTTTTGTTTAGGAAGCCGGAAAGTATTGATTTAGAATTAAATTTCAGGAAATTTCCCGATACATGTGAAATAATATCATTTTTTCTTAGATTGCTAATTTAAAGAAGCAATTGCTGAAAACCAATACCATCGGTATCCATTAAACCTTTATCCTTCCTCTAGTAGATTAGAATTCTGTTGTCTTTGTGTTACTAACTATCGGCTATACCTAGGTGTCTGTAACCAGGCCGATTCTGTCCCACTTAAGTAACCTATCCAATCCTTCGGTTTTGTTATATGTAAAAAAGAGTGTACGGAGGGCCCGGCGTCACCCAGGAGCTCCTGTTTAAGAACTTCGTCGTACATTCAGAATCAATCATTCAATCAAAGTCATCTATTTACCTACGCACGAATTTTTCATGACGAACTCAACATTTGTTTTAACAAACCCAGTATTACTGGCGGGGACCAAAAAAATGTGTTTTATTGTGCCATGCCTTATCATCTTCAGCCATAGTGCAGCGATTTTTTCTATATTTGTTGGATGCAGATCGTACTTATGTTCTGAGCAAATTTTAAAGTGAAATTTTTCAATTATTGGTTGCCTTAAATATATTCTGGAATCTGGACCACCCAATATTTCAGTTCACTTGAACCACATTCTGAAGATAGAAATACATAAAAATGGCGAAAAATTATTTACGCTATTTGAGAAACAAGGTGGTAAACATTATTAACCACCAGAAAGTTACATTTAGATAAAATAAATTTCCCAAATCAAATTGTGCTTTTCATCACAAAATGAATCAGAAAATTTCTTTTAGAGGTTGAATTTGAACATAATCCGTGTGCAACTGCTGACATAAAATTTTTTATATTCTCGTCGTCCAGGAACACGAAAATTAAATTTTAATTTTTTAATTTGCCAATTTTACTGGACTTTATATTTAAATATCATAGCACGTTTTGAATTCAGCCAGTATAGCCGTAACTCGTAACATCCTACAATAAAAATTTAATTGCAATGTAATATTAAATGTGATTCAAAAATCATGCAATGTTCATTTTTTGCTTTATATGTTACGTACGTATATAAACCGAACCGACCACACCTCTCACTACAGTCTGATTATGAGTAAATTATTTATTACGTGTTTTTTAGTTTTTAGGAAACACAACAGCGTAAAGTTTATAATTGGATTTTAATTTTATATTTTTATGTTTTTTTTTTATTAAATTGGAATTGATTTTCCAATTGGTTACATTTCGAAAATAGATGGCGCCCCGAAGCAAAAATCAATAACAAATGTATGAAGAATATACTTCCGAGTTTGCACACAAATAATTTTTATGATATCTGAAGCGGGTGTAATACCAGTTGGATTTATTTAATTTTCATTCATATCAATAATTATCGAATAAACTATTAGTAATCAAAATATTTATGAATCACTACTGTGGTGTGATGGCGAAGCAATCAATGTCATATATGCCGTCGTTTAATCACATTCCCATTAATTATGTATTTTTAGATTTCAAAACTGAAATAAACCCTTTTATTTCATTCAAATCCTAAATCCCATTATGTCATATAAATATTATAGCCAGATAAATATCTTATTTGTAAAAAAATGGGTTTATTATTTTTTCAGGTATTTTGTCCACCGAGAGTTTTTACCTTAGATTAAGAATTTTATTCTACTAATTTTTCACTTTTTACTGTCACCATTAAGTTTATTGTTTACAAAGATATTGATACTCCTCTGGCATTTATGCACATATTAAATTTCAAAACAGAAATAAGTACCAACTAAAACTTTTTCGAAGACCCAAGAGCGAAATAAAATATAAGAATTCACAAGAAAACAACTCGTCGTGACTAAAACGTGCAGCAAAAAATGTTTTTTTTTTGTTGGGAAAACTGAGTCACAAAATTTATCATGTCTATATTTTCGCCAAATTACGTCATTATGAAAATAAATTTATTCTCATTCCACGAATAAAATTTTGTAACATTTCCAAACATTTACTACATATACTATTTACTATAAATGTGTACTGTAGAAAGCGTCACTGTGTGCATAGGGATAAGGCGCGTTGTCTATTGGCATAGTTATTTTTTTTTGAAAAAGATATTCCCCTTATCAATGCGGCTACGTTTCTGTTAGTAAATTTATAGCCATATTGATCTGAAAAACGAATCTAAATCAAAAATATAAGCTGCCCTATAATAAAAATTGATTTAAATTTGATGATTATTGTGGACATTTTTGGGTGAAAATAGAAGTCGACATTATACATAGAGCACTTATCCAATGATGGAAGAGCAAAATAGAAGTAAAACCATTAAAAATATTCCAATCGAGCCATCATAATAAAAATGTTGCCAGTTTTTCTACTTATAAACATCCATATTTCTTTCATTATGATCCACATGATATTTTAATTCACACTCGACTCGCTTTGCTGAACATATGCATTTTCAACCGCCATTTTTTTTATTTTCAGTAGTGTTGATGTGTTTCACCAGTGTACCTAGTAGATAATAATGGCCAAAAAACAGTAAATTCTACAATAATATAAATTAAAAATTATTTAAAGGACTTTTGGTAGAATTAATTTATTATAAAATATCCATTCAACATTTCGTTAAATCTCAAAATTTCAATAACTTCTTACGAACATTGTTGCAATCTACATCTCAGAAAATAAACTGTCGATATAAGTTTGATGACGTATCAAGCAGTACAGTCTGGTACACTATGTACAGTGGTTTATAACATAATTATTGTTACGATCTCGCCTATTGATTTGATAGCCATCTATCAATTCTGGTGGATTTCACACTTGGGCGGGAGATTAATTCTGCAGAAATTATTTATTTAAGGAGTATGAAATTAATGACATTTTGTGAAATTGGTGACATCTAGATTTAAGCACTAGAAGTAGTTTTATAACAGTCTAGTATTATACAAGTTAGCCTGGGACAGTTCACGGACAATCTGGTATATTTAGCCCGGCATATACCAGTAAATACTATAGTCTTAAATTATTTGTTGTGGTGCTTTAGTGTTGGTGAGTAATAGTGGAGAAATTATTGTGGAAATTATTCTGGTATTTTGCGGAATATTCCAGTAGTGCTACGTGATCAGTAAATATTAGAAAATTATTCAGAGATTGTTTCCCGTGTATAGCAAGTACTCCGGAAACGGCGCGAATTACAGAAAGTGTTGTTGTAACCGTCACATTTATAACTGTGTTCACAATCTCATGATACAAACCGGGTTTGATAAGGCAAATTCGTAACAATTAGTGACAGCGATGGGATTATAAGAATACCAGAAGACTTAAGTATAGAAAAGTTCACGGATAAACATAAAGTTGCTGAGATAATTCTCGAATTATCTGCAAAAATGGATATGGCGTAGTTTTTATCTGTTTTGAGGGTTTGACCAACAAATTAAAGAACTGTGAAATGAAAAAAAAAATCAACAAAATAAAGAGACACATCAGTTGAGTCAAAAATTGAAAAATTATTTGACATAATCATAAATTAGGTGATGGAACTTATTCATCCAATTCAAAATATCGTACAGAAACTGAATCAATCGAGAGGCAAAATAGTTGGCAACAGAAATTATGATCTAGGCGAAATGAGCAAAAGGTTGAGCATTCAGATAATGATGGGGAGGAGATGTTGGAAATGACTATCGCTAATAAGGATGAATCAGATGCTGAAGATCATAGAGAGGGTGTCATTGATCTGGCGAAACCATTGGATTTTGTCAAATCGGTTGGTGGCGAAATTGAGCACGAAATTGATGAACAATCCAACTGAGGTATTGCCACAGTTCAAGAAGAAACGTACTTCTCAGGATTTTGGATACTCAACCGTATGCAGAATCGACATCTCATACTAAGCCATTTTTTAGTCAGCAAGAACCAGTAAGGTCGGTGTCCATAGAGAATGAGGATGACAACGGACCATCTGGCATTTGTGCTTTCGATGATTTTGACGAAGGGATTGTTTATGTAAATGGATAACGATAAATTGAGGCCAGTGATAATGCTGGTGGTGAAGTGACGGAGAAAATCGAATACAAAAGGCAACCCATGGATGATGTCGGTTAGTTTTACTTAAAAAAAAGTTAGAAGCTCGCTATGGATCCGGTGATCTTCCCAAAGAGCTAGCTATGTTTGGCGGAGCAGTATGAGACAGCATAACGTGAACGAATGCTTGCAAGATCGAATTAAGAATATTGGAGTGACTTTCTTAGGATCGGATAGAGTTCCGTTGGGAGTTGCGATTGCAGATGGACCACCAGTTGTCCATGAACGAAAGGGACATTTGTGGAATGTATCTCTAAGGAGGTTTCACGAAAAATTGCGAGGTTAGGTGGGATCAAGAGACAAGGACAAAGGACAAGTTGAATAGGTTAGCACTATAAGGCGTAAACTGCAGAGGCGGTAGTTTCAATTCTGTCTGGGACGGACAGGCTTAGGTAGGCAGCGTTACGATCTTGCCTATTGGTTTGGCGTGCATCAATTCTGTGCGGTTTAATTCAGCAGAAATTGTTCAGTGAAGGGTTATGAAATTGATGACATTTTGTAAAATTGGTGAAATCTAGATTTAAGCATACAGTTTTATAAAGTTCAGATTTATCGCACATTATAGCAATTAGCTGGAACAGAACCGACAGTTCGCGGACCATTTGGAATATTCAGCGCAGTGAAGTAGTAAATAAGGGTGCACTACTTCTTTACTAAAATAAGGGTAAGTTGTGCAGGTTCGATAAGCAGCTGTAGAAACTTCTTCTTTTAGTTTTTTGATATTCAATAGCTATTATGGAAAACTCGTGCTTAGTTTTCCAATTTTCACGAAATTTTCTTTTAATATTTTGTTACTATAGTTCTCAAACTTGGAGAAGTTTTTTTTTTGTTTTTTGTTGTTAACTATGCGATTTTTTTTGGGGCTCAAGGCTCACCCTCGAGGGCGTACGGCTATAGGAACGATTTAAGACCATCTGCACATTGCAAGCTTCATATGCCAGCCTATACTGGCATGTAAGATGGGCCGGCCCATGGGTTTTGCACAGCGACAGGTGGTCATAGATGTGTTACATTTCACCACAGATTGTAATCTGTTCATGAAATTTCTCTTTTGCATCCTGCCCCTATCGGGTTTCGAAACCGGTACCTCCCGATCCAAACGCCAAAGCTTTAACCACTGTGTTATTTGGTCGGCAACTTTCAGAAGTTGTGCAAGCTCGACCGGAATGTACAACAACAATAGGTTCAATTTTTCTTTCGCAATAATAAAATTTAATGCACAATCTCGTGCCTAATTTTGTTTGTTTTTAAATGTTTTAATTTTATATCATAGAAAAAATTTAAATAAAAACAGATTACCTATATTTTCAAAAAATAATATGAAAATTATCTTAGAAAATTGCCGATAGATGGTCAGAGATTGTTTGGTTTGTTGGAACGGTAAAGAAAAAATGTATAAATAGACAAATTGGCATTTAATTTTTAGGTTAGGTTCAACAACAAATTTAATTTAGTAAATTTCACTCTTAAGTAAGAATGAGAAGAACTGGAACTAAATGGAAACCTATCGGCCGGCAGTCCGATAGACCACCTCATCGAGCAAGTCGGGGTGCTGGCTAAGATTGAAATAACTGATCAACCTTTCATCCGAAATAGAAATTACTTCCGCAACCTCGTTGAGAATATACAATTTAATGAAGGCTGAATTATTTTACATTTTGCTGATGAAGGGTTATTCTTCGGTATTCGAGATTCAGCAAAATTGTGAGATAAAATGTTAACGGTACTATTTAAAATACTGTGCCACATTTCACTGCCCGCACATCAAAATAATACTAAATGATCGAGTGGTTTAGGTATTCACCACCAAGCGTTATCATCCAATCGTATCCTCGAGTTCATGTTTCGCAAGCATTCTCCGATACTGGAGAAATTGGGTATTGCAATGATATTCTATGTGGGTAGAAATACTGGATTAATGAAAGCAATTGTAAACGTAAAATACTTGGATTAACAATGGCATCAACCAACATGAGTAGTTGAAAATATTTTCACCTAACATAATCATTTCCCCCATTAATAAAAAACCAATTAAGAACAAAAAAGTCGAAAATGACATTGCTGTATTCGTCCTGATGATTTTAAGCATTTCCGCCTAATATCCCAATTTTTATCATTTTAAGCTGAAGCTTTCCTATAGATTTCATTTGACATTCCTAGGCTTCTAAATCAATCAGGTTAATATTCAAAAAATTGTACCAGAATTTGCGGGAAAAACACTAACACTTAAAAAACCGCTCATAGTAAAACAAAATTATCGAAAACAAAAATTTTTTTCAACAAACAAGGAAGAAACTAACCAAATTTCGGAGAGCCAATAGGCATCTTTATGTAACGAAGAGTAATGAAAATTATAAAATAGGAATGTCACAATATGTCAGTAAAATTACATTTAAAGGTCTCATCAGCAATTCCACCCAGAATATATGGCCTCCCAAAAATATTCGGTTAACATGTTTCATCTATAGGATCCCCTTAATTAACCTCTTAACCGTAAATAGTATACATACAATAATAAGAACTCTTTTCAATTAAAGGACAAAAGACCACACACTGGAACTCAAAATGGAAACAATCCTCCAAAAACCATTTATGGATATCTACCTAACATCCCAAAGTTGCCTGATAACATTTAAAAAACGAACTTAATTAATTCACCGGGGAGGAGGGAATGTTTGACATCTTTTCAATAAATTGGAATCAATTGGTTGGAAGGTCACATAATTTTTTCTGAATATTTCGAGAAAAACACATCATTTGGAGGTAAACAATTGGTTATAAATTCATATGTAAAAAAATTTTCACACTAAATTTAATTATCAGATTAAATATTTGATCGACAATGACCGGACATTTATTGATCTGACAGCAAATATTTCTGTGCGAACAATCGACATTAGTAGTTTGGATTTGTACAAGTTTATTGGTGATGATTTAATGATAATTAATTTTTTAATAAAATTTCTCCATAAACAGACATCATTGAATTTAAGTGACAACATACATACCATCATGTTTTTACATTGATACGAATTTGGTATGATACAGTGGTGCCAATACATGTTACATGAGAATGGATCATAACGTTCTGTAAATTAAGCATTTTTCCAAGATTTGCGAAGAGACGTTGTAGTTCTTACTTTTTTTTAAGGGCGGCTGTGTACCAGAGCAAAAAATGTTATGTCTTCACAAAAATCAAAACAGAGTGTCAGTTACACCAAAGTCTAATCTTCTTCTGTATCTTCTTATTCGATAATTTATTTATGCAAATTTATTAAATGTGATTGCACCTGTAGCGAATTTTCAAAAATGTAGCTTAACATTTTGTCGCAAAAAACATGTTTCCTGAAAAGATTCCGACCTCAACATAAAGACGGCATCACTCGTCAACAAAAATGGGAGGGGGGGGTGTGTCTTAATGCATGTCTGGAAAGGTACTCAGCGAAATATCAACCATTTTGAACGCACAGTTGTTGGTTAGCAATTGTTTGAGTGAGTCGATGAGTGTGAAAATGGATAAAATCGTGTATCGAGCTGTCATCAAATATTTATTTTTGAAAGGCAATAAGCGTACGCAAATCAAAGAAGAATTAGACGATGTGTACGAGAACCCTGTATTATTATTTATCAACGTGAAATTTCTAGCAGCTGAATTTAAACGTGACGGATGACGATGGACGTTCGGGACGGCTAAAAACTGCAACCACTGACGATCACATCACTCAAGTGCTAGACAACCGTCGAATTAAAGTTAGAGAGATAGAAGAGGGTATGAATATGTCCAAAGAACGTTTGTATTGAATAAAAGAATTTTTTAAAATAAATAAATAAATAAATAAATTTTTCCATGGTCGAAAGCAGAGAAATAAAATTTATCGTAGTTCTAATTTTTAATTTTAATCAAATATTTCGAGTAACAAACCACCAACGATTGCATTTCACCACTAATACTAAAAAGATGCTAATATACAGAACAATTATTGCTTACATTATAGAATCAAAAAACAGAATAAAAAAGGCGAAAAATTAATTCGTAGGTAGAATCAATTATTTTTTCAGATCGAATCGTAATGATAGTTAATCTCTAAATTTTTCATCTATTTCCATTAATTTATTAGATTATTTATTAAAAAATTTTCCGGATACTCCGGATAATTCTACAAGTAATATACATTTCGAGCTAATTATGATCTACATTAGACTGGTCTTTATTATACCGTAAAAAGACACAAAATTTATCGCGATTTTCATATATCTAGATTGAAAATTAAATTATAATAATCGTAATAAACAAATTGTGGTGTTCAGAAACCCGATTTTTGCGAATGTGTCTAATTTATCGGGATAGATTGCATCTAGTTGTGAAAACTTAATAATTCTGTTTTGAAAAAAATCGTGTACCAACAAACAGGCAGACATAACTTAATAATCTAAATAACGAGATTATCTAGTTTGTGCCTGTCTATGGTATAAATAAGATCTTTTGTTCGTCTCATATTTTTGAGATAATTTGGTATAAACTAAGAGATTTATTTTAAAGTAGATTAGCACCAATAATAAAGTAGGATTAATGCTCTAGATCATAGTTTGAGCCGTCTATACACCGCATAAGAAATTATCTTTATGCCCGCACGTTATTAAGATGATCCGTATATGATGGCAGGTGTGATACATTTATTGAAACATTATTTTTAATGTAAATTTAACCAGTATGTCTTCAGACGTTCACCATTGCTTATTTTAATAAAGTAAAACAGTTAATATTATATACACCAGTTACGATTTAGTTAAACCATTTCGTCAATTCTTTAAATTATCTTTGTTTCATTTTTTATGATGGTTCAAAAAATGGTTTAAAAAATAAAAAAGTCGAACGAGAATATTTGGTTAAGAAATAAAAATTAAGATAAACGGAAGTCATAAATAAGAAAAAAAAACTTTTTTCTAAGACTTTTAGTATTTTACAAATTTTTCTTTATAAAAACGGGTAATTAACATAAAAGCATGCGATTCACCTTACATGCATGTAGAAACTTAATATTTTTATTACATATAAGAAAGTAGAGTCGCAAAAACCACAATTGCTGTATTGTATGCTTAACTTATTGGTAAACGTTGATGCAAAATTGTTATATGAATTTTCTTTATTAAAACATGAAAATGGTGACGCCGCGCCGCGTCGTTTAAGATTGATTGCAATATTCAAAAGTGTTGACTCAACAAAAATTGTCTACATACAGTTAGAGAGGTCTGTTATTATTGATAGGTGAATGAGCGTAAACAATCACAAAAATCATTTGAGTTAACTTCTTAAAGCGAGAGTAACCCTTTCTTTGGGTGAAATACATATTCATATTTCTTTTTTAACAGAGAAAGTATTCTATGTACATGAATAAAGTTGTTCTGTTTTAGCCTTCAAAACAATTAATATTAAGAGAACTAAGAAAACGATAGTTAAACAGAAAAAGATAAATAAATGTACAACCAACATCGTTTGCTAAAATAAAATAACGTACACGTACAAACATGTTAAAACCTGTCTCGACAATGGTGCAGTGGTTTTGTTGTTTTATATATTTTATAACATAATATTTTTCCATTTTCTTTGCTATTTGTTAAATTATATCTTTATTTTGTTTGCCTTAAGGTGGATCAGCAAAATCTTTGACAGACTTAATGAGATACGGTCGCACACACATTTTATTACAGATAAATTTTGTCTATTGAATTAATTTTTTTTTTTTAACATATCACACTAATACTAATGCAGCAAATGATTGTATTGCTGGATTTCGTAAATTGCATCGACACCTTTGTACGTAACACTAAAAATAATGTCCGGTTATCGACAAAATTAAATTATTAAACACATGCATACAGATTATTTATATACATATATAGAAAACTGTTTGCGATCAAACAATAACTAGGTTAAACAGGCAGATAAATCATATTTATTGTTAATCTATTCAATTGCAATCAATAATTTGTTATTTTTGTTATAATTATTTGAGCAACTAACTAAATATTTAGATAGCAAGAATTATCACATTTTTTATTTGGCATACGTTTTAATATTTAAACAGCAAACTCATCATGAATAACTAGAACATCCACCTTTTATACTTAGCTAATACTTTAATTTGCTAAAATTTAGTAATAGAGTCTATCGAGCGTAGCAAATGATATTAAAGAAGAGAAGTTTTGAATCAGACCGTATTATAATTTTTACTTTCACTTTACGAATAAGCACCAAATCCCTAGCCATTAACGACAACCATCTTCAGCCATAATTGCAGTTATTCTCACTAACAGAAAGAGATGTTAAACTAACTATCTCCATTTTTCCCTTTCGTTCAACCCTCATCCCACTGACAAATGACTTTTAGACTGTGTGCCTGAGAGCGATTTTTTCGACTTAATTGCCGAAAAAACTAAATTAATGAGTAGTTATGCTTTTACCCACCAGTTTTTATCATTTAGCCTCCTGATGAGGTTGCTTGACTATTTAGTTGTCATTTTCATTTTTTGTTTTTATTTGTTTTTATCGAATACATCGAGTAAAAATGTCTAAAAGGCAATATTCTCATTCTTAAATTTCGATTGATATAATCACATTAATGAATAAAGCGATTCTCATATCCATATATGTATGTAGTTTTTATTTTTTCTATTTCCTTGATTTTAAATAATAACAAACCGGTGTTGTTGAAAACGATATGACGTATGAAAAGTCATAATTTAGTTTAGTTTACAATCAGAGGCACAGCATATTTAAAAGATACTAGTGCCACCTACCTTCCAATGAGTGATATGAATTAGTTATTAATTTAGTTTAGTCGAAAAAATCGCTGAGGCACACAGTCTTAGGCTGGCCACACACGTACAGCTTTAACTGTCAGTTTTAATTGTGTAGTTATAACTGTCTGTTTTAACTGTGAACTGAGATGCACACACACGTTCAGTCTAATCCTTCAGTTATTATCATGGATTTGAGTGAGCGGAGCGATTTGGCTGCTCCTCGGTATATGAAATTTCGACACAAAACTGAGAACTGTGCAGTTAAATCTCCACACTCGTTCAGTTAATCGTTTCAGTTAAAAATATAAAAATTTTAAAGTTCTCAGTTAAACTGTACAGTTGAGTTTAACCCCACACACGTTCAGTTCAGTTAATCGTTTCAGTTAAAAATACAAAAATTTTAAAGTTCTCATAAACTGTACAGTTGAGTTTAACTGAACTGAAATACTCACACACGTACAGTTTTAACTGACAGTTAAAACTGTTCGTGTGTGGCCTACATAAGACACATTTCATTTTAAAATTCGTGTAACTTATTGAAAACGCATGTTTAGTTATAGGGTTCCTAGATATTCCTCAATAGACTTGTTTTGCACTCAAAACCCTGTCATTTTTAATTATTGAAAACCGTTTGATTTAGGAAAACAGCCTTGAAAGTTTTTCGGACATGTCCTACTGAACGGGTGGGAAATGCAAATTAAAATTTTATAGATTCCTCAATAGACTTGTTTTGCACTCAAAACCCTGTCATTTTTAGGAAAACAGCCTTGAAAGTTTTTCGGACATGTCCTACTGAACGGGTGGGAAAAACAAATTAATTTTTTTTTTATACATTTTTAATAATCAAAATATTTCATGTTTTTTATTATTCTCATAGTCATTTTGCGCAAACTCAACTGAGAGAATTGTAAGAACACATGATAAAATAAAAAAACGGCAAAAGGAAATTATATTTTTAAATCCTAGGTTATGAGCGGTGTATAAAAGTCACTTTTCAGGTTGGTCAGTGTGAAGAGAGTAAAGATTCAAAATATTAGGATGGAAGAATATACACGTTTCTCTCGAAAATTTTTATTCCACTATAATTCCGAATAATAATGTTTTATTATTGCTCAAATTGTGACAATCACTCATTTTATTTGGACATCCGATTGTTAAGAATATGTTCTATGCTATTTAAAGGTTTGCGCGAAATGTGAATTAAGGAATTATGCAAATTACTGCTTAAACAACTGCAATTTATCGTTACAATTAAAGATGGCAACAGGAATTTCCGATCGAATTTTTTGAAATTCATCCCAGTCATTTATCTTATAATTTACCATTAAATTTATATGTACAAATTTGACACAGCAATTCCACGGGATCCGCTCGAAACGCGATATTTCAAAACGTGATATTTCGAAACGAGATATGACAAAACGAGATATGGTAGAAAACGCGATATGGTACAAAACGCGATATATCCCTTTTCCGGCCATACCAATTTTTTTTTTCTTAAATTTAAGTCCACTGTACACAAATGTGTACGTAAAAAATGACAGGTTGTAATGTCTTCCGGATTTTAACGGATCTTAGTTAAATCGGAATTATTTTTGAAAAAAGCAATACATATAAATTATATAACATATTACAGTCAACTCTCCTATAACTCGGTATTTTTATAACGCGATTTCCATATAACGCGCAGAGAAAATTGGAACTGTTCTCCAATAACGCGATTTGATCTCATTATAACGCGATTTTGGCGAGCGAATAAAAAAGGGTGAATGACTCAAGAATTATTTAAGGATTGGTTTTATAATTGATTGAAGTGGAAAGCTTTATGATTGAAAAAAATTTTAGTTTCAAAGTTTTGTTGAACGATGATAACGCCAGTAGTCATAGCAAGGAGCACCAAATGTTAAAATTCCTTATTTTACTCCTAACTGTACTTCATTAATATAGCCGCCGGACCAAGGAATCATCCGAACTTTCAAAATGTATTACATACGGAAATTTCTTGAAGCCATTTTCAACAGATTAGAAGATCAAGAAAGTAAAACTCTTCTTAAAGTTTGGAAAGAATTTTGTATTTTAGATTGCACCCGAATTGTGTCATTAGCTTGTACAGAAATTAAACAGTGAACTCTTAATGCATGTTTGGAGGCCTTTGTTACCTCAAATGGTTCAAAAGAAAAATGATATTTTGATATTTCAGATCCACTAACAGAAATAGTAAAGATTGCTTCTACTTTCGGAAACAAAGGGTTTGCAGATAAATCGTAGAAGATATAGAATACCTACTTCAGGAACAGAGTTTAAATGAGGAAGAATTGGCAGAATTAATTGATGAGTCTACCTTCAATGCATTTGTGGAGGAAAACACTAATAAGAAATTCGTTTAAAACTCAGTTATTATTTAAAAACGGACTAGATTTGGCTAGAAAATTAGAATGCTAATTAATCTAAAATAACCCTTCAACCATACGCAATGAAAAAATTTAAAAGAGAATTTCAAAATTGCCTGACTCCATATAAAGAGATTTTGGAAGAACTACAAAATAAATAAACATTTGAAAACCAAGAAGAAAATTTGTAAAGTGAGAACTTTCGGCCAATTTGAAAAAAAAAATTTAGACGGCTAATATTTGACAGCGATGTTGAATAATACATAACGCAATATAGTATCATTTTAATTTTTTGTTGGAAATATTTTTTTCTAATTTAGACTGCTGTCCAATTCGTGACTTACTACAATAAGCCTCCTGTCGATTAGACTTATTGTACACTTGTTGACTTATGCGAGGGCTTGCGCACAAACTGGTAACTAATCAAAATAATTCTAGCAAGTTTCCAATAAGTCTATTCGACAAGAGACTTATTGTAGAGTTTCAAATAAGTCAGTCTCTACCAAACGAATTGAACCACAGTCTTAGACTGCGGTCCAATTCGTGACTTATTTTGTGGAGACCAACTTATTTGAAAGTCTCCAATAAGTCTCCTGTCGGCTAGGCTTATTGTAAACTTATTTAACTTTTACGCGAGGCTTGCTCCCAAACTGGTAATTCATCAAAATAATTCTAACAAGTTTCCAATAAGTCTATTCGACACGAGGCTTTTTGTAGACTTTCAAATAAGTCAGGCTAAACAAAATAAGTCACGAATTGGACCGCAGTCTTAGTTATTAGTTTTATGAATTATGAATTATGCAATAAATTTAGATTAAAATATTTAAATAAATTATTAATCTTTGTCATTTTATAAAATTCATTCATGAACCCTATTAATCTCCCAACCTGATAATATATTTTGAGAATGCTTTTTTTATATAGGTTTATTTGTCTACAATTTATTTATTTCTAAGATTTCATATAACGCGGTACGAACTCATTCAATTTATATTAGTTCTCAGTTTCTTATAACACGGTTTCCATACAACGCGGTACGAATTAATCGCGTTATAGGAGACTGTATTTGTTTTTGATAACATATTAATTATTTTATTATTATTATTATTATTTTTTGAAAGTGGTATGCACAAATGTGTACGTTGGTCTAAAATACATACAAAAATAAATTTTTGTCATGATTCTCTTTCGTACACGCACAATTGTGATGACAGGAAGGGAAAGGTATATAGTACAAAACGCGATATGGTACAGAATGTGCATTGCAAAGTGACGGGAGCGCAGCGGCTCGCCTGATATAGCCCGATCGTATACTCCCTCCCCTATTTAAGGTCCCATTTGAAACGCGATATTTTAATACGGTGTTTTTTGCGTTTTGAAATTCCGTGTTTTGAAATATCTCGCGTCTTGTACCATATCGCGTTTTGTACCATATCGCTATTTAAATATCGCATTTTGTACCATTTCGCGTTTTGTACTGTATCGCGTTTTGTACCGTATCGCGTTTTGAAATATCGCGTTTCAAATGGGACCCCAATTCCACGAACTTTGTTTCTTTTTTTGCTTAAAATCAAAACGGCGGAAAGAAAGTAGTTTAAAGTATGTAATTTGTGTGGAATATAATAATTCGCTAAGACAATGTGTTTATATTTAAAATATAAGTATTTAGAATATTATTGCTGTTTAGTGTTTGGTCACTGCGATCTAATGAAGCATACAGACCGTTCAAGTTAAACATTTCCCTTATTCTTCCTTATTCCTTTCCCGGCAAACAAATTTTTGTAAGAAAATTGATTGGGCCATATATAGTTGTTGACATGAACAGATCAAACTTTGCGTGGAATTGGCCATTATATTAAACAGTAGCTGTATTTTGTTGAGACAATTAAAACAACACCACCGTGGCTAAAGCAAACCTAATCATTTTAAAATTTTGCTTTAGCTGAAACAATGCACATCTGCATTAGTTGAAATAGCTGAATAGCGCTGAAACAGCTAAAGCAAAAATGCCTTATTTCCCAACAAAATACTTTCAAAATGTTCGCTTTATTACATTTTGAAACTGTTTAATATAATGGGCAATTCTACGCAAATTTTGATCTGTTCATGTCAACAACTATATATAGCATAGCCCAAATGATTTTTCCTTCAAAAATGTATTTGCAGGAAACACGTAAACCAAACCAATATTCCAGCATGAAAAAACTAAAATACGTGTTTCTTCATTATCAGAACATAAGAGGATAACGTACTAAATCTAACAGATGAAATCGTGCAGTGGTTAAAACTGTGGAGTTTGAATCGGGAAGTCCTGGGTTCGAATCCCACCAATGTCACTATTCTGATATTTTTTCGGCCTATTAAGGAGAAAAGTTTGATGTAAATATTTATAAATTGGGATAATTTTTCAATATCTAATGACGCAATTGGTTAAAGTTACTTCCAATGTCACGATACCACTGAATGACCTCATCATTGTCGGTGACTGTCTCCGATGCGACGGAACTATAGGCTTTGCAAAGTGATCTATATCTTTTCGTTATTGAATTATACGATCACTCGATTTGCTCTATCCACTCACCTTTTGTGATGAGAAAGATATTATTACACTGAAATTTTGTACCACATAATTTTCAGAAAGCAAATTTCGACACTAACAATATTCAAAATATGAAAAACATTCTGAGGAAGCCGACTGCTTTGATTCTGATCGAACGTGACCCACAAAATATTTTACCACCACACGCAAAGTGCAACACAACTGGGCTTTAGTAAGGCTTTCGGCACAATTTCAAACCTTATGTATTTTCCTTAAAATCGTTTGCTTTCAATTTACACATTTCATGGCCGTGAGCATTTTAGATTGAAGAATAGTGATTCGGACAATGTCGTCCGTATCCTACAACTTATGGCCATTCACTTACAGCGAGTTGCGGTTTTTAATTATTTGATTGGTTTTTATAAATTATTTAAAACTATTTATTAATTACAAAATATTAATTTATAAATGCAATTTTTGACTGTGAACGTTTGCTTGTTTTATTTCAATTTCACTATAAAAGTTAGATTTTTATTTGAACGGTAAAAGCTTGCTTCTCTTGAGCGACTCACAAACTACGACTGACTGAAATCAATTTTTGCAATTCGTCGTCGCGTTGTTGCTGTTTGAATAATTCGTTCGGGTCGAAAGAGAAGACGCTGAGTATTGAGAGAAATGTTTCAATAGAACGAGACAAACATTGGCACGCCACATTGTAGTTACCTTTAATGGGGACCTTCGACGAAATGGCAAAAGTATTTCACTGCTAAATAGATAGCAAACAATTCCTCTATCGAATGTTGTGCAGAAAAGGACTTCTTTGAAAAGATATATCTTCGGTTTTGCCTTCTTGTTTGAGTTGCTGAATTTGGCGAATCGATGATGTTGGTTCATTCCCTGTTAGATTTAGACTTTTATTTGGCCAGATCTCAAATTTGAGAAAATTACTCAATTGTTAAGTAAATTCTAATTATTGATATAATCACTACAGTAAGGCAATTGTATAAGTATTTTATGCAATTAAACCTAAAACTTTAAAAAATTGAAGAAGTTTATTAATTTGAAAAGAACTAAATTAAAAAATTAAACACTTTCTGTCCGTCGAACAAAAAATAGATAAATAGAATTCCGAAGAATTATTAAAATCGATTCAGCTAGAAGAATGTTGTTGTGTTTATTCTAATGTTCAACAAAAAATATACAACTATACTTCCCTATAAGGATTCATTAATGATTTTTTACTTTACATAATTGACTTCAATCATTTATCTTAATCTACTATAACGGTCTAAATTACACTATCGCGTGTCTCGATTGTACAAGAGGAAGTTTTCTTGGGCCGTTGGACTTGATGGACTTTGCTATAAATAAATCGATTTTAATAACAGGAACACCAACAAGAACTATCTTAATTCATTACATACATACTCAAATAAATATTTCAAGCTAATTTGTCTTCTAAATGTTTCAGTAGAAGTCTATATTTTAGTAACCGAAACAAGAACTCCTCCAGTCTAGTAAATCCATTTTCACAATTACGTCGCTTAAAAAACTGCAATTTTTTGTTTCTTAATATTTTTGACGCAAACAAATAAAGACTTAGGTAAAAGCGAAGAGAAGATCCGTGACAAATTTAATGAATTGGTAATTTAAATAATAATTTAGAGCGTTTATTATGCACCATCATTTTTGTTTAAAATAATATTTTCAAGATGATACAAATTTCTTTTGTGTTCTACGTAACCTAAAAGTTTTCAATTTAAGCCTAGTACTCAATTCGATTTTATGTAAAATTTATCATATGC
This sequence comes from Nephrotoma flavescens, assembly GCA_932526605.1. Taxonomy (NCBI): domain Eukaryota; kingdom Metazoa; phylum Arthropoda; class Insecta; order Diptera; family Tipulidae; genus Nephrotoma; species Nephrotoma flavescens. The sequence goes on from OW052221.1 coordinate 13,579,697, forward strand.
TTTTTGCCAAAGTGAAATTAGAAATGAAAAATTCACTTTTTTTTATTGTTAACTATGCGATCTGTTTTGGGGCTCAAGGCTCACCCTGCTCTTCCGCAGTTTTTACGTCCTTACTTTACGCCTTCTGGCCAACTCGAGGACGTACGGCTATAAGACCGATTTAAGACCATCTGCACATTGTAAGCTCCATGCCAGCCTATACTGGCATGGAAGATGGGTCGGCCCATGGGTTTTGCACACCGACAGGGGGTCATAGATGTGTTTCATTTCACCACAGATTGTAATCTGTTGATGAAATTTCATTTTGCATCCTGGCCCTATCGGGATTCGAACCCTGTACCTCCCGATCCAAACGCCAAAGCGTTCATCACTGTGCCACTTGGTCGAAAATTCCACTTATTTTTTCATTTTGTAGTACTCAGTGCAATCACAGATGGAGCGGATAAGCTCTCCAAATTATTTTCATAAAAAAATGATGTCTCGGAATATTATTTTACGTGGAATTTTGATATTTGTATGTTTGATAATAATTTTTTTTTAAATACCATAAACCTTAATTTTAAATAAAATCAATTTAAATTAATTTATTTACGTAAAATAAACCAATTCATCTATTATGTCTCAAAGTTTATACGTTAAGGCTGCGGTCCAATTCGTGACGTATTTTGTGGAGTGTCAATAAGTCTGATGAAGAATAGAATTATTGAAGACGTATTTGATTTTTGTGAGATGATTCCAACCAAACCAATAACCCATTCAAATAAATCTAACAAATCTACAATAAGCCTACTTAAGAGGAGACTAATTGTAGACTTTAAAATCGTTCTCCACAAAATAAGTCTTGAATTCCGTAGATTAAAAATAAAAAATCTCCGAATAAAATTTTAATCGCGTTAAAACTGCATTTCAGTTTGAACTGAGTACTAAGCTGCTGTAAACTAAGACAGTAAGGTTGGCTAAGTAAGACAGCTTTGAATTTGGTAAAATACACATGCTATTGCCCATTTTTCTTTGCTCTTTGTCGTTTAAAAGTTAGCTTAGCGGTCTCCAAAAATCTATTTATTTTCGAGTGAAATAGAATTGAAAATTAGTTTTTGTATTTTTAACGTAAAAATTTGTAAACATTACATAGACAAATTTATTTTTTTACGTGGATAAATTAAATTAAATTGATGTGATTTTAGACTTATCACTTATGTTGTTTTAAATTTTTTTTTGTCAAACACAACCAAATGTAAAAATTTCACGTGATAATTATATATGTACTTTCACAAGAAAATAATTTGGAGAGTTTATGCGCACCATCTTTCATGTATTGAACACACTTGGTTTTGTCGCTGGTGAACTGAGTACTACCAAATGAAAACGGGAGTGGAAATTTTCATTTCTTATTTCACTTTGGTAAAATCTGATGATAATTTTTCGTGATAAATATAGCCAGTGGTAGTTTCAAATGGTTGCATTTTCGGTGTTATTAAGTACCCAAATATTTTAGAGAATAACATCTATATTTGGGTGGAAAACTTGGCTGTCCGAAAATTATATATGGTTCCCAAAAAACTATGATAAATATTAGTTTTACTTTCCTGAAATTATTTTATCCATTAAGTGAAACTCACTTAATTTAAAAATATCTAACACTTCTGTCTACAGTTGTATTTATCTGTAAGTTGATATTCCATTAGTTTTGTTATAGTTCACCAAAAAATCATTCCAATAACCCTCAAGCTAAAATGAGTTTACATTATTTTACTCTTATCATTTTAATTAATGTATGGCTTATAAATATACACAAACACAACGAAAATTTAGTTTCTCATAAATTAATTCGGTTAACGAATAAAGAATAGTGTTACATACTATTTCGACGAAATATGTGTAAGAAAATAATCAGTCACAAAAGAGTTGAATATGATGGTAAACGCCGATAAAGATATATTATTTTGTGTAATATATTTATCATTCTTTTACCCTTTATTACTTGTGACTGCGTTAATGCTGATAAGTGAAATTAACATTGTAAGAAAAAGCAGTTTTAGTTTCAAAACCGTAATTGATTTTTTGTGTTTCACCTCAAACCTTCAAATTTTCATTTATAAATATCCCATTAATGTCATTCACATTAGTCAAGGGCAAAACAGTAAACCACCACGTTTATAGTTAAATCATACTTTGTACTAATGAAAGGAAAACATATAATTAAATTATACACAAAAAAGAAAAATACAAAAAAATTAATAATTTCACCTTAATTTCAAATTTTATCGAACATATAAACCAAACAATGAAAAAAACAAATAACAAAGGTCTATATTTAAACATTATAATTTTTTCCACCGAAACCATAAACAATTAAGTAAATATTTAGAATCAAATATGCAAATCTTCCATCTGTGTAAATATCATAATTAGAGTATAAATTCTACTATATATAATCTCGAATTGTAATTCAAATCGAGTGAATTATATTCAAAACTTGTTATGGATCGTTACATATTTACGATAATTGCATTCGCAATTAGTCCAACAGTAAGTTGATTTAATTGTAATTGATATGTGCACTTATTTATCATTAATTTAATTCTAGTTTATTTCGCCAAATCCGTTAACTTGGTCAAGAACAATATTTCCATCCGATACAGGAAACTACACATCATCATATATTCAATTTTGTATAAATCAATATCCATTTGATTATCAAGCTGCGCTCAACAATGCAATTTCTAGTGTTTTTAATTGTATTTCGGGTGGTTCACGTGAAACATTAGCCCGCAATTTCTTTGAGGAAATTATAAAACACACTATCACCACAAGGCGATCAAGTCAAAATATTGACGGAAAGACAATTTTTAATGGCGGACAAACAAATATCGTCCAATGTTGGCTTGCGGCGAATGACGAACTTGCACAGCAAGCCCTGAACGCTGCACAAAATATTAACGATTGCATTTCAAATGGAACATCTACGAGTACTACAAGTACCACAAGCACCACGACTACTACCACAATAGCAACTACCACTGAGTAACTTTTTTTTTTTAATTTTAATTATAATTTAGCAACGTAAAATAAAAATTGTAATATTAATGTAAAATCTTACCTAATCTTAATTCACCAAAATTTCCACATCCGATTTTTTTACCAACACGAAAATTTGGTCCAACCATTAGAACACCGGACGATGAACTAACGGAATGGCGTGCTGAATACATACCGGTGGCAGCTCTTGCACCACCACCTCCTCCACCACCACCACCGCCTCCACCAGTTGGCGCTGCTACCGTATTTTGAACGCCACCACTAAAACAAAAAAAAAAAACAAACAAGAATAAAAATTAATACACACATAAAGTCAAATAGGCAATTTTAATTAAATAATCACCAATACTCGACTCGGTTTGGTTATAAATAAATATATTATGGAACTTATTAGATATTGCATGTTAAAGAAAAATCCAAAATACCACCGAACCTTGGAAATTCTAATATATAAAATATTTCACACAAATATAGAAATTCCCCATCGTAAGATTTTTTTTTTATATTCAATCACATAATAAAAACTAAATTAGTAGGTAGTTGGTTCTTTTATTTTTTATATATTGCAACCACAATTTCTAAGAATAAACCAAAAACTCCTACTTTTCATGGCAATTGCAAATTGCATGCAAAAAAAAAAATAGTTAAGTATAACCACGAACAGTGCATTCAATTACATTTTCCTCAAACTCGTACCATGGGGGGTGGTTTATGCATGATGAAAACCATTGGGTTTGTCTGCTTCTATTATTGCGTAAATTAAGTTCTTTTGAAGACAGCAATTAAATATTTTCGGCCCAATTTATCTATCTATACATCACTTTATTGTGACCCAAATAGAATTTTCCGCTTTATCACATTATATATAAAAAAAAAATCCTTTTTACGAAATCATTCATGTGTAGTCGAAAGGAAATCGTACACGTGGGTCTGTATGTTCATTCACAATATTGTACGATTAAAAACTAATAAAGGGTGAAAATTACACATGTCTCTTTAAAAATTATATTTAACGAATTTTCTGTTTATCTAAGTCTAAGGGTATTATTATTATTTGGAATTCACACTATATGTATCACGTTTTCTGAACTCATCACAAAATCACGTTTATTTTTGGCTAGTATTCATATTCTGTATGGGCACTATAAATCCACATATTTAATTTTAAATCCATTGAAAATGGCAAACTATGAACATGAACAACACGTGCCATGTTTCAAAATGCCATAAGCGCGCACAAACACGTAAATTATGTTGCCACGCAAATGTTGCTACTGCTACAACAAAGTAATACTTTAACCTGCACTAACATTAGAATATGTGAGACTAGGTAGTTTCCATATTTTATTTTATAGTTATATTTTATATACGTGTACGATATATATTTCTACAGGAAAACACTCATATTTAGGTTATTGTTCTTTTTTGTATTATGCAAACAAAAAAAAAATACATTTTCATATTTCAAAAGAAAAATCAATACTAATGTTGTGAACGAATAAAACAAAAATTAAGGTGGGGTTATTTAATATTGCACGATAAAATCAAAATCTATCTGTGGTGCATTTTCTTTAATGGTTAAATCGAATTATTTACTCAAGAAATCCAATTTTACACCGAAAATTTTTAATCAAAAACATTTTTCTACATATTTAGATGCAAATCAAATTTTTATTTCACCACAATATTTTCACAAAAAAATTAGTGATGAATATCGCACGTTCGAAACTAAACTAAATAATCAAATAATCCATTTTCATTAATCCACCAACAAAATTTGAAAATAAATACACAAAAAATATAATTAGTATAAAAAACTATGATGGATAATAATTATTATACAGTTAACCGAGCGTATGTATGTATATAAGAGCAATCAACTTTAATGTTTTCAAGGTACTATATGGTAGTTTCATTTCAACGAATGGTGATTGGCTAACGACTATAGTAAATTATATATTAATTTTCCTTTGCTGTTTTTCATATTTGGTCTGCCAACATCAAAGGAATAAAACTTGTGGAAAAATTACCAAACATAAAAAAAGTCCTGATTAAAGAGCACAACAAATTGCTATGAAAACTATCCCTTCAATCTTTCATTGTGTTGGTACAAATTATAAAGTATCAAGGCCGCATACACAAAGACTTTCTTATATAAACAGCGAATTTATATACTTACTATGTACACAACCCGGGATAATTGATTTGCCCACTTTCGTTGGTCTTACAATTCTATCATCCCCTTTGCTACATACAATTAAACACCATCATGAGGTTCGTTACAGAAAATTATTTACACTTGTATTGGTTCGATATTTGTATGAAATATATTTTAATACCTAATTAAATTCATATTTCTTCCATTCTAATTGATGTTTTAAATGCATCGGTTCAGACCCTTCTAAATACAGACCAAGAATTTTTTTAAAATAATAACAAATATAGATGGCACTAAATCAAATAGAATATTTATATTTAAGGTACCAAAACAGAAAATCAGATAGCGTTGATGATAACAAAAAACTATGAAACTGACAATAGTTCACGTTGCACTGTCAAGATTATACATAAACCGACAGTACAACCATCTTATACACATTTTTTAACAGTGTAGCTTGTAGCCGCTAGATGTTTAATATTAACCCGTTCAGTCATGAATTTCAACCCACGATTCACTATATTAGAGTTAGAAAATAGAAAAATAAACCAAAAAAAAAGTTTTCACTTCCCAGGATGTTCCAAATTCGAAACAAATGTTCACAAGGGGTAATAAAAAAAGCGTACCCAATTTTGGTATCAAAAATAACGAAAATATCTCATATTATTGTAGACATAAATGGTTTAGATGTCTTATCCCATCTTGGAACAGTTTGTAAGTGACCTCTAAATATTTTTTTTTATTTCTTTGGTACCGAGAAATGGGGATTAGCAATTTGATTTACTCTGGCTGTCCCGAACGCCTCTATTTGCTTTTGTAGAAGTATTTCGAATAAAGCGTATGTTGAAAAATAATTATCGAAAAACAAACTGTGTCCAGTGCTAGTAACGCGATTACATAAATGTAATACAATGGAAGCACCATATCCATACAGTTTAATATTATCTTCTGAAAGACTGGTTGTTTTTCCTTGGTAAATTAAAAAATGGTAATTCAGTCCACTTTTGCCACAAAGCATATACATTTTTATACCCCAAGGACAAAGTTTTCCTTTTATATGTATATTGTTTAATCGCCAGCTCAGCTATAAACGGCACAATTTCCTCATCAATAGAAATATGTTCTTCGACTTCACGTTGTTGGAATTTATTATTGGATTCTATTTATAAAATTTATCCGCAGATGTACTAGCACTGCAGTTCAAGACGTTTCTTAATTGATAGAATCTTGCATAACTCATGGCTTTTAATACAAAATCTAAACCATGTTGCGAGTTCCAATACATTCGTGATCGCGGGAACCACAGGGCCCCCACCCCACGAATGGATTGCTGTTCTGCACACAAATTAGTGTAAAATGCAGTATTTGTAAAAAAAAAATCATACGGATAGTATTTACGAAAGTAAGATAAAAATGTGTCTACTTCAGGAACATTTTCGAAATCCGAGCAACCTCTGCTAATGAATGCAATTCATCTTATTTGGAGATCATTATTACCGTGACACCATCGTAGATCGGATTTTTTGGTAAATTCAAATTTACCCAGTTGGTCAATAAACTCAATTTCGATATTTGCATTTTCGGATACAGCCATCATTTGGTATTTTCGAACTTGGCCTTGCTCTATATCAGTGACAATTTCTTCCTCGTCCGATTCGGAGAGTACAAATCTGTCTTCTGGAAGTTAGGAAAATGAACAGAAATATATTTTTTTTTAAATATTGTATACATTTGGCCTACTCAGCAACCAAACCTGCTGTTGTGGTAAGTTGCATTGTAGAAAACTGAACATCATTTAAATTGTTATGTAAATCTTCAGTTTCAATATTGTCTTCACTTGAGAAATCGAATTCCGACTAGGATCAATTTAAAATATTGACCAGTTCTTCGAGATTAAATACCTTCTTGTTCTTCAAATATCGTTTCCGATCACTTTTGTCCATTTATTATAAATTTATATGAAATTTGTATATTTCCTTTCATGTTAAAAAAAATCAAAAAATAATTTTATTCATTCCATACCTTCCTTAATTTTCTTTGCTATTTTTTATTTATTATAGAAGTTCTGGACGTATTCTTTTCGTAATAGATGAAAAAGTAGAACGCAAGGAATATTTAATATTAGCCGCCATATTGTTTGTTTTTCCTTCCAAATCGTTTTTTTTATTACATTCTGTTTGGAATATTTTAATGTCACGTGATCTGTATTCTATTCTTTCTTTCTATTCTTCTTTGGAATGAATAAAACAAACACTCATTATGTTCCGAAACCGGAACATTTCTGTTTTGGACATTTGTTCCGATTTAGGAACACGTATTTTGTAATGCAATTTTAGTAATTTTTTGTAATGTAATAACTTTTTATGTTATTTAAATTCAAACTATAATTATTTTATTCATTAAAAATTATATTTACCATTAAAAACAGGAACCGAAACAAGAAATATCACAAAAATAGCACCGTACAATCCGCCCTATTAAAATTGTACTTCAAGCCTTCTGCATGAATGTCAATAAAATGCATAGACGTAATTATTTTGTAAATGAATAGGACTTTAAATGGAAGAGGAACAATTAAACTACAGCAAAAATGTGGAATGGAAAACAAATGGGCTAAAATTTAATATGGAAAAAATTGTCAAAAAGTATGTTCCGAAATCGGAACACCATGATCCAAAGGGTTAATGGGACATTTACATGTAGAAAATTGTTTTCTTCTACACATTTTTGCAGATAAATAAGAAGGCTCCGCTATATAAAAATACTCAATATGCCAAAAAGAAATAAACTTATATAGTAATGCCATAATTTTTCTTATAGGATCATTATTAATTTATTTTTAATGAATTCAAATGCGAAATTTACATTTTTATCTATGGCGTCTGTTTTTATTATGAATCCTCAACATTTATAAATACGAAATAATTTTTTTTTTGTTAATTTTAAAAATAATGCCATAAACATACTGGGATCGAATATATTTTATGGCAACATTTGTTTTCAAGGCAACATTTTATGGTTCTGGCAGTGTAGTGGCTTAAAAATCTTCTGCAAAATTTTGTTGGGATATATTTCTTCAAGAGTCTCTCATGTACATTTTGCAGAAGAAAAATGTTGGTCGCATGTAAATGGGGTATAATACAAGCAAAAAGCTTACACAAGCAAATATTTGTCTAATCATTATGAGATTTTACAATTCAAAATTACATTGTTTATACTTTTAACACTATTTTCAGTAGGCACTTGGCGAAATACATAACACTTAATAAACACATTCCACTTAACACTTGATTTTCTATTTCGCAAAAAATTATTTTTGAACATTTTAATTAAAAAATTTGTTTAAAATGTTTAAAAAATCACTCGTGCGATTTCGACTTGTATGGTCATCATCAGATACTGTAGATACTCCTTATGATGACCTAACCAGTCGAAATCGATCGAGTGATTTTTTAAACATTTTGAACAAATTTTTTAGTTAAAAGCGATCGTTTGTTGTTGTTTGTTGGAAGCGGGTTAAATTTCAATATAAATTGATAGAATTAACCAATCTATTCGGTACAAGATGTCACTTGGTCAACCAATGATATGGCTAAACTTATAGAGGGAGGCTATTATACGGAACAGTTTTTTGGGCATTATTTCGTTAAATAGAGACCATCAAATGTTATGCGTATGATAAACATGGCCAATAAACGAGTATCTAACAAAATCAAATATCAAAGTTTAAAAATATCAAAATAATTTTTTTTAACTTAACATCCAATTTTATTTGATCAATAAAGAAACAAACTCAATAAACCAACGCACCAACAAGCGAACACTATCGATGAAAATCAAAATAATAAGATTCGTGGAAAAAATTAAGGAAGGAAGGGCTTCCATCTTTTGGAAAACGGGGGCGAAATCTTGACGTTAGTGGTAACCGACGTCAATTCGTCAATGGATTTTCAATAAGAGCGAGTCGATGTTGGCAGCCTGTGGCGGCCATGTTGTTTTGGTGGCGTCTGTCTAATTTTTTTTTTCTTCAGTCACTGATGCCAAATCACCATGACAAGTTACACGATTGAGCAGCACGTACAAATAATAAAAATCACCTTTAAAAAAAACATATTTAAAATCAAACATCATCTTTAGCGGCGAGGCGCATTTTTGAATAAATGGCTATGTTAACAAGCAAAATTCCCGTATATGTTTGGTACGGTTTTGGGCCGACGGCGTCATTGGTCCGTACTTTTTTGAAAATGACGTTCGTGAGGCCATCACCACCAATGGCGAGCGCTACGGAACGATGCTAACCGATTTCTTTTGGCTCAAATTGAACGATATGGAGGTAGGCGACATGTGTTTCCAGCAGGACGAGGCTACGTGCTATACAGCAGACATTGCAAACGATGGACATTCTGCATGAACGATTTGAGGGTAGGGTTATTTCTTGCAGAGGTGGCGTGAATTGGCCACCAAGATCGTGCGATTTGACCCTACTAGACTTTTTCTTGTGGGGTTTCCTCAAATCGCAGGTCTATGCCAATAAGCCGCAATCGACCGATGCCATTAAAGCCAACCACTGATGGCCAACCAGTACCATCGCTCAAATTCAGAGTTATTGAAAATTGGACCACTCAGATCCGTGCCACCGTGAGAAACCGCAGCGGACATTTGAACGATGTTGTATTCCATAAATATTGACATACATGAGCCTTTCAAATCAAAAAAGAATTGCGTTAATACCTCACACCCAGCTTGGTTTATTCCATTTCAACATCGACTCGCTCTTATTGAAAAACCCGTTTTTACATACAATTAGCGACCTGACGTCTATCGGAAAACACGATCTGTTATCATAATTTAAAAAGTTGTTAGATTTGTTAAACGAAACAAATTCTACGACAAAAATGTTCTAGAAATGATTCGTATTTAATATTCACAATAATTTATGGTAAATAATTATTTTGTGTTAGCTAATTGATTTTGTGTATTTAATATTTTTGAAATAGAAACTTCATCGACCAAATGGCACAGTGGGAGGTACCGGGTTCGAATCCCGATAGGGGCAGGATGTAAAGCCCCCCAGAACAGATTGCGATTATAATAAAATTAAAAGTTATGAATTCATGTTAAAAAAAATTGTCTAAAATCGTCAATTTGAGAATCTGTGTGTCTCAGGGGGCCGAATTAAAAACTTTTAGTGGCTTCTACAGAAAAGTTTCTTTGAAAACTTTTCTCTTCTTCAGCATCCATCTGTAATCCATAATTTTTATAAAATTTTAGTCAAATATATGGTATGATATCAAAGGGACGAATGTCGAAGGGCCGAATGTCGAAGGGCCGAATGTGTCGAAGGGCCGATTTGTTTTTAATTTTTTTTTTTTTTAAATATATGTTTTTTATTTTTTTTTTTTAATTTATTTTTTTTATGTTTTGTACCATATACTTATTATCTGAAGACCGAATTATCAAAACCCCGACAAAAAATCCCAACTTTTAAAATCCCGACAAAAGTCGGGATATTTTAAAAATATTAAATTTTGTTTTTTATAGTTAAAAAACAAAATTTAACATTTAATATTTTTTATACCTACTTACTAGAGTAGGTGTCTTAAATAGATTCTATAAAATCCGCTCCTACGTGCGGCACGCAGTGCGACATGTTTGCTGATCCCGGGTCCTATCTCCACCGAAGTTTAAATCTAAAGCCCCTCGGAGGACTAAGTGGGATGGCCCGTGAGAGTTATGGAAGCCGTTAGCCTCTACAATTATTGCATTTCAAGATGCTGGGATGTTGATTTCGGGATTTTGATTTTGGGATTTCGATTTCGGGATTTTGATTTTGGGATTTTGAAAGTCGGGCAAACGACCCCAACTCCAAAATTTTCCTTAACTAAAATATATCGCAAAGATGAAAAATAATAAAATACATAAATTCATAAGAAATTCATTTATGTTTAATAAAAAAAAAATACAAAATATTCCATAAAACAACAAATTTAAAAAATTCGGCCCTTCAACCCACCTATTCGACCCTTTGGTATATTCAGCCCTTCGACATTCGGCCCTTTGTACCCATTCCAATTATATAATACGACCCAGAAAAGACCGAAAATTGCCCAAAATCGTTTTGAAAGCCTGTCAAGTGAAGTTCTGGGATAGAAAGGTCTGTTCAAAGTGGGTGCACGCTTGCTCAAAGCCCTCTTTCATTCAGACAATGCACCGTATCACAAGTCGTTGGCTAATAGCGTTAATTTTACATGAATTGAAGTGCAAATTGCTTTTCCAACCACCATATTCTCCGCTGGCTGCTAAAACCGAACGAAACCACACCTGCGGGAGGGGGGAGCGCCTTCTCGGCTCGCACAATAATGTTCGTCCACATATTGAGGCGTCGGTCAAAACCTACATGGAAACACTCAATTGGGAAGTTTTACCCTACCCGCCATATTCACCAGACATTGCCCTGTCTAATTACCTTTCGTTTCCTCAAAAGATGAAGCGTTCTTCCGCCGTGGTATCCGCATGCTACCAGATAGATGGGAAAAAGTAGTGACTAGCAATGACCAATACTGATAATAAAACAAACTACCGTTTTTCACAATAAATGCCCAATTTTACCCACAATAAATAGCATTTTTGTAAAATAATTTTTTCTGGCATACTATGATGAACAGTTGGTATTTTTTTTTCAAAAACAATTTCCATTTTCCAACTTCGATACGAAAAAATCGAAATTATAAAAATTTAGATCAAACATGATTTCTCGGTAGTCCAAAAAATGATAATTTTAATAAAAATGCTATGTAAATATTTTTATTAATTCCTTTTTCCTAGGGAAAGCCAGAATTGTTCCACTGATGGTGCACAAGAATACAGTTTATATTGAAAAAAAACATCTGATACAAATCAACTTATAAACATTTATGTTTATTTCAAACCTAATTTAAATATTCGACTAACCAAAATTGAGTTAATTCATGATAGATGTCTCTTTTGTTCATAAACCAAAATGTGAGTGATATTTAGTTCTAAACTGCAAATGTCGTTCAGATTTATCAATCGCAGCAGACGTGGGTTGTTTTGTCATCTATGAAAACAATCATGCTTTAAGTTACAATAGCGGTAGATGTCGCTACTGCTTCCTAATAAAAAATGGCGTGTGTAATTTTTCATTATTTGAGTATCAATTAATTTTTTTCTTTTGACAGTTTATAGGTTTTATTTCAAAGTTTTACAGAATAAAGTTAATCGATTAGTAGGCAACAAAGAATGCCACCTTTAAGGAAATACTCATATTTTATCTCTAGTAATTACCACCGCACCAATATTTAGAAGTATGTATGGTCCAGAACAAAGTTACCAGAAAATATGATTCTATTCGATTAAATCTTTACCATTAATTTTTTATTAAATTTGTATGCCAATATATACGAGTATGAAATATTTATCAAGCAAATTTAAAACTGCTCGTGTCTTTTACTTGAACTTGATACACACTTTACTATTTTTTAAATTTGCTAAGGGTTAGTGCTAAACATGTAGGGCAAACAAATGGTTTCATCTCATATTTCTTGCAAGCAAAGAATATCATAAAAACTGTAGAATCTCATTTGGTTCTGCATCGCAGATTAATACATCCATTGTAAAAGTAGTAAAATTCGCCTCATTTAGATAAGAGTTAAACGACACTTCCATTGAAATACGTCTATAATTAAAAAAATGACAATAACAACTTTGGAACCATAAAATTAATATTCATGTTTTTATTTATATAATTTTTCTGCTTAGTTTTGTTTACAATATTTTAAGGTTCGATAACATGATAAGACTATAATGTTATAATAAGATTGAGTCATATACTAAATTATTTTTCGGATTGTTTGATTTTATATTCCATTTAAGAAAATAACAGTTTATTGCTCTAAGCATTTGAACAAAGAAGAAACAACTAAACACATGTTTCATTATGCCGTTAGAAAACTCTTGATCAGATTGCAGAGCTCAGCTACTGGCTTCACAAGATGAGGAGATACTTTTGCTGTGAAATAAATTGCACAGAGTACATTAAAATATTTTTTTCAGTATAAATATTTAACAAGTAGCCGCTATACATACTATACGAGTATAGTTTCTTCTAAGGTGATCTATCATACTTGGGGTAATGACTAATGAAATATGTTTTATACAGAGAAAAAAAATTCAAGTGAACAGAAAAATAATGTTTGAGTGTCACACGTTTCAATAAAGAAACCTTGACATACAAATAGATCAGATAAACTAAAAAGTTAATTTTAGTGATTTCATGTGAATTTTAAAATTTTCTGTTTTCTTTTTTTCATCAAGAGAATTATAATAAATATTATAACTTAATATAATAAAATATTAATCTATTGTAGAATTTTAATTTATACACAAATGGTAGGGTGCTTCAAATTGTATGTAAAAGCAAGCAGCTTGAATCATTTTTAATTTGAAAACTTGTTAGTTTGCTTATAAAAACTATAAAATTTGGACCATCTAGCAAAAAAAAAAATACTTCCCTTTCATAATTCTAATTGACCAATTCCGAGTTATCGAGATAAAAAATCAATTCTTACTAGAATATAAATTAACTTGGAAAAGCAAAACAGTTTAATTAAAATCAATGTTGATTGGTATCACTAAAAATTAAAATCCGTTAACACATTCCTATAAGACAACAAAAGTTTTCAATATTCTTAGTTCTATTAACCGAATCGAATTGAGTCAAAAGGCAAAATTTCCTTGAAAATTAGAAATTATTAACAATTAAATATTAATAGCTTTGAAATATAAAATTTTAGTTTGTGTGGGACTTATGTAATAAGAATTTCATCATTGGATTTCATAAAGAGAAGCTGTGAAACATTAATATCGGAGGCCTTACGCCAGTTTTTTGTCTATTGTTTATAAACCAAAATATTCCTAAAAAATATATCAGATGAATACCACGCCGCCATGTAAAGATGGGCAGCAGAATTTTCCGAAAAAAAAGGCGTAGATCATAGTCAAGGAATTCTCTGATCGATTATTTATGCCTGATACCGATTTTTATCTAAATTTTCAACTACCTAAATTGATGGTTAGTTCAAACCAGTTATTGTTAGATGTCGCTAATGTTCATCATTCATTTAGTTTTGTTGCTCTTCCCTTTTAGTTTTTTTTTGCGGAAAAAACACATTTATTTCTAAGAAATGGTAAATTTGATTTTAATCAGAATATTTTCCATCGTTATCTATGACTTTCGACCATCTTTCTGGCAATTTATGAACTCCATCGAATAAAAATTGTTTGTCTTTTGATGCGATCCATTCGTCGAACCATTTTTTGATTCCTTCGTGGTTTCTCAAGTGCTGGTCTTGAAGATCGCTTTGCATTGATCGGAACAAATAGTAATCTGATGGGACACAATCTGGTGAATAGGGAGCATGCGGTAGAATTTCCCATTTAAGTTTACATGTGGCCGAGCATTGTCGTGCAGCAAAATCACTTTACACTGCTGGTTGGCTGAAATTGGACGGGTTTCGTTCAATGCATGGTTCAAATCTATCAATTGTTGTTGGTAACGTTCACCAGTTATAGTTTCGTTCGGTTTTAGCAGCTCATAGTACATTACTCCTTTCTGTTTCCACCAAATGCCCAACATAACATTACTTCCATGAATGTTTCGTTTTGCTGCTATGTGGATGGTTTACCTGGATGAACCCATGATTTTTTGCGTTTTCGGTTATTATAGTAAATCCATTTTTCATCGCCAATCACAATTTGAGACAAAAAATGCTATCTCCGGTATCTTGTAAGCAAAGAATTGCAAGCCATTAAACAATTTTCAATGTTGGCTTCAGTCAGTTCATGTGTGGTACCCATTTTCCTTCTTTTTGAATCATTTTCATGGCATGTAAACGTTTGGTTGTATGGCTGCTTCAGTGACATTTAACTGTTCTGCAAGTTCTTTTTCAGTTTAAGCTGAGTTTTCCTTCAATAATGCTTCAATTCATCACCTTCGACATTTTTTTGGTTGATGATTTGTTGAATATCGGAGCCTCACTGGTATACCAAAAGCAGTCCTTTGCTGCATAAAAAACTGCAGACAAGAAAAGAATAAACTTCATAGCAATGAGTGTGTTCGAAAAAGCGCCAGTGATAGTCTAACAAGCGATGAATTGTAAATTGTAAAGGGCCACCAGACAGCTAAAGTATACGATAGCAGAGTGAGCCCAAAACATTTACCAAAGGTCCTATGACATTGCGAACATATCGCAGTAACTTTGAAGTTTGTGTTCATGATGCGGTTTACACGATAGCTTAAAACCCAAAATACCTCTCAGATGCTTGAACAATCTAGGCCAGTTAGATTTTGGCGTATAGTGAAAACTGCTAGGTAGTTTTAGATGGCTATAATTCTTGCGGTCAGTATATTCTGACTTAAAGAAGTATCGATTTAAAAGGAGATTATATGTTGAAACTTAATACTGAATTTGATAAAAAAATACTAGTTTCAATGTTATGCTTAAGAACCAAATTTTTCCAACACTCTTAAGCCTCAAGAGGATATCAAAAATCAACCACCCCTGCTCCACAGGATTTTTTTTTTAGAATAAACCAAGAAATTACACGATATTTCAACGTACAATGGAAAGCATAGAAGCGTTTATGTTCCAATAAACTGGAGAAGCCGCTAGCTTGGTATTGTCACAAAACTAAAATACGTCATTCAAACAAACTAAATCAGGCTTCTAAGTACATATTATGTTATCAATTGAATAATAAGGCTGTGTACCTGCTATTGTCTACCAGCATGTCCGTCTCACGAACATTCTTCACAAATTTGCGCACATCAAACGCGGTTGGTTCTTCACTTCGACCGAAATGTCTTTTTAAAATTTCCACGCTTCGACAATACAGCACTTACTTTGGGAATGAGTTTCAAATATTTTCACACATCGAGCAAGCGTAAATGTGTTCATTTCGAAGCTAGGATATGTTCTGTGGTATGTGTTCTTGTCAATATTTCGAGCGAGAAATAGCTGTCAGTATCAAAATAACATATGATTTGAAAAGAAACCGCTAGATGGCCCACATTGTACAGGATCAGTGTTTTTCTCATCGTATGCTGACCTTATTTCTGTAGCTACTCGGTGCACTTGCTCAATGGTTCCGTGTTCGGCTCTGAAACCACATTGATTACTAGGGATGATATTTCGCAGTTCCGGTTTAATATTTTCGATAATAGTTTTTTCGAATACTTTCACCAAACGTCTCGGTAGTAGGCTTATTGGTCTATATGACGAGACTTTGGTAGGATCCTTGCCAGGCTTCGGGATCATATTTATAGTTGATAATTTCCAGCACTCAAATATATCCTGATTCGTAAAATGAATTGAATATTTGAGCTAGTCATCCAAAGGCACACTCAGGCAGTTGGTTAAGCATTTCACCTGTAATTCGACCATACCCAGGAGCTTTCTTTAATTGAATTTGATGTGCAATAATAAACTTTAACAGTGGTTTCTTTATCTTAAATTTCCTCACAGGTCTGATTGTTATATTTTTTGTTTGAACCACCGATAATCCAAGGTTTGGAGTAAATACACTTTCAAGATGATCAGCAAAGGCTTTAGCTTTTTAATCATCACGTCTAGCCCATTCACCGTTAGAAAGACGAATTGGCGGATTTGGTTGCTGAGGCCGTTTAAGGTGTTTAGTGGCCTTCCATAATGAATAGTTTGTGTCCGAATGGGGAGATATTTCTTTAAGATAATTTTGCAAATAATCCATCTTGGTTTTTTGTAGTAGGCTTTGTAGTTTTCTTTTTGGGGGATTAAAGTTATGTTTAGCATTAACAATTTCAGGATTAATTTGCCAAATGCGTCTTAAGAGACGTTTCTCCGGTAACATTTTTTCTATTTCAGCGTATGTTTGCTCTTTGGCTTAGGAGAGGCTGAAATAGCTGCGTTGAGTAGTAGATCATTAAAGTTTTCCATAGCAATGTTTATATCGTTAGCCGTCTGCAGTGTAAACTAACATCTCGATATGTGAACTGATGTATATCTTGAATTTCAACAAGTTAGTGAAGGTGTTCGTTAGATAGTTATTCGTAGAACATGGCTTTTGGTCGGCTCAGTAATGTAGTAAGACCGGAGAGTGGTCAGAAGATAATTCTAAAAGTGGTTTAGCTTGGATTATTTCTTGGTTTATTTTACTCGTGACTGCAAAATCAGGGATTTTTCGACGATCAGTAGGCCAATAAATTGGATGGCCACACGACGCAACATCGTAGTGGTTTTCTTGAATAACATTCATTAATTGACGTCCCCTCGGAGTAGTCAATCTTGAACCCCAGTAGGTATGTTTGGTATTAAAGTCGTCGGCGACCATAAAACGTTGACTCAGGGTTGCAAAAAATCTTTTGTAGATATCTGCCGAAACGTTATTATTTGGAGAACAATATATCGAAACGATGACTAAGCTTTCTTTATCGAGGTCCACACATACAGAGGTTGCTTGAATTTCCTCAGTGCTATATTCATTTAGAACATAATGGCAAATCCGCTTTTTTATAATAATAGCAGTTCCTCCTCGACTTCTGCCCAAAGGATGTTTTGTATCATAAACTTCGTAACTATTAATTCTGAAATTGTGTTTATCGGTTAAGTGGGTTTCAGAAACTAACATAAGATCAATTTCGTGTTTAGCTAGGAAATGCTCTAATTCGAGTTTGTGTTGGCTTATACCGTTTGCGTTCCAGTGGCATATCTTCAGATAATTTATCGGAGACATTCTAGTTTCTGGATCATAGTAGTTTGTTTTTGCAGCATTACTATGGCACAAGCATTGTTGTCATTAACTGCATCATCAGTTGCATGCAGTTATTCAGGGTAGGTTCACATTTGAGGATCCGCCTTGAACAATGCTTGCGTATGTTGGTTTGCTGGTTGGTGTTCTGGGCGAACGAGAGTCATTTGGCGTATGCGGAGGTATATTATTCTGCGCATCTGCTGTAGTTTTATACTGCTTCCTAGAACGTGACAATTGACTAATATTTATGTAGACGGTGCATTCTCGGTAATTTACGGTGTGGTTTCCACCGCAATTGCTGCATTTCCTTTCAGTTGAAGAGTTCTTTGGTTTTGGGCAACTTTTGATTTGGTGTAACTCCCCACATACGACGCACACTGATATCAACTAAAATGCACTGGTTGATGGGGAAATATTCAACTATTGATCTAGAATTTCTCCTGTAAAACACAATGATTGAACCAATTTGGTCGTATCAGTGTCAGTTATGGCAACTAACCTGAAACTCGACATTGTCGAACGAACACAGTCAAAACTTCTGAGACTGATCACCTGGTAGTAAAAAACAAAAATATACATAAAAGGACCTTAGCATCCTAACTATCAAAGACGAATTACAAAAGATGCGGATCAGCTATGCAGGGAAAAGGGTATCTCATCCGAATTTGCTGGCGCGAAATCTAAAAGATATACCTATGTTTTCGCGATTAAAGAAGAAAACGATGGCTGTAATAACATAAATTATAAAATTATTATGTTTAATTATTGATATGAAGTAGATTCTGCTCCCTCAGATTTACATAGTTACCTTAGTTATTAAGATTTGAAAACTTACTGTTATTGTCATGTTTGAAAGATTCAATAAATAAAGAAATTGTTAAAAAAAAAACCTAAAATTTGTGGATATCTTAAAAAATTTCTATGAATCCATATATAAAAACTTAAACATTTCGGGAAATCGTGGTAAGAGTTTCTGTACACGTTAAGATTGTCTAGATTAGATTTTGCCTCACGTTAAGTTCCTCATGAGTCCTCTTCGATTGAAGTACCTCTCGCTACAAACATGACTTGCTTGTACAGCATTTCCAACAGCAATTTGTGTAATTGAACATTATTAAAAATAATTAAATAATTAAGCTAATTCATAATTTAACAACAACTCGATATTGTTGTTAAATTATGAATTAGTTTATGTCAACATTAAACAGAATACTTTGCACAACAAGGCTCACTTTGACACAGATGATTTCATTGTTGTTTTAACATAATTTTAGTTATATGGAATAATAAAGTTTTTTTCGTTTTTCTTACATTTTACGTATAAAACTATTGAAGCTTGATGTTATAATTGCATTTGTTCGGAAAATATGTAACTGATCAGTACGACTAATACCTGAAAATTACAGAAAATTTTCCAAATATTTTGAAAATATCCAAAATGAAGATTGATGCAATTTTTAAAGAAATATTGAAGTTTCCACACCTTTTTAAGTGTGAAATGTACTTATTATCAATTTACCTTTTTATTAGCCCTGTGGTTGATAAACTAATTAATTTTCGATAAGAACATTTATTTGAGAAATTTGTGATTAATTTTACAGTAAAACCTTGATTATTTCTATAACGATTACAGATGTAATCGTTATGTGCTGTAATATATTTTTTATTCAAATTAGTATCCTCCATCACATCCCGCATTTATTTTACATACTTAAGAGCCACTCTGTATATTTGGCATAAGTTTAACCAGTAAAACTATTTTTATTAAGTCCATGCACTAACCTAAAGAATCGAATATGTAAAACGAGTAAACAAGTTCATTCCTTTATATTATAAGAAGAGCGAAACTCGTAGACATAACAAAAAACATTGTGAAAATTTTTAGTTGACCATTCGACACCGCTATGTCAAATAAACTCCGAGGAATGATCTTATTTATTTCGTTGAATCAGAGTTAATGTGAAAGCCGGTAGGACAAGGTCAGCTTAAATTTTACAAAAACTTTATTATTGTTATTCTTACGAGTATCATTTTTATGAAAAACTTCATTATCGTTATTGTTTGTGTGGCTTTAAAACTTGACTTTTGATTATAAAGGGTGTTTCATTTCGAGGTATAAACGGTTGACCACATTTTTTTCAGGGACAGCCGATTTAACAGCTGACAGTTGATTTTTATTAGGATGGTTTGCCATTTCATAATGAACAGACGCACACCATTAACTTCGATCGCCTTCGCACCACGTTTACTCTAAATGATAATACCCCATATAGCGCGCACCGAACAGGCGATGGCAGCTGTATTGATTAGTATTGAAGAGAAACTAAATAAATCGATTCGTCATCACGCACAACACTAGGGACTTCCAACATCTTTATGGAGGATTTTGGGGAAGGATCTTGGTTTGCATGCTTATTGTGAATGAGTCGAAACCAATATTCAAAAACCATTACATCCACAAAAAGTCACCGTTTGGTGAGCTTATGAGCCAAAAGAATCATCGAACCATATGTGTTCAAAAACGATACTGATCAAAACGTTACAGAGACCGGCATAGAGACATGATTACTAATTTTTTTTGTCCCTCAATTGGTTGATATTGATATCAGAGACAAGTGGTTCCAACAACACGGGGCCACATGTCATATAGCGCGCGATACAATTAATTTACTGATTTGATGAACGATGAATATCGATAAATGGTCATGTCAACTGGCCACCGCTTTCGTGTGATTTACCACCGCTGGACTATTTTATTTGGAGGTATGTGAAGTCACTTGTCTACGCAAGTAAGCCAGGGCCACTATTGAAAACTCGGAAGCTGCGAAGAGTAAATGAAAAACTAGTTGTTTAGTATCATTTACATTATCAAAAAGAACTACAGGAGCATTGGTTTCAGAAACATATCTAACAGTTGAGAAGAGAGTATAAATGTATCAGGGATTGAAGGCGATTGAGCAGATAATTTTATGACCATAAAATCGGCAATCATTCGAAACTGCTAACGCCAGGCAGTTACAGCGAGAGAATATTCAGTAGATTTTAAAAATGTAATAATAGTGATGTCATTAAACTTTACAATTTATTTATTTACCAAAACTATAAAAGGTAAGTTACACAAAATAAAATTCCTAAACGATCTTTACAACACGTTTTGACGGCAACACAAATGTTTGTCTGTTATAAACACACTTTTGCTTGTTCTACTGCTTAACAACATATTTTCTTAATTATATATACATACATACATATTTAAGCAAATAAAATAAAAAATATGACAAAAAAACAAATTTCAGTTACAATGGAGGTAATTTTTAATATTTGTAGTTTCCAATTAGGAAACACAGGAAAAATGATTTTCATCTAAAACCAATATTTTTAATAACAACCAACGACCGATCAATGGCATAAATTTTACAAATTCATAATTTTATAATTTAAATGATAAATTTAATGTTTTTTAAAAAATAATCATAAACTAAAAATTGGAAAAAGGCTATACTATACGATTTTATTACCAAGGCAGAACTGTATATCAGTCATATAGATAGAATGCATAGTCGTTTATTAATTTTTTCGTAAGTACCTAGATACTCTTTCATTTCACATTCCTTTACCACCAACCAACCACTAACCTATTCGTATGACGTATAACAATACACACATTACTCATCAAAATTAGGTTTTATAGAATTTTTATATATAGTCCAGGCCGATAAAATTAGTATATATTTTACAACACATAACAAAATAGATCAGTAACTTTCAGTTGTTGTATAGTTTAGTATACGGATATAAATAATTCGTGGCGGAAAAATCAATAGGTGTGAAAAATAAAGCGTTTCATCATGGAAATTAGCCAATTATGTTTCGAAAACGATACTATTTCATAAACGTGGGTCCGCCAACATAACAAAATTTATTATGTACTTTTACTTTATCGTCTTCGGCGGTATAAAGCTAGCAGAACGCATGATTTATTTTTGAAGGACTAAATTATGATTTCCATATTTAAGATGTAGCTGGCTAGCCCAAAATATTATGTAACAGATTCAAAAATAAATAAATTTCTTTTCTAAGATTAATTATACACATTTATTATATTTTCCGCTTCTGTGTAGTTAAACCGACGCGACTTCGAGTAGGCAATTTTAAAATTTTTCTTTTTCTAACTCTTACCTAATAATGAAATTTTGGCCTACAGAATTGCCACTTTATTAACGTAGTACCCGCCACTGTTTACATATTAACTTGCAAGAAACGACTGATGCTCGTGTTAAGCTAAATAAATTATACCAAACTCACGAAAACATTTAATTAATTAATTTAAACAATAAAATTAACCAAATACAAAACAAACGCATAAAACTAATTGTCAACACTATCTTTGTCTATTTCAACCGGAAGTCAATAAATTATATTATATTGTGTGTACAAATCTTGGAAGAAATATATTTAAGCAATTCTTAACGCTTAGCAAAAAAAAAGCAAGCTAAGTTTAATCCAGATCCAGCGTAGATTTAACTGTATAATATAAATTAAGCGGTTAGTTTCCGCGGTATTCGCCCATCGACCAAAAACTTTAGCCTATTTTGATAAAAAAAAATCTTACTTCACAAATATGTTTCAGACATACAATTTATCTATTATAAATTACAGTGCAAGTTCAAATCTTAATAAAAAATTTTAAATAAAAAACATTTTTTTATAACTTACTATATACAACTTACAGCACCAACAAAAATATAAGAGAACTAAAAAAAATCTCTACAATTTAACCTCAATAATTTTTCATTATTTTCTTTTAGAAAAAACATGATTTGTTTTATTTCTTTTTATAAAAATTTAATAAACATTGATAAGAATTGTATACGGTGTAAAATGAGAATATAGAAATTGCACAATTTTTCACTGAAAAAAAAAATGCAACGACATCATGAGCATAAGAAAAACATTTACACAACACCAGCCAAAACCATCAATAAATTTTAATTATTGAAAACTAGCGCATAGCACTTTTAAAAACTCGATATAAACAGCACACTTACAATCAACACTACATAAACTCATAATACACTTGGTAATTCTGTAAGTAATAAACTATAAAAAGTACATAATGCGCTTGTACATATTTCAATTTCACAAAAAAACTATTTTCTAACTGCACACTATTTTAATACGAATCACAAAGAACAACTTTTAAAATTATTATATTGTTGGTAACTAACAATTTTTTTATTTTTCTAAATTTATTTCACGGTTGGATATAATTAGGTAATGTAAATGGATTAAAAGCTCCAACCGAAATCCAATAAATGTGTTTTTTTGAGCTCTTAAAATCACACACACACACACTACACATATATAGAATGTTCAACAATGGTGTTCAAATAAAAACTGAATTTAAATTTATTTTGAAATCAACGCAAACCATTTATTTTCTGTTGTTAATATTGTTCTTTTCCAAGAAGTACAAGAAATTGAGAGTGAGAAATACGTATACGTACATACGATATAGTGAACACGACCACAACTAACTAACAATTTACAATATAAAAAATCAAACTTGTAATAAATAATCTTGAATGCTTAATATACAGTGCAGGGTTAAATATTTGTTATTGATCGCACACTTATGTCTATATACTTGCTGATTACAGATAACATAGTAAGATAACATTTTCTGTTTTGTACATAGCATACATGACTAACGTGATAACGTTTTATCAATTACGAATTTCGTTCAAGGTGAGAGAGGCTCTCTCAATCAAATGATTCATAATTGCTGTTCAACTTTCATTTCACACCAGTAAATATTTTTTTTACTTCTAAATGTTTTGAGTTCGAATCATGAACGACAACTATTTATAGTAACAATCTTTAATTTACTGGACGCGGATAAAACGTGGTAAAAGTTAATTAAAATATTTGCAAACTAGTACGTCACAGTGAACGCCCTTTATGCACGAGTTTTATGCACTTGACTAGCTTTTATCTGTACAGAATGGCGCAAGCCTTGCATAACACAATTGGTGTAATGTTCTTTCCTAGACACATAATTTTTTAAATTAGACCGTAGATCAAAAGCCGCAAAAACATCAAATAAGCCAAGCACAAACCACCAAGACGAGATGTCTGTTAAAAAATAAAAATAGAAGTATCGGAAAATAGTAATGTCAACGCACTTGCGAACAGCGAGTAAATTAAAGAAAAAAACAAAAGTTTGTACATGCTGCATACATTTTCTTTAAAAGCGTGAGCTCAAATCTATTTCAATTTTTTTACCTGAAAATAATTCAAGTTAATCATATTGGTCTAAAACAAATGTACCTAAAATAAATTCGCTTGACAAAAACAACAATAAATCAGCGATTTTCTTTCAAGGAAGGAGATTAGGGTGAAAAGTTTTAAAAACCGATTGAGTCCAAAGCGCAGAACTAAAAACGATTCACAGGATCTTCAAAAACTTAGTTCCTAGTTTCGAAATAATAATTATCCCAACGACCTATTAACCCTCCCAACCACGCGTGGGGAGTCTCCATCTGTATTATTATTAATTTTTTTGAGTAATAATTCAAGTAAATTATAAGCAAGGATATCGAGTTGCTTAACCAGTGAAATTGAAAATTTGGATGTTAAAACGGCAAAATGTGAATTAGTATAAAAATCAAATGTGATTATAAATGAATAGCTAAGTGAATAGTTAAGCAAAACGGTACCCGTCGCAGACGGAAGGAAACCGGGAGTCGAGTCTGCTTAGTACAAGCAGATTTGATAGATTTAAATAAATTTAAAATAGATAAAACAAGATAAAGTAAAGCAAAATAAAATGAAACAAATAAGTTGAATAAAACGTCAAACTATAGTCAAGAAAAATAAAAAAGTTTTTTCAACATGCGTTTCGTGGCAGTGCTGATTAGCTTCGAACAGCATTCTAGAGATGGCGCATTCTTTCCTTAATCAGTTCGATTCTAAACATAAGTACCGTTCTTAAATCTCGCAAATTTATATTTAGATTAATTTTACCTAGCAGAACTGGAGAATCGATACCACCGGTTAGTATTTGATGAATGAAAACCACGTCTGCAACAACTCGGCGCTTACTAAGTGGTTGTAAATTAATTAGCTTCAAACGATCTTTATATGGAGGCAGGTTGAACATGTCCACCCACGGTAGCCCCCGTTTCAATCCTTTTAATGTGAACCTAATGATAAGGCCACCACACCTGGCTAGCATACTCGAGCAGGGGACGAACAAATGTTGAGTAGAGAGCCTTCGTAACATAAGGATCATCGAATTCTTTCGACCAACGCTTGACGAAACCGAGCACAGATTGATTGATAATACGATCGATGTGATGTTTGACATTCAATTCAATGTTGCAAATGACTCCCAAATCACGAACAGAACTGGCTCTGGAAATGGCATCGCTGTTAATGTAATAGTCGCGATAAATGGACTGTGCACGTTTTCGAGAGTAGGTGATTGTTTGACATTTATCCACGTTCAAATCAAGGTTGTTCTTTGCACACCAAGTGGAGAAGTTATTGAGGTCGGATTGTAATAGGCTCTTGTCGGTAGTGTTTGAAATCCGTTTGTAAATCTTCATGTCATCGGTGTATATAGATATCGATAAATTTTTTATTAAACATTCAGCATCGTTGATTGACAGAGTGAAAAAAATTGGCCCCAGATGGCTGCCTTGTGGCACTCCAGATGTTGCTGATATATGAGTTGATACTGATGACCTGAACAGTACATAGTACGAACGGCCTTTGAGATAAGAGCCCACCCAACGGAGAATTTGGGGAGGAAAGCCAAGGGCTCTAAGCTTAAACAAAATAACTTCATGAGAAATCCTGTCAAACGCCTTGCTAAAATCGGTGAAGATAACGTCAACCTCTTTCACTGCTTTCATCGTATTTAATGTTTGAAAAGTGAATTCAATAAGGTCGTGGACCGTCCTTTGAGAAAACCATGCTGATTGTCAGAAAACAACGGTTTACAATGAAAGTACAGTGAATCATATACGAGGGTTGCCTTTTATATTTCGGGATTGGACAACCCTAGTGTTGCAATCTGGCAACTGACAGCTCTATCGTAAAGTTTGACATTTTTGAGATTATACGTACTCAGAACGTTTTGACATTCGAGCGCTATTTGTGTTGTCTACAGTACTCATTAACTCAACATCTCGGCGAAAAAATTGATTAAATCGTGAACATTTTCGTGCGATTATTTTTTACAACTTTCGACGTGGATTAAGGCAGCAAGAGTGCATGGATGAACTTAATTCAATTTTTGGTGATGAAGCTTCATCAAGGACTAGTATTTATCGATGGTATGGTGAATTCAATCGAGGTCGTAGTTCACTCCAAGACGAATTTCGTGAAGGTCGTCCACAATCATTGTTGTTCCGGAAACCATTGATGCTGTGCGCGAATTGATATTGCAAGATCGTCATGTGACCTATCGTGAGATTGAGACAACCTTAGGCATTAGTGGGACCAGCATACATTCAATATTGCATAAACATTTGAATGTCAAAAAAATTTGTTCGCGTTGGATCCCACACAATTTGTTAATCGCTCAAAAAAATGCTCGTGCCGATTGGTCGAAAGAAAAGCTCAAAAAATACGATCGCGCTGCTTCAAAACACGTCTATGACATAGTGACAGGTGATGAATCGTGGATTTACGCGTATGAGCCCAAAAGTAAATAGCAGTCGACTGTATGGGTGTTTCAAGATAAGCCGAATCCAACAAAAGTCGTTCGCGCACGAAGCACTTCAAGCAAATGATCGCCTGTTTTTCGCAAAAAATGGACATGTCGCAACCGTACCGCTAGAACAACGCAGAACAGTCAATTCTGAGTGGTACACAACCATTTGTTTGCCAGTTGTCTTCCAAGAAATCAGAAAAACCAACTGCCGAAGACGGATCACTGTTCACCACGACAATGCGAGCTCTCACACATCGGCTCAAACAACTGCATTTTTGAGCACTCAAAACATCGATTTGATGAGTCATCCGCCGTATAGTCCTGACTTGTCACCAAATGACTTCGTTTTATTCCCGTACGCAAAAAACAAACTGAGAGGTCAACGTTTTTCGACACCTGAAGAAGCGGTTGAGGCGTTCAGAATGCATGTTTTGGAGATACCTCAAGCAGAGTGGAAAAAGTGCTTCGATAATTCTGGGGGATCTTCATGGGGAATATTTTGAAAAACAATAAAGCAATTTTCGATGATTAATATTTGTTTTTGTTCTCTAATCCCGAAATATAAAAGGCAGACCTCGTACAATACTTTCAAACAGCTACTTTCAAAGCCCGGGGAGATTGAAATTACCCACAACAAAGATGTCATCTTGAGTATTCATCAGATCAATGACGTAGTCAACAGCATTAGTAAGAAGCTGATAGCTTACAATCTGACTTAGTGGGCGAATATAGGCAACAGAAAATAAAAACATTATTTTAATTATTTTTAATTTTGACACATATTAGCTCGATATTATCAGTGTTGGGAATGATAACAATTTGACTAACAAAATTGATGTGGACTGCAATAAGAACCCCTCTACCGGTTAAATTCGTGTCTGAACAATAAAAACCATCTTTCCGGAAGACGTTAAAATCCGAGGTAAAAAATTCGTTACTGTTGAAATGACTGTTCAAATTGGTCTCAGTGAGTGCAAAAACATAAAATGGAAGTCTTTGAATTGCTAAATAGACGACGCGAGATTTAGTTCTCAGTCCCCTTACGTTTTTGTAGTAGAGGGACAGGCATTTAAGTTTTTTGGTACTGCCATGATAATAACATTATTTCGGAAATTGACAAATTCTTTGAGATAAGTGGTTTCGGGGCATGACTCTGGGGAAAGGAATAGGTCAAATATAGTTTCAGGAATGGTTAATTTAAATGAAGCAAATTGTCCATTGAAGCGGGATATATTTTTACATTTGACATTTTGTCCTTGGATGTTGTGCTGATTTAATATAAAATTAACGTGTGATATAACATCGGCGTTAATTGTATTGGTACACAACCGGGATACAAATATAATTTTTGGTTTAGCGACAGTCCTAAGGATGTGTGGAGGATTAATATTGCTACTGCTGTGTTGAGAGTTGCTGGAGTTGGTATCAATGTTAGCAAGAACCACTTCAGATGAACGGGCTAGGCTGTTATTTAAATGATTGATAGCTGTAGCAGGAAAAAGTTCCTGATGAAGACTCGTATAGTATGTTCTACTTTAGCGAATTTTCTGTCTTTTGTAAATTAATACAGTTAATTGGAAAATATTTATAATAACAATATATCAGTAATGGAAAACTCTTATTTAAAATTGTACTGAATTTAAAAGGAAAATTTATTAACAAACTATTTAGTGTGTAGTATTACCGGACAAGCGGTGCAGTGGTCAACAGAGGCAACCAGAGGTAGGATGAAAAGCAAATTGTCCTCATCGATTACAATCTGTTGGAGTGTAGAAGCAGCGTCGAACCAGCTTCCGTGTCAGTGTCCAGGTTGACATGGAGCTTGAAACGTGCAGATGGTATACTGTAATTGTATGAGTAGGTAAATGCGTGGACGTGTCAGTGAATTAAAACTGTGTATTAATTAAATGACCTTCAAAGGACACAAAATATTTAAATTCAAATTTAATTAAAAAAAAAATGCATGAAGTGCATTGCTTGAAATGAATTAAAATTTTTGGCCTCGAAATTTTTGCATATTATAATTCGCTATATCCCTGTCAGGCTAATCAGAGTGAAACTTCATACTTAAGCTTTTTCCATAAATTCGGAGATCTCAACTTGTGCGCAACGTGGCAACTTTTCATTTTTTTGGAAATATGGGAGGAGCTTTTTGGTTTTTTTGGAAATATTTTGAAAAGTATACCATTTATGAGAATAACGGCTTTATTAAAAAAAATTCTAAATTAAATTTGTAACAATAACGGACTATACAATTTTTCCAAAATTTAAGCGGAAATGACAAAAAAAATTTATAGTTTTTTCAAATATGTATGTATTTTAAAAAGCCATTATAACGAAAAATATTCTAAATAAAATCTACTACATACAAAATTGGTCCTAAATTCAAACGAAAATATTTATCAGGCGAATTGACTGATCCGTATTAAATTTGGGACATCCTAGTAAAATCTGACGATAATCAGTCATTTTTTTCAAAATTTGGGGTGTCCTAGTGAAATGTAGCGAAATCAGTGTATCGTTAAATGGAAGCTTTCATAATTTTTGTGATGTTGTTGAGTAGTAAAGCATTTACGAAAACCGACTCTAATAAATTTAAAGATTAAATTTTGCAGAAGGGTTGCCATTGTAGATTTTCTGAAATTTAAGTTGGAATGTGAAGATTTTTGGTTAAACAAGAAAATGTTTACCTAAATTCTGGAAAGTTGTTTTTTCGCCTTAGAAATCAAGTGTAATGTATTCGAGATTTACAGTGGGTCACAGCCAAAATGATGCAAGCCATTTTTATTTTTTTTTAAATAAATATCCAAAAATCAATCAATTTATAACAAAATAGTAACAAAAAACAAAATTTCCACGTAAAAACATGTCACAGCTAAAATGTTGCACTCTATTTTTGAAAATAGTGGTACTTTTTCCTACACAAAACAAAATTTTCTATGAAAACAATTTGGAGTATCAGCTTTGAGTAACCTTTTGTGCGATTATAGTCAATATAGTGCGTTAATATAAGCAAATTAGTGAAATTTGTAATAATTGAAAAAAAATGGGCGTGAATTAGTTATTAAACACTTTAAGATGGCAAAAATCACCGAAAAATTGCAGAAATGGTGAAAAAACAAGTTCTTCTGTTCAGCATATTATCGAACGCTTCATTTTTCAGCATCGTGTTGAAAATCAGCCAAGAAAAGCGCACAGTAAAATATTTTATGGGAAAGATTGTCGATGGATTGTCCGAAAAATGAAAGACAACCCCAAATTAAGTGCTCCAAAGTGGGCCGAGGACGCTGAAAATATTTACCAAAAAATGTCATCCAGAAACAATATGCAGAATATTAAGAGAACCAAATTTTCATGGTAGAACAATGCGGAAAAAGCCATACATTAGTGAAGTTAATCGTAGGGCTAAAATTCAATTTACCCAAGACCATAAAAACAAAGATGAAACATTCTGGAACACGATTTTATTTGCAGATGAAAGCAAATTTAACTTGGATCAGACGGAAGAAACTACGTATGGAGAAAGACGAATACGGAACTAGCAGCTAAAAATTTACGAAGCACTGTTAAACACGGTGGAGATCATGCTATGTTGGAAAATTAGAGTTTATCGAAGGCAATTTGAACAAAAATGTATATTTAGACATACTAAAAAGAAATATGGAGGAAAGTGCTGAAAAACTAAATATTAAGGATCATTTTCGGTTCTACCAGGACAAGATAATGATCCGAAACACAAATCTCTTGTTCAAAGTTGGCTTATTTGAAATACTCCTCATGTCATGAAAACGCCTGCCCAATCACAAGACATCAATATTTTATGGTCTAAACTTGAAAGCGAAATCAGAAAATATGAGATTAATAATCTAGCGGACCTAAAAGAGGCATTGTTAGAAAATGCGATAATATTAATTACAAACATATGAATTAATTTTTTAAAGAATTTTTAAAACTACATCATTTTAGATTTTATTACTATTTTGTTATAAATTGAAATTTTTTATTTGTTTTGTTTTATGAAATTAAAAATTAATGCTGAAGCTTATAATAAATGTAAATTAAAAATAAATATTTATAATGGTTTTTTTGGATATTTACTTTAAAAAAAAAATGGATTGCATCATTTTGGCTGTGACCCACTGTATGTAGATTCGTGGTAAAATAAAGCCGGGTGTTGGATTGACGATTTGAAATTTAGAGAAAAAACTTCTATTGCAACAAAATGTGGTCATGCAGCCTCCCGGAAATAATCGCCAGCCGTTACAAAATTGTCTAAAATCCCAGCTACTAGAAATGATCGCCCGCACTTAGAAAACCACTAAAAATGGTACTGTGGAGAAATAAAATAAAATAGCCATAAAAATAATGTCTAAAACTACGATCCGTGATTCTAGACAATTATTTACTGGCTAGTCAATTTTAATATCTGCTATATAATTTTTAATCTGCCGCCTAAAATTTGTCTAAAACCACTACTTAACTTTAAAATTTCTACGCTATACCATTTTTTAGTCGTTTTGTAAGGTGCGACCAACAGAACAGGATTAACGTAATTGTCAAAAAACGGCTGTAGCCGTGATTTTAGACAAATTTTTACTGACAACTAATTTTAAAATTTCACCACTGCAATTTTGTCGTTTTTCAAACGCTAGTGATTATTTCTAGTATGCTGTACAACTTTATTTTATTCCGCTTATTATGTCTTGCTCAGAATAACCATTAACTGTGAGAAGATTCATTTTTCATTTCTCGAAACAAGTTCAAAAATAGCTCGTTTTCGTTCTGTTTCGCCATGAATCATATATTCAAAAACCGTTTTGAAGTTTTGAAGTTTTGAATTGGCGGCTCCATTTTCTAGGGCAAAATTTTTCAAACCAAATTTGCCTCAGCGTTGTCCGAGACGAGTTATAATGCTGATTTTTTGGACAAGAAATGATAAATTTGAGAAAATACGCAAGGAACTACAAACCCGCCTAAAATATATTCGATTGATCCTCTGCCCATAAGGCGCTGGATCTGATAATTTGTAGAATTTATGAGTTCATGCTAAATTCTACTAAATCCGTTTTATGTGTTTGTTTGAAAGATACGGAGTAATTTTTTACCGAAAATAGTGGCATAAAATCTGAGTGCAATCTGGATTCATTCTTAAATTTATCTTGGGTAGCGTAAGCTAAAATCTTCAAAATTGTCGTAAATAATTCGATCACTTTTTTCACATTATATCATTATCAATTATATTCGATATTACTTCGGAATGTTTCTAACAGGCTTCGATTATCATTATATACAAAAATTTATTAAAGAACCCTGTCAAAAACTTTTGATTTCAAATTAAATTTGTAAAAATGTTAGTCTTAAAGTTTATAATAATTCCGTTTTAAGTTGGAGTATTTTCTAACAGTTGAACTAGAATGAATAATAGAAGGGGCTTGGCCATAAACATTATACGGAATCATTTGGTGCATATTCCTGGCGATTGTTTTAGCCGCCAGATTATAGCCGCCACATCGAATATAAGACAAGCTTAATGCATAAATTATTAAATGACCCAAGCGGCCAGGAAAAAACCTATTTACTAAGAAATTGTAAATGAAAGTTGTCGATTTCATTCGAATCTCTCAATCTCTGGGAAAAGCTAAGGAATAAAGTATCTAGAAAGAACACAGATCAGCAGACACCATGATTTGATGTTCGACTAGTTGGCCAGCCTTCTGATCGCGACCTGAGACATGGGAGAGCATTGTGATTTGGGATCTTAGTTATGCAACGGCACTACCGCATCATTTATTCTTTATGTTGACTTTTATAAATATTTAAAGCAGCTTTTTTAATGAATTTTGCAAATTATTCCACAAACACTCAACAAAAACTCCAATGAATCATAAATTTAAACAATAAATGATTCAAACATTATGGTAAAAAACCTTAAGTAGTTTTACTATTCCAAAGGCATATGTCTTTTAGTGAATTTCATTTCTGAATTGTTTAGTTAAATTCCGAGTTCGGGTTTTCCAGGATGAAAGCTTCTGTTTTCACAACAAAAGTTGAAATTGGAATTGAAACGGAAAAAGGATATTAAAGGATAAGTCATGAGAATCGTCTTCTATGAGCTAAGGGAAGAATGTATAATGCATAGATCCAGCATATGGATTCCTGTAGAAATTTGAAACAAGTGGAATCAGTAAAAGTTGCTGCTGGTCATATGAAAGAACAAGCATTTCCTTTTGGCATTTGAAATATTCTTTGTGTGGCAGTGTAAATGCCCACTGCCATCAACCATAATTAATTTGTTTTCGAATTGTTGCAAATAACACAATTCACTGACAAATCGACGAAGAATTTCAATATTTCTGAGTCGGACTGTTAGCAGGATCTGTATAAACTAATTAAAAAAGAAAGTTGTAAGCACAATAGGAGCTAATTTGATAAAGATCTCGTATTTCGTAAGAATGTTTTAATTGTTCATATAATTATTTATAAAAAAAAACATGCTTCAATTCACGAGTAAGAGAGTGAAGTTTTACGCGCCACTAAATTAGACCATTAACAGAAACCAGATTTCGAAGACCAGATGTAAAATTTGCCATGACGGATGGCTTTTGGTAATTATGGACGTAAATTCGTTTCAAAAATAAATTAAATCAACAGGGTTCAAATGCCACTTAATTATAAGTTATACATGGTATAAAACACCCATGGTGGATATTCTCACAGAAAACGTATACAATAAACAGTTTAAAGTTCACGGAATATTGGTTGGTTCCACTCATGAATAGCGCACCTATAGTGCGCACCAGGACGATTTTTTCATTATTTTTACTTGTATTCTTTAATTAGAAACCAGCAAAATTCTAGAGGTAAAAAGCTCGCTTCGATTTGGGCATCGGATTAGAGTTCAAAAAAATTGCAAATAGAAGACTTATAAAGTTAGTTTCACTTATAAAGTTAATAAACTTAAGTTTATTATTTTGATTTTTAACAATACGTCAAGAAAACCTGGAAACATCGTATAATGCCGCGATTCACTTTTTATTTATTTTAAGACTCAAGTCACGTTTACATTTGTAAAGGGTAACACTTAATAGTTATTTATGTAAACGACTTGGGAGATGGTGCCATATTAAACAATTTTAAAGTGATAATGTGATATTCAAACCAAAACCCTTATGGTAATATTCTAACATATACACATCATTGTTACACACACACACATACCATGAATTTGTTTTAATCAAACAGATGTTTTACATATACCAGTTTTAAATAAATATGCATATTATGAGTATATAGACGTACAACATTTAAGACATAAAATTATTTTAATTATTTTTATTTTTCAACAACACGCACCATAATTTTTATAGTATACGCGGTAACGCCATAGTTGTGCTGAAAAATACTTTAAAAGATAAAAAAAAATTACATTATTTAATCTCATGTATGATATGCTTCATTTAGAATGAAAAATTAGCGCTTTGCTTCAACAGTCGTTTTTCATAAAATTACAAATGTTGAGTAATCCGATCTTTAGATTTATAAGCATTGTTTACATAATTGTGGGCAGAAGAATAATATCCGAACTATTTATATTTAAAATTAAATTAAATTAAATTTATCATCGGTCGTAGAGTGATGGTGTGAGTTTGATTTGAACCACAAAGTTTATTAATTAATTAATTAATTAGTTAATTGAGGTCACGCACAACCATATTACTACAACAGCCATCGTATACAGTATAATACTTTATTAATGTATTCAGATGACTTTCGTCATCTTCTCACAAAAATTATATTTACGTCACAAAAGTAATTAAGGTAAATGCGCTTATGTAGCCTAATTTAGTCATTATTTTATCGCAGACGCAGATAAAAAAAAATTGTAAATAAAATAAACAAAATTGTTCTTAGAATTTAATTTGAATTATAGATGGAAGATCTGCAAGAATCGCAACAATCAGTTTCGAACTTAATGAGATTATTGATTTGAAAAAATCATTCATCTCATCAGGCCGCGGCGACTAACGTTGATATTTTTACGTAGGAATATTGTCTATATATAGAACAATACCATGTAGTTGTACTACTAGCGAATTACTGCATAGCGTACGAAATTCGATTCTTTCATATTCTCCATCTATACTTCATTTTTACCAATTAACTTTTCGTTGTGTACGAATTACTTTTTTATATTTTTACGTTGTTGTTGTATTGTAATGGTTTTGTTGTGATTGTTCCGTACATTGGTCTATTTCAGTACATCTCGAATTAAATACACATTCGTAGGAAATTCTTCCATTTGGCGTCAAATCTGTATGACAACGACTATGATAATTCATACTTACTTTTATACACAATCAACTTCCCAACCACTCCATACTTTTTTTATAATTCAAATTAAATTCTAATTTATCCGCGATCCAGCGTTAAAGGAAAGAAAAAGTATGGAGTGGTTGGGAAGTTGATTGTGTATAAAAGTAAGTATGAATTATCATAGTCGTTGTCATACAGATTTGACGCCAAATGGAAGAATTTCCTACGAATGTGTATTTAATTCGAGATGTACTGAAATAGACCAATGTACGGAACAATCACAACAAAACCATTACAATACAACAACAACGTAAAAATATAAAAAAGTAATTCGTACACAACGAAAAGTTAATTGGTAAAAATGAAGTATAGATGGAGAATATGAAAGAATCGAATTTCGTACGCTATGCAGTAATTCGCTAGTAGTACAACTACATGGTATTGTTCTATATATAGACAATATTCCTACGTAAAAATATCAACGTTAGTCGCCGCGGCCTGATGAGATGAATGATTTTTTCAAATCAATAATCTCATTAAGTTCGAAACTGATTGTTGCGATTCTTGCAGATCTTCCATCTATAATTCAAATTAAATTCTAATTTATCCGCGATCCAGCGTTAAAGGAAAGAAAAAGTATGGAGTGGTTGGGAAGTTGATTGTGTATAAAAGTAAGTATGAATTATCATAGTCGTTGTCATACAGATTTGACGCCAAATGGAAGAATTTCCTACGAATGTGTATTTAATTCGAGATGTACTGAAATAGACCAATGTACGGAACAATCACAACAAAACCATTACAATACAACAACAACGTAAAAATATAAAATTGTTCTATTTTCTCTGCAATCAGATAATTTACTTTTAGCTGAATTTTAAAGAATATTTTAATTAGCCTTATAAAACTTTAATTTAAATTTTAGCAGTTTTAATTAAGACTATATATATATAAAATGATTGTCTTTATAAAACGTTACCTGAATTAATTATAAATTATTAGCAACTTTAGCAACTATGAAAATACTTCCATAAAAGTATATTTAATTATTATATTTTGTATATTTAAACGGAATGCAAATTAATTAACAAACTAAAATAAAAATCAGATAATAAATTTAATTAACAAATATGATAAGCTGCCCCCACCCATTTATATAATCTAATACATAATTGTACGTACATTTACACAAAGCAAGATTATTGATCTTATTTTGTATTTTTTTTTTTTAATGAATTTTAGACAGTGCCCGTATACTATTGAAAATGCATTTATCAACATCCTTACAATATCTTATCGTAAATTTAACTAGAAATTAAACGTTAATTACATCGATTATTGTCTGATATAAAACAATAATTTTTGCTCGTATTGTTGATAACTAAAATTTTATTGAACTTTTTATACTTACGTATGTTTGCAATGCTTGTTGGATAAAACATATTATTAAATAGATAAACTAAAATGATGTTTTCATTCACTGTTAATCACATTTTAATTGAAATTTGGACGTACATTTATTGATAATAATTACTGAATCGAAAAATTATACAGACTTGATAATATGTATGTACATTATTTGTCGAAAACGGGTTCGCATCATTTATTTGAAAAAATTAAAAATAACAACATATAATATAAGCACCCTGTATTGTGGGCGACAAAAATTATGAAAATCATCATGACAAAGGCTTTCTTAAGAAATTAGACAACTCTCGATCAATTACCCCGTCTATGACGTCAAGAGACGATTCACGTATATACTGTTATTTGAATATACTTGTTTCAATATAATACTGCTGAACTAAAAAATTATACAACCATCCTGTAAATGACTGACGTCAAAGTAGGTTCACATTTCCTTGAAAATGTACGTATTCTCGGCATATACAAAAATGTAGAAGCTTTTAACCCACATAGATCACAGTAGCCAGTTCTTTTCTGTTTATGCTTATGCTGTGTGCCTCACGTAAATTTTTTTGTCTAAATTTCCAACTAACTAAATTGATGGTTAGTTCATACCAATCGTTCAAAGATGGCACAAAACAAACCGCATCTGATGTTTAATTAAAATCTGCTGTATAAACTTAAATTTAACATTCTACAAAACATTTCAAATCGGTAATTGATAAATCGGAACTAAGTTTTCAGTTTAGAAGTAAATATCGGGTAGATTTTGATTTATAAATATTAGAGACATCTAACAATACCTGGGTGAACTAACGATCAATTTAGTTAGTCGGAAATTTAGACAAAAATTCGGCGTCAGGCACATATCATTAGCCCCTAAATGAATTAACTGAATACGAGATTGGATTTATAAATGTTTAGAATACGCCATCTAGCCGTCACTAGTACCATCTTCTTTTGTTTGTCGTGAAGTGTGTTCTTTTAAACGAAAGCTGTCAAATTTATAAGCAGTTTGATTGAATAATTTCTTTTTTTGTAAAATAACTTTTGATTTTTTATGATTAACTACTTAATTTAACTACTTTACTCTTTGTCATTAACTACTTTTAATTAAAAGGTTTAAAACCAAAAGAATCATCGATGAGATGATTGGACAAATGAATTTAAAAGTGGCCGCACAAACACAAGTGATGCTAAACTTTCCTGCAAGCCAAAAGGAGCAACAAACCAGGGGAATTTTCGATTTTTTTCGATATCGAGAAAATTCGCCCTATTATGAAACGAAAACATTAAAGTGAATTTTCCCGTATGCACTATACGATGTCCATTTAGTTGACGATTTTTGTATTCGACCGTTTGAATTTTCCCAAAAAAGTATTTAAAATTTTAAGGTAAATTGTAAGGTTAACTAAATTTATACACTTGGGTGCAAAAAATTGGCGTAGTTGAATTTTTCCTCTTTTTTTAATTTTCTCGCGAATCCAATGTTTTTTTAGATTAAAGTATATCAAGTAAAAGATCATTTCATAACCTATCCAATGATACCACGTGTGTGTATTGTCTGTTCAAAACCAGGACAATAACAACAGTAGAACTCAACAATCCGAAAATGCTCATTCCAGATAGCATCGGTTGCGGAACATGTGCCCGGTATAAAAGGGTACGATTTTAGGGAATTGTCATCATTCCTATATCAACATTTAGCTTAAACGGTCTTCTATCGATTAAGTCTTCATCCAGTTCAAGAAAATAAATACCACGCCAGAGGTAGCCGCTCAAGTGCTTGCACTGACTGATGCGAGACAGAACCAAAGTGAAGTGGCTCGACAACTAAATTTGAACAGATTCTCCGTTAGTCGAATGTGGCAAAGATATCAAGAAGTTCGCGGCTACAGACAGCAACAAGGATCTGGCCGACCTCGAGTTACAACACAGCGTGATGACCGCTTTCTTGTGACAACTTCGTTGCAAAATCGTCATTTGAATGCGGTTCAACCGGGACTAAATTGATCCCAGCCCATCGACGAGTCCGGTTTCAGTTCGCTCAGGAGCATTTCGATTTGACATAAGAACAATGGAGAACAGTCCTGTTCTCTGGAGAATGCAGGATGTGTTTACATAGCAACGACGATGGGCGAGGAAGGGTGTGCAAAAGATCAGGAGAGCGATTTGCACAATGTTGCATTGAAGAACGTGTCTCGTATTGCAGTGGATCGTAAAAGTTCTGCAGAGGCATGTCACTGGAGGCGAAATCCAGATCTTGTGTTCATCTCCGGAACGAATTCTGGCCGTCGATCCAATAAGTTGGTATAGTTTATCAGTACCTTCAAGAAGTGGATGTACCTGTTATGGAGTGGCCTGGCTGAAAAAAGAGTTCGAGCGAGAGATATTACTCGAACGAGTCTCTAGAAGCTGCAACAAGAGGCGATATCTCAAGATTTGGTTAAACCAATGAAACATCGAATGGAAGCTTCCATTCGGGCTAGGGGGAATACTTCTTATTAATAAAAATGTTTTTTGCTGATTTCCATGTTTTATTCGGTTTTTACCAATAAGTTTCATGCTGACAAATTGACAAAAAACGTATGCTTCAGATTTTTTGCACCCAAGTGTAGAATACAATTTAAAGAAATATAGAAATTACCGGTATTGGATTTATAAAAAAAATACGATGTAAGTTTTATTATAATTATTTACATTTAAATGGATTAAGAAATAACACAATTTCTAAATTATTTTAATGCCAATTTGTTTATCTAGGACCACAACGCCAATCAATTTGATGGGTTCCCCGAAAAATCTGCGACAAACAATTATGCCACAAACAATTATGCAACAAACAATTCATCGAAAAACAAATATGAAAACTACAACTTTACAATAACCAAGTGTGCGTAAAAACAATTGTGCAAACAATAATTCATCGAAACAAAATTTTTCACTGTAATGCACCGGATTATTGTGCATAATTTATTTTTCAGCTAATTTTTTGCCATCTTTTTTTTATTTTTATTAATAATAATTGCTTCGTCAACCTTGCAGACACAGATCAAAGAGTTTTTATCGCTCTTATCGCTTCTTCTGATAGTGCCACAAACGTTAAAAAATCAACTTTTGTAAATATAAATTATTTTTTAATGTAATTTTAATTCGTTGTATACCTTAGAGGATGGGGGCTTTGCCCCAAACCCCCGCTTTTCCAGAATTAAACAATTAATGAAGTGTCATTAATGGAGATGTCCTACTTTGCTTTCCGTACCACACAATTGAACAATTAAGAGAAAATTGATCAATATTTTTTAATTACGAGTCTTTTCGATGAATTGTTCAGTGTAGAATTGCTTCTGTGTAAAATTGCTTGTAATACCATTACGAGTCTTTTCGATGAATTGTTCAGTGTAGAATTGTTTCCGTGTACAATTGTTTGTATTACCATTACGAATCTTTTCGATGAATTGTTCAGTGTAGAATTGTTTCCGTGTAAAATTGTTTGTAGTACAATTATCCTTGTAGTATCAATTAATTCATTTCTAACAATTGTTTGTCGCACTTTTGTGGTTGTGTTAAATTGTGTTGCGCATAATTTTCGGGTTGCTAATTTGATGTACACTGGTATCTTTCATGGGAAGAAATAAGAGGATCGCATAAAATTATTTATATGGTCCCAAATATAAGCAGACCACTAACAAATTGTGGGAAGAAGTAGCAAAAGAGTTAAACAACGAGGCTCCCCAACAAAAACAGTATCTGGTTGGAAAAAAGTAAGGTTTAAAAACAATTCGTTTCTTACGACAACAATTCGTTTCTTCTTAATAGCTTATTAATTTATTTGAATTTTTTTTAAGGTTTGAAGTTAAGTTTATGGTTAAAGTACAAATACATCATAAAGGCTAAAATACTAGCTAATAAAAAACAAATCAGCAGAACTGGTGACGATCCATGTAAATTTAAACGGATAAATCCGACGGAAAAACAGCTCGACAAGCTTTTAGATATTACAGCAATAGAAGGGATCAATGCCGTAGAATTTGGGTGTACGAGTGTACGACTTTAACCAACAATACAAGTACCGTGCACAACCCTGTAGAAATACAGACAACCGAGGCTGAGAAATTTCACTGAATGTCGAGGAAGTTGAAGAAACAATGAACGTTCAGGCAGACAATGTCGAAGCATTTACAAGAAACGAAAGTTTAATACGGCAACAGAGAGCACCAATAGCAATTAAATCGGCTAAATTATGAAATAAACTTTTTGAGGGACCTTACCCTATTCGCCGCCAGGTTACAAATGAAGTCTCCTCGAGAGGTAACTTTTTAATTTTGTTGTAAAATGTCATTTGTTGTTTTGGTATTTAATGCAAATGTGTTTAAATTTGTACAAATTTTTACAAGACACATTTTTTATTTTTAAACATTTCGTAGTTTATAATAACATTTGCAATTAATGCAACTTTCATATCATATTCCATTATTTTAATTTAATTTAATATTTCCTTTATCCACAAAAGGTTGAAAATTTAGTATTTCGAATAGTCAGGCACAACTTGTTTTGTTACTGCCACCTATGAATGTTTATTGTGAACTACTAAGCAATTTAGTTTAGTTCATAATTTAGTCGAAAAACTCGACCTGAGCCACACAACATTAAGCAACAAATCCAAATGCAGGAAGCATATTATAAAAGTTGTGGGGAGTTCCAAAGATCGACTTAAGTTCCCTTTTATTATTCGACATCAAAAGGGTTTGAATCTGTGCGTAAACGTTGAATGGGGAAAAACCGATACTGTCCATAATCAATCTTTAATGAATTGTTGAAATGTTTCAAACAAATGAAAGAAAATATTTTTTTATTTTAAGCCCCTATTAAGGTACTCACCTCACTTTAACTCACCGAGGAATACGGCATAATGATGACTTGAATTCACCATTTTTAAATATTTGATATTATACTTGTTGCGGTGAGGTGACTCTAGTGTCAAATATACTCACGAACAATATACTGGCGAGTTCATAGTAATTTTTTGACAAATAAAATCAAGATGAATGGCAGAAAAACGTAAGAATTCATAAATTTTCATAAAAATAAAATTGATTTTATTCCACCATAATTCTAGTGTCTCTAATTTTGGCACCAGTTTTTATTAACTTTTTTAGATTATTGTCTCTAATGTTTTGCCCTACCATTGTATATATGTATTCGATAAAGTTTGTGAACCTTATGTAATTTGGGCATGGAGGCGAATTACCTTGGACGACTTATTTAAAAATGTAAGCGACTCGATGGATGTAATCCAAAACGCCAAGATTTTTGTTCATAACCTTATCTTGAAGACAGTGCAATGTTACTATATCCTATGTTGATTTCGACGTTAACACAAAGTCAAAATATATGTTTCATGAAAATCACAATGAGATCTGAGATTAAACGCGGAAGTGTTAAAGAATATTGTTCTCGATTGATTACAGTAGCCGTGTTTTTTTATTAGCACCAGATAGATGTATTTCGAGCACCCAATTTTAAAAATTTTACTCTACCTATTTATCGGGAGACGCTATCGGGAACACTATCCATTTTAATGGGGAATTTGAAATAAGTTTATTTTGTAAACCACTGAAACCATTAGAAACTTAATCTTACAATAAAAATTTAAAATGCAGCAAGATGAATTCTTGTTTATAACGTCATGTCAAAATAAATGTCAATTAGTATATTTCAGGTGATTAATGTTTGTTTTATGGATGCATTTATTTTTCATTTTGAATGGTATAGCGACACCAGTGAATATTAGCTGCAGTTTCAGTAGAACTTTCCCATTCGGCACCGGATAGTGCACGAATAATAAAACACAGCTAATATCGTAACATGTAGAGTTTATGGACATACTCAGAATCTTCTTTAATATAAGTCCTGCTTACTCTTCTCATTGATGGATACCTATTTAAAAAAAAACTAACAAAGAGTGTGTTGGTTACACTAACAATGCAACGTAAATTAGATTTTTTTTTTTTGTTCATTTTTTTTTTGTTTCTGCACCAACACACTTATACTTAGTTATTTAAAAAAAAATACTAAGGAAAAAAAAATTCCAATACATCTTTACTTAGTTATTGTTTATTTCATATGTGTGGAGTTAGCACGACTTATATTTAAGTAGATTCTCACATACTCCCTAAATAGTGGTAGCCGTGTTTTTTTATTTCGATTAGCGCCCGATAGATGTATCCGGAGCACCCATTTTTATATGTCAAAACTTATATTTAGTGCGCTATTTTT
Source organism: Nephrotoma flavescens (assembly GCA_932526605.1). Lineage (NCBI taxonomy): Eukaryota > Metazoa > Arthropoda > Insecta > Diptera > Tipulidae > Nephrotoma > Nephrotoma flavescens. Next base: position 13,622,422 of record OW052221.1, read on the forward strand.
GCATATAATTAATTTATTTATTGGTAGTACAAATTAATTCGGTCCGTTTTTTAAATTTTAAAAATGCATTTATTTTAAAATAAAATGAATGAATAGATTAATTAAAATATTGTCGCTGCTTACGATTTTTTCGCATGTCAGGCAATTTTCGAATCCCATCTCGGAAAAACGTTTTGTCTTTTCAGGCGACCCAAGTTTGAAGCCAATTTCTTCGAAAGAAGTGAATCGGTGAACTGCCAAATCGTCTTGCATCCGACGAAACAATGTCCGGAAAATACGGCGGGTGTGGTACAATATCCCGCTTCAGTGTTTGTCGGATCTTCCTCGAGCTATGCTTCTAATTCATCGTCTACGAATATTTTGGCTGTCCTAAGCGAGGCTTATCTACAACACAGAAATCATTATCACAAAATCCGACATATTCAACACCGTAAAAACAAGTTTTGTATCAAACTCGAAGCAATACAAACTGAATGTTAACGACAGATGTCTAATCTGTCTGAAACAACGGAAATCAGCTGTTACTATAAAAAATTTATTATAGTCAGAGCCACTTTTTGAAAACGGACCGAATTAATTTGTAGTCCCAATAACTCCCAACTAATATTTTTCATTCAACTTTTTAGTTAAAAGTCGACATAAAAATAATTGCTCTACATATTTATCGAGAGCCGCTATCCATTTCAATGGGATATTTGAAAAGGCCTTTATTTTGTAAACCCCTGAAACCATTACAAACTTAACCTTACAATAAAAATTAAAACCGCAGCAAGATGAATTCTTGTTTATAACGTCATTTCAGGACGTTCTATGTTTGTTTTATGGATGAATTTATTTTTAATTTTTATGGTACAGCGACAATACTGGTAGTAGAGAAATTTGGGATAGATAATTTCCCTTTTACTCAATAGCCCGCCCCGGATAGCGAATAAAAAAACAAAACAAATATAAATGTAAAGGGTGATCCAACTGTTGGTTTTTTTATATGTAATTTTGAACCGGACAAGTGGTGCAGTGGTTAAAGCTTCGGCACTTGGACCGGGAGGTACTGGGTTCGAATCCCATCAGAGGCAGGATGCAAATCGAATTTTCATCATCGATTACAATCGGCGATGTTAATAAACACAACTTAGACCCTCTGATGGAGTGCAGAATTCAACGCCGGCCCACCGTCCAATGTACAGGTTGACATGGAGCTTGCAATGTGCAGGTGGTATACTGTAATTGTGTGAGTAAGTGAATAAGTGAATGGGTTAATGATGTAGCGTGAATGCGTGGTATCACAATGGGCCAAAAATGGCCTAAGTGTCAACCACTGAAACCTAAAAAAATCTATATGTAATTTTTGATTGGAATTTTTTTGACAAATGAAAAGTCAAAACTATGCCATTTTAGTCATGTGTTCGTTTACAACATAACAACGCGTTTTGGTTATTCAAACCTATTACGAAAATGGTCGTTATTTAAAAATACCACTTCGTAAATTACGTGATGATTTGGGCCAACGGGGACATCCTACAGAGCCTGGAATTCACAAAATTGTTGAACGTTTTGAAGATACTGCAATTCGTACTCATGAAACAGTAGAAGATGTAAGGGTAAATGTTAACAATTAAATGTGTCGTTATTTTTGTAGCCAATATTGTCATTTGGCTAATGTCATTTGGCCACTAAGATCATGCGATTTGACACCGTTGGATTATTCTGTGGGGCTTTTTGAAAAACAACGATCCACAAACAATTCAAGGTCTTAAGAACAAAACTCAAGCGAACACTTACTAAAGATAGTCGCTTTCTGGGAAACCAAAATTTTAGTTGCATATTTGAAACGAGCAAAAGAGCTCTAGCAGGAATAGAGTTTGTGACTTAATTTGACTCAACAAAAAGAAATAAACCAGACACGAACTTAAATTAGCCGAATTGTGTATGAACTTTCTTAATTCGTGGTGTGATTTATCTGTCAAGTCACTAACGAACGAGATTCAAATTTCCTAAGCAGATGCTAGAATTGCATTTTGGTAAATACTATTAAATTACCCAAAGTACATTAATTCGCGACACTAAAAACTGCTGCAAAAGCACAGTTTGGATGTAGAGCCAGAGACAGAGCCATATAACACACAAACTAAGCAATAACAAATAATTTCCGTAAACATTTCAACACCAGAAATATTTCAATAGGACCATGAATTAAACATATGTACATACTTAAGTATGTAATATCTATTTCGAAATAGACATCACATGCTAAACTCAGAAGAAAACACTATAAACGTAATTACAGAGCACTACTTTAAAAAAAATTACATTAATTTGCTAAAACATGTGTAAATATTTATTTATGTAATTTAAACGCATCTCAACGTTCAAGGTGGTCAGTGGCCACCACCATCTAAACAATTTTACTATAAAAGTATATTCGAGTCACCCTATTTTATTACTAATACTTATATACATTTTGTAGGTATGCAAGGACATAGGACATATCAAAATAGATTTTATAATTTATATTTTATTAAATTTTAATGTATATTTTATTTTAGCAGCAGCATTTTTGAGTTCATTCGACCAAATCAAGGTTATTGATTGGTTTAAAAAAGTGTTATGATTCATTTCAACGCGCAAAGTAAAAGTTATAAAGGTGCAATCGTACGATTCCTTATAATATCACATAAAAGCACATGAATGTGGGTGCTTTATAAATCACAGTTATATTTTCAATTGATTAACGCAATTTTCTTTTAGTAATTGTATATTTTATCTAAGCACAGTTTAAACTAATTCACAATTTTATAACGTTCCGCGTAACAACATTCTTGATCTTTCATTTTTTTCATAGAGATTCGGAATTTGATATTGTATTTAATTATACACAAATATTATTTAAAAAGATTTGTTTATATACATTTTACTTAACTCTAATTGATTAACCCATTTCGGAGCAATGATTTTGCAACACATACTAATAATTTTATTTTGCACAAAATGTATCATGTTGGTACACGTTGTCTTTTTGCATGAATAACTCCCAAAATAAAATTTCAAAATGGCCAACGGTCAAGCCATACATACCTTATTAAATTTTTCGCATGCACAGGGTTTAAATCAATAATCCGCCGTCACCGAAAATTAAATCACTGTACTGTCTATGTTCATTGTATTCCTATGTATGTATAAATGTATAATATGAAATGGAATGAAAAAAACCACACTATTCCAAAAAAATCAATCAATTTCGTTTAGACATTATCGCACTTCCACTTATACATATAAACAACACAAATATAAAAAATAATAAACAATATTATAAAGCCCATTTTCCCCAAACACTTTCTTGTTTTGTTAATAAGCAAATCGATTTTTTTTTTTAATTGCATCACCTACACCTTATACATCATACATTTTTTTTTTCAATTAGGCACAATATAATACAATAAAACGAAAATTATGACATGCATGTTGTACACTTATACATTTATCACTTTCATATTTTATTTTTATTTATTACCTGATTATTTGTTTATTTCGTTTTTTTTCACGTATTCGATTTTTATCATTATTAGTCATCAGGATATACTGTCGTCGCATACTAGACAATTTTATTTCTTTTAATTTAACAGTAAACAATTTATTAGATATATTGAATTATTGAATTTTTTTTTTATAATTTATGCAAGTATTGAACAAAATAAAACTTGAAAAATTGATTGTGAAATCTAACAACGATCAATTCAATTATGAATTTAAAAATAAAAAAAAAATTGTATTAGAGTAATATACAAATATAAAACCATATACTCCTATATAATTGAAAATATTGACAATTATTATGTATATATATATACATGTTATATACAATTACTATGTATCTTTATTATATAGTTTTTTTTTTTTTTTACTTTTTAATTCAAAGTAGATAGATAACATGCTCGCATACATCGAGTGAGATTATAGTATAAATAAATAAAATACCAATATATGTATTTATTACAAATAATGAAAATTACGTATTATATGATGTTTATTTAAAAAACTTGTGACGATAACGGCAAAGAACGACGACTATTAAAACGAAGACGATATGGAAACACAAACAATTAAAATTGTTAATATTTTTGTTAGCATGTATTGTCAAAACTCAGATGTGAAATGATATTCGTGGTAAAAAAAAAAATATCTTTCATGAATTAAAAAATATTCGTTTTTTTTAATATGACGAAATTAATAACCACCACTAGTTCAATAAAAATATGAACCGGAAATGGATATTCTCATTTGAAACTCTCCACTAAACACAATATGTTTATTGTAGAAAGCAAAATAGTTTTAATTCATTTTCTGTAGAGGGAGGATGCGGCTTATTTCATTCGGCGAAACGGCGATTATCTAAAGTAAATACAAGATCTATGTATAGTTTAACATGCTTGTTTTGAATTTGCTTATTTTATTTTTACGAAAACAATATTATTTATTAGCATTTTTGGAAATAGATCCCGAATAACCACTTCTACTACCTTCGAACATTAAAATTATTCTTTCCTTCAGAAGAAAATTAAATAATAAGTGAAAAAGTAGTGCCTCATTTATTCCCGGAAATAAGTTAAAGCTCAATCGTAATATTAACATAACTAGCTGTGTTGAGACAGATTTCAAACCGATTTGCGCATGTTGTGAATGAAGGTTAATGAAAGTTTGAGATAGTGCTATAACTAATTTAAGATATAACAAACAAATGAATTTGCCGTGGTTTGATATTACATTAAACTGCCTATCCTAGTACTGTGCATTTAATGTTCTCTAATGTTCATAAACTAAAATGTATCTGATATTTATGCAGTGTCTAAATCAACTATTCGCCTTTAAATGCAAAGTGACCGACATCTGACGAAATATACTAAAACTAGAGCCAAAGGTTAACAATTTTTGAAAAACTAGTGTTTATGACTGAAGAATATGTAAAATGTTTAATTACTTTACAATTAATGTAACAAATGATGAAATAATAATAAAATGGCATAAGGCACTTTCTCATATAAACATATAATACCTTTCGCTCGCATAGGAAGTGGCGCTAACTAGATGACGTTTAAAAGGCCAATACTAAATTATCTAAATGTTAAAACTTTTGCTATGGCCCACTAGGCGGCCGATAAGAAGTTAATTCGCAAGCGTACTTTTCAATAGAGATATGTTTTTTTTTTATTTTACGAACTTCTGTGGCACTATTCTAGTTTTTCCTTTGAAAAAGGAATTAAGAAAAACATTTACATAGCATTCTTGCCAAAATTATTGGGTATACAAATGAGACTTCGTCTTTCGACAAAAGATGGTGCCATCAGTATGTTATGTCCGATGTAAAACGTTATAACATATATCCTAAGGTTGGACATCTGTCAACAACAAAAACTTAAAGCATTAGCGATCTTGTATCAGCATACTACACATCAAAAGTGTAAATGGGACACATGGTTTTTACGTTGGCATTGCCTTGAATTTGGTGTTTTGTTTCTAGAAGATACATCGATAGCACATAAAAAAAGTTTCAGGGATAACGGTAATCAAATTTATGAATTTTACCCAATGTAGAATGTTTTTTCTTTCTTTTTAATTCATTTATTTAGTACAGTTATTTTTGTTTCCTAATAAGTGATGTTTTCTTAGAGCTAATCAACGTATCGAATCGGTCTTGTGAAATTTCTATCCAGTGATCTTGAAGGAGATTGCATAGTTGCACTCGCGTTTTTATTGATGCTAAATGTAGCAGAATGCTTCGTTGAAGTTGACCCAATGAGTGTTCAAAAGTATTCAGATCCGGGGATTGTGCTGGCCATGGTAACACATGGATTTCCTGTGCTTCCAATCAGTCTGTTGTCATTCTTTGCCATTGTAATGCATTAAGATGAATACTGATCCGATTTGTGTTGATAATGGAAACATGAGTTTCCAGTATCGAATTGATGTAACTGGCTGCCGATAAGTTACCTTCTGGAAAAACGAGATCAGTTCTTTTACCACTCAGAATTCCAGCCCATACAGTGCAACCACTTACCTGTGCACTTCTTGCACAATCGGCATTGCCAGTTTGTCTTCATATTCTTGTTCTCCTAGTATCTGGGTGAAATGCAAATCTTAACTCATCAGTGAACAAAATTTTGGACCATTGCCCTTCTGTCGAAATTCTATTATTTCCACACCAATCATTTCTAAGCTCTCGATTTCCCTGTCGTATAACATAAATGTTTTCAGTTGCCAACAAGCGTAACTGTAATTGTCGAGGAGTTAAAATTAGCTCTCGGAGGGCTTGCAGTTGAATATAACGCTCCTGCGCTGAAGTTCTTAACCTTACTAGACCTGGATGCTGCGCGTTAGGAGTCATATATTATTGCCGTTGCCATAACCTGCATATAACACTAGGGAATACATTAAAATAACGGGAAACATCTGCTCGGCTTCTTTTACTTCGAAGCATTCCTACTGCTCCGTCCATTTCTTTGAGTTAGTTTACGTTGTGTATTGCTGTATTCCATACTTCTTCACTAAATTTTAAATCTCACAATTTTAAAATCTCTCTTTTATGAGCTAAAACAAATCAACTCAAATAGGCTGAAAACTATTTATTTAATACTACAATGCTGTTTTTACCATTATTGCTGAATTTTTTGTTGTTATTGTATGTGCAATCGATGTATCTTCCAGAAAAAAAAAACAAAAATCAAATCAAATTCAAGACATTGGCAACCTAAAAACCTCTTTAAGAAACATGCAACTAAGGCGTTTCGATTGCTGGTAGAACATATGATGAGGCTGCCTTAAGTAAGAGAAGTTGTCGAGAGTGGTTTCAAAAGTTTAAGAATGGTGAATTTGATGTCGAAGGCATAGCGGAAGGTATAGCGGAAAGCCGAGAGTGTACTAAGACCCTGAATTGGAAGCATTATTGAATGAAGTATCATGCCAAACGCAAAAAAAAGTTGCACTTACATTAGGAGTGACTCAACAAGCCATTCCACATTGTTTAAAATCATTGGGAATGATTCAAAAGTAAGGAAATTGAGTTCCATAATAACTGAATCTGAGAGATGTTCAACGCCGATTTTTTCCATGTGAAATGCTGCTTGCCAGTCATAAACGAAAGGGTTCTTTGTATCGCATAGTTAGGTTAGGTTAGGTTTCAGTGGTTGCTGTCGCACACTTAGGCCAGTTATGGCTCATTGTGATACCACAGGATCCGACATCAGAAACTCTCTTACAGCCATTTAGTACTATTAGTATAGCGTAAAAGGTCTCGCGCATTACAGCTTTCGAGATCACAGAGGCTGTGTACTTGCCCGAGTGATCATGTCTTCTGCCAGCTAGCGCAGGACCGAGCAAAGGAAGTGAGCAAGAGTCTCCCACTCCTCCTTCTCCTCGTCCCTGCAGCTTCTGCAGAAGTCATTTGCATCCAGACCCAGCCTTCCCGCATGATCTACGAAAAGGCAGTGCCCGGTAATTATCCTTACAATTCTACCTAAATCACGCTTCCTCAATGTGAATAAGATCTTGGAGCGATTCAAGTTCAACTCAGGCCATACTTGATTCGCTACCCTAGACATAGGCCTTCCTACACATTCTCTTGCTTGTTCCAATTGGAGAGTCGTACCTTACCTTGCTAACTCGTCTGCCATGCAATTTCCCTCAACGTCAGAATGGCCCGGAACCCAGACCAACTGAATATTTTGAAATGTTCACTCATCTCGTTAAGAGATGTGTGACAATCCAACGCCACCCTTGACGCCAGGGAAACTAAATCCAGTGAAAGAATGGCCGCCCGACTGTCCACATAGATAGTGATATCAGTTAACGATATTATATTATGCTTCAACCAGTTCATGATCTCTTCAATCGCTATAACTTCAGCCAGGTACACACTGCAGTAATCAGGCAGACGAAAAGATAAACTTACATTTAATTGTCCACAGGATACTTCAGCTCCCACTCTACCATCGAGCTTGGAGCCGCCAGTGAAGAATTTAACTGTCCCGGTCTTCATAATGAGACCACTATTCCAATCCTCCCTAGAGGGAAGAATTACCTTAAAAATCTTGCCAAAGCACCACAAGGGTGTTATATAGTCCAAAGTCGCCAGCTCATGCCTCACAGAATTGACTATAGTTGAGTGCCCTTTTTGCAGGCACTTCTTCTACCCCAAAGTCACTGATCGCCGCATAGTTACTAGTGATGCAAAATGGATTCACTACGATAACCAAAAAAAAAGAGAAATCAAAGAGACCGCCAAAACAGACACTTGAATCAATTGACTTTTATACTTGAAAATTGAGCAAATATATTGGCTTTTGCAATAATCCACAGACCATCTTGTTTTAGGATATTCTACCCCTTGATTGAGTCTTCTTCCTTCTAATCTAAACAAGCAATTTCTTTTAAAATTATAAATGATAAATTTATTGGTATGTTGTATTTGTGGAAAAGACTAGAAAAACTAAGCAAAAGTATGGCTGTAAATGAAGATGATCGGGTAAAATATTCGAATGCTTCAATTGACTGAATGAATATTTTTAGTTATTTAAATTGTTAGTTGAGTTAAGTTATCCCTCGATAAACTATTTGTAACACTCTTTGGCATAAATTTATCTTGCCACTTTACATTTTATCTTGAATAAAAATTAGAGAATACAAATTTACTAAAACATCACGATATTCAATATAAATCAAAAAGTGCAAAAGTTATCACTATTACATTTTGCAATTTATCCTGGTTTTTAGAGAATTAGGGCACAGGGCTTTACGTCCAAAAATTGTAGATATTATAAAACGGTTTTACCAGTATTCATATTTGGCCAAAATTATGTTAACCAATAAGTTTTCGGGTTAATTGTGGAGTAAAGGACTTATTTCGAACAAAAAGGTCGGATTTCGAGTGAATTTGGCGAAAAAATGTAATATACTGAGAACTCTATATCCCAAAAGTGGCCGGAACGAAGTTCTACATTTCTACACTAAGAGATGGTGCTTCTGTGGCGACCAAATGGTTTTGGGATATTAAGGACAAAGCCGCAACTACTATGGCTGCAAATCTGAAAATGGACCAACATATATAAATAACATATGACTCGATAAAAACACCAAGCCGCAACTTTCCTTACTGGTCATCACCAGTAATTGGTTTTCCTGATATCGGTGGAAATTTTCGTAATCGGAATATAATTTGCTATGAAATTCTTTATATTACTAAAATTTTTCGCCGGCTACTTATATGAGGGCGGAGTGAGAATTCACAAGGAATGATATTTTCGACCAAAAAAAATGTAATTTTCAACGTAGTCGCCTTTTAGATCAATACACTTAGTCCAACGTTTTTCCAATTTTTCGATCCCTTCCGAATAATACGATTTATCCAACCCTTCAAAATACGCGATTGTTGCATCGATGATCTCCTCATTAGAGCCGAATCTCTTTCTGCCGAGCCATTTCTTCAAGTTCGGAAACAGGACATAGTCGCAGGGGGCTAAGCCTAGAGAATATGGCGGATGTGGAAGCAATTCGAAGCGCAATTCATGGATTTTGGCTATGGCAACTACACACGTGTGCACCCGTACATTGTCTTAATGGAAGATAACTTTTTTCTTTGCCAAATACTGTCGTTTTTCTTTCAAAACGTCGTTGAAACGGTCCCATAAGTTGCAGTAATATTCGCCGTTGACTGTTCTCCCCTTTTGAAGGTAATCGATATAGATTATGCCGCCTGCATCTCAAAAAACTGTAGCCATGACCTTGTTGTACCGATAAAACCGTCTTAGCTTTCTTCGGCGCAGATTCGCCAGTAGAAATCCACTGTTTAGACTGTTTTTTTGGACTCCAGTGTATAGTGACAGTTATGAAACGACGCAAAAATTCCTTTTTATTTCGCTTGAACATCGCCAAACCTGCCTCTGCAGTTGTTACACGTTTTCGTTTTTGGTCGATTGTAAACGCAAACCCAACGCGCGAATAGCTTTTTCATATTCAAATGTTTGTGTTATATATTACGCACACTTTCATTAGAGATGCCTACTATATCAGCTATCTCGCACACTTTCACTCTGCGGTTTTGCAATACCGTATCATGGATTTTTCAACCTTGTTTGATGTGGTGACTTCATTTGGGCGTCCTGAACGTTTGTTATCAGTTGTGCTTGTACGACCACAACGAAAATCCGTAAACCACTTGTGATTCATTTTAACCGATGGTGAAGAGTCCCCATAATATATATCAAGCTTTGTTTTGGTTTACGTAATGGTTTTTCACGCAAAAAATAATATTTAATTAGCACACGAAATTCACTTTTTTCCATGTTTGCAAAAAACAATGGGTTGTCTGTTTTCAATGGCTGTCAAAACTGAACTAAATGACATGTCTGAAAATTTTAATTTGGTCTAATGACAGATGGTATTGACACATGACATCTGGGATTTGAGATTGTGGCGCCCTCTGTTGCAATTTTACTACACTTCTCACTGCCTCGTATCAATTTTTCAAATTTGTATGCAAGTTTTCTATTATTTATTTACCTACTAAGCGAATAATTCCGAATCGATTTACCCAGTCAGAATTTTTCCCTTAGTAGGGGGAAAAAATTATGTTTCTTAATTTAAAAAAAGATAAGAAATTTAAAAAATGATTAAAGTAGCCGGTGAAAAATTTTAGTAATATGTATAAGTAATATGTATAAGTTTTAGTAATAGCAAATTGTATTCCGATTACGAAAATTTTCACCGATTTCAAGAATAGGGCTCCAGGGATCGAACCCAAGACCCCTGAATAACTACTCTAGAAATTGTATATGATTTCATTAAGATTGAAGAAAATGTAATAAATGCCTGCTTATTTCAGTTTCATACTAAAGCCTTTAGGAAATTCATGTAACACAGCGACATCTGAAAAATGTATGTTTACTGACATTACTGACCAGCGAAACTTAAAGTACTTCTCGTTCAGTTTCGTTAAAATTGAATTGTCGCTTGGCAATCTGTAACAAGAGCGAAAATTGTAACTAAAACATATTATAACTTTGGCCAATAACTTAAAATTTTTATCTATAAACTAATAAAACTTAAATTATATAATATTTATAATTTAATACATCACATTAAAAACAGTGCTCGATTAAATCCTCAATCATATTTGAATGTAAACAAAGGCGTGATTCCACAATTAATATCGTCAAGTGGAATCACAAAACCGTTAAAAACAGTTGGACCTGTGTGTTCGGTTATCATAAAGTTTCTACACTAAATTATGATCAAATACAGTTTAAACCATCGAAAAAACTAAATCAATGACTCGCTCTAGAAATCTAGAGCAAATGTGTATCACAATATTTGAGACATTAAACCAATTATTTAACTTAATTTTTACTGTTTTACACATTGTTAAATGTGCAAAACTGTAAGAACCAACGTCTTTGAAAGTTGCCTGACCCCTGATATCAGAAGTGATATCTAAACTCATATCCGACCCACAATCATATATTTTTTCCACTGAAAAAGGGGTTATACTGTAGAAATCGAGCATGCAATTTAAATTTCTCTACAGAGATAAGAAAATTAAATATTTTCTTAAACGTAAAATGAGCATTTCATTTGAGAATTATATTTTTAATTTAACTTTTATATAATTGAATATCAATAATAAGTTTACAATATATTTTAACATGTAATGAACCGACCAAGTGTTTTTGTGGTTATTCCTCTTATCAACAAACAAACTGTAATCTAATCTTAAATGTACAATAAAAAAAACCTGTTATCAAACTTACGTTACTTTACATTTTTATCAAGAATAAATTTTATTTTAAAAAGGCCAAATTCAGATAGTAATTCCTCTTTTAATATATTGGTATCGATTTTTCATTCATAATGGGGATATTTTATAATTTTATATAAAAGTCAATTTGAACAGGAAGTTGTATTAATTGCTTATTTCAAAAATAATGTAATTCACATAAGATTGCTTAGAACATGTTATATGACAGAGTACAACAGATAAAAATAACCAAATAAACCGCGGTTACCAAGAAATAAGAAAGATAATGTCGAAAATTTTCTGCCCTGTATAACCGGCAATTGTACATGCTGCAATTATCAAATCTAGGTACAAAATACTAGTAAGATAATACAATAACGTATATATACCGGAGATTAACCTTTATATACGAAATTCACAAGTGTTATTTTGTTCACGGGATCAGATTTCCATTGAGTTTACACCATCTGTGAATTGAATAGTAACTGAGTGAAACAGGAACGCGATGGCCAAGTAAAGCATGTTTGAGACATTGAAAAATATCAAATCAAGGGCAGCAAATTAATTAGTATTAAAAAAAAAACAAATTGAATTCACTCTTCAAGGGTTTGTGATATTATCTGTTGTCATTGGGTTTAATTTGTTATGATATTCAGTATTTCGTTATCTTTCTTATTTACTTACAAGCATTTTTATGTACAATAAGTCTTGCTTGTTTATAACAATCATTAAAATTATTATTTTTAGAAATTGTATTTTCATATAATTGTAAATGATTTAGTCAGGCATGGCCCAACACATACGATCATGATCAGTTTCGCGACTTCTTTTCGGTCAGTCTCACTATTCATAGAATTTTTGTCTAAATTATATTTTTCTAGCCTACTGTTAGAATTAGTCTGGTGTAAATATTATCGAAACAGAGATCTATTGGGAATTATTATTCCCTATAAAAATTTTGTGGGACGAAAGTTTCCCAAACAACTTTGTTTTGAAAATATTTACACCAAACTAGTTCCAACAGTAGGCCAGAAAAATGTAATTTAGACAAAAATGCTTTGAAAATATTTTTCCCAATTCCCTATTCACAGGGAAAGCCAGAATAGTGCCACTGATCACTATATTAAAACCAGTTGCAATAATCGAAACCCGAACACGTTCTGCTATTTATGGATGCGATCTATCGGCAAAGTATTTCAACTCAAATTTTGTACACAAATTTTGTTCGAAAACTGAGACTTGAGAGTTGGGAGTTTTACCGCTTTTTCTCACTAACCTACTAGACGCACAAAATTAATATTATTATTGATTGATGTAAATAATAATTAAATTTTATATTTGCGTCTCGTGTGCTGATGAAACAACAAGAAAACTCCCAACTCCCAAGTCGCGGTTTTCGAACAAAATTAGTATACAGAATAGTGCCACAGGCGTAACAAATTTTGTAATTACTAACTTCAGGTTTTGAAGAAACAACAATGCTTAGGCATTTGAAAATATGCTATGTGCAAGGTTTCTTAAAGCGGGTTGAATCCGATTATGAATTATTTCCAAAATTTTATTTTGTGAAACCTAGCAAATTACATTCAGTGCAACGATCAAATCGCAGACGAATAATTTTCAGGGTTACCAATTTTTCAAAAGCCCGAATGTCAAAATCCTGCTTTTCAAAGTCCCGATTACCAAAAGCTGCTTTTTAATTTGTTTTTATGAATAAAGAAATTTTGAATTTTGACCAAGCCAAATGAAAGTAGGCCACTTCTTACCAATTGGTATTCAAATTTTGGTTTGTAAGTCATTCAGCTATATGGAATGGAACTAAGCAGGTTCTTCATTATTTTAAAATCTAGCTCATAGAACCTTATTGGAGTTTTAACATGAATTTTGCATAAAATTTTGATTTGCTCTAATTGATGATGCAATAGTGGGAGTGGCCTATTTTTATTACAGGCCGTTAATATTGATTTAATTTTTTTGCTTTTTATCATTTTCCATCATATAATGCTTAATTTTAAAAAACACATTGATTGCGACTATCTAAATCATAAAAAAAAAAATATGATGAGAAATGATAAAAGACACCAAAAAAATCAATATAAAGGCCTTTAAGAAAAGAGGTTATTCCCACTATTGTATCATTTGTATGTAAAGAGAGTGTCATCGATAGTCTCGCTCGAAATCTCGTTGCTTGCATCAAGCTAAATCTGTCAAATTTGTTATAAAATTTGTAAATCACGATGGAAGGTTATAGCGTTGAACAACGTGTGCAAATCATCAAACTTTATTTTCAAAATCACTGCTCCGAAACGAAATCAGTACTGCCGATCCGACTATTCGACGTTTGGTGATCAAACTTGAGTCAATCGAAAACCCGAGGCAATCAATTTCTCGCCGTTCACAAGAACTTGACCTTTCTGCGACTTCAATTTAATGACTTGGGTCTTCCTTCTTGCAAAACGATCTGGCATTACTATAACTGCCAACCGCGAGCGCAACAGGTCGATGATAAGCAACTTCTTTGGCCTAAATTGAATGATATGGATACCGACGACAATGGGTTCAATCAGGACCTCGCTACGTGCCACACAGCGCATGCCACGATTGACATTCTGCACGAGCGATTAGAGGGCATGGTTATCTTGCGCGGCGGCGACGTGAACTGGCCATCGAACTCGTGCGATTTAACGTCTTGACTTCCTCGTTTGGGGCTGTCTTAAATCGCAGGTCTGTGCGACTAAACAACCGCAACCCCTTGATGCCCTCAAAGTCACCATAACGAACGCCACAAAGCAAAGTCAGCCATATTTAAGCGACAAAGTCGTCCTCCCGAATACGTGCCACCAAACAAACTTGAAAATTGAAAATAAAAAATAAAAACTCAAGATAATCATTGATCGTTACGCTTACCATCTTGAAAAACTGGGCGAAAATCAAACTTATCGATGGTGTTGTGAACAACGTAAAAACATTTTGTGCCAGAGTACTCACAATACTAGAAGAGATAAAAAAGGACCATCAAATCAAAATCACGATCCGTTGGCCTGCGAAAATAATGTTTTTGAGACAAATGAAACAGCAAAAAGATTGGCCAAAGTACCGATGTTGCGACCTTTCCAAATAATAAGAGAAAGTATGGGTTAGTGCAACTGAGATGTAGATTATATTTGCCTTCAAATTGAGCGCAAAAGCAGAATATTTGTTGGCCACAACAATGAAACAGCTGGATGGTTTAAATGAAATGTGCATTCCGGAAACATGAAGCCGCCCCGGTGGCAAAGTGGTTAGCATGCTTGCTCCAGCGACCGGAGGTCCCGGGTTCGATTCCCGGTGGTGACAAGTAAAAAATTTTCACGGCTGGTTTAGGATCAATGAATTAATCACTCATTATCCGAAATGAAAATACGATTATGAAACCTCATTTGAGGCGGCCAAATCCCTTGAAGGGATATAGTGCCAGAGAGAGAGAGCGTGACTAAAACAATTTTTCCGTTGGCCGAATACAAACGAAGCTTTTTCCATTTCGACCAAATAATTTAGCGAACGGTATAATCCGACACTGTCAGGCAAATTATGGAAACGATGGAACTTTTAGCATGCAAACCTGCATGTTGAAAAACTTAGCATTCGTAAAGCCTGAATTATGAAGAAACTTGATCGTATCGAAAAGTGGAAAGGTGTCGAACGTGTACCACAAAAAAAGCGGAAAAATTTGAAAAATATTGCATAATATAACCTCTTAAGCTAATTTCACTAAAACTATATAATATATTGACCTGGTCAAAAGTGGGATTAGGTGTCAAAAAATCATTTTCCAAATTTTTGCAGATTCGGATAGAGACGCTCTTTCACATGATGAAAACCAGAAAGTCATAGTTTGTGGAAAAGTTTACTAAAAATGAAGAGAAAACATAGTACCGATTACATTGACGTGATAAAGAAAAAAACGGCCGGCGCGTTAACAATGATAACATTTGTAAATTCAACTTAACGCGATTAACTACGGTAATCTAGCTAGACACCAGGCAACGCAGATAAAAGGGGACAACTAACGCGAAACTGAAGCAACGAGTCTTTTACTTTTAAAAGCTGTTTTCTCGATAACTAGTTTTCTCAGGTAAGCCCCCTTTTCATACGCCAGGTCACATATAGTGGATACATAAAAATTCAAATCGATCTTTGCAAAATTCAATCATCAAATCTGCATACCAAATTTGCCAATAATATGTAAAAAATGACTTAGCTCCAATAAGTGTTGCCAAATTCTAGAATTTCATCTAAAATTTATGTGAGCTGATTGGGCTTGCATTCAATCAGGTCTTACATTAATATGGGGTGTCCCAACAAGAGCACGGGATTAACGGTGATTTTAAGTACGGATATGGAGATGTATTCAAACCAACAACGTTTAATTATTGTAAAAATACATTACAAAAATGGTGAAAGTGTTGCGAAAACAGTTCACCAATTACGTCAAGTTTTCGGCCGCAATAATGCGCCAAATGAATCGACAGTGAGGTGTGTTGCAAAATTGCTGTTTGGTGTGGATTTTGGGCTGGCGGAGTAATTGGGTTGCATTTCTTTGAAAATGCGGCTGGAAATGCGCTAATTGTTAATGAAGTGCGGTATCGCGAAATGTTAACAGAGTTTTTATGGCCCGAATTGGATGTAATTGATGTGGAGGACATGTTTTTCCAACAAGACGGTGCGACCTGCCGCACAGCACGTGAAACAATGGTTTTACTGCAGACTAAGTTTCCAGGCCGTGTCATTTCTCGATTTGGCGATTAACATTGGCAACCAAGATCGTGCTGCGATCTAACACCGATGGACTTTTTTCTTTGGGGCCTTAAACAGTTGAACATCTTAAAGAGGAAATACGGCGCGTTATTGATGAAATACAGCCACATTTACGCGAAAACGTTATTGAAAATTACAACAAAAGAATAACCCTGTGCCAGAGGTTTCGTGGTGGCCATTTGCCTGATGTTGTATTTCATTTTTAATCGGAACTATTTTTCTTTATGTTGAAATAAAAATGTTTGCTTAATTCAAAAATAAATGTGTTTTTCTTTAAAATTAAATCCGGCGCTCTTGTTGGGACACTCTTTACTAACCCCAGATAATCGGCCAAATTCATGTACATAAGAATCCTAATCTAGCTGTACATAATAAAGTTGACCATAAATAATTTAGAAATTTCGATGTTCCATTCAATATGAAGAAGAAATGGCCTAGTTCAATTAAGCAATGTCAAATTTTTTAAATGGTTTAAAATTCATTCTAGTTTCATAAAACATGGACAAAATCCAAACATTAGCCAAAAGTAATATAAAATTTGACCATAATTGATCAAGAAATGGCCTAGTTCCATTTAGAATGGTCCTTCATTGATCAAAATGTAAATAGATAAGCTTTTAACATGTCAAACAAAAATTCAACTTTTAGGTATGATTTTTACTTTCTTTTAGGTAGTAAAATAAAGTATAGTAGCTAATCATGAAAAATGTTGGCCTCGAACTTATTACAGATTTACCATTTGCTATATCGCCGGTCAAAAAAGTAGCTTGGACTGGATGATAAAACTTCATACTTAAACCTTTTCCATAAATTGGGATATCTCAGTGATTTTTGGTGGAAATCGGTCCACAGGAATTTGCAGTTTCCGTAGGAGCTTTTTCGTTTTTAGCAAATACAGATTATCTGAAATTTTACAGGAAATGACGAGGTTTGCTAAAAAAAATTTTATTTCGCCAACATTCGGCATCTCTACAGTCCAGGCAGATTGACTATTAGGAATCTTTAGCATAGAACTTCATACTAAACTAACTTTTAATCAAGTTCAAATTGTTGGAAATTCACCTAAAGATATGCAGGATATGCCGTTTTAGATCTCCATTTAATTTGGCCATGAACGGCTACACCTTGGGCCGCGGGCTTTATTTGATTTGATACCTTTATTTGTATGGCCCTCAAACCGGCCGTACCTTTTACATCAATAGAATAATGGTGTGAAAAACTACACGAGAGTAGTGGTGGGGCAAGTTTTCTTATCTCCTTTGGCATTTATGCAGATTAGGCTCTGAATTCTATTTAAAATTGTACAAGTTTTTATCGCTAATTACGACATTATAGGCTTTGTAAGAAATTTGTGGATAGACACACATTCGTTGAAGGTGAAATACGTTTTATTAGTTTTTGTTGATTATAAATAAGATGTAAGTGCGTCATGTCAGTTTTTAAACTAAAGTAACCACCAGATACCTAGCTTCCGGCATTATTTGTCAGGTTTTATATTTTATTACTATAAATAATAGCAAGGGTATAAACTTTTCTTACCCTTTCTAAACAGAATGAAGACAATATTCTCTGGGTTGACACTGCGATCGACCTTCCTGAACCAGTCGATTAAAATCCTAAGAGCATGTTGCATAGACTAAGCTATTCCACGCTCAATCAAATTTGCTGGAACCATAAGGACAACTGTTTAATTCACAGCTATTTACTCACAGATTATCAGAGGTGGATATTTTCCACGATTAATCCCCTTATTGGAATCCAGAACATAATCGTGCAAACCGTACTATAGTAATTTTGTGAGTAGGTGAATAAGGACTGCGCGAGCGAACAAAAAAAAAGAAATATTCATTGATTAACCCTAAAAGAGTACAATAAAAATTTTAATAATTTTTGTTTTATATAAAAACAAACTTTTCTTTAATCATGGTAGGTTATTATTTATAAAAAGGATAACGCGTGTAATTTCATTCAATAGCTGGAGGTTGAATTTAGCCCAATTTGTATAGAGTTTATCGATAAAATTTATCGATATTTAGCCATCGCATCCCTTAATTTATCGGTTGATTGTTAGTGTAATCCATTATTAGTCGCAACACCTACGGTTCTATGAAAAATGAAAGAACTGTAATTTTTTGATGGGGCATATTTTAGCTGGTTGAAAAAATATTGGACTGCAGTATCAAGTACATAATTAAACAAACAGCTACAACAGAGTGAAGCATAACTCTTCTATGTGACTGAATTTAGAAAAAAATGCAATTTTCTAAATTTTACGTGAACAATTTGACTTTTACGTTCAGTAAATTCAGAATCTCTCAGAAGATTAAGTTTACCACAATCATTATATCAAAAATTTAAGAAAGACAGTAAGTAATTCTTGACTGTACTAAGTATGTAGTTGATGTTGAGAGAAAAATCGATACAACATAAATTATAGCAAAACCTCGATCATCTGATATACAAATTTTATGACATGTAAGGATAATAAAATTTTCCAACTCCTTACACAGTATAAATGGACATCATGAACAAATCAATAACAAAAAAGTAAGCATTGGAGACACTGCTGTACAGTAATACCACCTAAATTATACGTAGTATAATTAAGAGATTAGCACAAATAATTTTGTCAACATTTAATTTCCCTTCACACAATTTCAATAATAAATAGGGCCTCAAGTAAAATTTATTGGAAAAAAGAAACTCACCCTTATTTCTTTTCACATTTCATTGAGAAACGACAAGCTTAATATTATATTTTTTCAGTGGTGCTAAAATATCCATTCAAATATAAATATTCTTATGGTACGTACGGTAGTTGGTATTAAAAAAAAATTTAGAAAGTTTGATTTCCCTATGTAATATTATAATGTCGTTCGTTGGTTGTATTGTTTGATTGAGGATGCGCAGAATTCACAAGGCACACAACAGAATATTGAATGAATGAAAAAATAATATGAACAACTTTTTATGTAGAATACATTTTTATTTAAAGGAAAATATAAAGTAAACAGCCATTTTTTGTAACATTTTTTTAAATGATTGTTTAGAGTTGATTATTCATCGCCACCATATGGTGATTTATTTGGTTGCATGGCTTAAGATGTATTGAACTTATGATTCATTAGATAACATAAAATAAGCAAGTGGGCTACTTAGTTTTTCCGAACTCTACAAATCTACAGCGATAAATTGATTTTTTACATAATTTAATTAGGTCTACAAACTAAAGAGTAAATACGATATATCGAGACAAAAAAAATTATGACAGGTGGTTTGCAGATATCAAAAATATTAAATTTAATTATTACCTACGTCATAATATACGTAATTAAAAAAAACACTAGAAATTAATTTAAAGTAAAATTACCTTGCACGAGGTGCATTGTCACGGGTTGTGGTGTCTCTTGTTTCACGACGTTGCATATTGATGATGTGAAGAAGAATTAGTTTCCTTGTGGATAATTATGATTGGATCTTTATTATAATTCAATTTTTATATAGGTAATATATCCTCTTTTATAAGTTTTAATTCCGATCAATTTCGTATAGAAAATTAATTTTGTTCTATCCTATAGATGAGGAAAGAAATATACATTTTCACTTTACACATTTCTATTAAACCACATTTAAAGAAAAATCATAAACAAGCAAAACATAAATTGATTTATAATTAACTCCACCCTTTTATTTAAATTATTTTAATTAATCAAGAATTTTAGTAATTAAATTCTTTCTTAGTACGAAAACTCCAAAAATGGATAGTCACATGAATTTTTAGCTGTCAAGTTATTAATGTTTTTATTGTAATTTATTAGAATTTTAGACAAGTCTTATTAACGATAAAATTAATAGAAATACTAGATTAACGATAATTTTAATTAAAGAAAATTAAATTTAATAAAAATTACATATTTTTGTAAAATGTCAAATATGAAAACTATTTTTTAGTGTAGACCAGTTTGTTGCTCAATTATTTAATTGACAGAGCCGCTTTTGTTCGACATTTTTTTCCAATGTAAATCTAATTTATAAAAATTACTTGATTGAATTAAATAATTTATAAATAAAATGTAATTCTTTATCAAACCAAAATAAAAACAATTTAAAATTTAGATTGAACAAAACCAAAATATCTAAAATCGAAACCAAAATTAATTTTCATTTTGTTTTTCGGGGAGTCAACCTTTTTATTTTTCTATTGGTTACTTTGACTTCAGCATGTTAATGAACTTTTTCTTCACTTGGAAAAAAATATTTATTTTATTTTTTCGTCACACAATTTACACACAATTTAAATTAATTTTTTTATAATTTATATTAGATTTCCGAAAATATTGAAACGATTTTTTTTCTTATTTACACCAAATGTATAATAATGGAATAACTTAAATGAAAAACTTAACAATGGAGATTTTTGCTTTTTGATTTAAAATTATAACAAAAAAATTAATCCGAAATTTGATAGTAATTTTGTTTTGATGCCTCTAATTACAAATTACCGGTTAATTTTATTGTTCGAACACAAAAAATTGACTCGATGCTCGCCATCATTGCATTTTCTTAAATTTTTTTTGTTCAACTCTCTCACGACGAACACGAAACTTGTCTACTTATAAATTTTTTTTATGTTATTTTTTTTTAGCCTTCTTGAAATCGGTTTTTATTATTTTTTACCACCAACTCATACAAATAAAACTAATAAAAAATAATTCAATCCCACACAAATAATATAAAAAAATGCTAATATTTCAATATATAAATGAAAAAATATAACTAATTATTAACAATAAATCAGTAGAATTTATTTACAATAAAATTATGTCTCTATTTTGTTACAATTTCACATATTTTATTAGTTTTCGACAAAAGTCACTAAACGACACCCTATTTTCTATTCTACACAAATGTGACAGATTTGTTTCTTGCGTTGCGCTACATGTTTTTTTTTTTTGATTGGTAAGTATTGGCAATACTGAATTTGTTTAATTATTGAGCGCTGGTTTCAATTTCAATTAACTATTCGTATAAATACAGTATTTAAATTAATATTTCGAACAATTTTTGCTGAAATTATATAAATTTCAATTTAGTTATTTAAAAACAAAGCGGCTTAATTTTGCATAAAATTTTAAATTTTCTAATGAACAATGCAGCCAACATACGGATTAAAAAAACAGTTGCTCAATTTGCATAACATTTTTTCCTTATGAATTATATGAATTAATAATTTAATTTGTAAACGCGTATATGACTGGTAAATGCATAGGAATAATAATAATTTATTAACGTGCACATCTTACATGTGCACGTTAATAAATTATTATTATTCCTATGAAAGGTGTGGTTTGTCCAACATATGTTTAGTTTGTAACCATGGAAACGCGACGTCATTATTTCGACGTCATAGACAATTATAAACAGATATTACCTTTCCACTGAAAAATGCTACTTATCCGCCATTCCACACGTTGACTCTTTCGTCGTGATTCTTTCCTCGTTTCCTTCGCCTTTACCATTTTAGATAAACAGCTGCTGTTCATCTCATAAACTAGTTTATGGTAAAGGGGAAGGAAACTTGGAAAGAATCACGACGAAAGAATCAAAGTCTGGAATCCCGGTATGAAATTATTTTCCATTGAAAACAAACATATTCACATAGTTTTCGTTTCATTCCGACCTTTCAGTTGAATTTGTCAAAATGTATGCAAAGCGAAAACATGCTCACAATATTAAGTAGGCGGAACCGAACCGAAACAGTTGATCAAATTTCAAATATCAAATTATTTATTTTGGCGTTTATGGTTATTGTTTTTTTGTCGATGTGTAAATGTTCACTTATTTTTAAATTAATTCATATGATATTATAGATTGAATTGAAACAATATTGTAAGAAATAAAAAAAAATCGGTTTATCAAATAACACAAAAACAACTATCAATATAGGAAACGAAAGCTATGTGCGTGAGAATTTATAAAAACTTATTGAAAACGAAACGAATCGGAACCAAACGAAAACTATATGCGCAGTAGGAAAACTATGAGAGCTTTATTGAGTTTTCAACGATTAATTAATAAAAACTATATGTTTTAAATTAAACTCGCTATTATATACGTTAAACCACTAAAATAACACATTTATGCCTTGAGAAAAGCAAAAGCTACAAAATATTTTGAAATTATTTGACGTTAAAACCCGAAAAGCGATTGGAATAACTTCTTCAGATTTTCCATTGAAATTATGTTAGAAATGATTTTACTATGAAAAGTATCACCAATTTCCTTTATACTATTTATAATTATAAGGTTTTCCATTCTGGACATCCGTACGTTAGAGCAGGTGTCTTATACATATTTTAAAACCTTTATTTTATTCTTATATTTCTTTTTATGCTTTTATTGGATTTTCGGTTTATCAAGATTAATGACCCGCTTGGTTGATGATTTCTATGTTCCTTTCTAGAAAGGAATGCACATTGAGTTTAGTTAGAATAGAAATGAATTCACACTCAGAAGTTGGGAAGTGGTTTTTGATTCTTTAAAAATTCAGTAGTTCAAGTCATACTGAATAAGTTCTGTCTTCAAGCTTAACTTTATTTGTCAAGTGGTTTGCTCAGATAAAACCACCCTCTTAGACCAGTTTATTGTTTTATATTTTAAATTTATTTAAAAAGCCAATTATTTAAAATAAGGCAATTGTTCAATTACTTATTATTTTGTTCAGTATTCTAAGTTATAAGGTACTTAGTGGTCATAATACTCAACCAGCATTGTAATTATTATTTGTGATATCATATTGATCTCTGGGAAAAATAATTCTCTAAGTGAAGTTTAAATATTATGTATATTATTATTATTCGCAATTTATGGCTCTTCTACAAATTATAAAAAGGAGAAAAACGAAAATGCAAAATAGTAAACCGTTATATCGACCATATTTCAATCGTGCACGTATAGTATTATTTGCACTCTTATGGCCCATTTACATGCGACCAACCTTTTTCGTCTGCAAAATGAAAGGGATATAACATTTACTTTTTGCTCGTGAGAGACAAGAAAAGAAATATAGACATGCACAATTTTAGAGAAGATTTTATTTTATTTTTTTTAGCAAAATCCGCCATTAAAATGGAAATATTACCATAAAATATATTTGATTCGAGTATTTTTATGGTAACAAAATCAAAACTAACAAAAACAAACAATTGATTTGACAATTTTGATGCTAGATGACAGTTGACCTTATTTGATCTAACTAATCTGAAATCTATTACTTATTTTAGATCGATTATATCAATCTGGGGCGGTATGTTGTACCATCACTTCGAATCGAAAAAAAGTCGAAATTTGAAAAAAGTCGAATTGAAAAAGTGAAGATTGTTTCATTTTCGACTTTTATCGTTTTTTAATCTTGAAATACTTTTTCTAGAATGAAATGTCAACTACATTTATTGTTACTTTGGTTTTAAATGATGAAACTTTATCATTTATCGAAATTCGAAAATGATACAACATACCGCCATTCGACTTTTTTCGAATTTCGATTCGAAGTGATGGTACACCATACCACCCCTGGGGCGGTATGTTGTACCATCACTTCGAATCGAAAAAAGTCGAATTCGAAAAAAGTCGAATCGAAAAAGTGAAAATTGTTTTTTTTCATACTTTTCGGTAAGGAAAAAGTTAAAGGAATTCTATTGGGGATGCGCAGTAAATCACCCGCAGGCTCATCCACAACCGACCGTGGGACGAATAACTATTATATCTCTACATTTTTTTAGAGTACTCGACCAGTATTGCCTTATTTCCTCAACTAGAAAGAAACAGCAATAGAACAGTTGTTACAAAAATATGGTAGAACCATTTTTTATGCCATTTTTGGTGGATAAAAGCAAATATTTTATAATACACTATTTAGGAATTGAAGAAGAAATCTGAATCCCAGCAAGACTTCTAAACTTAAGATGTCGAAGCTTCATAAAAAATATTCATTAAATTCAAAATACGATGAGCCCGACGGTATTCACCTATATTCGTGACACTAGAGTTAATTTGGCAAAGATTTATACATCAACTTGTAAGATGTTGACGAGCAAATGTACTATGGATGTCTTCCATTGTCCTACCCATACAATAGCTGCATTGCTTTCGCAAATTCCGCTTAGCTTAGCTAAGAAATGTGAAACCAACAACTTTTGGCTTTAATTTTTTAATGCGTTTTAATTTTTCTGTGTTGGTTCATTTTATTAATATTTATTTTAATTTTTTTTATTTTACGTATTGTAATAGAACAAATTAAATTCGGTATTTTCCTATCAAATAACAAATGCCAAATTTTACTACAAGATAAATTTTTCGAAAAAAATAGAAAAAATAACGCCTTACGGTAAACACCACAAGCATAAATTGGTTTTATTTCTCCTAAACCTAAAATATTTTTGGTTTACATTAAAGGTAGATTTACATATCCGACGACTTTTCAACGAAGCGCTTGCCGCAGAAAATTCGGCGAACGCTATATTATCGATGATTTACATATCCGACGATTTTTTTTCACACATACATACATAAACAATATTTTGTATACAATGTCAAATCGTAGAAAAAATAAAAAAACAAAAGAATTTTTTTTATCGATGTGTGCTGTGACGTCGCGCCGAAAAGATAAATTTTGTTCATGTCTTCGCCGTGCCGAAAATTCGGCGAAGAAGTTCTTTCTGATTGGTTGAATGTGTCACGTGATGTTCGGCGCAGAAAAATCGTCGGATATGTAAATCCACCTTAAAGCAAATTCGGCTTTAATATAATGCAATTGTTGTTATAATCTTTTGAAGCAACACTGCTACCCAAGTATTTTTACTTTCAATTTTCCTGGCGATATTCGTACTTAAGTACTAAACTTAGTCTAGTATTTTTCTAAGTTTGAGTTGCAATTTATTAAAATAAAACGTATGAAACGTGTCGCGATTATTCGAAACTGAACGAAACTCAATAAAGGAGAATTGTATACATGTATGTGTGAACAGAAAAGACAAAAAACAAAATGGCGGGAGCGAGGTTGTGCATGAATGTAAAATGCTATATTTGAAAATGTTAGAAGAAAAAGATGGCGGCATCCAAATGTGAGAGCAAAATAAAAATTTAGGTTTAAAATGAATATTTTTATTTTATTAAATTTGCGGTATAAAAATATACATACATATATACATATTATATACGAATCTAAATTATATTTTAGTTAATTTTTTAATTATTTTTTATTATTACACAATTTGAAATTATTCTTTGATTGTAATATTAAAATAATTTTCCAAATAGGTACTATGATTATTGGACATCAAGTTTATTATTTTCGCATTTGTTTTCTACCTAAAAACTTAAAACTGAACTAGAAATTAATTAATTTATGAAAACAATATTTGAATAGATATAAAATATATTTTGATGTAATTTTATTTAAATTAACGCACATCTTTAAATTTTTTTAACAAAATTTGATAAAATTACCAAACTCATGTCGTGAACATGAAAAATAAAAACAAACCATGTACATTACACGCTATACACATTCCTACGAAAGAAAAATTGCGGTAACACAGTATACAGTAGTAACAACACAGTATACATATACGCTACAAACACTATTATTATAATGTGAAGTTTAACTTTCGTTAATTTTGGATGAAAACGAAGGAAAATACTATGCTCAATTTTTACTTTCGTTTTGTTATACTTGGGTAATGTTATATACATACGTATAGTAGTGTTATATCCCATCACGAAAATGAATTATGAAAAAAATAATAATTTTGTATGTATTTTGGACAAGCATACACATTTGCGCATACGACTTAATTTTATTTTCGTTCGAAAAATAACACTATAACACTATAATTATAATAATATGTTCGTGTTATCAAAAGCAAATAATTAATATGTGATATTATATACATATGTGTTATCAAATTATTATGCTTTTTTTAAGATTAGTTAAAATACGGAAGACATTACAACCTATCATTATTTACATACACATTTGTGTATTGTGAACTTAAAAAGAAAAAAAAGATATCTGAACTCGAAAGGGATGTTTCACTTTTCTTTGGCTGCTCATTGGCTTCGTGTAGTACACATATAAGTTATTGTGAACAATACATTTATGAAATACAAGGCCGCAAGGGACCAAACAACAAATTAATAAAAATTTGCTCAATGTTTTAACATTTTTTGCTACCCGTTCTACTTACATATAAATTATGTAGATATAATACGTGTTTACTAATCCCATTGAAAATTGAATATTTGTACATATGTATATTTATTATCAGTAAAACATATTTTATTCCTATTTTATTCCTACGTACGTAATTAAATGTTTAAAACAAAATACACGTTAGAAAATATACGTTACCTTGGTAGTTGCTCAATTTGAACTTTCAAAACGATAAATGTCAAACGCATTTACCTTTTCAAGCAATGGCGACCAACGTAAACATCTGTCATTTGTTTTGAAAACAAATTAGAGAATTTTGTTTATTTTTCATATTATATTTTATAATAATTTTGTTTGTTATTTAAAATAAAACATGAATTCTTCTGAAGATTTAATAATAGTGTTAAATATTCATCATGGTAATAAAATAAAAAATTCAAAATTTTCAAATAATTTTTTTTGTAATTGGATTTTAGGTACTGGCTTTAATAAATGCAACAACAGTGCGATGGCGATTGCCACTCTTAGTGGAAATCAAATTGAAACAGATATTGTTAACACAGCACAGACAACAAATTTTAATAACAATTTTATATGGGAAACTGATAGAAATTCCGTTAAACAGCTTAAAAATGATAATCATCCGGTAAAATTAGAATTTTATGCAATTAATTTCATCACTACAGCCTTGCGAAACGCTGATGGAAAGGGTTCAAAAGAATATATTGGACATGTCTTGCTACCAATACGAAATATACCAATTCAAACGTCTAACAAAGTATTGAAATGGGTTCCGCATTGGTACAAACTTGCTGGCGTGTCAAGTGAATGGCAAACATTGAAACCTCAAATTATGTTATATTTTACAATAACAACCGTTAAAATTTTTGCTAATGGCCTACCCATACCAGTGGAAAATGAACATCCTCTGTCATCTGGGTCGTCCGATTCGAATTCCAAGCATTCTGATCATAATGACAATGAATTTGTGATTGGAGACTGTAAAAACGACTCCGAGGTCTACATTTGTAATTTTTTGATGGATTCGATTAATAATGTTAAAAACGTTAGTTAAGCTCAACTTTTTAATTAAATGCCTGATATGTACATATAATCAAAAAATATTAATTTTTTTAGATTTTAGGCACCGAACGGCCCTTAAAATTATCGTACACGTTCCTTAACACAACAAGAACAGCAGTACTTGATACAGTAAATTCAAGAAAAAATACAATTCAAATAGATAAAACGATTTCAATAAAATTCTATTTTAATTCGAAACAGTTTGAAGCCCAAATTAAAAACCAGAAAAAGAATTTTCTTCTTATCAAACTGATGGGCTACAACGACGAAGATGATTTAATTGATTTACTTAAAATTCCAATTGATATTGGTGAATGGAATCGTACAAATTATGAGCCAAAATTTTTAAAATTCGATAATTGTGATATGCATTTAAAATATTTTGTTTCGATCGATAGAAAAATTGATCACCTAGAAGAGCAAATCGATCAAATAGGTGGTGGGGACTCCACAAGTACGTATCCAAAAGAAATCGATGTGCGAATAAAACACAATTTCTCGCTTGCGGTAGTAATCTCTTCAATACAATTCACTCGAAAAATTGAGAACGGATTTTGGCAATTAACATTTAACCACCAAAAAGCCGACGTTAACTTTGCAACAGAAAAAATTCAAATTGATGGTGATCTATCTGAATATACTGACGAAATTCGCTTAACTCTGTACTTTACCGCGTATCCGGATGAAATAAACAATCTAATTGAATCGTCTGGATGTCTATTAACGCTTGTCGGGCCAAACAAATTTTCGAGTCATGTCGATTTGGACACAAAACGGCTATTAAATTTCACAAATAAAACGAAACCTGGTACGATCCAGGTGGAAAATATATTTTTTCTAAATTTATATTTAGATTTGATTAAATTAGGCATTAATTTTAAAAACAACACAAGCGACGTACCAAATTTATATTTTGATGATAAGCTAGCGTACAAAATCGTAGAAGAGCTCGAGGAGTGGAAAACGTTGGAAATGGAAAATTTTTTGATCGATTTGAAACAAAAGGAAATTAGTTATTTAGCTAAGTTATCAGCCGAATGGAATTCAAATAAAATTCAACTAGAAACTAAACTTTTAAAGCACATCGATGAATGCGAAAAATTACAAAATGCCCTGGAAGAATCTTACAATCAGATACAAACAAAATCGATCGATGAATTAAAATTTAAAAAAGAATTGCGTGATTTAAATTTAGCACTAGAATCTCGTTACAATTGTGAACTGATTAAGCTCAAGGAAATCATTCGGCGCACCGAAAATGATTTAGCACTAGCGAAACAATTAAACGATTTGAAAGTAAAAGAATTAGATTCCGACAAGGCAAAATTAGAATTAGAAAATCAAGAGTTAAAAGAAAAAATTAATGACTTGGAAAAAAGTTTGGCATCAATAAATAATAATTTCCTTGCGGAAGATGATATAAAACAGTTGTATAATGATTTGCTGGTATTGAATCAACGACTAAATGAGGAACAGAAATCGAAAAATTTTTACAAGGAGAAATGGGCGAAATTATTTCGAAAATTGCATAAAATGAATAAAAATAATAAAATCAATATGGATACATATAACATGATAGATATCTAATAAAAAATTTCTGTTATTTAAATTTAATGAATTTTTAATCGAGACAGTTTTTTCCACAGAATTTTAAACAATTTTATTTTCAACGCTTTTTGTTTCCAACTTAAGCGGCCACTAAATATGTATATTGCCTACATCAATCATCCCCCAGTTATATTTAGAATCCCACTCAAAACCCAAGCAATCTATAAGGCATCTCGAAATAATTCCCAAAATTAAAAATTATTATCCACTACTATCACTACTTTCATTGTAAAGCAAATTGAAGTATGCATATCCAATATTTCAAAAACCATCCAGCATGTCATCAACCAAACAATCCCACAATTTTGGCTTCGGCCAATTTATAAACACAAATTACAGACATCCTAACCACATTAACAAGATGGAAGTTCCTGACGATGATACCTAACACTGTACTTTGACTTCTTTCCAACAAAACAATTACCCAATTTACGTTCACTTGGCGGAAATATCCCGAACTGTCATACTCTGATTGGTGGAAAACAGCAACAAAATCAGACACACTACTCCCATATCACTTCTAAACGAATTAAACAAAGTAGCGAAAATACCATAGAAGATTACTGGCCCTATTCTAACCTCACATTCCTGAAGAACAATTTGGATTTCGCGCAGGACACGATATGCACCACCGCAACTGTCAAGAGACTCACCAACTCAACCAGAAACTGCAATCGATTCAAACGGTCGATTATCGTCTTTTTCGAAGGCATTCGCCTAAAGGTACTCTATTATCTTATCAAGGTGAACGAATAAATTGACCTGTCAAATCCGGTGCGTATCACTGGAATGCGAGTACCGTTATATAATATGACGGTTAGAACACCAATTCTCGTAATTTACACCGCTTCCGTAATATTCGAGAAAATACCGGAAATAATATTTGAATAATTATTTAATATTTATTTAACACTTACCACCACGGAATATTCCCGAATACATTCCCACAATAATTGTCCGAAAATCCATTAACACAAAAACACCACACAAATAATTTCCCACTTAAGCCTTTTTGTCCCGAACAGAATACAAACTACCGCCTCTGTAGGTCATAGTGTGTAACACAACCCAATTCAACTTCATCTTCGCCCTTGCATTCCAATGCTATTCAACCTTGCAGCTATTCCTCGATGATCCACTCTATCTGAACCCTACTCATGAGGACAATCCACTCCATCACCGTTGGCACACCATTCGTCTTTTCCGTAATGGCATACTTGAAAACAGCCAACGCCCCATTGCCAACGCTAATTTTGACCAGCATTTCCTCGGTGATGTGTCCCACCGTCTTGAGTTTTAGCGTGACCCTTTCGATTTTTAGTGACATAGCTAGGATGTACCCCTTTCAATCTAATATTGCGATAGCACCTCATAATTCCTGGCCGTTTGTGCACCTCTTCCACAGTCATTGCTCTAAAACAGGTCCTAAAACAACCTTGACATATATATTCCACATATTTTATAACTGGTGGTATATTCTTCTATATTTAAAAGCAATGTTGATCCTTCGTATGGCCGTTGTAATACGCACAAAAGCCTCGCTCGATAACGTTCATGTGAATTACCAATTGCAAATCGCCAATCACCGCTTCCGATTACTCTGCGAGTCACAATTGGTAGATCATCTGTACTTGTCACTCGCCTTGGCCGGTTTCTCTCCAAATGCATTTCAATATTCTATAAAAAAGAATCCAATCCAAACATGACAGCCCCAATAATCTCACATCATCGGCTTTTAAATTCGTTCAAGTTATGTCTCTCTATCCCGTCTAAACGTAGCTGTGACAATTATTCTTCGGCATCATCCGATAGCATCGATGCATCTGCAACGCGTTTCTCATTTTTCTGTTTTGGATTTCTCATTCCCCCATATTTTTTTTTTTTTAAAGAAAGTGGATTTAATGTCCTTTGAAGATCAATTTAATACTCTCCTTTTCATTCACGCACACACCACCCATTCACACAATTATATAGTATAAAACCTGCACATTACAAGCTCCATGTCAACCTATACATTGAGATGAAGGCGCCAAATTCTTCACTTCACAGAGGGTATCTTACTTGTATTTAATAACATCACGAATCGAAACCGATGACGAAAATCCAGCTTCTGGTGGGATTCGAACCCAGTACCTCCCCGGTCCAAGTGCCGAAGCTTTAACCATTGCTATTTTCCCGAATATTCCGGAATTACGAGAATTGGTGTAACCGTCATATTCATAGTCCAGTGATACGAACCAGATTTGAGAGGGCAAATTCGTAACAATTGGTGACAGCGGTGGGGTTTTGAAAAATGATATTGCGACTAAGTGAGGCTATGGAGAAGAATTATGAGTTCGAAGATAGAGGAAAAACTAGAGATGATAAACGTGAGATGTGGAGGCAGTTTCCGGGCCACCTGGAACTTTCGATATAACGCAATTATTGGTTATTATAACTAAACAAAGCAAACAAATAATACAAGTATTGACACAGCAAAATGAATCAAAAATTTGATGAACACGATAACAATGTAAATTGTTATCCCATCATAATGATAAAACGGTCTGGCAACACTGCAGATGATAATGTAACTGTCATATGTTGTTTTATGAGCCAACCTAGTTGTAACTTCACTTGTAATAAAGCACATGAAAGAATACAACGCGTCTTTTCAATTCTATGTAAAACATAGTAAACAAGTTATAACAATTGGCGACGAGTGAAAAAAAAATATTAGCAAATTTTCAAGAAATATTTAATACATCATGAATAAAGAACAATTCGAACAATTATTAGAAGTTTTCAGTAAAACTCAACACGATTTGCTGCAACAAGTAAATGCAAATACTATTTTTCAACAAATACAGCAACATAACCACAACCGCAACAGCCGCCATTGCAAGTGATGCTACCACCATTTAAGAATTTCGATGCAAATAAAGACAATTTTAAATTATATCGACAAAGGTTTGAAAATTACCTTACAATGAAGGGTGTTTACACAAACAAAACACTATGCCATCAAATGCTTGTGAATTCCATTGGAGCTTCACACTTCCAATTGCTTGTATCATTGATTGCCCCCAGGAGTATTTCAGAGTTTTCATACGACGATTTAGTGGAAAACTAGGAACACATTTGTGCCCCAAGAAAAACATGTTGGTAATCTAACATCGTTTCCTTTCAATATATCAAACCGAAGAGCAAACAGTGGCTAGTTATGTTTAACACGATATAACACGATACGTAAACAACTCATTCAATCTGAGGAGTTAGATTTCGAAAAGATTGTGGAAAAAGCGTTATCTTTGGGAGCTTCTAAAATTGACAACCGCGAACTCAGTTCAAAACAACCTAGCAGCATAAATGATGTCAACAGAATTTACTCCAGGTCCACAGGTTCAAATCATAGTAGAAATCGATCAAGAAATCGTCCACCATCAAAACCATTAATGCGCGTTCAAAATCCAAAGTGAATTACAACCAATTGGGTATCGAAAATGTATGTATACGATGTGCAAGTTACAATCATAAGACAATAGAGTGCCGCACTAACAGACATAACCTCAAATGTAATTCATGTGGTAAGAAAGGCCATGTGCAACAAGGTTGCATAAAAACTTTAATGAAGACATCAAACAACAATTCAATTAATAAAAATGATGGTTATGACGACGTGATCCACCAGGTCTATGGAATAAATCAGATTGCCAATACTCACAATAATCAGCATTACACTGACAAAGTTGATGTTGGTAAATACTTCATAACAGTGCAAACAAATGGACGGCCTCAAAAGTTTGAAGTAGAATCCGGCGTAGGATTTACTTTAATTCCACGAAACCAATTCGAACAGCTCAACATTACAAAATACTTTCCGGTTTGAAGAAAACCATGTCATACTTCGAGGATATGGAAGAATGCAGAAATCATTTAATTCAATGTCTCCAACGACTAAAAGAACATGATCTACACCTCAACAAAAGTAAATGTTCATTTTTCCAAACTCAGATTGAATATCTGGGTCACGTTGTTCAATTTAACAAAATTACAAAATCGCCAGCGAAAATTCAAGCTATTGCCAATATGCGACGTCCAACTACAGCAGATCATGTTTGAAGATTTTTAGGTATGGTTACCTACTACTCCAGATTCATACCGGATTTATCTACAATCACGTTTCCATTACGTCATAGTTACTTCAAAAACACACAAAATTTTATTGGTCGTCAAATTGTGAATCAGCGTTTCTAAAACTAAAAAACGTCATCTCCAGCGATAGGGTTTTAATGCCTTTTGATCCCGAACTACCAGTAATTGTAGCATGCGACGCAAGTCCTACGGGCGTTGCAGGGGTGCTCTCGCATATGGTTAATGATATTGAACATCCTGTCGCATTCGCATCCAGATGAAAGGAATTACGCAGTCAATTAGATAGAGAAGCCCTAACAATTATATTTACAATTAATCGCTTTTTTACGTACATTTACGGTAGGAAATTTCAACTGGTCACCGACAATTGTCAATTGTCCACTAACTCGGATTTTTCATCAGCACAACAAGATGCCTGCAATAACATCATCAAGATTAATGCGTTATGCCAAGTTCCTGTCGAGTACGAAATGATGATGGGGGCTGTTGATGATATAAGGTGAAACCAGCTGAATGATGAAATGCAGATAAGGAGAATCAGCTGTACCACCACGAAAATGATGAACAATTGAACCCGGATATTGCCACAGTTCAAGAAGAAAGAAACAAACTACTCGGGATTTTGGATGCTCAACCGAATGCAAAATCAACGTCTCATAGTGAGCCATTTGCTGGCCAACGGGAGCCGAGAGGGGGTTGGGATGGTTTCGACAATTTTGGTGCAGGAATTGGTTATAGAACGGAAAACGATAGTAGCACAGGGTTGTGCATCAAATTTGATGAAAGAAATATTGCTGATGCTGAAGGTGTTGATTGAGATTAACGTCAAAATCAAACACGGATAGTAATGCAAGGATCATGTCGTTAACATTAAGGAACAAGTTGAGGCTTGGTAGGGTGGTCGTTTCTTAGGATCGGAACGGAGTCCGTTGGCTAAGACATTGAAAAGTATTCGGAGTAGTATCCGGTATATACGAGTGCAACGAACACAATGAGTCTACCGTGAGTCATTTGTGAGATTCGGTAGGCGAACGATTAAAAGCGAAAGTGAGTAGCGGGAAAATAGTAAATGGTGTTTTATGTGAATGAATAAATAATTGTGGAAATTATTTGTTGGTGTGATTTAGTGTTGGTAAAATAAGAGTGGAAAAATTATTGTCGGAAAATTTCGGGAATAATCCAGTAATGGTGTAAGTATTTCGAAATTGTTCTGTTATTTCCGGTATTTTCGCGAATATTCCGGCAGTGGTGTGAATTACGAGAATTGATGTTGTAACCGTCAAGTGATATAACGATATTCACAATCCAGTGGTATGAACCGGATTTGACAGGGCAAATTCATAACAATACATTTGTGCACACATGTAAACATTGCTACTGAACTGTTGCACATTTTTTCTAGGCACAATGTACGAAAAAGTTTCAGTTTAATGTTGAAGAAAATGTTAAAATCGAATTTTTTATTGTTGAATTTTTTGAGGATATTTATTGCTGTAAACGCAAAGTGCATTTTTGTTTCAATAAAGTCCATAACTGCTTCTACAACTTCCACAGTAAACAAAAAGAGTAAGTATAACCCAAAGCATTTAATCAAAGCCAGATTAACCTGCCAGAATGCTGAATTGATACTTTAAATTTTATTTTATTATAATTTTTAAGGTTGGTTTCATTTTGTAATACGACTAAATTAATTATTTAAGTTAAAATGAAGTTAGAATACAGTTTTTCAAAATAAATTTCGTCTTTTTTTCCTTCCATTGCCTTGATTTGTTCTAATTTTTGTAGATGTCCTTGTTTTGCACCAAAACGTGCACCAAATTTGTTATCACCACTGGAATTAAATTATGACTGAAAGAGTTGACAGTACTGCTATAAAGATAATTATTGTTTGTATTTTTATGGAGGCTTTAAAGCCTTTATTCATAATGAATCGCCCGGATTGTGTTTTTCGATTGGGAATGTCAATTTACCACCACTGGATGAACCACCTGAAACTTTTTTATCTCACATTTCTGAAACTGTTCAGTTATGAAACCAATTTTAAAGAGTTTTCTTTTGGAGCCACCCAATACTATCTGTAGGGCTTTTAAAACGAAGATTCTAAATACGACCAATTCTAACTTTTGGAAGCGAAAGTTTTAGCCATGATCACATATTTATTTTCGAGAGAAAGATCACCCTAAAATGGTTCGACTTAATAATTTACTCGTAGATATCATCGGATTTAAGACGTGTGAACCAGCTGATATGTATACATCGTAATAAGTCATAACCCAGACTTGGCAGGCATGAGAACATCGTGCAAGGCCTGTGTTAGAATGCAAAGAGAAATATGGCAAAAGACTCGAAATTTGGAGCCTTAAAGATTATGTATTATAACAAAAATTTTGATTTGTAGTCGTGAAATACTTTAACAATTTGTTTTTTCCCAATCGTAAACAGGAGATCCACCTTTATGCGTTCACGTCTTTTGAGTGCTACTACAGATAGTAAGTATTTAAAGTACTTCAATGCTGTTTGTTTATAATAAGTTCTGCTATATTTGATTAGAAAATAATAACAAGTTAAATATAGTTTGTATAAATGGTGACATCATTACAATTTATATGAGTTGCGATTTTTCAAAACATATATAAATAAGGTCTTTCAGGCTAACCTACTTTCATTTAAGTTTATAAAGTTAAGGAAGTAGAGTTAGTTGGAGCAGCGTACTAAAATATTAAAATGTTAAAAATTCTAGTAACAATTTTATTCTTTTTAAATTACCATTATGGGCAAGCTTCGTTAGATATTAGTGCTAATGTGGAAAAATTACCAGGCGGGCAGCCTAATTTAATAATCTCGCGAGGCAATCTACAAGTGCATAGTATAAAGTTTGATGGACAAATTGCTAGTGATGTTCAGATTGTAAAATCTATGAATAGTTATGTGCTCTCTGGAGGTAGTGTTAGTGGAAACCAAAATATTAAGCTTCAGGTTTACCAAGAAGCGCAGAATTATGTTATATATTCCGTATCAAGAACATATGCAAAAGATGCAGTGATTTCGGATTGTATCGATTTAGGTATGTGCTTGATCCCAGTTTGTTGATAAAACGTAATTTAATAATATTTTACATTCCAGGAAATCTTCATTGGTATGGTGGACCACAACAAAAATATCAATACTGGCCTATAGAAAAATTAAATCTAACCGACTATTCGTATGCTACAAAAGAAGCCGATAATGCGGCGATTACCGAACGTTACTGGTTAAATTCTCAAGGTGGATTTATTTATGTTGATTTGGAAGTACCACTTTTTATAGATCAAAATTCTTTGCATAAAAATCAATTATGCTTGACCGCCAAAAAAGCTCTACCTTATGATACACGCGAAAATGAATTTAAGTTCAAATATTACATTGGAGTTGGCGAAAATCCAAGACATTCGCATATGCTTGCGATTAAACATTTCTTACATAAACCCACCGGACATCCAGACGAACTTATGGTGAAATATCCAATTTGGTCAACGTGGGCACGATATAAACGAGATATCAATGAAAGTGTGGTGCAGGAATTTGCTGATGAAATAGTTCGTTATAACTTCCCGAATTCACAGTATGAACTTGATGATGATTGGGAAGTCTGTTATGGTGCCTTGACATTTAATAAAAACAAATTTCCGAATATTACAAACACCATTCAGCAGCTAAATCAAAAAGGTTTTCGTGTAACTTTATGGATCCATCCATTCATTAATAAAGGCTGTGAACCGTATTATTCATACGCAAAATCTAACGGGTGCTTATATCAAGTATAAATTAACAGTCGATTTAAACAATAATAATATACTCTAATTTATACAGGTATCTAGTACAAGATCATCAAGGTAATACAGACACGCAATGGTGGAATAGTGATACAGCACAAGCTGCCTACATAGACTTTACAAAACCGGCTGCAGCAGAATGGTTTTCGACAAGATTACATATGGTGCTAAATGAAAGTGGAATTGATAGTTTTAAATTCGATGCTGGCGAAAGCAGTTGGAGCCCCCCTGATCCTGTTCAAAATGGACCATTAAATTTACATCCTTCCATTATAACACAGACTTACGTCGAGGCTGTAGCAAAATTTGGTAATTTAGTTGAAGTGCGAGCCGGACAAAATACCCAACATCTTCCAATATTTCTCCGAATGATTGATAAAGATTCGAATTGGGATTTTAATAACGGTTTACCAACGCTTGTTACCACTTTGCTACAATTAAATATGGTGGGGTATCCTCTCGTACTACCCGATATGATCGGTGGAAACGGCTACGATGGCAATCCGGAGAAGGAAATGTTTATTCGATGGTTGGCGGCAAACGTTTTCATGCCAAGTCTTCAGTATTCCTACGTACCATGGGATTACGATAACGAAACAATTGAAATTTCACACAAATTTACAGATCTACATGCTCAATATTCCGATGTAATAATGCAACGTTTTAAATTGGCTGTTGAAACAGGGGAGCCAGTTAATCCGCCACTATGGTGGATTTCACCATATGACCAAATAGCACAAGGAGTTTATGATCAATTTTTATTGGGCGAAAATGTAATTTCAGCTCCCGTATTAGAAAGAGGAAAAGTAAGTCGGAGCATATATTTGCCAAGCGGACATTGGAAGGATGGTAATTCTGATGCGGTTTATGTTGGTCCCATTACAATTGACAATTATCCAGCGCCATTGAATATTTTACCGTATTTCATAAGAGTTAATTCAACAAATTAATAAATAATAAAAATGTTTGATTTGTTCTAATTAATACATAATGCTAGTTTACTGTTACTCCTGGAAATTTTTATAGTGACTCGGTAACTCTGAGATGTTAGAAGTTGTGTCAGGAATACAACCGAAAAACTTTGGGCCACGTAACCTTATTTAATTAAAGGGGTTTGGACATTTGGGGCTTAATTCCAATATATAAACAGGCTTCAATTGTTTCATTTAATTTTATAACTTGCATAGACAATTTTATTGGTTGATGGGCAAACAATACAGTGTGGGCGAAACATTTATTCAGATAAAATTGCTCATTTAAGGTTTAGAACATTACTAACATATTTTTCCCTTAGAGTAAGAAGAAACACAGAGTGAATGATTGCAGCTGTCAAGTGAGTCAAATTCGGAGGGTAAAAGAGAAAGCATATAAATCAACGGGTCGTATTTAGAATTTGCTCGATTGAAATTTAAAACTTACGCATTAATTGTTTTTATTTTCGGTAAAAAAAATTATACTTATAGTAATCCAAAATAAAAAGTAATTATGAAAAGAAATTACTATTTAGTAGTAGTATTACTACTTACATATTCTACGTGCTTTTCTTTTCATAATTACTTTTTATTTTGGATTACTATAAGTATAATTTTTTTTACCGAAAATAAAAACAATTAATGCGTACTATATTCGAACAAAAATAATTGTGAATTTGAGAAGTTTTAAATTTCAATCGAGCAAATTCTAAATACGACCCGTTGATTTATATGCTTTCTCTTTTGGAGAGAAATGCGACACTATTAATATAACATATGTTTACAAACACAAACACAAAATGAAAAACCCCACGCCGAAATCAAAATTGTTTACTTAATTTTCTCTAATTTATAACTTAAATTAAGGATGAATTTACCACAAATCACTTTCTTCTCAACACAATTTACATTTTATTTTATATAAACACTTAGCAAACTTACTGATGGTAAGATACGCCTTTTTGAAATTTGTTACGCGTATTTTTACAATTTTTGACAATACACTTCATTTCAATTAAAAGTTTGTAATTTGTTTATCAAATGTTGCACTACCACGCACTACTACATCAACCACTAAATATTTTTATTATTTTAATGTATTTTAATTAATAATTTTTAAAACACAAAATTAAGTCGTCACCATAGGTTGTCACTGCGCACATAAATAAACATCTGATTTGGGGTTTTTCGTTTTGAAATATGAGTAAGCCATATGCTTTTTTATATAACCATCCTGCACTGACGTGCCTCAAATGAAATAGCAAACATCGAAAAAAGAAATATTAATTATTAATATTAATTATGTGTATTCTCTGTAGCAAATTTTATATGGGAAAAAAAAAGTTTCTACTCTGTAGTAACTCTATTACTTTTCCTTGGTGAAACTAGTGACATCTAGATTAAAAGCGTTACTTCTGTATAAATCCAGGCGGATGTTTGTTGAACTGTAGTGAGTCATTCAGGAGATACGTTACGCGAAAGACGAAAACGAACAGTGCAATCTTATTAGTGGTGTTTTAAGTGAAATGGATTAGTATTACATATATTGAAGTGAACAGATTAGGATCGGATGGTGCAGTTGCACCAATGCGCGTGATAATTACAGATGGTCAATCAGTTGTGACTGCTAGGGCAGCGAGATAATTGGGAGCCGATATATTGTTATAAACCCAGTACTAGTATTATGCTAGTGGTGTAATTGTTTGAGAGCGAATTTCCGGTATTTTCGAGAATAATTATGAGAATTGGTAATAATGCAACTGTAAAATTATATTACAAGGTATTCACAATCTAGCAATACGAATCGGGCTTAACAGGGCAAATTCGTAACAATATGAATATGTATGTATATAGTGTGAGATAAACGTATCTAATCTTTATATGAGCTATGAGTACTGATACTGACTGCTTACTATTAAAGTAATTTAAAACCATTAAACGGTGTTATCTGTATTATATATCCTTGGTATAGGTAAATTGAGTGTAAATGTAAATGATATCTATAATAATGATTAATACATTTTAAGACAATAATTTAAAATTCAGTTATGTGTGACAGTCGAACCGAAAATGAAGTTTAATATTTCTAATAAATTTTTTGTGATCGCATTCATCACCTTCATAATTGTTGTGATCCTCGGATTTCTGGCCACTTTATTTATAACTGTTTCCGATGATGTGGAATTAACGTTAAAATCAAATTTAAAATTTAAAATAGTTGGTGATGAGGATAAAAATAATGTAATTAGGGCGTATTTTCAAATTTTAAGAGGTAAAAGGGCTTTAGTGTACCTGTTTTAAATGGAGTTTTCTTATCAATTCAAACGTTGGTTACGATGTTATCCCCTAAATCGTCTTAAATACTTAAAATACTTGTAGTGATTATTTCTTATCAAATTGGTGATAAATTATATTAGATCTTATTACAATAATTAAGCTCAGCGATATATCGCAATTTTCGTGGAATTACAAACGCAGGTTATCTAAAAACCTCCTATCGCATCAAATTGATACCTAAGTGCGCAACGACTACAACAATTTTTTTTTTTATCGAAAACAATAAATCAATTTAGGTACATGTATTTTATATTTCCAGATGATGTGCAAATTCAAAGAGTTGATCTGGGCACTGGATTCGAAAAATTTGAATATGAAGAGAACGAATCGAATAAACATGTAATAGTTAAAGGACAATATCATTCCATTGAGTTTCGAGTGGTCACCGATACCGATGATTATGTAGAAATAGCCGTTAGTCGAACTTTAGGCTTCCAAGAAAGCGTGAGGGATTGTTTCGTGCTAGATTCGGCAAATTTACAATGGTACGGTGGTCCAGAACAGAAAAAACAATATTGGCCGATTAATGAAATGGTATTTTCTAACAATGATTATTTGAGTAAAGAATTAGATAGTGCTGGAATATCAGAACGGTATTGGCTAAATTCAAAAGGTGTCTATGTATTTATAAGCGACCGTGTACCGCTCTTTACATATCAAAATAGTGATATTTCTGATGGAATGTTATGCTTTGAGGCTAAAAAGGAGCTTCCATTTTTTACGCATGATGAAAAAAATTTTAAATTTGACTATTCAATTGGCATAGCGGGAAATGCTAAATTGGCTCACATGCGAGCGGTTAATAGATTTTTTAAGAAGCCAACCGGTATACCGGATCAACGTATGATAGAAAAGCCAATTTGGTCTACATGGGTGCGATACGGGCGTGAAATTGATTCAACAATAATTAGAGAATTTGCGCGAGAAATTGAAGCAAATGGATTTGGACATGCTCAAATTGATATTGATGATTTGTGGGAAAGTTGTTATGGCTCAATGCAGATACATGAAAAATTTGCAGATTTTAAAGAATTAACTGATGATTTGCGGTCCAATGGTTTTCGAGCAACAATGTGGATACATCCGTTTATCAACAATACGTGCCAACCGTATTATAATGATGCCATCAAAAATAAGTAGGTTACCTAATTGTTTTAGCTGTAAAAAGTTTCAATATTTCAATGATTTTAGGATTCTAATCAAAAACTATGCTGGCTCCTATGATACAAGATGGTGGAATAGTAATGATCTCGATGTAGCCGGATACATTGATTTTTCGGTTGCAGAGGGTCGGGATCATTTTAAAAACGGGCTTATTGCCTTAAAAGCAGCAACTGGTATACATAGTTTTAAATTTGATGGGGGTGAGACCAGCTGGGCGCCTACTGATCCGATTCTAAGCGGCGATACTGATTTTTATCCAAGTCAACTTACCACAGGATTTTTACAAGCTATAAAAGAAATCGAAGATGAGGATAGTGGAATGGTAGAAATTCGCGTAGGCCAGGGTACACAAGATTTACCATATTTTGTGCGTATGCTTGATTTAGATAGCAGGTGGAGTTTTGAAAATGGTTTGCCTACGATGGTACCGACACTACTTCAAATGAATTTTAATGGATACGTATTTGTGTTGCCCGATATGATTGGTGGAAATAATTACAATGATGATACAATCACAAAAGAACTATTCATACGATGGATGCAAGCCACTGCCTTAATGCCAGCCATGCAATTTTCATTCACACCTTGGGATTTTGATACCGAAACAATTCAGTTAGGCTTAGAATTTACGAAACTTCATGAAAAATATGCATACGTTACAATCAATCGATTTAATTTGGCGAAAGAGACTGGTGAACCTGTTAATCTCCCGATTTGGTGGATCGATCCTGAAGACGAAATCGCACTTAAAGTTGGCGATGGTATAAATTCTCTTATATGAACCGTAAATTTAATTTACCTATTCATTTTTTTATTTATAATTTAAGAATTCTTGGTTGGTGAAGACATTTTGGTCGCTCCAGTTGTTACACTAGGCCAACGAAAACGTAATGTTTATTTACCAAAAGGTAAATGGCAAGATGGAAATTCAGCAACCGTGTATGATGGCCCACAATGGATACAAAATTATAATGCCCCTCTAAATATTCTGCCGTACTTTATTCGCGTACCGGCTTAACACAATAAAAATAAATTTAATTATTTAAAAAAATATTTTATTTGTTTATAATTTTCTCTATCCTTTTAACCAGACCTTTGCCAATTGTCTCAAAATCCTGTACGATCGCTTCCTCATTAAAAACTAGTTTTCCCTTTGAATTTAATTTACAGCCATTCACTTGACTAATTTTAAAATCCTTTTTTTCCTTAGTTTCTGGACGGAACAGCACCAAAATCCGATCCCTTTTGTGTGGATTGTAAAAGAAAAGAGCAAAGTCTGCATACGCTTCCTGGAAATATAAACAAATTTACTAATTTCTGTTACTTCACAACAAAAAAAAAACTTTTCTAACTCACCCGTATTTCGGTTAAATAACAATTCGCCATATCTAAACCAGCCAACTGATCGACTTCATTAACATTCAGATGGATCGCATAATTATATCCATTTGTCGCCTGATCTCCAAAGATCGCATTAACATGATGCTTTGGTACATTTAACATATTTTGCTCTAAATGCAATAAACTGTGACGAGCCAATAAAATAATTCGTGCTAAAATATTTTCACAGGGTGCTAATTTAGACCAAACGCTTGGTTTATCTGCATCACATGACGTAATTATACAAAGAGACGGAAACTGGTTACGATTGTCACTGAATGACTTATCTATTTCCGTAATCTGTTCTTCGGTTAATTCATCATTAAAATTTAACAATAAATATTCCGTTAACCAATCAGTTTCAGATAGGAGAGTTAAGAACCGGATGAATCCTAATTGCGGTTGATGTGGTACATTGTACGGCTGTGATTTCATAAATAAATGGGCTACTATCAACTCGGTACATTCGTCTGGAAATAACTGTTGATCGATATAGTGCGAATAAATCCATTTCTTTGCTAAGCAGACGGTTGGGCCAAATGCTGGATTCGTTAGATATAACCCGTGTAGGCAGCTAGTGAATTTCAGCAGTAAGACATTTTCTTTTTCAATTTGAATACTTTCGCCAGAGTCACGATATTTCAAAATACCATTTTCACTAGTTTGTTTTATAATCGACAACTCCTTCGGGTGTACGATCGACAGACGAAACACGTAACCATCTTTTAATACGTCAATTCCATCGCAGTGCGGTAATGCCCGTGAAAAACTCTGTTGACGTAAATGTTTCGAAAATTTTATATAAAACGCAGATTTTAATCTTCGTATTGCTTCCAAACTGTTAGGCCATTTGCCCGAAGTAAGCAATTGTATTTTACCGTGATAAATTTTCTTGGAATAGAACCGTTTATTTTTACTAGTTGCTTTCTCGATGGCAGGATTTAAATCGCAGTAACGAAATACCGGTGAAACACCTTGAATCGATGTAATTGTAAGTGGTATAAAATCAGCATCAATCGCTCGTAGTGATTTTCCGATCTCATCAAACACGTTAATTATTCGCGACGAAACTTCCTCTTGCGTTAATAACGGTTCACTTTTTGAGTTTTGCTGTTTTAAAAACTCATGCAAATTTATCTGATCCGCAATATAATTAAACTCGTTAATTTTTAAATGTCGTTCAAACACAATTTCTATGATTCGTTTTGTAATTAAACGTTTATTCGCTATATGATCGTTACTTGAGCATAGTACAACCGTTTCAATAATGGAACCATCATGGAATCGTCTCAGCGTTGAATGTTCACCCCAAAATTCACGAAATTCCTTTGATTTCTCATCATTGGCGGACGGGCCTTTTATCAATATATCAAATGAATATTCGGGATTTAAGATTAGGCCAAAATTAATCGTGTTGATTTGATTAAATATAGATTTGACAGCTGTTTCTTGTAAACTCCATGTGTCAGAATCCGAAATAAAATTTATAAAGGGCGTTATCGTGAAAACCCGTTTATCTAAGCCACGCTTCATTATCGGCAATATCTTCCTAAATAG
Source organism: Nephrotoma flavescens (assembly GCA_932526605.1). Lineage (NCBI taxonomy): Eukaryota > Metazoa > Arthropoda > Insecta > Diptera > Tipulidae > Nephrotoma > Nephrotoma flavescens. The sequence continues at coordinate 13,667,257 of OW052221.1, forward strand.
ACAATTTAATTTGTTATCCAAACTCGTGTCTTCGTCTAATTCAATTATAAGATTTGATAAAGAATTAGTTTTAATTGAAACAATATGATCAAATTGTTTGATGTACGACATATTTGTCATAAATAAATTACGAAAAATGTTTGTATCACTCTTCAATTGATTCAACATATTTATGGCCATATCAGCTTCGTATTTTACACGGTTGTATATTTCCAAATTTAAATTGTACACGATATTGTAATAACCCGTTGGATCAAGAAATACAACATCAAAATACTGATGAAAAAGTTCAATTGATGGTGGTGATGTTTGAAACGGTTTCCAAAGGCTAACGCCAGTTTTATGTAGATCAGTAGTTTTTACGAAATTCCAAAAAGAACGAACAACCTGATAGCTCGACATAGTTTTCGTTATGTTACGATTTTGAATTAGATAACAAACCATCATCGTAACAATGAAACCGTTCATTCCAAAGTACTCATCATTGAGATGCCGCTGCTTTAACCAAATTTTAATCAATTTAATTCCATTTCGATAATTTTCATTCTCTTCTATTGTGTCAATCACATATTCATTGTAATCCAGCATTTTCATACTTCGTAATATGGTTTGATTGTAGTACGGTGTAGCTGGTAAATCAAACAAATTTTCGGCTCTTATAGTACGTATATTGTTGTGGGTGGGGGAAAATCGTGATACCTTGAAACTATCTGACTCACATCCCAAACGTAATATAAATCGTACTTTATTTTCTAATTTTTCATTTCCAAGCTTTGGTGATATGACTAAAATAGGATTGTAATAATCACACTTTTGTTCCCACGAAAATTTTACTTCTTTTACCAAGTGATCTTGCTTTTTGTTTAATTTTATTGCAAGTTGAGTAATGTATAAACCCCTTTTTAAATAATACTTTCCATTAAGATTGTCCTCATTGATTTTACTAAGAAACATTTTGCTTGGCATGGCTAGGCACAAATCAATATCATAATTTGGACCGATCATAGTCTTTAGCCGGGCCGAACCGATTAACTTAACTTTTTCGTTTGGTTTTATAAACTCGAAAGTTTTATTTTTAAATGGCAAAGCATCAATCACGCTTGCATCGAACGGGAATTGTACATCAAATTTGGTTTGATATTTATCTTTAATTTTATCAATATCGTATACCTTGCTTTTAACTTTTATGCCAGACAAAAAATCGTTAAACGTTTCAATCCAAGAATCAATCTCGTTCCAAACGCTATCCTTGATTTGAATTTCGCTCAGCATTTCATCGATTTGAAACCGAAATAGATTTGAATGGAATAAATTTTGAGTTTCATTCAATTGATTAATCTCATCAGCGGTTGGTGGTTTAACAAATTCTGGTTTTATTTTTTTTACGGCTGGACCTGGTACCTCATTTTGAGTAGAATTTTTACGCTTTTTCAGTTGCTTGATATTTTTTAATATATTTTTCTGTTTGTTTTTATCGATCGGAATTTTTTCTTTAGGTTGTTTTGTATCGACACTGCCTTCAGCTTCGTCACCCTCGGAATCGTCACTACTATCGTCGGTGCCATTTTCTATCAGAGAATCATATTCTTCATCGTTAGCTTCATTATCATCTTTATTGTCACTTGTAAAGCTCTCGTTCTCGGAACTATCTTCTCCCTCGCTTATTTCATCGTCTGAATCCTTAAAAAGAACAAAATAGTTTAATAAGCTCGATTAGATAATAATCAGTTTTATATCGAAGAAAATTTTAAAAATCTAGTAAGTATTTATGCGGCCAAGCTAAAATTCAAAACTTGAACACGCTTACAACACCAAAGTTGCCCATCACAACAGAAGTGAACTTTCGGAATGTAGCGTGCCGACACATAATTTACACCTTTGGTTCACATAATACAAGAAGTCTGTGTGGAAATAAAATCACCAATTACTGTTACTTCTTATTTACCTGAGAATCAGGAATTTTCGAATTTCGCTTCATTTTTCACTTTTAACTTTGCAAAACCGGGAAAGAAACACAAGAACTCAAAACCAACACGTGAATTTTTTGACATAAAGTTTGACAAATAGTTTTATAGAAAAATTATGGCAACATTCTAAATTACAACGTTGCCGATCTTACATGACGATTTTTATAACAGCGCCTCTTTCCGCAGTGCTTCAATATCACAAAAAGTACTGGCGGTTGATTTTGTTAAAAATCCGAGACACAACGTTTCCGTATACGTATAACGATTATACATAGTATAAAATTTTATTAAGCGTGCGTAATTTTTATGTGGTTAGATTTGTTTGTTTTCTGCGAATGTAAGCATCAATAATTATGAATTGGTACATATTGGTTCAGTTTTTTTTTGTGCTTATGTCATTTTGTTCTCTCACTTTTTTGACATATCCCTTGTTTTTGAAAAGACGAGTTAACAAGTTCGCGCAAATGACTGCTATAGCACAACTTTTTCGTTTTTTGACAAGTTCGAGTAATCAACTTTTTTATTTTGTAAGGAATAACTCGACATATTTTTCAATTCTCAACAATACACTCCTTTCCGAGACGAAATATCATCGCAATTACAAACGATATCAAATGTGTGTTCGTGAGTAGCACACATATTTAGAAAGTGTGCGTCAAAGTGTTAAGTTTTTTTTTAACTATACATATTCTTTCCCGCGATCACAATTGTGTACGTAAATATCGTGTACTCATACACATTTTTGCATACTACTTAAATTGTTTTCGTCCCAAAAATAAGACTAACTATAATAAATAATAATAAAATAATTAATATGTTATCAAAAACAAACAATTAATATGTTATATAATTTATATGTTGTCAAATTATAATGCTTTTTTCAAAAAGAATTTCAATTTCGGAAGACATTACAACTTGTTTTACACACACACATTTGTGTATTGCGGACTTAAATAGGAAAACAAAAATCTGGTCCGAAAAGAGATATAACGATTTTAATTTATGTGAAGTAAAAAAAATAACAACCTACAAATAACAATAAACGTTATGTCGTTTTTTTCTCAGTGCGATGTCGAATAAATGTTTTTTCTTCGCAGAAGCACAGAATTTGTAATTATTTTAAAACTAAAATTTAATAATTAAATATATTTAATTTTATTTAAAGCATATTTGCATTTTACAAATTTTAAATTATAAATGTCAATGATATCTAGAAATGTCATAAAATTTAAATGGCGCGCATTTGCACTAACCCAAACACACACACACCACTACTATATATGTACTTGAGGTTTTTTTTCTTTAACTCTCGGATTTTGAACAAAATCGAGCCCCTGATTTTTGAAAAATTATCAAGTTGGTTTGGTTTGTATGATCAAAGAAAGGTGTGGCCGTTGTGGCGAATAAATGAAACAAATAATTTATTTTCAATTATTATATGAATTATTATATGAATTATAATTGTGTCTTGTTATACTTGACTGTTTGATTCGGTTCTTTTCTTATTAAGCAACTGAATTAACTGAGAGGAAAGAGAATTTCTAACGTGCAAAAGCTAAAAGCAAAGAAATTTTCTATTCTAACAGAGCTCTCACAATAGAAAAAAATTTTGCCTTAACCTTTTGCCTTAAACTTTTACCTTAAGAGTATCTCTCACAATGGGCAAAAAAAAACAAATTGAAACCAACTTCGTTTTATTTATCTTCATACTATAATGATATTTTTGAAATTGTATTTTGCATTATTAATTATAATTTTAAGATATATTAAACCGATAAATTAGTTCTTATTTGCTTATTAACATGTTTTGCCTGGAAAATGACAACAAACACCCTGATTTTGAATTTTAGCTAACTTCATTAGTCTTGTCTTAAGGCAAAAGTTTAGAGTTTGCTAACTTTTTCCTTAAGGTAAAAACGATTTTTTTTTCTCAAGTTTTATTTTCAAACAAACTTGCAAGGCAAAAGGAAAAGTTTTTCTATTGTGAGAGCTCTGTAAAAGCTCTGTTAACCAATTAGTTTTACAAATTTTATTTACTTGAGAAATGTAAAATTTTACTTGCTAAATGATTAAATGCTGTCCAGCAGGTAGATGTAATACCAATTAAAATAGCATTACGAATTGAAATAATCGCAACTCAAATCCGTCGTTCCACACTTTGATTCTTTCATCGTTTCCTTCCCCTTCACCAACAAACTATTGATAGTTCGTGGGTGAAGGGCACGGAAACAAGAAAAGAACCACGACGAAAGAATCAAAGTGTGACACGGCGGAATGAAAATAAGTTTCGTTACAATGACAATGCACTCTCGACCTTAAAAATTGAGCATGTAGGCCACTTTTGATTTTCTCCTACTATAAAAATGATCTACCAAATATAGCAATATTTTGACACACATTGCAGCCAACCTTTTATTTTTGTTTTTTTAATATTAAGTTGAATGCGGTGTTTTGTTGCATTTTTCTTACAAATTAATTTTAATAAATAATATAGTTTATTTATACTCTAATTACGAGAAAATCGAGTGTAATGGCAGATGTATTGGATATAGATAATGCCGAAGAATTTGACGTTGATGATGAAGGTGACCAAGGGATCGTGCGCTTGAAAGAGAAAGCCCGAAAACGTAAAGGTCGTGGATTCGGGGGTGAAAACATTCCAAGAGAATTGATTCATGAATATGAAAGTGTACGCGATGAAGACGGTGATGATCTAGAGCCTGGGCCCCAGAGATCGGTTGAAGGCTGGATTTTATTTGTAACGGGAATCCACGAGGAGGCGCAAGAGGATGATATACAAGAGAAATTTTGTGAATTCGGCGATATTAAGAATATTCATTTGAATTTAGATCGACGTACCGGTTTCTTAAAAGGATACGCTTTGGTTGAGTACGAAACATATAAACAAGCTTTGGCTGCCAAGGAATCTCTAAATGGAACCGACATATTGAGTAATACTATTTGTGTCGATTGGTGCTTCGTGAAAGGGCCCAAGAGGACAACCAAAAAATCATCATCTGACCATCGACGAAGATAATTCTAATTTATTTTGTTTATATTTAATTGATTCATTGTAAAATAAAATAAAAATAATTGAATTCATAAATTTCATAAAAATTTTATTTTATCATTCTCCTGGATATATGTATTTTTGAATGTCGCTTGAGGCCAGTGCTATTTACAAAAGCTGATGGACATTCTGCGCATTTATACGGCCTTTGGCCAGTATGAATTCTTTTGTGAACCAATAGTTTGCCCGACGATGAGAAACTCTTGCCGCATTCACTGCACAAGTATGGTCGCTCTTTTGTATGAGTCCGAAAATGTATTTTATGCGCATAATGCGTTTTAAAAGATTTACTGCACACTGAACATATATATGGGCGTTCTCCGGTATGAAACCGAATGTGGGCCTTTAAATTACCGCTTTCTGCGAACGCTTTGCCACAATGAGGACATAAAAATGGTTTTTCACCTGTGTGCAATCTCTCGTGTGAAATTATATTGCCTCGCTGATGAAACCGATGGTCGCAATATCGGCACTTGTACCGTTTATAGTCTGAGTGAATTTTTATATGATTGCGAAGGCCATATTTCTCCTTGAAGTGTGATGCACAGTTATCGAATGGGCATTTGTATGGCTTCTCTTCGATCCTGTGATCCACCTCATGCAACTGTCGTTCTTTTGGACCTTCAAATTCTTTGAAACAAAACTCGCACTGATTTTCCGAAATACCTTGAAATATATCTTCTTCGGAGTATTTGGGAGTTTGAGTCCGTTTTTTACGAATAGTAATTTTTCTCTTACCGTCCAAAGATTTTAAATGAATTTTGGCATGCTTTTGGAAATTGCCTTTCTTTGCGAACGATTTATTACATTCTCTACATTTCCAAATAAAACTTGGAGATATTTGATAGCTATCATCAGATTCCTCATCAAGATATTCACCTTTATCGACCTCTTGAAAATCAATCATAAGGGTATCACTCACATCAGCGTCATCATTTTCATGGTCTACTACTTCATCAGGGATGTCTAGCCCGTCAGTATTATCAATTCCTATAGCGTAGTCAGTAGTACTTTCAACGGGAAAATTCACCGGTTCACTGCTCGATTCTCTTTTAAATACAATACACTCTGTTACGCAAGTGGTAGAGATTTCCTGCTCTTTTAAATTGCCTTCATCTTGTTCATTAATTTCGTCAACGTTAACTTGAATGTCATCGCTGGCGTCATTGGGCGGACCAGACAGTTCCGATATTTGAAATTTTGGTTCTACTTTGGTTTCCAATGCCGCCTGCCTAATCAATTCGGAACGCAAGCATTTCTGTCGAAACGAGAATGCTATTTTCATATCATCGTAGCACGGAATACATAAATACTCGTTTTCTGTAATCTGAAATAGAGTTGTTTTCATGCAAACAGGGATGAAATTTAAACCTCAAGTATTTTTAACCTTTATTCCTGTTATGGATGTAAATACTCCATCAATATTATTTGGATGTGCGTAAATCAGAATCATTCCGTGGCCACTTAAGTTACACGCTTTACATATTGTTGACATCGTTTCTAATTGTTTCCTTTAATTAAAACAATAACACTTTTCCAGAAAGCTGGCCCGTAAACAAATTACACAAGAATTGACATTTCAATTCCAATAAGTTGCATTACCATATTACCCCTTAACATATCGCCGCACCATCTATGATTTGTGTTAATAAAGAGAAACACAGTGAAGTCGCTTAAACTACGGACAATATTGATTTTTGATCACATGGTTTCCGAGTTGATCTACTGATCCCATTTTAGTTCTGCAAATTTTAGTTACATGAAAATTGTAATATTTTACTAGCGTAATAGTTAAATAATGCTAACCGTATTAGCTCTAAAATAGCCGTACGAGTTTCAAAAAATCTCAAATCAATTTAAAGTTATGACGGAACTTGTCAGTGCATAAGAGCTGAAGTTGCACCAATTTTGAACATTTGCATTACAGTTAGTGACCGACAAGAACTTAGGATTTGTTGGTTCAACTTATACTTTTGTGGAATGACTGGTTGAGTGTTGAGTCTTAGCTTGTTCAGATTTGGGATTTAAGAATTCTAGTTTTAACTCGTCTAGTTTATTTGTAATGTAGATTCATTTTTTGTGTTCAGTATGTACCTAGAATTCAGTTTGGGGAGGTGAAATGGAACGACCTTGTTTTTATATTTTGTTTTCAAACCGGAATCATTCTACTCAAAATGTAATCACAAATCCCGATTAAAAGTTGTACCGCATTGTGGCCATGCCACAAAAAAGCTATCATAATTATCGTATTTAAATCCAAAGCATATGCCAAAGCTGTTAAGCTTGATTGTAATGATCCTAAATCTGGTTGTACTTAGAAATGAAAAATCATATAATCAAATTTTCATTCAATTATAAAAATAATCTCTCTGGTATTAATAATTCCGATGTAAAACCGATTGAAATTTTGCTTAAATCTCGCAAAAAAATAGAAAATAGGTAAACCAGTTGTACTTTCAGGAGGTTGAACAGAAGTTTTAGTGTGAGGTTCAATGTCTCGAGAAAGATCTTCTTTACTTGAAAAAGTTTACTAAAGCCATCTACATTCCACGGCACAATTTCATTCTAGGCTTTCAAGGTCCACTTTGAAACGGCTGCCAACAAAAATGCAAGGCACGATACATGTCGTAGCGCTTGAATGTGGGGTGGTTTTCAGGGTACGAAAATATGTCGGTCGGTGTTGCCAGAAACAACTTTTGTTGGAGTGATTATTTACCTCTCGATTCACTTGAATAGTTGGTACTATGCGAAGTAAACTATATAGTAGTTTGGATCCTGTTTCAGTATAGGGACGAAAGGGTTTGTGGGTAAGTGGCTTTATTATATTAGCCTTGGGAAAATAGTTAGTGATATGGTGACATCTAGGTTTATATAGAATAATATCGAAAGCATTCTAGAGGCAGACATGATGTTTTAAAATCCTTATAATTGCAGCATTAACTAGGAATGCAATTATTTGATTTTAATTTAATTTCAATAAATGCTTGGCTGAATTCGTATCATGTGAATAGTCAGCTCCTCACTTAAACGAATACTTTTAAAACTCAGATTCCTACGATTTTCACCGCTAAAATATTGTTTATCGTTCTTGTTCCGGAAATTAATGGCAAATTTTTGTAATATTATATCGAAACCACCAAATCAAACTGAATCTTCAGTTCATTTGGTCAAATTTGAGGATGTGGAATTAAAAACAATAATTTATGAAAAGGAACTAATCAATCTCCATGACACGTTTGGACGCCATTCTCAATTCATTTTGAATTGCTATTTTGATATTGACAAAAATGAAGACCTTCTCATTGAAATGAAACATCAAATGAAAATTCACCAGGAAATGATAAAAGAAGTTGAAATCTTATTATTTCTGATTGAAAATGATTTAAATAACATTGAGCAAAAAATAAATCAAATATTTGATCAATTGGGAAATGAGATGGGATTTATAACAATTCCAGTTACAGCTCGCGGTCAAATTTATGTGTCGCTATATAATTTAGTCGGTTGCATGAATCATATGCACGATGAAATAACAGAATTTTCTGAAAAATCTAGTGTATTCGTTGCCCACGACAATATAACGACTCGTATACTAAATATTCATTTGGCACTGGTATTCTCTTTAGAGAAAGGCATCAATAAACTTTTGGAAATGGTCGTCGCAATAAATGAAATGTGTACACTTGTTGTGTGTTGTAATCATCAATAAATGTATTTTACTTATATGGAGTTGTTCTTAAAATTTAATAATTTCGGTTTTAATTCATGAAAACTTGGCCGAAGTGAGGGATCTAAATTCCAACTTTCTAGCATCATTTCATAAATCTCATTCGGGCATCCATCGGGGGCTTCCATTTTACCATTATTTTCAACGTGACGTTCAACATCTTCAAGAGGCTGAAAAATATATTTGTTTTATAAATTATTTGTTCCTAAAAATTATTACTACTAATAGACTCACTACTCTGGGGTAAGGTACTCTACCAAATGAGTATATTTCCCATAGCAAAATACCAAAACTCCACATATCAGATTTATTGGAAAATTTCTAAAAATATAAAGGAATTACGCAGTTAAACTAATTTAAATGATACGCTATTCGTGTTGAAACCTACACCTTCCTTTATAGCTTCGGGTGGAGTCCATTTGATCGGTACTTTTCCTATATTTGAACAGAATGTTTCACTTCGGGCCAGTCCAAAATCAGCAACTTTTGCGATATCATCACTAGATATCAAGACATTTCGTGCTGCTAAATCACGGTGTACTACCTTTCGTGTTTCTAAATATTCCATTCCAGAACAGGTGTCACTTAAATTTATATATATTTCTGTTAATTACCCGATTGTAAAATGGATAAGGAAAAATTTACCATGCAAAATTTATTTGATTACTTTTCGTAATATGTTGCCGTCCTCTAGATCTAAGATAATCGACTAACGAACCTTTACTCATATATTCTGTCACCAAATAAATATGACTTGTTAAAACCATTCCTCTAAATTTAACGAGATTCTCATGTTCCAATTTACTGAAAATTAAACCGAAATTAATTTTAAATTGTAAAACAAAAATTATTAATTCAATTTCCTACATCATAACGCTAGCTTCTTCCAAAAATTTTTGTGCAGATGTGTCATCCTTTAACATTTTGACGGCAACTTTTTCATCTCTATATATTCCCAATACAACATTTCCAAATTCCCCCTTACCAATGTCTTCGTGTAACTGAATATCTGACTCGGCCATAATCCATCCATCAAATTTATGTTTAACCGCATCTGTATTGAACTTAAATGGTAAACACGTTTTTAACCGGGTGCAAAGGCCATCCGCATCATTTTCATAGTGCTGCAAAGTTATAACATTTAGTTTAGTAAACGCTTTTATACGAAACGTTTCATATAATTTACTGCCACTAACTGCCCCAACTCTTCAAAATACTCTTCATTATCTAGAGTTAATTTATTTTTGATTCGTTTGACGTGATAATGTTCTACCTTTGCAGCAAAACATACGCTTAACGTATAATCACCGGGAAAATGAGTTGAATTCCTTACTAAAAATAGGCCATCTTCTCTCGGCTGAAGTAATCTTTCTGTTTCGCATCGGGTGATATTACCATGAAACCATCTGTAACAATGCCAATATAAATTTAAGTCTGGTATATAGTATTCGTATTATTGACGAATCATTTGAACGATGACGCACTTACACTGTGGGTTTGGAAATTTGATAGAATTTACTATCAAAAATACAAATTGTAGCTTTTTCCAAAGGCATGGGATCAATATTTTATACGATTTACACAAATTGTTCTTAACAATAACTCAAAATGCTATAATTGAGTGTTTATCTGGTATCACTGGACGAAAATGTATTAATGAGCTTACCACAATGAAAGTATTGATTGCACTGCTGGAAATACACTTCAAATATTTTTTTATCAGTATACTCACACACTGTTGAACAACCGGAATCAATTTTATTTGGAAATTTAGAATTTTATCATCGTACCTCTCTAAATGGTGTTGTAAAACATAGATAAAAATTATTAATTTTAAATTGAGTGCAAACACCAAATCATGCTCATGCATATCAAAAATATTCAAAATTATTTTTAATTTCATTTTGTAATTAATAAATGTATGTTTGTTATTGAATTAAAAACTTGGGTATTGTTAACAATAAAGTACTTGGTAGTTATTAGTTATTTATTACCGATTAGTTCAAGGTACAAAACATAATCAAATTTAATAATTTTAGTTATATGCTGTGCATTTCGTATTTTTATTTTTGGCTTTAGCTAAATTTGGAAAATATTTCGATATACGACAGACATAATTATTGAAATTATATTAATACTTAAAATCCAAATCAAACTATTATGACATTTTATTTCCAAAATTAAATTAATTTGTTTGTAAACAAGGTTAAATGCATTATGTATTGAACGGAATTTAAATTTTGAATCTTAAGAAACTTTAAAAAGAACAAAATCAAATTCTCCTCAGTTTACTTGGAAACCATGCTTCAGATATTGCAGCCGATGGCAATAATTAGAGTAAGGACAAAAACTATTTTAATCCCATGCAACCGTGTCAAGTCAACTGAAATAGCATATAAAGTGTTTCCGAGGTTCTATCACTCATGTCGCTGCAGATTGCTATACAAAATTTTATTCTAGTGGGATATTTTAAAAATAGAGCCAAAGGTGGATAAGTTTATTCAAATATAGCTTTTATGGTATATAAACATTATATTTTGTTATAATTCGAATAAATATTAAATATACTGTAAAAGTTTTATATAAATTATCTCAAAATAATAAAATAATTCAAATTTTAGGAGGCTCTTTCACATCTAATCAAAGTTTCCAAGCGATTCACCCTATCAGCTGTGCATGGGCGTGCACACCAAACAGCGCGCGCGCAGCAGTTTGTTTTATTTTAGAAGTAAAATTGTATTGTGTCAATTTTATCGAGGTTATGACTATGAGTAGCAGCAAAAAGCAGTAAAATGATGTTCCTGGGTGTGGTGCCTATTGATGCCACGACAGTTGCAACTTCATTCAATATAATTTGTTTTAATTTATAATTTTCAATTAAAATTACAAAATACTTGATTTGTTTTATTAAAAAATCTGTTTATTTATACTAAAATTATGATTTTGCATCATTACACAAGCTTGGTGTGTTTCATGCTCGGATAGAAAGTGGCGCTAACTGGTGGCGTTGGTAAAATAATTGCAGAGGTAAATCAAGGAACCTTATCGCTTATGGGATCATTTCAAAATGTTAAATGCGTTGAATAAACAAAAACGATCAGCAGAATTTCTTTTGACTTTTTTGAAAATATCTCTTTTATGTTACGGTAAAAGCCCGAAATCGGTAAAAATCTGAATAAAAATTGGAAAAAATTGTTTTATTTTTTCGAAATCTATGAAATGATAGTTTCTATTTTATATGCTAAACATTTTATAGATTAAAATTATATAAACCAATATTCAATTATGTTTTATTAATTAATTTGTGCATGTGTTGACTCTATCCCGACGATATATGCTTGATCATTCTCAGTCATAACCACATATGATCGATTATTCGTTTTTTCAATCACTTTCGTATCTGTCCATGGGCTCTTCTTGCCTTTTAACTTTACAAATACTGGGTCACCAATTTCAAGTTGCCTGGCTTTACTAGACGATTTATCGAATTTCGATCGTTCTTTATTTTCCATAATACGCTGACTAACTTTCACTGTAGTTTCTATTTTACCATTCTCTTGAGCATGATATGGGGTTGTTGTTGAACTTTTAAATTCGCAATCAATAGACATCTTTATGAAATCATTATTGATACAATTTGTTGCATTGTATCCGATATTACCATTTGTCTAGCAAAATTTCTTTTACAGCATAACCTCACTCGATAATAAATTTGAAATCTCATCTACTTCAAAAAAAAAATCAGAGAAATCCACCGTTAGAAGAAATTTAGCTTTTCTTGAAGTGCCATTATTCTTTGTGACATCCATTTCAAATACATCCGTGCTAACTATCTCAAATGGCAAGTTCGGTATTTTCGTTGACATTATCGGTAATTTAGGTTGATTAGCTGAGTATTACCTGCAGGATATGCATTTATCTATTTCTTCTTTTAATTGCTCAGTTATTCCAGGCCAAAACATAGAATCTCTTGTTAACTTTAAACTCATTTCGATTCCGCTATGTGAATGATGTAATCTTTCATCATGTCTCCCTGTAATGTTTTCGGAATAACTATCCTGTGTCTTTTAAAAATTAAACCATTTTGGGTTGAAAGTTCATCTTGATATTTAAAAAATGGCTGCAATTCAGGTACTAATTTGTTCGGTACTAGTCAAAGTTAAAACAGCTCCAAGTCCTGTATTTGAACTATCGCATTGTATGACAATTTTATTATCTATATCAAAGTACTGTAAAGCAGGCGCTTGAACTACACGTTGTTTTAATTGTTCAAAACATTGCTGATGTTGCGTTTCCCACATAAAATCATCATATTTGCACAATTTTCTCAACGGTTCACAAAATCGAGATAATTTTGGTAGACATTTCGTTAAATACGTTATCATTCCAAGGAATGTTTGCACTTGCTGGAAGGTAGTAGGTTCAGGCATTTCGGTGATTACATTAATCTTCGCTAAATCAGGTTTCACTCCTTCACTAGTTAAAATATGTCCAACAAAATTTACTCCATTTTTGCACAATCGTAGCTTGGTTTTAGATTTGATTCACACAGTTTATCAAGAGAAATGCCAAATGGAGCTCGATTCCATTTATATCTTCTAAAAGGAGTCCAAAATATCGTAAGATTAACGGAACTTGCCAAAAACCTTTTGCTGCATCTACCATGGTAAAAATTTTTGCTTTTCTTAATTCTGGCATAACTTCTTCAACTGTTGGCATTATTGGTATAGTTTTTCCGTTTCAAAGCTTGATTAAAATCAACAGGATCAAGGAAAACTCTTAGTTTACCACCTCGCTTCACAAGTACCACGTTACTGACCCAATCAGTATGGCGTTCAATTTTTGATACTATACCCAATTTAACTAGATTTTCAATTTCCGATTTGAATTGTTTCCTTAGCCCATAAGAAATGCGACGAGGATTTTGTATCATTGTTTCGAAATTTTCGCCTATTTCCAAACTTCATTTTCCGTTTTTCCTATGCCATCAAAAACATCTTCATAATTTCTAATTAATTATTCTGCATGGTTCATCAAATTATTATTTGACTTTTCGATTTTCTTTCGAAATTAATGGGCTTTGCGTAACTACTTCAAAATTTAAATCGTAACATTCTCCATGTCTAAGATGCTTAAAGTTGTACGACCTAATGGTGTAACTAATTTATCTCCAAATCCTCTAATTGCTAATCCTCTAATTAAAGCTTAAAATAATTAGTATTAGAATTTGTTACCGGAGAGAAAAAATAAATGCGAGTGAAAAATCGGGAGCAGGGTTTGACGATATATACACACCATCATTATGGTATTTTGATAAATTAGATTTCCTACAAGACCAAGAAATGCCAGTAGCAGGAAAATCATCAGAAAATTCTATTTTGGTAATTCAAGAATTACAAAGTCTGAATCTGTCACAAAACCACCACCAATACCTCATAAAAGGTGCCTCAATACTAGAGATCAGTTTTTACGCAGAGCTGTGGATTATTTGGACACTGCCAAAACTTCTGAAGCGACCATATTTTCTGAAGGATGGGGTTGTAGTTATAAAATATTAAATGCTGAACAGCAAATGTTCACAAAAAAATTAATTGATGAAGTATTATTACTAGGTCAATTAAAAAAACTTTCATTGCCAAATACTGTATCCACACCAGAAACCCTATGTATGTATCCACCAGCTTGGTCGGAAACTCCGTACGGGAATAGATCAACAACTCCGCTGCAGTATTCCGACCGTCCTCATATTCCAATACAACCACGATTTTTTTTCTGATGATTCGAATACAGTAACAACAATACCAACCCAAATTAGTTGTTCACGTCGGAAACTCCATGTATTCATACATTTTCTCGACAATCAACTCCACTGAATTTCGAGCACCAAATTCATACTGCGAAAGAGCCTCGTTCGTTTGTTTTAACTGAGGATTCTGTGATTCTGTCATCGGGAGATATTAGAAACGGGACATATCCAAAGTCTACATGATCTTTTGAGTGATGACCAATTTTCTTAGAAGATTTTTAAAATAATGAATTATTTGAAAATCTTATATTTATTTAAGTACAAAGATTTGATGAAATGAAATATATCAATGAATTTTTGTGTATTGAGTAATTTTAAAACTTCCATAAATTTATTTCTTATATATTTCGCTTCTTTACTGGAATTTCTTGACATATTGGAATTAAGGCCTAGAAATGCTTTTTCATGGGAAGTTGAAGTTGATGCTGTATTGTCAATGTAAAATTTCCCGTTTCTTTTTTAAATAATTATGAAGATAACAACACGACAATACGACAGTTGTAACTTTTTCCGAACTTAAATTTATTGTTGTAATTATCCGAAATCGCGATGATGAAATGCCAAATGCCTTTTCAACTCTTACTCTGGCGCTGAGCTTAATTCTTGTTTTCTAACTCGTCGATTGTGAGATTATCTAGAGCATACGGCTTCATCAAGTCTGGCCTTAGTGAGAATGCATCGTCGCCCACAAAAACAAATGGTAGAATATGGGCATCAAGAAACGGAGCGGAGGGATCTTGCAAACCGATTTCTCCATTATTTAGATTATTGAAAAGTTTTGTGTTTGACAAAACTCCTCCATCGGAAATTCTTCCATTGGTTCCAACGTCCAGGACATCAGGACTACACTAAATGTCTTTTTATAATTGAAATAAAAAGATCTTGATTTTGACGGCTTCTTAATGTGGGTATGTTTGCCATCTATGGTTCCGAGGTAGTTCAGGAATCCAGTTTTTTCAAAAAAATTTCTTGCCTCGACTTTCCAATTTTCTGCAGTTTTTGGTAACTAAAATAAACGCAAAATTATTGATAATGATAACTAATTGTTTATTTTATCAAATAAAAAACCTCTTAACGACGAGGTAAATGTTCGAGTGACGAAAGCCGAATTCAATTCACAAAATTTCTGATATCAAATTTGTGCCGAAAAAAGCAATTGTATTCGATTTGTCAACGATTTTTCGGAATGTTAGTGCATTCAGCGCGTTGTTGTTTAACATTCAAGAAACCGTTGACAAGTTGTTGTTTTTGACAGCTAGAAAGAAAAATGTAAACAAACGCGCCGAATGCACTAACATTCCGAAAAATCGTTGACAAATCGAATACAATTGTTTTTTTCGGCACAAATTTGATATCAGAAATTTTGTGAATTGAATTCGGCTTTCGTCACTCGAACATTTACCTCGTCGTTAAGAGGTTTTTTATTTGATATCAATGATTTTGGCAAGGCAAATTGAAAATGAATTGAATTGCGATTCGTTTTATTGTTGTCAGTCGTTTTGACTTCGACTTTGAGTTCACACACACACGATAGCACACAAGTGGCCGCTACGTGTTATTGTGCCTCATACACAGATGCGCGGCATTGAAATGACCAAAACGAACAACAAAGCCATGCTAATGCAACAAATACAGAAAAAACTACACTATAGATAGTTGTATTAGAATTATATGTGTACATCGTATGTGAGCACTAGTTTAATAAGTAGTGGTGCGAAAGAAAAAAATTAACATGAGATTGTTAGTGTAACCAATACAATCTTCTGTAGTTTGTTGAATATTGGCATCTGCGTTTCAGACTTTGTTCAGAGCTTAATTGTTGTTCGTTTCGCGAAAAACGAATTACGCATACTCTCACACAGCTGCCGGCTGTGTGTTAAGGAGTGGGAATGATTCGTTCTTCTTCTCTCGATATTCGTCACTCCAGTCGCCTGCGTCTGTGTATGAGGCACAATAGAACGTAAAACAATAGAACGAAACTGTTTCAATAAAAAAATGGAAAACAATAAAACAAAATTGTTTCTATTGACGAATGGTTCAATACGATTTATGTTTGGAAAGTATATGCTCTTGGCCTCGAAATAGTAAAGACTTATATTTTTTCTTTTTTATGTTGAAAAGTAGGGTCAGGTCTCATCATTAGGTTCAGGTAGGTAGTTTTTTTTTTATTATGTCCAGCACGATAACCTACGTTCTGGTGTACTGTTTCTAGTGTGTGTAAGATGATTCTATTTCTTTATTTTGCATGCAATTTTTCAATCTTCATTTTGTAGTCTTTTAGTAGATTTTATTTCAGAATCCTTTACCACATGCCACAAACAGGTCATGTCGGGTGTGATCTTATTACACACCCGGTTCTCGTAGGCTATCGGCTGAACATTTGTAGTCTAGTTTTTAGTGTATGTTACAGAGTAGTAAAAATTTAGACCAGATGATCAGCCATGCTACACTATAATTTGGTTTTCTGGATTCAAACTATTGCGCAATAGATTTTAATTTTTAATTTTAAACCCTTATTTTAAATTAAATCATTAAATTTTTTTATCTTGTTTTATTCTGTTCTCTCGAAAATAAAATTTAAACAAAAATCTACATCTCAAAAATGTCCGTAAATTTTTTTATTTTCATTTCAATTTTTTTCATTTCGGATTCACGGTCAAAATTTTTACGTCGCAGCTGCGTAATAAAATTTTTGTCCGTGAATCCGAAATGAAAAAAAATGAAATGAAAATAAAAAAATTTAAGGACATTTTTGAGATGTAGATTTTTGTTTAAATTTTATTTTCGAGAGAAAAGAATAAAACAAGACAAAAAAATTTAATGATTTAATTTAAAATAAGGGTTTAAAATTAAAAATTAAAATCTATTGCGCAGTAGTTTGAATCCAGAAACCAAAATTGTGTGTAGCATAGCTGGTGTTTTTGGTAGAAATTCGATTGAGTAATTCAACAATTTTTTTTGCATGTTTCTTGCTGTTTTGTCACTAACTGCATGCGGCTACCATTCATTTTTGACTCCTTAAACAATACAATAAAATATACATATTTTAGTGTGTTAGTTGGAAATAAAAGTTAATGGTAGCTAGCCTCTCGCTGATATTCCATCTTCATGCGATGGGAGGGGAGATAAGATCTATTTTTCAAAGAAATCAACATAATGATAAAAAAATATCGATTTTATGCAAGGAGACTCAAATGTTCAATGTTTTTGGTGATTTTTTCGATCACATCAATTTGTCAGTTTTTTGATCTTTTTTGTTATGAAAAAAGAGTCACTGGTAAAAATTCTCTTAGCAATGATAATAATATGATGTATTTATATTTGTTTCATTATAATACGTTGATTCACTATCATTATGAACCGCAACGGACCGATATTAGGGTGCATTTGAGCCAAAAAATAAAATTTTGCAAAAAAATTAGGGTGGCTTTTAAGTTATGAAGGTCAATATCTAAAATATACGAGTTTTCTGGGACAAACGGTTGATGTCATATTGTAGGCGAGATTTGTGGCTAATAATCCTGAAAATATGAACCAAAAGTCTTGGGCTCATTTTTTAGCAATTCGGCCTAATGTGGCCGGGCGATTTCGCATTTTTCAGTTTTTTGGCCAAAATGACCCTCCAACCTAATTTTTTGAATTCTTTTTTTTGCTATTTGATAGCTGGCGTCAATACCTTTCCAACGATATGCATATGTTCGGGGTATGTCGAATAGATTCAGCACTGTGGACGTGGCAAAATGGCCAAAAATGGCCGTTCAGAGGCCGGCCGCGGCCAACATGGCGGCCAAATCAAAAAGTTGTAGAACAAAAATTGCTTAGTTTTTTAAGTACTACAACCCCTGAAAATATGAGATCAAATAAAAGAGGTACGGACAAACAAATATACATACCAAAGCAAGATTATATGGTGACGTCATAGAAAAATTTAAAATTGTCATAACTTTGGTCAAAATCATCCGTTTTGGACGTTTGAGGTGTCGTTGAATTGGTATTGACGTCTTCAATCATAATTTGCCAGTTAGAAAATAATTTTGGCATTTTTTGGGGCAGTTATACGCGAAAAACTGATTTTTTGGGGCAATTTTTGGAAGGTCATATCTCCACTCAATGTTGGTAGAAATTCATGCTTTTATACATTATTTAGGTTTATTTTTCAAGACCTTTCCAATGGTATATAACATGATCCTGGCGGCCTCAAAGTGAAAAAGTTCGAAACTTGCTGTATAATATACTTCGTTCGACTTCCAGCACAGTAGGTGCTTTCGTCACTCGTTTGGACTGCCGTCCAAAGTGATTTCAATACTAACCATTATATTTTGCGTTAGTACTAAATTAGTTGCCTGACATGTTTCAATAACAATTCTTCCGATGGCTTGTGGTGAAACCGTATATGTAAACTCCAAATCCTCGAATGAATTCCCATAGTTGCTAAGAATCTCAACATAATAGAAAGTCGGGTCTCTATCGAAATTGCATCTCGCATGAATGTGTCCTGTTTTTTTATAAAAGGCGAAAACTTTTCCAAAAGATCATTGAAGCAATTTCCATTCATTCGCATATAGTTTTTATAGTCCAACGGGTCTGATTCTCTTATTTTTTTTTAACAAATTCGCGTTTGAATATTGTTCTTTATTCGCTAACCACTCTTTCTGCCATTTTCGGTTTTTCCCATTTTTGTTTTTTTCGTTAGACGATTCGGTAATCACCATTAACGCAATTACGGTATCCATATTTTTAATTTAAACAATCAATTAAAAAAATTTAATGGTAGCTACTATCAAAGCACAAAAAAATTTATTAATTGTCAAAATATTCAACTAAATAGTATTTATCAACGAAGTTGTACAACACGTTGAATAATGTATGGGCTGCACAAGATTTCGAATATGTATATTATATTGTTGTCAATTCAGCTTGGATTGGTCAGTTGGGCTGGACATTAATTTAGCGAAGATTGCTCAGTTAAGGGTTAGGAATTTGACTGAATTTGAATGACAATTATGAAACAGTGACATCTAGATTTAAGCATCAGAGGTAGTTTAGTTTAATAACAGATTTTTTTTATAAACATTTAGTGTAGAATAGATCGTGATATTAGTGATCATGTTCTCCACCAGATGTCAGTTAGAGCAGGGTACATATTGTTTGTTTACATTTTTTTTATATGGAGTTTGGTCAAAAACTGCTTTGACAAAATTGAAATAAAATGAATAAAAATTACCACCAATCAAAGTTTAAAGTAATGTTAATAATTTGCAAAAGATTCATATATATATTTGTTTAATAAAATAAACATATTGCCGTTAGGTATACTTGGAAATGATACATAAACATCAGCAAATTTTAAAATTTTGTGAGGTTATGTCAAATTGTCATCGATAAATCGTAGTAAGCTTGACTTTTAGCTTTGAGGCACTAGATGTTCCAATAATGGCAAATAAAGAAAATATTGGTAAGTTTTATTGAAAATATATATTTTTATTAATTATATTGGTATTTGATTATAACTAAATATTATATATTACAGGAAATCTCAAGACGAAATTAAAATCGATAGGTGCCAAAGCGAGCGGCAACAAAAAAGATTTAAATGAAAGGTATGTATTTATCTTTATATTGTATACCTTCATTGAGGTTCTACATATTGCATTTATAGTGGTTTACGCTTAAATACTGTTCTACCGTTAATTATTTTTAGGTTACAGTTGTGGCAAGAAAATAAATTGGACCGTAAGTTATATACCACAAAAACGATACCAGCTGCCTGCAATTCTGATTTTCCAGAAATTAATGATCCACAATGGGCCTCGTTGGACAAAATTTATAAAAAATTGGTACGATGCCTAAATATCAACGAAATCGATGAGTGGTTCAATGAAAGATTGGAATTTCGTTGACGGCACCATCTTGCTGTAGTATTTCTGGGTTGGTTTGGTCCTCCGAAGGAAGCTCAGTATTTAGTCGCTTAGAGCAAATTGTTGTATATCTGGTTTGCGATATAAATTTATTTTTTGTTGTATTTTCAAACGACCTAGTTGGTATATTTTTGCTAGAGACGGAACCTTTTTTCAACCGGGTAATGCCACCTGCGTAGAAGTTATTAATTTTAAACATAATTTTTTTCAAATAATAAATTATAATTATAAATTAACTCGCCTGTATATGTTTTGTAGTCATCTGGCAAAAAGTGAGCGCTACAAACATAAGCACTTCTGACTTGATTTGGCTTATTTTTTATCCTAAGAAGTACCAACCATTTTTTGCATTCCTTTTTATTTTTGGGAAAATCATGAAAATGCAATTCACAATTTTTGCTATATTTACTTTCGCACTGGGGAACGTAGCAATATTTCACCATTTTACATAAATATTAATTTCTCTCAGATCAAAATTTGAATTATATTGAGTAGAGCCAAACACTATTCACGAAAATTCCAC
Organism: Nephrotoma flavescens; assembly: GCA_932526605.1. Classification (NCBI taxonomy): domain Eukaryota; kingdom Metazoa; phylum Arthropoda; class Insecta; order Diptera; family Tipulidae; genus Nephrotoma; species Nephrotoma flavescens. The sequence continues at coordinate 13,688,268 of OW052221.1, forward strand.
AAGAACTAAATGTCAAAAAAAAAAAATAATCAAATCAAAAACAATTTGACATAACCTCACAAAATTTTAAAATTTGCTGATGTTTATGTATCATTTCCAAGTATACCTAACGGCGATCTGTTTATTTTATTAAACATATATATATATGAATCTTTTGAATTATTATTAATATTACTTTAAACTTTGATTGGTGGTAATTTTTATTCATTTTATTTCAATTTTGTTAAAGCTATTTTTGACCAAACTCCATATAAAAAAAATGTAAACAAAATTTATGTACCACGTATTTAAGAGACGCCTGGTGAAAAACATGTTGAAGTTTTGTACTAAAACACGATCTATAGAACTGCTTCGAATGTTCGGGTAACATCTGAAATATTCAGTGCGGTATATCCCTTTTCCTGCCTGCCATCAAAAATAATTCCGATTTAACTAAGATCCGTTAAAATTCGTAGGACATTACAACCGGTCATGGCAGGAAAAAGGATATAAATACGGGTCCGGTGAATGCAATAAAAGCTTAAAAGCGAAAGAAGAAGAATGCAATAATTTAATTATTAGTGGTGTTTAAAGTGAAAACAGTTAAGTGTGATAATTATTGTAAATGGTGTAAAGTGGGATTATAAATAATTGTGGAAATTATATGTGTTGTTGTATTTTAGTGTTAATTTTTCAGGAATATTCCGGAAGCTGTGAAAATTATGAGAATTGTTGTTGTAAACCGTCAACTTTATGGCGATATTAACAAGTTCGTATGAAAGGCTGCGTTTAAATTCATAAAGAAACACCGAATGCATATGCAAGCTGGTACAACCACTAAATCATCACACATATATTTATAGTCCTGTTGTTTATCAATATAAAATATCGTGCATATATACATTTTTGAATTACAGACATTAAAAATAATCGAAACGTTTATTTTGTTAATATAAAATTCACAAAATATCACTTTGATATTTTCATGAAGATAAAATATTATAAATAGTTTCCGTACACCTAAAGTATGTTGAACAGTTTAACATAAAATTAAGTACCGGTAACATCATGACAGATAGTAAGAACTTGAAGCTTAAATTGAAGCCATATTTTAAAGGAAAACGGTCTGAAAGTACTGATCCTCGCAGTGAAACTTTCGACCGTGGTATTCGACCAGTGCTCATGATAATTCAATTATTATTATTATTTCCGGTGTCAGGCCTTTATAGCCGAAAGCAATCAAAATTAAAATTTTCCTGGTTTTCAATAATATCGCTGTTGAGTTTCATGTCATTAGCGTTTAGTATTTTTGAATTTATGTGCATCCTCCTAAATTTTACCGCCATAAACTTTTTGGCGTTTAGTCTAATTTATTATTTTCTCGTTATTTTATTGGCGGAAGTTCTGTTGATTATAATGGCCATTAAATGGCGATCTATTATACGACATTGGATTAAAATCGATAATGTATTCCTGCAGTTGCAATACTATCGTAAAATTAATTATTTTTTAAAATATAAATTAAGGATTTCTGGAATTTTTATGATAGTTTTAGCCATGACTGAGCATTGTGTATATTTAATGCACGAAATTATGAACGAATATGAAAAAATTCGAATTTGTCGTACAGAGGATAAAAACTATTTAGTCGAGTTCTATAAAAATAATAAAGCATATTTAGCGGTGTTTATAAGTTACAATCCAGCCATTATCACTGCAGTATTTGTAATTTAGAGTTTTTTGTTATTTACATATACGTGTAGTATACACAATAAACCATTTTTAATTTCAGTACAACAATTTTAAACATGTGGTTTCTTCGATTTTTATTGACACGATGATCATATTGCAAAGTATCGGATTGGCGGAACGGTTCAATCAAATATTCGAACGTCTCAAATGTGAGCATAAGCAACGGGTCCGTTACGATTCTATGCGTACATGGTGATATACTTTCTAAAATCCAAAATTTTTCATTTTTAGCTATTATCAACATCGTTTTGGATCGAAATTAGAGCTCACTATGTACTCCTATTGGAACATGTAAAATTTATTAATGATGAGCTCTCGTGGCTTATATTACTATCATGTACAAGTAATGTATATTTTTTGGTCAAATTGATATCTAATATATATGTAAGGTGAGTTACATGTGCAATAATTAAATTTTAGTATGTTGTTAGTCAACTATGTAGCTTTGGAAAGTAATTAATTCGGAACTCGCACGAATTTTTAAATGAATCACTAGAGTGTGATCCGTTTACAATACCACAACGATTTACGTTTGATAAAGTAGCGCAATAAATGAACAATAGGCTGCCTTATTTATTTTAATATCAATAAATTATCCATTTTAATGAGCACGATTTTTGCAGTTCATCAAAATTCCTGCCCAATGTAATTTACAATTGGGTTGCCGTAATGGTTACCACGTTTCGAATATGTTTCGTCGTATTCGCCGCTTCTTCACTAGACCATGCGATGAAAAAACCTTTACAAATTGTACGTGAATTACCTTTTTCGCTGTGGACCCTCGATGTACGCCGTTTCTACGAAATAATTTTAGACGCACAACCGCTAACTGGGAAAAACTTCTTTCATATCACACGAAAAACCTTTATTAGTGTAAGTAATCGCGTTTGTAAAATTATAAAATATAGGGATATACAAATATATTATTAATAAATTTTTTAGATTGTAGGTACACTAATAACATACGAATTAGTGTTGCTTGATTCAGTTGAGAACGATGAAAGTACTAGCGTATGTGTAAATTAGCAACAACATCAAACAGTTGCATGTTTATCAAAAATGCATATACATAATTAGAATTCAAATTATACATAAATTTTTATTATTTATAAATGTGATGTTTATTTACAAAATGTGTTTCTAAACCACAAAAACAAACTAATTATGGTTGGTAATTTGTTGCAAGGCATTGAGATAAAAGGATGTCGTTCTACTATAAAAAATCATCAGCTAAAGTTGAACCGTTTTTGGTAAATCAAGAATCGGGTAAAATTACATATATTTTTGAAATAATAATCGCTTTAAACTAAATATAGTTTTTGTCTTGATTTTATAGCCGAACCTGAACTCACTCCAGTCCGATTTTATGACGCAGTTCGTCCTGTATTTATAATTGCGCAAATATTTTCAATAATGCCTGTAAACGGATTTTTTTCTCGAAGCATACATAGCCTAAACTTTCGTTGGTTATCACTTCGCACATTTTATTCAATCTACATGATTTTTGGACTTTTGGTATTGAATCTTCTAACAATTTATTGGTTATTTTCTACAAAAATGAATTTCCAAAAGGCTACACGGCTAGCGTTCTACGTATCTAATTTATATGCATTATGCTGTTTTTTATATATCGCTATAAAATGGCCCAAAGTAATGAAATTCTGGGGTGAGGTTGAAGAAGGACTACCAAAAGTATCGACTAAGTGGGAGCAAAGTAAACTAAACTGGAAAATTAGGCTTACAAGCGCCATTATTTTATCGACAACAGTTTGTATGTGATAAATTTGTATTTACCTTAAATTATTATTAATTGTAATATTTTTTATATAGTTGAACACGTCCTATATGTTATTAAAGGTATAAATCTAGCAACGAAATGTTCAAAACTGAAAAATCCGCTAGAGGCATATTATCGGAAAGCGGCGCCGCAGGTATTTCCTCTATTTGATTTTAGTGATTTCAAAGGAGTGTTTACCTCATTCTTTTTAATTTCATCAACCTTCATCTGGAACTACATGGACCTATTTATAATAATAATCGGATTCGGCTTATCCGAGAAATTCGAACAAATCAATAAACGCCTACTTAAAAGCAAAGGTAAACCAATGTCGTTGGACTTTTACCTAGAATTTCGGATACACTATCGTAATGTAACAAATTTATGTGAAATGGTCGACGATACAATTTGTCAAATAACTTTAGTATCATTTTCAAATAATTTCTTTTTTATTTGTATCCAATTGATCAATATTATGGACCCGTTTACGTCAACATTTCATGCAGTATATTTTTGGTATTCGTTAATCTATCTAATTATAAAATCATTCATTGTATCGGTAACATGTGCGAAAATAAATGAGAAATCTAAGGAACCGTTGGATGTGATCCGAAGTGTGCCGAGAGAGTCATGGCATCCAGAATTGAAACGATTTTTGGAAGATATAAAAAATAATGAAATCGGATTGACCGGAATGAAATTCTTTTATATTACAAAGCGGTTGATTTTGGCTGTGGCTGGAACAATTTTAACTTATGATTTGGTATTAATTCAATTTCATGTATTTGATCCTACTGAAAATGACCCTTGTTTTAATTAGCTATTTGAAAGGTTGTTTTAATATTAATAAATATTGTTGTTTTAAGTTAAAGGCGTATGGGGTATAACCCGTCAAATACTTACGTTTAATAAAAATAAATTTTCGGGTTCAACAAATTATCAACTACTTATTTACTTCTTAAGGAAGATTAAATGATTAATACAACATTATCAAATAAAAATATTTAGTTTGTCTATGACTAAGACTGCGGTCCAATTCGCAACTTATTTTGTGTAGACTGAGTTATTTGAAAGTCACCTCACCAGTGGCCCTATTCCGGCTTTCCCAGGGAATTGGTATTGGGAAAATATTTTGCTGTAATTACAAATTGTAATAATTCTCAAATATTTATTTCCCGTCCCAAATGTATATTCGGGTAGACTGGAAATAATTTTTGGGGGAAACATTTTTTATTTTGGTTTTTATAAATGCGTTTTAGCATGTTGCGACCTTATTACAAGTTTAATTTATTTTTAAATATATATTTATTAGAAAAAATAATGTTTAAAAATTCGAAAAAGTACGAATTACAATTCTCTAAAAAAATAATGGGGAAAAATTAACGTCAAATCTGGCCATAAAATGGAATTATTTTTTCCCGATAAAAAAAATTCCTAAATGCCAGAATACACTTTGGGGAATAAAAAATTCCCAACTGCTAGAAATACGCCACTAATTCCCAATTCTCTATTCCCGGGAAAAACCAGAATAAGGCCACAGGAGACTTATTGTAGACTTTCTTGGCTTTCACAAATCGAGACTTAGATTTGAATTGGACTACCAGATTACTTCTTTCAAGACGCCATTTTAACTTAAGTCGAATAAGACGACTTATTTCAAATAAGAAAGTTTCTAAGAAAGTCTACAATAAGTCTCCTCGTGAGGTGACTTATTGTAGACTTTCAAATAAGTCAGTATAAAAAAAAAATAAGTCTCTTAAATAAGGACTGCGGTCCAATTCTTGACTTATTTCAAATAAGTCGACTTATTTGACTTATTCAAAATGGCGGCTTGAAATAAGTAATCTGCTGGTTATCACAGCTAAATTTGATTACGAACAAAAAATGTTTAAAATGTCATTTTGTGGAAACTATCCAAAATAAGTAAAGAAAGTTTATAATAAGTCTCCTCGTGAGGTGACCGCAGTCTAAGTTTCAAAGTTGAAAATTTAATACACATATCGGTACTGATCGATTAAAAATGACGATCAAATTTTAAGTTTTGTTAATTGTTCCCATATGACATATCAATTAATAATAAAAGTGTTAATTTCTATCATTTAGCGGGGTTTGGTGGCTTTATCACCCAGAATGTTTTAGTACCCAGAAAACACATTTCTGTTTGGAATCGATATTTCAATGGGCAAACAATGTGTCCTAACTGGTTTGTTTCTTTAATAAACTTTACAGTAGTAATCATGTCCAATTTAATTAATTTGCTTTATTTGTTTTTATTTAAACGCTCTTACAATAAAGACGGTCGATTTTTAAATGTAAATAAAATATGTTTTGTGTGAGATATCCACTCAATATTTTTTATTTTACAGAATATTTTATGGTATTAAGTATTTCGTCGTTCAAATGTCTACCGTGGCGTTGGTTGGTAGCACCGTCTTCGGGAGATCCAATTTTCGATGGTTGTCGCGTAATTCTGATTGAATTTGATGAATAACGGTCGTTATGTTGACTTTGAAGGCGACTGTTCGAGTGCGAATTTTTCTGCCAATATTTAGAATCACGCTTTTCCACCGATTTATTGGGACAATGTAGCTCATAAATTTTTTTTATGATTAGGTTTGTCGTCTGCGAATATTTTACTTAAAGTTAAAAATATTTTATCTTTTATAGGCGTAATTTGATTAGTGGAAACGTGTGATTCTAAATATTCGCACAAAAATTCGCACTTGAACGGTCGCCGTGAGGGTATCATTATGTTTTCGATTTTTTTTTTGCACAAACCTGCGATTTAAGATAGCCCCAAAGGAAGAAGTCTAAAGGCGTTAAATCGAACGATCCCGATGGTCAGTGTTGGTATATACAACGTTTAAAGAATCAGTTGAATTTGAGTTGAAATTAAAAGGAGCTTATGATTGTAAACGCGGTTATTAATGTTTTTGACCTTTTGTTTTATATAAAAGTAGAAGCGCTTTTTTTCTTGAAGTGTACATTTTTGTTACTAATAAAATATATCTCGTGGAGTACAGATGCTGAGTTTTACTATTTCCAATTACATAAGTTTATTTTGTTGAGTGAACAATAATATAAAATCATTCGGCCATCTAACAGGTTATGAGCCCAGCCACGGTAATAATCTGAAAGAGTAAGAAGAGATTGTTAAATTTAATCTATTATTATCAACCGGCATTATGGTGGTCTCAACCAAAATACAGATTAACAAACTGAATAATAATAATTATCAAGTGTGGAAATATAAATTGGAACTACTTTTAATAAAGGATGATTCATGGAGTATTGTTGAGTCAGCACCACCAGATCCAGTAACAAAAGCATGGTCTACAAAGATACTAAAGCACGAGCACATATTGGTCTTCTTGTCGAAGATAATCAATTAATTCACATCAACAAATACCACGAAAAATCGATATTGTCAAATAGAGTGCGACTACTAAGACGACTGTGTAAAATGACGATATCAGAGGGCGACTATCTTGAAAATAATTTGATAGCAATGGAGGGATTGATAGATGAAATGAACTAGCAACTTTAGGTGATGCATTGACTGAACCATTGACAGTGGCGTTCTATTTAAGCAATTAGCCTAAGCAGTTTGCTATTCTACGCTCGTTATAGTACTTGAATCGCGTCCCGAAATGGATTTAACCTGAAATTTAGTGAAAGGAAAATTGCTGGATAAATACGTTAGAAGAAAGGAAATGAAAATTTCGACTAGGAACGGCGAAAGAAAATTGAATATAAACAGTAAGCCGATTTTATCAAAATTTAACTCAAAGTCAGTGTCATGTTATTTTTGCAAAAGGGCTGGCCGTATCAAAGCAGATTGCAGACAATTTTTGACATGGAAAAGTAAAAGGAAAACTGGTACTATGGAGTGGTGTGTAGATTCGGATGCATCGGCACATATGTGCAATGACAAAAATTGTTTCATTGAAATCGACGAAACACAAAGAAGTACAGTGACTTTGGCCTATGGTAGGAAACTACAAATTAAAGTTAATGGAACAGTCAGGTTCAAAACTGCAACAAGTCAATTACAATTAGAAGATGTATTATTAGTCCCTGAGTTACAGTGTAATTTGTTGTCAGTTTGTCTCAACAAATCAAGTATTTAGCATAAAAACAAGTGCAGGGAAATGTGTACATGAATGACATAAAGTACTTGGTCATCGAAATTTATCAGACATTACAAAATTGAGTGAGGTGGCAGTAAACGTCAGAATAGAAAATTGTTAACATTTAGATGAATGTGAAACTTGTCTACAAAGCAAATCAAAGAGGGATTCATTCCCGAAAGAATCCACATTGAAAACGTCAGAAAGGTTAGATTTGGTACACACGGATTTGTGTGAGCCTATGCAGCTAGTTACACCCAGAGGAAACCGATATATTTTGACATTGATTGATGATTTCATAAGTTATTCGTTTATTTATTTAGTTAAAAATAAATCCGATGTGACTGACAAAATCATAGAATTCGTGGAGTTGATGAAAACCCAGTTTGGAAAGTGCCAAAAGCATTTCGCTCGGACAGAGGCGGAGAGAATATGGATCATCGACTGCAAAGTTTTTTGAGAAAAAGTGGAATCAAGGTTCAGCTGACAGTACGTTCAACTTTTATTATTTTTTTAATCATAGCAGACGTATGTGCAACTTTGATTCATTTTATTATGTTTACAAACAAATGACATTTTGCAATGACTTTACAATTTGTGTTAATTTGTCACCGTTTGATGTACATATATGAATAATGAAACAATTTTGAGTTTAATAAACAAATATTTGTATTTTAAAATTATTTGAAACCTATAAATATACCCGCTTCCGGATATTGACTAATTTATTATCTTTTTTAATTTCTAAAAATGTTAAAATACCCAAATAAATAGATCCATAATATATTAGAGTTAATAAATAAATATTTAGTGAAATTATATAAATCAAGGCGAATTCGTGTTACTCAATAAAAATTACAAATAATTATAAAGAAATTTGTTTCATTCTTGCTAGCAAAATAAAAATTCGCTTTCAAAATAATGAATATCTTTTTATAAGTACGTGGATATTAACTACATTACCATCTGTGGCACTATTCTGGTAATTCCCTGGGAATAGGGAATTGGGGAAAGATTTTATATGTAATTTCAGTTCAAATATTTTTTTTCCGGCCTACTAAGGAGAAAAGTTTGATGTAAATATTTATAAATTGGGAATAATTTTTCCATATCTAAATTGGCAGGGAAAATTATTCCCAATTTTATTTTGTTTTCAAAAAAATTACCACTAGATTTTTACCTCAGTATGCCAGAAAAAAAATTTCAAAATAGAAATTACATATAAAATCTTTCCCCAATTCCCTATTCCCAGGGAATTACCAGAATAGTGCCACTGGCAGTAAAGCAATTGGGTCAAAATGTGTGTACAAAACCAAAACTGGCCAAGAGCGAAATGTCACAAAATTTAAAGCAACGTTAGTGGCAAAAGGATTTACGCAAAAGTATGGTGAAGATTTCGACGAATTGTTTGCTCCCGTGGCAAATCCTATTACATTGAAGATACTGCTGACAGTAGCAGGAAAGAACAAAATGATAGTTAATCATTTTGATATTCAGACGACTTATCTTAATGGAAATCTTTCATACGATGTATACATGAGACAACCTGAAGATTACGTCAAAGGGAATCAAAACGTAGTTTGTAAGCTTGTTAAGAACCTCTATGGTTTGAAACAGGGTGCAAATGAATTGAATCGGTGTTTTGCTGGAGTAATGAAAAGGAACGGATACGTTCAAAGCGATTAGCAAAGTTAGTAAATGAAGTTGGTGTGGTGAATCGTATATGCAACATTTAAAGAATCAGTTGAATTTGAGTTGAAATTAAAAGGAGCTTATGATTGTAAACGCGGTTATTAATGTTTTTGACATTTTGTTTTATATAAAAGTAGAAGTGCTTTTTTTTCTTGAAATGTACATTTTTTTTACTAATAAAATATATCTTGTGGAGTACAGATGCTGAGTTTTATTATTTCCAATTACATAAGTTTATTTTGTTGAGTGAACAAAAATCTAAAATCATTCGGCCATCTAACAGTCAGTTCGCGTCGCCGCCGCGTGAGGTTTAACTGAAACAGTTTAGCTAAACTTGCTCTAATCATTGCACTAATCAATGGTTGACACACCAGATATTAGCAAATCTGGTAACAAAACATAAATACGATAATAGACATGGTTATTTGGTATCGATGTTAATTATAATGGAGGAAAGAAATAAGAAATGATGAAAAATAAATTTTGCATGACGGCGTAAGTAAGTGAGCCCGTTTAGCTACTAAACCCGAAATAAAACGCGTTTAGCTACCTAGTCTTGAACTTGAAACATCAAGAGATTAACTCAAAAAAATTATTAAACGCGATTAACTAATCGGTAGTCGATCTAGAATATTTAGGTTCTTAATGTGCACATCTTCAACTTGTCGGCATTGAAGAAGAAGTTATGCAAGTTAAAATCATAAAAATTGAATCAATCAATAATAGAGAATTCAGTATCTCCTCTATTTCCTGTCCCATACGCCATCAATTAAAAAAAGAAGACTACAGTTGACTTTTTAAATCATTAGGGCCAAATTTTATCATAGGCGGTGATTTTAATGCAAAGAATACTTACCAGTTGAGGATCTAGACTTACAATCTCTAAAAGGAAAGAGTTATTTAATGCAGCTCTCGAGAACGACTGTGAATTCCTATCCCCCGATAAAGAAACATATTGGCCTGCTAACATACATAAAATTCCAGATCTTCTTGACTTCTTTGTAACAAAAGGAGTTTTAGAGGACTACACATGCATTGAAAATAGTGAAGGACTATCATCTGACCACTCACCTGTGATCATGACTCTGAGTACAATGATAATAAAAAAAGATAATTCAACTAAGTTAACAAACAATAAAACCAATTGGAGTCTATTCAAAAAATTAGTGGTAGATCGGAGAAATCTTGGCGAACCAATTAGAACGAAGGTGCAGCTGGAAGATGAACTAGAAATATTTAATAACAATATCCAACAAGCGGCTTGGGAAGTTCACCGATTTCTCATACCAACGCTGCAATGAAACATAACTATCCTCTTGAAGTCAGAGAGCTACTTAACGAGAAACGGAAAGCTCGCAAAATTTGGCAGCAGTCTCTATCTAATAAAGGAAATAAAGAACGAAAGCATAACTAAGCGATTACGAGGTCTTTCTGAACTAAAGGATGCCGATTACTCGCTTTGGAAAGCAACGAAGGGACTAAAAAGATCCAAAATGCATGTGCGCCGCCTATCAAATGCGATGACGGATCCTGGGCTAAAAGTGACAAACAGAAAGTCTTTGATGCTTATTTAGAAGGGACTTTCAACCGTTGCCGAGACAAACAGCAAATGAAAATACAACAGTCGTAAATAAAGTAGATGATCTTGACATATAAGGCATGTGACTTTATTATAGCTTAAAACTGAAATCAATAGTAACTTAAGTATCAGAATAGTTCCAGGTTATGACTTAATTACTAGGCAAATTGTGAAAGCCATTCCCGAGAAAGGTTTACGTAAATAATATCAAATAATTAATACAGTCTTCAGATTGAAATATGTTCCACGACAATGGAAGGTGGCCGAAGTAATAATGATTATGTATCATATCAAAAATATTTGAAAAACTGTTGCTGAAGAGACTCAAACCTATATAACAGAAGAGAGATGCTTAATTCCACTACACCAATTTGGGTCTTAGATGTAGCTCAAGCTTTCGATAACGTTTGGCATCAAGGGCTAGAATTTAAGTTACATCGAGAACTGCCTAAGCAATTTCACCAAATTCTTAAATCCTATAACATAGCTGATCGACACTTTAGAGTCAAATTTGAAAATAAGTACTCTGAAATAAAAATAATATCAGCGCAGGTATACCACAATTTAGCGTACTTGGACCTATTCTGTTTATTATTTTTTACCGAATATTGAAGGTACTACAGTAGCAACATTTGCAGGCGATACCTATAGCAGTTGAAAAAGATATTTCGGAAGCAACAAAGAAACTTCAAAATGCAGTTAACACTGTGATCAACTGCGGACTAAAAACTGGTACATTTTATTAAATGAAGCCAAATCGGTGCGTGTCTACTTTACAAACCAAAATGTAAACTGTATTCCCGTTCTCAATTCAAACCAAATTCCATATGCAAATACTGGTAGATACCTTGGCATGACCCTCGATGCTAAGCTAAGATGGATAGAACACATCAAGAAGAAAAAAGAAGAGCTAAACATCAAATATATAGAAAAATGTACTGGCTCATGGGTAGAAATTCTGAGCTCTCAATACACAAGAAATTGCTTCTATACTGGCAAATGCTAAAACCAGTATGGACCTATGGTATCCAACTTTGGGGTTGTGCCAAGAAGACCAATGTACAAATGATACAATGCTTCCAAAATAAAGTGCTATGAGGGATTGTGAATGCCCTATGGTACATTAGAAACGACAACCTTCATAGAGACTTGGAGATGGAATACGTTACTGATAAAATAAAGAACAAAGCAAGGAAACGCATGTACAACGCTTATCGAAAACTCCAAAGGCAGAACCCGCTGGAGCTGGGCAGTTTGATTTAGAAGAAGAAAGTATTTGAGTAACTCATCTTAATCCGAGAAACTAATTTAAGATGGATAAATTACTAGGTGATCTCTGAATCAGTTGTAATATTGTTTATTTATTAAATAAAAAAAAAAAAAAAAAAAAAATTTTAATAACTTCTGTCATTTTTCTATCTATTGATACGGTAGTTCATTTAATATTCTAATTGGTGGTATGAGGGCATCTCTGATAAAGCAGCACTGTACTCCAGCATAGCTTGAAATAAATATTATCTCGTGAACCGGAGGTCAAGAACATGTCCAAACAACATATATAAGCATTTGTTACTTGATTTTGTTGTTCTGGTTTCTCAATATTTTGCTGTGGTTCGCTAGCAGTTCTTATTAAATTTTGTTCATCAAGACGAGCGTCCATATCGTTAACCACATCTTAGTAAAGAGGATTGTTGGCGATTAGCTGTACCGTAATTCGTATCATACACTCTTTTTTTAGGGAGAAAGCACTTGCTTGTGATATTCAGGTTCTCAAGATGTTCAGTTACAACCACATCATATTAGATAGATTCTGGCTAACTTCGAAAATGACGAGGCGATACAGCTTGTTCTTGGAATACGTATTCTCTAAAGTGTTCTGTGCATTTGACTGCCTCTTGACAGTGGGCCTTGTCGGCATTGTTAGGATTGGTAGAAGTATATATTCGAAATTCTTCTAAGATTTAAAATGTTCCAGTAAGATTTTGGTAGTGATCATTTTTTTAAGCTCTTGATTCGGACAAATGCTATCATAGGTCTTCCAATCGAGTTTATTTCTCCACACAGATTTCTGTATCTCTTAAATGAACAACTCGAAATATTTCTAGTTTTCAACGAGATCGCTAATTTCTGATTTTTCATATAAAATTTGAACTGATCTGGACCAATGGATGTCATGAAACACGGCAATTACAGTTAAGAACCACTCGTATAAGCTATACTTCCAAATTTTGTTGGCAAGTGATGTTACCAGAGATAAACAAGTGTGCAAACTTCTAAGTAAATCTGATGTAGTCTGGATAATTAGAGGTGGTAGATAAATTGATTACAAGATTTCAGTAGAAACAGGCAGAGAAAACAAGTTAAAATAAGCATGGTATTGTATCCACGCTGAGTTTATCTGTTGCTATTAATAGACTTATCGATCCTTGAACGAACTGGAACTTCTTCTTCTTCTTGTTATCGAAAACAAAATCATTTGGGGTCTAAATTATTAACAGGTCCAGGACCTCACCATGTGCCGCCACCTTGAATAAAATGTTTGTGATAATTTTTGGCCAAAATTCTAGGGCACGTACTGTCTTAAAGTTGTTCAACAGTAATAACTGACTGCATATGGCTAAATTTTATATCAAATATTTATGTTTATACCTTTATCCATAATTACATATTACATAGTCTATTATGAAATGCGTTACACGTATTCACATATTTCATTCACGGTTCGGTAAATTTAAGTCAACGCAATACTTTTAGACAAGTAAAAAATACTAAACTTTGTTAGGCAAAAATGCGTGAAATTTTTTTTCGGATTGATTACAGTGAATCTTCGCTTTACGATGTTCAATTAGTGTTTGTATTATTAATCTCTAGTCAGCCAAAGGAATTTTAAAATATTTAAAACTTGTTTTGCTTGGAAAGATTTCTGGTCGATTATTTCGAAGAATTAAATAATTAAGGGTCCGAAAAAATTTTCTCACAAATAAAAATTCGGTTTCGTTTACGTTAATAATTTTACTTAATTTTTTTTATTAATGATAAAGTATATAAATAATAGCTAAAATATAATGATTATAATTAAAATGTCTATTTACAATGAATTAAAATAAAATAAGTCCTTTATTGATTTACTAAATTACGTTAAAAAAAAATTAAAACTATCACACATCCATTCATACAAAAACGTTAAAACTTTCAGTCGACTTTTACTTATTTTCTCCCAAATGTTGATCGTTTTTCTAAAATTTTCTTTATCCGATGATCTTCATAGTAACAAATGTAGGCCAATGCAAATAGACAAATCACTGATATCAATGTAAATAGTGCAATAAATATGCCGCTATAAACAAATCGTTCGATCGCCACTTCTGTCGATATCGTTTCAGTGGTTGTTACTGTTGGTTTCGTTGTTGTTGATGAATTGGGTTCATCGGCAGGAGGCTCGAACGTTTGAACAACATTTGAATCTAATATGGATATATCGGCGCATGCTCGAAATTCTTCTTGGGGCCCACATCCAACCGCACCAGTCCCATTTTCGCATGTACCCCAATTATTACCAGCTACATATCTCCATTGGAATACACATCGATGACATGAAAAATCTGTAAACAATACAAAAAAAAAATTATAAAAAATTACAAGTACATTTCGAAAGTAATAATTAATTCTTTTAACAATAATGAGAATTTTTTATTTTTAAAAATTTATGTCTAGGTAGTGATATCGTATCGATTCTCTCGTTGGCGTGGTAATGAGATTATTGGCTTTTGTCTATATTTCCGGAGATTGTTGGTTATAGACTGTTAATATAAAAGTTGTAATAATCACTTAACACTTGAAATGATAGGAAGAGTGGGCCAAATTGCCTTAATACCCTTAATAAAAATTTGCACGCCTTTCTGATATTAACAAATTAAATTGTCTTAGTTTATTTGCATGCTATGAATTTATTAATTGTTTATTAATTTGAATTTGAATGCACACATTATGGTATGATGAATCGTAATAAATAAAATATTTTACGCTCGTGCCCAATTAATTCACAATTAATTGAATTTACTTTTTTTTAAATTTAGTCTTTACATTTTTCACGATAAGCATGTAAAGTATTTTTTACAAGTTTAACAATGCAAAATTAATTCAAGACCGCATTAACTGAAAATTAAATTAAAAACAAAAATGTTTGAAAGTTATTGAACTCGAGACGTTCGATGACGCCGCAGCTCATTTAATGTTAAATTGTTAATTAATTAATTTAAATGTAAGTCAAAATTTACAAACAGCCATAGAAGGAACAATAAATTTGTAATCTCTTAAAATGAATTATGGACGTGTAAATTGAACTAAACGAAAATTCTTTGGTAGAAGTTTTATTAGGGCTCGATATTTCCAATGAATAATCTGTGCATTTTTATGTAATATATTATAAGATATATTCTGCCAAACGCCATAGAAAGCAAGAAAAATATTAAGAATTTTCTTTGTTCAATTTACATAATCATTGGGCGGTGTTACACAGTGCTTCAATGAAGCAGATTCATCTTCGTCTCTATGAAACGGGTTTTAATTGCGACTAATTTTTCAACCAACATTTTTACGGTGAAGCAGCATGTGGCTCCACTCCAGTTTGAGTTTTTGAATTTTGAAATTGAGAGCCACATTACAAGTTAGGTAAAATACCCTTTCAAACCGATTCCGATCGATGGATTTATAAAATTATTAAGAACCAAAAAATTGAATTGATTATATCTTATGTCTTCCACTTTAGATACAATTCTTAGAAAAAAGAAATATTTTTATCTAAATGGTATATTCCAATTGGTTTTTTGATTAATTTTATAAAATGAAATTCCCAATTAAGCGACGAGCCTGATTTTATTGAATTACTACAATTTTGATTACTTAACGAAATTAAATAAAAACGGTACGATTTTCTTGCAATGGGGTGCTACCCGGGAATATTTTGTTTTGAATTTTTGATTATTTATTTACCGTTAAATCGTGTGACAAAACAAAAAAAACTAGTGACCAATCCCTGACCAAACGAATTCAATC
The DNA here is from genome assembly GCA_932526605.1 of Nephrotoma flavescens. NCBI lineage: Eukaryota > Metazoa > Arthropoda > Insecta > Diptera > Tipulidae > Nephrotoma > Nephrotoma flavescens. Next base: position 13,704,232 of record OW052221.1, read on the forward strand.
ATCACTTTTGTCAAAGCCTTTAGATGGGGTGCTAGAAATGTGGAGCCGCAGCATATATACATTTTGTCATTTATTAACATATATTTGTGTAAATTATTTTCTTAATTATATTACATACGATGCAAACTATGCGAAAACATTTCAAGAATGATTTTTTTTTGACAATTTTTTAATAAATACATAGAGATTTATCTCTTGCGTCAAGCAGTGCTTCAAAGGAGCACAGTGTACAACGTGTGATTAGTTGTGATAAAATTCGCTCGGTTAAAGAAATCTAAGTATATATGCTAACTTCTTCGTTTCTTTCCTCTTTACCTATAAAATAAATAAATTTGATAGATAAAGGGGAAATATACGAAGAAGTTACCGGATACAAGTTACTAGTGTGGATATGCGCAATAGGTAGTACTTCAATATTTAATAACCTATATCTCATTCGATTACTGGCATCTAAGTGATTCAAACTTTAAAAGAGTTCAGAACTTGAGTGAAGTGTGAAATAATAAAATGACAAATTTCTGTAAAATATTCTGTAAAATTTTGTAACTTTTTTATTTTGGGATTAATGAATTACGTTTCATATATGAACCACTTGCTTTTGAGCTGCCGGTGCTATGGTTTGGTCAATCAGATTCGCAATATAAAGACTTTCTAAAGAGCAAGAGTTAGTATATTGCTAAGTATAATATTTCAACATTTCGCTCGGATAACCGACCGTCATGGCCCTGAAATACACTTAACTTAAAATAGTATACCTTTACATACTGTTAAAGTTATCCGAAAGTTTCCAGCCGAAAGGTGGTAATGCAGATAGTGTGATTTTGACACCGCAGCCGAATGACGGTAATGCAGATTTTAATTTTGACATCCCAACCGAAACTATTTTAAAATGTCGACAGTGCAGATTGTATCGGCAAAGAAGATTAGTTTCAATATTCGAACCAAAAAATGCCGGCAATACAGATTTAAAAGTTACAAATGAGACGCAGCTACGTTTAGCTGATGAATGGTTTGTATATCAAGATGTTGACAGATGAACGACAAATTCACTGTACCAATTGCATGAACCATGACCCTAAGTAGAATGTGCCTCCAAAGAGTAGGTTTTATTCGGTTATATTGGTAAAATATTCTATTTTCCGTTGTTCCAACGATAAAATTGTTCATCATTCGAGAATTTGCAAGATGGACACAAATCTGACTATGCCAATTCGATACGCCATGAAAAGAGGTAGATTTTGGTTATAGGTCAAAAGTGGGTTTGATGAGGTTATAGGGGTGAAATTTTGATGAAATCGCTCGTCTTTCAAGATTTTGCCATGCACACACCAATCTGACAAAGTCCATGTCCATTGATAGATTTTAATTTGGCTCTGATAGGGTTATAGGAATGAGGAGGCATATCTGCATCATACAGCCGAAAGAAGGCATCATCAAGAATTGTTCGTAATTCGATATTTTGGCATATATATACCAATCTGACTATGCTGATTCGATAGACCTACCCCTAACCTATAATCAAATTCTACTTATGGACATGGGCTATTAAATTAGCCTAGTCTGATTATTGTCCATATGACAAAATCTCGAATGACGAACGGTTTTATCGATGAAAAATGGGGAAAATCAAAATTTCATCCCTATAACCGCAACAGACTCACCCCTAACCTATATTTAAACTCTACCTATGGTCATGGGCTATCGAATCGGCATAGTCAGATTGGTGTCCATATCTCAAAATGCCGTACGATTTTATCGATGAAAATGGAGAAAATCCAAATTTGACCCTTACAACCCCACCCCAAACCTATAAACCTATACTCAGAATCTACCTAAGGTCATGAACTATCGGATTGTGTCTATATGCCACAATCTTGAATGACGAACGATTTTATCGATTAAAATGGGGAAAATCAAAATTTCACCCGTATAACCCCATCACACCCACCCCAAACCTGTTATCAAAATCTATTTATGGTCGTGGGCTATTGAATCAGGCTAATCAGATTGGTGTCTATATGCCAAAATCACGAATGACGAATGATTTTATCGACGAAAAATGGGGAAAATCAAAATTTCACCACTATAACCCCATTAGACCCACCCCAAACCTATACTCAGAATCTACCTAAGATCATGGGGTATCGAATTGGCATAGCCAGATTGGTTTCTGAATGCCAAAATCTCGAATGACGAACAATTATTGACGATCCTTGATAATTTTCTATCTTCTTCTTTTCTATCTTCTTCTTCTATCTTCTTCTTTCTATCTAATTTATGCAAGCTAAGAGAAATAGAAGAAGAATGAAATAATCCTGTTAGCAATGTGCTCGGCAACCGCAGGACTACTTATTAGGCAACAATGAATTAGAGGTGAAACATAGAAGCGATATACATAGAATTTACTAATTTATGTACTGCCAAAAGGATACTTCAGGTCGTGTCCTAACAACTTCCAATCAATAGCAGATGAAAAGAGTTGTTAGAATGCAAACAGTTAACACCTATCCAGCACCAAATGAAACGGGAAGTTAAAAATGCCATAAAAGTAGATCTGTGTATGTAGCAGATGTATGTATTCAACAATTCCATAAAACTCCATAGAAATGAAAAAAAAACGCCTGACCGTAGTAACAAAATCTAAGAATTACAACCTTATTAAGCATTTGCAATGACCATTATTCAGCAAATAATGGTCAGCCAACATAATAAGAAATGGAACAGGCTCATTTCACACTAGGAAGAAGCGGAACAGGTCAACTCGAAAAGAACTCACCACTTCTCAAGGTAATACAGGCGATGTACATAATATGTCTGTTGTCACACAAACACAAAGGCTTGCAGCGGAAATTCCAGAACTTTATAGATTTGCCACAGGCTGTTTGCCTCAAAATTTACATCTGTGTAAATCAAAGAGTATGTAATTTTATAAAGAGTAACCAAACAGAGGAACAATTTCCATCAATAAATGCATGGGTTATGCAATTTTATTGGGTTATACAAACATTTACACAATAATTTTGTTTTATTTGTATCAAATATTGTCATTCTCATGACTATTAACAGAATACGATAAAAATTACGGTAAATAAAGATGTGTAGGTGTATTTTTAATCCGTTTAAATTGCATAAACCATGCATTTTTTGATGAAAATCATTGTTTCGTTACTCTTTATAACCTTTATAACATTAGATTCTATTTGGTATAATGCATAAACTATAATGTGACACAGAACATGAAATTTAGCACGCTGGCACTTACGCCTACGGCGTATCTGTTTCAAATTGGCTCTACTAATACTATTGCTATGTTTGTGTGCTATTAACCTAACCCAGCAAGATCTAGTAAAATATTATAACTAGCGATCCATAAAGAAATTCTTCTTGGTGGATTCTTTGTATTTACTTTTGCGATTTTGTCGGATATTTTTAATAAAGTATATGCAGATGGAGACGTGTACTTGTTCACCGATATATTTAATCTATACCTTTAACTCTCCACATTGTAACGGAATGAAATCACATTCCGTTCCCAAACTCATCCCAACAAATTTTCTTTAATTACCTAACATGTCATTGGAAATAATATTCCCAAATATATCTAAATTAAATGACCGGCATTTCAATTCTCCCAAATTGTGTTTACACTTTATCAACTGCAAGCCATTGAACTTACCTTGATAACAACTTCACCAAAACGCAAGAATATCATATTCAGGTCAAAAATCCCTATTTTCAAGTATGCTATATGCAACATAGTAACGACCTGAATAGTGTTATGTTATAATTATTGTAGATAAGTAACATATTTTTCTGCTTCTACGAAATTTGATTACCTTATTGAATGGGTGCAAAGTACTTTATATGTTGACCATGAAGTAAATTCGAAGAAGTAAATTTCTTATGAGCGATATTTATGCTTATTCGGTATAGACGCGTTGTTTCATTGTGAGAATTTTCTTGATGTTTGATCTTCGTTTTTCTTTCTCTTTCCGACAATCATCAACAGCAAAGATGAGTATAAATATCGCGTGAATAGGAAAAGTTTTTCCTTCTTCTTGGTTTTTTTGTGTTTTTTCTTGTGGCATTTAAAAAGTGAAGTTTCGAGTGAATAACGCGTGTGAACTACTTAATTACTCACAGAGCATAGGCAGTGGTACTTAAGTCGTAAACATATTAATATATAAACAATAAAGGATAGAATAAGTTCGAGTAAATAAGTTTTAGTTATTTTTTTTTTTGGTGTAGTAGCCGTTCAACGAAAATAATCCTAATGAGGAGCGGAAGCCGCGCAAATGCCTCAGCACACGGGTTTCTCTTTTGCTGGCCACTTCTCCAATTTTATAATATCGGGTACCTAAGCCGCACGGGGTTCGGACACGAGTGGTGGCAAAAATCTATGAGACAGGTCTATGTTATATTATGTTATTTTTCAAAAGTAAATAATTTTTAGCCTTTGGCAAAATACATTTGAAAGACAACAATATTCTTTTTGTGACTTACAAGTCTGTCTGCGATTTCCATCGATACAACATCCATTCAACTAAGGTGAAAAGAAGTTTCAGTAATATCACGGCTTATAGCGGTTACTTACATCTTAATTTTCAGTTTTTAAAAGACAACTTGAAAGCCAGGGAATCCTACCCGATAATTGACGACCCCATTTTTGGTTCCGATTTGTTCCCGATAACCAATGGTTTCAGATCTTTTTCTTGGTTACTAATTTAATAAAACAGTATTCTGCATCCGGAAGCAGCAGGTTATAATTTATGAAGCCGAGAAGTTTTAATTCTGAAGAGACGGCTAAATAAATTAAATGTTCTAATTTAATGAACAATAGGAAATTTGGTTCAATTCATGATTTATTTGCTAGAGGTTATCTCTCTCTCTCTCTCTCTCTCTCTCTCTGGCACTATATCCCATCAAGGGATTTGGCCGCCTCAAGTGACCCTTGGTCGCTAGAGCAAGCATGCTGACCACTTTTGCACCGGGGCGGTGAGACTGCTAATGGCTGACTTATTTGAGAGTCTATAATTATTATTGATTGGACTCATTTAGGAAGTTTACAGTTCGGGAGCAATTATTCCAAATATAAGTAAAACAATACTAGAATAAGTGTAAGTGAGAGGAAACGAATAGTAGACATACAAATAAATACACTCGCAAAAATTAAGTTTTAAAATGAACCGTAGACAGCTTGCAAATTAACAAAAGTAATTTTAGAATAACAACGCACTTGAAAACTGAGTGTCCTAAGATTGTTCTTTCTGTTCTTCAAAATAGACGATAAGCAGCGTCATCTATTCAGAAACGTACTTTTTCGGAAAGGGTTCAATATGTTGTGCCAACGCCTTACTAAATACAAATGTCCACCAAATATCCCAATTTATGCCTAGTACGCAGCTGAAGTGAAATAAAATTTTACATATAAAAATCACACAAGCGAAAATGAAAATGAAAATTTCACCGCTGAATTTTTTTTTTGTGGTACGCAGTTTAGCTAGCAAAATTGGTATTTTTCGTATTAGAATATAAATGAGCCATTCCACACGGGTTGACAAAGAAACAGCTTCACTTCGTTTCTTTCTCCGTTTACCTATATGATGCGTTTTCTTCCTACGCTTACCTATGCGTGATACACATGGTTCTTTCCATAGAAGCAGTGTGGTTTTAGAACGCGAATGTAAATGGAATTCCGTCGGCATTGCATATTGGGTAAAACATCTATAACGACTTATTTTGAAGCGTGAAGCAGATTTTATAGACAACCCGTGTGGGAAGGCTGATCCTCTCTGTTTAACTCTACACATTTTTCAAAGAATTTTTTTCTGCAGGAATGATAAAAGTAAGCTAATTTTTAAAGATTACATTAATTATTTTTATTTGTTGTTAAACAAACTCACATAAAAAATATTTTGAGATGAATTTATAAAACAATAATAATTCAGCATGAAGCTATCTGCGTTAAAATTTTACAAAAATCAACAAACTAATTTTTCATGAAATAATTTGGATGTTCAAACATCACCATTTTTCTTTCTGCTAGAATTAATTTGACTTCTGTTTCGTTTATCAATTATTTCTTCTCTATTGCTACTATCACAACTAGAATATATTTGAACAATATCTATTTCACTTATTTTCGTTCTAGAATTGAAAATAAATTATTTGGTGATAGAAACGCAGTAAAAACATCACAATGTTGCAATCTAGCAGGCTGGTAAATGATATACAAATTGAAACAGAGACAAGAAACGAAAAATAAACTTCGATAAATTATCGAAATATGGTGATGTTAGAACATCCCAGCCCTGGGGGCCTATTATGGTTTTTTTCGATAGCGTTTATTTTCAAGAATATCGAACGTTTCGATAACATCGAAAATATCTATTATGAAATTTTCGAAACCAAAAATAACTTTAATGAAAATGTGACAGATGCAGTTTTGTTTGTTTTAGTGATGAGCTGTATTGAAAACATTTCCAAAAACTTATTAAACTTAGTTAACTAAAATATAAATATAAAATTCATTTATATTATGGAATCGAGCATTGGATTTTTTATACAATCGACTGATAATGAATTAGAAGATGAAGCGGCGCCGTTGCGAATATTCAACGAAAACGATTTCGTGATAGTTCAAACGTTCGATCGATTTCGGTTTGTTAGGCCATCATCAGAAGTATCTACTGATTTGTAATATCGACCACTTCGTGACAAAACTGGATTATTCAGGAAATCCAAAAACCTTTTAATCATTCTATATGTTTCCTCTGTGTTTGATTATTTCGATTCGATTTAATTTTTTTTCTTTTTTAACAAACTTATTTTAATTATTTGTAAGCGTGCGTCTATTTTTGCGTCAGCCTTTCTTATCAAAATTTCATTTTCACACGATTGTCAGATAGGAAGTATTGGCACGAAGTGGGCGACAACCCAAAAGCAGACGTTTAGATACCTTAGAATCTTACGAAATTCGAAAATCCATATTTCTTAACCAACATAATCTTAACGAACAGGTGCAATCCGTTTCTCACCAATTACGGATCCCACACTGTATTATTCTCACGCTCCTAATAATATGACTAATATGTCGGGTAATTAAATGTACTTTAATGTACCTTAAATTTTGCTAATTAGCCGATAACTAATCGCTTAAATGCTATTTACCATCCCCCTCCCCATTATTAATTATTAATTTTTCCCGTATAAACAACAGAAGGTTGGGAATCAATAGATTAAATTTTATTGTCTATTTTTTGTCTATTCTTATTTTATTTTTCTCCTACTCTATATATAAAAAAAAAATTATTTTTACAAATGAGTAAGCCGAAAATCGATTGAGTGATTTTTTAAACTTTTTGGAAAACATTATCAAAAATTTAAGTGCTTAAAATGTGTTTATTTATAATTAATAAATTGTTGTGCTATTGTTTTCCATGCTAATTATATATGCATTTTGTCAATCCGCATTCGATTCGTTCCCGCGGATTCTATAATAGACGTGGTTCGTCTTTGTACGCCGCTTAAAGAGCAGTCGTAAACTTGCGATATTATCGAAATTAAACTCAATCGAAAATTTTCATAATAGTTCATTTTCGATAATATTAAATAAAATACGCTATCGAAAATACCATAATAGGCCCCCTGATTTATTTTGGAGACCAGCAAAAATTGCATTTCTCGCAAGCTGCCTTTATGGAAAAGGTTAATTATGAAATTTGGTTCTGAATAGTCAATCTGCCTATGACACTATTCTGGTAATTAACCGGGAATAGGGAATTGGGGAAAAATGTATATGTAATTTTTATTTAAACATGTTTTTTCTGGCATACTGAGCTAAAAAGTTAGTGTTAATTTATTTGAAAACAAAAAATTTAAATGGGGAATAATTTTCCCGGAATAAAAATATTTGATCAGAAATTACTGATCCTATTTACAGGGAAAGCCAGAATAGTACCACTGGAGTGTAGAGACCCGAATTTTGGTGAAATAACGTTTCTCTTTATCAAAATTCGTAATTCTCGGAAAAAATTTATCACGTTCACGACCATACGACGCATATGTGCGTTGTGCGGTTTATACAAGGAAATTTTGTTCTAAAAAACCGGCGACTCGTTTATGAACCTCACAAAACACATAAATAAACCATTTATTCTACCATTACTATCGGTTTCCATTTAACATGATTGCAAATATTTGCAAAGGGAAATTTTTGTATCATACAGTTGTATTTGTGTGTTATTTTCATTTGTATATCCCTTTTGCTGCCCACTAACACAATGACCATGATACAATTTCCAAATAATGGCAGCAAAACTAAGATCTACCTACAAAGAAAAGCGACTACGCCACGAGCTTCGCTTTTAAATATATTCATTTTATTCTGCGAGCAACAATTTAATCCAATTAAAACAATTTTTTATATTAAATAACAAATAATATTTGAAAAACAAAGAAGTTTATTATTCAAATCAATCTACGGCCATTTATTAGCAAAACATTTTGACATAACACAATATGTTTGTTGTTGTGTTTATTGCAGGGTTGAAAATTTCCCTTTATAATTTGGGAAATTTTCGATTTCGTTTTGTGAATGCAAAATTTGCAAAGCAAAATGTTGTATGCCCGACTACTTTTGATTGCAAATTGCTTTGTAATTTTTTTTATGTATGTGTAAAAATCTATATACCGATACGGAATTATTTTGAATGTGTGCTATCGAAGAAACTGATTGCAAATAATTGCAAAGCAATATCAAATGGAAACGCACAGTTAGGCTTCAATTAGCTCATTCCGTGTAAATTTATCATCTGATTTGTGGCCACTCCAGGCTAGGGTAACAGCTCGGTCGTGAACGTGTTATACAATTAATCTGAATAAATTTTGTTTTAAACTTAATTTTCAATCTTTTTGATTTTAATCGGTTTTTCGTAAATGCTTGCGTAAATATACTTTTGAAAATTTTTCAAAAAGCGAGAAGCTCCTATGGAAGCTACCACTGCTGGTGAACCGATTTTTATCACTGGGATTTTATGAAAAAAGCTTATATTTTAAATTTTGGTAAACTGAGTGGCCGGTATTGTTGCAAAATTAATTTAGAATCGTTTAGTTCATAATCGTTTTGCTGCATGATATACTTTACAAAACATTTGCCAAAAACGAAAAAGCTCTTGTGGTAGCTGCCACTTCTGGTGGACTGATTTTGGTCAAAATCACTGGGATCTGGCAATTTATGGAAAAAATTTAAGTATGAAGTTATATCCTGATCAGTCAATCAGTTAAACTTAAGTATGAAGTTATATCCTGATCAGTCACTCCGTCTGAGCTGTAGAGAACGCACTGACATTTAGTCTCCACGGCTCCACACATGCATTTTTTTAAAACCTACTTTTGTTTACTTCGGCGATATATCTGCAAAAATCTCGGTCACAATTATTCATGATTACTATACTTTAGTTTAGTATACGTAATGGAAAGTAATACGTCTTTTTGCCGTGTTCTTTACTATACAATAAAATTAATCTTTTTAGGAAATTTAAAAAAATTTAATACATTTAAAATTTTAAGTATCACTATCGCGTGAAAAAATTAAACATCTGCAATAGTAGTTACTATTGCTTATGATGTTGAGGTCAGAATTCTGAACCTACAGATTAGAATACCTAAAGAACAGAACCTACAAACACTTGGTTATCATGTTTCGCTCTCTCTTCTAACGGATCGAGTTATCTAGAAGAGCATATGGGAGGGCGGCCAAATCCCTTCTTGGGATGTAGCGTTAGCAAAGAAGACGTAACGAGAAATGTTGGTGGATCAATGGCATCGAAAACGTTTGAAAAAATTACCCAGAATTAGACTACCACAAATAACAGCCAAAAATGTTAATCTCCGCAACCTTAAAAATATGTGGGTTACAAAAATACACGCTTTTAAATTACAATAATTGTCACATATAATTATACCAATTTTAATTTTTATCGAAATAACTTGAAACTATAAATACGAGTAACTATGTTCTATTGGTATTCTACATAACAAATTGAAAAGACTCTTTAAAGTGAAATTTTTATTTTAAATTCATGTCAGCAATAGCAACCGAGTATAAAACATATAAATATGACTGTCTCTGCTATTGCATGAAAAGGAAATTTTCTTTACAATTAGACATGAATATCATGTTTTATGCTTTACATACGGCATAAAGTATTTTCTCTGTGTCAATTTTCTTATGTAGAACATTTCCTTATTATGTAACTACTTTTACTTCTTTTATTATTGTAATATGCAAATACTTACTTTTTGGTAAAACGCCGTATAAGGTAAAAATCGGACCTAGCGCTCGATCCGGATAAAATTTAAAACGAGGATTTGGATCAATTTTTGAAAATATTTGTATTTGATTGCTGTCCAAACATTCCTGGGTCGCCGTAATAAATGGACACAGTCGAAATTCAAAATACCTAGAACGAAATAAAAAATATTTTACGATTTATGAATTGGTTCATTGTTATTTATTTATTTATTTGGTGATTTGGTTACCATGACCACAAAAAAAACAACAAATTATGTAGCTATTTATTCTCTTTCTTATTTTGTTATCAGTCGAAATACTAAATTCAAAATACCAAGAATATAGTCAAGCGCGTATTTATTGAACGATGTGCTATACAGGTTTTAGGATCGTTAAGCTAATTTACATAATTATGCGGTATTAAAAAAACTATTTACCTTTTAATGATATGTATATAAATTGGTAGATCAGTAATAGTATTTCAGCGGAAGCATGAATAAAAGTGATTCATATATTTTTAATGGTAAAATAACAACAAACGCAATCGACACACCAATCTTTGTAAACGCAATAAATTTTTCAATAAATGCCATTGATAATGAAAATATAACCTTTCACCACAAACAAAATAAATACCCACCCATTATGATTCGCCGTTAAATCAACTTTGATTTCAAATGTTTGCTCCGGTTTGTATCGTCGCACGGTCACACCTAATCCATATTTTCCGCCAAATTCGTTTGGCCGCGGCTTTGGCATATCCCATGCATCACCACACTCACCACATTTTCCACCATTTTTATTCCATTGCCGCGCAAACCCACCACAATACAATTCATGATCATTGTAATTGTGAGGAGTTTGAAACCCGAAACGCCATGCGGATGATCTACTTGGCGGTTCGATTAGGCGGCCATGAGAATGTGATAATTTTATTTTAACAATTGTTATAAATATTATAATTAATAAATTAAATTTTAGCATGTTTTTAAAAAATTTATGATGTTATGCAATTTTTATTTTCTAATATCACAACAAAATTTTACGATTCACTGGTCACACATAAAAGCACTTTAAAATTATTTTGTCTTATATTTTAGATCATTTCTTTTTATAATTTTTTTTATAAACAACACAAACAACCTTTGGTATTATATTTTATTCTTAACTGCGTTTAATTAATTCAACGGTTTCTTTACAACTAATTTCTTAACAACGAATTTGGAATATAATTTTTTATTATTTTACATTTTAGTTTGTGCCCCCTCTTAAATTTTATGTTTTGTTTTTAACTTTGATGTTTGCTGTATAGCGCGAATAACGCGGCTCAGATAGTAATTGGCTGATTGATAAAAGAACCAGCTGAGTGCATTCTACTTACTTGCAGTTCATTTTTTGAGTATTAAGAAGAAGATTGCCAATAAGTTGAATACTTAATTTTGATTTAGTATGGGAACCGAATTTTTTCGGAAAGGAAATATTCACGCTATATCAACTAAACAGATCAAAATTTCTACATTTCATTAATTAATAATCGAATAGGAAAGAAAACAACGGCCAGATTCAAGGTCACAAAATAAAATACCAATTGAAATATTGAAGGTAATTCACTCTTGTAAACTATTATTATTGTATCATGCATCATGTGTTACCTGTATACCGCGCATTCTAGAGTCTTTAAAAAATATAAATTCCGGTTTTCTTAAAAAAATCGTTAACGAAACGTGTTTCTTCTTACATTTCTATAAAGACGAATCGAAGTAGAATCATATGTTGAAATAAAAATGTTTGTTCTACAAAATAACTCTTCCTTTCCATTGTACGAGTACGCATATATCGTTCATGTGATTAGATTACATACAAATAGTGAAAATAGTTATTATTTTACTTTCCAATTAATATTGTAAGTAAATCAAGATTGCTGTAGGTATAAATAAAATGCAAAATTTACAGTATTATATTTATTTGACCTAAATTTGAGAAAAATTATTTTGTTATCATTTTGTAGGCGAAAGCTTTGAAACATAAAAATACGATTCAATACATAATGAAAGGAAATACTCGTGTATGCCTTATAAGACAAAGGGTTATGTGAATCATCTTTGTGGATTGCACGAATTCAATTATAAAACCACAAATAATAATGTTTATATATGATTAATGTTATTGTTATAATTTATATAGCATGTGGCCGAAACCAAAATGAGACCAACATTGAAACGTTTTTTTTTTTTATTAAAAAAAAGCTATTAATCAAACATTATAAATAAGCACAAGTAAATTACGTCCAAAGTGACAAAATCAATTTTCACAGAAAAATTGCTAATATGTTAGCAAACAGCATAGCACACTAATTAATTAGGCTGGCTCACCATCAATTGTTCTTGTTAAGGAAATTAAACTCGTAAGCAACACAATCTAAATTATAATTTCACTTTACATTTGATGTACGAGTAAGAAAAGCGCACCGAAAAGAAAATTACATTTTCATAATTTCACATTGTCTTTTATACCGAACGTATATTGAAAATATTTCCTATTGTCTTAATAATAATAACAAATCATAATGATTTGGGAAATAATAAAAGTGAGAAAGATGCTGAGATCTTAAAAACATTTTATTGGTTTGAGAATTGACTCATACTACATATACATATTTAATTCACGCGTTACAAAACTGTTCATGGCCAGTCGTACATCGACCGGTTAAGGGTAAACAATATATTTTTGTTTAAATTTGGATCAGTCGTGATCAAGTCAAAACTATCCATTTCTATATTTTGATTTAATATTTTGACGTAGGTAATAAAAATATTAACCGTTATTTGGTTTACATTCTATTTGTTTAAGGTAAATATCACAAACATGTATGACAAATTATTATCATTGATTTAAAATAATAAGTTTATTGAGTTATTATTATTGCGTTTACGTTTTGTTTTCATTTTAATTAATTAAAAGTTTTTATATGAATAGTTAATTTTATAGAAGAGGATTTTATAAGTAGTGAATATGAATTGTAAAACTAATTGATCTGCAATGTGTTATTATTTTATATTAACACCTATGTTACTTAAGACGGAGGCGGTTAATTTTGGTGAACTGCTAGAATTATGACGTTTGCTATAGTGACGTAATAAAATTGACACAAATTGAAACTATAAACTCTAATAACAGAAGTTTATTTAGACCAGTTGCCCTAGTCTAGTAATTCTCCGAGAATAATTTCTTTTTGTAGCAGGTATTCCCCAGACATTTCACGAATGCCTCGTTATCCAAAAGTTAATTTTGGCGATTGGGGGATATATTTACGAGAAAATAATTTGATTATTCACGGTCGATACGCGATCGCTATAAAACAAGAAAACAAACGTCTATATTATACACCAATGTTGAGAAGTATGTTATTATAACCCGAGCAAGTTTATAACCCGAGACGCGGAGCGAAGCCTATAATAGCACTTCTCAAGCTTGGTGTATATACTATTTTTTCCACTACTAGTCGTAGAAGGCACACCATTAAGGCTTTTTGTTGATAAGAAAATTAATTTGATAAGGGAAACACTTGCTCTTTATTAATATTAACTATGTCGAAGTAGCCCGATGTTTTTACTGAATTGTGCTAAGCGTAAATTTAAAATGACACTGCATTTTGTTTTGTTATTTGAAGTTTTAATTTCATTGAGTCAAATTGGCAAATAGTCAATAATCATAATCTCCCTATCTATTAATCGCATTTCATCTAGTGTTCATTTTTTAACTATGGGTCAATAATATTATTAACCACTAGCCGAGAAATTTTGTTTCTCAGGCTACTAAAAATTGACTAGTGGTTAATAATATTTTATTATTGACCACTAGGTACTAGTTAATAATGAAAAATGAATACTAGATGTAATGCGATTAAATGGATAGGGAGAGTATGTTTATTCCCCCTATTGATAAAGTAGATTTTGATAAAAAAAATCCAAATAAAATTTACAAGATACCTACCACGTATAAAAATACATAAACGTATAAATTAGTGTAATAATACTATAAAGACAAATATATTTAATAATATTAAATTTTAATACTATTCAATCATCATAGCATTTTAATAATATTAAATCATCATTCTCCATTTTTTTTTAGTTGAATGCCAATTTGACTCAACTCAACAAAATTAAAACTTCAAATAACAAAACAAAATGCAGTGTCATTTTAAATTTACGCTTACCATAAAGGTATAAACAGAACCAGAGATACAGCGACAAGATACAACAGCTGTCAAATGTAAATACACATAACCATAGGATGCTAACACAACCAATATCGCTGGCGACGACGACATTGTCGGCGAATATTTTTTAGAATCTATTCTAATTTTGTCGCCGGCGCTGCAGTACTTACTACCAATATAAGTTTCAGATTATTATGTTGGTAAACATTTTTTAAGACAAGCCGTTCTTTGCACCTTCTCCAACATCCTTATGTAAATTGCCTTTTCCAGAGCCGGCCACCACACGCCTTCCCCGTACATCAATACAGGTCTTACCACTGCGGTACAGAGCCAGTGTAATATCTCTGGTTTCAAACACCAACTCTTACCTATGGCGTTCCTACACGAGTAAATGGCTACATTAGCCTTATTCACCCTTTCTACAATGTTAGGCTTCCAGCTGAGCTTACTGTCCAAGATTATGCCCAAAAACCTCGCTTTGTCAGCAAAAGCTAGGCTAATGCCGTTCACGGTAGGGAGCTAGCTACCGGAATTTTATATTTCTTAGTAAATAGTACCAGCTCTGTCTTGGAAAGGTAAATCCTTAATCCGCATTTGCCGGCCCATTTCGTAACGATCAGGAGTGCATTCTGCATAACGTTCCTAATCGTATCCAGATATTTGCCTGAGACAGCTATCGCTACATCGTCTGCATACGCTACAACCCCATCCCCTATTACTCCAGTTCCAACAGCCATCCATTCACCACTGCACTCCAACGAAAGGGGGACATTACTCCTAGCTGCGGAATTCCTCTAACCACCCGCCTTCTAATGGTGGACTCCCCCAGTTCCGAGGTAATAATCCTGCTTAACAGCGTCTTATTTATCAACCTACTTATAGGGTAATCCACCTTCAAAAATGACAATCCTTCCATGATCGCTTCCGCTTTTACATTACTAAAGGCACCCTCATTGTCCAGAAATGCTACCATACAAAACTCTTGCGAGTAAATTGACTTCTCAATCATGCAATCCCTTGGCTCAACTTTTGTTCGGATAAGTACATCTATCAACCTTTCCAAGGCTTTCTAAGGAAAGGATTATAGAGTTATAGGCCTCATGTCCTTTGAATAAGCCTGTAAGCTCTTTCCCGATTTCGGGATAAAAACCACTCTGACCTCCGTCCATTCCCCGAGGATGACTGCCGAGTTCCTTTGGATCTCTGCTGGTATAATCCGATCCGGGTCCGCCGATTTATAAGGCTTAAAACCGATCAGCGCCCACAGGATTTGTTCCCTGTTCACAATGCCATCCACATCTGTTAAAGGTGTTTCTCGATGAGCCCAGGCTCCATAAAGCCATCAATGCTTACCAGAAAATGGGCCTCAATGAGCAGCTCCAATGATTCCGCACTTGAAGCTGTCCATAACCCACCCGGCCTAATTAAGTAACTATGACTGGTGACCCCAACCAGGGTTAGTAGATAGAATTTTCCTCTGAGACCTCCTCCATTCTACAGCAGAAGAGTCTCCAAGCCCTCTTTGTGCCCTCCTCAACTCGTTTTTGTACTTTCTTAGGTCCTCCTTATAGGAGTCCCAATCCCGATTTCCCCTTGTGTTCTTAGCCTTATTAAAGGCTGTCCTACACGCTCTCCGATAGGTTCCCAACTCCGTGGTCCACCAAGTCGGTTTCTGCCTGTCCCTAGGTTTTATCAGGGGGCACGCAGCATTAAATGAAAGGTTGCATGCTTTTGTGACAATATCAACCATGAAACCTAATTCTTCTATTGTCGCCGGAAGTCCAGGAACCTCCAGCGTCAATAGTTCCTCCAACACCTTCCCATATTTGTTCCAGTTTGTCCTTCTGGGAATCTTGAAGGCTCTCCGGGCAAGAGGGTTGATGTTGAGGTTATTCGTTACATATCGCCGATCGGTGATCAGAGAATGAGTTCTCATTTGCCACTCTCAACCCGCTGATCATATGAAAAATTGTTTCTGACACAAAAGTCACATAACCTCAAAATCAAAAAATAACTCACCCCTCTCGTTAATGTCTGTGCTTCCCCAGATTGTGTGATGCGCGTTTGCATCACATCCAAATATAACACCTAAGTTTCTCTGACCTGCTTCCCGGATCAGTTCTCCCAGGTTATCTGGTTCCGGTAGAACCTCCTTCTCGCGATCCATATAGGCTGAGGCTAGCCATAGTTTTTCACAGCCAACCTCAACGCTCACCGCTGTAACGTCTCCGCTACTAAATTGTGGAAGAAGAAAAATATTCAAATAATTTTTCGCTAAAATACACGACCTGATCTTTTCAGAGTTGCTTGAGTATAATACTTTATACCCTTTCATTCTAAGGCCACACAGATCCTGCTATTGTTAATCCAAGTCAGTCTGAGCACGAGAGCTCAGGGTTGTCCCCATCGGACTTCAGAGAGAGGAGGTTTTCGACCTTTCCTCACCAACCTCTCCTCGTCCGAAATTGTGGATGCGCGTTTACACGTTTAATAACAAAAACGTAAGGACATCGAGTTTTTGATCCAATACATGATTCTGGTAATTTAACATGTTATCGATTGACAATCCAAGATAGCAAAATTTAGTCACGTTATCAATTTTTATGTTTTTATACAGGACTTGAAGATTGTTATCTAAGTCTTGTTTACCAAATATTAAATATTTTTTTTTTTCGGCATTGAGCATCAGTCGATTTTAATTTAACCAAGTGTCGATTAAGATCAAATCGTTATAAATCATCGAATATATAGGCGATGTTTTGAGTCCACTGCATAAAATATAACACTATCGACTGCGAAAAGTTACTACTTTTACGTACCTTTTAATGGCCGTTAAAATAAATTTTAAAAAACCAAGATCCCAATATAGATCGCTGCGTGGAACTCAGCACAACATTGTTAATTCATCACTTATAATTTCATTAACAACCACCTTCTATTTCCTACCATGTAAATATGTATTTATTTATTTATTTATTTATTATTTAATACATAATAAAGCTTAAGAGCTTATACACATTATGAAAAGTAATAATTCAGTACAAAAAACTTTTTTTAAAATAGAATATTTGAAAATACATAAAATAGATTTCAAAACATTTAAAAAATAATAACAATATAGCAGTATACTAATATTAATAATGATAATAACAATGATAATAAACGAAATAATAATGTAAATCAAGGAACAAAAAATAATATTACCTCAGAGATTCTGAAAAAACGATTTCCTAAAACTTGCATAAGACCCGGTTGACTTAACATGCAATGGTAAGCTATTCCAACAGCCAACACCGCTCATACAGCTCATACAGCTTAGTAAGCAACTAACTTAAACCTGTATGTCATCGGCAAATAAATGATAGTTGCAATCAGTTAACTCTTTTGGTAGACCATTCTCGGAACTAAAGACAGTATAAATATAACTTTCAATAAGTTTACAGCCGGAAAGTGAAAAATGGAAGTTACTATGTAATTTCTTGATTAGGGTTCTATGATCGATAGAATCGAATGCCTTCCAAAAATCGAGTAAAACTAAAATATGTAGTTGCCTTTTGAGAATCAGCATACCGCCGAATATCATCCAAAATATTTAATATAGCCGTACACGTACTACGTCCTTTCCTATATGCTGACTGATAAGGATCTAACAGGTTAAAATCATTTAAATGCAAAGTAATCTGATCTTTCACAATCTTTTCAAAAACCTTTGATAATGAAGGGAGAATGCATATAGGCCGGAAGTCAGACACTGTGGCAGGGTTTTTGCTTTTCGGAAGTGGAATCAGTTTAGCACTCTTCCACGCGTCAGGAAAAGATGACTTAGTAATGATATTATTCATGATAAACAAAAGAAAGCAACCGACAGCTGGAAAAATAATTTTAATAAATTTAATGGGTATAAGATCAAGACCAATACTTGCACCGTTCACTAAACTAACAGCTTTCTCCAACGTAATAATGTCAACACACCTAAATGAAAATACCGAACTGGCCGCATTATCACCCATAGATTCCCAAACATTATGATGGAGTGTGGTAAAAATGACTAGAAAACTCCCTAGACAATTCCCTAGCAGAAAACAAGCAATCCTGATTCTGTTTTTTGTTACCGCAACTTAACTTATTAATTGTATTCCAATCTGTGACAACTCGGAGTTAAACACGCTATTAAGGTAAATAGCCTTCTGCGAACGGATATGTTTGGTAACCTTATTACGCATCTTAGTATATATCCTCCTACTAGTCGCCGTTCTGTCTTTCCTCCACTTGTTAAATGCAAAATCTCTTAGGACGATCAAGTTTTGAATACCCTCCGTAAGCCATGGAGGCTTAGCTAACTTAACTATGAAAGAACGAAGTGGCACGTACTTTTGAAACAAATCAACAACAAACTCGTTAAACAATTCTAGTTGAGCATCAACATCACTCAAACCATAAATGTCTTGCCAGCACAAAGCCCGGCATTCATTTAATAAGCTAACCACATCTATGTTCTTATAATACCTATACCTTATAAGTTCACCAGTATTGCCTAAAAAAGTATTGTATGTCTAAAACAATATGTCATGATCAAGAAATCCTACACCGATTTGATTAAAAAAATGGATTTTCTGATTATTAGAAATTACAAGATCCAGCAAAGATAAAGAATTTTCATAGAAATATGTAGGCTCATTATTGAACAACTCTAAAGAATATGATTTCAATAAGCTTCGAAAGATTTTTCTTAGAATCATGCAACATGTTATAATTAAAATCGCCACATATAAATAGTTCAAATAATTTCAATTGGATTGGATTTTCTAATTACACCTTTTCTAACACCTTCCAGTCATTAGCTTTTGAGCCACGGTAGTAAAGTTTTTATATTGAATAAATTTTCAGCTATACTCTATCACTAACTAAAGCACCGAGCTGTTTTGCTTTCGCAAGGCCAATTTTGCTTTCAGCAATATTTATTTTGAATTTCCAGTAACGGAAAATAATTGTTCATCATAGTTGGCTTTTATGTCAGTAGTAATTGGGCACCCAACAGTTGGGAACATGTTGAGTAAAATCGAGGCCAACGCTATGAAAACGTTTAGCACTATGAAATTTTCAAATCAAATTGGCGATGATTTTACTATTCATGATAGGGGACCTGAAAGCGCCCATTGTAATCTGAATCGCTTTTATGAGAATCGTTTTTTTTTAGTTTTATTTAAGGCCAACTCTACTTTAATTACTACTGATAAATTCGCCAACTATGATGAACAATTATTTTCGTTACTAAAAATTCATAAACAATTAACAAATATTGCTGAAACCAACATTGGCGTCTAATGTTAAAGCTAAGCGGGATTTGCGAAAGCAACGCAGCTCAAGTTCACTCTGAATTTTAATAATTTATTGCTGCAATCCTTGTTGAAAATAATTTTTCTAAATTACTGCCAAAGAAGAGTACGGCTGTCATTGTCTATATGCTTGATTCTAAGCTGTTTAGCCAGTTTTATTTGATTCTTAACTAATCGAACTACTTCTTCATATCGCACTCGCAAATAGTCGTTTGTTGGAAACCTCTTTACGAACGTCCACAATCTACTTCTTTTTTTAGTATTTTGCAAAATATCTGATGACATCCACTAGTTCATTACCTTCGCTTTTTTAGTTATTATATGGCTATGCCGTGTAAATAATTTTCCTAATTCATTTATAAAATTCTCGAGATTCGTCAATCTTAGTAACTCGTTCCAACTCTTATCGCTACTAAATGCTTGAAAGTTCAAGATATTGTAAGTTGCGTTCTCTGCCGATTTTCAAATACGTATGCTCCTTATTTCGGTTATGATTGTCAGTTAAGTTGAGTCTTTGTAAGTTGGATGCAACCAGTCAGACTTAAGAGCTTAAGTTACACGCCGATTGCACCACTTCAGTTAGTGCTACAATCACCAAAATTTTATAGGCTTCTCGTTAATAAACAACTGACCTCTAAAATTTTCGGTCGTACGGCTTTCCTAAGTAACGGAGCACAACTTAAGCTCTTAAGTCTGACTGGTTGAGGCATAAAGGAGGAAAGTTTAAAGGCTTGTATCAAATCAGCCAAATCGTGGTAGATAAATCAATTTGAAGTTATGTCGTCTACTAAAGTTTAAAAATTTTGGATGGAGAAAGAGAAATTTTTGTGCGGATTTTCGGCTATCATAATGTTTGTTGCATTTTTCAATGACTTCTCCATTCACATATTTCAAGCGGAATAAATTTATTTTGTTTTGAGATTCCATCATGTCGTGGATTACAATTAAACGCCAATAGCAATGAAACATGGTGGGCCCCCCAACTGAAATTTCAAGAAAAAATAATTTACATACTTAAAAAACGTTTATTAATATTAAATCGAAATCGTATGAGTAACATCGCATTAAATTGAAAAGCATTGTAATGATAAATGAGCTTAATAAATTATTTACTTAAATAGATTGACTATTTCGGGGTTGAAGATGGTGGGTGCTGCATATCCAATTGGGCCTGTGCAATATCACCTAATGCTGCTTGAATTTTATCAAGCAATAATTCACCTTTACGCACAACGTCTTCTAATCGTTCAGAAGCCTCCAAATTTTCAGCTTCGAGTCTCTTTAAGCTTTGCACTTGTACCTCCTGTGAACTATCTTCATTGGGCAGAGATTCAATTAGAATATCTATATCTTTGGCGCATCGTGATATTAACGATGAAAATAGTTGGGCATAATCTTCTTGATTTGTTTGCTGTGGTGTTTGAGAGCCAGTTCTATCGAATCCGGGAAATTTACTTGGAACGGAACATTGCTGAAGTACACCAATGCTGTTGCAAAAGTGTTCGGCTTGCTGTAACCAAATATTTATTTATAATTCATACACATTTTTATTGGTTTTTTATTCGTACCAAATTTATTGTATCTTGTAATTGTGTCAAACGGTCTGCCATTATTTTAATAATATGTATTGAGAAATGAAAATATGTGTACAATTTGTTTAGATTTATTTATTTAGGTGCTTATTTCTATTTTGACAGTAACAAGATGTATTATTCAGCAAACTGTTATAGGGTGATTCTTGCGAACTAAGCAATAATTTGCTGAATATGTTTGTTTTGTATTCTTCATTTTATCAGTTTTAAAGTTATTTATTTAAATAAATATTTTGCAACAATGTATAAATTAAAGCATGTATTCAATATAAATATTTTTTCAAAGTAAATAACGTCTGTTTATTATTTGATAAAACGGTCGATTTGTAAATATTGAACCTATAATAATTTTATGAACCTTGTCAGCAATTATCAATTATAGATGTCATTTGAAAATTAGAAATTTACACCCATTTCTTTGGTATTTGCAAAAATTCGGTCAACATTAATCGAGATATAAGAATTTATTAAATTGTGATTCTAATTTGTTAATTCTTTGAACTTACTTTTGTATTTCAAGAAGATTTATCCAAATGAATAAAATGGGTATGTATATAGTACAGTACAATGTTTAGTGTGCACGAGAAAACGTACGCAATGCGATTTGTGTTCTAAATTCTTTAACAATATTTTCCCTTACAGATCCGAATGATTCAAAAGAAAAGTTGAAAAAACATTTAGAATTGTTAAAGGAAGAGTACACAAAGTTACAGAAAAACTACAATGAATTAGAACGAAAATATAATCAAGTAACTGTGAACTCGGCTGGAAGCGAATTAAATGGGGAATTCAACAGTTTTGTATCCCGCTTGGTGTTTACAGTGGCCACGCTATATGGTCGCAAAATATATTCCGATATCACTATTAAATTAAAAGATAAGGAAGTTCCTGGCCACAAATTTGTATTGAGTGCACGGTCGGAAATATGGCGTGAAGATATCCTAATCGAAACTAAAGAATTGGGTACGAGTGTAGACTGCGGGCAGTTAATAAATTTTAATGGCTTGTTTTAATTTTAGATTGGTCTGATTTAGAATCGGATGTGGGTCATGCGTTACTTCGGTGGATTTATACGGATGTGGTTGATTTACAGAACGATAAGATTACATTGGCATTGTTACGTGTAGCTCATCGATTTAAGTTGGCTGCACTTTTGGGACTTTGTGAACGGGCATTGGTTGCGTTGGTTAATGTTAGATCATGTGTTCGTTATTATTGTGTAGCCGAGGAAGTAAACGCATCAACACTTTTAGAATATACATCATCACTGATATCGTCGCATTGGGATGATTTAACACCCGAAGATTTCGAACATATGACTGGCCCATTGCTATATAAAATGCTGAAAAGCAAAACAAAACATCCACTACATGCTGCTGTACGTTTATTGAGAGAAGACGTTGTATTTTTATGTCTTGTCGAAAATACCAATTCGGTAAGTTTTATTCTATTTTATATATTAGTTAGTCCCTCCACGAATTTTATCGTTTAGAATCTCCCTTGTCCCCTTTAATACGAATGACCACAACTACATATGCCTTTAGTTTATTTTCGATGCTAAAACCATATTCACAGATTGCCCATTGTTTGTTTTCAAACACAATATTCAGCTATCAAATCAAAATAGGTAGTAATAAAATACTGTAGCTATGCGTAATAATCCTAATGGTTTTTTGATTTATAACAACAGAATAAAACTGTATTGATTTGATTTTTTGTAACAAATATATTTTAAATTTAATTAATCAATTTATCGAGTTTTGAGAATTTTTGGTTGGTTTTTTATAAAGTAAAGTACATACATACATAATTAAAAAAATGTATAATAAATTATGATTAGATACTAAGTAAACTTAAATTAAAATGTTCACTCAACATTTTTTAAAAATTTGAGTGCATTAAATAAGAATAAAACAGTCATTGCGTCACTAGAAAAACCTGTTGCATCTTTTGTGACTGTTGCCGGGGCAGAATTACAATAGGAACCACGGCAATGGCATATTATTGCATTTTGTTCATCCTCTATACAGCCTTCTGGGTATGCCTCCTCAATTTTGCTTTGTATCTCCCATTGTTTATTTTGAAACACCTGCAAGAACATATTGTGGTAATGTTAAAATTCCGTAATTGGGTTTAGGGGGGTATTACAACATACCTGACTCGTGTATTTTTGATTGGCACAATCCCTTGTGATAGTTTTTACTTCCGATCCGTCTAATAATTTTAAAGTTAATACCTTTTTCATACACATTGTGGAATACGGACATTCGACTTCGTATTTTTCACTGTGATCAAAATTCGAACATAATCGATTTGTGCTATTTTTTTGATAGTATACTGAATGAAATACAGAACATTTGTAACATTCTGTTTTACCAAATACCAGTGTAACTGTAAAGAAAATTAAAAGAATTAATAATTAATTGTTTCGGTTTAAGTAAAGGTAAAGTGTTGGTATCGATTAAACTTGATGGCATGGTAAAATAGGTGTCGTCATGATCAATAATTTTTAAATAACAACATAAAATTATCACGCAACATTGAAGAATTTACTGCTGATGATTCAGCCAAATGTTCATTTCATTTAGTTCTAACTTGTCTAAAATATCAATTGTTATCTATTATAAAAATTTATGATTCAATTTTCTTCCTCTTTCTTGCATTGTCAACTGATAAGGGGCATTAGATCTAATATAAAATTTGTATCTAAATACTTATTGTTTGTTCTACTGTTGAATGTCGACTTATACTATTTTTATTGATTTTCCAAATATTATTTGGGTTGGGATCGTTGTACATAGCATTTTCCAAAAGCTAATAATTCAGAAACTTCACTATTTATGGTAAAATTAATCATGAGTTAAAAATGTTGATAATTTTAAAGAATTTGCTACCTTGACTAGATTTTAAATTATAAATTAACTACAATACCTTGTAGGCAAACTCAAAATTAGTTTAGCTAGAAAATCCAGTACTTCATTTAATAGTCAGTCCAATTAGTGATAAAATAAAAGCAACTAT
Source organism: Nephrotoma flavescens (assembly GCA_932526605.1). Lineage (NCBI taxonomy): Eukaryota > Metazoa > Arthropoda > Insecta > Diptera > Tipulidae > Nephrotoma > Nephrotoma flavescens. The sequence continues at coordinate 13,728,697 of OW052221.1, forward strand.
AAACGTTTCATGTTTAAGTAGTTCAGTGAACCGTACTCTTTAACATAACAAATTCATTTAAAAACTAATATTACATTATTGCAATTTCTTATAATGCTTTTCATACATAAAATAAGAGATAAACCTGTTTAAAATCATTTCTTTTATTCGCATTTATGAGCTTCTTTTACATTCACAAAACTATGCTGAATATTTTTATTTACTTTGTTGTTATTTTTTTGCGATGAACATACAGTTACAAAATTGATGAATTCACTTAAAACTTTTCACTATTTTGTATAAGTAAATACATGCAACTGATGATTCATTAAAATTTTCGAAGTAAAAGTTTTTGATTTGTAGAACAAAAACGGCACCGTATATCTGATAAATTAGCTTTAAATTTATTCACATTTTTGTATTTATTTGTACTAATTTAAATGTTTAGTAATCACCGACACCAAACTAGAATAAACAGTAGTTTTTATCATTAAACTATTTACCTGTGACTAAAAAGATATTTAACATAAATACAATTTTTATATACATAATTAACCAAAATAAACTCGAAATGCAAAACTTAAAATAACTAAAATCACAATTAATATTTTTTACTTAATTTTAAATTAGAATTTTTCTACACTTAATTATAATATTCCTTATACGAGTATAAACATTTTGAATTTAATTTTATTAATTTAATTCGCGTATTCGATAGCGCACACTAGCTCTATATTGGCAATACAAAATTAATCTGTTTTGTAAAAATAAAATTTTTATTCTAAACTTCGTCATGTGTTTATTACTCGAAATATTTTTGTAAACTATGTTTTTTTTACCCAATCTATAAAAAAATTTTCTTATTTCATTGTTTGTGTGTATATTTATTTGGTTTGTTGGTGCATTTATTTAAATATTACTTCTTGTGGCTGTCTTTAAGCATCAAATGCAGGATTTATTTTTGGTTTTGTTATTCAATACATTTATCGGATATTTATCTGTAATTGGGTATATCATTGGGGATTGGGGAACAATATAATCATTACATGTGCCATTAATTATCTGTAAAATTTTCTCGGTTTTTTTAAATTGTAATTATTTTTATCTACGAGGGCTGTTCGAAAAGTTACGAGAATAGTTATGAAAACAACATGTGGTTCATTAATATTTATATTACTAGCACTTCGACGCATTTGTTCCATCGGTGTTCCGGTGTGCAGAAATAATGAACTCACAATTATTGGAAACCACAGGCCCCGAGTAATTTATTTAAATTTAGAAAAATGTAGAAATCACTATAGATTCATATCTGGATGGAGCAATTCAAATTTTAATTCATGAAGTTTAGCCTCAATTGCGCATATATGTGCGTTTCTTTCATTTAAAATTTTCTGAGCACTGTCATTCAATATGCCTACGAAGTGAGCTATTTTTCGCATCTTCATTCGTCGTTTAGTGAGTACCATTTTATGGCATTGTTATTTGTTGGCTTTCATTGCTCACCACATCAATTGTGTGTTAGTTCCCATTTGATGTTTAAAATTAGTTACTTAACATTCGATTATTGTTGATAATGAGGAAGAATCACCTAATATGGAACCCATTTAAATTTTATTAAAAAAAATATTTCAGTACCTCCAGATTTTCTACATTTTATTAAAAGTTGTGTTAGTTTTTAGTTTGGAGGTTCTGAAATATAAAACGAAGAGGTTCTGATCAATTTCAACAGTTCCATACATAACCTCATAAAGTTTTAATTTAAATAACACATCACCTGAATAGGACCCGGACTTACAAAGAAAACACATTTTTTTTGGGGGAAAAAAAACGCCTCACTAAAATTTCGATGCCTTTTTCTTAGAACGATTTATCTTTGTCTTCCAAATAAGCTTGAGTTTCGGCAATCACAGATAATCAGAAAATGTACACAATTCAATTGAAATTCATCTCTTTCTGCTGTAAACAAATGACTACCGAAAGCGTAAATGAAAAATACTATTCACAATGAGTTTTAAAAATTAACGCTCTATAATTTCAGAATTTTCAGAATATATTCAGAATATGTACAGGATATAATTTCAGAAATTGTGCTCAATGCGATTGAAATGAATCGGTTTGCGATAATCCAACAAATGTATAAACGCGCATCAGTTCGATGGTCTTTTAGAAGAGAAAAATTGGAAAATCCGAATGAAAAACTCGGAAACTTCCGAAAAAACCCGAAGATAATTTAATTTTGGTTTTTCTATGAAATTTTGTATTTTTTGCATGTTGTAACTGAATTTTATTTCGTAATCAATTCATATACCCAATTAACCTAAATCTTAATCTTAAGTAATCCCGCCACGGCCTTGAAGATATCATCTTCACAAAAATCAAGAAAATAATTAGTTATTGGCAGAATTACACATTTTTCATTTTTATAATACGCTGCATAAGTATAAATTGTCGTAGTACAAACGTAAAATTTTTTAATTCAATGTTACGGCATTACGGACGGCCAGATTTGTTCATCACGTCCAAAATGGCCTGAAATTAACGGTAATCGACTGCCAAGACAAACTTCCAGCGATCGCCACGACATTACCGCACGTGTGTTTAAACAAAAACTCAGGACGCTAATGGATTTCATCGTTAAACAGATGGTTTTCGCACAGCCACGTTGTTGGATGTACTCAGCAGAGTGGCAGAAGCGTGATTACCACAAACACACATTCTGTTGTAGTTAATGGAGAAAATCAGACCAGATCAAATCGATTCAATTTTCAGCGCCGAAATACCAGATACAGAAGCAGGTACGGAGTTGTTCGCGGTAATCGTAACAAACATGATTCACGGCCCGCGCGGAGATCACAATCCAGATTCACCGTGTATGGCCGATGGGAAATGCACAAAACAATACTCGCGTCCGTTGATGGCATACACAATTAGTGGAAACGACTGTTATCCACTATATCGGCGTCGTTTACCCGAAGATGGTGGCAGAACAGTCATGATGACGACGAAAGGAAAAAATATTGTGGTCGATAATCGCTGGATTGTTGCTTATTGCAAGCTTCTATCGAAAACCTTGCGTTGCGACACATTGCAATGTTGAGTACTGTAACTCCATTAAGTCCATTAAACATGTCTGCAAATACGTGAATAAAGATGGCAGTGTTCGGCATTGCTGATCCGAATGCAAATGAAGTGTCAAGGTCCTAATTGGGCCGTTATGCCAGTTGCAATGAGGCGATTTGTCGTATTTTCTCATTTGCATTACACGATCGTCATCTCTCTGTTCAACATTTGTGGGTACACTTGGAGAATGGACAACGTGTTTATTTCACGGAATGTAATGCAGCACAACGAGCAGAACGATTACCAGCTACAACACACACGACCTGTTATGCGATCCGTTCTGAAAAATGCCACGCTATTATACTTGAAACCAGTCGACGAAGAAGTTTCAACGACGAAAAAAACGTCAACCTGTTCCAGGATACGTCGATGTGTATTCGACTGATGCGCTTGGGCGTGTGTACGACAAAACGGATGCTTCGTTCTTCGTTTGCTTTTATTTCATGTTCGTGGTCCTACTTCGTTCGAATCGCTTCGTACTATATATAGATGGTGGGTTGTGCGCCACTTATCGAGAAGTTTGCCAACGTCTGAATTTGCTGGAAAACCACTCACATTGGGACTCATCACTCGCCAATGTCACTGTTTCTGCGCCGGAAAATCAAATTCGTACATTGTTCGCGATCATTGGAATTGTGGAACAAATACAAGGCAGATGGCTGACGAAATTTTGTATCGAGTTCGCACTGCAACATCGAATCATGATCTTGAAATGAACGACGAGATGCGCAAGGAAGCTTTGATCATGATCGAAGACATGTGCGTGTTTATGTGCGGCAGCTTTTTGTCGTAATTGGGCAAATTGGGCACGCCAACACCAATTCGTTCGATGCACGATGTATTTAATCATGAATTGCAAAGAGAGCAAGTGTACGATCGACATTCAATGAGCCAAATAGTAAGAACGAATGTCGCGCTTTTGAATGCACAGCAAAAGAACGTGTACGACACATTGATTGGAAAAGGAAACGGCGATATTCTTTCTCGATGCTCCCGATGAAACAGGTAAAACATTTCTGATTTCATCAGAACGGCCACAATTCGCTCGAGATCTCAAATAGCGTTAGTCGTTGCATCATCGGAATTTGCAGCCACATTGCTAAACGGCGGACATTCTGCGTTGAAGTTACTGATGAATATCCACACGAATGACAAGCCAGTGTGATCAATTGTCAAGAACTCGATGATGGCAAAGATATTGCAATGCAAGAATGCAAAATCCTCATCTGGGAACTTACATTCAAAGTATAATCACAATGGTTTAGCGAATTTTAATGATTCGCTACGCAATTGCTAACCCTTTCATAGTCTCCAATTTTATTGTATAGGGTTTTCCAATAGGAATGATATGATTTTTAAGTGACGTTTCGGCCATTTGTAATATGTCATGATCTGTCATTTTTTGTTTCATTGTATATATTCAGACATGTTTACAATTTCATCATGGTGAAATATACGTAAGAACAACGTTTACAAATTATTCGTTTTATTATCAAAATAATCGTTCTCCAATTGCAACTTTTCGTACGCTTTTGCCATTTTATAGTCGTAATAATCGTCCAAGTGTGCTCGCTATTCGTCGAATTGTTGAAAATTTTGAGCGTACATTTTCTTTACATAATGTTCAAGTGCCAATAAGACAAAGAAACGCTCGAAGTAAGGCAAATATTGCTGCCGTTCAGGCAAGTTTTGCTGAAGACCGCAATTTGTCGATTCTAAGACGTTCTCAAGAATTGGGTCTGTCTCAAACCACAACCTGGCGGATTTCGAGAAAGGGCTTGGGTTTGCATGATGGGTGTGAATTTGCTAATTTTGCCTTGGAACAACTTGAAAACGATAACGATTTTTTTAAGAAAATCATCATCTCCGATGAGGCTCACTTTCATCTGAGTGGTGCGGTAAATAAACAAAACTGTCGATTCTGGTGCAAAGAAAATCCACACATTATTCATGAAAAACCATTATATTCACCTAAATTGACAGTTTGGTGTGGTTTTTGGTCTGGTGGTATAATCGGTCCGTATTTTTTTCGAAATGAAGCTCGTAACACCGTTACTGTCAATGGAGATCGGTATAGATCGATGATAACCAACTTTTTATGGCCGAAATTGGAAGAAGTTGATCTTGACAACATTTGGTTCTAACAAAACGGGGTTACGTGCCACACAGCAAGTGCAACAACTGAATTATTGCGAGAAAAGTTAGGAGATTCGATTATTTCAAGAAATTGTGATACTGAATGGCCTCCAAGAAGTTGTGATTTAACACCATTAGACTATTTCTTGTGGGGTTATTTGAAGTCATTGGTCTTTAGAAGTCAATATTGAACGTGCTATTCATGACATACGACTTGATTTAGTGGAAAAAGTGCTCGAAAATTAGGTTCATCGAATTCGTTCCTGCAGAAGAAGTCGTGGAGGCCATTTGAACAACTTTTTATTCAGAACTTAATTGTATCGATTGTACTTCACATTAAATAAAAAACATTTCAATTTCCTTAACAATTAGTGTGCTTTATTTTTAAAGAAATCATATCACTCTTATTGGAAAACCCTTTATTTCGACATTTAATAATTTTCATACACAAGTATAGAAGAATAGAAGATATTGAAAATAGAAGATCTATATTGAATCGACCTGAATGCTGCCAAAGTGCAAACTGTTTTTTATGTATATATAGAAGTTGGTAACGCCGGAACGCCCCAACGTCATATGCCAAAAACATAAACAATTTTTATAATTTTAAAATTTTTATTATCCGAGTAGGCTAACTTTTAGAATGCATTTGTTATCCAGAATAACCCAAACTTGGGGCGAATTAAAGTTAATCTGGCGGCAACATTTGAAAATTATATGCGATACACGGGTGACTATATGCAGGTTATCTTCCGGATTTGCGAAGGTTTCATTCTAGGTTGTACCAGCGATATTCGATCGACTATCGTTAGCTCACCTCGGACCTATTTAAAAAAGATAAGCGCTTGATAAATTTTATAGTTTTTCGTGCGTAGAGTTAAAGGTATTCGTGCGACAATATTTGAATAATAGGCGATATTGCGATTAGTCGCTCGATGAGTATTCTACCGATATTCTGCGACCTTCCTGGGAATGGTGTATCCAAGTTTCATCAACAGTAATTAGGCCAACAGTGTGCCAACAGAGTGTTGGAAATGTTATCATTATTGGTTGCAGTTTTTGGACGTCCCGAACGTTCGCCATCACCCAAGCTTGCACGGCCACGTTTAAATTCAGCTGCCCAAAATTTCATGGTGGTAAATGATGGTGCAGAGTCTTCGTACACAGCGTTCAACTCGTCCTTGAATTGCGAAGGCATATTGTCATTCAAAAATAAATATTTAATGACAGCTCGATACTCGATTTTTCCATTTTCACAAAAACATTCACATCGACTCAGACGATTGTTAAACAACAACTGTGCGTCCAAAATGTCTGATCAGCGAGTGCCTTTAAACGCAAGCGCAAACACACTCCTCCACTTTTGTAGACGAGTGCTGCCATTTTCATGTTGAGATCGGAAACTTTTCAGACAACCCTCGTACATCACCCAAAAATTTAATTTAATCTGCGTTTCACAAACTTTGCGGCACAATATAAAATCATATCCTCTTTTTGATCCAAATTCTCGTTTATAATCCCAATCCTTCTCCGTGCTACATTGGTCATTGCCGCTATCGGAATTGCTTTTGTTGAGTATTCGGGAATTTATCCCCTTCTTCCGCTTAAATAGTGTTAATCATTGATTTCATATAATCATTATCATCGTTTTCGGTAAATGGTAGTAGCACAACAAAAATCAAAAGATGTTCAATAAAAAATACATATTTTGTGTGTTTTCTACTACAATTATACTCCACGTGTGCTTGTGCATTTCCAGAAAAAGGGGATGTGGTTGAAGCTGTACAGTGGGCTGAGTGCAGAAAGTATGTTTGTTTTAATCATTTGGCTTAAGAGAAGCATGGAGGAATGTTTGGACGCAAGCTGTTTTTGCAATGTTTTACTTAACCCACTTTCGTTTATCTGTTCGCGGAATTTTGTAATTGGATTTTCTCCAACTTCTAGACTTGCTAGACCGCTGGGTTTCACGATTGCGATAAATGTTTAGATCGCAGTAACCTTGATTGGGCGTAGAAAACTCGATGTCCGGCAAAACTAGATGTTCGCGCTAGAGTTCTTCGGTGCTGAAAGGAATTTTGTTTTGCTTTTGTTCATTTTCAAACCAAATCTTCTTGCGTAGCGATCGAGCTACATATATGTCCAGACGTTGTTAATTTACACAAAGAAACGATTTTCTCCGTGCTTGGTGCGTAATCACCGATGTTTTCGGCGAGAGGGACGAGTCTGGCAAGTCCAACATTACCCAATGCTTTGTAGGCAGTGTTTAATATAGCTATAGCCACGATAGTTTTCACATTTTAGGTGTTGCCTTTTTTGTGCTGCGGACATGTGAACTCGTTCCGGCAACTCTTCTTGGTCCCAAATAGCGACGATGAGATCGTATAGATTTGATGCAAGCACAATTTTTTTCAATCTACTAATAGCTGCTTATATTTCTTCTACTGTGGGTTATTCAACAAAGATCTCCGCACCCGGTGGACCGGTTGCTCTAATAGGCGTCAGTTTGTCGTCAGATCGATCTAGCAGATTTTTGAAAGTTAATATTAAAGTATCCAGCCCTAATATGAGATATTATGAAAATCCCGAAATCAGGCACTGAGCTGAACCATGTCTTTATTATTTTCTTGCTTTTAAATCAAAATTTTATCATTTTACTTTAAATCAGCAGCAAATGTGTTAACGACATCAAAAAATAACCACTAAGTGTTTGCTTTACTGCATTATCATACTTTATAAAAGTGGCATTGAAATAAAAAACATTCAAAGAAAATACAAACAAAACCCAAAGAGAACATTATTTTTACTTATGTTGTAACATAGCGGTTATGTCGATGACGGCAAAGATTCTACATAATATTTCTTTGGATATGTATGTATTTTAGTATTCATAATCATCTCATCATTTAAAAAATTCGGAAATAAATGATATCAGACAAATGTATATGTTCTCTATCTATGTGCGAGTACATAAGTTTTCAACATATTTTTTGGGGTGTCGGGCATTGATATCGGATTACTAAATTTCGTGATGATGTCAATCGAATGGGAATTGAACCGAACCACCAACTACTTACAAATGTAGATATATAGTCGGATATAATTGTCGCGGCTTTAATTAATGTGTTGTCTTCTCCATCGAAAGACTTAAGTTAATAAATGATAATGGAAATTGAGAGTTTCTTATAAAAAGAATAAGAGAATCAAAATAAGATAAAATATGTTATTTTTAAACGTATATGGCGATATTTTTACATTAACAACTGTTTGTCGTTTGAACAAGTAGCAGTTTTATGAAAGTTCGGTAATTATGATTTGGTGAAATTTTTGCGATATTTGCTTACATTTTTTCTTGACCTTGACACACTGAGCCAATAGTTTAGTTTGCACGAGTTGTATTATCTGGTGGTTTTTGGAACTCATCATCAACATGTGTTAATTGAATTTTCATGTGTCTAAATTAAATTTACCTTTCTTTGACCCAGATCACGAATGTGTATTTTGTACTTAAACAAAAACGTTTTTACATACACAGTTATTTTAGGGGCACGCAAAACCTCTTAATATTTTGTTTAATAACAATAATGCATAATAAATATAAGATGTACTTGAAATACGAATTTGTATGGTACAAGTAAGCTTCTTATCGACTAAACGGTACAGTAGTTAAAGCCTTGTCGTTTGGATAGAGAGATACCGGGTTCGAATTACGCGATACGGGCAGAATGCAAAAGCGAATTTTCATCATCAGATTACGATCTTTGATGAAAGGAACACAATTATGACCCACTGTCGGAGTGCAGAACTCATAGGCCGATCCATCTAGGGGGCTATGCAATGTGCAGATAGTTCTACTAAAATAATCCTCGAATAGGCTGGCAATGGAGTAAATGTGAGCACGAGAAAAGCGGACCACGAAAGAGTTGGGAGATCCTTGGCCCAGAACAGATTGCACAGATAGTAAAAAAAAAAGTGTAAGCTTGTTCAACTAAAATGCCACCAGCAAGGTAATTTGAACACCAGTCAATAAATATATGAAAACGAACAAATCATATGGATTTTTTTGACACTGCCTTTCCATAATATATTTAAGACTTAGGTTAGATAACCCTAGTTAGGGTGGTTGTCCTAAAGTAGTGGCATATACACAATTAGCTTCGTAACCATACCACATAAAACTTTTAGAATACGGAAATATTTTATGGATGAATTTCTTTGTATGATAAGTTCGGATATTGTTAAATATCCTTTGGATAGAATTTTTTAATTTGTTCAATTCAAGCACTTGTTGTATAATATACCGAAAAGTCGATTCATTTATTTGTTTTCCACATTTTTAGTAATGTTGTTCAATTTTAACAAAATAAACACAATTACGTACAAGAAATGAAAATGCAATCTTGCAACCTCGCAAAATGCACGTTTGTTTTCCGTATTGTTTGTTTGACGCGCATTTTAGTTGTAAGATATAGTTATAAATTAAACAGTCATATATAGGGTTTTCCAATAAGAGTGATATGTTTTCTTAAAAAAAAACACTAATTGTTAAGGAAATTGAAATGTTTTTATTTAATGTGAAGTACAATCGATACAATTAAGTTCTGAATAAAACATCATTCAAATGGCCTCCACGACTTCTTCTGCAGGAACGAATTCGATGACTCCCATTTTCGAGCACTTTTTTCACTAAATCAAGTCGTATGTCATGAATATCACGTTCAATATTGACTTGTACAGCTTAAAGAGAGTTTGGTTTATTGCTAAAGACCAATGACTTCAAATAACCCCACAAGAAATAGTCTAATGGTGTTAAATCACAACTTCTTGGAGGCCATTCAATATCACAATTTCTTGAAATAATCGAATCTCCAAACTTTTCTCGCAATAATTCAATTGTTGCACTTGCTGTGTGGCACGTAGCCCCGTTTTATTAGAACCAAATGTTGTCAAGATCAACTTCTTCCAATTTAGGCCATAAAAAGTTGGTTATCATCGATCTATACCGATCTCCATTGACAGTAACGGTGTTACCAGCTTCATTTTGAAAAAAAAGACGGGCCGATGATTCCACCAAACCAAAAACCACACCAAACTGTCAATTTAGGTGAATGTAATGGTTTTTCATGAATAATTTGTGGATTTTCTTCGCATCAGAATCGACAGTTTTGTTTATTTACCGCACCACTCAGATGAAAGTGAGTCTCATCAGAGATGATTTTCTTAAAAAAATCGTTATCGTTTTCAAGTTGTTCCAAGGCAAAATCAGCAAATTCACGACGTTTACGGTGGTCCAATGGCTTCAGTTCTTGAGTGAGAACAATTTTATATGGATGCAAACCCAAACCCTTTCGCGAAATCCGCCAGGTTGAGGTTTGAGATAGTCCCAATTCTTGAGAACGTCTCGACAAATTGCAGTCTTCAGCAACACTTGCCTGAACGGCAGCAATATTTGCATTACTTCGAGCGTTTCTTTGTCTTAAGTGCACTTCAACATTATGTAAAGAAAATATACGCTCAAAATTTTCAAAAATTTGACGAATAGCGAGCACACTTGGACGATTATTACGACTATAAAATGGCAAAAGCGCACGAAAAGTTGCAATTGGAGAACGATTATTTTGATAATAAAATGGAATAATTTGTAGACGTTGTTCTTGTGTCATCTCACCATATCAAATTGTAAACATTACTGAATATGTACAATGAAACAAAAAATGACAGATCATGACATATTACAAATGGCCGAAACGTCACTTAAAAATCATATCATTCCTATTGGAAAACCCTATAGTTATTATACATAATCATAAGCAATCAAAAATTATTTTAAGTGTAATTGTGAATTTAATGTACCTTATCGAAATTGGCATTGTTGACACACGACATTTTGTTAAGAATAAAAATTTTCGTTATAAAAGGTCGACATTTTGTCCATCGACCTTATTTTAGTCCTTATTTGGTTGATTAACGCTTTCTTAGTTAGTTTGCTGTCCAGAACAAAAACAAATATACTTTGACACAGAATTCTTCTGGGGATCTTGCAATGTTCCTCTGTTTTGAAATGTGCTACTGAACCCACCCAGAAAAGCCGTCACGATTCTTAACTCCAACTTTCCGCTTTCGAGCCTCCGTTATTAAAATGCTACCTAAAATAATGGGCGATGGGATGTCTTATCTGTTGCGTAGGAGGTAAGCTGTTATTGGCCAGGGGTTTTTGATGAAACATTGCAATATTAACCGTAACTATGTTTGAAATACTATGTAATTTAGTACCAATTGTTTTAAAAAATGATGTAAGTACGGGAGACCTCAGCCCAAGTATGCTGTGTCGTCTTGCCAAAAGTTCTTGAATGAAGATACTATACTATATATTTTCTGAGCGTAGTTATTGCTGCCTTGCAGTAGTGAAGAGTTTCCTGAGACATGTTTCAGTATTCATTATAATCAAATAATTGGAATAATCTAATTCGGATTTAGTTTTTAAAACAGCTTCCCAGTTTTTATTTCTTAACTTGCGAATTGTGCGCAACGTGGAGATAGTGAAATATTTTTTGGCGAACATACGGCGTGGATTCCTGAATACATTAAAAAATACAGAGTAGAAATTTCCGTTTGAAATATACGTGATGTCATTTTATATAAGTAAAACACACCCACCACAGGAATATTTCCAAAAGAAGAGTTTAGATGCATTAGAAACGACGGAAAAGATCACGCCCAAGCATGCCCTGTCGGTGAGGATATTGCCGCAAAATTATTAACTGCAAGATACCAGATCCCTCAAACTACAGAAAAGGTATTTTAAAGGAGCTACAAAGATTTAAAAGTAAATCGTGAAAACTAACCAAAGACAAGTCCAACCAATAAACCTAAAGTCAAATAAACCCGAAGAACCAAAGTCTGTTGTTTCGAAGCTCACTGCGGAAGATAACCCAGGCTTCAAAAGATGCTAAAAATTTTGCTTTTAATATTGTGTTAGCTAATCCAAAAAAAACTTATTTAATTATTTGGGCCGGTAGGTCTCGATTTCGGAAAAATCGGAGGCTCCTCCGATAGAGCCCCAGATTTCTTTTTTTAATTTTTTTCTAAACTCAAACGACTTTGAAGAATATTGAAGCGAGGGTTTTCGAGAACCAGGAATCGATTACGATGGATCTTGAAACCTCCGGTCCTTCAATTTTTTGAGCTTTCAAAGGGCCTTGCTCAAATTTTCAAAAAGATTTTAGAATACCATGAATCGATCACGATCCAGATTTCGGAATAGTACGTTTAGGCGATCCTACGATAGAGGAATCCGGGATATACCTTCTAAATGTTTTACTGCAAAACCACCGTTGCCAATTTGCAATCAAATTTGATTGCAAATCGACAATGTTGGTTTTGCAAATAAAATTTTAGGAGGAACTCGCCGGTGGGACCTGAGTCCGTTTCTTAAATTTTCGGAGTGGCCAACACTTGATTTTCTCTTACGAGAAATGCACATAGCTCTCGAATACACCACACTTAATTTCTAAAACGAAAATTTAAACCTAACGAATTTGTGATTCTAACGGATCAAAAATCATCATTCCTGCTTAAATTCCAGAAAACCAATAAGCTCAACCATTGTTGTAAATTTAATCTTTATTGCAAAAATTGTAAAAGCTTCTACGGAAACTGCAACTTCTGGTATATAGAAGTCCACCGCATGGATCTCCCAATTTATAGAAAAAGCTTTAGTATCAAGTTTGATTCAAAATAGTTAATCCGCCTGGTCTGTAGAGATGCCGAATTTCGATGAAATATTTTTTTTTTTTATTAAAACTCGTCGTTTCCGGTAAAATTTAAAATATGATCTGAGCTAATTTTGTTTGAAATTTAATCTACAATCTTAATCGTTTTTTCGTAAATGATATATACTTTTCAAAATATTTGCAAAACCGTGAAAGATCCTATAAAAGCAGCCATTTCCAGTGGACCGATCTCGGACAAAAATCACTGGGATCTCTCAATTTATAGAAAAGCTTACGTATGAAGGTTCATCCCGATGCAATAAACAATATAGCTCGTATTGAAGCCGTCACTTCCGGTGGAAAAAAGAAAAGCTCCTATGGAAGCTGCCACTTAAGGTCGACCGACTTCAGCCAAAATTCACTGGGATCTCTCAAATTGTGTGTGGTGGAAAAGCTTACGTGGAAAATATTTGTAAAACTCGTTTTTTTACTCCCACGGAAGTTGCCACCAAGACCTACTCGCATTATTATGTCGAAATTGGAGGACGAGAGCAATGGACCGAAACGGATGGAAGACCATAGTGCGGGCGGCAAAATCCCTTCATGGGATGTAAATGCTAGAGAGAAAGAGAGAGAAAGAGTTGCCACGCTCGGTGGCCCAATTTATGAAAAAAACTTTTGTATGAAATTTTACTTCGATCAGTCTGGGCTGTAGAGAATACACAAACATTTAATCTGCACGCGGACACAGAGATTTTTTAGAAAGTATTTATTGACCAGAAAGAAAGTAAAAATGGTGAGATGGTTTTCGGGTCAGGGTCCTAAAAATATTTTTTTAAGGAATTTTCGAGTGGCGACTGTGATGGATTATGATTTAGAGAAATTCGTTTTGGGTCCTCCGGTTTGGCCGTCATTTTGCGCCTTTTTTGATGAAAAAAAATGCCGTCCAAGCAAAGCAGTGGCTTGATAAGTGTTATCCGGACTCTGCACCAAGAAAATCAACCATCATTGACTTGTGTGCTGAATTTAAAGGTATTCGCACAACCAACGATGATACACCACGCTCTAGACGCCCAAATGAGGCTATGACTCTAGAAAACATAAAAAAAATCCACGAAATTGTTTTGAAAGACCGTAAAGTGAAGTTTCGTGAGATAGCTGACATTGTATCAATGGAACGTGTCGCACAATGGCTCAAAAACGACAACGCTTTGCATATCGAATTGAATTGAATCCACCGTATCCGCCAGATTTGGCCGCCAACGATTATTACGATTAGTTTACAGACCTCAAAAAAAGCTCCAAGAAAAGAAATTACGCTCCAATGAAGAAGTGATTGCCGAAACTGACAAACATAAATCGTTCTACAAAAAAGGCGTCAAAACGTTAAAGAGGCGTTGGACTGGACTCTAGAAGGAAATTATGTTGATTCATCAACATCAAATGTACTTTTCCCAAAAGCTGGTGTTTTTCAGGCGATGTGTTATAATGTATAACATAGTTTCGATTTGTACATGGTATTGCAATCAAAAACTAACGCGCCAATTATAAAAGTTTTATTTTATAAAATATACAAAAACACCTTTCATCTTTGACTCAAAGAATCGTGTATTGCAAGGTTGAGCTCTGGCAGTAACAAGATGTTTAGGTTGTCTTATAGGTCAAAATAACAATTTTATTCTGAGACTTCTGTAGGTAGGAACTGTAAAATCTTTCGGCTTGATTGTCTAATACAAAAATAAAATTATCACTTTAATTGGGCTCCATCTTTTTAGCACCCCATCTAAAGGTTTTAAGAAAAGTGATGATTGAATTCGTTTGGTCATCGTTTGGTCAGGATTGGTCACTAGTTTTTATCGTTTAGTCACTTACGATTAAACGGTAAACAAATAATGAAAAATTCAATAAAAAAATTTCCCGGGTAGCACCTCATTGCAAGAAAATCATACTGTTTTTATCAAATTTCGTTAGGTAATCGTTAGGTCAGGATTGGTCACCACATTTTGGTGTTTGGTCACCAATCGGTCCGTTTTTATTGCGAAAAAAACAAAATCAAAATTGTATTAATTCAATAAAATCAGGTTCGTCGCTTATTTGGGAATTTCATTTTACAAAATTAATAAAAAATCCAATTGGAATATACCATTTAGATAAAAATCTTTCATTTTAAAAGAATTGTTACTAGAAGACATAAGAT
This sequence comes from Nephrotoma flavescens, assembly GCA_932526605.1. NCBI lineage: Eukaryota > Metazoa > Arthropoda > Insecta > Diptera > Tipulidae > Nephrotoma > Nephrotoma flavescens. Next base: position 13,743,838 of record OW052221.1, read on the forward strand.
TTAATCAATTAAATTTTTTGATTCTTCAAAATTCGTTGAGGATTGGTCAGTTGAGTTCATTTGGTCATCCCTAGAAAATGATTTATCGCGAAAATTCTTTAAAGACTCAGTGGAAATTATGAGCTTTTAAAGAATTTTCACAATAAATCATTAGATAGGGATGACCAAACGAAAATAACTTGTGGCCAATCCTCAGTGGGAATTGACCAAACGATCCTGATCGTTGGATTTATAAAATTATTAGTATTGGTCAAGTTTACAGCCCCGAACACTTCGATTTATGTAGAAATTATGAGCTTTTAAAATTGTTTCCAATAAATCATTAGATAGGGATGACCAAACGAAAATAACTAGTGACCAATCTTCAGTAATAATTGACCAAACGATCCAGATCGTTGGATTTATAAAATTATTAGTATTGGTCAAGTTTCCAGCCCCGAGCACTTCGATTTATGTGGAAACTATGAGCTTTTAAACAATTTTCCCAATAAATCATTAGATAGGGATGACCAAACGAAAATAGTTAGTGTCCAATCCTCAGTGGCAATTGACCAAACGATCCTGATCGTTGGATTTATAAAATTATTAGTATTGGTTAAGTTTACAGCCCCGAATACATCGATTTATGTGGAAATTATGAGCTTTTAAAGAATTTTCGCAATAAATCATTAGATAGGGATGACCAAACGAAATCAACTGACCAATCCTCAACGAGTTGTGACGAACCAAAAAATTTAATTGATTATATCGTATGTCTTCTAGTAACAATTCTTTTAAAATGAAAGATTTTTATCTAAATGGTATATTCCAATTGGATTTTTTATTAATTTTGTAAAATGAAATTCCCAAATAAGCGACGAACCTGATTTTATTGAATTAATACAATTTTGATTTTGTTTTTTCGCAATAAAAACGGACTGATTGGTGACCAAACGCCAAAATGTGGTGACCAATCCTGACCTAACGATTACCTAACGAAATTTGATAAAAACAGTATGATTTTCTTGCAATGAGGTGCTACCCGGGGAATTTTTTTTTTGAATTTTTCATTATTTATTTACCGTTTAATCATAGGTGACCAAACGATAAAAACTAGTGACCAATCCTGACCAAACGGTGACCAAACGAATTCAATCATCACTTTTCTCAAAACCTTTAGATGGGGTGCTAAAAAGGTGGAACCCTCTAATTGCTACATACTTACACCCAAATATATATTTTTTTTTTTTTTTTGATAAGCAGCTCAAAATCTTAAATCATAGCCGTATTACATTTTTTATGTATATACCATTAATTATTATTCCATCACACTGTGTATGTAATTAATTCGTTTGGCTTAATGTTTGTGTAATACGAGTTATAACAATAGCACTAAAAGAACCTATTTATAAACATTTTTGTCTCTAACAAAATAAATACAAATTACTATTCCAAGTTACTACAATAGCTGAGGAATAATAATAATAATATTTTAAACGGAAATTGTTATCGTTGCTTGCTTTCAATTGTTATGGTGTGCTCCTCCGAGCATCAACACTGACGAACGATAAACAAATTAAATTACGTTAATCGCTACATTAAATTACCATAATACTTATCTACATGTTTTACTACATATTCACTTACAAACTTACATTAAATTGGAGGAGGTCAAAGAAATTTCTAACATAATTATTTAGTAAGAATAACTTAATTATTTGATATGCTTATAACAAAATGTATTTATCCGGTTGAAATTGTGTCAAATGATTATTAAATCCGTAAAATATCGTTTAATTATTGTCTTGTAGAATTTTTGCATAGAAATCGTATACTTTTAATTTTAAATCGCGTACACTATAGGAAAATGAATCAGAATCGTTAGTAATCTATAAATAAAATTTTAAAAGTAATGTTAGGAAAATTGAGATCAAGATCGTTTATTTATAAGTCTTATCGGTTTGCCATCAAACATGTAGATAGCGATCACAATTTTTACCTTCTCAATTAAATATTTTTTATGTTAAATAGGGCTTTGAAAACAGCCCTGTATATTGAGGCCTTTACATCATACACAGTTTTGATTTTTTTTTTTTGCAAATTATAAGGATTATAGAATTTATTTTGCAGTTTTTTATTAAATTAAAAAATTAACAAATCCAAAAATACAAAATAGAAATTAATTTACCGTTTATAATAAATAAAAAAAATCAAGAATTTTTTGCAACGAAATTGATCATACACTTATAAAGGGTTTTCCAATAAGAGGTTTCATTTTGATATTAAAAAAATGGAGTATTTTTTACGGCCAGATCACATCACGTCCACATCAATATCTTCCAAATCCGGCCATAAAAAATCATTAATCATTGTTCTGAAGCGCAATCCATTCACCGTAACAGTTGCACCAGCCTCATTTTCGTAAAGTAAGGTTCAATCACTGTTCTCTCAGTATGGCAAACCTACTTTCAAAATCTGCTAAATCGGAACGACGACGTGACCCCAATTAATTAAACTCGGAGAATTAATTAAACTCGGAGGCGCTACTCTTGCAACAAATCTTTACGATCTCATCGTGTCTATTTGGGACCAAGAAGAGCTGCCTGAAAATTGGAAGACCGCACTCATATGTGCGTTGCATAAAAAAGGCGACCGTCTTAAATGTGAAAACTATCGTGGCATAGCTCTATTGAACGCTGCTTACAAAGTGCTGGCTAATGTTGTACTTGCCAGACTCATCCCTTTCGCCGAAAACATCATTGGCGACTATCAATGGTGGCTTTCGTACAAACCGATCGACCACTGATCAATGTTTTACAATGAGGATGATCTTGGAAAAATGTTGGGAGTACAACATAACCATGCATCAACTATATATAGACTTCCGGCAGGCATATGACAGTATAAACCGCGACAACGTATGGGCCGCGCTCATATGCCTATGTATTCCAGAGAAACTTGTTTCTCTGTGTAAATTAACAACATCTGGATCTGTATGTAGAATTGTAATTGAAGGAACTGTATCAGACTCCTTTCAAATAACATCTGGTGTTCGACAGGGAGATGCACTCGCGCCTGTGCTGTTCAATTTGGCGCTTGAGTACGTAGTGAGGAAAAGCAACATTGAAACTTCACGCTTTATATTCAATAAATCAGGCCAAATTCTTGGATATGCAGATGATATCGTGCTTCTTGGCCGAAGACCTAGCGACATCAAGGACAGTTTCATCCCGCTCAATCGCTGCGCAAGTAGGCTTGGTTTGGAGGTGAACAGTACCAAAACGAAATTTTTAACAACACCCAGGAACATCTCCATGGCAAATCTCGAAATTGGCGACCATAACTTTGATAGCGTCGAAAACTTTAAATACCTCGGGTCACTTATAACCTCCTTGAATGATATGCAGGCAGAAATAAAAGCCCGAATCGCTGCCGTACAACGAGTTTTCTACGCCTAATCAAAATTATTGCGATCTAAACATCTTTCGCAGTCGTGCAAGCTCGCACTTTATAAAGCACTAATAAGACCTGTGCTGACTTTCGGAAGCGAGAGCTGGACCATGACCTCTAACGACTGTAGATTATTATCTATTAGGAGATTAGGATTCGCATGAACCACGAAATAAAGCAACTTCTCGGAGGTAGCGATATTGGGGTAGATACTCGATCCGCTAGCAAGCAGGCAATTTGCTAGCCTAAATCCTGACTACTCAATCAATTTTACCAAGGAAATTTAAATTTCAAAATACAGTTTTCATAAATTTTTGGTTTATTTTTGCGATATTACAGTAAAATTTACGGCTTCAAAAATTAAACAGCAAATTTTGTGTTGTTCTACTGTGCAATCGCACAAAAAACAAAAAGCGTATTGAAAATATAATTTGAAATTTAAATTTCCTTTGTAAAATTGATTAAGTAGTCAGGATTTTGGCAAGCAAATTGCTTGCTTGCTAGCGGATCGAGTATCTACCCCATTATCGGCTTCATCAAATCTAATCGAGTTAGATGGCTCGGCCACGTTGCAAGGTCTCCACAACAACGAATGATTTACAAAGTGCTCCATCAACACCCAGCCGGTGTACGTCGCAGAGGAAGACCCCGACTGCGCTGGCGTGACGACGTCGAACAAGACTTACTCGCATTAGGATGTCGAAATTGGAGGACGAGAGCGATGGACCGAGACGGATGGAGGGCCATAGTGCGGGCGGCAAAATCCCTTCATGGGATGTAAATGCTAGAGAGAGAGAGAGAGAAAGGTCCAATCACACCGCCAGCTCAAAAACCGCACCAAACAGGGACACGTTGAGGATGGAGAGGCTTATCAACAATCATTCTTGGATTTTATGAGCCCCAAATGTGACAATTCTGCTTATTAACGTAGCCTCCGAGGAGAAAATGGGCCTCATCACTGAAGATGATTTTTCGATGAAAATCCGGATCATTTTGATGCATTTGAAGGACCCAATCAGCAAAGATACGACGTTTATGATGAATCGACCGGCTTAAGTTCTTGATCAACTGAACTTTAAAAGCCTTAATAAGTCTTTATGCAAAATACGGTGTAATGTCGTTTGTGGAATGTCTAATTCCAAAGATCGACGAGAAATCGACAAACCTGGTTTTTCGTCAACACTACGGGCTACAGCAGCTATATTCTCAGTTGTTCTTGAGCGACGCACACGGTTTCGGTTCTTGACATCACTAACTTGTCCCAACAGCTCAAATTTTTCCACCGGTTTCACTATTGCCGGCCGAGAAGGTGCTTTACGACGACCCAAAAGTGCTTTAGTTTTGCGAACTATGACTGCAAAATTTTTTCCATTTTTGTAGTGAATTTTAACAATTTCAATGCGTTGTTGAAGCGCGTGTATCGTACCATTTTTAGTAATGGCGTAGTTTTTACTTGGCTAATGTCAAAATATGACAGCTTCAAAATTGACAGCGGCCCAAATAGCAGGCTATTCAAAATGAAACCTTTTTATTATAAACGGTAAATGAATTTCTATTTTGTATTTTTAGATTTGTTAATTTGTAAAATTATTTAATTTAATAAAAAACTGCAAAATAAGTTCTAATCCTTATATTTTGTAAATTTTTCTCAAAAATCAGTGTGTATGATCATTTTCGTTACTGATTGTAGATCTATTGTGCATCCCAGTTAACCTTTCGAGTTAAATGAGGAATTTAGTTGTTTAATAAATGTTAATATTCCAACTATTTTTTTCAAATGACCGTTACTAGAGGTATCTCAGTGTTTGGTGGTCCAACTTGAGTATTTTGTATCGATATCTGAACTTCTGAAACTAAGATGCGATTTATTCAAATGACTCTTGGATTAGACAATGCTAATCCAAGATGATCGGGAAATTAGGGTAATTTTGTTGACCTTGAACAATGTGAGAAGAAGGGGAAATTTTTTGCGAGAAAATATTCGATATACAAAAATTATTCTCCTAAAACCAAGCTGCTAAATCAAAAAAACACCACTGTTTGTTGAATATTATTTTGTTCAACCATTCAAAATATGGCACTTGGTTCTCATACAGTTCTTTTAAAAAGTAATCGCAAATCTTGATAGCTAAGAGAAAGAGTAGAAGACTGGGCGTGCCAGGGCTAGGTAACAATGCCGCTTGGTTGTCCGAGACTATGAAAATCAAAAGCAGACGTCAATTGCGAGAATTTACACTTGCTTAGTATTTAGGTTGGTATTTTCCTAAGGCGTGTATAATTATAATAATTCTCGTCGGTCAATTGTCCCTACTAATCCGTGAGTGAGGAATTGCTCTTTCAAATGCGATTCGTACCACTTGATTGTGAATACAGCTATAAATTTGACAGTTTACAACAACAATTCTTGTAGTTTGGACCACTTCCGGTCCAATTGAAGGAAAAATATTTAAAATAGTCTTACAACAATTATTTGGGTAATCCTCTAAACACTTCAACAATAATAATTTTCATATTATTTTTATTTACACGATTTACAGTGACTCACAGTGAAAATGGCCCATCGAAGGTTTAGATCCTAAAAAGTGTTACAAACAATATTTCAAACCGAACTTAGTATTTTGTTGAAAATCTTTTTTGTCTAATAACCAATTGTTATAAATTTAGTAATTAGTATTGTTAGCCCTCAATTTATTGTAACAATTAACTACTAACACTAAGTTAAATAAATCGTGACATTTGGTCACATGTTAACGCGTGACATTTGGCCACTAGTTAATAGAATGCCAAATAGAATGGATTTGTTCGTTCCATTCGTCTTCTGTGTTATAAGTATTATTTCAAATGATAGTTTTCAACAGGTTATGGGCTCAGAAGACGCCAAAGTGATTGAAATAAATATTAACATGTTGTAATATTTCAAGCTCGTGTTTGTCGCGATAAATTCGATTAAAAGTAAAAAAAAAACTTACTGTATGTGTATGCGTGTGACGCAATAAAAAGGGTATACATATATCAACGTGAGTCGTTAAAGAACAGTTATAATTGTTAAATCGATTTTTAATAATCGTGTGTCAAAAATGGCAAACGATAGTGCGTGGAGCGGCGTAGAAAATTGCGTGGTAGTGAGAATTATCATACATATCAATTTTCAATCAAAAACTTGCTTGAATTGAACAAGTATAGTAAATGCATTAAAATGGGAACAAAAACCTAAACAGACGAAACAAAGAATAGAAAGGCGAAAGCTAGAATTTAACTAAGTAGTTCTCCAAGTTTATTCGTACACGTTGGAAGTACGACCTCAGCAGCTGAAACATGGATGAAATTGAAGGAATTATATGAGGATCGCGTCGTATCAGTTTATTACGCAAGTTGGTGACAATACGTTTGGAAAGCTGTAATTCCATGAACGATTATATTTCACAAGCAATTGAGACTGCTAATAAATTGAAAGGTATCAGTTTTTCTGTTATCGAATGACTTTGCGCCTATGATAATGGGACTTGAAAGTAGCGGCACCACAATAACGGCAGATTCAATCAAATCGAAATTATTAGATTGCGGTTATGGTTCGGAATCGAATGGTCAAGGATCAACGTTCTATGGAAACAGTGGTAGCAGCAGTAAATCAAGGTCATCGTCAAAAATCAAAGTGAATTGTTTTAATTGTGGTAAACGTGGGCATATATGAGAATAAGTCACAATATAATAAATAGTAAAAACCAAGGCCCACAAGCAAAAGCTGTATTTTTATCAACGGTTCAAGATTAGGTTCAAATTACAAGCGCAGCATATTTCCGAAACACTGTTATGAAAGTGAATGGTACATAGATAGTGGAGCATCACAGCATATGTCACCATTTACAAATTTGTTCATTGGAATAAAATTATCCGAAATTACAGAAATTACTTCGCGTATAAACGAATTCGGGATAGATTTTAATAGTGTTGTGTGCATTCCTGGTTTATCTGCGAACTTGTTGTCAGTAGTATTTACAAATGATAAAAAAATGGTAATGAAGTTATATTTGACCAAAATGGATGTATACAATTTTCAATAAATTAAAACAGTTAGTGCGTAACATTAAATCAGATAATGATGTGGTTTATTGTGGCATAGAAAATTGGGTCATATAAACTTAGCGGACATGTGTAAGATGAAAAATGGTTTGATAAATGGCATCAATTTTAATGATAAAAACGCAATTGAAATGAATAATTGTGGGATTTGCAAAGAAGGTAAGCAGACTCGAACACCATTTACTAATAGTACATCGTGCTCCAATAACATTTTGTATTTGGTTCATTCTGATTTAATGGGACCAATGGAGAATAAATCAATCGATTATGCAAGATTCGAGAAGCATTTTAAAGCGAATGGAATCAAACATCAGTTGTGTATACTCCCGAGCAAAACAGTATCGCTGAAAGAATAAATCCAAAATTGATGAAAAAGGCTAAATGTATATGTATGCTGTTCGATTCGAAGCTGGATGTATCATTTTGGGCTGAGGCTGTTAACATGGCAACATATTAAATCGATCAGCAAATGCCACATTATTATTTGATAGTCCGGTAATGGTGCACAACCCAACACAAAAACGGAAGAAATGGGATGAAAAGTCAAAAAATTGATCTTCGTGGAATTTTTTGAAGGTACAAAAGATTATGGTTATGTTGATCCGATCAGCAAGAAGCTTGGTATCAGTTGAGATGTTTTGTTCATAAACGAAAGTGGTTCTGATCAAGTTGATGTAACAGAAGATTTAGCAGATTTAGAGTTTAAGGGGGTACCAAATGAAGTGAGGGACGACGAAAAAAGTGTTCCCACAAACAATAATGAATTCGTAACCAGTACTCCTGTAAAATCATCTAGTGAGCTTATCGAGAATGAATTAGAAGAAACATTGGTTTCATCCACTAGTTCAATTGAAACGATATATGATGACACAAATGATCGATAATGGAATTTGGCAGTTGCTCGATTTGCCAAAAAAACGCAAACCGGTAAAATCAAAATAGATGTTTAAACTCAAGCGTATAACGAATCTGGAAACGTCCCTTGATGGAAAGCAAGGTTGGTTGTGAAAGGTTGCTCGCAGGTATTTGGAATCGATGAAGAAGTTTTTTCACCAGTGGTACGTTACTCATCGATTCGTTTTGTCATCGCAAATTGTTTAAAAATTCATCAGATGAATACAGTCACAGCATTTTTGCGGGGAGATTTAACTGATGACATATATATAGTTCAACCGGAAGGCTTTTACGATGGAACAAATAAAGTCTTAAATAAGGCGGTGTATGGTCTTAAACAAAGTGTACGGGTATGAAACGAGAAATTAACAAAGATGTTAAAGTCATGTCGGCCAGACATTGCATATGCGGTAAATGATGTGAGTCGTTTCAACTCGAATTACGGACGACCCCACTGGACCGCTGTAAAAAGGATACTAAAATTATATTCAAAATCTAATGTAAAACATTTAACCGGTTATTGCGATGCAGATTGGGCATCTGACGTCGACAAGAGACGCTCTTGTAATGGTTATGTTTTCCAACTAAGTAATTGTGGTATAACCTGGAATAGCAAACAGCAAAGTTCTATTGCACTTTCGAGTACGAAATCTGAATACGTAGCCGTATCATGGGCGGTTAGAGAAGCGATTTGGTTACAAAATTTTGGTCGTGAATTAGATCCAGACATCGCTCAACCAGTTAAAGTGCCATACATTTATCGAAATAAAATGACTACAATCAAAGAGCGAAACATATAGACATCAGGTATCATTTGCGACAGAAAATCGAAGATGGTACAATCAACTTAACTTATGTTTCAACCGACGAGAACGCAGCAGACGGTCTTACCAAGGCTGTTAGTGGGCCAAAGACGAAATTAAGCTCAGTAAAGATGGGGCTAAATTGATGAAGCAATGAAAATATAAGAAATATAAATGCAATTTCATATTCAATATTTTATTGAGTGAGGGTGTTATAAATTTAGTAATTAGTATTGTCAGCGCTTAATTTATTTTAACTATTGTAACGCCCAAAACTCATGGGCAGGTTTATCTTCTATGTCAGTATAAGCTGGCGTGGAGTTTGCAATGTGCAGATGGTCTTAAAATCGGTCCTATAGCCGTACGTCCTCGGATTGGCTGACTGGCGTAAATGTAAGGACGGAATAAGCAAAACCGCGAAACAGCAGGGAGAGCCTTAAACAGGCCCCAGAACAGATTGGAGAGATAAATACAAAAAAAAAAAACACTAAGTTAAATAAAGCGTGACATTTGGTCACTTGTTAATGCGTGACATTTGGTCAATAGTTAATAGAACGGACTTCTTTTCATTCATCTTGTGTGTTATAACCTTATTATATTTCAAAGGACAGTTTTTAACACAAATTTTACGCGATTAGGAATTGGTTCAACAAGCTTCTTGGTATACTCAGGGCTAATCTTATTCTATTCCTCTACCGTTTTCAACTCATTTTTATTTGAAATGTTATGTTTTCGAATTTCAATCTCAAGTTTTTGCCGTAAATTTTCAACAATATTGAAATCCGGCGATTATGGTGGTGTCTTGATCGCTTTTGGACAAATGTACGCAGCCCTTCTTTTACAATTCCAGCCGTGGGTTTCGGATCGTTGTCTTGATAGAAATGAAACGAGTCTATAATGTCAAATTTGCTTTAATGTCAGCTTTGTTTAAGTTTGCTTTTAAAATATTTAACTCCAGCTGCTGAGCAAGTACGCGAAACCAGGACATGACCGCCACCGTGTTTAACTGTGGGACGCAAATGCTGTGGATTCAAATCTTCATTGAGTTTTCTCCAAACATTCTCTTCCATCAGACCCAACTAGGTTATATTTACTTTTATCGGTAAATAAAACGTCAATTCATCTTTCTGCTCTGTAATTCTGCTCTGCGTAGAACTCTTCGAACAGTCTCAGCATTACAGTTGATTTTCAGATGTTGTTCCATCATCACCCGAAGTTTCGGCCCGCTCAGTTCTGGATTATTTTTGGATTTGTTGACTTATTTTTACTTTATTAATAATTCTTTTGTCGTTATTGTACCTTTTAATGATATTTTTAATTGTTGTACGGGGCTTACTAACAATTTTCGCCATTTCTCTTTGATTTTTCCCGTTTTTACGCATCGAATTGAAGTGTGACGCCCTTTCAAAAAACTAAATTAAACAAACGTCTGTTAGCGACTAATGAAATTGCACTCAAATGTGAGAGAGAAAACAGAAAAAATAAAACAATTGTTTTTAATATTACCGTTATTTGAGAAATTTTTGATTGGTGGGTCATTTTAATTTTTTTTTTATTGTTGAAACAAGAATGCAATAAACTTTTAAAAATATTCATTTTTGGTTTTAATGTTAATTGATTTCTTACAAATTTTTTACTAAACAGAATATTTTCAATGGTTTGCCATTTTCACTGTGAGTCACTGTTAATGTACACACCCAATTTATTTCTCTTTAAGTACCACTAATAATTTATGGCCGGCATTGTATACTTTCACTTTTAAACTGTCGCATATCGAATCTCCAGATTGACTAATGCGCGTTCATTGGCCAATGTTTTTAAGCCGTGGTGTATATACTAGATGCTAACAGAATCTTCGAAAAATTTCTGTTCCAAGATAAAATTTGTTTTAAACCAGCACTACTACTACTAGATAAACCTAGGTGATGCCATTTTTATACGCCAACATACACATTTGTGTACCTTGGACTTAAATTGATGCAAACAAAATTTGTCTGACCGGAAAAGGGATATGTTACGGTGCACGTTCGAAATCGTTAAAGTTCGAATAAAAGTTGGGAAAACTGTTTATTGCTCCGAAATCAATGAAATGGGAGTCCCATATTCCCAAAATGAACCACCCAGCCTAGCTCTTTGATGGCGAATTACTGAATTTATTGGGAGGTCAGTAAAACTTTCGTTAACATCTTACCTCTGTACAACCAGTTTTTAATCGTGTGAACGAATTTAAAAATCAATTTTCGGATATTTACCGATTTCTGGCGTTAACCCTAACATACATACAACGATATCAGATCGCTGAACTTATAATAAATGGAAATTTAAAACTACGCAAGAACCGAAGACAAAATATGACACGATATCGGTCATGGTGATGGAAGGAGCAAAAAAAATTAGCTCACTTAACGCAGGCGATAAAAATAAATAAAAGTATATTACAGATTACCTCACTTCATAATTCTTTTGATTGTTGCCATTTACTTTGTCCTTTAAGTCGCAGTACAAAACAAAGATACAGACCGCAGACAACGCAAATTCACAGTGCAGTTGATTTGTTCGACTAATGCCAATCAATAAATTGTACCCAACCTCAGCTGATACATAAAACTGATGTTGGCTACTTCACGAAGTGTCTCAAAAGAATGTTGGTGCATAAATTCCGGGCGATTTACTTAGGGCTGTAAATTAAAATGATCTTTTCAGGAAAATGCTGGCAACACTTGCTTGGATTATCGCTCTGATGAAGATATTTTCGAACACCTTGGTATCATAGCCAGTCAGGAACTTTGTCACTTTTCTAGCAAAAAAACTAAAGTAAATTTTACGTTTACACTGATGTTGAGCTGAGCAGTCCCCCACCACTAAAAACAATTCAACTTTAAACCCCAAACCAATCTTTTAAGGTCGACAAATATTGTAATTATCTTAGACAAAGACAATAGTAGGCGTATGCAGATCGATTACTCATAATATAAATAAATATATTATTACCGAGATACTTTATCAAAATTTCTTTTACATCTTCACCATTGTGAGTAATAAAATTATTTATTATAAATCAGCCATTCAGCGAATAATACGAAACTTAACCAAAATTTGGAATGTGCTTTGAATTATAATTATGTTATGATTACCATTTATATGCTTATGCTAGTTATGACAAATAAAAATTGTATTTTTTTAATTTTAGTTATCCGAAATAGTCAATAGCATTTCACCGGAAGGACATTTACCACTGGGGCTAGCCTTGATGTTAAAAAGTTTAACGATTGGCCAAACTCTAGTTCAAAATGGTAGAGCGGACGTGAATGCGTATAATTCAGATGGTTGCACTCTGCTAATCGAAGCAATAAAGCGAGGAGATGGGTTTGCGGCTGATTTTCTATTGGAGAATAATTGTGATGTAAATTTAACATCGAAAACTGGTGATACAGCGTTACATTTAATTGTTACGTATGGCGAGAAAACAACAGATGATCGCACCTATAAGGATATGCTATCGATAGGATTAAAAATAATCGACAATGGTGGGAAAATTAATATTCAAAATTCGAAAGGATAGTAAGTATCCAAAATGTTAAATGTACTCTAATTTCTGTTTATTGATATACTTTCAAACTTTGTAGTGCCCCGTTACATCTGGCGATATTATCAGGACATTCAAGTTTAATTGAGAAATTATTAACTCAAGATAATATCGATACCAATTTAAAGACCAATGACGATAAATATATTTTACAGCTATCCTTGTTAAAATCGTACTGCGAGACGAATGATGATCGTGATTTTTTGCTAGCCAAGCAAATTATTAGCAAGGGCGGCAATCCAAATAGCATATTTCACGATACTGGCGATACACTAATGCATTATTTGATCAAAAAAGATGAAGAAGACGCAGCAATATTTTTAGCGGATCACGCCGATATCAATATTGTTAATAAAAAGGGGCTTACGGCATTGCACCTTGTGTGTGAAAAAGGATTTGATCGTTTGTGTGGTAAACTCTTAGAGAAAAATTCTCTTCCAAATATTCAGTCAACGGTGATGGATTACAACACTCCTTTGCATTTGGCGGTCCTAGGAAACAATTACGATATAATTAAAACATTGGTTAAATTTAAAAACGAATTTGAGGCGAATTTAGATGAAATGTATATTCCTAATTTTAATTTAAAAAATGAAAAAGGCGAATCGCCGCTAAGCTTGGCGTTAAGTTTAGGATTCGATGGTCTTGTTCCAATATTAATTGATGGAGGAGCCGATGTGAATGCTAGGAATGGAAAAGATTTGACTTTACTGCATCAAGCGATATTAAAGGAGGATGCGAAAACATCTATATTTTTATTAAAGCAAGGAGCTGACATGAACGCTTTAACTGGTGACCAAGAATCGCCATTACAATTATCAATTCACTGCCGGCTTCCGAGTGTAGTCGATGTTTTATGTACGATGGGTGTTTCATTTAGTTCGCCTGATGATCGGGGAGACTGTCCTTTATGGGTAGCTTTAGATTCTAATCAAGAAGAAGTAGCAGAGGTCTTAGTGCGACATGGCGTTGATACAGATTGCTGGTCTACCGGCCCTGAAAATACGTTACAGACATTGCTTCATCGTGCAATCGACGAGAATAAGGAAGATATCGCGTGCTTTTTGATTAAGAGTGGTTGTGATTTGGACTCCCCGCGCCAACCAACTGTGGAACATCCTGATTCCGATGAAGCGAAAAGTAAGGCTTCACCGTTACATCTTTGCTGCCAATGGGGACTAACTAAAACATTACAAGCTTTGATCGATCATGGTGCAAATGTTAATTCCATCGATCGTGATAGTAAAACACCTCTTCATGTCGCAATTGAAAACCAAAATGACGAAATTATTGGGATTTTATTGTGCCATCCGAGCATCGATTTAAAACTTCGTGATAAATTTGGAAATACACCATTTGCTGCATCGTTAATAATACGGAATCATAAAGCTGCACAAAATATTTTGGAACGTATTCCTAATGCTGGCGAACAAATGGATCAACGAGGCCGTAATTTTCTACACGTCGCTATAATGAAGGATGATCTCGAATCGGTTTTGTTTTTATTAGCAATTCAAGTTGATGTTAATTCTCGAGTGCATGATGTGAATCAGACACCGCCACTTCATTTGGCAGCTGCGTCAGATAATGAAATGATTTTACGAAATTTAATATTGGCTGGAGCCCGAATTAACGAACGTGATGCTACCCAAAAAACTGCTCTGCATATTGCTGCTGAGCGTGGAAAAGTTGAATTAGTTTCTGCATTAATTCAAAATAAAGCGGATTTTGATGCAACAGATAACGATGGAAATAATGCTTTACATATAGCCGTGCGAGAAGGGCATTTATCAATTGTGCGCGAATTATTAACCGAGTCTGGGATTAATGCCGAGCATACAAATTTAAAAGGACGAAATCCCTTGCACGAACTATGCCGATTCGGAAAAGACCAAACAGCCGCTGCTATATGCGAACTTTTTTTAGAATCTATGCCACAATATCCGATCAATACAACTGATCTTCAAGGCAATAGCCCATTATTATTAGCCTATATGCGAGGTCAGGCACCATTGTGCAAGGTTCTAATTAAGAATGGTGCATGCCTTGGGATGGAGAATCGTGATGGAGTAACAATATTCAATTTCCAGTTGGCTACTAATCAACTATTACATAAACTACTGGACCAACTCCCACAGGAATCACCGTGGGCTACATCAGACTTGTGTCAAGAGTGTGGCGTAAAATTCACAATAACAATGAGAAAACATCATTGTCGTCATTGTGGCCGGATATTGTGCAGCAAATGTTCGAACAATGATGTACCCATCATTAAGTTTGGAATCAATAAACCCGTCCGGGTATGTTCTGTCTGTTTTGAAGTTTTACAAGTTGGGAGCGGCTAATATGTATTACTTTTAACTTTTATACATACATTTATGTAATTTTTTTTCCAAAGTTTACAAAAAATTAAGTTTTATTAATATATATTTTTGTTATATTTATCACAAGTTCATAATAAAATATTTTGGGAGTCTATTATGTTGCATGAGCCTATAGCCAAAAAAGGAGCATATTCATTCCATCCAAAATTTTATATTTTAAAATATATGAAAAGAAACCAACATTTTGTGTTTTAATTTAACGTAAATTGTATTTGCCTACATTGAAATAGTGTGTAAATTTAATGAAAATAATATTTTTTACTTTAATTTTGACCATAGTGAATGGGCAACACAGTGATCCAATTCATGCAAGTAATCGATAAGTTCTTCAGTGCATATTTCAGTGGTGCGAGATTTGCTGTTAACACGGTCATTGCATGCTTGATATTTTGCAAATAGAGCTTCAATGTTAGGCTTAGCACCGCATTGTTCCTACAAGAAAATACATATATTTCAGGGTAAATTTTATTGGAATTACATTTTTCTGATAGATTAAACTTACTCTTAATACTTGTTGCGGATCAACTAATTCGTCATCATCAGCTTTAACAACAGGGAAAAGAGATTTAAAGAAGTTGGTAAACATTTTCGTAACTTATTAATTAGATTTTTTAAGAATAAAAGAATTTACTCCTTTTTTGACTTTTCGATTACACAACACCTTCAAAAAAGTGACAACCAAGACAAATTAATTATTATGAGTTTGAAATTTTGGAAATTTGCCTAGATCAAAATTGAAAATTTTATTGTAGGTTTCTGGTCAGATAATAGCGGTATTCCATACGATGGAAGATGGGTAATGCCGAAAGTAGGGTTTTTGGCACCCATCCCAAACAGTAACTTTTTGACATCTGGGGCATCTGAGTATAACTAGGTTCAAACAGAATGTATCCGTTCCGTCCGCTTCGTTTTAAGAGAACTGTCGATTTATATGAAAAAACGAAAATGTGAACATGATGAACGGAAGAGATAAAACGGAGCATACACTAAACCCAAATTCAAATTTTTGCGGACGACATAACCTTGTGGGTGTATCATTTTCTCGTTGTCGCATATCTATGTAAATATTAATATAAAAATAAATTTATTAAACTTTGTAATTATTTCCATTAAGTTTTATTTTTTATAATTAAATTATTTACCTTGTTGTTTGAGTTGTTGTTGTTGTTTGTTTTGACATATTATCGGGTAAGAAATGTCTAATTTGTGACAATTCGAAATGGTGTAATGGATGCGTTTTGTGGAGAAGTTTAAATGGTATAATTGTTATAACTGGTATACAATCTGGCCTTAGTTGAACTGCTGAAACATAGAGTCCTTAGCCAGGTTGTATACCAGAAAAATTAGTATATAAGTTTTGTTTTAAATTTTCAACACAAGAGTTTATTATAAATTTTCATAGCATATGGTAATAGATTCCATATAAGAAAAACAGGAGAAATAGTTAAGACACAAATTGTATAAAGATATATTTCTGCTAACTCTTAAATATTTAATTTGTTAAAATGAAAAATTTATTAATTGATAAAAATAAAAAGCATGTATAATTAATTAAATAAAATGTGTAAATTTATTAATCAAAAATACATAAGTGATTAGTAATAAAAAGTGCTGTCCCGCATTATACATCAGCATAGAAGAGCTGATGCCGAACGGTTAAAATAAGTTATAATTATATAACTTCAACATAGAACATCTAAATCTTCTAAATTGGTGACCCCGACGTGATGTTATAGTTCCACCGGGGGCAGCAGCTAATACTTATTAGCCAACGCAAAATACTACAAGTCATCCGTAAAATTTTTGGATAACTAAAATTTTAAAAAATATTATATGTTCCGAGGAAGCAGTTTGCCGTCTATGTATTCACCAGATAAACGAGCAACTAATAAATCAACCGCAAATTAGAAGGGAGCATTGGTTTGGCGAAGCAGCAACAGGCATTCACCGGATCACCCGTTAAACATAGCTGTATTAAATAAAATCCGCTTCAAAGAGGAAACATTGTTTGTAAGCAGCCGGGAGTTTTTCCAATCATCCCGTATAATAAGACGATAAATTTAAAATTGTAAGTACCATTTATTTATTCTTTATAAAACGTACTCCATTTTTGCACCATTTTTTGCGTCGTCTAAAAATTACAAAAATAAAAATTATTTTTAAAAAAAAAATTAAATTAAAAAATATTTAAAAATTATTTAAAAAATAAATAAAAAATTAAAATTATTCAAATAATCACAATGTTCAGTATTTCTTGCGTTTTTTTTGTTTGTTCATCCTTTTTTCTACTTTTAAGTTTCTTTTTTCGTTTCGTTGTGCGTGGTATCAATACCGACGACGAGGAAACGAATTCCACCTATGTACACTCCTCTGATAGGCAAAATCTTTTATTTTCTAGTAACGAAATGATCACGTTGACTCGTGAACAATTGTGTTCACTAGTGCAAGATCAGGTTCGAATCGTTCTAAATGCACAGTTGAAAGATTCCCATGCTTCGGAAGCATCTTCTAGTGGCAACTCTGGTAGTGAAAATATTGTAGATAACGAAAGTAAAACGGCAAAAAATATTTCGCAAAAAGAGATTGCACATGTAGCTTTTAAGCCACCCCAACCTTTATATGCACAGAATCCCGAGGTCTGGTTTGCTATTTTGGAACAGCAGTTCCAGGTAGCAAACATCGTTACAGAGACTACGAGGTATTCACATGCGGTTGGTGCATTAGATGCTAGGTTGCATAATAAATTTGCCAATCTTATTATAAAAAATAAGGGAAAACAACCTTATACGTTTTTTAAGCAGGAAGTAATTAAAGTTTTAGGAGAATCAGAACGATCAAAATTAAATAATTTGTTGCACGGACTAAGGTTAGAAGACCAGAAACCATCACAATTGCTGGAACAAATGCATATGAATGCAGGAGAGCATTTTGAAGAAGGCACGGTTAAGCGATTATGGTTGCAAAGGTTACCGCAGCAGGTACAGTTGGTATTAGTCCCGTTTGAAAATGACGTTTCATTAGAAAAGTTGGCAGAACGAGCAGACGCATTAATTGAAATCATGTCACAGCAGCACGTAATGGAAATAAGTGACAAATCATACACAAGCCAGCAAAAAGAATCATCGTCGACAAAAGAAGAGTTGCATGAGATGTTGTGTAAGTTCCGTAAGGATATTATAATGGAAGTATCTGCCTTACGTAGCACAACACGAAGAACTCGTAGTCCGCATAACACAGCTAGAAATTCGTCAAAATCTAGAGAACGAACGTATGATGAAACCGAATGTTTCTATCATCGACGTTTTAAAGATAAGGCAACGAAGTGTGTTTCAGGTTGTCGTTTTCACGATAAGTTTATTGTTGTAAAATCTCAAAAGTCAAAAAACTAAATTCTAGTCAGCATTTTGAGACGTATGTTGATGAAATTTGTGCAAATCGTCTACTTATTTTGGATCAAAATTCTAAAAGAAAATTTTTGGTAGACACTGGTGCAGACGTTTCCGTTTTGCCAGCAAATTTCAGTAACAAAAAGGTTAATGAACCCGATTTTCACTTATATGCAGCCAATGGTACCAAAATTAAGGCCTACGGAACGAAGACAATTTCACTAAATATCGGTTTACGTAGGGTGTTCAAATGGTCCTTCATAGTTGCTGATGTGTCTATGCCAATAATCGGGGCAGATTTTTTAAAAGCAACAGGTTTAGTAGTTGATATTAGAAAGGGTAAATTAATTGATCCGGTTACAAATTTATATTCAGTTGGATCCATTACAAGTAATTCAAGTCCTTCGTTAGCCCTGTTAGATAAAAGTAAAATTAATCCAGAAATCAACGAATTGTTAAAAAAATATGAAATAATTACTCGGGAAACAGGCAATATGAATACACCTAAGCATAATGTTACACACTGTTTGGAAACAAACGGGCAACCAGTTATGTGCAAAACAAGGCGTTTGGCTCCCGATAAGTTACAAATAGCGAGGGAACACTTCGAAAGTATGATGGAGCAAGGAATTTGTCGACCTAGCAAAAGTGAGTGGGCCAGTCCTCTGCATTTGGTACCTAAGAAAAACGGTGAGTGGAGACCCTGTGGGGATTACAGGGCGTTGAATAATGTGACCATTCCCGATAATTATCCAGTACCGCATCTTCAGGACTTCTCGTTTCAACTTGCTGGTTGTACGGTATTTTCAACTATTGATTTGGTACGTGCTTACCACCAAATCCCAATTGAACCACGAGATGTACACAAAACAGCTATAGCAACACCATTCGGTCTTTACGAATTCAATAGAATGACATTCGGTCTTCGGAATGCAGCACAATCGTTCCAAAGATTAATGCATTCGGTTTTAAGGGGATTGTCATTCTGTTTCGTGTATCTAGACGACATTTTAATTGCATCCGCTTCATTGGATGAGCATTTATGTCATGTTGAACAAGTTTTCCAACGTTTAGCCGAAAATGGGCTAGTTATTAAAATGGATAAATGTGTATTCGCGCAAGAAGAAATTGCTTTTTTGGGACATTTCGTAAATAGGAAAGGAATTTTACCATCTCCAGATAGAGTAGAAATAATTCGTAATTTTCCGCAGCCAGTCATTGTCCAGCAATTAAAACGTTTTCTAGGAATGATTAATTTCTACAGAAGATTTATTCCTTCTGCAGCACATGACCAGGCCATTTTAAATGACTTTTTAAAAGGTTACAAAAAGAATAGTAAAATACCAATCGTTTGGACAGAAGAGTCGAAATTAGCGTTTGAAAAATGTAAATTCAAGTTAAGTGATGCCACCCTTCTAGCTCATCCAGACATGTCAGCAAAGTTATCAATTATGGTAGATGCTTCCGACACAGCAGTAGGGGCAGTTATGCAACAATTAATTGATGAAGTTTGGCAACCACTGGGTTTTTATTCTGTCAGGTTAACCGAAACACAAAAAAAATACAGTACCTACGATCGGGAGTTGTTAGCGGCCTATTTAGGTGTAAAATACTTCCGATTCTTTCTCGAGGGACGAAATTTCATCCTCATTACGGACCACAAACCCCTCATTTACGCATTTAAACAAAATTTAGACAAAGCATCACCAAGACAAAGACGTCAACTAGACTTTATTGGACAATTTACAACGGACCTGAGACATATAACGGGTACAGACAACGTTGTAGCTGATGCATTATCTAGAGTTGAGCTAATTGACATTCACGAGACTATTGACTATAACAAACTAGCTACAGATCAATTACAAGACTCGGAACTGAATGACATACTACAAGACGAGAACTCTGGACTAAATTTAGTAAGACGACCGTTAGCTTTCAATACAGAACATTTCATTTACTGTGACATATCGACGGGACAAGCAAGACCTTTCATACCAAGAGAATGGAGGAGGAAGGTATTTGAGTCGCTACACAATCTGTCGCACCCGGGAATAAAAGCTTCGGTCAAATTAGTGTCTAAACATGTAGTGTGGCCGTCATTAAAAAAGGATATTAAGGAATTGGCACAAGCATGTTTGGCGTGTCAAATATCCAAAGTATCAAGACACACACAAGCACCAATAGGTAATTTCGAAGTGACAAAGGAAAGGTTTTCAGAAGTGCATATTGATCTAGTTGGACCATTACCCATATCCAATAATCATAAATACTGCTTAACCATGATTGATAGGTATACTCGCTGGGCGGAGGCAATTCCAATACCAGATATCATGGCAAATACGGTGGCAAATGCTTTTTATTCAAATTGGATAGCTAGGTTTGGTGTTCCAAATTTTGTCGTAACAGATCAAGGTTCGCAGTTCGAAGCGAATCTGTTTACAGAATTGTCACATTTATTAGGATTTGAAAGAAGACGTACTACAGCGTATAATCCTAAGTGCAACGGTATGATTGAGCGTTGGCATAGGACATTAAAAGCAGCGATTATGTGTCATAACAGAATGGATTGGACGGACATTTTACCACTCGTTTTATTAGGTTTACGTACCTCGTTTAATGAAGAGTTACAATCTACTCCTGTAGAGTTGGTGTATGGAAGTGCGGTTAGAGTTCCTGGGCAGTTCATGGAACCTCCAAATACTTCGATTCCACAGTCCGAATTCGTGAGTAATCTAAAAAAACATTTTGAAGAATTAAAACCGGTAAACGCATCTCGACATTCAAAGGAGAAATTTTTCATTAACAAAAAATTGGAGGATTGCTCTCATGTGTTTATACGTACCGATGCAGTCAAAAGAGCACTTCAGCCTCCATATACCGGTCCTTTTAAAATTTCAAACAGGGATACAAAATTTTTTGAGCTAGAAATTAAAGGTAAAAAAGTTAATATTTCGATAGATAGACTCAAACCTTGTTATTCCGAAAATAATGATGAGTTGTTCAGCAATCAGCCATTAGCGACTAATCTGTCATGGGATGTTGATGGGAAAGCTGATGAGGTGGTTAATTCAGAAACTCCAAAAGCTAAAAAGAAAGTAGTTTTCGATCAGCATGTGCAAGTTAGTAGTGAACCAAGAGAGGTGTTATCAAGGCATGGTCGTGTAATTAAACTACCAGTTCGATTTAAAAATTAAGAAACCACAGACTTCGTATCGTGAAATTTAATACTTACCAATTTTCTTAAATTCCACTGGAAGGGGAGTGTATGTGGGTGTATCATTTTCTCGTTGTCGCATATCTATGTAAATATTAATATAAAAATAAATTTATTAAACTTTGTAATTATTTCCATTAAGTTTTATTTTTTATAATTAAATTATTTACCTTGTTGTTTGAGTTGTTGTTGTTGTTTGTTTTGACATATTATCGGGTAAGAAATGTCTAATTTGTGACAATTCGAAATGGTGTAATGGATGCGTTTTGTGGAGAAGTTTAAATGGTATAATTGTTATAACTGGTATACAATCTGGCCTTAGTTGAACTGCTGAAACATAGAGTCCTTAGCCAGGTTGTATACCAGAAAAATTAGTATATAAGTTTTGTTTTAAATTTTCAACACAAGAGTTTATTATAAATTTTCATAGCATATGGTAATAGATTCCATATAAGAAAAACAGGAGAAATAGTTAAGACACAAATTGTATAAAGATATATTTCTGCTAACTCTTAAATATTTAATTTGTTAAAATGAAAAATTTATTAATTGATAAAAATAAAAAGCATGTATAATTAATTAAATAAAATGTGTAAATTTATTAATCAAAAATACATAAGTGATTAGTAATAAAAAGTGCTGTCCCGCATTATACATCAGCATAGAAGAGCTGATGCCGAACGGTTAAAATAAGTTATAATTATATAACTTCAACATAGAACATCTAAATCTTCTAAAACCTCACATAGTATTTGACATATCAGAAGGTGTCAATTCTATTAATCGCTCCTAATAATCTCGCACACCAATTAAAGTTTCTAAAATATAATATATAATTAAGTTTCAAAATATTGTTTGCAGTAATAGACGTACTAATTACTATACAATTTTGACACCCGTTTGTGTTTTAGGAAACCGAACGGACGGAGCGGAAACGAAATGATGAACTGGAGCGGATCTATTTTTAAACTTGAACCTTAAGACGTGCCTCGAGTGTTCATTTAATTTTACGAAATATTAAAAGGAAATTTACAAATTTCTGCAAACAGTAAATTTTAACTGAACGTTTATTTGTAAATCTTACATTTTTTTATATAAAAGGTATCATTTTAAAAGATTTTATCGATAAATTAAAACGTTGTAATAAAAGTTTTAAAATTCAATATTTTGTTTATATATGTATGTAAGATTTCTAAAATATTTTTCATTTAAAACTTACTGATTACCACATTTTGTTACAACACATCCCCAATAGAATTTCTTATGACTTTTTCCTTACAGAAAAGTATGAAAAACAACTTGAGAATAAAAATGTTTATTTCTCAGGTTTTTTTCATACTTTTCAGTAAAAACAATTCCAATTTGGAATTACACATATGGGATTGTTGTTGTAAATTTCTCAAAGTAACGCCTACTCTCCACCTGCCATTAACATGAAGTTATATTATTAATTTTCGAACAGTTGCACGTGGAGACTCAAATTTGCAGCTGGTTGACAAATGTCGTACAAACATTTTCTGCCGAGATGTCTAAACTATTTTGTTTACCAGATATTGACTATGATGACTTGATTATTATATATTTATATATACATACAGTAAACTTAATTTAATTTTGGCTTCAAAACAACAAGTACTAAAACTCATAGAATTGTATAGAGCATTTTTACAATAGATTTTTAATATAACAAAACGAGCGACGCTTTTGAATACCAAAATACAAATGATTTTTAAATGTCAAATCTATGGTACGTTTACCACACACGACGCCATTTTTATTATTTTGTATACCAGTTTTGTAAATGTTATGGCAGATAATTATGTCAGGTGGAGTGGCCTTGTAAGACCGCAAATATTATTCGGCCATATTACTAGATATATTTAGTTGGTTTTTACGTTTTGTTTAACTGCAAAATCTAATTGCTCCTAACTAATAAAATTAAGTAAATAGAATTTTTGGTTGTTACTTTGAGCACAATATTTATTCTATTCCAGCATGGATTTAACCGGTACCAAGACCGTAATCGGGTCGAACATTATAGGTATTCGATTTAAAATTGATACAACGAAAATCACAATCATTTAACAGAAACAATATTTTGCTTCTAGGGTAGGTATTTATGTTTTTGACAACCAAATTTGTTTACATTGCACAATTTACCGTATGAATTATTGTTTTAAATTTATACGAAACTATAGATATATCGAAATTAAAAATGGAGAAGTACTTAAATTATGAGAATCTGTGCCGTATCTGTTTGCAAGAAACTATCGATAAGGAAAAAGGATTGTTTGATATTCTAATAGATGATGTTAAATATTCCGATGTAATTAAACTAATCGCTCAAATTGATCTGGACCCCAATGACAGCTTACCAAATCGATTGTGTGGGATGTGCGAAGATAGTTTAGTAGATGTATACAAATTAAGGGAACTGTGCCTAAAAAGTAATGACTTGTTACAAACACAAGAGAACAACGCGTATGATTTTAAGGAGTTAGATGAAACAGAAATTGTGAGCGGTGGTGTAGTGCTTAAGGAAGAAATTCTGGATGAAATAAATAATTTGAATTCAGCAACCGCAGTAAATGAAGAGGATGTAATTGATGATGATGTGCTTATAAATCAGGAAGAAAGTAAAGCTGAATCTCGTTCACATGAGTGCCAAACTTGCAATAAATCGTTTTTACTGTTATCGGATTATGAACACCACAATCGAGAGAATCATTCTCCTGTAGTTCGACGCCCACATCAGTGCCAGCGATGCCCTTTGAGATTTTCAAAACGAGAGGATTTAATTAAACATATGAGAAGACATCTGCGCCCAAAAATTGTCAAGGAAGTTGCAAAACGATTAGTTATACAAAAACCGCAAAGATCCACTGGGACTAGACCAGCGATATCTAAATACAGCTATAAAAATATAGACCCTCAAGATAAACCTTTTGCTTGTACAACGTGCCCAGGCCGATTTACCACAGAATGTAAGTATTTAGAATCGTTAATTTTCAAGAGCTTACATTTTTATTGGTTTCCCATAGATTACTTAAAAATTCATGAACGAATTCACACCGGTGTCAAACCATATGTTTGTCGAATTTGTGGCACCCAATTTGCCCGTTCGACTTATTTACGCCAACACGAGAAATTCCATACCGGGATTCGTAACCATCCTTGCGATTTATGTCCTAAGCGCTTCTATTCATCGGGTGATTTACGGGTACACCGGCGATTGCACACTGGTGAGAAACCATTTCCGTGTGAATTTTGTGGAGGTCGATACCGACGCAGGGCAGATCTAAAAACTCATCTCAAATTACATATCGGGGAGAATACATACGTGTGCACAAAATGTGATGCAACGTTCCGATTTTCTGTTGAGTTGCGAGAACATTTGCGCGATCACTTCTTAGCCGAGAAAGAGGCAACGGCGCAAATATAAAAGACAGTATTACTTCTTAAATTAATCATAATGATATTATTTTATATTAAAATTAAATTACTTAAACATCATGTATTTAACAAAAACAATAATGGGCGCTCGAGAAGTGTTGCTGGAGGGTGGTGAATATATTTTCAACAAAATACCTACTCGTATTATTCTGTACAATTAGGTTGCGAAAAGAACGCCATCCTTTATTTAATAGTTTAAGTTTTATTAATAAAATTTATATTTTTTATTAAAATCGTTTGATTCTATATTTTTGGTCACATATGGTATTGTATTGATTCCGTTTACTATCATGATGAAATTGGGCAAAATTATGATGCGAGAAGTTTTCGATGGTTTAAGAATATTTGACGAAATTTATTTTGATTTTAAGAGAACGAAAATAGAAACGGTTAACCTTCCGCTTCGATGTAATAAACTAAATTTGTCTTGTACTGTAATATTCTTTTTTAAAATTTATCTGCCACGGATAATATAAGGTGAATCGTCGACGGCGACCGCGTTTCGCCAACATTTTTGCTCAGAGGCCTG
Organism: Nephrotoma flavescens; assembly: GCA_932526605.1. Taxonomy (NCBI): domain Eukaryota; kingdom Metazoa; phylum Arthropoda; class Insecta; order Diptera; family Tipulidae; genus Nephrotoma; species Nephrotoma flavescens. Next base: position 13,769,599 of record OW052221.1, read on the forward strand.
TAGTAAAGGCACAGAATTAGACTTTCCAGACAGTGCGGCAACACGATACGTTTTTCTACGCTCGTACCTCTTCGTCTATAAACTAAATTTTAAAGTGGCGATATATTCTATGGCAAAATGATCGAAACATCTGTTCTTAAACCTCATTTTACTGTAGTAAACCTTTAGTAAAAGTTTGTCACACAGCCCTAGAGATTTTTTAAATTTTCTATCCGACACGAGCCGCACTTGAGTTTTGTGTAGAATAGAAAGGTAAGTGCAGCTTGAGTTTTGTTTTGTTGCAATCGCACTGTGTGAAAAGATACAGTCTATACGGTCGCTCATATGAACATACAAATTTATGAATCAATTGTACGCAGCCAAATTTATTTCGATCACAATTTCATGTTCACCTTCACAGTTTTCATTTACGGTTAGCGCGAAGGAGTAGAGTGACGTTAAAATTTGAATCTCTGGCCAATAAAAAATAAATTTAAAATGGAAAGCGTCAATAATAATACGGCAATGCTACCACAGCGAGAACAAATTACAATTCGAATGGATGATAAAAGTGAAATCCGTAATGAAGATACCAGTGTCACTAGAATCATAAATGGTACGCCGAAGAATTCAAAATGTCAATACTGTGGCCGAGGATTTACCAGAGTTGGCTTATCGCGGCACATTCGTACTCATATTGGTGAAAAATCATTCAAATGCAATTTTCCTAAATGCCAACATCTTTATATAAACAAAAAGGCTTTACACAAACATTACGAGTGCACCATTTGCGAAGAAAAATTTTCACAACAGATTGAGCTAGATGCTCATGGGTTTGCTGGAGACTGCCAACCTAGACCATTTGGTTGTGGGTGTGGTAAAAAATTTGCGGATCAAAAAGCATTTACCAGACATCAAAATCGTCATGCTAATACTATGATAAACCGAATTTTCAGATTTATGTTATTAAAAAAAAATTAAATTTTCGACATTAGGAATCTTCTGAATTAGAATTATTTTTGTATGCTGCGGATTACTGAATATTATTATTTGTATTGATTTTTATTTATTTGGAACATTTATATTTAATAAATTGAATTATTAAGCGAATATCAATATTTTAATAACCGTCTAACGGTTACTTTCTAATGTCATGTTTCTTCCCTAACCTCACTTTAGGAAAATGTTTTATAGAAATAATGTTAAAAAAAGTTATTGTTGGCATATCAGGTGGAGTTGATAGTGCTGTAACAGCGCTTTTGTTACGTAATCGCGGCTATAATGTAACCGGAGTGTTTATGAAAAATTGGGATGAATTTGATGAGCTGGGGAACTGTTCGGGACAGAAAGATTGGTCGGATGCCCAATGGATTGGGCGAAAGCTCGGTATTGACGTAATTCAAGTGAATTTCGTTAAGGAATACTGGAATGAGGTTTTCGGAAGTTTTTTAAAAGACTACCAAAATGGACTGACGCCTAATCCCGATATTTTATGTAATCGGTATATAAAATTTAACTATTTTATTAATTATGCCCTCGTAAAATTGAAGGGGGATGCGATTGCTACAGGACATTATGCTAGACATTCATATGGACAGTACTTAGAACATTTTCAAGAAAGCACAAGTAAGTTAAATTCTTAAATGTATACATATTATGTAGATGTTTATTAGTTTAATAAATATTCCGTTTTATTGTAGATGCGAAACTCCTTAAAGCAGCCGATGACTTTAAGGATCAAACATTTTTCCTATCACAGATACCCCAAGGTGCTCTGAAACGTACCATGTTTCCCATAGGTGATCTACATAAACATGAAGTCAAACGTATAGCCGAGCAAAATGGCTTGATTCGTGTGGCCAAGAAAAAAGAAAGTATAGGAATTTGTTTTATTGGAGACCGAGAGTTTAAAGATTTTATATCAGAATATATCGATAAAACGCCTGGAAATTTTGTATGCATAGACACGGGGAAATCGATTGGGGATCACGACGGTCTTCACCATTGGACTGTAGGGCAACGCTGCCGAATAGCTGGCTGTTTAAAACCGTACTTCATTTTACGTAAAGATCTTATTAATAACACAATATACGTTTGTCCGGGCACCGACCATCCAGGTTTATACACAGATATAGTTTATAGTGCACCGCCTTACTGGATCGATGAAACACCATTCCGTGACGGTGAAACCCTTATCTCTTGCGAATTTCGTTTTCAACACACAAAACCTTTGGTTCAGTGTAAAATATTTCAATTACCGAATGAAAATTTATTTATAAAATTGCAAAAACCGCTACGTGCCATAACACCGGGTCAGTTTGCCGTGTTTTATATGGGCTCAGAATGTTTAGGTAATGCTAAAATAACTGCCCCTGGGCCTGGCCCTAGATTTGGAAATGAATACAATTCGAAAATTCTTTCGAAAAACAACAATCCACCTTGCGAGGAATCCGTGAAGCAAATTATTCGCGCCATGTCAAAATGATTGCATATATGTAACCTTAAATTTTGTGTATTGATACAACCCAAAATAAATAATTAAAATATAAGTAATTTAAGTTATGTATAATATAAAATAAAATAAAATGTTTATAAGTGATTTAAAAAATGATTTCTATAGTTTGATAATTGGTAAACGTATTTTAGTTATTGTTAATTATGATATTGACGGGATTTGTGCTAGCTCGATCCTCTCGTCCCTGTTTCGATATGATAACATGGTTTACTCTGTGGTCCCTATAATGGGAATATCCGGAATGAAACGTGCATTTAACGAGAACAAAGAAGAAATTAAATATGTAATGTTAATAAATTGCGGTGGTTGCGTTGACATTGTCGAATTGCTCGAACCTGAGGAGGATATCGTTTTCTTTGTTTGTGATTCACATCGACCTTATGATGTTTGTAATATTTATAGTGATCGACAGGTGCATATGATTGCCGTACTTTATATTATCGAAAATTAATTATTTTTACGTCCGTAGATACGAATTTTAGGCGATCTAAATACGGAAGAAAGTATTCCAGCTTTTGATAGCATATTTCAGGAATCAGAAGATGAAGATGAAGAGGATGATAGTGATGAAGAGAATGGCGGCAACAGAACTGATAAAATTGAACAACAAATTATTAAACGACGCGAAAAACGAAAATGGGAGGAAAATCGGAATAAAATAATGTTCGAGTATTTGCAATACAATTACTATGGCCGCAGTTCAGCGCTCATTCTTTTCGATTTGGCGTGGAAACTGTCGAAAGATTCACTTGATTTATTATGGTGGGCTATTATAGGAATCACAGAACAGCTTTTGCTTGATAAAATCGAAAGTTCTGTGTATACAATCGAGAGTGAACATATTCAGTCCCACATTATCCGGCTGGCGAATAAAATAAACGATCAGAATATTCAAACTGCGGCAAAAATAGTTTTCGAAAAAGATTTGCACTTGGCTCTGTATCGGCACTGGAGCGTACAAGAATCGCTGAAACATTCTGTATATTCAGCATGTAAATTGAAATTATGGACCCTAAAGGGGGAGAAAAAATTACACGAACTGCTGGTCGAAATGGGGCTTCCATTAGCCCAAGCCAAACAAACATTCAACTCAATGGATCTGGTGCTAAAAAAGGAATTTTACAGTATGATAGAAAAACTGTCTGAGAAATATAATCTGCCCAGTATCGTTTACGGTTCATTTACACTACAATACGGTTATCGTAATCGTTATTCCGGTTCGGATTATGTATACGCTATGCTTGCCATTCTAGAATCGATTAAAAGCGGCCGATCACCAGAATTTTGTTTTCTCGAAGCTCTCGACAGTTTACAACGAACTAATAAGAATATGCTCGAGAATGGTATCGATATGGCAAAGCAACTCCTTACCGCCGTGTTCAAACAGGTTCAAAGTAGCTTAGAGCTACATCAGGTATATACAGCCGGCCCTTTTCTGTACTATATTCTAAATGAGGAAAATCCATTTTTTTCATTTCCATACGGCTTGTTAATGCTGGCTAAATTTATATTACGGGGCCATGTTGCAGTGTCACGTAACCGTCGTGCACCGGAACTGCCATTAGTTGCAAGTTGTCCCATCGATATGGAGAGAGGTCTCTGTCTAATGATTGGAATACCACCGGTTTGTGAATACACATCGAAAAATTTCTTTGGAAAGGCATTTGAACAAGCAGCTCAGCGCACAAATATTACATTGCTTCAGGATTTTTTCGAACCATCGATCGTGCAAATACGAAAATCTGATCAACAGAAATTTTTGGATGCTCTCACCGTGATTCTCAGTTAAAAATTTTGTAAAATCTATTTGTAAAAAATTTTTTGTAATTCTGTCTTATTTGGTTTCAATAAATAAAAATTGTAAATTATTAAATTGGTTCCATTATTTTCCCTAAATTTCAATATTGGGGCTCGAAAAGTTCATGGGCATTGTTGTATATCACTTATGTCACTTTACAGTCCCCTAAATGAATATATTTTAACACCAATGAAATCATTGTAGGTTGCATCAAACATAAAATATATATTGGAATTAAACGTACTCATTTCAAGTGTCATCGCATTCTGTAAATATTGTGAGGAATCAGAAAATTTTTATTAATATTTAATAAGAATAGAATAACTAATAAATGTTCGTTTCGTAAACAAAATTGATTTGATGAATAAAACCATGTATGATGATGACAACGTAGAGTATAATCATTTGTGTCGAGTCTGTTTGGAAGAAGCATCGGATTGGAATTCAATATTTGATAATTTCGATGAAACTCATAAGATTTCCGATGTCATCCTGCTTCTGGCACCGGTTATGGTGTGTATTGGAGATGGTCTTCCGAGCAGAATATGCGGAAACTGTTTGGAATACCTAAAAATATATTATAATTTGCGCAAAATTTGTGTCCGTTCCGATCAGAAACTTAGGGCCAAAGCCAAGCCGGAATCTATTGTGAAAATAGAAAATTATGACGATGGTTACGCAGGGATTGTGGAAAAAAATGGAGTGGACAGTTTTAATGACAGCCTCCTCTCAAAAAAAGAAACATTCGACGAAGAACATTTGTATCCCGAAATAGAGGACGGATGCGAGATGGATGATGATGTCGACCATGATCCTGGTATGTTGGAAATGGTGATTGCACCCTCGGACACGGAAGATGATCTAAAACCCAAGTTTCGGAGTGAGAAATTAATCGAAATTGAAATTAATAAGCAAAGTGCGAGTGAAAGCGAGGAGGATTATAAATTCGAGCAATTAGAGAGTGACGACTATGCTCCGGACCCCTTGATCGGGAGACGAGGCTCTAGGGGCAATCTGACGTGTCCAGAATGTGGTAAAATCTACAATAAAGCATATCGACTCAAGAAACATATGGAACATCATGATACGGTGGGACGGCCATTCAAATGTGATGTTTGCTCTTTATGCTTTCCATTGGAAAGTGCCCTAATTCGACATATGACATTACATTCAGAAGCGATGAAAGCGTCAACAGCCTTAATCGAGGAGGAGGCATATAAATGCGAAGAATGTCCAAAAGTTTTCGATCGCAAGTCATCTCTTGCGTCACACATGAAAGTGCACAAAAGGAACTCTGCCGAAAACACGGAATTCAAATGTGATTTGTGTCCCAAATTATTTGAAACTCGGAAAGCGTTAATGCGCCACTGGTGTACACACCCGGAGATGAAAAAGCTCAAGTGTAGTATGTGTGATAAGACGTTCTCTTGGAAAGCACAATTAGTTGATCACATAAACAAACACAACGGCATCACGCCATACGAGTGTGTCGAATGTAAATTAAAATTTCATTCTTCCGCTTTGTACCGCAAACACTTAATAAAACATAGGCCGAAAAATAAAAAAGAAAGTTTGTGTCCTCATTGTGGCCGCGTTTTTCATAACAATACTGATATGAAGCAACACCTGACAATACATTCGACCGAGAAGGCGTACGCATGCGATGAATGTCCCAGCCGTTTTGTATCAAAAAGTATGTATACACATTTTTTAATTCGACTTGATCTCATTAACGTTATTTTCCAGAATATTTAACGAAACATCGCCAAACCCATACCGGTGTAAAACCACACGTGTGCGATGTCTGCGGCAATGCATTCACAAAAGGAAGTTCACTTGTGAAACACAAACGGACGCATACGGGTGAAAAACCATTTGGCTGTCCAACGTGCGATAAACGATTCAACTCGTCAGATCATTTAAAACGGCATATTCGAATTCATACTGGTGAAAAACCATACAAATGCCAATACTGTGAACGTGCTTTTGCTCAAAGTAGTGATTTAATTGGGCACACGCGTAAACATTTAGGCGACAACATATACAAATGTGAAAAATGTCCAGAAACATTTCGGCTTCAAGGTGAACTACGTGAACATACACGTATGCATTTCCTAGCTGAACGGGAAACTAAAATTTCAGAAAACAATGAATCGGGCGATCCCTCGGACATTCCAAGCCTTCAGTAATTGATTTATATAAGAAAATAAGTTTTAATTTTTTTTGTTGTAACTGAATAAAAATATTTTAAATCAAATGTGTAACGTTTTATTTTACAATATTATATGTACCTACAAAACAGGAATTATTTGGTTGGTAAAATTTAAATCACATCTACTTCGTCCGATTCCTTATTCTCTTTCTCAGCCAAAAAATGCATTCGCGTATGTTCTCGTAGTTCCCCGTGCAATCGAAAGGCAGCCGGACATTTTTCACATTGATATATATTATCGCCTAAATGTTTACGCGTGTGTCCCGTTAATTCGCTGCTTTGTGCAAACACGCGATCGCAATATTTGCATTTATAAGGTTTTTCCCCAGTATGGATTCGAATGTGTCGTTTTAAATTCTCAGATGAATTAAATCTGTAACAAAACATGGAAATATTTTAGTAGTTTTGCTACATTTTTGTGTAAAAAAGTACCGTTTTTCACAGCTTGCGCACGTGTACGGTTTTTCACCCGTATGTATTCGCTTATGTTTAACTAAAGATGATTTTTTGGCAAATGTGTTGCCGCACTGCTCACAGATATGTGGTTTAAGACCAGCATGGGTTTTAACATGTTTTTTTAGATATCGTTTTGAAACAAAACGGCTCGGACATTGATCACAAGCATACGGCTTCGTATCTGAATGAGTATTCAAGTGCTGCCGTAGAACCGTGTTGTTACTGAAAACTTTGCCACAATGCGGGCAAAGGCGTTCGATTTTCTTCTTTTTATGATTTGGTTTATGAATATTACGGTGTTTTCGTAACGATTCGTATGAATAGAATTTTTTATCGCAAGTATCACATGCATACGGACGAATTCCGTTATGTTTATTAAGGTGATCGGCCAGCTGGTCACTTAATACGAAAGCCTCGTCGCACAAACTACATTTGTGAATTTTTTTCTCGGGGTGGCATTTCCAATGCCGTGTTAAAAATATGTAAGCAATAAATTTTTGATCGCATACGTCGCAGACGTACTCCTTCTTCGTGATATTTTCCCTGTGAACTCGGACGTGCGAGGCGAGAGACGGTTGTTTTTCAAATACTCGATTACAATCTTTACACTTAAAAACGCGTTTGAGTTGTACCATTTTCGGTGATTTTTCAGTTTCATTCATTTCCTCGTCACTGCTTTGATCCGCGACCTGTTCGTTATCCGTTGGATTCTCTTTGGTCTCATAGTAAATTTTATGTATCCGCATATGTGAGGCGTACGACTTTTGATTTTTAAACGTTTTACCATCACACTGTGTGCATTCGTATTGTTTATTTGATTCAGGCTTTAAATGGATCTTGCGATGTCGTAAAAGCGTTCGCCTGGTTGATAAATAAATATGGCACACATCACACTTGAACTTCTTACCTTTTGCATTATTATGCACATTAGAATGACGTGTTATGGCATGCCGGCTAGGAAATTCTTTCTTGCATATGGCGCAGGTGTAATTTTTGCCTTTACTGGTCTTCTTGCATCGAATCAATGGAACATCATCACTATCGATGTCATCAACATCATGGTGGTATTCTTCGATATACAAATGAGATTCAGAAGCATGATCTTTTGTGTGCACTTCACGACACTCTTCGGTGGAAAACGATTCTTCACATTGTTCACATTTATAATGTGTTGTGTCATCCACGGTAACGAAATAATTATCCTTTGATGTTGGGTCTTCCTGTTTGATTCCTTCGATCAGCTGTCTTCGTAGCCAGGTATCTGATTCAACACAAACACCCCGTAGGTTATGAAGTAAGTTCAAACTATCAGAACAACTTTTGCAAATTTTATTCGGTAGGCCGTCATTTAACTGAATTGCAATTGGAACGAATATTGCAAGCACGTCCGCGTACTGTACCCCACCTTCCAACAAATCAAAAATAGATTGGATCACTTCATCCGATTTTAAACACATGCGGCAGATGCTATCTATATTAAGACTTAGCTTTTCTTCTTTATTATTCATTGTAATAGTAACATTTTAGTTAAATTAATTTATTTTGTAAAATTTATTATTATTTTGAAACGTCAAAACAAAACGTCAAACACTGCAAAGACGAGGAGAAATCAGTTTTGGAAAAAGCTCTAACGACTAAACCCAGTAAACGGTGGGTTGTCAGACACACACTTAACTTCGCCCCAGTGTGCCATATTCTGCAAGTACGAAATGTGAAGAGTAAAAACAAAAATTAAATAATATGTATATTTACCGTGATCGCAATTGTATACGTAAAAATCTTGTACGAAAGAATCATGAAAAAAAAAAACAAAACGCCATTACAAAATATGGTTATTTACATATACATTTGTGTGTGGTGAATTTAAATAAATAAAAAAAAATCCGGACAAGTGGTGTAGTGGTTAAAGCTTCGGCACTTGGACTGGTAGGTACTGGGTTCGATTCCTACCAGAGGCTTGGATGCAAAAGCGAACTTTTGTCATCGATGACGATCGGTGATGTTATTAAACACAACTCTGTGGAGTACAGAATTGAGCGCCGAACCACCGTTCATGTCAATGTACAGGTTGACATGGAGCTTGCAATGTGCAGGTTATACTGTGAAGGTGTGAATGAGTGGTGTGTTAAAACACGTGTTAAAAAATACCAACTTTTTCAAATCTAATTTTTTTCTATGTAATTTTGTATGTACATAGTCAAATAAATCAAATCAAATTTTCCCGGTTTCAAACAACACGATTTTCGTTATTCTTTTTTATTTTGTTTTTTGTATATCAAAACAAAAAAAAAAAATATAACGTAACTTTTTATTATTTTCTTTTTTGTAGTCTCGAGAACAACAAGGTTTTAACGAACACTGAACGAGTTAATTATTCTTGGAGGGTTTCCTGTACATATATTGTGATACGGCCGTATACATACACGGGCTCTGCTTCATTGGTAAACACAACAAATTATGTGATACCCTATTTTATAACTGCATTACCACAATATTTTGATTAGCTTCTGTCAAAATGGTAATTTTAGCAGCATTCTATAGTTTTATTTGGCTTTCAAATGATATCTAATTTAAAAAATCGTGTGTTTTTCAATAATAAATTTCAATATTCAATTATAAATCAATATTATTGTAGCACAGTCAAACAAAATGGAAATGTAAATCGTGTATTTTATGAGAAACTGTTAGGTAAATATGCTAGTTGCACAATTTGTTTTGTAAAATTTTTAACCTCGTTAAATTTTAGCGATTACACCAAACGAATCGATCCAACTGTATCGCGATACTAAGTTTAGAGGACTAAAAAGTTATGAAATTACTGAGGTTGTTGATATTTTAAAAACTAACTATAATTATACGTTACGCGATATATACGAGAACCGTGGGATTTTACTAGTGGGGCCATTCACGATCGAACAACGGCATCGTATTCTACAAGAATGTTTGTTTACAAAAATTGAGCTGCACACACTTGTAAAGTATCTAGTTTGTATAAACAAACCGATTAAATTATTAAAAATTCATAATTTGATTGAAGTGGATACTGATGTAGCACGGCACTTAATCGGCCAGTTCAAAGGCTACGATTTACCGAGAAAGGAGTACAACGATGAAATCGATTTAGCTTTACTACGAAAAGATATATTAAATTTGTTTCTTAAAATTAAATTCAATTTAAGTGATGATGAACTTTCAAAATTGTGGAAGACGTATCCTCGAATGAAACACAAGAGTTTTCAATCAATTCAGCGAATTATCGACGTGCTGCAGAATCAGTTAAATTTCTCGAATGAACGCATAATCAAAAATGGATTTTTGCTGCATGCCGAGCCTAATAATGTACAGAAAATTTTGAAATTTCTTCCAGTAATGTGTGGCCATGATGTAAAAGAAATTTTGTGGCGCAGGCCCAAAATAATGATGTCGACATACGAATCTCTACGTAAAATTTTGAACATTATTCATGAACATAATATTCCTGATTCGTATGTATCACGTTGTTTAGAAATATTTACACTAGGGCCAGATACTATATCGGAACGGTTAAAAGAAATAAAATCAATTGAAGAATTCGATGTGCTGTCAAGTAATCCACGAATACTTCGGTTGATTCATTATCAAAATAAGGCTCGATCGAGACTAGACTATTTAAAGCAGATCAAAGTAAAGTGCGCCTCGCTCCATATATTGTCCAGCCATTCGGAGGCGTTTGAGAAGTATGCACGTGACGGAACTGATAGGACTAACGGTAACGATGTGTCATTCTATGTGGCTAGCGAATTCAACGTATCGGAAGAAGCGATTAGGCCTATATTATCCAGACATCCGAATTGGTGTCATGTTCCATTGCATTCAGTTAAAGACAGTTTAGATTTTTTAAAGGATCAAGGGTTTACGTTTAACGATATTTTTATCAATTTGCATTTAATTTTATATCCACTGTATGTTCACGCTTGATTTCGAAGGCGAATATTTTTATAATGTTTTTTTAAAATAATTTTAGAGTTCGAATAGAAGTAAAATTAACATTGATTTATAACAGAAATGGAGAGTTAAAGAACACGATGGATGTCGACAAGCTGACCAAATCACAAGTGCTCGGCTTATGCCTATATCTAATCGAGAAAGATTTTCATTTTACCGGTGACGGAATTTGGATAGATTCAACACCTCAGCAACAAGTAACACTATTTCGCATACATTAAAATTAACCTCTAATATAATATTTTTCTTTTTTAAATTTAGGTGGATTATTTTGTAACATTGCCGGACATTCCGGTTACATTAGTCAAAAAGTACAAATATGGCAAGCTGAATGCAATGAAACCTGAACTGATTAGAAGTATCTAATTAAAATTTAAGTATAATGTATCTTGAAAGGCATATGATGGAAACATAAAAGCCAGCTAAATAAAACTAAAAACTAATGTGTTGTCTAATTAATCGTCCATGGAACACGTTATCTAACTAATGGCCCCAAACCTTACGTACTTCAATTTAAGCGACCATAAATCAATCAATATCATCACGTACTTCAATTTAAGCGACCATGCTCTTACTAGAATGTATCACTTCATTTGAAAAATTTTTGCACGTTGCGAAATATATCTGATATTATACAATATACCTACCATCGTTTTTGAAATATCGCCGTTTTATGTTTCTATTGAATAAAAGTACTTTGTTCTATATTATCTATTTGAGTCTCTTAGGCGGTAATTTCTTAACATTAGAAATTCTTGGAAGTAAGGAAATTGGCCTATTCGAATGTTTGCTGTTTAACGGTTTGATTGGTTTTTGTAGCATGGTTACTTCTGCGACCTACCATTGGCATGGAACGCAATTTTTCCTTTCACTTATAGATTAAATTTGATTTTTTAATTTAAATCTTGCAATGTAAAGGGTTGTTCAATTAATGCCCCTATTATCGTTCTCACCTCACCTCACCTCACCGAGCGAGTCACCTCACCAATCCAAGTCGTGTGAGTTAAATTTTTGTATTATGGTGCTCGTTTTTATTTTGGTGAGATGTGTTTGTTTATTATGACAATTTCCATTAGCTGTTAAGGCCGTGTCCCAAACACTGACTTATTTGCTTATACCGACTTATTCAAATAAGTCTGCTATCGAGGTGACTTATTTTGAAAGCAAAAAACTTATTTGATCATGTAAACAAGCAATATACATTTGATCATGTAAACATGAAAAATTCAACAAATTATCAATAATTTTCAAACATTAATGATATTCCACTTAATTAATAACTATTATTACAATATTGTCTTAATAAATTATATAATTAATAGATTTTAGCGATATAAAAATATTTTAGAGATATAAAGAGGATTAATAGGTGTGCTTACATAAAAAAATTGTAGCTTGCTCATTTCGCGCATCTCAGCTACAATAATAAATTTTCATTGTGTTTTAATAACTCAAGACACATTTTTATGTTTTTATTTATTAAATAATTCATTAAAATAAATTATTTTTTATGCATTTTATCTTTTTTATTTTATTATTAAATAACAAATTCCTAAAACATTTGTTGTTTGCTATATCTGTCAAAATAAGTCAGCAAAATCGTTTGGGACGACTTGACCGACTTATTCAAGATGGCGTCAAATAAGTCAATAAGTTTGAAATAAGTCGGTGTTTGGGACACGGCCTAAGTTGGAAATTTGGACATACTTTGGACATACTTTGGACGTAATTTTGGACATACATTTTTCACAATATTGACGTTTCGTGTGTTTTTCATTAGAAATTCTTATTTTATGCCTAGAAATATTTTTTTATTATGCAATAATTTTTTAAAATGAAATCCTATATAAAAATTATTATGAAAAAAATCTTACGTTTTTTGCTATCCTTCGTGATTATATACGTTTTCGTTTTTTGATATCCATCTTGAAAAATTACTATGAACTCACCAGTATATTGTTGGTGAGTATATTTGACACTAGAGTCACCTCACCGCAACAAGTATAATATCAAATATTTCAAAATGGTGAGTTCAAGTCACCATTATGACGTATTTCTCGGTGAGTTGAGGTGAGGTGAGTACCATAATAGGGGCATAAGACGCAGGAAAATAAACGCAAATGCTGTGTGCCTGACGCCGATTTTTTTTTGTCGAAATTTCCAACGAACTAAATTGGTCGTTGGTTCACCTAGGTATTGTAAGATGTCTCTAATATTTATAAACCAAGATCTACCCGATATTTAGTTCTAAACTGCAAACTTAGTTTCGATTTATCAATTACTGATTAGAAATGTTTTGTAAAATGTTAAATTTAAGTTTATATAGCAGATTTTAATTAAACATCTGTTGCGGGTTGTTTTGTACCATCTTTTAACGACCTGGTATGAACTAACCATCAATTTAGTTAGTTGGAAATTTAGACAAAAAAATCGACGTGAGGCACACAGCATAAAGGTGGATTCAGTGTTGCGTCCTTTCGTTTCTTCCTTCGTTCTGAAATTTTTTTAAACCAATTTCATTGGCTAACAAATGACTTTTTTTTAGCAACTTTGATTGATTTAAAAAAAAATTCAGAAGGAAGGAAGGAACGAACTAGCGAAACACTGAATCTGGCTTAAGCCTACAAATATTTATTTTTGAATCAAGTTGGGTACTTTATTTTGAAGGTTTATCGATGCCATTTATGTATTAAAATTGATATTACTCAAATGGGTCAAAAATTTTTATGATATTTTCCAATAGGAACGTTTCTATGGCATTTATCTCAGTAATTATCTTGTTTTTTTAGGTCTTGGATGGTGGCCGGGCTATCAACGTACACTTTGCTTTTCAAAACTCGATCTCGTTAAATCGCGTTAAATGACAAATCTCGTTAAATGACAGAGAACAAGCATAGCGTCTTTACAAAATTATTTTTTATTTTCTGCATCTCATTTGGACAACACGTTATAATATAATTATCCACATTATATACTGGCGGAATATTTTCATCTGTTGTTTAACGCCTGGTAGAACATGTGATGCTTCTTGTCTTATCACTCACGTTCCATCATCATTCTTGATTGTGGTAATTTGAAGCTTAGGTCCTTTTAGTTATTTTCTTGTTTTCCAGAGTGAATGCTCGGGTAATTTCGATTCGTTTCGACCAACAATTTTAATTTATTGTATGGACATACAGTTAAGAGTTAGTTTATATTGTGTTGCTAGAATTCTTTGCCAGGCTTTTGTTGCGTTTTGTCTATATCTTTACTGGCGGTCTTAGGTAACATTTCTGTGTATGATTGAACCCTTGATATTTTTTGCACTATACGGTATTAAACCATTGTTTTGCTTTGCTTTGATTTGGATTCAGACCTAATGGAATAAATGCTAATCAGAGCTGGAAACTTGAAAATGAAACACGGATAATTCTAAATTAATTTAATTATAAAACTTCCTTTATTTTATTTTATGATGTTTTTCGCGTGTTACTTGATTGATGGTTCGTACAGAAGTGAATTTAGCTACAAAAGTAAAATACAATGGAACATAGAAAATGATTCAATATTTATTTCCAATAAGACCTCTAACAATAAGTTTGATACGGTTTGACATGCTTTGAGGTGATCGATTTTATAGTGGAATAATTTGATACTCCATTAACGTTAATTAGTGGAGATGTTTTTCCCTCGGTTGCTCTGCAACTGGAATTATTTCTTAATGATTAACTGGCTTTCAGAACCCAGTTTTGATGTTATTCTGCCAATATTGGAGAGTCTTCAGTTTTAATTAACAATTGGTTTCTTTTTCCATTTTTTTTTCATATGGAATGGATAAATGTAATCACAGATTGATGTTTTAGGTGTCTTTAGTACTGAATTTTTCAACTGATCTTTTTTCTTTCTTTAAAATTATAAATTCTTTTACAACGTAGTTGTATCTGAACTCGTTGTTTTCACTTAATTTCTGGCACAGTTTATAGTATTTTTCCCCATACTGAGAGATATTTTCAGTTGTCAGTAATGCTGACCTTAATAATTTGGAGCTTCGTTCATGGATCAAGCAATGACTGGCCCAATATTAACATTTTAAAAACTTGACAAATATCGCTCAAAACTAAACTGGAGATTTGTTAGAGACTGATGTAACCGGTCGTGATTGCGAGTCTTGGACAACGATCCGCTGGGATGATGATGTAAATAAATAAATCTAATTTATTAATTTTCAAGAGATCAAGGTCATCAAAAGTAAGGTTAAATTAATCACATTTAAAATTCCATTTGTTTATTCTCATTCTTTCTTTTATACTTGGCATAAATTCTACTTATAAGTCTTATTACATAGATAATTTCTTAAATATTTCTTATATTGTAATTACAAATATTATGGCACTTTAATTTTGGCACATGATTTACATTTTTTTCGCTTTGGTAACTGCACCATTTTACTCAGCTTTTGTTAGGGAAATTATCGCTTTAAAACTGAAATTTTGTTTCATTGGAATATTTCCCTATGGCAATTAAAATTAAATAAATTACAGATTTTAACTAATTTATAATTAATAAAAGTACTTATATATTTTAAATAAATAATAAATTTAAGATAAAACATGTTTAGGTATAAATCTCGAATTAAATTCGATATTGTGATTTGAGTATACAAATAAAAATGGCACATTATGTATATTTTAGTCTATATATAAGGTTTTAAGGCACATGGGAATGCATATAATTTTAAAATATATATATTTACAATAAAAAAATTACGAACTAAAATTTTGGTAAGACATTTTGGATTTTGTTGTGGTATACAACTTTGGTCGCTGTACAAACTATTTTATTACTATATTTCTTGATTATTATACAACTACAAAGGTAGTATAGATACTAAATTTTGACTAAATTGCTCGCGTATTAGCCCTATTTCATAATGTACATACTAATTACTAATTTTATTTAAAAAATGCTGTTTTCTTATTACAAAGCAGCATTTGCCTTAATGCAAAAAAGACGGCAGCACGTAACTGTGATTTACGACGCCATCTTCCGTTTTGATAAGTGTGGTTAAATTATTTTCAGAATCATCCGGATGACAACCATTTATGCTTCCACTGTTACTACTATTACTGCCACCACCACCTCCACCTCCAGGCCCCGTACCACCCGGTATCGAATTGGTAGAATTATAGTGATGCCGTATCGAGGGATCTTCCATGTGACAATTTGTGTATTTTGGATCGTCTAAATTTACCGTGTTTATATATTTTACATCGTCGATGTATTTGCCGTTTGGAACACTGAAAATGTACAAAAAATTGTTATTAAAATTAATAATATGTTTAACATTATAGGATATCTACATATTTATGAGGGGGAGGGAAGGGATGAGAATCTGGCTAATGAATTTTGAAAGTTATCGCCCAATTGTATCTCGCCGAATTGTCGTTCTAATCTGCCCTAGCATCTATATATCTTACTAAATACAAATAACATTTCCCAAAATAAAAAGATAAACGATATGCCAAAGAGGGATGCTAAAATTTTTTTAGTTTGGCGAATGTGCATATATCCACACTAGGGTAACTTTTATCTGGTAATTTTTCGTTTCTTTCCCCTTTACCAATAAAATCGGTCTTATCTGCGCCGCAATTTTTTGATTTTATTGGTAAAGGGAAACAAACGAAGAAGTTACCGGATACCAGTTACCCTAGTGTGGCATGAGCCAATAAAACCAAACTGTATCAAAAGAAATTAAAGACAACGGTAAAAATATAACACAAAAATAAAATTATTCACTTAAAAAATTTCAAATCTACTTTCCATTATAATGCATACGTCTTCTTAGTTTTATACATAATTACATTTCATTTTAGCAATGTTTGTGCTAGATACTCGTATCGTAGCCTATAAGCATCATGCATACAAATAAAATAACGCAATAACTTCATCACAAACATACAACCAAGGCTTGGGGTCAGTACAAATTTCTGTAATCGTTTATGAGGAAGTCATACCAGAAAAAATGTAATTTAACAAACATACCACCAATTAAGGATACTTCTGGTTAAGTCCTAACGACTGAAAATCGGCAGATAAGTACACGGAAAGAGTTCTTCGGGGACGGCTGCATAAAAAATGTACAAAATGAAGAGCTCCCTGATGGCAACTATAAAAAACAATTAACGTCTATCCAACGGTGGGGTGAGAAGTTGGATAATATGACAGAACTATTCAATTACGACATATCTATAAATGAAAAAATTCTAACTCGTTAGAGATGTTCGAAAAGTGTATTTTAAAAAAGATTCGTAGGAGGGGTCTCCTATACAGTTTGGTAATATTTTAACCACAGTATACAAGAGAAATGAGATAGGGCCCAGTTATACTCATGCTTCTAAAGTAGTTGACGTCGGGCTCGAATTCGTTGTTGGAGAAAGCATCTATTCTCACGAAATTTGTTTTGGGTAATGAGATTATGCGAGGAATCTTCCAAGCAGTAGGATATACAGATGCGCGAGTGCATGGTTAAGTAATCGTAAGATCAATGGTGCTATGGCAGACGTCAACAGTTTAACAAACTAGATTGACACTTGACCAGAACCAACCGAAATCGATTTTATACTCTCAGTGCTTGGAGATTAAACTTCAAATACCAGTATTTCGGAATTTTCCTTCAGCAATACCAATATATTACACTTTACACATTACACTCCTCATTCTTTAAAACAGTCATAAGGATTTGACCAAATCTGTGATATTTCCCTGGTCTTATCTCCGATAATTGCTATGTACAGTTTCTGCCACAGGTAAAAGTTTCATTCAAGTTTAGTTTCACTGATGCATCCGAAGAATTATAGGTAAAGTACATTCCAATCCAATGATTTATTCAGTTTCGAAGTAGTAAGTGGCTCGACTATAGATTGACTATTATTTGAATAATGTTTGCTTTGCTGTTTTGATTATCTTTGGTTTGGTGTTATGCCTCTTATAAATACAAAAATTGAGAGAGGCTTGAATAATTAGTCAGAAGTTTAATAATTGTTTTAGGTAACACAACTTTAAACTCGTTACTATAAGTTGTTTTGAACTCAAGCTGTTTACTATATAAACACACAAAAGGAATGTCTGTTAAAAAGAGTTTCAAACCATAAACAAAATGATTTCATTCCTAGTTTATTTAATGGTATATTCACTATTATAGAAACTGGGTCTAAATTCCCTTCCTAAAATAAAATGAATTGAGATCTATTGAAGTTTTAAATGGTTTTCGAGTATAATTCGACACTACCGAGTATATAAAATCGGTATTTGGGCATGAACAATTGCTACGTTGTGAAAACGACTTATAACTTTATGTCAAAAACAAGAACACTTCGAGTACAACCCACGATGTGGAACGTGAGCCACATCTGCTTAAGAAATGTTGTTGCTTCAAGCGTTTCGATGTTTAGTTCAAAAGTTAAACGATGAAATATGCCGACAAGCAAAGTACGCTTTGCACATTTAATTTGATTTCTAAAGATTTTCACATAAATTATTTCGTTACAAAACTATAAATTGACTTTCTACACGTAATGTGAAAAATGGATTACACAACTATCTGTGCACATTGAGATCAGAATCTGCATGACGATATTGTTGAACTGACTATAGAAAAATGCATAATTCGTTCGAGGTTATTTGTATATAACTATATTAAATTAAAGCATGTAAGTCTCCTAATTTGTAAGTATGATTTCAAGCTTTGCTCGATGAGTATAAATTAAATGTTACGAGAACTGTGATACTCAAAACGGTAACTGTTAGGATTTCACGATTTTCCCGAGCCTCATCTATTTTCCAGTATCTTGAGTAAGCATTCAGAAAACCCCGCAAACGAGATTGAATGACATTATAACGACAGTTTTGGAATATTGGAGTCACGATGGTATTTGACTATCTAGCATAACTATAATTTATTTTCGGCTTAATTTGAACTAATCTTTAATAATGAAATCAATTAATGAATACTAAAGTACAAGCGAAACGCAAGTGAAGCACAATTGAAGAGATTTCGGGGAGAACACATCACCAACAATACTCAAATCTTTGAATTAACAACTGGTACTAATAACGAGACTATCAACACCAATCCACTAACGGAGTGGGAAGTTAGCAATAACATTACTATAGTGAAGAATAACAAGGCTTCAGGAACAGAACAGGCTTATCCACAACTGCAAGAGCTCTAAGACCAGTAATAACAGAAATGAGGACATCCGGGCCTCGAAAATGGAAGGAAGGTTGGTCTTTGTCATTAACAAGAATAATGTAGCACTGATCAGCCTGGATAGAATTTCACCGACAATTACCTCGAAATTAAGAAAGGAACAAGCTAGCTTCAGATCAGGACGATCATATCCCAACACGCATCACCATTGAGCAGTCTAACGAATTGAATTCGCGCCGCTATAAGATTGTGTACTTATAACCAGGAATTATTGCAATAGGGAATGCACCTTGTGAAATGACCATTCCAAAGAAATAAATTAAGCTTATACAAGATATGTATATAGAGATGCAGGTAATCGAGGACAATACTGCATTTGGTGGGGATTTATGAAGAAGCTCAATGGTCAGGATTATACGCAGATGACTATGCCAGCTAACCCACAAACACGCCGAAATGCAACTGAAAGTGCTGGAGCTTTCAGATGTATCGAACTTGCCAATCAAATAAACGAATCAACAAAGCTAGAACAACATTCAACATGCTACTCAAAGTCTCAACAAGTTCAACATGTTACACCAAGCTAAGAATATTGAATTTGTGTGTGAAATCAGTGTTGTTATAAGGGTGCGAAACCTGAGACATAAGATCAATAATACTATTACCATTTGTAAATAAATGTGAGTAGAGAATACTGTGATGTGTTTCTGGCCCACTAAACTAGTAAAAGTTGAGCTGTATAGATAAACGAATCAAGCAGTCATTGGGACTGAAATAAGAAAACACGTATGTAGATGTGTTGTTCACAAGCTAGGGAAGTCATCTAGTGTCATGACAAGAAGGTTGTTGGAGTCGAACCCTTGTCGAAAAGGAAAAATTCGTTATTTTTGAATAATTTAATTTCAAATTATCAATTACGTACTCATATAGCAATGTGTAATGGAATTTTCACGGCCTATTTTGACGACAAAAGTATTTGCGATAAAACCAAGGGCGGCTACGATTTTATTTAAGGTTTATATTTAAAAGTTAAGTTTCGTATCAGAATAATAAACTAGAAAAATAATTTTATTTTGCGTCTTTACTTTGAAGGCGAATAACTACGTACATACATTAAAATTACTTAACTGCCACATTTGTGTCAAACCTACAAATACAATCTTGTAAATGAGTAATAAATATGAGTAGTAGAATACACCAACTAGATCGATAATGCAGAAAAAGTTTAAAATGCGGCTGAAACAAACGTTCTATGGTTTTGACAAGTGAAACAAAAGTAGGTAATTTGATAAGTAGTGAATTAAAATTATTAATTAGATGGCCAAAAATTATAAAGATAGACGCATTTTTGAATTTTGAAAGTACTTCGTAGAAGCATATGGCTTGTATGTGACCAGTTCACCGATTAAAGCAATATTCTAAGGTATGTAAAATAATAGCAACAATATAGTATATCGAACTTATCCTAGTAAATACTCTATACACTATACTAAACATTTGAGCTTAAGTTTAGAATTGTTAAGTCAGAACGTTTTGAAATAAAGAGCTTGAAGGGTAATCTGGATATATTAAATTATCTCTGCTAATATAGGTGTTCGTTTCGTTGTTGTAATTCTTTTAAAACCTGCTATATATTTAACCCTTGTTATACCTTGAGCTTGTTATTTTTCAAACATTTTAAATCCAGTAGTGGTTATGTATATACATATTTAAAAATGTATTTGGTAAATGTAGCTCATCCCATTCCAAATTTTTGAAACCATAACCAAAGAAATTGAGGAAATGCGGCTTTATATTTTTGAATTCCCGTGTTTCATGACTCCTATTGACCCCCAAGAAAACCTGATCCAAATTTTGTTTTAGATCACAAATTTTGATTTCAAATCTAGTGTGTAGGTTACACGGGGTCGATTATGTAAGCATTTCGATTTTCGGATTACGACAAATTTCTAGATATTTCAACAAAGTGCGATTCGACTTGTGGTAATTTCGTCTGAGTATACGGTGACAAGAAAATTCTTGTTAATGATCGTGATTAAATTTAAATTCAGCCCAAATTAATTTCATTTGCCGAATTAATTTCGCAATGGGAAATAAATCGATTTAAAGTATCTGTGTACCGGAGTACAGAATTAAATTGCATATAATAGAACATGTTATTTTCAGGTGTATACTCGAAAACCTGTACAGACTGAGGATTAGTTAAACTGATTTAGCAAAATTAAATCAAGTACCCTAAGGAAAAACTTGAATTTGGTAGCAGATTTTTGAATTTTTCGTAGTGTGTTGGTAAACATTGAATTTTACTTCGAATGAATTTTTCTAAGCCAGTTTAACTAATCCGCAGTCTATCCAGGCTATATAAGATTATCGTTTGTTATAGGTACAAATGTTTAAATCGAATTAATATTTTATAATTGTGTGTTTGCTTAAAGTAGAGTATTTCAGATATTATTAAATTATTTTTCAGTTGGATGCACTGATTAAAATTCTGCATCATGTATTTATTTGAGTAGAATTGATGCACTGCAGTTTTACAATTACAAACTGCCTTTCATTACTTTTCAGTTTTACTACCAGTATAATACATGATTTGGAATTACAGATATGTATATAGCTGTGAATTTTACGAATTAAATTAAATTCCAGTAATTATCTTGCAGTATCTATAGTTAATTTTTCTATCAAATTATCTATAATACGAGTGATATTAGACCCAACTCCAATTTTAGGATGGGATTTTAGGATGGGATATTTTCATTAATTTTATATAAACATAATTTATCACTCGGTTGTCTGTAACCGGGTCGATTTTCATGCAACAAAAAACCTGTTCTCTCCTTTTGTTATGTGTAAAGAAGGTTGCGGGATCGGCATCATCAGAAACTCAAGTTTAGGGTTTGCGATACATTCCGCCGTTTAGGAATATGAAAATTAAAGTAGTAGTGATAGTCACAAAAATAGTATGTTTAAATCAAGTGTGATAAGTGACCTCTCTACTGAAAGGTTTAGAACCTAATTTAAGAAACATATTGGTGCAGTGCGTTTATAGAGATCAAAAAGTTTAGGGTGCTGGGAAAGCTTTATACCATCCGGCAGATCTGATTATAGCTAGCTATATTATTAATTTGAAGATAATTGGGTGTTCATTAAGTAAGACAGTTTCACGCGGTTACCTATACGCATTAAATGTAAAAGTGCTGACATAAACATACCTCTTTCAAGTGGCATAAATCATTATGTAAATCTACTCAAAACCCATGAGGTTTTTTCGCGCTTATTTTTATATACCTACACTAACAGA
The DNA here is from genome assembly GCA_932526605.1 of Nephrotoma flavescens. NCBI lineage: Eukaryota > Metazoa > Arthropoda > Insecta > Diptera > Tipulidae > Nephrotoma > Nephrotoma flavescens. Next base: position 13,792,035 of record OW052221.1, read on the forward strand.
AAAAATAAAGTTGCATAATTTAAATTTAACCTCGAAATGCAAATCTTAGCAACCGTTTCAGAGTTGAGCAAGTAAAAGCCGTAAACTTATATTTGGTGGAAAATGACAGTGTCTTTTTGGAGTATCTTATTTATACCTAACATGAATTTTATTCAAAACTGATTCTAAATTCTCCATCATGTATTTATTTGGGTAGCATTTTTTTTTACAAATTTCAAAATAAAGCTGATTTGAACGAAATCAGGGACTTAAGAAACTATTTGTAACATAAAGTTGTTCCCGCATTGTAAAAACTATATATCACTTACCTTTCGGGACAATGATTATCAAACTTATCATCCATCGATGTATAATGATCCGGTTTATTATGCCCATCGTCTACATCTCGCAGCGGACTACCATATTCGAATGGTTGCCTTACAGGAAATAATTGAGTATCATAAACATAAGTTCCATACTGTCCTGTAAACGAACCATATGGACTTGTTGCTGGCGACAGCAGATTAAAATGTGGCCCTAATTCGTAAGGCGTTTGATGCGAAGTCCAACTTTCTACACTGCCAGGTGAACTAACCGCCGTCGTTTGGGCATACGTACCAAATGGCGGTCCAAGTGGCGCACCCAGAGGAGTCGATGGACTGTTCGAACCGATGTAACCCGTTTTACGGGGTGGTTCGCGTTTTCGCCATTTTGCACGACGGTTCTGAAACCAAACTTGTACTCGGGATTCACTTAAATTTAATTTGAGTGCTAGTTCTTCTCGTGCAAAGACATCAGGATATGGTGCACGTTCAAATGCCCGCTCTAATTCTTCAAGTTGATAGGCGGTAAACGTTGTTCTGTAAAATAATGCGGGGGTTCATAATCCTGCACGGGCCTACCAATTATTAAATCACTTACCTGGTTTTCTTTTTTTTAACACCATTCGGATCATTTTTCTTTTTATCATTTTTCTTAATATTCGATTGTCCATTACTGTCCGAACTGTTCCCATTATTATTGATATTATTATTAGTATTATTAACACTAGACACTACTAGATTCCCGTTCAGTTCATCACTTTTACGTTTCATATTGTTATTATTATTAGCACTACTATTATTGTTATTATTAAGTTGGGTACCCGAGTTTTGATCAACGGGCTGAGGTGATTGAAAAATCCCGATATGACTTGTTGAATGTTCACCGTAATCGATTTTATTCGGGCCACCATAATCTAATTTATTATTCGTGTTCGATGGCGGACCATAATGTTCTAATTTTACACTGTTAATATATTCCAATTTTGTGGCCTGCGGGCCATTTGGATTCGACACACCACTTGCATGATAATCAATTTTATTTTGATAGTCCAAATGTTTGTAATGATCGATTTTTGGTGACCCAGGTAATATACTATGCACTTCGGGTAACCTTATATCATTACCGTGGCCACCACTATTTAAACCATTTTGACTAATCACACCACCACTATTAACACTTGTTGGCATGCCCAACATAACTTGTATACTATGCGAACTATTCGGATGATGATGTTGTGATTGAATATTTTTCGGATTATTGTTTAGCGGACTCAGGGGACCGGTAAAATCACTAAACATCATTTGATCTTCAAAACTTGAGGGTTCCATACTTAATTAATTTATTAATTATATATAATTTATTTTTAAATTCAATTAATTTTTATAAAATCATTTTACACTTTACACTAATCAATTTACACTCATTACTTATTAAAAAAAAGGCACTAAACTATACACTATAAATACACAAATCGGTGTTCACTAAATGATAAGCTTTCAGCAAATAGCTGAAAATTATTAATTTGATGAGGTTTTTATAGTCAATTAAGCTAAACACGATATAACTCCGCCCTAGCAACCAATCAAATAATCGCAATTATATTTCATGTAAGGGGTCCCATGCTGTGACTCTATATATACATAAACTAAAACCTCCATATTAAGATTTTTTATGACGCGATTGTTGTGCACCAGTATATAAACCAAAACCGATATCACAGAGCGACGAATGCGTATAAAAGGCGTGGTAAATAGTTTATATATATAAAATAATGTAGTCCCCCACCACTCATTTCATACAACAAACGAAGCGAAAGATCACAAAACAAAAACGAAACGATCGAAATAATTTTCAGATCGCATCGTTGTGATTGGTGAATGCGACGACGAGTACGCCGCTTGAATGTTTTCACGATAAAAGACTTGAGAATACTGCGGTAAAATATTTTTGATTCATTTTGAAATTTTTTATTTTTTTTTTGAAATTTATTGATTAAATCAAATTTGATCAATAAAAATAATAAAAAACTGAGAATTTTTTTTATGATTTTGAGGTTAAATTAAATTAGTAATTATTTATCAGCGAAAGTAATTATCGTGCGGCAGCGAGCTTTTCATTAAATTAAATTGTATAACACGCATTGGATTGGAGTCTTTTCGAAAACTATTAATGATAATATTTACAGATTATGTCATGTGTTGTGTGAATTATATAAATTGAATTTCAGTTATTTAGGCAATGATGGGTTAAATTAAATATAGACACTTGAAGAGATTCGGAAAATTGTTAGTAATATAGATTGTTGTTCAACTGCTTGTGGTTATTTGTGTATAAAGGAAGTACAAGCGCAATTATGTTGATATATACACATCATCGGTTGTAGGAGTAGGTAGGTACCGTGCCCACACAAATTACTATCAAGTTTTTGTTTTTATAATAAACTATATATGTTTATTGACGGCTGAAGGCCAAGTTGAATCACTCCTCCGCGCATGAGAGTGCTAGAAATATGTAAGTTTTAGTGTAAAGTTTATGAAAGATAGTATTATATAAACGGTGTGAATTACTTCAAATACACTGACTCATTTTGAATTTAAAGACGATGAGTGTCAAATTTGCGGCCGATTTGATTTGTTTGGAAAACTCAGCAATGCACATAATTATCTGAATCATGTTTATTGAACGCATGATCAAAGCCCGCCTGCAGAGCAAGTGATATAATAACCAGGCCCAGATGAGAATATGTATGACTGTAAGGGTCGCGTGGCAATACGAGGCGTCATTGAGAATCTGGTTAGGTATAAGAGAAACTTTATGCGTATAGGGAAGAATTGTTTTATAATAACTAACATTTTAAATCGGCCATTCAAATACCAAATTGCGAATTGCAATTACTTTTCTCAGCAACCCTTTGATACTAAAGAGATTTGCTTGTAATTCGAAGCACCCGATTTACTGCATTTCCTGCTCAAATGGGAAAGTGGGAAATTGATCGATTGTGGAGGAGGTGAAAACGTGAACCTCATTGATCGTTGAGAATAATTGAACGAACTTCATTTGGGATAGCGCTAAGCTATCTGAAGGAGAGTAGGAGGTGGCTTCGAGGCAAATAAGGGTTGGTCTGGCAGCACTTGGTGTGCTGCTATTGATTGACTGTCGTCTTTTACAGAAGCCTATGAAAATGCTACGAAATGATGCCAGTTCAGACCAAAACAGTTATTTCATCCACGATTTTGAAAGTGAAACAGGTTTACAAACCAAATTCTTGGAAATAGTTGTTAGTTCCTATTTTTAACTCAAACTAATTATTATTATCAAAGGGGTTTCTTGTATAACCTTTAACCACGGCTGAAAGAACCTTAAAAGATACACGATTTACACCAAACATGGGCTTGGAAATAGAAAAATTTATATACGACCCGACTCAAAATTGAAAAGCGTCACAGGTCAAATATACCCTAGGTTCAATATGTAATATGGGTGCCTACCTCAAATGTAAAAATACTATAAATCGTTTACCGGGTTCCACTTGTCTGTTTCTATAAAGAGATTGTTTTCAATTTTTTATCAAATTACCAATACGCATTATGAGTCAGTACTATACATAAGTAATAACATTTTATTCGAACAACCTTTAGTCCCACATTACAAATTAATTGGATGAAAGGAGGACACAATACACAGAGTAAATATAAATAGAAAATAATACAGATAATAGATATGTATTACTTGTCATACTAATCTGTTGCTGATGGTTTACAATAAAAATAAATTTGGTTTTATTAATTATCTCAGCAATCAACAATAAAATCCCTCCCAATCGCCCATTTTCCAATTTATTCGAAATAATAAACCCAAAATAATACAAATATTTGTACGTAGATACGTATAGACGTACTATACGTGTGTGTATAAAATATTCTCGTATGGCACAGAGAGATGATAAAAATTCATTAGAAATTCAAGAATCAGCATGTGCTTATGTTAAATACACACAATGTGGAATCCTCAAAAAATGTGTATTTCGATTTCCCAATTAAAATATCAATAGCGCCCAATAGATACACAGTGCGTTACAGCTAATTAAATCCAAAGATGAAATTGTAATTTTTAGAGTTTTGTTAGGGTGTACCTGAGAAGCTTAATGTTAATATTTCCGTTCGTCTCTCTGACTACTGCAGCGTGTACCAGGCTGAAGTGGTGGCGATAGGCGAAGTCGGGACATGGTTGAAGCATAACGTGGTATTCGTTAGGGATATCGCGATTTATGTGGACAGTCAGGCGGCGGTCAGATCGCTAGAGGCGGTTTGTCTGAAGTCACGGGTGGCGCTGGATTGTCGATCATCTCTTAATGAGATGAGCGAGTATTTCAGTATCCAGATAATCTGGGTCCCTGGTCACTCGGGCATCACGGGAAACTGCAGGGCGGACGAACTAGCTAGGTACGGTACGACTCTCCAGATGCAACCGGAAAGAGCAGGTCTGGGGAGGCCTATAGCAGCGCTTAGATCGGCGCTCAGTAAAAAGGCAATCGCCTTGACAAATGAGAGGTGGACCAACACTCTCACGTGCAGGGTAGCAAAACTGGTTTGGCCAAAACTGGACTTGCGGCGCTCCAAAGCACTAGTATCCCTGGGAAAACGAGAGTTAGGATTGGTCGTAGGGATACTGACAGGACACTGCCTTTTTGGGGAACATGCAAGAAGGCTGGGTCTACAGACGAATGACTTTTGTAAAAGTTGTTTAGACGAAGAGGAGGAAGAGACGCTAGATCACTTCCTATGCTCGTGTCCGGCACTATCATACACAAGGCGTAAGTATTTAGGTGTGTACTGTATGGACAGCCTTTCGGAACTCGCGGGCTGTGGAATACGAGATATTTTACGCTACATAAGTAGCTCTGGATGGTTTCAGCAGGAGTAAAGGGGAGATGGGATCCTGTGGTATCACAATGGGCCAATACTGGCCTAAGTGAGCGATAGCAGCCACTCTAACCTAACCTAACCTAACCTAGGGTGTACCTAAAACGTATTTTTCCAAGTGAATAAATTCACAAAGTTATTATTCTATAGTTTTAATAATTAGTTATGTATTAGTACTTCCTTCATATTTTTTACAAACCTCTAATGGACATTGACTCGTAAAAGAGACTACACATAGTTGAGTCTTTAGTGGAATCAAACAGATTTAATGGCTTCGATCAGCGTCTTTGTGTTCATTTTTGCAAGTGTTTTACATTGTTATAACTATTATTGCCGTTTATGCTTAACCGCACTATTATGTTATACAAATAACATTGAATTTACATAGAACCTGACTAAATCAAGAAATCAAATTTAATGATTTGTAAAATAAATTATAGGCAGGTTTCAAGTTTTTTACAAAATTGTATACAACAACAATACAACAACATTTCGGAAAATTTTATTTTTTTATGTGCCACAACTTATGATACTGTTAAAGTTAGCCGAAAGTTTCCAGCCGAAAGATAATGCAGATAGTGTCTTGAATACAGCAAAAATCAGTCCTGAACTCGAATTTAGAAGAATTTAGGATCGAATTACATCATTCGGGTGAAGGAGAAATTATTTCAGTTTATAGGAATTTAAAAATCGATAGAGGCGAGAGTATAAAGAGAATTTAAAAATAGTCAAGACACTATCTGCATTATCTTTCGGCTGGAATCTTTCGGCTAACTTTAACAAGGTCAACTTATGACTGTTTTCCAATGGTTTCGGAAATTTGAATCCAGAATGAAAATTTTTCTCTGGATTACGAACCCCGTGACGATTGTCCAACATTTTAACAGATAACTTTGACAAGAGATGAAACTTGTGATACTCCCAGTTTGTTTTGCAACGGTTATTAAAGTCTTCCGTTTGTTATTGAAGTCCTCTAATTGTCTTTTAAACCATTTTATTTCGTTTTCAACGATGCCGTATATTTATTGAACTTTCCAAGTAGAATTCCTCCGTATCTGTACGTTGTTTTTATTTATTTGACTTTTCAAGCTATTCAACAATAGGTTTAAGGCTGTTTCAAAAGATTAAAATTCTTATCCTGATTGTTAATGTACTAATATATTGTTATCAGAAATTCCATTTAGTTTGATTTGGTTGGAACATGATTGTTTGTACAAATTTCTAGCATTTCTTTAGTTTTCCTAACTTTCATTTTACTTTCTAGTTTATCCGCTATTCCAAGTACATATTCACTCTAAGTTTAAGCTCCATTGAGAGATTTACTTCATATTCAACTCCAATTTTATAAGTAACGGTTTTAAGTTTCCCCTTTGCATTCGCCAGCCCGTTTGCTGGTAAGCTGTTGGATCGATTTATATACTTGTTTTCCCATAGCGGACACCATGATAAAATTGGTTTATTTCTTAATAGTGATTCCGAGAAATGCACGTTTGAGATGTACGTTTAAGATGTAAGGTTAGTATTTTTAGCCTACCTCGAAAAAACCTACAATATATACGCGATTTCCTATAAAACTGTATTTTACAATAATCAACCAAGAACTGTCTGCTTGCTACACGGCTTTCTATTTTTTTCTTATACTTTGGCACTCGAGGGAATTGTTATCTAGGCTTTCATATACGTTTACCATACCAAGTTAGTCACCTGGGCACATATATCCCACTGCACGGGTTTCGGATAAAAATTCAGATTACTTACGTGAATTTCTCGCCCCAAAGTTGTATAAAATACAATTCGGGAAGAATGTTTCAAAAGATGCTATTTTTTTATTTTATTTACTTTTCAGTAATTTTATCAGCGACCTTTAATTATTTTCTGAGTGAATAAATTGAGAAATATAAAGTCATTGTCTCTGTTTGAGCAATTTGTTTCATACGGAATTCATCACAATCAAACATATCCATGATTATCGGCAATCGGTTGCATTCAAGGTTTACAAAAGTCTTTGGATTTCATTATTGAGTCCAGGGGGTCAATTCGAGTTCCATGAAATAAAAAAGTTTTTTTCATTTGCAATTTAGTAGTTTGAATTGTTTGCACGTAATTTTAAATTCCACTGTGTGAAATTATAATTTCTTATAGGCAATTCATAATTATAATTTCTTATAGGCCTACTCGTTTGCAAATGAAAAAAACTTTTTATTTTCATTATTTCATGGAACTCGAATTGATTTTCAGATCGTTACTTTAATATGTGCTTAAATTTGTAAATCCATGTTAGCTAACTTTCAATATGCTAGATAGAGGTAAGACATTTTACAACTTGAAAAACACAGAAAATTTGAATTAAAGTCACTGCACATTTGCGCTTGAATGCAGTTTTGCCGTTGATGTATCATGATTAGTTTCGATTGTTCGAACTTAAGCTTGTCATTAATTTTAATAATATTCCATTTTTCTTATGAGTCTACTTCTTTTTCACCTGCGTAGGAATTTAGTACTATTTAGTACTACGTTGAACGTCCATCACTCTTCGTGGAGCAGTTTTGATATTGATAAAAGCCTCTATGTTTAATAAAATATTAGAGATTGTAATACTTGTGGTGTAAGCCATCCTTTGATAGCTCTTGAGGGCAAGAAGTCATTAATTGATTGGAGTGAAGTTTATGCCAAAATAACAAAATATACACTGTGACCTATAAGTACTTTGAATTGATAAAACACTCAAATATTGGACTTTCATAATAATATCTGAAATTTTTTAATAAACACAAATATTTTTACACAGCAAACGTACACATCAATGTTTACGTTGCAAACATATATTTTTTGTGGAAAGTTTTGAGTGAATTTTAAAAAATGAAATTTTTTACAACAAACACACTATGAATTGCACAGTAATGATCGAAGTTGTTTTGAACTGCCCTTATGGATTGCGCAGAGATGATCGAACTGGTTCTGAACTAGTAATTAATGTAAGAAACCAATCTTATGTATCCACATGCTCAGTAATCTCTGAGATTTTTGTTATTCGAGACAGAACATAATTGAGTGTAATATGAAAATTCTTAAACATTTGAAATTATTTATCTTGGCCCCTACGGATTGCCCAGATACGTTCGAAGTGGTTCTGAACTAGTAATTGATGTAGGAAACCATTTTTATTTATCCACATGCTCGGAAACCTCTGAGATTTTTTTTTATTCGAGACAGAACATACTTGAGTGTAATATGAAAATTCATAAACATTTGAAATTATTAATCTTGGCCCCTACGGATTGCCCAGATACGTTCGAAGTGGTTCTGAAATTATTTATCTCGGCCCCTACGGATTGCCCAGATACGTTTGAAGTGGTTCTGAACTAGTAATTGATGTAGGAAACCATTTTTGTTTATCCACATGCTCGGAAATCTCTGAGATTTTTTTTATTCGAGACGCAAGATAATTGAGTGTAATATGAAAATTCATAAATATTTGAAATTATTTATCTCGGCCCCTACGGATTGCCCAGATACGTTCGAAGTGGTTCTGAACTAGTAATTGATGTAGGAAACCATTTTTATTTATCCACATGCTCGGAAATCTCTGAGATTTTTTTTATTCGAGACAGAACATAATTGAGTGTAATACGAAAATTCTTAAACATTTGAAATTATTTATCTCGGCCCCTACGGATTGCCCAGATACGTTCGAAGTTGTTCTGAACTAGTAATTGATGCAAGAAACCATTTTTATTTATCCACATGCTCGGAAATCTCTGAGATTTTTGTTATTCGAGACAGAACATAATTGAGTGTAATGTGAAAATTCATAAACATTTGAAATTATTAATCTTCGCCCCTACGGATTGCCCAGATACGTTCGAAGTTGTTCTTAACTAGTAATTGATGGAAGAAACCATTTTTATTTATTCACAACACATTTATCCGAGACAGAACATAATTGAGTGTAATATAGAGTTAAATAATTTCAAATGTTTAAGAATTATCATATTACACTCAATTATGTTCTGTCTCGAATAACAAGAGATTTCTGAGCATTTGGATAAATAAGATTGGTTTCTTACATCAATTGCTAGTTCAGAACCACTTTGAACGTATCTGGGCAATCCGTAGGGGCCGAGATAAATAATTTCAAATGTTTAAGAATTTCATATCATACGCAATGACGTTCTCTCGCAATCAGCGAAAATCTCAGAGATTTCCGAGCATATGGATAGATAAGATCTTGCATCAATTACTATTCAGGTTCAAAACCACTTCGATAATCTCTGTCCAATCCGTAGGGGCAGTTCAGAACAACTTCGATCATCTCTGTGCAATTCATAGTGTGTTTGTTGTAAAAAATTTCATTTTTGCACTCAAAACTTTTTACAAAAATTAAATATTTGCTACGTATAGTGTAAAAATATTTGTGTTTATTAAAAATGTTCAGATATTATTATGAATGTTCAATATTTGAGTGTTTTTTTCAATTCTAAGTACTTATAGGACACAGTATATATTTTGTTATTTTGGCATAAACTTCACTCCGATATTGATTGAGTGATTGCGCATGCTGATTGTGTGATTCTAATTTTTTTTGATTATTTTCTTGTTTTTTCACGTAAAACTGCGTCGTGTATGTGTAATTTGCTCAGTCTAATGCTTTAACTCATGTATGTCATATTACAGTAAATGTGGCAAAGTTAATAAATAATAAAGAATTTAAGATCCTCAAACTTTTCTCCATTTGTTAGAATTTCGATTGTCCATATCCACTACGTATTTTATACCATGCTTTCATCCAAAGTTGTCTATTTCTTTTTTTCCGTATTCAATGATTGTATCGTGTATGGGCCCTATTAGGAATATTTATTCTGTAGAGAATAAAAACATTTTCTAAACCAATAGAGGATAAAATCGCGAAATCGTATATTTATTTCGTTGGATTTAATTAGTTATAACGGACTGTAAGTATATAGCTGAGTTGTACGCCAAAATTTTGGTGGCAACACAATCATTATAAAAATATGAAATTGAATTCATAGTATGATGTCTATATGGTGATGTTTGTCGAAGACATAAAAGACCCAGTATCTAATTCGGTATTACATTATATTAGTCATTATTACAGCGATAAAATCACCGATAAAATTTCAGAAAAAAATTCTTTAATATACTCGATGTGAATAAAAATGACAGAAAAACCTAATAACATAAATCAACTAATTTTTTTGTTATCAAAGTCTTGCTTAGTTTCGACTCGTTCATAGCAGCTACACACACCAAAAAGCATTAGTGATATAGCCTCCACACATTATATTCGTATAAATGATACGCTTATGTACATGTGTATAGATTTTCGAAATCCAAATCATTTATATTAATATAATTTTATGTAATAACAAGCAAAAAAATTGAGTTAAATTATTTTTTAATGAACTTCTAACAAACTACCAATTTAGAATTGAAATAAATATATATCGTGTTATGCTTGATTTTCGAAATATTTGCATACATTTCTTATTTCAGATATGGAAATTATATTTTCTTCAGTTGAAATTCTAGTATATTGATTACTCCGGCCGCACAGCAGTGTCTAATAATAGTGCCTATAATAAAAAATGTTTCCGCATTAATTTACGAATACGTATGTGTATACAATTGTATGCAACGTACCGAGCATACAGTGGTTTAAACAATATCTGTTTTAATTGGAATTGATGGCTTACTATTTGTAAACATTTTCATGAAACAAATGTTGTTTCGATAGTATAAATGGGTAATGGTAGAAAGGGTTGCTTCTTGTGATTTTTCTTAGTTGTTTCGCTTCAAATTTCTTTGTATGAATTATTAATAAGTTGAAGAAGCATGTACATAGGAAATAAATATTTCCATACGCGCTATAACGAATTTAAAACCAATCAAATTATTTAAAATGCTTTATACCACGCCTACTAGTTCCGAACTCGAGTTGAAATTGATTTAACTTTGTTGTTGTTTTAATACATTTTGTGTGTTACCTAGTATTTTTTCCGAACTAACTCACTATGTCATGAACACACTATTATTCGAGGACCTCAGGACCTCATCGTCTGCTGTTCAAAGGCTTATAGATTGAATGTGAATTAAAAAATAAATATCGAAGCGAACACTGAATCTTAAATTATAAATACCTTTATTGATTAGGTAAGAATTTTTGTAAAATGTGAAATACAAACATATTTGTTGTTAAGCAGTACTCGGCAATCCTTGTGAGTATTAATGGGACTAATCCTCATCGTATGGCAACTAGGTTACCGAGAATAAGTCAGAAATGATGTAATCGAGTCAATCCCATCAACCAATGTACTCGGCAATCCATGTGAGCGGAAATATTTGAGTTTGAGTGTGTTTAATTTCGTATATGGTTTTTTATACTCTGATATCTATAAATTTAAATATTTAATTATATAGATCATATGCGTGTTATTTGATAGGTAAATTAAATATTATGTGTAAACACAACAACACGACATTATTAAATTTATAATATTTTAGAATACAGAAATATGTACTAAGATTTTTTTTATGGTTTTTGGCTATCTTCAAATACGTATTGTTTGCTCAGGATTGGTTATCAAATTTTTTTTAGCCATCAACACGCAATTTTTCCAGAAAAGCTCAATTGAAGCCTAGTAGCCTTGGAGAACATTCCAGGGCCATATTCTTTTCAAATTTGTATACAATTTTTCTATTATTTATTTCCCTACAAAGCGAATATTTCTGCATCGATTTACCCAGTCGGAATTTTTCCAAAAAAAAAAAAAAAAAAAAAATTAAAAAAAGATTAAAGTAGCCGGCGAAAAATTTGAATAATATAGAGAATTTCAAAGCAAATTGTACTCCGATTGGGGAAATTTCGACCGATTTCAAGAATACGCCCGCCCCGCAATTTTCGTAATAAAACGTTTCCTATAGTGATCAATCCTCTTTCAAAACGAAAACAAGATTGTAGATGACATAATAATTCTGTTAGTTGGATTTGGTGCGATAGGTATATAGATTATTCGAGACGAGAGTCAAATAGTCTCAATGAGACAAGCATGTTGAGAAGCAATAATGTGTGGTGACGAATTTTGAACTAACAATTTCCTAACAAAATGTGAGAAAAACGGTTTAATCCAGACGTACGTGTAATAGTCAGGTAAATGTTTAATTTTAGGAGACTTTTCGGTAAGCTATATAGATTTAGAATAACACACTGTGGTAGGACTAACTGCTCAACAGAGATTTAGACGATCTAGAGCTCTAGGTGCATTTTAGTGATACATATACATATTCGTATATGTGGATATTCGTACATATGGTAATGTTATCAAGTTAAGCACTAGAACACCATTCTTCTTCAAACTATGGAGGAAACAACCCCATTAATAGGATGTCTAAATCGTTACACATCATCGACGACTAGGACAATTCCAAAAATATTTTGAAGAATTATTTTTAAATTTTTAAATGTTAAATCAAAATTTGATTTATATTTTTATTTGTTTTAAAGTGTTTTTGTTAAATTTTTTTATTTTTGTGTTGAACTAAATAATCTAATCATACATGTTAATCACAGAATAGATTTCTTTAAATAAATAAATGTATATGTGAAAGAATACTGACAAGATTTGTGCAACAGAACATAATATCGTCTGATTATTTGTGTTGATGGAAGTGAGTTTGAAGGTAATTGAGGAACAATAAGGATCATTGAGTTCCGTCAACAAAAAATGAAAATATTTTATTTTATACGTTTAAGCATCTTGCTTACAGAAAGCTAAGTAAATTACAAATATAACATTGGCATTGAAAATCTCGTAATGGTTTGTTCACATCAAAAATTTAAAAAGATTGTCACAATTTAATAATGCTAACGTCTGTCCGCTACTCTATGAAGCTTAAAGTCTAGCTTTGAAATTTGTTTAGTTATTTTTCAAATGCGTTTGTAATCGTTAAACCCTCACATAAATACGTGCTGCACCCATGATCTGGCATCTGAATTTTACTTTGGCGCAATTTCAAACTATTGTACTTTTCTAACTTTGTAACCATACTTCACTAGCAAATACTTCACTACATGAAACGTCACTTTTTGAGCGAGCGATCACTGCTAAATTTTTTCTCGCTCTCAACAAATTGTTACTCTCTACAATTCTATAAAATAATTGTTGTTAAATTTTTATTAAGTAAAAGTGCATTTGTGGCTACTAATTGATTATTTTAGTTTTTTTAAATATTTTTTCCGAGTCGCGTAGTACGCACGATACAATTTTTTGGGCTCTTAAAAAAATTTAATAATGCCAATTTGAAATAAATTGTTTGTTTAGTCCGATCTTAAAATTGGACTGTAATTACATGATTTTAGGTCCGTAGAGCAATGCTGTATAAGACAGCGGTAATTTGCCAGCAGAAAATAGGAGATTATGCCAAAAGAGCAGCACTATCACAAAAAAGAATTTCGATTGCTAAAAATTTTATTCATTTTGTACCGCTTTTCACAAAACAAAACATTTGTTGTTTGATTGACCTCGGAAGAAAAGGAACTCGGTATATGGAATTTTATTGGATTGTTCCATCTATCTCCGCCATTTATTAACAAATTATTATGAAATTTGGTTAGTAGTATTGGGATGATTCTAAAGTGAGTTGCGGACAAAATTAAAGAATCTGCGTTCATCAGCCATTTGAAACATAAATTTTAAATGAAGTTCTGGTATGTCTATTCTACGACTAAAATGGATTCTAAGATGCATTTTGAAGGAAATTCTTATATGCTGGAGAGAAGTCTACCTCGTGTTAATCAATAATTGTGAAGTTTAATGAATGCCGAATGTGTCGAAGGGCCGAATGTGTCGAAGGGCCGAATGTCGAAAAGCAGAATTTGCCGAAGGGCTGAATGTATCAAAGGGCCGAATGTCGAAGAGCCGAATGGGTCGGAAGTGCCTAAAATTTTTATTTTGTTTTTAGAAATATAAATTTTTAAATTTGTTGTTTTATGAAATATTTTGTAATTTTTTTTAATAAACATAAATGAATTTCTTATGAATTTATGTATTTTACTATTTTTTATTTTTGGATATTCATGAAATTCCACGCATCCAGTTCAAGGAAAAACCCTATGTCAGCCTTCTGATAATAGGTATAAAAAAATAATTAAATTAAATAAAAAAATTCTGTGGTGAAGATATAAAGGGTAATAAGTTATTTTGTTACTTTTTAGATCTCTTCATTAATTCGAAACGTCTATACAACACTGTAACGGTATTTTTTTTATAAGTATATACCCAAAACCATGCAAAAATGTGATTGATAATTTTTTTCAGAAACACCAATTTTAAATATGCTCTACTAAAAAACTGAAGAAATGAGTTATTACCTTTTATATGTTCACCATAGAAATATATTTCTAAAAACAAAAAGAAAAAAAATTGGCCCTTCGACCAATTCGGCCCTTTGACCCATTCGACCTTTCGACACATTCGGCCCTTCGACATTCGGCCATTCCACATTCGGCCCTTCAACACATTCGGCCCTTCGACATTCAAATGGGTTATACACTCGGGTGGAAAAAAATCGCACATTGCTCAATTTTCCACAAAAGTTCAAAAATATCAAAAAAATCCAATATTTGGAACGATCCTCTATTGATTGCGTCTTCAACCGCAGCAAAGAAGTCGATACCACACCAGACGTAGCCGCACAAGTTGTTGCACTTATTTATGCGGGGCAGCACCAAAGTGAAGTGGCTTTACAACTACATTTGAGCCGATTCTCCGTTCGTCGCGTGTGGCAGAGATATCAGGAAAGAAGTCGCCAGTTCAGACGACGAAAAGGATTTGGCCGACCTCGTGCTACAGCACAGCGTGATGGCCGCTTTCTTGTAACAACTTCGTTGAGAAATCGCCGTATGAGTGCGGTTCAACTGGGATGGTGGCTCCAAGAAGTTCATGAAGTCGAAATCAATCGGTGGACAGTTAGAAGACGACTTCGTGAAGTTAATCTGACTGCACACAGACAAGCAAACGAGCCGATATTGATCGCAGCCCACCGTCGAGCCCGTCGTGAGTTAGCTCGAGAGCATTAGAATTTGACAAAAGAATAATGGAGAATAGTCCTGTTCTTTGACGAGTGCAGGATGTGTTTATATGGCACCGATGGACGCGGAAGAGTATACAAAAGACAAGGAGAGCGATATGCACAATATTGCATTGAAGGACGTGTCTCGTATCGATAATTATAAATTATGTATGAGGTAATTATTTGCATGTCCAAAAGATCCTGAATCATTCTAAAAGTCTGAGAGCAGTGAGGAAGCATTTAAACAAAAACTGATACCTTGATTCGAAATGAGTATCCCCATCAAAGCTGGAAGCAGTGATTGATAGGGAGTTGCATAGCGGATGACAATAGCCTAAATAATTTCTTATTACATAGCTGCCTCGCTGATACACACCAGGAGTATGCTTCTACCACATAAGGATCAATGATGCTCCGTAAATGTGGGGTTTTAGCATCTTACATGGACACCAACAATTATCTCTTAGTAAATGTTAACCAAATATTTTTATTTCAATTAAAATTGTTTTGTCCACCCCATACGCTGCATACGCCATTGTAAATGAGCATCTACTGCTCAAAATGGCGTATATTGGTATATGATATGGATTTGTATAAATAAATTGTATAGTAATAAATAAATAAATAAATAAATGTTCTGGGGGAGGGGCGGGGGGGGGGGGGGCATATTATTACAGTCGAAGAACAACATTTGTACAGGCGTATGTGTACTTCGTAATAATGCCAAAGGTTGTACACTCCTGCAATATTAAACGAGTAACAAGTTCGATCAGGGCAGTTTCACAATATTTGCCACCTCCGTTAACATATGGCCGTCAGTTAATTTTTTTCTGGAAATAAATTAACCATCTAATCCAGATCATCTAATAATTTATTTATCTTAAATTAGTAGTTCCAACGGTTTCTGCCTTTGAAGTCTTCTCACTTCATTGGTGGTGTCCAACATACGACGCATGTCTGCCTTTTCAATGCTAAGATAATTGCTGTACCTTTTTCCTTGTTTATTTCTCTATTAGCTCTACTTCCATTTTTAAGTCCCGATGAAGGGTCTTTCGTTCCTAATATACCATGAGGCATTACCAATCTCTCTCGTGCCATCTTAATCAGTTTGACTCTTTAAAATCTTTTAACAAATATTTACAAATAATACGGTGCAAGAACGTTTTTATTTAAATTAAGAAATTGCGTGCATTTCATAATCCTATACTTGCACCAATTCGAACATCGAACTCGTATCAATTTTGTAATAATAGTTTGGAAACTGCTTCAGAATGACAGGCACTTAAACTAAACCACAAACGATGTATGTAAATGTAAATATCGTATGATGAATATTTCATTTAAATTTTCTTCATTACCATATCAACATCACCATCGTGGTACTCACTATCACCGTAATGCTATCACTATAAATCGTATCAGAGAGCTAACAGCTACTCGTACATGTGATGAAATCTATGGTATGGTAATGATAGTTTCTAGTATTTTTTGTACATATTTGGACTGCAAAAGTTGAATAAAGAAAATAACAAAGTTTTTTTACGACTTTTTATCTCCATTGTTATGTAGTTTAGTATGTCGTAGTTACGTACATAGTTATGGATGAGATTTATGGGTAAAAATGGTCTGTATAAAACATACAGTTTATAAATTTTAATTTAATGTTGTGTATAGAGGACTGGCCAGAGAAAATAATTCTCGTAACTAGGCTATTAGTATCCCGATTATCCCTAAGTATGATGTATAATGACAAGGATCATATAAAAATTAAATGTTATGAACAAAAAAATGCCTACACGAAAAAAAGCTTATCAAATTTTGAATCAATTTATATTTTATGTTCTAAACCCAAATTAAAAGTACGAAACAGAGCTAAATTTAATTATCTCGAATTACTAACGAGATATAAGAAACCATATTTGAGAGAGATATGCCTAATAACATTACAGATAACATTTGCTCATATAACTAAAAATCAATAGAGTAAATCGTGACTGAAAATCATAACGTGACCAACATGAAATAAAAATTGTATCATGCAGTCTTTATTATTTAGAAAAGTCCACAAGTTTACTCAAATTACAGCGGCGAGATGCGGATTCGTGTAAAATATTAGAAATTATCAACCAACCAAAAGTCATTAAGAATCATTCGATTTATCCCTTTGTGTCTTAAAACTGGTTATTTTCATCAAACTTGATGATCCCAAAACAAGTAACACGGTCTTCTAACAGCTTATCAGCCTTACAACTACATAAAACATGAACAACGAAAAATCCAATCATCTTAAAAATTCAGGTACTACCTTTGGGGAGATAAAGAAGGAAAGAAGGTAACTTCACAAATAAAGAAGGTCCTTTTGTGAAAAACTACAAAACCATAAGAGCAAGCCTAAACATATTTTGTTAGGACTTAGGAATCTTACTGTTGGTGTAAAGAATCGAAACTTTAAGCACTCCCTTTTAGTGAAATGCCCAAGAAACAAAATTAAATCTGCTAAGGTCCAAACTCTAAACATGTGAGCAAGAGTCTTTTTTTCCAACTAAATGGCAGAGTGGTTAAAGCTTTGGCGTTTGGATCGGGAGGTATCGGGTTCGAATCCCGATAGGGGCAGGATGCAAAAGTAAATTTTTATCATCAGATTACGATCTGGGATACAAAGGAACACAACTATGACCCCCTGTCGGAGTGCAAAACTCATGGGCCGACCCATCCTCCATGTCAGTATAGGCTGGCATGGAGGTATGCAATGTGCAGATGGTAATTAAAATCGGACCTATAGCCGTACGTCCTCGATTTGGCAGGCGACTGCGTAAGGTAAGGACGGTAAAATGGAACTGCGAAAGAGCTGAGAGTGCTTCGGCCCAGAACAGATTGGAAAGATTAAATACTAAAAAAAAAAACTAAAAAAAGAGTCTTTTCGTATGATAGCTCTCGACGAGGAAGAAATTATCTACTTCAATTAATTTGCAACTGAATTTCTCGGAAATCTTCCTTTTCGGATCGGGGGCTTTTCCTCGTAAATATAAAATTGATAGCCTTACCATCCATTTTACTAACGTTCGAGGGCGCGCGACTAACAAAAATTTCGCATATATCTCATAACTACGAGAAAGAATTCTATTTCAAGCGCTACCAGTTGGAACAATCATGCGATAGTTATACAACGTGGAGTGTCCATGTTCGTTAAGGATCACATACCGTGCGCTCGAAATCAGAATTACGAAATTTTCACAAAGACCGCTCAAACTATATTGTGCTTAAAATAGCCCTTACATAGTTTTCTTAATTACATAGTTTGTACAGATCCCCCAATCAGACGGATTCAGAAACCTTGAATTTATTTGATGGTGTGTTAGGTAAATGTTATAACATGCGCAACCAATCAGTTAGTGATTCCACATTTGAACATCAAAATTCTACAAGAGTTTATTTTCTGGATCTTTTATCTCACAAATATCCTCTATTCCATGAAGCATCGAGACTGGAATTGTAAATTCTGACTACAACCTGATAACCGTAAAAATATATGTCGAAACACCACCGGAATGACGACAGCAGCTAAGGCGTCTTTGGCATCTTAATAAGGCTCAGTATGAGGGTTTACAGTCATTTTACAACATTGCCCTTGGAACACCGTTTTGGTTCCAGATTGTGGTTCAAAAATCGGTCTCATTAACATCTCGAATTAAATTGTCTTCACGAACCTATGAAGACAATGGACGTAAATAAGGCCACAGGATCCGAAGAAATACCATTTCAAATATTGAAGGAGTTTGCCAGTGACTTTGCTCCATTATGAACTAAAAAATTTCTCCTTTCCTATAAGCAAGGTAATACCTGAACGCCTAGAAGAGTATGATGATACAACCAGTTGTAATACGTGGTTGTGATAAAGCTGACCCCTGAAACTACCGGCCTATATCAATTGAGTCAACCGTCGCCAAAGTTTTTGAGAAATGCACCTAGTGAAGTATCTTGAAATTAATAAAATAATTCCACAACCGTTTTCTTTATGTATGTCGCAAACAAATGGAGTCTTGCCATACAATAACGTGGAGAGGCCTTTGCAATCGTTTTGGATATATCCAAGTCTTTCGACAATGTTTGGTATGAGAATCTCATTTGTAAACTTGTGGCACTTGGCTTGAGTTCGTTGACTATAAGTAAATAAACAACTTTTTCAAATACCGAAAGATCAACGTTGTGTTAAACGGGAGATCATCAAGGATATACTTCCTAAATGTCAGAGTCCCTCAGGGATCAGTTTTGTCACCGAATTTGTTTTTGTTATACATCAATGATTTGCTGAATAGCACTGTTAATCCTATCCATAGCTTGCTGATGATATCACATTGCACTCTTCTATTTCATTTGATATTAAAACAAATAAATATTTTTAGCATTTTTGCTACCAACACACATAAACTTCAATTAGAATTGTATTGTGAAGTGCCTTTTGCTGTGCTGCACACACAAATGTGTAAGTACAATTCCACTCGTATCAACAACGGATTATTTGAACAAAAATCAAACAAATTGTTTTTGTCGTGTGTAACGTAATTACGCAGGCAGTGGAAGTGCAAAGATGCAGAACACCATTGTGTGGATTGAACTTAAGTTTAGATATAGAAATTAAATTTGTAAGCTGGCCTGGCACATATTTGTACAAGCACTTTGGCATAGTTCGGTTTATAGTTAAGATTTTTAATATTTTTTATCTGGACTAGAAAGGGATAAACCCCAAAGCAATAATCCACAAAGTTCGCACCTAAAATTACAAATTAATAACTTGTGAAATGAGGTGGGACGCGAATGGGCATATTAGTACATAAGCTTATTGTGACAAACCAAGACCCCAATCAAAATGTCGTTCAGAGATATTCAATGGTGAATCTTCGGTTCGTATCGTTGAGACTTAGTGTTCACATAGCAATGGGTTCTCCGAAGTCTCAAAGATCACCATTGCCGCCTGGTCATGACCGTAAAACACAGCTGGTACATACGCAACAGGGTTTATAAATTGATTTCGATGAAAGTCTCAGTGTGCTAACCAGAAGATCAAAATGATCTAAGAACAATTATATCAGCACAAAGAGGACTCCTTATTGTTTTAAAAGAAAAGCTGCATGTGACAGTCGCACTTGGCCACCTGACGCAGTTGCTGTTTTGGCAGAAGCCATTCCATTTATATATTATCGAGTAGACAAACACATTAAAATATTTTTCCCTCTCCTCTCTCTCTCTCTCTCTCTCTCTCTCTCTCTCTCTCTCTCTCTCTCTCTCTCTCTCTCTCTCTCTCTCTCTCTCTCTCTCTCTCTCTCTCTCTCTCTCTCTCTCTCTCTTTTTTCTCTCTATTTAGGTTTTACATTCCATGAAGGGCTATCACGGTTCAAGCATGCTCCCTCCGGTTTCGACATCCTATTTTTCATGGGTTTCCTCGTGCGACGTACTCCGACTGGTTTTTGATGGAACACTTTTCGTTGTGATTTAGATCGCTCAACGTGGCTCAGCCACCTAAGACGGTTGAATTTAATTAATCCAATAATGTCACAATCTCCAAGTGGTTGTTTGATTTCGAAATTCGTTCGAATCCGATATTTTGTTGGCAACCTTTACTGGACTTTGGAAGCGTTTACTTTTTCGAAAACTCGATGTCCGGCCACTATGCGGGCTTTAATATCGGCGCCGACATAAATTATTGATGTTAAAACTGACCTGAGATATATGAAGTCTTCCATGTTGTCAAAGTCTAGTTTGGAAGTAGGATTGCCAAGCTTAAGAAACATCAGCCATGTTTATTCTCTACTCTCCATACGTGTTTTTGATGGCTGTGAATTTTAGATGGAAGTCCTTAGTAAGACTTGTGGCATTTTCAAAACAGTCTTTTGAGTTGTCGTTTTCCGCTTGGAAGCTTATGTTTTCGATAATAACGAAGATAATTTGTGTGAGTGCTTAGACTAGAACAAGCATTTGATCACTGTCCATGTCGGCGCCTCTATAATATCTACCGTCAGTTATGCTGGTGGAATATCATATCCCTGCATATCCGTAGGTTGATCGGACGAAAGTCGATGATATACTGCTGTACCCGCCGATTGATAAGAAAGCAGACTTCAAACTCTCCTCCGGTCTGATGGCTGTTGTAGTGGAGAATCTAACCATTGGTGGTATTATGAATCCCACTCCCAGATCAAATAAGCTATTACAAGTCTATTTTTAATTCAACCCGAACAAGCAGGGTTACCCCGGATATTGTACATCGAGCAAAGGTTATACAGTGCAAAATGAGCCGGACATTCATTGCAAAGTAGAATTTGAAGAACCGAGTATGCACGGTATTTAAGCACAGTTCAGAAATAAATAAAAAATGTGCAGTGTAAAATTGCTCAGGTTGAATAAAAAACACAAGTATTTTTTGGCGGCGCACTACTCGGGTTGAATTAAAAAATACCACGTTCCATATTCCCAGTTTTATAGCGAAGTCGTTGTTGTTTCTCCTGATCGCCTCCACTATACACCGCCTGATTCATTTAGAGTTACCCATGTAACACCGCCACTAGGTGTGAATCTATGACTTTCCTCCCTATTAAAAGAAATACAATTAGAAAATGACAGGACGGTGTAGCTGTAGCTCTTGATAAATACTATAGATAATCAAATAAGGCTCCTTTATCTTAGGTGGAAAATATACTATGTATACATATGCACAGAGAAAAATATTGGTAGTAAAATTTACAAATCACTGTAATGAATTAGGAAAAAGATTGTTGTAGTGTAAATCATTACAAAACACCTTAAAAATTACAGGTGTAGTAATTTTGTAGTAAAAAATTTGGACACATTTCTTATTTTATTTCACTGCAGTTAAATTTTATTACAAGTTTAATAGAACCTACCACCAACCGATTTTGCTTTTGTTTTTAGATGAAATACAAAATTGACAACGTTTGTAGTACTCCCCCACCCATTTAAATTTTCTTGCACACGTAGATGACGACACGCTATGTTGACGTTTTTGTCTCTTTTCGCTCCGTCTCGTTCTCTTAAAACCAAAATAAATATGTTAACACTATTATGGCGCTCTCCCGGTTTAGACATAAATTGACAAAATATTCATAAAATGAGTGAGAGGCCTGTAAGGAATTTCATTATTCATTACAATGATATTTCAATGCATTAGTGGTAAATTTTATAACACTATAGTATATTCAACAACAAATGAAATAATTTTTAACGCACAAGTTGTCAATTTCATTACATTTGTAGTGCATTACAGAAATTTTATAAAACGCATTGAAATTGCACATTAATTGCGTGTTCGTTCTGCAGTAAGGAGTTAAAAGTGTAATAAAAAAAAACTAGTGAATTTATTAAAATTATAAATTATTAAAAGTGATTTTATTAATATAATTCAGGTAAGCTTCCAATTTTTAAATAAACAAACAAGTGTTAGCATATTTTTTATTGTTATAGTGCTCATAAAAAATACAAATGGCAGAAACTGAAGGTCTTGTTGATGTTGATGATGTTAATAATGATGCGATTGGTGATATTTCAGAGGCATCTGAACCACAAAAAATATATTTTGTTGTTAGCACTGCTGATAATGTTCATATTGAAACGCAGGAAATGTCTACACAAAACGTTCCAGATGAAACTTTTTGTGATCCAAATACAATTTTTGTTGCGAGTGATGAAACCTTTGAGGTTAGGAATGAATTGGATATCGTAAATGAACTTTTATTAAAATGGGATCTTCCAGAACTATGTGAAATTTTTAATGGTATGTTTAATTAATGGTGGCTGTTTATACCCGTGGCCCATTAAGTCAAATTTTGTGATTTGGTGATCATTCATTATTGGTTTATTGAAATTCCCTTAAATTATAAACATATTAGTTAGAGGGTTAAGTAACAAAACCTTTTACCGTGTTAGTGTAATTTAATAGAGTTGTAAACCATTTAAATCGAATTTATTATCCGAATAGAATGCCGGACTAAAATTTTGGTGGCCGTAGCACTTAGCGAAATGATATTAGTAGTTTAGTAAAAAATATTTAGTTTTTATTTTCATTTCTATCTAATTTTATTTGTGATCTAAAATATATTTATTTTCATAACAGGCATTGACAAAACCTGGCTGAAATATAACTGTCAACCATTAGAAATAGTCGAATTAAAATGGAAAAAAACCTATTCACTAAGACGTAATGATATTTTAATAAAGACAGCAGTAGACATTTTCAACGAGTGGCCCCTTTTTAGTCAAGCTAATGGATTGCATTTGGTAGGTCATCATATATTTGCTAAAATTTAAAACATGTTTTAAATATTATGTATATTTTATCCCAAGATTGATTTAGATTTTAGTGAACAGTTTGGCGAAGAAACATCTTTAAGATTAAAAAAGAATTGGGAGAAGTTTCAAACGATATTAAAAACTGTTCTTGATCAAAAGGAGTCATGTAGCAAGCAGATCAAAAATTTGATTTCTGAAATATGCAACGATAAAATCGAGAAAGGTATGTTTTATGTTTCTCTAGGATTACCCATATGATATATAACTTTTATTTCCTGTTTTTAAAGATCGCAAGGACTATTTAACGTTCAAATTGCTACACTATAAGCTACCGCCATCCCAAAAAATAAATGTGAATGGGCAAAAACGGTGGCATGTCTCAATACTGGATGCACTAAATAGCAATATTATTGAAGTAAACAACCAAGGCGATATTTTAACACATTATCGAAAAATAAAGGATACTTACAAGGAATGTAGTACTTCATTGCAGCCCATGATTGTGGTATGTCAGTCTAACTTCTATATTGTTGCTGATAGTATTATATATAAAACCGAAAACTTTTTATCGGCACTGGATAGTACTTTTAAGTTAATATATGTCTTTAATCTTGAATATCCAAAACCAAGTTTAGTTTGTTTGGGTATTTTTGGAAAAAATTTTTTTTAAGTTAAATCTGGGTAAACCAAACTCAGCAATAATTGGTCTAATAAATGAACTAAATTATTAACTTGCTTAAAATAACAATTTAAAAAATTAAATTATTTTTAAATTTTTAAAGTATTATATATTAAAATGTTTAATTGTTTTGCTTGTAATTTGAAGTTCGATAGTTTAAATAATTATTATTTACATTTAAAATTTTTGCATAAATATGAATCTGAATATTATTGTCAACAAAATAGTTGTCCGCAGGCATTTTCTGATTTACATGTTTTGAAGCGTCATTTAAGACGAGTTCATGCAGAAAATGAAAAGTCGGGCAATTTTTCAAGCTCAGTGAACAAGTCGGGTTTTGTAAAAAGCTCAGAATTTTTAAGTAATACGACACGCGAGAACGACACGCGCCTTTAGAACCAAATCAAAATAATAACATAACATCTTCTGCTCAACAAGTTTTAGATTCGAATTTATCACAAGCACATTTTGAAACATTTGATTTGTCAGATCACGCATTAAAATTCACTCTTAATTTGATGAACGAAAATTCATTACCTCGAAATCTAGTATTTAAAATCTTACAAGATATTCACAAACAATTGTTAAAACCCTTGAACAATTTTGTGGAAATGCCTTTTCTGAAATCGACACCGAATATAAATTAATGAAAACGTTGGAAAAGAAACAGTTATTTAAAGCACCAACCAACATAACAATTTCATCGGAAATTCAAAACACTATTGACCAAGGTGTTCCTATTTTAAAATACAAGGAAATTAAAGGCACAATTTTGGCAATTCCGTTTCTAATAAAAAAATTTTTTGAAACTGGTAATCTGATGCAAGAGAGTATTGCGGAAATGCAGCATCTTATGGCAAATTCTAATAACATCAACAATTTTGTATGTGGTTCTGTTTGGAGAGGGGGCCTATTCTAAATATTTAAAAGAAGGTAAAATCGCTTTGCCATATTTTCTTTATAATGACGATTTTGGTCCAGATAACGTCTTAGGCTCCCATTCAAGAGTAAATTCAATTTCCGCTTTTTATATGAATTTTCCTACGTTACCACAACATAGGCGGTCTGTTTTAAGCAATATTCTACCCATTATGCTAATAAAATCAGACTATTTCAAGAAATATGAAAGAGACGATTTTCTTTACAATCTTCTGCAAATAATGAAAGATTTAGAACTTAATGAAAAGGGTAAAGACAAAAAAATTATTTATTTCGTTTTAGGCCTGGTGACGGGAGATAATCTTGGTTTAAATAAAATACTTGGTTTTCGATCATCCTTCTCTGCTCTCCACTTTTGTAGGATCTGTAAAGCATCTAAAACTGAAACAAAAGCACTGTGCCTTGAAGTCGAAACTAAAATGAGAACAGTTGACAATTATACATTCGATTTGTCTTTTGAGAATCCTAAAATGACAGGCATTTCAGAATCCTGTATATTTAATTCGTTGTCCTCATTTCATGCTGTAGTTAATATCTCAGTTGATATTATGCACGACCTTTTCGAAGGTGTTCTAAAAAATGACATGTGTCTTATAATTTTGTACTTTATTAAAAAGAAAATCTTTTCTTTGGATGATTTGAATGATCGAAAGCAGCTGTTTGACTATGGCATTTTCGATTCAAGAAACATTACACTGTCTATTAAAATAGAGGCTCTACAAAATAGAAACTTAAATATGCAAGCAAGTGAAACAAGTTGTTTCGTCAATTTCTTTTCTTTGATGGTGTGGGATTTTGTACCGCAGAATGATAAAGTGTGGGCATTCTTTAAAAATTTACAAAAACTTGTTGATTTATGTCTTTATTCAACATTCAAAGACGATGACATAAAGGAACTGGAAATCCGAGTAGCAGACCATAATAGAGAATACATAGAGCTTTTCAGTGAGCCTCTAAAACCAAAAGCTCATTTTCTAACACACTATCCAACAGTGATTAGACGGGTGGGACCTTTAAAAATGATGTGGGGTATGCGAAACGAGGGGAAACACAAAGAATTAACCCAATATGCTCAGTCTATTACTTCACGCAAAAATCTTTGCTATTCTATCGGAGTCAAATTGTAATTTAAACTAGCACATTTTTTCTATTGTGACATTGTAGATCCCATTATTCACATTGATAAAAGCATTAAATTGTGTGTCTCTAAGAAACCTTATTTCAAAGAGCTTGAAGAATTTGGACTTAATGGTGTTCAGATATTTGCAAATGATTTAATTTTTATGGGTACACCCTATAAATCAGATTTTTTTTTTATACAAGCAAAATGATAATGTTATATATAAGATAAATGAAATGATCGTATGTACTAATACTGTTATAATAATTTCTAACAAAATGTGTTTTGATTACGATCAGAATTTAAATGCATTTATTTTAAAAAACAGTTCAGAAAACATAAGCCTAAATGATATATGCGAATTTGAGTACTATCCCAGCTTACATCACAAATTAGCTGATGGAAGATTATCGCTTCGTTTTAAGAGTATTTGATTTATTATGTAGACTATAAGTTATTATAGTTCTCAAAGAAATTCTTTACTGAAATAAATGTTAAACAAACAAACAAAATTTGCCTTTTTAATTTTTAAACATTTCAATATTTTATTGAATTAACTTTTATTACATAGGTAGTATAATTTACTACTATGAGGAACTCACCGGAAAGTAAATTTCATTGTGAATGCCATATATTTTATTATTGAGATTGGCCATATTTTTACTACGCTGCGTTAAATTTCACTTCGCTTGTAATCAGCTTCAGATCAACATTTTACTACGGAGCTAATAGATTGAATTACGCTTGTAATGTATTTCATAACGGATTTTATAAAAGTTTTACTACGTTGTAATAAAATATACTTCATTTTTAATTAGTTCTATACTACAAAATTTTACTACAAAACCATTAACGTTTATTGTACGTGTAATGGGTTGAAAATTCATATCATTTGAAATGAATTTCAATGCAATTTTTATTGAATTTCACTACATTTTTCTCTGTGTGTGTATATGCTTAATTTTGTCTGTTACAGTTTTTCGTCACAAGCTTATACTCCGAAATTTGTACGTGGGAAGGATACTTTTGTCTTAAACATTTGTTACGAAAGACGTTGAAAAACTATGATGAACTATCTGAAAAATTTGGAAATTTTTAAATCTGATAATCTTTCCCCATAAAATATTAAATAATTAGCCTGATTTAAAAATTAACTCCACAAAATTTACCTTACGGTTACAATAAATTCATTTTTAGAGAAATTATGATCATTATCAAACTGCCTTTATAATTCACAGTAATCAATATATGTTTGAGTGTTTTGATTCGTATGTTAATGGTGGGAAACTAAATTTTATTTTTATTTACATGGTATACTACTCGGTCGGTACCCGCACTTTAACACATATTTTGCGGATTCGCAATTCTAAACTTATTAGGGGAAATTTTAGACACCATACATACAAACATATGCAATTAATGAATCATATGGTGCATTGCAGTATATTTAGGTAGGGCGGAAATAAACAATATATTGTAGTAAGTTTTTCACGTTGAAAACCAAATATTATGCTGGTTTAAATAATTCCCACATACGAGTATACGAATATCATATATTACCACAATACGAAATAATTATTTTCGTTACATGTACCAAAACACTTTAAATCGCTTTATCTGTTTACAAAACATTTACTTTTCGAAAACCAATTTCCATTTTTGTATCGGATTCCCGATCACGTCATTTTTCGAACGTATACACATATTTAAGCCACCAATAATTTCTAAAAATAATATATGTTGTTTACATATCTAGATCCTTCACATCCCAACATATATCTACTTGATATTTATTCAGAACTGCGACAAAAAGTTATAAATGCTCGCATGAATGAATCCCACCATATGTCAAATGAAATTTATCACAATTCATATATTCAAATTTATAACAAATAATGTTACGTACATAGCTGTTCGCGAATGTACAAAAAAAATTTAAGACGAAATCATTATGTACAATAAGATATATAAAATACAGAAGATGTTTCGAAGAAATGAAAACAATTCCATATATCACAAAATGTATATAAAACCCCGAATAACAATTAACTTTGAAACTTTGATCAAACTGAAAAAAATTGTACCACATAAAACTACATATATATAAATTTATGTACAAAACTAAAAACTACTTTAAACTTTTAACCCCTATGACGCCAAATTTTATTCTCAAATCCCACACTATATACGAGTACCAAAAACAACATCTCGAAAAAAAACCAAATCAAATGATTGTACAAAATATACGAAACTAAAATGCGAGGACTATAAGCACGTGACCCTTATATGAACTTATGGTATTTAGTATTTTTATTGTCTTTAGTTAGTTTTTTATTTGCTGCGCGACGATAATTCCATATACACATAATGTATACTATATACGTATGGTATATGACGATATGTACATTCACTCAAAGACAGCTCGTATAATGTACATACTCTGTTTGATTGATTTTATATATGGATGACAGAATTTCAAACGTACAGAAATTTACGAATATTTATCAAAGGGGCCAAAATAAATTAACATAGAGTTTTGAATATTTTATATGTATGTCAGACAGAGTTATTGGTATATGTTGGCATACATAAATCATAAATGCAAAAATATTTCTGAATAAATATTAACCCTTAAAACTAACATTTATTTACAATTTGTACGCTATTTCCCAAGTTAAATACTCAATTCCCTTGGACGTATCACTTCATGTGACGTGACTATGGATCTTCCTGGTTACTAGATTTTAAAATCAAAATTTACTAAATAATTTTGTGC
This sequence comes from Nephrotoma flavescens, assembly GCA_932526605.1. Classification (NCBI taxonomy): domain Eukaryota; kingdom Metazoa; phylum Arthropoda; class Insecta; order Diptera; family Tipulidae; genus Nephrotoma; species Nephrotoma flavescens. The sequence continues at coordinate 13,821,164 of OW052221.1, forward strand.
AAAACTCACAATGAAATTTTTTAAATCTTAGTTGGCTGCATTAGTTTGAATTTTTTTTTTATTTATTTGTCACGTCAACATTTCAAGTGATAGAAATTGTCATTTGAAGTGATAGAGAACTACAAATGGATCTGACGGCAAACAAATTAAACTTATCTAGACCCAATAATTTTGTATGTTAATTTTTATTTTCATAAAGTATGCCGTGCTAAAATTTCATGGAAAAAAACACTCAATCAGCTAATTTTTAATGCGCTAGATGTCACATTCCCAACTTTAACAGTCGTCAATAGCAGTCGCAAGGAAATATTTATAAAGCAGCATACTAAGATTTAAAAAACAGCCAGGACGACTTTATTGAACAATTATTTTGTAAGTTTCGTTTTAATGATCTAGTAACCAAGAAGATGAGTATAGTCACATCACTTGAAGTGATGCGATTAGTGGAATAGGGGTGTTTCCCCCAGACGATCGCGGGATTATGTTGGCATTTAAATCACAGAGGGGATAAGTAAAGCCTGTTAAAGTTAGGCAAAAGTTTCCAGCCAAAAGTAAAAAATCGATATTGCAGATATAGTGTCTCGACTACTTCAGCTGAAAGTTAATAAAAAATATGTATTATAATGAAATATCCCAGTCGAAAGTAACTATGTGTTATGTCTGGAAAAGGTCTCACTTGAATCGGGTTTTCGATGGTTATCGCTGGAAAATTTCCAGGTCAAGTTTTAATTTGAGAGTCCGGGCAAATTGGAGGGAGTGAAATACACGTGCAAATTTCAAAAATTTGTACTGCAAACAGTAATATAATTTTACAATTGTCTCGGGCTGTTTATTGTTTTTTCTTTAATTTAACAATAAATTTTTCGGGATGGAACTATTTTTATGTGATTTAGGAAAGACTCACACTTTATGAAAAAAACCTTTTCGGGGTGGAAATTTCGAGTCAACGTCTTATACATCTGTAATTATGATGTTCAAACTGTAATGGACTTTTCCTGCTAAAGAAAAATTTAGTTTTACACTTTATAATATTTAGTCGCATTTGATAGGATTCACAATAGGTTAGATCAGGTTAGGTTCGTTGCCCTAAAGGACTATGTGAACACTCTCTTTTGAGAATTCTGTATTCCATATCGTATTAATTTGTGGTGGTGGAGTAGACAGGGAATGCTGGCAGAGCGGCCACGAAACTACATTAATATAATTTGGTTGCCCTTGCCTATAGATGATTTAAAAAGCAATAGCAGCACTAGGTCTGTTTAGAATAGAATACTGAATTAAGGCTAGTAATGCTGCTTAGCTGTCCGAGATTTTGAAGATCTTAGTTTTCTTCATATAGATGCTTAATCTATATCAACTTAGGTCCCGTTTGGGAGTTCTAATCGAGTACTGTCTCATAAAAACTCGTTCTTTTTATCATCAAAACTTATAATTGGTCAATTTCATTTGCCACATTTGGTTTGGCCAAGATACTACTGCTCTGACCAGGTCTGTTGGGTTATATTTGTTTTAATATTTTTAGTATGGTGGCCCTAGAACCGTTTCTCTCTTTGATATACAAGTGCAAGTGTGTAAGTTCCAAAAGGTTCATGAGGAAAGTGTTGGGCGGGGTTTTATAGCTCTTGCTGCAATTAGGCTGACTAGCCTCTGAATTTTATTTTTTGTTTATTCTATTTTGGGCCGCCAATCGCCATACTAAAACCTCGTTGAAAATGATGGGCTTTATAATGTTTTGGCATATTGTCATTTGTGGTCTAACCCACGAAACATTCGTTGACCGGTAAAGTACGCATTATTTGTTAGTGATATACGAAACCTGAGCGCTCCTTGTCATTTTGATTAAACGCAACACTCAAATATTAGACTTTCACATTATTTGAAGGATTTTATAGGCTATTGGAGATTCATTGCACAGTCTCACAGTAGCTTCTGTAGAATCCTATTCCGTTTTTTTCTGTAGAATCCTATTCATTCCCTAGTGTTTCTTAAATTGGCAGCATACCGATCCGAAAAAAATCCAATTTACTTTGGACTACATATTTCTCGACAATGCCTTCCACACTGCGATCCGTAGCACCTTGTTTTGGACCAGTAGATGACTGATTATTTTCTCATTTGTATCGTTTCTACAGTGTCGCACGAGACGAAGACGATTTGGGAGAGGGGGGGGGGGCGATAAACTTCGTGCTCCTTGATAATTTTTAGGTTTGCGTATGCCCCTCTTCAGCTCAGTTAACGGATGACCAACCGTTTCTCACTCTGCGGATCTTGACTTGCTAGCATTTTAGTTGTTTCTAAATATACGGTCTCGGTGACATTTTGGCCAGACGCTGAGCAGATCAGCCTTATGAAAAAGTATTGACGGTTAAAATGTGTTGCAAAGTCAGCCACAAGGCAAAAGTTTGTAGAAGCGCGCGACAAATTACGAACCTGACAGAAACCACATTTCTGTTAGAAGTACGGTTCTTGCACAAAAGAAGACCATAACAAACAACTGCAGAAAGGAAAGCTACTTCAATTAAAATTAAATCACTGCGAAACTGCCCAGATACTCGAATTACATATACATCAAATGAAACCAGTCGCTACCATTTTCAGTGAACAGAATAAGAACTTAAATGATGATGCATCTGGGAATGCAGTGGTTTAGCCATCCAAAATATCTCGCACAGTTTCTTCGGATAAGTCCGAGCAAAAGTCAATGTAATGCAGATCTAGAGTTGTTTTGCTCCTCCAAACGAGACACTTCAAACGAGCCACTTGAGCAACTCATCTTCTGGGTTGCTTGATTTTCAATGCAAGAGATCGTAGGCCCACTGTGCGTTCTACTAAGTTAAGTAGCAGTTAAACAGATAGGTCATGCTCTACTGAAGGTCATGCTCTACTGAAGGCCTTTCCAGTTTTTGAATGATGAGGAAATCACATTGTTGCGTCGGAGGTGCAATTGAACTAGACGCTACTCCTATATGGAATAAATTGCAACTCCTCTTCTATGCTTCAATAAACATAAAGAGAGGTATGTGGTGCTGTGAAGGTGTCCATTAAACAAGTACCAATGAAACGGATGATGTACCACTATTCACGATGGATGAACTAATGTTCATTTCTAGGAAAATTCCTCAATAGATTTGTCTTGTTTCTGATCTTGTTCATCCATTCTGTTAAAAATCGCTTGCAACATTTGACTATAGCGGCCATGGCCGTTATTTATTTGTGTTCCACTTTTAGCAACTTCGAAATATTAGAAGCCTTTGATGTCTGTGGTATGTAGGTTTGATTTCTGTTTCATTTGGGTTTCTTGATTCTATATACGTTTATCTTTTGAAGTTCTTTGGCAACTATACAACCTAGCTTGTGGAATGTGTTTCACCACATACTTCACACTTTGCTAGACTTTCTCTTGATTTTTTAAGTTGCTTAGCTGCACACTTCATGCATCTTGGGTCTTTATTGCAGTCTTTATCAGTGTGTCCATGTAATGTGAAATCAACCTTAATTTTCTAGAGATTGAATCTCTGTCTTCATATCTAAGATATCTAATTTCATAAATAATTTTTGTGTGCCCATCTTTATCGAATTTTAGCATATAAACAAAAGCAGAGGGGTTTTATCTGGCCTCTTCACAATTTGAGTAAATTCTTTTATTTTTATTTTTCAGAGTATGTTTTATTTTATTTCCTCTGGCTGGCAGAATGGGTGCAGCTTTTTGACTATAACTTTTATTTATTGGGACTGTTTTCCTCAAAATCAATATTTTGTTCAAAGCCACTTATTTTTTATGATTGATTTCATTCGCCTAAGCGTACTTTCAACGGGATTTTGAATTATTTCATTGTCGACTTTTAGCCATTCAGCTGGGATTCTATCCCATAGTTGATTGGTGCTTTGGATCCTCATCGTGTTGGAAAATAATTTTTTCGATCAGCTATGCACATTCTTCTATAAAATTCTGTATATTTTCCTGCAATTTGAAGGTAGTCTACTTTCTTCATTGTCCCATTAATCTTAACTGCCCACGTGCCACCAAGTAAACCACCCTCACACCATTACGCTACCTCCTCCACGCTTCAAAGTTTCTTTAACTTGGTGCCTTTGTGGTCTTTTTGCTGATGGACGATGTCAGTAATATGCTTTTCCGTCAGATTTGTATCTATATATTAATTTTAGTTTCGTCGGACCAAACTACTCGTTTCCAATCTTCAACAGGCCAATATTTATGATCTTGACAAAATTTGAAACGCTTGATTGTATTTTTTTTGGATATTGACGGCTTCTTCTTTTTTATTCCTGATACTAATCCAATCTTCTGTAGCGCTCTTCTTGCAGTCCACTCACTTACACCTTTGTTCACTGTCTTTGCCGCGTCATTCGGTGTTTTAGCCTTCTCATTTTTCATTAAACGATACATCAAGCGAGCATCAGTATCTGACAAAAGCGTCGGACTTTTTTCTGCAACCATATTTTTTCTTTTCTGTACTAAACATATAGTTTTTTGCGACACTTTCACTATTTTAGCATTTTTTTTTATGAATGACCTTGTTTGGTCAAGGAAATTATTTTGTTTTCCACATATACGCTTATTTTTCTCATTTCAAATTATTTTTAAGGCAATTTATTATACTTTTATTAAAAAACAAAACCACTGTCGTTGTTTTCCGGCTTACTTACTACTAATAAAAAAAATATAAAAAATAACTATAATCAAAGAGTATGTATTTTTATAAAGACAACAAAGGAAGAATTATCATCAAACACAGTTACACATGGTTATTTAACGTAATTTTGATCGTTTTCTAACATAGTCACGAGTATGGCAATACTCGATCCAAATAAAATATTGTTACGTAATACTTAAATTTAAAAGTGATTTTTTAATTTATTTTTTGTAACGTGATTTTTTAATGAAAGTAGTTATAATACAGAGAGATTAAATTAGTACCGTTATCAATAAAAAGGAAAACAAATAATACAATTTTTTTAAAATTATATGTATACTCAGTTTTGCTCGCCACTGTATTAGTCTTTGTATTAAGAAAAAGACTAACTGTGCTTTTGTTATCTCCAGCTCTTGGTAGTTTTCCACTTTGTTTACAATTACATGTGGCAGTTTTGTAGTTTCAGGAGACACAATTGATGGTTTGTTGCTTTTGTGCTTTTTCATCGTTTAGTTCATCGTATATTCTCCGGCTATTTACCGGTTCGGAAACATTGATATTACATTCTTTTTTGTGACCAGAACATCCTCCTCAAATGTAATGATATCTGTATTTGATTTTTTTTTATCATCTATTTGCTTCGTTTGGCTCGTCCCAGAATCCATGGAGCCGACCTTCTTTGTAAAGGGTATAGGCTTTCCCCAATCCACCACCTTAGGGACGCGCTCTCTAACGATTACTTGAGATAATTAGTAAAATGATACAAATTGTAAATCATATCAAACGAATAATAATATGGTCCACCAAATAAAATGTTCATGAAAATGATAATCACATCATCACTAACATTTAAAGAATTGTTTTTGGTTATTGTTAGTCCTATAAATCAGTTTCATTATGAGATCAAATGTTTACTGACAATGCAAATTAATCAGATAAATTATTCCATGAACATTTTTAGTTGTCGATTTTCGTAAAATTTTAACGCAAATAGCCTCATGTTGAATTGCTGTGTTTTTATAACTTAATGTCAAATTTTCGTTCAAACACTCGACATCCACAAAATTTTCGTTAGCCGTATTTTGAAACTCCCAACAACAAAAAAATAATTGATGAAATGTCAAAAATTTAGCATACTTTTATCAAAAGTATGTAAAGTTAAACAGAGACATCTATATTGTAATATGAAATATACCATTTCACTAGGCTAAACTGCGTAGCGCAAAATGAAATTCAGCGGTGAAATTTTCATTTTCGTTTTCGCTTGTGTCATTTTTATAGGCTAGTATGCAGCTGACGTCATATGAAATTTTCTCTGGGGCGGTATGTTGTACCATCACTTCGAATCGAAATTCGAAAAAAAAGAATGCCTTTATGTTGTATCATTTTCGGAAAGCAAAAATGATACAACTTTCACTTTTTCGATTCGACTTTTTTCGAATTCCACTTTTTTCGATTCGAAGTGATGGGACAACATACCCGCCCCTGGTCTCCAAAATTAAGCGAAATATTATATCCATGAAAAATTAGTTTGTAGAATATCGTAAAATTTTTACGGACATAGCTTCATTCAATTACACAACATTCAAAAAATTTTCCTTCGTCATATTAGCTGCGTTGCTTTCGTAAATTCCGCTTAGCTTAACTTTTGAATCTAAAGCAACGAATTTTGGCTTTTAAAGATTTTAATTTTCTTCGGTTTGGTTCATTTTATTAATATTTATTTTAGTTCTTTTATTTTATGAAATACATAGAACAAATTAAATTCGGTATTTTGCTGTCAAATAACGAAAGCCAAATGTCTTTTTGTACAACAAGATCACAACACTTCGAAAAAAATAAAAAAAATAACCGCCTTGCGGTAAACCATAAAATGGTTTTATTTCCCCAAACCTAAACATTTTTTGGCTTACATTAAAAGCAATTCGGCTTTATACAATGCAATTGTTGTAATTTTTTCCGCCTTTGCGAAAGCAACGCACCTATTTTAGAACTGTTGAATATAATTTTTGAAACACAGCGCAACAACAAATAAAAAATTGATGAAATGTCAAAAATTTACTTTTAACGTACCTGCAGATAAAAACGCAGTGAAAAATGTCTAGAGTTAAGCCCGGTTTACATACGACCAACATTTTTCTTCTGCAAAATGAATAAGATATGTCAATGTTATATCTTGAGAGACAAGAAAAGCAATATATCCCAACAAAATTTTGCAGAAGAATTTTTGAGCAAAAATCACCATAAAAATGAAAATGTTGCCATAAAATATATGCGATCCGAGTATTTTTATGGCAACATTTTGAAAATTAACAAGAAAAAAAATTATTTCGTATTTATAAATGTTGAGGATTCATTATAAAAACAGACGCCATAGATAAAAATGTAAATTTCGTTTTTTAATTCATTAAAAATAAATTAATAATGATCCTATAAAAAAATTACGCCATTACTATATATGTTTATTTCTTTCTGGCATATTGAATATTTTTATATAGCGGATTCTTTCTTATTTACCTGCAAAAATTTGTAGAAGAAAACAATTTTCTCATGTAAACCGGGCATTAAACAGCGACATCTAAAATTTAATATAAATCATAGCAATTTCACTAGATAAACTGCGTACCGCAAAATAAAATTTAGCAGCGAAATTTTCATTTTCGTTTTCGCTTGTGTCATTTTTGTTAATGAAAAATTTCATTTCACGCCAGCTGCAGCAATAGACATAAAAAAAATTGTTTTACAATAAAATTTAACCGAGTTTACTAGGATTGTGATAACAAAAGAGAATGGTTGGGTCCAAAAAATTTTGAGGCAATTTGTCATGGAACCGGCATTTAGTTGCAGGAAAACAAAGAAGATTAGTCCGTTAAGACTGCTGTAATTAATTGTGATAATTATAATTATGCACTTGAACCATTTGAATAAACAAACACAAAATTTTAATGTAAATTAGATGATTCAGAGTTCCAATCGATTAAATCACCTGAAATTATTTCGATAAATTTCACTAAATTATGCACATATAAAATTATCCGACATCTCTAATAAATATACCGTACACTAATATGCTGTCAAAATTATCAATTGGTTTTAATAAATAAAAATATAATTTTTATTATTTTATTAAACGAATTAAAATATTTGAAACATAAACAAAATTGTATCTATCCGCATGTTTTTTGTGCAGCCGCCCGCCCGCGCGCTATCAAATTAAAAACAGAAAAAATAAAAATCATTAAATCAAAGTTGTTATCGCTTAACATAAATAAGCGCATTATCATTCCATCTGATTGCTTTAATAAATTTATTTATAAAAGTACTAATATTATATATATAATAAATATAAATATTTAAATTAAAATATTATTTTAACGATTAATTTCAACTAAACTTTTTATTTTGTGTGTGCGTGTGTGTGTCGTAAATCCGATTACGATTGTTTACAATAATTGGTATGTGCAATGTGCATATTACGTATATTATGATCAATAAATTTATTCAATTTAGTTTAACAATTAAGAGATATTTTATACAGATTTGTGTATATGATAGGCCAATCGCAAGGGACAATTTTGATATGGTTAGCTTTTCAAAAAATACTGAAACCTCATTTGGATCAATTGGTATCTAGATAAGCGGTTTATATTTAAATGATGGAGAGAGGTGTATCAATTAGAAATATCCTGGAGAGAAGGCGGAATAATCGCTTAAGGCGCCTTTATGCTTGATGTTTTTTCTTGTGTTCGATCTTTCTGACTATTTTTTCGACCAATCAAATTGCTCAAAAATGACGATGTTAGCAATATGATTGGACAAAAAATAGTCAGAAAGATCAAACACAAGAAAAAACATCAACCATAAAGGCGTCTTTAGTTTAGACATTGTATACCGATTGTTTTTTCGCGAGTAAATCAAATCGTTACGTTTAAATGTAAGCGGTCCTGTGACGCAGAGAATATAATTTATATTGCCCCTAAATGGTCGAGTTTAGTGTTCGAAATAACGATATATAAAATAAATGATAATTTGCACATAAAGATGGCGGATATCAATATCAATCAAATGAGCATGCGCACTTAGTAAAGATTATTTTCTTTGTTTATTGTGTTGAGGCTCGAAGCAATATTTATTTTTATATTTTCGGATTGGTAATTTAATACTTGTATTACATGAAAACCACATTTAGGAAACATCTTTCGTACAAGTAAATAAATTCCCATTCTAATATATGTAGATGGTAAGAGGTGAAATATTTCTATAAATAGTTGTCATTTCTTTTCCGTCATTTTTCTTTGATGAAAGTAACCTTGTCATCGCGAATGCTTTAGTGGCGGACGGTGTGGATTGTGATAACAAAAGAGAATAACTGTGTCCAAAAAATATCGCTTGGCGTTGGTATATCGCTTGGCGTTGGTTCGCAATCACTATTTTAGTAGTTTTGCATGGACTAATGTGTAAAATATCGCTTCTTTCATTGGTGGCAGTGTAGTTCCGATCCACATTTGTCGTTCTTTCGCTACACATCTGGAGTTCTTATTTCAGTATTCCCTACTTTGTTCTAAATTCAACTGCATGAACTTAGGGCAATCGCAAAAACGATGTTGCTCACACACGCTTTCTATCACAACGCTAAAAATGGTTCAATGTAGCTGGAAACATCTGCCCTAAAGGGACGTATTAAAGCCTTTTTTGTCAACAGTACTTTTGGATAAGTTTTAAAATGACTGCCATTACAGGTTTACAGTGAATTAGTGTGATTATCGCAGAAGAATATGCGTAGAAAGTATTTCGGGTAACAAAAACCAGTTGCAATAGTATTACGATTAGCCGGTTAACTTTTTTTATACCCACAAGCCAGCTAAATAAGAAACGTGTAAACTGGGCGGGCAAATGCCAGGGATCTAGTGATTGTGGAATATTTAATCGTTTAAAATAGGTGACAATGCGATCATACAGAGAGCAGATAAATTGAGTAAAAATCGGAGCTAGCTCGGTTGATGACGTGCGTAAACAGCGATTCATTTAAGTGGCGAAGTAAATAAGCAGCACTACAAAATCCTACAACATCCAGTTGGTCCAACAGCTCTATTCTGAAAATCCGGCATTGTGTTTAGAGTATAGCTGTCTTAGATTTCGCCGAGAATGACCATTTATTGAAAAAATTTATGATGATCAATATTCCTAAAACTGATTAATGGGGAAATGCGTACAAGAAAGTAAAGAAAAGGTTCACAGACACGATAAATCTGACCATTTTGTCTCTTGAACACTTTCGGGAAACTTGGAAAATAACGACTCAGCAGCTGAAGGATCCCGACATGCAGTGTATCACTGTAGTAATCACCCTGGATTTACAGATCGCATTTACCTGTGTATTGTAGAAATTTGTCGACTATAGACGATAAATGACCTGTGGGTGAGACCGGCCAATAAGCGGCGAATCACTATGGAAGTGGAAGGCACATGGTCAGTCAGGAAGAGGTAACGAGTGGCGTACCCAATGATTGTCCGATGTTGTACTCCGAATTCTTCTGCCTGAAGGTGCTAACCTGGTGGCTTCCGCCGATCCAGCATTGATGGTCATTGCATTAGAACTAATGGATTATTTGAACGGGTACAAAGTACCATTGTACTACGTGTATTTAGCGAATATAGAACGACCTCAAAAGAAGCAGTTTCCGTAATAGATAACATTCCACCTACCACACTGATAGTGAAAGAAAAGCGACGGAACTTGAACGACAAAGGAGAAGGATAAGGACGAACGGATGTAACAATGGCATGTATAATGCGAAAACTCGGACAACGTTTCATGTACGATGAAATTCATTTCTATTGCGTAATAATGCATTGAGCACAAGCAAAGAGAAACACACATTCCCTTGATGGAGGTCCTATCTGGTCATCACTCGATAAGAAAAAAAAATACAATATTTATATTTGAAACCTGGTATTGCAAAACCAATAACTCGCCGGACCATGTAGTGTCCCTGACTGTATGTGATCATTTGCCAGTCAGTATTATTGAACAAATGAGTAAAATAACCATATCAGCCAATGTGTGGTGAATGAAATCCCAAAAAAATAAATTAACGGAGATAAATAAGGATACAAAGACTATGTGTTATCAGATATACGCGGATTGAATCATCAAAATTTTCATTAAAATACTAGTACATAGGCTGTTATACAAGCATATCGCTACCTCGGCAGAATACTGGCACAACTAAAAAAATTGATTATGACTCTTTTGCACGCACCTATGGTAAATCGAGTATAGTTGTATGTGGCAGAGTGACACAAATTAAATTCGCATTTTGATCCACCAGATAGCCTGCCACCTTTTGAATGTCCCTGATCCCAAAAATGTAAAAAAAAAATTGTTTGACATATCATACTAAAAAGATATTGAGGGATATCGTATAAAATAACTTCGGTCTGTAAGACCAAACTACTGAAATCCTTTAAAAAATGATGAAAGACGACCCTGGTCCTAAACCACTTTTCCCGACTTTTTGAAGGTCCCTGATCCAAAAATGCAAACAAATAACAATTTTGTTATTAGTGCTTTAGTGAATAATTACACTATTTTAGAATATATAAACGTATGACATGTCAATAAAAAGAAGAAGAATGTCACAAATTTAGCAGAAGCATATTAGTACTTCAAATTTCCATTGTGGCGCTGATTACAGATACATTCTTCTCATTCTACATTCATTACAGAAATTCAGAATTTTGGCGTTGTTGGCAAATTATTCCTTTTGTACAGAATATATTCTTATCTTATATTATTGAAAGGTCTTGAAGAATGTCCCAAAATAAATTGAAGCACGCTTGTATTCAAAACTACCAGCTTGGTGCTCTAACCAGTTACATTTAGCTCATTCCAATTAAATCATGTAACTTATGAATCAATTATGATTGGAAGGTCTTGGAAAAACAACAATTTTAATACCAGCACTCTAGTTTATAAATTCACTACTTTGGCGCTCGTGACAAATTAATTATGTGGTATAGAATATATAATAATACTATAATGCAACATGATAGTTTTACAAACAAATTTTTACAAAATCAATGAAGAATCAGAAAATTTTTCTAGGTCGTTTTATGAAGAATTTTTTAACCATGCGTATGGTTACTTACATAATTACTAACCATGGGTGGAACCAACCCAGATTTAAAAAGCTACATATCTCTAAAACGCACGATTAACAATTATAATTAATTTTTAAGAAAAAAGTACTAACATCGCCCTGGATAAAAAAATTTATATGAAAAAAATAGAAAAAATCGGTTCAACACTTTTAAAAACAAAGAAATCCGTCTCACCGGGATAAAAAACCGTCCTAAACCCTATTTTAAAAGGTTTCGAACATAAGAAATTTAAACCACGTACCAGCTCATTTTCCACTAGTTTTCTTCATTTAAAAATTAATTGGGTGGATTCGACCCAGTGGTTAATAACGAAGGGAGAAATTTTCGATTCTCATTTTATGTCAATTTAAATGACGTTTTCTCCAAAATAGGATTTTTTAATCGAGCCGGTTTCGTTCCGAGGTAGCGATATGTACTTACTGCCTATATTACGTATTTGCCACAAATCTATATGACAATGTATACATCGTACTTTAAAAATCGCGTGATTCACAAAGTTAATTGCTATTTTGTATTTATTGTTTGCTATTTGCAACAAATATATGTATACAACTATGAGATAGCTAAATAGTTTTTTGCGCTGAAAAAAATACAAAAAAAATAAATTTACCATTTATCATTTTCATTTTGTTCAATCAACAAAAATAGCATCACAAAAAACTACTGTACAGCTGAATAGTTTTTTGTGTAGTCGGAAAAGTCGAATCTAATAAAAATGAAATTGTTGAAAAACTATTTATGTTTATTGCAAATATCAAAAATAAATTAGCATGATTTGATTATGAATAATTTATGTGGCAACATACATTAATTTGTCCGCATTATGATTATGTAATAAATCGACAATAATAAATTATCGGCGATAAGAAATCTTTTTATATCGCGTACCACTTTCAATCACTGCACGATTTAAATGTTCTTAACTATAATTGATATCTTAATCATTGTATTACTCCGTATATATATTGGAACCAAAAGCTAAAACACTGTATGTACATACCACTATTTTGTAGCCAATCAATTTAATAATTTCAATTAAATTAATTTTTGTATCGTTTTATTTTAAAGAAGCTGCGAGATGATTATAGATCTTATCAAAAAGTCATTGTGTGATTTTGTATATACTCGTAAAGCGTAATGGGTTCTCACTATAAATTATTAATTGATTTTAATGATATGTTTACAATGCATTAAATTACGTATGTACAATTTATATTTCGTCAACCCACCACCATCGATTTATTTGTATACGAGTGTATATAGGTCAGGAGTTAGATAACGGTTGTCTTAGGAGCTGAAAACCAAATTTTATACGTTTTTAAGCAGTCTTTCATGACGCCCAACTCTTTTTTAAATAATGTGGAGAAAAAATTGTTCCAGGAAGCGGTCTCTATTCGGTCCTATAGTAAGGGTTGGCAATACAGTTGTCAAAAACTGAACATCAAATCTCTTAGTCAAATTTGGAGACATTAGTTCATAATACAGCTGCACCACTCGTATTGTATCTGCATCTTCAAACCTGTTCATTTTAAAAAATTTAAACACCGCCTTTTATTGGTCACTAAAACGCAAACGGCCAAAGAGAAACAACCAAAGTTGGCCTCGCCCTTTTCATTCGCATTAGCGATGTTTCTTGACACCTGATCCGGTTCAGTTGATTTTTCATGAAACAACGCCAAAGCGCCTACTAGACTTCAAATCAAAATTTGTGATGTAAAACAAAATTTGGATCAGGTTTTCCATATAAAATTTGAAATAATTCGGATCAATGTGTGTCATCATGTCATGAAACAAAGCAATTAACGAAGAACACTATAGTAGAATACCATAATGCTGCATATATCCACACGGCACATGCAAATAATAGGATTTGCACTGGGAAACATCCATAAAAAGACTGCAACAAAAGTAAGAACGAACCAGTGTAATGCATACACTGTGGTAATCATCAAGACAACCAGAGAAATCAAGCAATTAAGAGTTTTCAACATAGGATGCAATTCTACCGAAAACAAATCCCTCTAAATAGCGCCAACGTAAGAGAAGGCATAAAACATATGTTCAAATGACCAAGCAGAAGAAAATTTCAAGGCAGAACCGAGTCAGGAAAACCATGACTTATGCAATAAATACTTTAGAAGCTTATCGCTGTCAACTCACATCTGGCTGCGCAGGACCAAAGGCCAGAATCTATGGGCGAATTATAACGAGAAAACAAAAACAGAGACTAGAAACACTGGAAAATACATCGACGAGGCAAGACAACAAAATAACGGGTGCCACAAGTAAAACTAGAGAAGTCATTGACTACTTTAATTCCAGTCCATATACAAACTTAACAAAAAAATAATGACACACTACTTAAGAATTGCTACTTGGAATGCAAATGGCCTTGCGCAACGCATTTTATAATTAAAAGTTATAAATTAATTTATATATGCCTAATCTCGTAAAGTGATTTTACTAGAACCTCGTATGTCGAAATACCTAGATCCCTGTGCTGTCAAGCTTTACATCCAGCGGAAAGAGCTATGGCGGGAGAGAAATCTTTTTTCAGAATAATATTGATACCATGAAGAATTAAAAATAGAGGAGGAAGCTATGAAGTACCTACTGTATCTATTGACACCAAAAATAACAAGAGCTATACGTTAGCAATCTACTGTCCACCCAGATATAACACAAAAAAAGACTACATTAAACTTCTTAAATCACTTTGTAGTAATTTTATTATTGGAGGCAACTTCAACGCAAAATCATATTCTAGGGATTAAATAGAACTACTACAAAATTAAGAGAGCTATTTGAAATAGGCATGACATTAAAATATGAGTTTCACTCCAATAGAAAGCTAACCTACTGGCCTGCGGACCCAACTAAAATTCCTGACCTTCTGGGTTTTCAAGAGATATCTCCGAAAATTACTTAGCGGTCGAAAATGAAGAAGGGCTATTATCAGTAATAATAAGGAACGCACTAACAAATGACAAAGTAAACTGGCAATACTTTCGGCAGCTAGTCGAAAAAGCGTTAATCTACAGGTCTCAAACGCTTACGTGATAGAAGAAGAACTGGAAAGCCTCATTGAATGTGTACAAAAAGCGGCTTGGGAAAGTACTCCTCCGATCAACATGAAATATTACAAAAAAAGTATATATTATCCAGTTGAAGTGAGAGAGTTGGTGTACGAAAAACGGAAGAGCTCGTAAGACTTTGCAGAGAACTAGACCCCCTGAAGACAAAACAATTATAAACAACTTGTGCTACAACCTTAAACTACTTATAAAGGAGATTAAAAATGAGTCAGTTGTTAGCCATCTAAGTAACCTGACACGGACTATTCCCTGTGGAAAGACACCAAAGTAGAGATTGCAGAAATTGTTTCAAATACTGAAACTGGGTTTTCGGCTTTGAATTTTAATAAAACCCGGAAAACCGCGTTTAAAACCGGGTTTTAAATTAAAAATATTAGTTAGCAAAAACGAAATTATATTTTTTTCTTCAAAATTTGTTTATCACGAAACAGGTTAAATTCACTTCTAAGTTAAATTATTACTTTTAGCTATATTGCAGAAAGCTCTGAACAGGCACAGGGTATCAAAACTCTCATCAGACAGACAGGAACTTATTCTCGTAAAAATATTGCAGAAAATGCAGAAAATGCTCTGCCTGCCTCAACGCTCGTGATGGAATTGTTAATAAATTGGTATAAATTTGGTCCAGAAATTTACTTCTAATACGTCACGTCATTTTCAAATCGCATCAATTCGCGGCGATTCTTCGCTGAGGAAAAATTTTCATTTGAATTTGATACTTGCGTCAATTTCTTAATAAGCTCTCTCTCTCTCTGGCACTATATCCCATCAGGGGATTTGGCCGCCTGAAATGAGGTGTCATAATCTTATTTTTCATTTCGGATAATGCGTGATTAATTCACTGATCCTAAACCAGCCGTGACATTTTTTCCTTGTCACCACTGGGAATCGAACCCGGGACCTCAGGTCGCTGGAGCAAGCATGCTGGCCACTTTGTCACCGGGGCGACTTAATAAGCTTAGTGGATTGTAATTGTGAACCAGTACCGGCAGAGAGATTATAACTGTTTTCATCTCTTTCGGGAGCAGAGGGAACACTTACATCATCTGTTAATAAACTATGTTGATTATTATTTGCTGTGGGTATGTTTTTAACTTTTGCACTAAATCGCTAATAATCTTAATTAATTCAGTTCAGAAATTTCATCTTCACCATCGCGGTCCTGGTACCGATTATGGAAGTATTGAAGAATACAGGATAATTCAGTTATTCTTTCCTTATTTCGATTTACTAGCGCAACTTAAGGTTGTAACGCGAAGGTAAGATTGCTGTTAGCTTCTAAATTTCTGAGCATGAAATTTAACGTACATCCGCTTTCAGCAGATTCGAATCTTGTCGGCATAATGATTCCACTGCTAATTTTAGTGGTTATTACCACTGTATACGGTAATAATTTGAGACAGAAGCTACAATTCATTTTCATTAATTGTAAAATTTAAATTCAGATCTATATAGTACAGAAGTTACCTCCAAATGTATTGCATGGGCAAAGTATAACTGTTGCTTGAATTCTAAAATTCTGCCTACTTTTTTCATAACTGATGTTCCGTCAGTAGTTATGCATACAATATCAGTAGAAAAGTCCAATCCAAATATCTCAAGTTTTTGTTGCAACAAATCAATCATTTTTTCAGCAGGCAAACTTCCGAAAAATCTACTCAATCCCAGATTCCAGAAATGTTTCTTACAGTGGATTTTTACGTTTAGATAACGGCGATTTCGAATTGAAGTTAAACTGAACCTACCTAAAAATGTATATTGATTAATTTACGGGAATTTTTATTTTAATTCTTAACAATATAATGAATATTACCAAAATATTTAGCTAGTTAAATTAAATTTTAAATTTATACCTGATTTTTTTCTATCCAAAATATCTAATTTTATTAGTTCAATTATTTTGCGTCCATAACCAATTTTCTTATACTGTTAGCCGAAGTTGGTATGTCACGAAATCCGTTACACGCAAGCAACATTCTGAGGTTGGTGGAGGTGCAAAAAATCGAAAATGGAATACCATTGCTATTTTTATTGTCAGTAATTTTATTGTTCGTGGAAGGTCTTGAAGTACTTGATGGTGGGAATTGGTTATCATTTGTCTGCTTCAATGGATATAGGTCATGAACTTTTCGCAAATTGCTATGGTGGGTGCCAGTTGATCCACCGGAACTTTAATTGTTTTATTACAAATTTTACATTTCGCACATTGGCCATTCTTTCCTCGGGAAATTTTAACCCACACAGAATAAGGATCAAGTAAATGTTTTGTTTTGAACTCCAAAAACTGAAATTTTTCCATAACATAAGTAAATGTAAGGCGTCCTTAGAACTATTTCTATTATTTTATTTAAATATAACTTCAGTTTAGTGACACACTTTTGAAAAAAGAGAGTGGAGTAAAAATATGTACTAAAACGACATAGAAAAATAAGATTAAGAGGCTTTTTTATTTTTCCGGGTATTAATGTTTACGAAACTGGGTTTTCAGTATTGCAAAATAGGGACTAATACCGGTGAAACCGATTTCGGAGAAACTGGGGTTGCAATCTCTACACCAAAGGTTTGAAAAGGCCTAAAATAAATGTGCTACCCATAAAAATGGTTGATGGAACTAGGGCTCGCAGCGAAAATCAACAACAACATCTGTTTGCCGAATACCTAGAAAATACATTCAAACCACTAACTGGACAAGTGGATAATGAATATTTAACACCTATAAGCAAAATAGACAAAGTAGCTGTGCTATGTCGCCCTCGTTAGCTTATAGTAAGTAGAGTGCTTGCTCTGTTATTCGGGGGTCCCGGGTTCGATTCGTGGTGGTGACCAGTAAAGAAGTTGCGACTGGGTGTTTTTAACGCGTCATATGTTATTTATATAATGTTCAATTTTCAGATTTTCAGATTTTACAGCCATAGTATTTACGACTTTATCCATTATTATACCAGTTACTCTAAAAGAAATCAAAGAAGAAGCAAAAATCTCAAAAAGAAAAAAGCCCCTGGATAAACATAATAAACAGCTAAACGGCAAAACATCGTATAGTTCAAGTTCTTTGCTAACAACAACATCAAAGGTTTTTGAAAGAGTGTTTCTCAAGAGACTAAAGCCATTAATAGAGGACAGAAATGGGACCAGCACAACAATTTGAGTTCCGAGAAAGGCACTCAACAATAGAACAGGTACATAGGATTACTGGTATACAATTGAGGAGGCGCTGAAAAAAAGAAAGTATATTCAGCAATATTTTAAGACGTAGCCCAAGCATTTGATAAGATTTGGCACCGTGGTCTAAAATTTAAGCACCAACGAGATTTGCCAAAACAACATTTTGAATTGCTTTAGTCTTACATCAACGACCGTTACTTCCGGGTGACACAGAAACGGGAATACTCACAACTAAATAAAATATTGGCAAGGGTCCCCCAAGGTAGTGTTCTGGGCTTTGTATTATACATACTGTATACAATTAATCTACCAAACATAGTAGAAGCTAGAATAGGAACGTTTGCTGATGACACAGCTGTTATGACCATTGATTGTATTGTTGAGTCCACAAGGAAACTCCAAAATGCTATTAATATATTGAAAACCTGAACAAAAAATGGAGAATAACATTAAGTGAACCGAAATCAACACATGTAAAGTTTACAAATAGAAAATTAGAATATTTTCCGATTGCACTGAATTCGCAACAAATTCCATATTCTGATAGTTCTAAGTGCCTCGCTCGTCAAGACACTGAGTCTAGAAAAGTGGTTCTTCACCTTTTTTTATTCGCGGCTCACCAAATAATTCATAATTTTTTTGTGGCCGCCATTTTTTTAATAATAATTTATATTTGTTAAATTATCTATAATAAGTTTTTCTATTATTACTTTATTTTTATTATATAATATAAAAAATATAAAAAATAACTTTGTTATTTCATTATCTATTTTAACTTTCATGCTTCACAATTTCGTGTTACATTTTCACTGGAGATTCGGCATTATTCGCAAAATGTAAACATAAATTCATGTATACAAATAACAGTAAGCAAAATTTAGTAAGTTTACAGCCCTTAACAAAATTATTTGTGTATCTCAAAAATTTAACAAATCACTCGAGTAAATTTAAAATCTCGACCCAAAAATTAACTTAAACAAAAAAACAATTTATTTGTTGTTCGAAATGACATTTATTCTGTATTTGATAAAATAAAAAAAAAATTGAAAAATGTTTATTATTTCATTAAAAATAAAAGCGAACAAATTCACAAAATTATTTGTGCATGGTACAAATAATCAATAAAATTGACTAAATATCGAGGTTCAAAATAAACTTCATGAAGACGTTGTGGAATGGAATTCACGCGATTTTCTAGCATTTGTTTTGGAATTTGATCCCAGATATTTTTTTGTTCGGGAGCCGAATAAAAATATTTATTACCGTAGGTTCGTTCCAAACTAAAACATGACTCGTCTGTCCACAAAATATTACGCCAGAACTCCATAAGCTTTGACTGGTAGGTGCGTGTGCAAATTTAAGTGGCTTCCTCTTATTTGCTTGGCTTATGATTGACATCTTTTGAATATTATAGGCTTTGACATTTACCTCGTGTAGTCATCTTCGTCAAGTCATTAAAGATATTTTGATTTTTCGAGTGACATTTATTTCATTCTGAACTTGTGTTACGTTCAACGCCCCTTTACTGACATTATTCACTGCATTTCTAAGTTTCTTTCCGGCATGCGGCGGCGTTGGTACGCAACAGTAATGGTTCATACGGCAATACTTTTATGTTGGGCAAACAAGAATTTTTTTTTGTTTTCTGTTGTGGGAGTGGGGATAAATTGTAGATATAAAAAGGCGAAATTTGAGCGGCTCGGCAGTTTTTTTGTTTTTGTTTTTAATATAAGACAGTTAGTGAGTTGGTTATACATTTTGTTCTGAGTGATAATAATGATTTGCGTGAGAGAAAGCTAAAATAACAAAAAATATTATAATTCATGAATGCAAATTTTGAATTTTTATCGTGCATGCAAATTGTTGATACAAAAAAGTGTATTAAAAAAAAAAAAATCAAAATCAAAAAGAAATCTCTCAACTCGAGAAAAAAAAAAATAGATCATAAAGTATAGAACTAAACTAATGTATAATTGATAAAATTCATATGTACAGTCAGAATTTATTGATTATTTTATTAATAATTATCATGACTATTATACTTAGACGTAGTGATATTGTGCAAATTTTATTATTTTAAAATGGTGGACATTATGCCTAGAAAGTGACTGCAAGTTTGTAAAAATCAATTCCAAGTTGTTAATTTTAAAAACCTGGACGTTAGTGAATGAAACTGTGAGTTTAAAATTGTGAACTGGTGTTAATAAGTTCTACCGGTCAGGACATTAAAACAAAACTGTTTAGTAGCAACCGGTGTGATTTCAATAAAATAAACCAAATTTTAATTGAGTTACAAAATATCTCGTAAAAGAAATAACCATGGGCGTGGTTCGACCGTAAAAATCACAACGCTGATTACCAAACGCTATTTTGCCGATATAATTATTTGTCCTGTTATAATAAAATTTATGCGGAAATTTTAATTTACCGTTAAAAGAAAAAAAATACTACGTAATTAAATAAGTTTTTAATTATAATAATTACGAATAAAATAATATAATAATAACTAATAATAATAATTGTGAAGTCGTACCCTACTTGGATACGAAAATGCGCTAAAACGCCACCATCCGAATGCTTGAAACAAACGCAATTTTACGAATTTTGTTTCCAAAATCAAAAGTTAATGGTTTTAAAGTGGAATCACCACGCATAATACATTCGAATAATACTTTGGTACCAAATTGTACAAAAAAAATATTATGCAGTGCGTTAGTGCATTTCACTTCGGCTGATGATTTGTATAATTAAATGGATACATTATAAACGGTGCATACATCCACATTCAGCAATGAACTTCACGATGGATACTTCAATCAACAAATCATCAAGTACATATGTTTTTTTTTCATTTGTAATTTTTTTTATATTTCGATTTCGCACAAATCGATTTATTAATAATTTTCAATTTTTTTTAATTATTCAAAATTAATTTCTTTTGATAATAATTCCCATTTAATTAAGTTGGTATTAACAATTCATATAATTTATCAACATTTATTAATTCTTACTTAGACTTAAGTTCAATTTAGATATAGTGGATAGTAGGTTAGCTAGGGTTTATTGGGGTTTATTAGTTAATAATCTTTTTTTTCCATTTATATTCTATGATTTACCTGATTTTGAAATACAAACTCAGTTTAATAATTTTGTTAAATGTAAATATCGATGGGTTTTCTATTTGATTTTTTTTTTTGTTTTTTTAACGAATTAAATTTCAATTTGAGAATGGGGCAGTAATTTCGAGAAGTGATATCAAGGAAGGTGAGGTTGGTGTGGCTCTAAAGTAGCTTTGTGACTTAGGTGAGTATTCTTTGTCTGCTTCTTTTTTTTATTAGTTCTTTATCCTTGTTCCATAACAATTCCTATCATGCGGTCTATCAAGACTTTTTCACCCTCCAAGAACGCCCACCCCATAGCTCTGAGCTCTAGTGCGCTTAGCTGACCGCCTTGGAGGCTCTGGATTAATAATCATAAAAATCCGGTTACGGCAGATGTTTTACGAGCTATGTTTCGGCATAGTCGTCCACTCACAGTCTCAAAACCGTAACACTTGTTTCACTATTCTTTTATCTCCTTTTGGTGTTGTAGCTCGTTTTCGCTCTCTCCCTTGCACATTTTTCAAGCTGCTCCTAATTTTCGATGTTTTGATTTGATAAGCAATCGAATTTTAATGACAGTTGTACATCCGTGCTAATTTTTTTGTAGGGATCCCGGCAGAATAGCCTTCTAGAATCGCGGTGCTAACGTCCAAAGACTGTAGCGGTTGGTTCAACTCAAATTCAATCATCGTGTAATCACAGTGAACACGAATACCAACCGCACAACTAAATCACCAATAGATTACGTTCTCGTATACACGGCAACAACACGACAAACACGACACAAAAACAAAACACAATTTTCTTTAGAATAAAAATTTCATGTCTAGACAGTTCGTCTCCAACCATCATTGCATAAAGACGCCGCTCGCCATTACTGCACATCAACACCGCCATGTAAATTCGAATTAAAAATTTAATAAATAAAATATATAAATAAATAACTTAAGAGTTATAAGACAATCTCTTTGTTTTACCCATTTTAAAAAATATCGACTACAAACTAGTTTGTAATAAAAAATAATAACTAAAAGAACAACCTGTAACATTTTTGTCAAAATATTAAAAACTATCGGGACTCCCGTTATGAGAGAATTTTTCTTGCGATTGTTTTACTTTTGTTTTTAATGAAATAATGAATATTTTTTAACTTTTTTTTAATCAAATTCAGAATAAATGTCATTTCGAATAACAAACAAATAATTTCTTTTAAGTCAATGTTTGGGTCGAAATTTTAAATTTACTGGAGTGTGCAAACTATGTAAACTAAATTTTATTAACACCTTTATAATCAACTGAACATTCGTAAATTCCAAGCATTAATAGTTACTTATAATTACTTTGGCTTTCTGCGGTGTAATTTGCATTTATTTCTTCTGCACTAACAAAGTTGTATGTATGTATTAAGAAATAGGAAATAACTAAAAAAAACTCATTAAGGAAACTTTATCTTTCTTATTTCACTTTACCATACGATATTCGGTTATACACCAATTTTCTTTATATTATATTCTGAAGGAAATTTTGCAAACTTTGGCAGCCCCGGCAAACTTCTTCAGAACCTCCAGGGGCCGCTGTCTTCCTGTTAAGAATCACTGGCCTAGACTACAGCTCAGGAGGAAAGTGCATGTTAACAAGAAAAGGCAAGAACTGACTTTAGCACTCAAAAAAAGCACTGGCTTATTGGAAGAAACTCCGAACTGATAACCCACAGCAAACAGCTATTATATAAACAAATCCTAAAACCTATCTGGACGTATGGTATCCAGCTTAGGGGCTCCGCAAAGAACACACAGTTAACACACGGAAAAAAAAACTGGCTACAACGAAGAAAAAAGTGAATGATTCAAGAAAAATGAGCACTTGATTTTCAGCTAAGATAACTTTTTCATAATGCAAACTTCCAATTTCTTCATTTGATGTTTTTATTTAAATATTGAAATAATATTTTTTTTATCGTTGAAAGAAATTCAATTTCTGAAAGCAAGAAAATATTGTTTTGTAGAGTCAATCGTTTTTCTCAATTTTTAATATCTATTTCTTCATTAAAGATAACAAATTCTTGTTTTAAGGTAACCGTATCTCAAAATGCAATAAATTGAGTCTTGTATTAAGAAATATTACACATAATTGTATGATCTACATTTCTTTAGTTAAGAGAAATTTTCTAATAATTAAAATGCATTTTCTGGCAGAAATGTTTTTTTTTTCTTGATAGAAGAACCCATTTATAAGTTGTAGAGAAAGAATTGCTTAAATACTTCATACGTCTTTCTTGAAAAATATTTTAAATTTCTAGATTGTAGAAAGTTACTTCTTGAAAGCTTTAGTAGTATTTCTTGTTTCCAGCTATTTTTCCTGTTTATTGGAGCAACATTAAATATAATTTCCAAAATAATAACAATACGAATTTATTATATAGTTTTTATTTTATTTTAATATACGATATATAAAAATACATTTTAATATTAATAAGCTATGTCACACAAATTATAATAATAAAATACAAATATAATTAAATAGAAGACATAATTTGTTTAGATATTTTTGTTCCATTTGGAATTCTCTACACGGGATGATTCATATAAGTTTTTTTCGACACAAACATAATAAATGCGAAGATCAGCATTGTTAGTTATAATTTTTACGCAATGAATTACCAAGAAAACTTGAAAATCTCTGGCAAATGAAATGGACCCATTGATGTTCATTATATCCTCTATTTTTAATGTTGCAATTTTCTGATTTAATTATTTGGGTGTTTTCATCAAACCCTTTGTTTAGTAAAACTGTCTACCATATTTCCATTTGATGTTTGTTGATAAGATAATTCCTGAAAATAAGACAAGACAGATCGACAGAACTGTTAATTTAATAATAAATTAATTACAATTAATTAGGTAGTAATTATACTATAAAACTACTTGTAAATAAAATAGTTAATATTCTATAATCACACAATTAAAGGTTTCAGTTTTTTGAATATTTTATTTAAAGTGGGTTATTATTTAAAACAAAAACTAGTAATAAAGCTACATGCACAATAAAAAATGTGTAAAATTAATTTAATTATAAATACCATCTTCATTAATTAAAAATGATGAGCTATGTAAAACAAGAGTAGCATGTTCGTCAGCCATTTCTCTATTTATGAAAATTAAAATAAAATTATAAAACCATATGCACAAATAACTCTCACAAAATAGAACGATCACTTGTTAATTTAAATTAAAAATATATAACTTACATTTAATCACTCAGCTTCACTTTAATTATTTTTCAAAACCACTTTAAAATATTTTATTTGAAAATCACAAAACGCACGTTATTTCTATACAACGTTCACGAGATAATGGGTATTACTTATTTTAGGTAAAAGTTGATCTAACGGTGTGCTCTATAACTATATTTCTCAAATGATTTACTCGTTTTCTTGTTTTAAAAACTATAGAGTATAAATTTAAAACTCCTTTTCTATAATTAAAAGTATTCTCTCAGATTGAGATATACATATTGAATAAAAGAAATATTATGATGAAGTTTAAAAAATTACCTTTTTGTGATAAGAAAAACTTTTCTCGAAGTAACATAGTAAATTCTGGTGTTCTGAGTTATAATTCCAAATTTTACAGAATTAAATGAATTTTTTGTGATAAGTTTAGGAAAATGTAAAATATGAGTTTGTACTTAAGTCGACTTTAGCACTTTTGACTTGCGACTACATAATTATGCATTTTTGATTTATATATATAAATTATGTAAAATAGAAAGGAATTTTCCATTATGACTGTGAAATATTTAAATTTAAAAATATATAAAGTATTTGAAATTTCTAAAAATCTTGATTAAAGAAAACTTAGAATGACTAAAGATTAATTATTTCGTCAATCAAGATAACTTTTTTGAAATTCTAGAATTCATTAGTTTATCAGAAAGAGAATTTTCTTTTCTACTATCAAGAAACGTTTTCAATTTTAAAATGTTGTATTTTAATAAAATTTATGGGTTTGTTTTAAGAAAATTTAAAATTTCTTGATTTAAGAAAATGTAAGATTAAATTAAAAGTATTTCTCTTCAAACTAACTTTTTTCTCTTATTATAGAGAATTTATAACAAGGATAAATACAAGAAAAACAATTCTCAAGATGGAATTGAATGTTAAATTTTCTGTCAAGAAATAATTCTCTTCGTTAGAAAACTTTTTTTATAACTAGAAAAACTGGTATATTCATAGAAATTTGGGTATTAAAATAAGCAAAAATATTTTTTATGTAATATAGAAAAAGTTTTCTTTAATATAGTAAGCTTATTTTTTTCCGTGCATCATACAAACATTTCAAAACAAAGTACTATACGTAGCATTGTGAATGCTCCATGGTACATTAGAAATCTCAACCTCCATCGAGACTTATGGAATACGTCAGCGATGAAATACAAAAATTTGTAAGAGTCATGCACTGTCATGACAACGGGGAGCAGCGGAACCTATTGGATCGCACCAATGGACCGAAACACCCAAAAAGAGCAAAACCTTTGGAATTAGTGGTTCCCTGAGTCGTTCAAATCAAAGGACTGACAGAATAGACTACTAAACTAATAAAACAATTAATTACTTTTTTAAGAAATCTTTGTTTCTGTATTAAAATTAGAACTAATCACAGAAACCATGATTTCTTAAAAAACTGCATTTTATTCTAAAAATACGAAAATGCAGTGTATACACCGGCTAAATCGCTATACTGATCTGCTGTATATCGTGAGGTTTTCGCCTTAACTTTTAATGGGGTAAGAAAATTAAAAGTTTGATAACCTGAACATAAGAACTTTAAAGTTTCGCTGTAAATTCGTAAACATGTATATCATTTGAAAAATTTGTTTGAGTCATAAGTTATTCGTATTTCTACTTTTTTTTTATATCATTTGCTTAGGTCGACTAGCACTTATAGCTGTATATGACCAGGCAATGTATTTTTATTAATTTATTTTTTTATGTCTATCCAGTCGTAACTTTCGTTACCACCAGTGGAACTGTTCTGGTAATTCCCTGGGAATTGGGAAAAGATTTTATATGAAATTTCTATTTTAAAATATTTTTTCTGGCATACTGAGATAAAAATCTAGTGGTAGTTTTTTTGAAAACAAAACAAAATTGGGAATAATTTTCCCTGCCAATTTAGATATGGAAAAATTATTCCCAATTTATAAATATTTACATCAAACGTTTCTCCTTAGTAGGCCGGAAAAAAATATTTAAACTGAAATTACATATAAAATCTTTCCCCAATTCCCTATTCCCAGGGAATTACCAGAATAGTGCTTCAGGAAACGAACCCGAGGCCCTCTATACACACAGCAAGCGTTCTACCCACTGTGTTACAGAGGGCGACTAAAATTTCTACTTTGCATTTCAACAAATTCTGACACTTGTGCATATCAAAGATGATATGTGTTCGTTAGTCTGTATAATTTCCTCTCTATAATTTATTCCTCTATATACTAGAATATACTAACTATTTTTCTTTAATAAATAACGTAAAAAATCTTTATAAATGTACGCACCACATACGAAATGGGTATAATAATGAAATCATCATTAAATATATCTGTACGAGAGCACATCCACTTAACATATACGCAATGTATATGTTGATGGCGTATATATATAGAAGGAAATTTATAAGCTGCTTTACGATGTAAAATCTCATTCAAATGAGCCAATTTCTAAATCTTTAAGAATTCCTATTCTTAATTTATATGAGGGAAAAGAACGAACAAAAAAAAATTAAATAAATCTTTAGACTTTTCTCTGACTTTTACTGGTACCAAAAAATAAGATAAATTTACTTAAGATATAAAATAATGAATTTACGTTTTTTTGGTTGCTGCCTTTTCTATTCTGCGCTTCTGTGTAACAGAAAAAAAAATTAACATTTCTATTTCTCATGTTCTTGTAAAATTTCGTTGTGTCAAAAAATATTTTGATACGAGAAAATTCAAAGTGTGTAGGATATCAAATCACCCACTTTGCGACAAAACGTGAGCTTTTTGTTAAAATTGAAACGTTCTGTAGTATGTCATTAGACGTTTACGAGTAAAATAACAAACAGATTCACGCGCGCTCGTATATTTAATAGGAAATTGATATCATATATTTTGTAATACAGGATATGAGATATGCTAGAAAACGCGTACACAATAAAAACAAAAATAATTGTCGTACACAACCGCCAAAAATTAATAAACAACAAAAAAAAAAAATTAATTTGTCAGTCGCGCGGGGTCAAATGATCAATCTGCACGTTATTTAATCCGAATCCCATTCATACCAATTTAAATTTACTTCCCAAAAAATTTAAATTCGTAGAGTTTTTAATTAATGATTTCGATTTGAAAATTTTGTTATATATTTGGTTGCGCTAATGAATGTGTAGGCGTTCAAATTTCATTATCATAAATGAGTCAAATATTTTAACAGTGTTTTCAAACCTATTAACATATTGTGAATGATGTATAAATATGATAGCTCGAAATTCAACTATCCGTTACCCGAGGATTTTGCTGAATTACCCTGGTACAGTTTTATGTTAATTTAGTGACATGTAAAAATTTGAACAGTGACAATTAAAATCCACATAAATAAATTTTGTTAAAGAAATAACTCAACGGATTTTGACTGTTTTGGTGAACCCGTAGGTTGCCATGTTCGCGTAGCTACGGTGGGTACTGCTTCGGCTATAGCTAAGTACTATAACAGACACCAACAATCAGTGGTATATTCGTATACTCATTCGCATATTAACAGCTGTTCAAAGTTGACGACTTGACGTGTTGCAGTATTTTTTTACATTGGAAAAAATTGAATATCGTGCAGTGATAAACTTCGTTTTTTTCGGAAGGTGTAGCACCAAAACAAATTCATGAACGTTGGTTAAAAGTGTATAAGGGTTCTTCACCTTCAATTATAACAGTAGAAAGAAGGGTTGCTCAATTTAAACGTGGTCATACAAGTTTTAAAGATGATCCATGTAACGGACGTCCAAAAAGTGCATCAACACTAGAAATCGTAGCAAAAATATAACATATAGTTTTTGAAGATTGTCGATTAACCGAAGAGATTTAGTGGCAGTGCGAGCAATATTTTGATAGAAGTTTTTGGTTTCAAAAAGCTGTGTGGACATTGGATCACCACGCTCAATTACATTTCGCAAAAAGTGATATCGAATATCGACATGTTTTAGCTTGTGTGATTCTTTTCCATCCACTGGATGTAATCATAATGCACTCCTGGTTATTATCGTAGATGGTCGTGGGCTTATTAACATCTTCGCCCATTTCGAATAACAAACCCCGGATCCAAATTGCCTCACATGTAGCCGAACTTAACGAAACATATTCGGGATCAGTCGAAGATAACGCAACAGTTGTTTGTTTTCTTGTAGACCATGATATTGTGTTCCCAAATACCATAAAAACGTATCCTGGAACAGATTTTCTGTCCACGACATCACTGCCCCAGTCTGAGTCGTCATTGGATTCGATTTGTTGTCCAATTTCGTACGCAAAGCATCAGGGACATGTGCATAATAACCAAATTTCTGCTGGCGTTTTATTGACATTTAATGTCCGCGTTGGGCCTCGATTTGTGACATATGTTGCATTCAATACAGCCTCGCCCCAACATCTCTTGTTCATTTGAGCTTCTATACAATCATCGAACGTGCCTTTTCGAATAATGATTCATTCGATTCATTCTTTCTGCCACACCATTCAATTCTTGACTGTATACGGAATTGTATAATCGATTTGTATTCCAGAATTTTCACAAAATCGTTTTAATTCGTTAGTCTTGTATTCGCCGCCATTATCACATCGCAAACTTGAAATTTTTCGATCAAATTGTGCCGATATCATTTTTGAAAAAAAAACGACAAAATTCTTCAAAACCTCTGATTTCCGTCCCATGTTGGTAGATTGATTGGTCCGCAGTCATCGGTGTTAATTAATTCCAACACCCTTGATGATCTCATTCCACCATAATTATTGAATGGCTTTCGTGTTTGTTTGCCAAAATTACACGGTTCGCATACACCCCTCAAGTCGTTGTTGAGTAGACCAATTCCATCCACCAATGATGACAATCATCGCACATCATTTAAATGTAGGTGTCCCATTTGCCTATGCCAGAGTTCCATACTTGCTTGATTCTTGTTCATCCCACCGAGTAATGCTCGGCCACTTGTTTTGGTTTTCACCTCACAGAGCTTAGCAGCTTCCATTTTGCGATCTTCTTCCAAGCTCTCAACGACGCGATTAACTACCAATGATTCACGTAAAAGAGCCATTTCAAATTCATACAAATTTCCACTGCGCTTTCCGACAATCAACTCAATCTCATCTTTTCGAACATAAACTTGGCCTTGAGTGAACATAACATCAAATCCAGCCTTTATAGCCGGCTAATTGAGAACAAATTACATTTCAAATCTTTCACATACAAAACATCGTTGATACAGCAATTTCTCTCAAAACCATTTACCAATGTTGTTCCACGAATCATACCAATTTTTGTTGCAAAAATCAAAACACCATTTTTGGCCACACCAATCGATATTGGTTTATTCAAAATTTTCGATTTAATAAACAATGTCTCATCATTTGTCATATGCTCACTAGTACCCGAATCAATATACCATTTGATATTTGTACTTTCATGACATTCCAATGCATGGCTAACGGTGTTGGCAAAAAATAAAATTTCATCGTCAGCAATATTTGCTTTTCTCATATTTTGTTTTTGGTATTTATTTTGTTCTCGATGCTGAAGATCGCGGTTGCCAGTTTTCTTTAACTTCGGGCACTCGAATTTTCGATGACCAAATTGTTTGCTGTAATAGCATTTTGTTTTTCTATCCCTATACATCGCAACATTATTATTATTACGTACACCATCAATAACGTTATTGTTACTTCGTTTGCTTTCAGCATTCAACAATCTGCTGCGAACCAGTTCCGCATTGTTAACAATTTTGGATCCATTGCTTCAAGTGCCGTTACAACCACATCATATTTCGATGGAAATGTTACTAATAATGTCACAACAGCCATACGATCATTTGTGTCTCCACCACATGATTTGAGTTCCCGTAAACACTTATCAAATCGAAGAAAATATTCTTGTAAACTTTCGTCTACACCACATTTCATCAACAACATTCTTTTTCTAATGCCAATTTCACTG
This sequence comes from Nephrotoma flavescens, assembly GCA_932526605.1. Classification (NCBI taxonomy): domain Eukaryota; kingdom Metazoa; phylum Arthropoda; class Insecta; order Diptera; family Tipulidae; genus Nephrotoma; species Nephrotoma flavescens. The sequence continues at coordinate 13,851,582 of OW052221.1, forward strand.
GCTATACTCGCCCATTGAAATGTTTCGCGAAGTGATGCGATTATTTGATATGCCGTTTCTTTATCTTTGATTTACTCTAAATGGCTATCGGCTACACGACGCACAATCATTGATTTACAAGCTTTATCTTCTTTGTTGATTTTTGTCTTCTGTACTTCAGTTACACCTTCTGCATTTTTAGCCACCGAAGCACCATTTTCAATCCACTGAACGAGTCCTTTTTCATCCAACACAATTCGTAATCGAGAAAGCTAATTGTCAAAACATAGCCATCAAATAATTTCACTTTAAAACGTTCTTCGTCTGCCATCTTCTTGATTTTTAGTACAGCATAACCACAAATTATCACGATTTATCAATCAATCCGTTATTTGCAAAATGCAACACACAAAAAATTCTTTTTCTTTTTTTATTATTAAAGGCCCATAACCTATTGTTTACTTTAATAAACTCCTGTAGTAAATTCCTGACCAAATAAATAAAACGTATTTAATGTTCAAAATTGTTTCTTCAATAAAACCGGATCTTTTCAGCACTTCCCCTGACGCGGCTCAGGCTTTTGACAAGGTTTGTGTTGGCCACCTCCCAGAATCGTATGTTATGGGAAGATGCTTTCTTATTAAATCACACGCATATCATCAAGTATAGCCACATCGAAAAGTTGTGACCAAAATCGACACGGCAACATCCTGTTAAAGCTAGCCGTTAGTGTTTCCAGCCGAAAGTAAAAAAAATCGAGAATGCAAACAGTGTCTTTGCCAATTCAGCTGAAAATATAAAATGAAATGTCATTGTGTCTTTGCACATGAGTATTGACCAATGTAAAAGTTAGAAAAGTGACACTGGTGGATTAGGTTGCAATTAACTTAGCTACAAAAAATGGCATGTGATCGATATACGGGCCAAATCAATAATATACTCTGCTCGTCAAAAAATTCCGGACACTACATTTTTTCAGTAACGCGGCTTTTACATCAAGTAAACTTTTTGTTTGATAAACATTTTTGTTATCGAAAAACAATATTTGTAGTTGTTTTTAATATGAATAAAGACTATTTTTAAAAACTTTGAACGTATTTAAGCTTTTAAAAATAAATAAAAATTTAAAGCCATGCGATTTATGAACTTTTTAGCGAATTTAATATTCTATAAAAACTTCGATAAAGAATTAACTTATCGAACTCAAAAGTTTATTAAACAAGCGCTAAATCAGTAAAAAGAATGTGAGTGTTGAAAAAACTAAAGTTATTACAGCAGGCAATTTCACTTATAATACGAGCGCATCGGGTAATTCGAGTTTTCAATCATGTCAAAATATTCAAATAATAATTGTGACAGATAAATAATAACATGCACATATTTGTTTAATTTTATTATTTTATACGAATATATTTGCCAATATATAGAATATCATTAGATTTATGCAATTACGGACTTAACGAACAACAATGTTCAGAGATAAGTAGCAGCTTTGTATAATACGTTAACCTTTTCATGCGATAAAATTTCTATTCGAAGTTAAAAGGGCCATAATTTTTTAATTTAGAGATTATTGTAAAATGCATGATACTCGTAACTGTTATTAGGCTTGACATCGTCAGACAGACGTATTTCGATTTTTCGTTCAGACATTATAATAAATTTATTATTTCTATTAAAAGTTAATAAATAGAACTTTTAGTAGACATAACTGTATTGCAATGCTTTAATGATTTTATTTTCAATTCAAAATTCTGACATTTAGAGTATTCACAATGCCTACTAGATGTCGTAAGAATCATAAAAAGTTTATCAAATATATTTAATGCATGTTCGTTTGATGTAAAACCCGCGTAAATATTTGTGTTTACGGTAACTTTTCGCACTATTCGAGTTATGGTTGTTCGAAATATTATAAAATGCGCGAAACGCACTAACGAACCAAGTGTTTGTTTAACAAAAGTATAGCCACAGGATCAAAACAAATGAAATAACAAAATTACAGAAAAGCGGATATTGATATATCTTCATCTTTATCTAAATAAAAATCAACAATCAATCTAAGCGGCCGGTATTGTAATATCGAGTATTTCCTCCACTGATCATCGAAAATCAATATTTCTTAACCAAAATTCCTTAACGAACAGAGAGAAATTCGTTTCTCACCGATTGCAGACCCCGCCCTTTTCTATAACTTGACTAATACGTCGGGTAATTAATTGTACTTCAATACCTTGAATTTTGTTACTCAGCCGATGACTAATGGGCCCACCTGCGCGATCAATAGATTAATTTTTATTGCTTTTTATTGCTTATTTTTTTTGTCCCTCCTTCTTTTGTTTATTTTTTGCTTTTTTCTGCTATATATAACAAATTTTTACTTTTACAAATCAGTAGATACTCCTGATAATGACCTAACAAGTCGAAATCGATCGAGTGATTTTTTAAACTTTTTGAACAAATTTTTTAATTAAATTATTCAAAAAATTTAATTTTGCGAAATAAAAAACCAGTGTTTAATAAAATGTGTTTATTAAGTATTAGTGTGTTTTGCCAAGTGCCTACGGCAAATAGCGTAAAAAGTATGATTTTTGAACGCTTTTTAATGTTCAGAAAAGTTCAATTTTCATTCGGTGAAACTCGATGCACTCAAAATTTAAAAATGTCTAAAAATTGAGCGTTTAAAGTGTCATGGTTGGAAAATAGTTCAAGTGAAGGGTCTTATTGTTTTTTACCTCTGGACAAAATTTCAAGATATTTTCATGTGGAAAGTCGGGAGAAACGTGGATAAGTTGCAGTACGTAAAAACACCGGAAGTTACACCGACAAAAAGGAGCAGCATACAACAAATAATTATCGCATTCTGCTGGGCGAAGTAGAGACCACGTCGCATCACGTTGGAATTTTGTGGACAATTAGATGGCGGTCATACTATGTCAACAAACGTTTGAGTTCGGTTTTATTATTAATTTTTTGCTTGCATTTGACGCAAACATGAGGGCAGTTCAATATAGTTCGGTAAATCTATATGAAAACGGTAAATTTTATTACTTTTTATTTTTCAAGAAATCTACACCCATGCTAATGCACTTATTGCACATGTCAAGTAGTTTGCCCAAACCATGAAAATTTAATTATTTCTCCTTTACTTCAAAATACTCTTCCACCGTGGACCTTCACTGTCATTTGAAAATTTTAGCTCCCTATGTTTTGTAAATTTGTGAAAAGTAAACAATCACTTGAGGTCATATCTATATGCTGTAGGGTGGATGCGGTATTTTATGGAACGAACAATCTCATACTGCTCTTCCCTGACAAGATTATTCAATTTATGTGAACGCCTCACAATAAACCTCTGTTATTGTGGCAAGTAAGTAGTTAATAATCAAAATTCCATCTGCATTCCAAAAAATTGTAGTCATTATCTTACCCGCAGATGGATCGTTGAGGATTAGACTTTTCCTTAGATCAATTCACGATTGACCACCGGTGACTATCTGGTTCATAAATTTAACTGGATCGCCTTCACTCATTTCTAAAATTTGTTTTTTAAGTCCCAATTCGATATTTTGTTTTTTCTATAAACAACATTCGGGGCCCATTTTGCACTAACTTTTGACAGCTTAATTAACATTACTTAAAAAATTTTGAAAGCTAGTTCGTCTGTCTTCCAATATAAGGTCCTTGGTTAAAATGATCATTTCGTCAGTAACAGCTGATCTTACGCTGCGAGGGTCATCTTCCAGTAACTCTCAACCTTGTTTGAATAAATCAAAATTGGTGTTATGTGTAGACAGCCCAAAATTCTGCTGATTTTGTATTACAAGAATTGATGCCAAATGAGTTTTACGCATCCGACTTATGGTGGTTAGAAAATTCGTTCAGTTGGAAAATGACAAAAAATCATAATTTAAAAATATGCTTCGGGTTATTGAATTTAGATATTCGTCAAACCGTTTCAACCTTTGTATGTAACTCCTCTTCTTAATAGGATATACAACATTCTTCGGTTTATTAATATTCTCAAAGCTAAACAAGGTGTTAAAATAACAGCTGAACTAAAAAGTTCATTAAATTGTTTAATAAAATTATTCCGGCTATCTGAATACTCTAAAGACACGAAGAAACATTCTCTTATGCCAATCTATAGAAAATTAAAATTTTTATCACCTTTTTTAGACGAAATGGAAATTCTTCGGACCCCAAACTTTATTGTATGATATGAGATCACAGTACTGGATTGTCAGAGGTCGAAATTTGTGTAGACAAATTGCCAATGAATACTTTCTTTGCTTTCGAAATAAGCCAAAACTTTCATACCAATTAATGGGTGACTTATCTGCCGTCCACGTGAATCAGTCTTGGCAATTTTCCGTTGTTCGCATAGATTTTTGCGAACCATTCTTCGCTAATGCCACTGAAAAATTTATGTGTGTCTATTTATATGCTTTGTTGTTAAGGACATACACCTGGAAATTGTTATGTTTCTATCATCGGAATCATTTTTAGCTTGCGTTCGCAGATTTATACCCCAACGAGAATTTTCTATATGAAAATTTATTCAGACAACGCTACGAAATTTGATTTTCAATCTGAATTGAAAGAGCTTGAGAAACTTGTTCTGGTTAGAAAAATTTCAAAATGACGCTGAGATATTTTGTGTTAGTAATCACCTCCACGTTCTCCACTCTCTTTATTGGAGTACGTTCCTTAAATTTAGAGGAATATCGCCTTAATCTGTCAAGTTGGCTAAATTAGAGATCTTTAATTATAGATGCTAAAGATTACATGTATGTGTTTATTTAATACAATTGTCCCTTAATGTTACCTTATTGGTAAAACAAATTCTGTTCCAATTTTTTTACCTGCTGTGGTTATTCTGGTCAAAAATAGATTTCAAAATAATAGTAGGCATTGAATTCGTTTACGAATTTTGGCATGTTTACAGTAAAGACATATGTCAAAACTCGAACAATAAGGGAATCTGTATTTTGAGCTTCTCATCAGCAATATGGGCTTAACAATTTCTAGCCTCTTATCACGCGTATTTAGCAAAAGACAAATGCGCATTTTAATGGTTGGTTTGGATGCGGCGGGTAAAACTACAATTTTATATAAACTTAAATTGGGTGATATTGTTTCAACCATTCCGACCATCGGTTTTAATGTGGAAACTGTCGAATACCGTAATATTTGCTTTACCGTATGGGATGTCGGCGGCCAAGATAAGATACGCCCGCTGTGGCGACACTACTTTCAAAATACAAATGGACTAATATTTGTGGTGGATTCAAATGATCGTGAGCGCGTTGGTGAGGCAGCAAATGAATTACGTCACATGCTCGAGGAATATGAGTTAAGGGATTCCATTTTGCTAGTATTTGCGAATAAACAAGATTTACCGAATTCGATGACGGCATCCGAACTTACGGACAAGCTGCAACTAAATAATATACGTAATAGGCGATGGTATATTCAAGGAGCATCGGCAACGGAAGGACTTGGACTTTATGAAGGACTTGATTGGCTGTCGTTGGAACTACTCAAGAAATGAATTCTTTTAATTTTGACTGTGTTATAAAATGAGAATGAATAAATTTAACAATTTTAAAAATATGTCGGTTATTTTTAAACATGTTGCATGATAGTAAAATAAATTGTGTTTTAGAAAAAATCTACATCCTTAATTATCCTGGGGTTGGAAGTCTTAAATTATTAGGTATATTGTCCACGTTCTTAGCCATATCGAATTCTGATTCTATTCTAAGTAGATCAATTTGTCTAAATATCGTTACTCAATAAGTCCAGATACCAACTAATTAACAAAAACTTTTTTTGATGACTATTTATCTTTGGTCTCAAGATAGACGCAAATATTTTCCTGGGAAGGAGTCGCTGGGAGCCAGAACCGAAGAATACGGAGGATTGCGAAACAATTCGTGAAATTTTACAACGTAGCCAACGAATTGTGACGCGGTGCATTTTCTTGAGGAAAGAACACTTTCTTCTTTTGCATGTTGGGCAGTTTTTTCGCAATTTCTCCGTTCAAACCCACCAACAACGTTATTAATTATTCTATGTTGATAGTTTTAGCTTTCCCAAGATAGTCGACGAATAAAATACCTAGCGTATCCAAAATACGGAGGACATAACTTTACCGGCCGTATTTGCGGTTTTCATAGCTTCGGACGGCTTTCAAAGACTACTTTTTGCTCAGCTGACTAACGTTTTGATTCGTTACCGATCATACCGATGTAAAACTTCCTGTTTATTTCGGTTACACAACTCCAAACAGCGCAGTCGCTGATTCATTTAACTGTTCATCATGGTTCTTAGGTAAACCTGTGTTATTTTATATTTTCTAAGGCCATTTCCCCCCACCTTCTGAGACTATATGGTATCGTAATATGAGAAAATTTTATATTTATAATTTTCCCCCACCATTTCAGATTACATATTATCGAAATGTGAGAAAATACAATGCTTGCACCTTAAAATATTCAAAAGATCTGGTTAACACTAAACCACCCTTGGTTAACTGTTCATCATTGCTAATTGTCCATCCATTTTGAAATCAGGAAAAAAAAAATTGATTTTGGCTACAATTTCTGGAACATGGTCAATGGGACGGAACTATGCTATTTCTGAACAGAATTTCATGAAATTTTTATACTTATTGAAAATACTATTTTAAAATGATTTTTAGGAGAAGGTTCTGGTATATAGCCATCTGGGACGGAACTAACCAATTTCTAACTGATCATGATTCAATTCGGTATGATGGTTTGAAATGGGATTCGAAAATGATATTTGAAAGAAATTCTGGGGTATGGTTGTTTGGGACGAAACAAACCCATTACAACTTATGAAATTGGGTATGTTTATTTCTTGACACGGAAAGGGGATTCCAAAATGATTTTTAGAAGAAACCGTGTAATATAGTCATCCAAGCCAGAAATTATACAAAGTTGTATTAAAAAAAAACTTTTAGCGCCATTATAGAGGAGTAACATTGAGAAGATGATGAAAAATCAAAATTATAAAATAAAAATAAAACTCAAACCAACATTTAGAAAATGAAAATGCAGCCCCTGAACTTGAATAGAGTAGGTAACTTAAAAATAGAATTGGAATTGCAAAAAAATAAAATTTTAATTTCAACATATTTTTGTAAGTTTAAAAATTGTTTGAAATCAAAATTTTGTTTTTTCTAATTTATATGTCCAAATAAAAAATTCTGAAGATGAATTAAAACAATATGCCCGAACTATCAAAAGATCTTAAATTTACCTTGATAATGACATGTTTCCTGTTCATTGCTCCTAAGCAATTTGGGAAATTCCATTTTTCATAAAAATAGTTGGCAATGGATCGCCACATTCATGCGGTGGGCTAAGGGAAGGGCGTTAATTTTAATTGTTCCCACAATACTTGGCGTGTATTTGTTATAATAATCGAGGACCAAGAGATACTATACTCTCCCCACTAGCAAGGTATCTACAAAGGAAATATATTATTTCCACTGTTAAATTTAAGCACATATTACGTACCTTAGATTAAGTGAACCTTTGATTGGACGATAATTACGCGCTCTGCAAGCATCGTGGGCTCGATGAAGGGGCCCACTATCGACAACAGCTCACCAAAAACTGCAGGTGTCATTCGATGAAAATTGACGAATGTGACTTCATCCGTCTACCTCATTTCACTGACAAGAGTATGGAAGTAACCTTGTCGAGTCCGATTTTGATTAATCGGATTTACACCATTACGATGTACACGTCGTGTTGGCCTTCCCTCGTATGCTATACTCGCTATTAGCACACTTTGAATGGCATTAATGTCATGCGATAATACCGCCAACATTCACTTGAATTAATATTGTGATCAAAGAAACAACCAAAGATAATTTATTTTTATTAGTTGGTAACAATTACATTTTGAATTTGAAAACAACGTAAAAATGCAATGTGCTAGAATATTATTACAAATCGTAACTAATTTCTCGTCTTGTTTAGAAAAATGCGATGTCAAAATAACAAAAATCACTTTTATATTTTTACTGCCAACATTTAAAAACAAAATTATTCAATAAAACTGTCCTGGTGGTGAACATTCAAACTACATGTGGAATAGAATTATTCTATACCAGCAGAAAAGTTGGTTTAAAACTATTCCAGTTTAGAATTACAAATATGGGATTGTTGTTATAAATTTCTCACAGATATACCACAATTATGTTTTATGAAACGTCAGAAATGAGCAAAACACGAAAAGTAGAAATAGCAAAAAATAAAAATAAAAGTTGGTACCGCCGTTTTGAGATTACACATTTTTAACCTTGTCTAGCTGGTGGTCTAGCAACTTAGGTGCTGAGAGATTGTTATAGTGGGGGCGGGGGCATTTTTCAACATGTTACGTAATCAAATTTCTTCTTTTTGATCAAAAAATTCAGAACAGTTGAAAAAATAAATCGATATTTTTGTAGAAATACAGGTAAACTCTTTTAAACAGGGACCACAAATAAAGCAAATTAAAGCGACCAAATGAGATATTACAACGTGATTTAAAAAAAAAGATATTTAATCAGGAAAATTTTTTAGAGAGAATACTAAGAGAAAACTCGCTGCTTTGACAGAGGTAATTTTACCTCATAATCATTCTAGGAGCCGCTTAATCGAGCACGGACGGACAAAGGATCATGCATTAGGGAGGGAGAGGAAGGGATTATTAAACGATAAAAACTGCATTACGTAATATGTGAACAGCTTCTTAACCACTCGACCACCTAGTGTATTTCTGTGTAGAGTATAGAGAATTCGTGCCAATATGTATAAGCACTACAAACCGTTAAATGTTTGCTATAAACATTTTGCAATTTAATAACCGCTTCTTTATCACCAAGCGTATATAATGTCAAATTTCATAAAAGATTATTACGCATTAAAAAGTAGAATATATAGGATTTCCAACTTCCATATAATGGTCTGTCGACGATTAGTAGATGACCAGCTCGAAACAACATAACATTTCTTGATAAAGCGAAGATAATAAAATTCCATGACTTGATTGAATTTTGATTTGACATGAATAGCACATATATTCGGCTCAAATCTTTTTATAGCCATGTTAAACAATACAAAAACTATTATCATTGACTTCTACATACGTATACATTATGTATGTACATAAATCGCACATAAAGATAACACACGATTCATCCAGCATTATTTTAAGCACCCCGAAAATCAATAAAAACAAACCTCCATCGACACAGACGCCGACTATACATAGTAAGTAGATATATAATAGAATATAATGTGTAGGGAATTGCCCTCATCCTTAAAATACCATTAATATGTGCGTTTGTATTCCGTGTGTACACTGTAGAGGAACAATAAAAGGGATACCAAAAAAATACAAAAACAATGTATAAATAATTTTTAAGGATCTAACAATGGTGACACGTGAACCGTGAAAATTTTTCTATTCCGCATGTAAAGGAATTTATACCGTACAGAGCCGGGATATAATAGACACGGAGTTTGGGGTGCCTATTGTGTAGATTATTATACCACTACTACCGTATTATATCATGATTATGACGGTTGATAAGGATAATGTGGCCTATTTTTTAGTCCTTTTGTTTATGTATATTACGCAAAAGGACTAAAAAATAATTAAATTATTTTTAATTAGTATATAGAAAAGTAAATCTTAAGTCTTATCGCTATGTACATACTTATTATATATTTGTGATTGATGTTAAATTATAAACAAATAACGAAAATTTTAAGGATGCTGTGTAAATGTTCTTCCCTAAATATTCAATATGTGTGTGTGTGTGTGTGTGTACGAGGTGATGTTAATAAAATTTGATTTATGGATTTTCTGAATAAACGAAAGATTTTTCCTCATTTCTATCCGTGACGATAGATACATGATGGTATGGTGTTACTGTGTATTCTAGGTGGTTATGGGTCATGATTTTATAGAATATTACTTTTATATAGGAAAATAATGGTAAAGTTAATTAATTAACACAATGTAAGTCGATGTACCAATTTTATTAGTTTTTGGTATTTTGAGTGCACCCCACCATCGAACTAGTTTGTCAACAAAGTTTCTGTAGTTACGGTATAAATCGTATAACGGAACAGAATTCAATATAAGGGTTGTGTGAAATATTTGTGTGACCGTAAATTATTTAATGAACAGATAGATGTAAATATGTGATGACATTTGTTAAAATGTAATTAATTTTTGTATAACCAGGGGCCGTACAATTATTACAGATATGTATAAGCAAGGTACTTAATAAAATTATGATTCATTTTAAGTTGATATACAATCACACTATACTTTAAGATCAACAAACCTTACTCCACTTATGTAAAGACCAATATATGCAATTTCAACATACATAACTCGTTTTACGGTATCAAGATGCCCTCATAAAATATGACAAAGAAAATATTGAAATGTCGCGTCGTCGGCCCTTTAATATACCCACATTTAATCTAAGCACTGCGTATTTTTAGATAAAAGAAAATCGACTTAGAGCGTAATTCAGATACGTCTTATTTTGTTTAATTCTGAAAATGCAAGCATGAATTAAAATAAATTTTATTTATCGTTATTATGCAAACTACTGAAATGCCTTATGCTCGTGCATATATGATTTCGTGTGATGTGATGAGGTTAGCTCATAACAATTTCAGGCTTTTGTAATTTACATACAGTTTTCAATTTTATGAAAATCCTTTCAGGTACACAATTGTTGCACAATCCGCAGTGGTTACTGAATGATTTGTAGCCTTACAATCTGCTGTTGCCCTTGACGTAATTGGCTTCTCATCGGAATGCAGTAATTACAAAAAATCAAAACAAAACCATGGGCAGTGATCTAAACAGGTGTCGAATAACACTATGGTATAATAAAGACGCAAATACTTCAAACTGCACCAAATTACTATAACGAAGGTACACCTGGCCCCTACTATCAGAATTCGATGCAGAAAATTAAACCTTCAAAATTCTTCTATTTCTTCACAACTAATCATCTTTCGGAATTTTCTCAATTCAACGTATTTCGTTAACGTAACGGACATATTCATTGTTTGATCTCTTAAAAGTTAAATGTAAACTGAAAAAAGTAATAAATTTTTTTATCCTAAAGTAGGAAAATGTAATAAAGAAAATCAATAGCTGCGTTTTTTGAAAACAATCGAGTAGAGTTCGCGATAGCTATTTTCAAATTTTTTCCAATTTAAAAATAAAAATTTAATTTTTTTAAACTAAATAATTTAGATTTAATAGAAATCTATGCGTATAACCAAAAAAACCCATCATAAAAGTTGTATGGTTTTCTTGTAATATCGTTGTTCTGTATAGTTCTGAACTACTCCGTTGTTATACAGAACTATACAGAACAACGATATTACAAGAAAACCATACAACTTTTATGATTGATTTTTTTGGTTATACATAGATTTCTATTAAAACAAAATTATTTAGTTTAAAAAAATTAAATTTTTAATTTTAAATTGGATAAATTTGAAAATAGCTATCGCGAACTCTACTCTCTATTGTTTTAAAAAAAACGCAGCTAATATTAATTTCGAAGAGCAATTGAGTGTACGATATTTTTTGTCAGTCCATCTTTAGCCAACACAAATAAGCTCGATCTGTGGCACGTCTGTGAGAATCATTGGAATTCGTGGCAACAAAACATTTTCGGCTCGGAATTTGCCAAAATGGTTGCTTCGATAATATTTCTCATCAATTTTTTAATGACCAATCGCGTGCCATTGTACAGGCGTGGTAGGTTCAAATTCCGAAGTAAAGTAACCGTAGATCCAACTTTTAGTCGTAGAAGGTGTGGTGGCATACCTGGCAATTCCAGTGAGTTCAAAAACTCTGTTGGATAATTTACAGCTTCGTTGGCATGAGAAACTGTATCGATCGATTTGTATAATACCAAGTCGCCTGGCAATGACTGCTGTGTCTCCACGTCCACATTTTTTGCTGCCAAAATGACTCTTTCTGCCAGAAGTATCCGCAATCGAAAAATTCGGTGAGTGTAGTTTTAAGTAAATTTTTGGCATGCTCAATTCTTGTCTCGTTGGTGAAAAATTCGCGCTTACTCTTTTCAAGATGGACGGGAAAATGTATAACTGCTGGGTCCCGTTCATGAATTGGGAAGCCAATAAGACAGCTTCATCGGAGCTGACGTACCGGCCAATCACTCATCTCATCACCGGTATTGATCACTCAGAAAAAAGATTACTACGAAATACTTGGTTAAATTAATTGAGTTGTTTTAACACATAATTCTGAGCTAGATAAACCAAATCTCTTGTTAAATTAAAAAATTTGGTATTTCTTTACTTGGTTACTACAAAAAATGTTGGTACGTAGTTTTGTTTAATTTAACCAAATAATTTTTGTTACGTGAACAATATTATTGTTATAACTAACAAAGTATTCTGGTTTGACCTATAACTTTTGCCATATAAACTAAGACTTGTTAAAAATTACAAAATTTACAAAGAGGTTGAACAATTGCGTAGTATATCATTAAATTCGCTAAAGCATTATGATTATGCTTCAAATACTTTGAACTTGTATTTTCAATATTTTTGTAGTTTGGTCTCTGCATTCTGATAAGACGACCGATTTTTTTAATATGAAGAATTCAATGTTTCATTAGCTCGAAACAAAACTTTCAAGTTCCAACGTCTTGGTAAAAAGTCCATTTTATCAAAACATTATGTTACATATATTTACCAATATAACGTTTTACTTACAAGACTACTTTGCGTATTATAAAAAGAATTTTGTAAATCTTAACAAATAATTGGCTGTTTCAACCTAAAATGTTTTCAGCATTAACCTCCAATTTGTTTACATTTACTAAGAAAATTTGGTAGTATTAACAAGTCATTAGTAAAATAATTTTTTCACTTGGTTGATTTAACAAAATATTTGGCCACTGTTACCAATTATATCCATTAAAATAATCATATGTTATTGGTTAATTATCTAAGTTAAAAATTAAATAACCACGATTTGGTTATTTAAAATTAAAACAAAATAGGCTTAGATTTTTGTTTCTTTTGACCCAAGTTTTTCTCTGAGTGAATGTTTTGCTCAGCAGAATATGGTACCACCCAACGATTGTTAATGTCTGCGTTGTTGATATTTAGCGTAAATGATTGTCCGCCAATATCAGTATTTCTTCGATATATTGCAAATCCGTCGATATTTGTGATCGTGTCGCTGGTAAAAATATCGAACAGTAGTTGATCAGTAGATAGATCTGAAATTTCCGCGGAAATTACACTATCGATTTCCTCAGGGCGTATTTTGTCGACTTAAAGACTTCAATTTTTGTTTGAACACATGTGCTGTAATGTCATGACGATGTATTGCATTTTGGCCTGGCATTAGCAAAGATGTAATCTCCTGCCACTTTGGATTACATGTAACCGTGATAAATAATCACGGTCGTCTGTAATCACGCATGAAAGTCATAGCATCCTGTATTCTTACATATGACGTGGGCTGCCTACGTACGATGATGGTAGAAAGATAGAGTTACCAAATTTGGCAGTATCGGCGTCGCTTATGATAGCGTCTCGCAAGTGAATGTATTCTTCCGCACGCAGATTCTGTTGATTGTGCCGTAGAAATCGCTACCTTAGCGTACATGTCAACCATGAATTGTTGGCACAGCTCACGACATCGCAGAATGAAGTTGTCCTGACCGCGTCGAATCATCATACGATACGCATAAAAATCCATCGAACTCACTTTCTTGTTTGTTTCGGCTCCTGTAACAACATATTGATAAATATTAACTCAAAATGAGTAATGATGTTCATAATGAATGAATTACCTGTGGCAGGATCTCGTTGTTTAATGTTTATTCAATATCCGTCTTGTCCCTTCCAGAGAACTAGTGGATATTGGAGAGCGTCGTATGAACAGCGTGTGTCGGTCGGTGATGAACTCCATTCGTCGACTCGACTGAACGTCGTCAACAACAGGCATATTGAATCTACGCACGTGCTCTCGAGCTGTTGTTTTATCAGGATAAATGACTGGTGATTTTATCAGGTGTGATTTGAAGAATTTCATTAATTCATTGTGCTCATTCAATAGGGCGTCCAGTTCGCCAACGATGCGCCTGTCATTAGAACCGTCATTAGACGAATTGAGGTTATTGTGGCCTCAACGTGCATCAACACGATTTATGTCCTCACCACCCATGAAGTAGATTTGTAAACATTTATGTGTTTCGTTTGGCATTGGCTGCGATGAGGCTACTTTGTGGGACACTTACTTGGCCTTTTATTTTGAACGTTGAATTAAATTGTTGATCATTTGTCGCAGTATTGTGAACTATTTCCGTTGCTCCAAACGACGTCGTTTGAAAGCATTAATTGAATATGCGAATGGACTTCAGGAACAGGTTTGAAATTGGATCCGTGCCGATGAGCGATGGTGTCTCAATTTCTGGTAGTTGCACTTTCCTGATGTGCAACACATCCCGACTAACTCGCAGATGTAGCGCAATCTGTTATTTAACAACATAAATAATTTCGTTCTGTTTGAAATACGAACGTCGGTTAAAATATTTGGATATTGTTCATAAAAAAATACTAAAATCGTGATTCAAAATAGGAGGGTAGAGGTAGGAAGAAACATTTTTTCTGGATATGGACAGCCTAATCACCTAGCGGTATGAAATATACTTTACGACCTATCTCATGCCTATACTAAATGTACTGTTGCGCCATATTTTTCACCAAATAGTCCATCTGCCCCCATTGCTTTAGCTGCTTCTAGTGGAACGTTGTGTTGCTCTAGACAAGCAATATTTGCACTAATGGTTTTATTTACGATGGACTCTGCCGACTGAATTTGTTCAGCGGACAGCTTATTCTAAGAAAAGACCGTAGTCGGCAATATTAGATATTTTTCCTTTAACAATATACTCTACTTGAACTGACTCTGGAAGGGCATCCCATGGATGGTCTTGCAACTGCTTCATGCGCCCAATGAAATACGCTTCTTGTCTTCATTGAATCCAATTACGACCACACGAATCTAACCTCGACATAAACAATTTCATAAAAATACCAGATTTTTATATATTAGATGTTGAGGGTTTCCTCACATTGTGCAATTCGATCGATGGTCAGCCTTGCTCTAAAATATGAATACCTCGTAATTAGATACAAGGCCGTTGACGAGGCCAACTCGGTCCTAAAAATGTATCACACACCATTAGAGTGGGAGTCCATAAAAATATAAAGAGATGGTCAAAAGGCAAATCGATAAGATGTTACAGACTGGAAGTACACGTCCAAGCTTCTCACCCTGGGCGTCTCCTGTTTGGGTATAGTATCCAAAAAGGCCGATGCCAGTTTAAAAGTCAAATGGTGATTAGTAATCGACTAAGTTAAACGAGAAGACTATTGAAGATCAATACCTCTACCGGAGATGTTTGTTTGTTTGGCTTCTACCAACTATCACCGATATAGTCGACTGGATGTATTTCTCAACCCTGGATCTGGCGTTTGGATTTCACCATATAGGTGAGAAAACAAGACATCTCTAAAACCGCATTTTTCATCAACCACGGGCACTATGAATACATAAGAATGCCTTTTGGCCTAAAGAATGCCCCTCCAATGTTTCAGACGGTCATGGATAATGTGCTATAGGCGACCTTGTAAATTTTTCTTCTGTTACATGGATGACATCATACTCCAATAGCACATTGAAAACTTAAAGTTTACAGTTACTTACAGTTTTTAAATTACTTAATCCTTAATAAGTAATTTAAAATAATATTGTTACCTGAAAATATCAAAGTTATTTAGGAATCCCGTTCCCTAAAATGGAGAAAAAATTAAAAACTTTCTGGGTCTTCTGGGATGTAATCCCAAAGTTTATAAAGAACTTCTCCGACATCACGAAACCCCTTAACGGAATGTTTAAGAAAAGGAAAGGAAATAATCCTTCATACAAGATATTTACAATATTTTGAATATTGCAAGGAGTTGTTGTCTAACGAAGCAATCTTGCAACACCCCCATTTTTCCAAAGAATATATCCTTACTACCGATACGAGTAACGTAGCTGTTGAAGCGGCCCTCTCGTAAATTCCCATAGGAAAGGATAAACCTATTTGTTATACATATGCAGTATCTTAATGGTAATATATATTTGTTCAAAAATTCAAAACCGTATCGGATCGGGTTAACTGCTATGATTGCATTCTAAAACTAATACCTATTCGACCTTGATACTCACTCTGGTTCATCCTCAATTCAATTATGGAATTTCATCATGTGAATCTATATTATTAAACGAACAATCTGTAAAATTGGCATACTACCATTTTCCGGTGTGAAAAAACGATAGGGAAAATTCGTTTAGGGCCTTAATTTTAGAAAAAACATTTTCCATATGAATGACGTCATAAATATTTGAAATAGTTGTAAGATAAATTTTGCTGAAGATGAGTGTGTACTAAATGTTTTAAGAAGCATTGAACGCTCCTGATGAAACTTCTATTAAGCCTTGATAGTGACAGCGTCGACGGTTATCGCGGCAACATTGATTTTTATGTCTCAGCCAAATAAAATAAAATAATAAAATGAAATTAAAGTTGTTTTGCGAAAGAGATTAAAAAAACTGTCTTTCTTTTCACCGAGCAAGCTCGGTCCCCTGGTACTTTTAATTAAGAACACAATATATAATTTGAATTTTTGGCGATAGCACCGCTATTGATTAAAGGATAAAAACAAAAATAATGAAAATTAGAAAAAAATTGAGAAAATTTTAAAACCACCGTTTGAAATACATTTATGTGAGTCTACTATAAGTTAGTACAGTTTTTGTGTCAAATACATATATAAACCGTTTATGGCCTAACTAAATCACTAAGCTGAAACTTATTTTTAGCAATTAAAGACATTATAATTTGCACAGAATTAAGTTTTATTTGAATTAATTATATTTTTTAATTAATTTTCTCCAAATTTCACTTTATTCTGTTTTAATTTTTACCGAAATTTTATATTTTATCGCAGAAGTATAAACTGACTCAACAATTCTAAAAAAATTTCCAGTTTTCTAAAACAAAAATCCATCAGCAAAAAAAAATCGCGCCGAAAAACCAGTATCAATTTGGTTAAGCTACTTTTCGTTTTCGTATTTAAAACTAACCGAACCGTTGTATGCGTTATCGACCACTATAGATATTGTTGGTACGAGAATTAGGCGGTCACAACAAAAACAAATTTTGAAAGCTTAGATTTGAGTTTTCCAAATATGTACGAGTACATACTACAAACAATGAAATGCTGGTAGATAAATGATACATGACATGCATATAAATTTCTAATAAAAATATTTCCGGTTGGCCCTAAAACATATTTTATTTAAATCAAATCATCTTCGTGATTCCTGAATATGTAAACGTATTAACATTATTTTTATACGAAATGAATATCCGACAATTTGTCGTATAATAGCACTATAGCAGCTTCCTTTGTACACTTGTACACACGCACACGTATAAGATATTATTTTTAACTCTGTGCCATTTTTCCCGATAATTCGGTTGTATACAAATTCAATTTAAATAATTTAATATCGTCTCTTTAATTTTAAAATTCATAAGAAAAATTTATCATTATTTGTATTTGTAATAAAAAAATATCCTTTTTTTTGTAACAAAAAACCATGCCGCATCTTGTATGCTGTGCTGTACCCATCGAAACGAGCATAAATGATGCGAGTATTCTTAGAATTTTGTGTACTGAAAATAAATTTTAGCACAGTGCTCGCTATATTTGGAAAATATTTCGATACGAACATATTTCCCCACCCATTAAATCATTAATAATGGTTTCGATCCTCATACATATTTATTTATCGCGGGTATGACACAGAAATATATGAAATTACATTTTCAGCGGAAAAACTTTGGAATGTAAAATCTTATTTTTTCAAAATTATATGGCAAACAGCTAAATCTGAAGAATCTCTTTGCATTGTAAAACTTGTTATATACAATAAAATTATAATTCCTTGTGTATCTCTGCTCGTATAATTTTATATCGTCATACCGTAATATTTTAAAATTTTAAATCGATTGATTTCGGTGGATTATCGGAAGGAAGGAGTAAGAAGGACGATATGTGATTAACGAGCGCTCTGTGCGATGCAGTGGTTTATAACAGAAGAAACTACACACAAATGGAAAATTAAATTGCGACAAATTAAAAAATAAAACCAACACGAAAAACATGTTACAATTTAATGAAAAAATATGTAAATTTAATAATAAAAAATATGTACCGAAAATATATATAGTTATGCTACGTTGGGAGGTGTGGATTTAACGAATAATGCAAGTTGAGCTTTTTTTAAATCATATAATGGAAAATTGATTGCGATTTAAATTCAAAATCAGTTTTTGAGAAACTATGCAATGAAAAATTTATTTTATTTTTAAACAGTGTATGTACATTTGGAAACTGAATTATTAGAGGGTGGTAGGAAAAAATTTGTTTGATGATAGAAGATTTTATTTTCAGGTTAATTTTATCTTTTCGACAAAATAGTACTTTGACCGTGACAAAAAAAATTTATAAGCAATTAAAATCATTGATATTGAATTTCAATAGTCAGCATTCACCTACCCAAAGGGCCACTTTAAGCCAAAATGTTTCTAAAGTATATTTTTCTTACAATGAATACTGGAAAGTGTAAACATTTAAATTAAGTGTAGTTTGTATCAAGTACTAGTTCTGTCGAATTAATCAAATTATAAACTTCTTCGGAAAATTTTCTAAATTTACAACAACAATTGCATGTATCTAAATTGAGAAAAAATTTAGCTAAATTGAAATTTTTTTTAGATTTACGAAAGCTAAATTGAATTTTTAGTTTAGGTGCTTACCACTAGGAGATAATTTTTTTTTATCAAAAGCAATTAAACAATTAAATAATACGTCAAATTTTGTTTTTTTAATAAATATTCTTAATAAATATTGTTAAAAGTTCAAAAAATAAAACTAGTTTTTAATTATAATTAATTTAAAAAAATACGCCATTACGCCATTTTTGCTGTTTCTTTGGTAAAATTCTAAATTCCTTAAATTCTCTAAATTTTTTTGTTTACCAAAAAAATACACCTAATGTAAAACTGAGTTCTGCCAAATATGATTAAAATTTTTAAACAAATTTCACACTAATGAGCTTCGAAACCTTCACATTTCAATTACGGTAAGTGCCATCTATGGCTCAGCACATTGTACTATATTTTCGAAAGTAATTGTAGTCGTTTATGATTAAAAACTAGACATACCGAGTGCGGCGTGTCAAATTCCAAATTACCCTTACTACTCGACGCGCATAGTCGTTCACACCAAGAGCGACACGGTGGTTTTTATGTTTTAATTATTAATTTTGAGAATTTTGGAGTTTTGTTTTATTAATTTTTATTATTAATAAATTATATGAATCCATAAAATATTGGGGGTACTGAAAATGCGGGATTAAAAACAGATGGCGTTACTAACGCTATACGCATCAGGCAGTACTGTGACTATGTTCATGTCAAAGCTACGTCTTATAGCTTTAATTTTCAGTATGTGTCAATTTGTCGCAGTGTCAAATTCATAGTTTTTTTGAGCTCTCAATATGTCGAGTTTCGTGCCAACAAAACAGCATTTGCGGGAAGTTTTAATTTACTTCTTTAATTTGAAGAAAAGTGCTGCTGAAGCACATCGATTGGTCTCCGAGGCTTATCCGAGTCATGTTCCATCGGTTTCAACGTGCGAGAGATGGTTTGTGCGGTTAAGAAGTGGTGATTTTGACGTTGAGGACAAAGAGCGGCCGGGCCAAGTGAAAAAGTTTGAGAATGCTGAATTGGAGGCAATAC
Source organism: Nephrotoma flavescens (assembly GCA_932526605.1). Lineage (NCBI taxonomy): Eukaryota > Metazoa > Arthropoda > Insecta > Diptera > Tipulidae > Nephrotoma > Nephrotoma flavescens. The sequence continues at coordinate 13,871,530 of OW052221.1, forward strand.
TCAATGAAGACTCGTGTCAAACTCAACAAGAGCTCGCAGATTCATTGGGAGTGACACAACAAGCCATTTCCCATCGTATAAAAGCCCTCGGAATGATCCAAAAGCAAGGACATTGGGTGCCGTATAAGCTGAAGCCGAGAGACGTCGAGCGCCGTTTTTTTGCATGCGAACTGCTGCTCGAACGGCAAAAACGGAAGGGTTTTTTGCATCGCATTGTCACTGGTGATGAAAAGTGGATCCATTACGATAACCCGAAGCGCAAAAAATCATATGGTTACCCCGGCCATGCATCATCATCGACGGCCAAACCAAATATTCACGGCGCCAAGCTCATGCTCTGTATTTGGTGGGACCAGCTGGGTGTGGTGTATTATGAGCTATTGAAATCGAACGAAACCATCACAGGAGCACTATACCGAACTCAATTGATGCGTTTGAGCCGCGCACTCAAAGAAAAACGGCCACAATACGAGCAAAGACACGACAAAGTAATTTTGCAACATGACAACGCTCGGCCACATGTTGCAGCGCCGGTCAAAACATACCTACAAACGCTGAAATGGGAAGTCTTACCCCACCCGCCGTATAGCCCAGATATTGCTCCTTCCGATTACCACCTTTTCCGATCGATGACACATGACCTAGCTGACCAGCGCTTCCATTCTTACGAAGAAGCCCAAAAATGGGTCGATGACTGGATAGCAGCCAAGCCGGCCGAATTTTTTCGCGACGGTATCCGTAAATTGCCAGAAAGATGGGAAAAAGTTGTGGCTAGCGATGGACAATATTTTGAATAATTCATTTGTTACCATTTTTTCAGAATAAACGTTCAAAAATAGAAAAAAATCCCGCATTTTCAATTTGTACCCCCAATAAGTATAATTGTTTTTAATAATTTGTTATATTCGGCGGCGATGGACAATTTATTGCCCGCTTGGCGTGTGACATAATTTTGCGGTGGCGAAATATCCAAAAGTTGTAATGTTTTTTATAAATTTACATAAATAAATTGGGGTAAATTGAAATTCGCCACTCGCCACTAGTCCTTTAAAGTTAGCCTAAACGTCCAGCCAAAAAATGTTACTAATGTAGATTTGGCTGTAACAACCAAAATATGTTCACCGCAATTCGAGCGATTCAAAAGCAATCGAGCCGAAAGAAAAACAGATAGGCCCTGGGAACCCCCTATATTTTATTAAAATTGTACGTGCCGGACAAATTATTTAATGGAACCGGTTTCTGGTACTCCGTTCTGATACTCTGGAAAACGTTCCTCCAACAATTTTTATAAAAATCGTGCGAGTCGAAAAAATTAAAGGTAGGAATCCGGGCTGCATCAGACGTACCACTGAACAGATTTCCTGGAAAGAAATGCTTCCGAATGGGCCCGGGAAAGTGTTGACAATACAACATGCGGAATAATCAGTCTGAAATATTTTCGAACGCTTGACACCAATGCAGTAAACATTAATTTTTAACATAGTTTGTATTTTTTCTAGTTCCTGTAAACTTTTTAGACCGTAGAAATTTTATGTATAAATAAGACCTTTTAATTAAAAATAAAATTTCAACAAAAGTGCTTCCTCTCATTAACAGACCGCGCCAGCACCATCGAATATAAACACAAGCCATTTAAGCTTACAATGTTGCCATATCCCATTTTACAATATCTTTTTGCGATTATTGAGCATGCTGTCACCCAAATTTGCATTAAACCCAACCAATAGTTACTTTACCATATATAGAGACTTCTTATTCGAAAATTTGCAGAAAATAAACGGCAAGCAAAAAACATTTTTGGTTCTGTCACTGACGCCTATATGCATTACGTCTATTATGTCGTTTTCTATTTATCTTAGCGTCTTATGTCAACCGGAAATCAGTTTACTTTGATAACGAACCGAAGATTTCATCACCTCGTAATGGCAGCTTCTAAATTATTTGATATTTTGACCTCCTCGACGGTTGATATATAATTCTCCCTATAGTCTTTGGAGAGATAACCCTCAATTTCTACAGAAGCAGCACACCTCTAGCTAAATGTTTCAGCTTGACTTAGATCAACTCTAGCATTTTTGCAATCGTTTAAATTTAGGACATGTTTTGCTGCATTTCATAATGTTTTTAAATCCATCCCGGTTCATGGTTCTTAAAGTTGGTAAAATGTTATGTAGTGTCATGTCCTTTGTATTGGTTTCCCGTTTGTTTCAAGGTATGTTTAAATACAAATCAATCTAAAATATCACACAAGACTTATCCTGTCATTTCAGTTCCAAAAAACATTTCTTTACAAAACTGTGAAGACATAGGTCATTAACCTTACAGATTTACAGCCCGCATGGACATTGCAAACATAATAAAATTTAAATCATATACAATTACATATAATTCACAATCGTTACGATGCACTACACGTAACCATAATTTTAATTCCCTAGAAGAAATCAAATTGATCTATAAATTTTCCACGAAATGCTATAACAATTCGACCGAATCATAAAATAATCATCATATATACGTCAGATCACAAAAATGATAAATATTGTAAACACGCCAGCAACGTTAAACTGTTCTCAAGTTAGCACGCAAATGATTCAAAAATACCACGAATTTTATAATGAAACGATCGGTCGTAAAATAAAACGAGATCATAAAGTGCAAATGATCATTACTATATTGTTATTATTATCACTATTATCATATTTTGTATATACTGTTTTTTATTTTGTATTATCATGACGTCACATCCTAATTAATATCAGTTTTCTTTTGTTGCGTTAGCTGTTTGATCGCGTCGAGAGCACAGTTGACTGCGAGAAGCAAATTTTTTTTTGTTCATTTCAAAATAACATTTTGACATTTTTCTGTGTTGGACGGCGATCATTATTGTTGTGTAATGATTTAATGAACCTATACTAAAGTATATAATATATAGGTACTTATAGACTTCACGATTATAGACCCTATATATATGAATAGCAGCTACTCACTGGAAATATATTTTACAAAATGAATCTCATTAATTTATAATTTAAGTGTGTAATGTACATGACCATAGTCAGAGGGGTACATTATCGAAGAAAATATTCACCGTTCGGACAATGGATTTATGATCGCTTTATGGGAATTTTATAAATCTAACATTGTACATAGGAAATTATATACACTTTAGATGGTAGAACTAAATAACAATATGAATAACTGCGATAACAGGATGATCAAGCACAAATATACTTTATGATGTTTAAAACGTCGTAACACTAGATTTATTTATGTGACCTTTCTCTCACAAATTTTATAAAGGATTTTTGTTCAAAGACGACAATCAATATATGAATAAACAAGTTACTTTACGGTGGAACAAGGCACGTATATTCACTTTCCACGAGTCGCTCGTTAAATTGATACACAGCAAACCTAGTTTTTCGGATATTACTAGATTTTAAATTTTAAATCGTTTCTGTTTAATCCTGCCATCAAAACCATCGAATCAGAGGAGTTTTTTTCCTTTATCTCCACTAGAGCGTCCTCCAAGGAACACAGAGCATCTAATATAGGCTGGACCATCTAACTCTGTGGGATGTTATTGCTTTGATTCCCACCCGCGACTATCGGAGTTGTTTCGCCTCTGCTAGCATTATTCGTTCCACGTTACAGCTGATCGCTCGACTTTCCTTTTCCCTTGTGGGTTTCATTCCAGTGATCTGCTTGTTATGTCATTTAGTGACTTCCTCAGTGTGTTAAGAATCCATCGCCACTATAGTTTCCTTCGCTCGGTGTCAACGACTGCTTGATTCATTTACCTAAGGAGCTCAACATTTGTTATTTTGTTGAACCAGAAGCACCTCAGTATTCTCTTAATCCATATATTTACAAACACTTTTAGCTTATTGTTTATCTTATGCGCATCGTAACAGATGGGATAGTTGCGTTCCAGTCTTTGTGTAACATTTTGATGTTGCTCTGGTTTTGTGGATTTATTTCCTTGTATGAGTTCGGTTAATTTCTTTATGATGCCAATTTCATAAAGTGTATCGTATCGAATGTAATGCTCGAAGTTACGAAAAGTAGGTATAGCAATCGATTCGATTCGATAAACTGGTCATGATGATGCGTGTTGTGTTGATATGATCGGTGCAACTTCGTCGCGATCTGAAACCAGCTTGTTCCCTTCCTACCTTCGAGATAACTGTCAGTATAGAGTTCTATCCAGAATAATCCTTGCTAATATTTTATGCTTGATACCCCGCCAATTTTTCCATTCTCTCAGGTCACCTTTCTTAGGAATCGTTATAATCAAGTCTTTCTTCCATTTTTACGGGGGTATGAGTCACATCGCCTACTCCATCATATCGCCGCCACCATAACATCGCCAACAACCATCATCGCCGACAGTGCAAGATCACATCACACTGTTGTTGTAGATCTCTATATTTACGTTTTTGCTCCTATCACCCCTCAATATTGCTTCGCATTGCCCATCTGTGCTTTTTTGCTCTTTTTGCAAGCATCGAATTAGGTTAAATGTTCCTGGATGCTTGAAACCAACAACCACTTGTTATCTATACAGTACTAACCTTCTACTTTGTTTTGAGTTCTAGGTACATTGATAGAGTGGTTGTCTAAAACTGCGCAGGCTGCCGGTGTGAAAAGTGGTGTCATTCTCAAATTTTGGTTTTGCGGATTCTACCTAAACTCTACTTCTATTCCTGTGGATTCTAGCTAAAACGTAGGTCTGCTCAAACCATAATTTTACATCATGCACCTCATCTGGAATTTTGAATTTTAACTCATTAAAACCTTGTGATATATTTGTAGCACGAAGAAATGCAAGGGCCCCTATTTGCCTTATAGCCAAATTAAATTTTTTATCCTAACCGGATCGTTGAGACAAGCCAGATGATTGAATTTTCCGCCAAATAGACTGTGAAACATGAAAAACACCCTTTAATAAGGGCGCCTTCACATTCAGCTGCTGCTTCATGCATAGCCCTCTCAAGATCGGAAATAATAAAAGATCGGAAATTAGGGCGCCTTCTCAAGATCGGAAATAATAAACTTCGGGCTTAAAACGTGACCAGATGCTCTCTGGAGCATCTCTCTGATTTGTTGCTCATTAATATATAAACTAATGGCAGAACTCTAGAATTTTCAGAGGACCCTACTAGAAGACCCCAATGTTCCATCTATTTAATCCTTATAGATTACATTTTGTTAATTCTCAAATTGCTATATCCACATCATATTTGCTTTCCGCGATTATTTTGGTGGTGTGGTTCGTAGGCGAAGTCGGTACATCAGCAAAGTGGAATGTCGGTAATCTGCACTAATTATGATTGTTGGCCAAAATTCCTGTGGGCCACATGTGGTTGTCGGCAATATGGTGTCGGCGATGTGGGCTTGTCGGATAAGATTCCTGTCGGAGATGTGGTTGTCCGCCAGCTGTCCTCTAGGCGATGTGGTTGTCGGCGATATGGGCGGATTTCTTTTCACGGTATTCTATCGAAATTTAATACTTCTGTAATTACAGGTGTTAGAGCTATTGCAGTTGTAAAATTGTACCGATTTAATATTTCAACTGGTATATTGTTCGTTCCAGAGACCTTGCTATTCCTTATTTTAGCAAATACACCGTTAAATTCCCGCTCCGTTGGGTGGGTGTTGAAAGTTTCGTTTTAGCGTCCGTTCGTAGTTGTTCTTAAATGTTCCTCCCACCTCTTCATTTGTGCTTCATCTGTTGCTACGATTTGGCTAGATGCATTCTTAATTATTGCTGTAGCCTCTTTTGCTGTGACTCCTTCCCATTTTCTTGATTTCATACGTGCCGTATCTTTTTATTGACGATTGAAGATTGCGTCGACATCTTTTAATCTCTCGTTGTTAAATTTCTACCGATCTATCTTGTTGCGTTTTACAGCGACAGGCTTACTTTGGATTTGTGATATTATCAGTTGATGCAGTCACTGTGAAGGTTTGGGCCTTCATTGCCCGGACATCTTGTAATGACGTGCGAAATTTTTTGCTGATGATTTCGTAATCTATTTGGTCCCTTGTACCATCAGGTGATGTACATGTGTTTGTGTAGCTGGTTTGTGACGCAAAAAACCGATGAGTCGTTCTCCATTACTATTACGCACGAAGTTAGTGTTTGTTTATCCATGATGGTTGTCCGGTTGGTGGTATCTGTTCCAATATTAGTATTAAAATTTCCTTGTTAATATTATCTTGACACATTTCTGCGTGTCTTTGATATTGTGGTTTATAGTTGTTCATTAGAACTCATCCTCTCACTGAATTAGGATTGGTGTTTTGCAGTTTTGAATGGAATTTCACTACGATTATTTAGCTATTAATTGGTTTCCATTCCATATTAGTACCATTAGTGCCTTATTTGCTTTACTTACTCCATTTGGGAATTCGAAACAACCGATCGAGAAGCATATGTTTGCATAGACGATCCTGACTACGTGAAAACACTCGGTTTAAATTTGGCTTCCATATACTGATCAATTTTGACCTATAAGTTAACATATTTTGACTCTTAGACCTATGACAAAGAGAAGTATCATAGAGGACGTAACATGTTTTTGATCCTCTTGGATATACTGGATGCGTATTAACAATGGGACAGCTAGTTATAAAAGATCTATGGAAGAAGGAAGTCGATTAGCATGCTGCCGCAAAGTATGAATACAAAATGGTTGAACTTTACATCCCAATTAATTAGACTTAACAAAATATGATTGCTTCGGTTTCTTCAATATGACCAAAATTCTGAAGTTCAAATTCATGAGTTTTCAGATGCTAGCGATCCAATGTATGGAGCATTAATACGAGTACATGTCCGCTGCAAAAATAATGATGGAAAATTATCAAACCCAACCAAGAAAATACCACTTCCAAGACTAGAGCTGTATGCCGTTTAATTATTCGTCAACTTAATAAACAGCGCTATACAGTTACCAAAATTCACAATCCTACAATATTTTATTGGACCAACTCCACGGTAGTATTTTTATTGGATTGTTTCTGAGTTTTCACATTTAAAAATATTTCCTACAAACCGCGTTTCTAATTACGGCAAACGAACCCAAGATGACTTAATATCGGAATGTTAAATGGTATGCGTGTGAAATACGTCTCAAAAAAATCCAAATTTGTTGCATACAACAAATGTTGCACAGAAATCTCAAAAAATATAAGGATTGATTTGAAATAAAAATAAATTTTAGATTTTCAGCGCGTCATTTCCAAAGATTTTATTGCAAAAAATTTCTTTATTATTGTTGTTGTTTCATTAGTATATTTTGGAAATATAAATAATGGATCAAGTACACAAAACTTATTTATTACAATATGAAATAAAAAATCGTACTATAAGAAGAAGGCAATTGTATATGCAAGTTTTCAAAATGCAGGGTTTATTGCTGCAAGACTCAAATAAGAAATCTTTTCTACAAAATTCAAAATTTTTTTATGTGGGTAGGTTTCCTAAAACACTCGTGATACATTCTTTTAAAAGGATGAATGAATCGAATGGAGAAAATCTCTTTGTATAAAGCCCGTTATTTATATCACTGACGCTTGGAATCGTTCGGTTCGATTGTCCCGTCAAGAGAACGTATCACGTTCGTTCCAGAAAGCCTAACCACATGTCAATCTTTTGAAATTTGGTGCACAAATTTGTAATTGAAATTTGTTGCAAAAATCTATTGATTGTGCAATGTTTATTGCATGCAACAAATTTGGGTTTTTTTTGGGACATATTTGACTATGAAAGCTCAAGCTCAATTCGAAGCTTTAATCAGAAAGTCTTGTCTGGTAATACATTATATCACTTCGAAATTTACCGACATTGTGATCAGGGGCCTAACTATTGAATTCGACGTTCATTTTCGAACGCTATCGTTTTCCTATAGCAGACAAAAGAAGAAAAAGAAAACTGTATGAAATTTGTACTATTCTTTTCTCTTTTGTTTCCAGGCTTTCTATAGGAAAATGACTGCCGTCGAAAATGAACGCGGAATTTAATAGTTAGCCCCCAGTTTTATACTACATACTCAAACCCCCTCTCTCCTTAAGTGCTGACGAGTTCATCCAAAAATATTGTTAAATTTATTATTAAATTTTTTTTCACCAATATTGGGAATTGACCACTGCGGGCCATTTTGTATTCATTACAAGCTAAGAGGAAAGAGGCCGACCAAAGCATATTTATACGTATATTTTGCAGCCAAAGCTGTACATTTTAATTGGTGAAAAAAAAATTGAAGCTGTGTGTGTGAAAGACAAAATTTCTTAACATTTTGCTCTATCATTTTGGAAGAATATAAAAACATCATTTGCCGTGACCACTCTACCGGCAAATCATCTCAGTAATATGCTACCGTGGCCAAAGTTTGAATGGCAGACCCCTACATCGATTTCGAAACCCGATGCACTTTTGGGCTCGGTGGTCATCGGACGCTTGCTACAACTTCAGCAGCGTATATCATGGACGAAATCTTCAGTCATTGTGTCATGTTTTGACTTAGTATTGATAAAGAATGACAATGGCAAACCGGTTACATCATTCAACTTCAACCCAGGAGAGTTAGAATTACATGTGGTGTGACAGTTAAAAATATAGGTGAAATAGATCGAGCGATTACTCGTATCTGCGCTTTGGCACTACATGCCACAGGCAAATTTGTTGAAATTTCAACGTCTTTCAAGGAGGTGGATGATGATATGCACAACCAAAAATTTCTAACGCGCATTCTGGATCTCTACTGTATATGCATATATTTTATTTACTCCAAATAATTTATTATTTTCATTATGTGTATACTTTTCTAGCTATACGAGACCTTTTTGTTTTCTTTTACGTACAGTAAAATAAAGTATAGTAATCTCGAAAAGGTTTGACATTGAGATTTTTGCAGATTTACCATTCGCTATATCGCCAAAGTCCAAAAAGTGTTTTTAAAAAATATCTGGCCGGTCATATGTGGTTCCGTACAGACCAAATGTCTACTGCTCCCAATGAGAGATCCCAATGATTTTTGTTGAAATCGGCCCTCAGAAGTGGCAGCCTCCTTTTTCTTTTCTTGCAAATATTTTGAAAAGTATTTCATTTACGAGCAAAGTTGTTTTGAACTAACAGATTCTAAATTAATTTTGCAAAAATAGCGTTTCAGATAAGTTTTCCAAAATATGAAGATTTTTGTCAAAAACTGTTTTTTACTAAAAATTTGGCCCATGTACATCCGTTAAGGATTGATTGATCGGGATGAAATCTCATAGGACCTTTCCATAAATTGTGAAATCCCAGTGATTTTTCGTTAAGTTGCCACAGAACAATTTTTTTCTAATTTTACAAAAAGTAGGGCATGAATTTAACCATCTCAGAAACTCACATCCCTAATCCGACAAATTTTTACTTTTAACGTATCTAAATTTAAAGTAATTTTTGTTCAAATGAGACTTGAAAGGGTATATCTGGTTCAAAACCCGATTTCGTTAAGTTGAAACAGACTAAAATTTTAATTCAAATACGATTTCTTTAGATATAACGAATTCATGCCTAAAATTTTTAAAATTTAAATCGAACGAATATTGTTTTTGTATTTTTAAGTTATTTCTAATAAATTGCGGCCGGTACTAACTTTACAAAAAATTATTTATTAGAAATCAATTTAGCTGTGCTAACTGCTCACAAGAGCAATTGCATTTATAATTAGTGTTGCTTGATGATTTTTTTTTATTATCTGGGTTAAAATCGTGTAATAACTTCATATACGTGTTTAGATCCTAGAGATAACCTGGCTTAGTTCTTTAAAATATTCAAAACTCAAAAACCCTTAACAGTGCAGCCATGTTTGAATAATTATCAATTTTCTACTTGTTATCAATCTTAGCGTGCTTGATAGTTTTCCTACTAGTTTTCCAAATAACCACCCTATATGAAAACTATAATACATATCCCATATATTTCAGTATCTTTTATATAATACATCTCATCTCTATATACTTGTACTGTGTAGTATGCAACAAACCAGTGAAACCAATACAAATTCATCCAATTAAGCCTCGTTAAAATTAATTTAAGTCCCGCATATTTTTGTGTCGAATACTTTGTACAGTAAATTTTTTTTTTTTTATTATTGTATTTTGAAATATTATTTTTTTATACATATTTTTCTTAAGGTTTTCATCTTCTTTTCGGTCTTCATATTTCTCCACAACTTCAAATATATGTACAACGTATAAGATGTACAAACTATATACTTATATTCGTATATAGATAAGACAAACTCAAACACGCATTGGTATCGTTACTCGCGAACATTTTTTTTTGTTTAAGATAGAAAACTAATGAAAAATTTTCTGGTTGTAAAAGTTTTTCTTTAGTTAAACATAAGAATTATGAAGATGCTGTGTATAGATACGAGCAGGAAAGAAACTGAAACTTAATTAGAAATGAAAATTGCAATATTTTTATATTATATCTTTAAACAGAAAAAAAAAATGAATACGAGGCGTGGGGTGTTTGTGGAGGGAACACAAAACGCGAATGATAATATGGAAAACGATGTTATAAATTCTGTAATGATTTTGTTCAAGTGGCGTATGAATTATTTACGCTTACGTAGGGTATACGCGCGTTTGTATAAATTGCGAATGGGAAATATGTTGGAAATTTGCGCCTTATGTTTAATTATAAACATTATGCTTTTCAGTAATAATTAGAAGCTTACATTCATGATGGAAAATTTAAATGGTACAATTTAAAACGTAATAATAATAATTAATAAAGTGCAGAATATTGTTACTTTGCAAACACACTCGCAATCTTTTTGAAATTGAACGGTAATATAAAGATCTAATTTCTGTTTAACTGAACTCCTGCCTCGTTTAGAAAACATCGTTGAAATTTTATTTAAAACGTATTTTAAATAATTTGGAAATTTATAACAACGTGTCATATGAACACATCACGTTTCTTTTTCATAAATAGTGGTGAGTATAAAGAACAAGCAGTTGAAAAAAGCACAAATTTTAAACAAGCTTTTAAAATAATAAAATCAAAGGTAAATGTTGTTGAATATTAAATAATAATTCCATTCTGCAAAAAATTTAGTTATTTCAAATTCACTTCGACATTTAGAAAAATGTCTTCTGCCTGCAGAGGTCTTCTTTACGAGTGTTACAATGTCTTTTCATTTTGAGATTTGCCTTGGGTTGCATTTGATTTTTTGTTTCTTTTTTTTATTTAACAAAATCTAAAATATTCAATTACACGTGCACTTCTCTGAAAATATGTATTATGATTGAAAGTAAAACGAAAATGTCATTTAGGCGAAACATTTGTGAACTCATTTCAATTTACCATAAATAACTAGAAGCGTAACATTTATTAGGACGGGATCTAAAAATTTAGGATTTTCTTAAGAAATTGAACGTCTCAATTTTCCGAAAGGTTTAGATTATGTTTTAGCGTGGAAAAACATGTGCAAATTATCGAAAACAATTTCAAAAGCTTTGCTCCGTTCAAGAAATATCCGCTCATTTCAGAAGGAGGACCTCGGTTTTCGAATGCAAGGAAACGATTACAAGGAGTTCTGATTTTTAGATAATTCCTTTAGGTTTCGGATAGGTTTTTATGCTGCACAATGTTGCGTGGTATTGCACCATATTGCGTCATGTTGCATCTTGATGCATAACATCATCAGCAACAGCAAGTTGCTTAATATTGAATCTTGTTGAGGGATGTTCTGTGGTGTTCCACTATGTTGAGTCATGTTGACATGGGGCCTTTTTCAATATTTTATTTGCCTTATACGAATTCGATAAAATTTGGTGGGGCAGGGTTTGCAACAAAGTAACGTTAAATTAATCAAGCGATGTAGTATAGACAATCAGAGGAAATTTTGTGTATAGTCCCATGACAGTACATGCCCGAAACCTATACCAAATCAGCATGTGCCATCTTTGGCTGGAGCTGTCTGAAGGGCATCTGTCTTGTATTTAGTAAGCTGCTCATTTTTAAATATCCGACTACCTATGCTCACAAAAAACATCAAAATATGAATGCTATAAAAACTTCTAACACTTCTAGGGCCTGGAGATCTCCAGAATTTTTTGAGCTAGGCTAGATGTGTGTTCACTACAAGAGGTTAGTCGGTCTCGGAGTTGGGTTCATACTACCAACAATGGTAACACTCTCTACTATAGCTTCCACCAGAATAGAGCTTTTAATTTAGAGTCAGCTTTCTCGTTCACCGGTGACTGCAGTGGCATTTTATCGACTTCCTCCTTGCCAACTTGCGTACATGCACGGTTAGATCGAGGAATGAGTTGGATTATATTACCAGTATTACAATTCCCCAACTCTACATAGGCTTTCAACAGGCATATGATAGCATCAATCGCGTAAACGTCTGCGCTTTGCTCTCTTTGTACGCTAAAAACATTTGGATCTCGGTGTAGAATTTTAGTGGAAGAAACAGTAGCTGACCCCTTCAGAATAACATTTGCTGTGCGACAGGGAGAAGTACTCGCGTTTTGTTTTATATCACTTTCATTTTATATTCAATAAATCAGATATCGAACCGAGCTAGATGGCTGTGTCACGTGGAAAGATCACCATCAGAAAGAATTATACGAAAAGCGTTCCATTAACAACCACTCGGCGCATGCCGTAAATGGCAGACAACATAGACTACGTTGGCGCGACGACATCGAACAAGATCTTCGTATAATAGCAGGTCAGAATTGAAGAGGGTGTATGATTAATCGAGTTAGTTGTAAGACAAACATTTCTGATTTCTGGATAATAAATTTAGTCCTCCAGCAGCTCGATTCTGGTTTTCTTATACTCGTATAGGAAAAGGAATTAGAAAAAATATTACATAGCGTTTTTGTTAAAAATCTCATTTTATGGCCTACTGAGAAATCATGTTTGATCTAAAATTTTATAATTTAGGAAACATTTTTTACGTATGGAAATTGGATAGGAAAAATATTCCCAATTTAATTTTGTTTTGGAAAAAATTTACACCTCCCTGTTTACCATAGTATGCCAGAAAAAAATGTTTGTGACAAAAACGCTATGTAAATATTTTTCCTAATTAGTTTTCTTATAGGAAAGCCACAATTGAGCTGCAAGTAAGTTGCACCGTGCCATTCGATGTTGCTTTATGTTGTGACCTGTTGCAAAACGTTGCATTATTTTGCACCACGTTGCGAAATGTTTCACAATGTTGCACCATGTTGTCGGATGTTGCATCATGTTGCTAGATGTTACCCATATGTTGCTTGATTTTGTATCTTGTTGAGGGATGTGTGTGACGTTTCACTATGTTACGCTATGTTCCAGAATGTTCAATAATGTTATGGGATGTGTTGCTAGATGTTACACTTTGTTCCGCCAAGTGTACCAGGTTGCGTAATTTTGTGCCATGTTGCTTCGTGTTGGGTCTTGTCTTTTCCTTTAATAGGATATTTTACGTTACGTTCCATTATATTGTAGAATGTTGTGTTACGAACCGTAACTTAAGGTAACTTCTGTTACCGTAACGTACGGTAACATTGTATTGTTGAACTAATAGCGTCCTTTTGCCTGTTATGAGTAAGAATAATGACTTGCAGCACTCGCTATCTAGTTAATGTTTTGAACTTTGCCCCTCTTTCAAGTATGTGGGATGGAAATGGGATTCTCAAATAATTTTTAGAAGAAGTTCTAGAATATGGCCACTTGGAACGGAACTCAACCATTTCTTAACTAAGATTGATGAGATTTTGTAAGTTGGATAAAAATGGGTTTTATCTAAGTTCCGTCTCAGGTGGCTATATTTCAGAACTTCTTCCAAAAATCATTTAAGAATCCTATTTCCATCCAGCATACCCAATCCCATCATAATCGGTTAGGAATTGGGAGCACTTCGTTTCCAGTTTTTCTAGTATTTGTCTTTGCCTCGTTTTTTTAAAACCAAAATAAATTTCGTCATACAAATTTACAATAAAAATATTATTTCTTTCTCCAGTTGTTTTGTAATTTTGTTAGTGTCGAACAAATCGTTGAAGCCGAAGGATATTCGTTTTTTTTTATTTTTTTAAGTAATACATTCACATTTTTATTTTAGATTTTGACATTTTTTTGTCATTTTTATCCAACATATGTATGTCGATTTGTAATATCATCCAATTCGAAATTGTTGTAATTACGTACCAGATTCCATAAAAATAGCAAAAAAAGTACGAATATCTTGTAAAATACAGAAACAATGTGTGGTATGGCTTCGATTAATTGTGTGACACTAAATAACAAAATGCTATTAAAGTTAGCCGAAAGATTCCAGCCGAAAGATAAAAAATCGATAATGCAGATAGTGTCTTCGCTATCCCAGCCGAAAGTAAACAACGACAATGTTGATTGATTTCCTTCAGCCGAAAGATATCAGCCAATTTTTTCAACTCAATAAAAAAATATATAATATATTATATTAAATATTTTATATATTAATTATTTTCATCGAAATTTTTTATATTGAATTTATTGAACGCTCTGACGGTCCAGATAAACGATTAATTAATTAACCCATTAATGCCAATATGACTATTTTATAGGCTATAATCTTGTTAAACTTTGGTCTAAATGTGGAGAATAAATAAATAAATTTTTGAAATATTGAAAAATCGAAGTTTTGCCAAAAACAACCCCATATATCCTTCAGACTTTCTCCACATTTATACCAAAGTTGAAAAACATTATGGGCTATCAAATAGTTATAGTAGCACTCTCGGGATAGGTCGTTTCTCTGGATCGCCAGAGCGTTCAATGAATGTTCAATGATTTTTCAGTTTATTGAAATATCGAAATTTTGCGAAAAAACAACCCCCTATATTCTTCAGACTTTTTTCACTTTTAGACCAAAATTGAACAACATTATGGCCTATCAAATGGTCATAGTAGCACTCCCGGGATAGATCGTTTATCTGGAACGCCAGAGCGTTCAATAAGTTTTCGGTGAAATTTCAAAATATTGAAATATCGAAATTTTGCCAAAAAAACCACCCCGTATATCCTTCAGATTTTCTCCACATTTACCAAATACTTGAACATCATTTTGGCCTACCAAATAGTCTTAGTGGCATTAATATGATAGGTCATTATCTGGAGCGCCAGAGCTTTCAATGAATTTTCAGTACATTGAAAATCGATATTTTGTTAAAAAAACAACCTATATCCTTCAGACTTTCTCCACATTTACACCATAGTTAAACAACAATATGGGCTATCGTCTTGGGGCCATTAATGGTATACGTTATCTGGAGCGCCAGAGCGTTCATTGAATTAAAAGAAAAATATTTGTGTATATATTTTATTATTTTCTTACTGTGTTTAAATAATCGTCTGATATCTTTTGGCTGAACAAAATCGATCAACATTGTCGATGTTTTCCAACTTTCGGCTGGGATAGCGAAGACACTATCTGCATTATCGATTTTTGATCTTTCGGCTGGTATCTTTCGATACTGTTAAAGTTAGCCGAAAGTTTCCAGCGATAGTGTCTTGAATACAGCAAAAATCAGTCATGAACTCGAATTTAGGAGAATTTAAGATCGGGTTACATCATTCGGGTGAAGGAGAAATTATTTCA
Source organism: Nephrotoma flavescens (assembly GCA_932526605.1). Taxonomy (NCBI): domain Eukaryota; kingdom Metazoa; phylum Arthropoda; class Insecta; order Diptera; family Tipulidae; genus Nephrotoma; species Nephrotoma flavescens. The sequence continues at coordinate 13,887,174 of OW052221.1, forward strand.
GTTTATAGGAATTTAAAAATCGATAGGAGTGAGAGTATAAAGAGAGTTTAAAAATAGTGAAGATACTATCTTCATTATCTTTTGGCTGGCAACTTTCGGCTAACTTTAACAAGGTTATCTTTCGGCTAATTTTAATAAGGTAATAAAAAATACACAAATGACAAAATAAAAATAATCATATAATATTCTCTGCGCTCTTACGGTTGTATGAGTATTTATATTTCTGTAGTGGAATACACTAAAACTTCGTATCACGTTATCTAAATAGGCGCATTTTTTTAAATTGTCACAAAGTTCTTGAATGTGGATAGGAAAAATGTATTTGTTGAATTAAGAATATCAATTACACTTAAATTGTTCGTAATTTATTTATTTATTATACAATAATTTAGAATTTTGTTAACTTTGTGACATTTATTGCCGACGTAATAAGGAGTCAAGGTGTATTATTTTTACTTAATTATGTTGCCCTCTAGTTGTCGACTTAGGTTGACGTCATCAGCAAAAAATGAATATTGTCACGAGCCAGTACTATAGAAGGCACTGGTTTAACGTACATAAATGGTTTCTAACTCAAGTGAATTATTAAAACTACACGGTAAGGGTAATCTGCAAATCAAGCTAAACGATTGCACTAAGGCTCTAGGCATTTTGTACTACAAAAAGACAATTTTAAATTTAATGTCGTAATAATGCAATTATTCAGCAAATAAGCAACAAAACGTTCTTAAGGCTTTTAAGGCAAGAGTCGCTCCAATCAAAGTAAAATTCTTCATTCCTCGACTATAGAGCTAAATGCAACGTTATTATAGACTAAATCATTGCGCTGTGTTGGCTTACAGGTGAATCAAGCAAATTCAAAACAATCGTGATTAATACAATTTCTGCACTAAAATCCAACCCACGGCAACACGACACCATTGAAATCAGGTGGCGCCTGGCGGATATAGTTTCACGTAGCTCATCACCCTCTGCACTAATAAACAATAAATTGAACTGTCACCAAATAAAGAAACAACTATTTTGGGAAATTTAGAGGGAGGTTCTGGGTCACTCAAGTTATGGGATGTAGAAGTCGATGAACTGGAGTAAGGGATTTGGGAAGTGATTATCGTAAAAGCCTTAGTAATGTCAAATAAAGACGATAGTGTTCAATCAATCGAGAAAACAATCATCGGAATATGTAACGGGATAAGTACCATAGTGAAAGATGAAAGGAAAAATCCGGTCAGAAAAGTAAAAACAGTAGAACAAATAAAAATAAATGGACAACTTATGCTGAACAGGGTCGACGATTACTAGCACTAATATGTCGATTTTCCGTGGTACACCAGGAAATAATGGAATAATAACGGAATGGTAAAACATGGAATTGACATTGGAATACAGGCAAAAATTGGTCAAGCAAATAGAAGATTGCCTTTAGCGAAACAAGAAGAAATGGATCAAAAGATCAAAGACATGCGTGCTTCAGTTATCAAGGCATAATGCTAAAGAATTAATAACTAGTAGAAGCGGACAATTGAAATTGTCCGACAAGCGCTCGCCAAAATAGGAAGAATGCAATAGTCGAACGGACGGAGGTGTAAAACCGCTGAAACAACTAAGGTGCTAATACAAAAAATTAGCCCAATAGACAAAAAATGAATAGAATCTTAAACAAATCAAAAAATTACAGAAACTAGTTTTGAAATAACACTCATTTTATTATAGATAAAAGTAATATATATATATATATATATATATATATATATATATATATATATAAATATATATATATATATATATATATATATATATATATATATATATATATATATATATATATATATATATATATATATATATATATATATATATATATATATATATATATATATTAAAGTTAGTCAGTTGGCCTAGAATAATAATTGAAAATTAAAAAAAAAAATAGACATCCGCATCTGTGTGACCTCTATTTTTTAGCTTTATGGTATGTATAGTTTTTGCTATGATAGTGCCAACAGACAGACGGCCTAAGTCTTTATATAAGCTTGCTCGCAAGAGCGAGCGCTAAAAGTGGTGCCAAGAATATAATTAAAAAAAATTAATGTGGAGCATTATGAAAAAATAAGTGGGGGACACCTTGGAATTAACAAAACACTCCCAAATATTCGTCATTGATTTTATTAGTGTATAGGCAGTCGGTAGAAGAGTGAGGTAAACAATGTTGTCAATGTGCTGCAAATAAATTATCTGCAGAATCAACGCAACAATAAAACGGCAGCGCACTATTAGAGAGAATCTTAGGTATGTATGTACGATAAAACTTTCGAAGAGGGGCAACTGGTTTGGCTGGGCTCTACAATCCGTAACGAGGAAAAGGGTTGTCACCGAAGCTCCAACCGGTTCGGGATGGGCCATATACCGTCATCACAAAGATAAACGACGTAGTTTACAGAATACAGACAGTTTTAGTAGTGACATCTATAGATAAACACGGGTGTGATGTACATAGTGGGTGGGTGTCTTATGTTAGTCTCTAGAGAGTCTTGGTGTTAAGTGGATAAATAAATGATTGTGGAAATTATTTATTGTTGTGGTTTAGTGTCTGCGGTTAATATTGCGGTTATTTTTGTTCGGGAATATATCAGCAGTGATAAGTGTTCAGAAAATATTAGGAAATTACTCAAAGATTACTTCCGAGCAGTGTAAGCTACGAGAAGTTTTGTTGACAATTTTTTTGTTGGTGGTCAATCAAATAGAATGAATTTTTAATTTTCTACCGTTTCGTTGCAATGGTGGCAGTGTGGTTCCCATTTCCTACTTGCGACGATTTCATATTTAATCATCCAGATGTTCAACAATAATCCAACAATTCAACATTCATTGGCATGGCGACCATCGCCAAGCATCACGAAAAAAATATATATATGTTTAAAACAGTGAAATTGGATTTCATGTTTCCCACATGATCCGACGTTACCATATCTAGGTGTGATACATTATCACAAAATTTGTAACGCCATAAAATATCGCGTACATAATTTATTATAAGGACATTCAAAACTGTAAACAGTTTCGTCAACAATTTCAAGTACACAAAACCAACTGTACTAACCAACAAAGCAATTATATACTGTTTTGATAACTCGAGTGCACATAACAAAAAATTAAAACCGAAAACATTGAAATAGTTTTAGTCAAAGTTTTTGTATAATCATAAATCAAAAAGCTAAAAAAATTGTTTGTATTGTTATCATTGTTATTATCTCGTCAGTTAATTTTTTTTTTTTTTTTGTATACGAGAGTACGTAATAAAATATTCATCTGAGATCTGTTGAGATCTGCTTTTTCCGACTGTCACAGTTTGTATTTTATTATAAATTTTTTTTTTTTACTTTGCTCTCGTAACTATATAATATGTATACATATATGTATACATAAACCATATAACAATACTGACAACAACAACAACAACGGCGACAAAAATGTCTAAAACTGTGTGCTGCTCGTAGAAGAAAAAACCCGCAGAAAAAATGGGGGCTATTAAATAATTAAAGCCAATTGAAATCAATTAAGTTGGTTCTCTTGGTTGTTTTGTACATTATTATTATTATTATTATTTATTTATTATTATTATTACTATTGTTATTTTTTAGTATTATAATTTTTTGTTTTCGCTGTTCGTTTTTTTACAACAAAACTATATAGAATGACAGTAATATGCATGATAGCAATATTTTATGTTCGTGTACTTAAGAACAGGCAGAACTCGTATGGTGCAGTCTCAATAGTGCTGCCTTATTTGTACGGCATTTGTCTGCGAAATTTGTTTTTTCTAGATTATTTTATCTAATTACACTTCTTTAGGTTGTTATGTGGCCAACACTTTAATGTTAATATACATATTTTTTACCAACCACCAGGCTGAGAGGATGGGCCCACTATGATCACTGTCACCACTATGATCACTGTCACCACTTAATTATCTCGTATGGTATTTATAAACTACACTATAATATCTGTTTCAAACTGTTGTCACAACTATAGTCGTGCGGCTATTGCAGTCACTAAAACAATTATTACTAACTTCTCTCTCTCTCTCTCTCTCTCTGGCTTCACATTCCATGAAGGGATTTTGCCGCACGCAGTATGATCCTCCATCCGTCTCGGTGCATCGCCTTCGTCCTCAAGTTTTAACATCTTGAACGAGTAGATCTTGTTCGATGTCGTCACGCCAGCGCATTCGGGGTCTTCTTCTACGACGCACACTGGCTGGTTGTTGATGGAACACTTTATTCGTCATCCGTTGTTATGGGGGCCGTGTAACGTGGTCGAGCCATCTAACTTGATTGGACAGACGTTGTTAATTTATACAGAGAAATGAGTTTCTCTGGAATTTCTATAGGTTTATGAGCGCGGCCCATAGGTTATCGCGGTTAATACTGTCATATGCCTGTCGGAAGTCTATATATAGTTGATGTATGGTTATGTTGTACACCCTACACGTTTCTAAGATCATCCTCATGGTGAAACAATGGTCAGTGGTCGATCGGTTGGGGCGAAAACCACATTGATAGTCCCCAATAAAGTTTTCGGCGAGAAGGATGAGTCTGGCAAGTACAACATTAGCCAACACTTTATACGCAGTGTCCAATAACGTGTCCGTTAACGGACATGTAAGCGATATCTTCCAATTCGCCGGCAGCTCTTCTTGGTCTCAAATAGAGACGATGAGATCATATTAACTTGTTGCAAGAGTAGCGCCTCCGAGCTTAATTAATTCTGCAGGGATTCGTTTGATACCGGATGCCTTTCCATTTTTCAATTGACTAATAGCTGCATCTACTTCCTTCACTGTGGGATATTCGACAAAGACCTCATCACCTGGCGGAGCTAATGCTCTAATGGGAGTCACGTCGTCAGTCCGATTTAGCAGATTTTGAAAGTAGGTTTGCCATACTGAGAGAACATCAGACACGTTTGTTCTCAACTCTCCATTCCCTCCTTTGATGGTTGTACTTTTTGAATTCGATGAATTTTAGTCCTTAATTGTTTGACATATTTTTTTATAACTGCCTTTGGCTTTATTTTGAATCTTTCATATCTTGGAAACCTCACAAGTTGTTTTCAAATCTTACAAGCTATAATTAGTAAAAAAAGAAAAAAAAAGAATTTTAAAGTCTTACCTATGCGATTTAATTTTTCTGCATAGCTTCTTGCCCAGTTTCCATCAGGAAGGCGAATCGTAGGACATGATTACGTAGGCCGTTTCAGGTTTATTGTGGCTTTCCACAGTGAGTAATCTGTTGTTTCTGATGCTGTAACTTTACTTGGATAATATTGAATCCCCTCATCATTTTCTTTTGTTTGTGCTGCTTTCAGGTTTTTGATAGCTTTATTTAATTTTGATTTAAGTCCAGGTGATCTATGTAACTGACATTGCCTGCGCAGTACGCGTTTGTTCTTTAAGAGCCGTTGAATATTCTGTGACGCTTGGTGCATTTTCACTTTAGTAGAGCTGTTGCATGTAGCAACCTTTGCTGCTTGCTCTAACATCTTCGTTAGGTGTTGTACTGCTTCATCAATCTCAGAATTCGTTTAAGTGGAATGCTCAATGAGAACTCTTTTGCAACCGGGGAGTGGTCAGATGATAGTTGGTAGCATGTTTCGGCCATAACATAAGTTCTAGTAATACTCTTTGTTACAAAAAAGCCGATTAAATCGGGAATTTTTCGCCTATCGGTTGGCCAATATATTGGTCTGCAGCCAGAAACTTGATCAAGTTTTCCTTTCTTCATACATTCCCACAGCTGCTTGTCTCTTGGTGATGTTAATCGAAAGCCCCATTGGATGTGTTTGGAGTTAAAATCTCCTCCTGTAAAGAATTTATATCCCAAGATTTTGAAATAATTTGCAAATTGTTGCTTTTTAATTGAATGTTTCGGTGGACAGTAAGTTGCGGATATGGGCACGCACCGAACCATTATTCGTAGCAGATCCGTACCGGACCATTATTTTTCCAGTTCATGGTGTCTTATTCTATCCCTAATAATATTTGCTGATCCCCCATGAGGTGTCCCGTTAAGGTGGTGGGTATCGTAAATTTTATAACCGTTAAATTTTACAGAGCTTTGTGTAAAATTTATCAATGTTGTGTTCATTAAGAAAATGCTGCACTTCTAATTTATATTGCGCTAACAAAATGGCATTCCATCAGGCTAATTTAAGTTCAATCATCTTATATTGAAGTCGATAACAACACAACAACGCATTTTGATTCTCCAAATTTATTATCAAAATAGTTCAAAAGCAAATTATTTACTTTTCGTAAATTACGTGAGAGTTTTGGCCTATATAGACGTCCGCATGTTTATTGGAAAAGTCATAGAACATTTTGATATTTGGAAGCAGGCCTGTAGATGAAGCCTTGGTGGGCATATGAAGGATATTGTTTTTCTTATACATAAATGGCATACAACAACCTTTTATTATCAATAAAAAAATTTTACTATTCACCTCAAAATGTGTGTTTTATTTACAAATGAAAAAAGGACTTACAGAGATGGCCACCCTGTAATTATTCATTCTACAATGTGTCAAAGTTTTTATATCGACAAATTAATTGTATTAAGGATTAGTTTCATTTTTCAATCAATCGATTTTGTGCTCATCTCCGTCATTACAAATTTGTTGACTATTTTGTTCCAATTTCATAGTGATTACGAATGAGATATTTGATGAAATACAACACCAGTATAGTTTCTGTATCCGATAATAATCCCGGTAACCCTAAAAATATCAGTAGCATCAGACCACCCTGTAGGCCTCGTTCGTGTTTGTTCTTTTAAAGTAACAGTTTCGGAAACTATGTTTGAATTACTAATGTCTCCAGCATCATGGTCTGAGTAAACGCACCTGCAAAAATTTGTTGAACACAAACCAAACAACTAAATTATTTGTCTGTTTATTACCAGAATGTAAGGGAACTATAAACAAAACCCCGCGATGGGTTTTTGCAAGAACTTTCCTTTCACATAACGACTTCAACAGTAATGAATATTTTCCGCTAGATTATAATATTCTCCGCAAAGATGGTTCAGTTTTGGATTATGTATTGAACGCGGTGCATGTTATCTTTGACTGCTCAGTTGGAATCCCGACATTCAACTGAGTTTTCTTAAAACGATTAGCGATAGATGCTGTCTAATGAGTTATTAGCTAACGCCGATTTTAAAGAATTAACAGAAGATCAAGACTCAAAATTCCATGCCTTCCACTGTACAAAGAAAAAAAACTGGCAGTTCCTCCATGTTACTACAATAAATTTCGTTCATTGCGTAACGAACGAAATAAAAACTGGGAAAAATTCTTAAAAATGAGATTGTGCTCGGATCACTTAAATTATCTGAACGTTTACAATGATAACATCGGTATTATCGTGGTGGAAGAGAGGTTGATGTTTTTACAACGGAATCCAGTAAATCATTTGACAGGGTTTCCCCTATGATAATTTTGTTTAAACTCGGGACCCTTGGCTTCGTACCTCAACTCTTGTTATGGGTGGACTCTTATCTGAGGGAACTCAGGTAATCTTTAACTTATCATTGTCTGCTCCTTTTATAGCTACTTTCGGATTATCGCAGAACAGTCATTTTGGGCGTATTTATTTCGTCTTAACCATCAACCACGCGTCGATTTCCTAATGAAAAACTCATCAAGTTCCATTGTTGTGCAAAAATTGGTCTAGATTTGAATGTGAGTAAATGCCGATCCACTACATACTCTGGAACACGTGCAAATTCCTTTCGACGAGAGTGTAACATCAACTGTTATGTTGACAGAGTTTTAACCATACGGGATTTATGACCTTACTATATGACTTTTATTAGAGTATGCTAGTCTGGTTTGGTCCCCATATACCATGAAAGTGCACATACAAAGAATTGATACGTGGATTTCCATGGATGTACATTTACAGTTTACCTCCCTATCTTGGCTGCTTCGAATTTATTAACTTACAGCCACTCAGGAAGTGCCAATCTGTTGCAGACATTGTTTTCATTCAACAAATTTAATCTGGTGGGGTAGATTCTTCAGTTCTATTTGAAAAGATAATTTTTGTGATATTCATAAAAACCGGCTGAACTGAGGCCACTTGTAATAATGTAAGGAAGCCCCATAGTCTATTAAAAAACAAGGAAGAATTTTAAGTGTCTATATTAGTTCTAGATTTATTAAATCAGTCTAAGTTATCGCATAAAAGTCCGTGTGAACACGGCCATTCTACAATTGTGCTGGGCACTACTAAATAAGCAACATCAGATATTGGACCAAATTCTAAAATAATAAATGAGCAGAGAACTTTTTATATTAAACATGAACGTGCTCGTCACAAATAAACAACTGACCTCTAAAATTTTGGTGGTCGTACCGCTCCCCTTAGTGGCCCAAACGAAGCACAACTTAAGCTCTTAAGTTACTGGTTGAAGTTTTAATTATCTAATATTTAATAAAAAAAATAATATTTAAGAAATTATTTGGTATAATTTCTTTAGGTATGTTGTGCAAAACGTTTGATAAAATTTAGTTAATTTAGCTAATAATTTTATTTAATCCAGTAACATTTTGATTAGAAGTCAGACAAATATATTAAATGTTTTAGTTGAAACAATTTTTTCCAGGCTTGGTTAAAATCATCCAATTTAAATTAAATAAATCAACCAAACACATTCAATGGCTAAAAATCTATCCTCGACTTTAAATGAAATTGTTTAATCTTTATATGAAAATGCTATTTTTTTCTTTCTGTGTGGTAAATAGTGATAGATTTGGATTCTAAAATTTTTGGGCCAACACCATCTTCATCCGCACCATGCTCACTGTCATCTTGTGTCACTTGAGATAGTGTGGCTCATGCAGCATTCCAAACTTCAGCAGACTCATGTTCTTTTTAAGTTCGTTTCTTCAGGATGCTTCTCGTAACGCTCGAAGCTGTTGTTTCAATATCCTGAAGCTCGTCAAATTTCACCAAACTTCAGCACTTTTTATCGTTGTTATGGTTGGGTCTGTTGGTTGCTTATGTTGGTTCTGATTTTGACATTAGCCTCGATATATAGACCGCTATAGCTTCGTTCGTTATATCGTTATAGTTATTGAAACATCTTATGAAGTCGTTCGATGAGTGGGCTACCATTCGAATGTTAGCGTTTACTTGTCTTGTGAACATGATTAGCACGCAGTTGTGGTGCCGTGGTTCTTGCATGTTGCGGTACGGTGCCCTCGGTTCGGTTCCGAGCACTCGTCAGTCATTCTGCAGGAACTTTCTTTTCTCTTTCTCTCTCTCTCTCTCTGGTGAATGCATTCATCTGTAACGAATGATGGATAGTTTTCAATTCACACCACCATGTACAGTTGTGGGTCTCCTTGTTACGGCCGTAGAGGCCTCACACGGCGATGTTGCCGGCTAGATCTCAAGGAGACATGCTATGGGTCGTGGTGTTTGAGGCTTGCGTGGCTCCTGACCTACACCGACATTACAGAAATATATATAAAAAAACGCAAATTAAATATAAATAAAAACTGAATTACCGAAACCAGAATCTGTCGAGCGAAACTTGAGGAACGATATAATGAAAATAATAACCGGGTGTGTCGATCCGTTGGCGACCGGATCTCCTCGACAAGTTTAATGTCTGCTGAAGAAAGAAAGAGAATACTACGACTGGCATCAACTGGCCATAGGTTGGACGTTGGTTCGCCGAAAAAAAAAACGTAAAAATAATTGCCGCCAAAATTGTTGGGCGTCGCCTCGCGACAACCATAAAACCGTTGAAATGCAAATTGCCTTAACTGGTCACCAGCCACCGTAGATAATTAAGCGCCTCCCGCCCTTAGTAATACCGTTGATATTCGCGGCACTCATCTCAAGGAGACATGCTATGGGTCGTGGTGTTTGAGGCTTGCGTGGCTCCTGACCTACACCGACATTACAGAAATATATATAAAAAAACGCAAATTAAATATAAATAAAAACTGAATTACCGAAACCAGAATCTGTCGAGCGAAACTTGAGGAACGATATAATGAAAATAATAACCGGGTGTGTCGATCCGTTGGCGACCGGATCTCCTCGACAAGTTTAATGTCTGCTGAAGAAAGAAAGAGAATACTACGACTGGCATCAACTGGCCATAGGTTGGACGTTGGTTCGCCGAAAAAAAAAACGTAAAAATAATTGCCGCCAAAATTGTTGGGCGTCGCCTCGCGACAACCATAAAACCGTTGAAATGCAAATTGCCTTAACTGGTCACCAGCCACCGTAGATAATTAAGCGCCTCCCGCCCTTAGTAATACCGTTGATATTCGCGGCACTCATCTCAAGGAGACATGCTATGGGTCGTGGTGTTTGAGGCTTGCGTGGCTCCTGACCTACACCGACATTACAGAAATATATATAAAAAAACGCAAATTAAATATAAATAAAAACTGAATTACCGAAACCAGAATCTGTCGAGCGAAACTTGAGGAACGATATAATGAAAATAATAACCGGGTGTGTCGATCCGTTGGCGACCGGATCTCCTCGACAAGTTTAATGTCTGCTGAAGAAAGAAAGAGAATACTACGACTGGCATCAACTGGCCATAGGTTGGACGTTGGTTCGCCGAAAAAAAAAACGTAAAAATAATTGCCGCCAAAATTGTTGGGCGTCGCCTCGCGACAACCATAAAACCGTTGAAATGCAAATTGCCTTAACTGGTCACCAGCCACCGTAGATAATTAAGCGCCTCCCGCCCTTAGTAATACCGTTGATATTCGCGGCACTCGAAGATAGTATGTGTAACATGTGTTCCTTTTAGGGTAAAGGATGGAACTTCCTTTATAAATTTGCGACCTGGCAAATTAGCACGGTAGTTTGGGTGGGTACGAAGACAATCACCACTAGGATTATTTAATTATTTATGCAGACATCATCAAAGGTTCCCTCTCATCTCGAAATTCCCCAACGAAATTAGACACGTAACATCATTTTTTTTATGGTTTCATAACAATATATAAAAGAAAAATAAATATCGACTAACAATATCGAAGGTCTAAAAAAAATTATAAATGTTTATAACATGTCACGGGAACGTTAGGCAGGGGTAACCTATTATGATACGATAACAACACTAGTCAAGATTTACACTCTATTTGAATAGGATAGATAGAGGTCATACCTAACAAAATGAATACCGGTTGGAAAAAAAATTTTTTATCGTGCAATTCACTTTGATGACTTCCACTAGCGATCAATACATTATACATATGGTACCGTTGGAAAAACGGGGCACCCGTTGATTATGTTAATTATCCCAGCTTATCGCAAATGCAAAGAAGTTCGTTATAAACAAAATTAAAACTAAACTAAATTACTTCAACTTGGTCACCCGAAAATTCAAATTTATTTTAATTACTCGTTTATTTGTCTTATCTTATTATTTTTTTTTTCACAAAAAAACTTAAAGTTTTACAAAATAAACTAAACTCTGATTTTATTTTTAATTTCAAAACGGAATTCGACTTATTACAAAAAAAAAAAAATCCACAACTCGACTTTCGTGTAAAAACCCCAACAAGACTCCACAAAAATTTTTCGCGCACCAAAACTTCTAGAATGTTCTTTTCAGCTGTTGTCTTCTATGTAGGCGGCACTCGCGCACACAAATTGACCGTATACAAAAAAAACTTAAAAAACATTCTTTATGGTCGTAAAGCGGGAAGTAATTGTGAGGACCATGGAGTCGTAACATCGTCTGCTGTGGAACTCTATTCAGCACCAGTAGTCTGTTACTCGGCCTCCAGTGATTTCAAGCTGAACATCATTAGAGCGTCAATTCTAATAAGGAAATGTCGGCTTATGAAGGCCGGATATTCCTTTATGAAGCATTGTGTGGCGTGTATGTGAAGTTAACTTTGGCCTTCATAAAGTCTTTCATCGACATGTGGAGGCGGCCGTGATCTACTAGTCTTACCAAGTCTTGGCCGTTGATCTCTGCATCTGGATCGATGATTTCAACCATGTAGAATGGGTTATTTGCAACTAACCGTCGATGTTCTTCACATACTCGTGTTCTGGAGTCTGAGAAATCACGAGTGATTGTGAGATTTTTAAGATGCTCAATGATGACAACGATTTCACCGTCTACACTATGAACCATAGCTGTAATATTCTCGGGCACGCACACTGTCCGAGCACGGAAACCACTTCTGTCACAACAAGCCTTTCTCACGAACTTTCTTCACCAATTTTACGACCCACATTTCTTTTCAAAATTCGCACCGTTCTGGCTATAAAACACTGACTTTGAAAATATGTTTTGAGTAAGTGGAGACGGGCTTTCAAAGTTTCCAGAAAATCGTTCAATAAAGTGTTGCCCTAGCCTATGATTTAAAAACAAATAGATGGGCCACCCTGTCGTCGATAGAAGTCGTCGTTCGGCTTAAGAGAGTGAAAAAATTACGTATGGAATGGTACTTGGGCCAAGATTATTCCAATATGTCTTCAGCGGCGTAGTTGTCTTGTGGACCTAAAATCGATTTCATAGATTTGAGACGTAAGGACAGAACGAGGTAAATAAAATGAAATAAAAAGGATTAACATTTGTACAAAGACACTCTTTAAAATAAAAAAAAAAGGTTTTTTCTTTTCTCCTAAAACAAAGATAGCGTTAAACGAAGCGCTCCTGTAGATATAACTACGTTATTTAACTAACAGAATGAAAATTGGATATAAGAAGATTGAAATTTTGTTGGAAAATGAATTATTTTATGTGAATTAAGCAACAGATTATTATACGAGCGTATATTTATAGTTTCAAAGTTGATGAAACTATACTCGTTCGTTTTGTAAAATGAATGAATTTTATTATTCTGTTCATGTACATGTAAATTACTAATCTCTGAATCATTTCTATTTATTGCAGTGCTTTAATGTACGATTGCAATTGAAAAAAAAAAATCTAATTATTTTTTTTCTCGTTAAATTAAAATTCGCTAGAATATAATGCGATTTGCATATATTTACGAAAAATCTCAATTTTTACAAATTTTACGCCTGGTGTGAATAAGCGCATCAATCTCACGCGGTACAATAACAGCTTTAAAATAAATCAAAATTTATGATTTTCAATTAAGTATAGATATTTTGAATAATTTAACTTTTTATTTATGACTTTTCATAAAAATATCTACTATAAATCGCAACGAATACGAAATTTAAAATATTTTCCGTATATTTTCCAACAGCAGTATGAAAAATTAAGTCTAGAAAATTTAATTTCATAATATATACACGCAGACATGCACGCACGCACAAAAAATTATCGCAAGACACCAATCATTTATAACAATTATTTAAATTTATTTATTTGAAGGGGAATCTATCTTAATTTAATCTTATATTTATTTGGCAACCTCAAAATTCAACAGACATCTTTTTCGTCGTACTCAAGTATTGTAAAATAGAGTTCAAGATGTTCAAAATTTTTAAATATTTTTGGCGATACGCATTAAACGAATCATGAAGATTTTGTAAAGTGTTTGGAAATAGGTTTAAGGGCAAGGGTGGTATTATTGTATATATACATAAATTATACAGTGGAACGTAAGTAAACCCTCGATTCTGAGATACTAACGATGAATGATTAAATGTTACACAATTATAAATCAAAAATTTCTCTAGGAACGAAGAACTCTAGAGTATGAGATGAAGTCTTGAGACTTGTTTGTGCTCATAGGCAAACGCCAGCCTTGTTCCCACCTACGCCAGAAATATTCACATTGATTTTTCTCTTGTTTGCATTTAATAGATGAGAGGCCTTTCGGCTTGCGATCCTGAGTCTATCAAGGCTCTTAAAGAAGCGACCTGTTCTGTGCCTGAAGTTGCTTTGATTAAGTCGGTGGGTAATAACACAGGCCCTTGTAGATTGAACAGAAGAGTTTAACTTGCACTCTTGCTTGCAGATGCTGTGCATATGATGGTGTCCATTGCCCACCATGCATGTTGTAGATTTACACTGATCCCTTTTATGTTGTGCGAGGTAATGTACTCAAAAGTTGCAGTCACTTACTAGCCTTGTTCTATCTAACGTTGGCATTGCTCGCATTGCTCTAATCCATGACGTTCTCTACACGTTTTAACCCAACAATGGGGGCTAATAGCGGCGGCATGTATCCGTTTTAGTGGTAGTGATACGTTAGGTGCTCGCGTTACGATTGATTTTGTGCCGACATTGCTTCTAGTGAGTGGAACCTTGTCTTCATGAAATCAAAATACTCTGATATTTTTGGTATCTTGGATTAGATACCGTTAATTCATACAGCCTGTCAGATTCTAGATCAATCTATTTGATCAAGATGAATGTTACAAATGACTCAAATTTCCTTTGTGGAGTCGGGGAGATTTCTTAACGCCCCGGTAGTTGGAATTTGTATCGTTGGAAGTGATTAGGAATGTTGTTTGGTTATTAGGAATGTTGTTCTTTGTCATTAGGAATGTTGTTTGGTGTGGTACATCAATATCTCACAGTAATTCTTCATGAAGAAAATCTGGACCTCTCCACCATAAGTTATTGTTAGCAAGAGCTAAAGGGGTTGTTCCACATGACGCTATGTCTGCCAGATTTTCACTTTGAAGAATTAGGCAAGCTAGAAATAATGTTGGCGAAATGAACATTAGTCGTTCATTACAACTTAACCTCTTATTTTGAGGAAATTGACAATTTTAAAAGAGCCCACAACGAATTGCAATCGGCTTGTATGAAGCTGTCCGGTCTAAAATGCGACGCCATTCTTCAGCATCTCTTATGGCAATACAATTACTTGGTAGCAGACAACGAGCTATTGTTCGAAAACAATAAGGGCCGTAAACGAGTGAAACGAGGTACCCAACGAGAAGCTAAAATGTATGAGTCCCCCTTTGAAAAAATTAGAAAAAATTAGCGATGCGTAGTCAATATCAGGTAATCCGTTTGCAACATTGCGAATAGGTTGAAACACTCTAGACAAACTCCTAGTTTCCTTTAAGCAGATTGAATGTCCTTCAAGGAATAAAATTTGCAACTGGTGCAAGTCTCATACATTCCGTGGAGTTTGCGGCGTATATATCTTCAGTTATGTCTTTTCTATTTTCAATTCAAAGCAAGAATGGGTCAGATGGCAAGGAAAAGGCACATATATGTGCAAAAGGGTGTTAGTTGAGTTTGAACCAAGCAGTAAGTTTCATATCTCTTGAAGTTTCACGGTCTTCTGCGTATCCCCTACGCTCTTCCTACAAATGAACTTGCAATTGGTATATGGTGTGACTTTGATCATATCTCTGAGCACATATTTAACCCGAATCATCCTGAACGTTAATTTTTCGAATTTTTCAAAAATATTTTAGATGCTCAATTTCTAGATCAAAACGAGAAGAAGTGCATCATCACATTTTTTCAAAGGTCTCCTCAGAGGGTCCAGTTGCCACATGGCAACGCCATGATTGAAAGGCTACAGGACTCTGCCACATAGTAAATCGGTTTGTTCTTGGATTCAATTCAATAAAACAGTAAGACTATGTAGTAATTCAGTTTTTATTTTATTCGGATAGTAGTGACAGGTAACTATACCTCAAAATTTAACATGTACCCGCTGGAAGTACATAAAGACCATACCTTATATCCAACACGTATATCGGTTGCTCTTTTATGAACAGTTTACATCAGTGCTTCTCAAAATAAGCAATCGCATACTTTCTTCAAATGATAAATCCTGTTCGGGATGGAAATGATTCAACATTTTTGATTTGATGTCATCGGTTATCGGTTTCAACTTTACGTTTTGTGGCGCACGCACGTTCTTTTCAAAATGTAGACTCTGCAAAATTTCCACAAAATGTTGCTTTGCTAAAATAAAGAATATATTTTTTCTAGTAGCGAGCGATATCTACAGGAAAATAGCTACGTTTTAGTTAGCCTTGATTTCGATTTTATTTTATATAGAAAATATTTTTTTGTAAAATTGATTTACTAATTTTTGAGAATGGAACCGAAATGGTTCCGAAAGCTTAAGTATTAATAAATAAAATATTAAAAGAGCTAAATAACCATTATTTTAATTTTGTAAACTTAAGCTCATTAAACAATTTAACGACTTAAATGTGATCCAAATTCTCTCTACCCATTTCTAGATACTGAAGACGTTCGCCATTTTCAAACGCCATTTAACAGCCCAATCAGTGCCGAACACACATTATCTGGAAAGCCGCCTTTTTCCTCATCGGCATCGTCCTCGTTGGAGCTAAACTCATCCAAGTAATCAAGAGCTTCTTGACGCGTCAGTTTTCTAAGAGAATGTATTGAGCGGGAAAAGAGAACTAAGAACTATAGAAGAACTATGCACAATAAAACAGATCTACAAATGCTGTAACCTATCGTTCCTGTTGTAGCCATATGGACACCCCGCGGAAAAATTTGAATAGAAACACAATAAAATTTAAATTTTATTTAAAATCACGCACTTATTTTTTTTATACAATCAAATTGCTCATAATTACAACACACTATCTTGAATTAACGTACATAAATAATTATATTGTTATATTTACATTCTTTGTACGCCATTATGAGGTTTTTATAACTTTTTTTTATAACTGTTAAATATGTGAACGAGATGTATTACAAAAATAAAAAATCAGGAAATGTATTCAGTCCCGAATCAGGGGAGCGAACTCGCATAGATATTGTTTGTTGCCATATGGCAACCCCCGGATGATTTGGTTAAACAAATATTTCATTTGACATATATTTCAAAGTTGTTAAGACAGCTATCTTTTAGACAAGGTACGGATTGAATGGGACCACCCATCTCGTCTGTTGGCAATGCGATGGAAGGGACAAATTATATTCGTCTTACTCTCTTATGTCGTACTTGGGATATCAGTTGTCCTTTCCCAACGTAACATCTTGAAATTATTTTGGAAAAGCGTTGAAACACTTTCCATGCACCATGCATGTTCTGTTTGGATTGCGGTTGCCACATGGTGTATGGATCATATAATGATCTCAAAAAGAATGACTGAGATGAGAGAATGTGGCCATCATCGATTTTGAAATTCTATTGACATTTTTTCACTATTTTCGCCACTAAATTATTTAACTTTAGCTGAAAAACTCATGCTATACCAAGTCTGATAGATGTTCCACTTTTTGCCAGGGCTCAAGGTTTTCCACAATTTCTTTCCATTTAGGATTACAGGTCATGTTGACAAAAATATCCTGTTTTCCAAATTTTTTAAAAATTGGCATAGCATCCTGGTAATTTCGGAGGCTACACTGGAAGTTAGATGACTTTCCAACCTGCTTGTTTTCAAAGTGCACAACGATATATATAAATCGAACCCTTAAAGATTATATAAATCGGCAGTTAAAGCTTTATACCTATCTGCTCTAACTGACAAACGATTAGAACGTGTCTCGTTCGTTATCTAAGTGAGGATATCGAACATGAACCCTCGTGTAAATTTTGGTTGGTCCCGATGAAACGGTGGTTCTTCATTTTTGCTTTGAAACATAATGGCCTCGTTAACCGCAGCATTGTACCGAATCTGGCCATTTTCTACATTGGTTTTCACAACGCCATCTGCTCCGGCACAGTTTCAATGGCTTGTTTTTGCACTTCATTCAGAATTTTTATTGATTTTGCAAGAGAATTTTTACAAATTTTAATTATATCAGCTATTCATGATCATTCCTTAGCACAGATTTTTCTCTGGAATGTTCAATCGTTGGTAAACTGCATCATCAGGATCCAATCTGGACAAAGTTTCTGTGATTATTTCTTTCAGGATGTACTGTTCTAATTCGATGAACTATTTGTCCGCATACGCGAAAGCAAAACAATACAGGCCGTTTCCTTGGCGTGGATTAATGTTAGATCCAGTTGAGGCAGACGTAAATCGGTTTCAGATATCTGTGATAATTATCAAGCTTAGATAATTTATCTTGGTCCTTCTGACAACATCGGGTAAACTCATTGCTACTATTTTCAGTTTTTTCTTTTGTAAAGTTAAAGCAAAGGCAATGTTTGCACATGATGATCAATATTTCACCTGAAAATATTCACCAACAATTATTTTGTTATTTATTTTCACAAATGTTTTATTTAACATATATTGCTACTGATTAATAATTAATAATAATTACAAAATATGTCCACTTCAAAACGTGTCGCTATTAAATATATTTGAACATGCCATTACGAAAAAACAAATGAAAATTTTAAATCAAACACGATTTCACGCGTACAATTATTTGTATCCAAGGATATTTCTTTTAGAAGATGTGAATTTAACTATAAAATGTTAGTACTTTTTTACGCGTGGATGTGTGTGGAATCGTAATACAATATATCATAATTGTGTCTGGATCGTAGGACCAACCAATAAGTCATCATTCAATAATATTTCGTTTGTCGTTTTGCATGATTATTGAAAGTCGCCCTCAACTTGGTGTAGTAGAGCCATAGAGGCTTTGAAAACTCCGTGATGGGAGAGATAGCAATGGTAAGTAACTGTTGGTATTATTTCTTCTATACCTTAATTTTTTCCATGTGGTCTAATTTTAGATAAGTATCCATTAATTTCGAGTGTATAGTATTTTATATTTATAATCTCTTACCATTAGTTGATCGACAGATTTCATTCTTTGCTGTCCTTTGCAACAAATACACGCAGGTGGCTCAAAATAACTTATACGTGTAAATTTAGTGGGAATGAAATTTTTTTCTCTTTGAACCACGGTAACATCTAAATTTGTACCGTGCGTTCCATTGAAGGAACGCCTAAACGACGGCTGCACACAACTAATTATACCATTTGGGCTATCATTACGCCTGTGAGGTTTGCAGTTATTAACATAGCATGTTTTAGGCGAATTACTATTATCGATTATGACTTGCATTTTTTTTTTGTATGCACCATACATAGTCCGCAGATCGTACGATTTATTTTTATTGCATTAGCGGCTTTCCCTGTTCTTTGTTTTTATATAAAAATTCCGAATTTCTTTTGCGCTTTCCTGGTAGAGAACAAAAAAATGGTTTTGTTAAACTTGCAGCATTCAAGTAGTGAGAAGATTATGTGTAAATACACTGACAAAAGTATCAAGAAAATAATTTTTTTATTTGAATATAATTTTATGGATGTCCAATTTTCACACAAATGTTTCTTTGAGTAAATTAATTGTTTTCCGCGCTGTGTGGCTTGTGGCACCGTCGTGTTGGGACCACATATCACGAAGATTTATGCCAGCCAATTGAGGTACAAAAAAGTTAGAAATCATGTCTCTATACCATTCACCGTTAACTGTAACATTCCGCCCATCATCGTTTTTGAAGACATATGGACCAATGTTTCCGCTGGCCCATAAAGCGCATCAAACAGTGACTTTCTCTGGATGTAATGGTGTTTCGGCAAATGCTTGTGGATTATCTTCACTCCAAATCCGATAATTCTGTTTATTAACCAAAAGTGAGCTTCATCGCTGAGCAAAATTTGGAAAATTCACATCAACGATAAAATCTTTTGATAAAAAATTTCAACAACTTGCAAGCGTTGCTCTGTAGAGCGGTCTATTCATTATGAAACAAGAAATGAAACTAATGACAAAACAAATATTAGCTGTCCAATCGGTTGTCAAACAAAACAGTGCTGCCAACTTAAAGATGTGAACCTCTAAAACACCTTTTATATAATGAAATTTTCGCTCATAACGAATTTGTTTCCTTGTCTGCTCTTTCAAGCAGCCAATGAATCAACCAATTATCACAATTTTGAGTTTCACTATACCGTTGTCGTATTGTGTAATTGACACGCTCTAAGCTCCTTCAGAGTTAGCGTCCTCCTGAAATTTTTGCTGGAGGTTTTTGACTGCGGTATTGCGGTCAGCTGCAGAATTACGAATCATTGCTTTGATTGCATAGTAGAGCGATTCAATAGTTCAAATAGTTTCAATTCTAAATATGATTGCTCCAAAGCTTGTACTCTGATAAGTAAATCTGCTACCACATGTGCAGCAATTATTTCACCAAAGAACTATGCAGTGCAGTGCGGGTAATAACTGCCTTTGATTGCTCTCGACGCGCAATCGGGCCCTTCAATTTCGATTGTTCTGTGTCACTCAATACCATCGTAAAATGTTACTTGAACGTCCGAGTCTATCACTTCACTGCTTTTTTCCGCCAAAACTCGTATAAAATATCAATTTTTTTAACGAAATTCTGATGCTCCATCTCTTTCCCTCAACGTAGCTAACGAACACCAACACCAAAGTAAATAAAATTACTTTTCTACGGTTCGTTTTTATGTCCGACGGGATGTGGTTACGAGAGTTTGAGCATTTTGTAAGACCATTGTTTTTTTGAGATCCTTTCAAAAGATTTTGCGTTTGATATGGTACAACACGTGTTTGGATAATTCTCACACCAAAATGATTGTTAATTTATTATTTAATTTTTGGTTAAAGATTCTAGCCGTCGGTCAGAACAAATTACATATGTATATAAACCGAAAAAACCTGTAATATTTCAGTCCTCACAATTAAATTTGCACCTGCAAGAATTCTCCTCTTTTTTTAAAGTGCTAATTAAAGCTCATCTATATAGAATCGTACTTATATAAAGAAGATTCTTCTGTTTAAATTTAAACAAACAAAAAATTGTCTGGAAAATAAATAAATTTAAATTAGAAAACCAAAACAAAACCTAAATGGAAAAAATAAAAATTAAAATAAATAAAATTAAAAATTTAAATTAATTTAATTTGATTGATTTTGGTTACTGTGTTGTTGTTATTATTTTTATTAATATTATAACTTTATATAAATAACAACAACAACAACAACAACAACAACAACAAAAATATTTGTTAAATTAAAAAGCGCCATTTAATAATTTAATTTAATTTTATTTGTACTGATTAGAGTTACTGATATGATTTAATGGATAAAATTGATACTAATAGTGTTTGTTGCTTTTATTTTTTTTTTGTTCAAATCTATTGAGGGTATGGTCTCGAAATTTTTGTATGCAGTATACATTAAATTAATTAATTATGTGTTATACACTGTACGCGGTGCATATGTATGTGCCGAACAGATATAGTAAAAATTTTGTAATCTACTGTAGTGACCTAGTTCTGCATACCAACCTTTCTCAATAAATTGATTTTATGCTAAACATTTTCTTATTTTTATCTTACCCTTAAAAGTAATTCGTTTTAAATAAAAATTACCTCTCTATCCGTATAGCAGAATATAAACGAAAATGTGCTTTTCGCTATTTTGACGTGCAATGTACGTCATTGTTAATTTTTTTTTTATACTGAAAATGTCGTACAGTGTACGTCTACGAGCGAATTTGACTTTATTATTTCTACATTTCCAAAAGAAAGAATTTATATTTTAACTTTTTTCTTTCCTTTTTCACAGAAGAGAAATAAAAACAAATATAGTGGATTCTGAAAGAGAGGAGGAAAATAGAAAACGATTTTTTTTTTCAAAAAGAAAGGAAAATAAAATCCATATAAAATATAAACAAATTTGGAAGAGAGTCGAAAAAATATAAATAAACGAAATAATAAATTTTAAATTTGAACACACGTACGTGAATTATATATAAATAAAGATTGGGAGTTGGCGAAATTTTGGAGTTATAGGTTTGGATATGCAAAAAATCTGAAAAAAAAAAAAAATCCTATAACCTGATAGCAGTGCTACCTTCCGGGCCAATTGTGAATCTAAACCATCCAGGAGCCCACTCAAACACACATGCAATTTCATTAAAATTGGTCCAGCCATTTAGGAGGAGTTCATTTGGAATTTCTTTTAGTGGATGGGGACGCATTTCTTCTAACTATAATTGATAGCGCAAGAGGTTAACGAAATTCTTTTTTTATTTGAAAGGTCAATCAATGTATGCCATTATTTATGGAATATAACATCGTTCAAATATCTGCCGCGGCTTCTCACGGTGGCACGGATCCAAGTTGTCCAATTTTTAATAACTCTGCCGCATAGATCCTGCTGAATTTGCGGGGTCAAATTGCACGATATTGGTGGCCAATTCACGTCACCTCGATATAACCATACCCTCAAATCGTTCATGCAGAATGGTTGTGTCTGCTGTGTAGCACGTAGCCCGGTCCTACTGGAAGTACATGTCGTCTACCTCCATATCGTTCAATTTGGGCCAACATATATCGGTTAGCATCGTTCTGTACCGCTCGCCGTTGATGGTGATGAACTAACCAACATCATTTTCAAAAAAGGACGGACCAATGACGCAGCCGTGTGGGCTGGCGTCGTCTCATATATGACAATTTTGCTTGTTAACATAGCCAATTCATCCAAAAATGTGCCTGGTCGCTAAAGTTGATCGCGCTGCTCAATCGTGTAACTTGACATGATGTTTTGGCATCAGTGACTGAAAAAAAGATTAGACACACGCCACCAAAACAACATGGCCGCCATAGACTGCCAAAATCGACTCGCTCTTATTGAAAAACCCTTTATACAGCAAGTTTGAACATAATTTAATACGGCGCTGAAAATCTTTGGTAAATTTAAATATCAGAATTCATGTATATTTGACATTTAATTGTATAGAGAGCTGGATGTCAAGCGAATACTGATCCCCGCGTATTTTTGAAATTGGTTGCGGCAAAATTTGAATTCGCGTCTGCGGCCTGAGTTAAATTGAAGCGGTAATATTTATTTGTTGGTCAGCCATTTTCGAAGATCCAGGGTTATTATTCACACATTTTCCGAGAACATGCTTTTTATCGCAGTAATGGAGTGATCCTCGATCAATTTTTATGATAGTTCAGAATCACTTTCATTTTTGCCATCAGTGATTAAAATTATCTCTTTAAATTTTGACAAACTTTTGTTCAAAAGTTCACTCGTTGTAATGGTCTCGTTTAAGAATTTTATTAAATGGGTTATGGTAGAAGATGCCTCAGCTACTTCCATGGCTGCTACTTTTGATTTACCCAACCGGGTTAAACGACCTCTAACAAGCAAGATACGGAAGTTTAGATTCGGATTTTTCTTAGCGGTATCATAAAGTCTCTGCGGGATAAGGCAACATGAGTTTTCTCCAATTCTAATCTTTCTTTAAAATTATACGGAGTTTTACTTTAGAAGAATCTCCATCAATATTACGGACATGACACTCCAGTTCAACTCATCCAATTCTAAATGCTCAATATCTATGGTTACCTGAAAACGCAAATTTTGCAATAATAAAAATTAAGGAAATAAATTAAAACTAGGAATAAATATTAAGAAATTCAAATAGTGAACGTGGGTTGAGGTGTGGGCATCGGTAATATTGAATTGGTAATGTCGCTTATCAGAATGGGTTTTCCCAGTGCTGGCAATTTGTGTTAGAAGTCTAGACTGTAAAATGCTACTTAGGTTAGAGGACCAGTGCATCTTTCGGGAGAAATGAGAATGACATTTGGGAGAAATGATAATGGTGAAGTTACTGCTCCAAATCAAGGAAATGAAGTAGAGCAAAACGCCAGGTTAGCCATAGACTGTTCAATTAGCAAGGTGAAAATTTAGCAGAACTTATAAGCCACATTATACCAGTGGCATACCAAGCTAGATATTCGATTAGGTTGCAGAACCGCGATCGAACGATCAACTGCATGGTGCGGATGAAGTTGATCAAATTCTGTTCGTCCAGAAAATTCAAATGAACAAGATTTGCAGAGAAATATGAAGTGGACAGGTTCTTTGAATCGAGCATAATGATAAAATTAGAAAAGTAGAAATTTGTTACTAGTACCTCGAAGGCAAATAAAAGCGTGAAACAATTGCAAGATGAATAATTATGAATTTTTCCACGATTTCAAAACCTAGTTTTCATAAACCCGGAAATCAAAATACCGATGGTTAAAACCAAACTCCCGGAAATAAGAAGTAAAAATACTGGAAATAAATATTGCTGTAACCAAAATAAACGGCAATTTTCTTTATTGAACGTTTATCGAACTACACGAGAGGAACTCGGACATTTCTTTATCAATTTTGTTGGGATTGGGGGTATGTTGAATGGAAATGAGATTCTCAAATGTTTTTATAGAGGAATTTTTGGAATATGGCCTCCTTAGGTGGAACTCATTACTTTCTTAACCGATCATATTGGGACTGGATATGTTTTTTGGAAATACGATTCTCAAATGTTTTTTGTAGGAATTTCTGGAATATGGCCACTTTATAATAAAGCTGGCCATTTCCTAACCAATTGTGATGGGATTATGTATGTTGGATGAAAACGGGTTTATAAAATGATTTTTAGGAAATATCCTGAAATTAGTCCACTTGGGTCAAAATTAGGCCATTTCTTAACCGCGATCAGTATAAGTTCTGAAATATAGCCTGCTTTGTCGGAACTCGGCATTTTTTAACCGACCATGATGGGATTGGGTATGTTGGATGGAAATAGAATTCAAAAATAAATTTCGGAAGAAGACGATTAAGATGGGATTAAGTATATTGGATATGGAAATGTGATTATAAAATAATTTTTAGGAGAAGTTCTGGAATAGACCACCTGGAACAGAATTCGACAACGTTTAACCGATCATGATGGAGTTTGGTATGTTGGATGGAAACAAGGTTCTAAAATGATTTTTGTAAGAAGTTCTGGCATTTTTCATTTTAAATGGAACAAGGCCATTTCTTTCACTAAAATGATATTTGGACGAAATTTTCGAAAACTAAAATAAAAAAATTCCATAGCAATTTTGTGGATACCAGAATACCGGAAATGGCAAATAGGACCTTTTGATTTTTTCAAATGTTTAAAAAAATCGATTAATCATTAAATATGCCACATTAAATTAAAATTTACAACAAAATTAATTCACTTATTTTTTCTAAAATTTTAGTGGAAATCTAGATTTTAAGGAAGATTCGACAAAAACCTCTGGATTGTGAAACATTTGCTTATCGGTACAACAAAGGACATACTCATTTTGGCGGATATCGATTAGCCGAAAGAAACAACATTGGTTCCTTTTTACCATCCACAAACCAACTCAATACGAAAGGCAAGAAAGATCAAATGAAACCGTTGTAGTGTTGAATTGTGACAAGTGAGCTTCACCGTCCACCGTAAAACTAGTTAGAAGTTCTGTTTTACTCACCTTAGTGTAATATTCTGGATTTACGTACATTCGTGGTAAAGTAAAGTCAGGTGCTGCCCAATTCTGTAGACAAACAAGTCAGAAAAATTCCAGAACTTCTTCAAAAATCATTCATTTCTATCCAAAATACAAAATCTTATCATGATCGGTTGAAAATGCTCGTGTTCTGTCCCAATTGGTTATATTCCAGAACACCTCCTAAAAATCATTTTATAATCCTATTTCTAAATAACATCCCCAATCCTATCACGATCGATTAAGAAATGGCCGAGTTCTATCACAGGAGGCACATTCCAGAACTACTTACAAAATTCAGTTTAGAATCCTACTTCCATCCGACACAGTTGATACAACAATTTTGGATTACAGCAATTGTTTAACAGGGATTTTCATCCTGGATTGTAATTTCCGTGATTTTGAAATTAGGCATTATGATATCAGGGATTTTTAGTGTCCGGGATTTTTATGATACCGTTTCTTATTGTTTTAGTGGTCGATCACAAAAAAAAAAATGTATTAAAGTTCTAAGATTTTTGGTATTTGAATGATTTCACTCAGCTCCTTTTCAAAACCATCACCCGACTACCGACGTTCGAATTTGATTTATTTATCGTTTTTTATTTGATTTTTATTTTGAAATATATAAAATAAATAAATTTTTCCGATAGGAAAATTAAATTTATCATTTTTGTTGTTATTGTTACTGTTGTAAATATGTTCTTATGTATACAGAAATAGGATCCTTCCAAAATTTTTTTTTTTTATAGAAAATCGAAAAGATTAATCCATCAAGAATTCTGTAGGACTTATATATACAGTAGTAAACCAAAAGATTGATTAAAAATAATCGGATGATAGAAAAAAGAGGGCAATAAACGGATAATCATCAAAAGATGACATAAACTTTAAGAGTAATCCTTATCTGTGTTTGTTTATATATCGAGAAGAAATTGGATACACCCTTAAACAGACACACAAAAATTTCTATCTTAATATTTCGAAGAGAAAGATTTTTTTTTCTCGATATTTTCACCCTCACCTAATTTATTTCATCCCCCTCTCACCATACATGCTATATAGGATATAAATATTCTTTGTATACAATTGGGTTTTGTGTATCTCTACCACAACAATCTTGATAACATTTTTCGGTTTGGTTGCGCTATTTATTTGTATTTATTTTCAATTCTACTGGAATTCTCCTCTTTTTGGAAAATTTCCAATCGAAATTGAAAATATCAATCATAAATGAATCTCATAGATATAGTCAGCATTTTTTGGTGGTTCTTCTTGCTTTTGTTCTAGCGGTGCCAAAGATTCTAATATAATTTATCTTTGTGTATGTGTGTGTGTAATAAATGCCCGCTTTATCATTTAAATTGATAAGGCGAGGAATTTCTAAAGATTTCGATATATTGCGGACTTTGATTTGATTTTTTATTGATTTGCTACGAAATTGATAATCATTTGCTTAAAAAATTAAACTGAATTTACGATATATAAGACGTCTGCTCTTACGCCCATGGTAAAAACTGAGGATTCTACATTGAAGGCTACAAACAAAGGTCATGCAGTCATGGCCCTCTTAAAGACTCGAAAGAATGCCATTCATTCTAAGTGAAGTCGATTGCCGAAGAAGGCAAGTCGGTTGCCTTTTCTTGTTACTGAACCTATCTGGTTCTCAATGGCTTTCTTGCGATTATTAAACTTAGCGGTTCCAGTTCGAGTCTAATAAATTTCAGGCGAGAACAAACCGCTCCTATAGAATGAAAGTCTGCAACGTATGCACGAACCAAATGTTTTATTATGTTCAAAATTTGGGGTTGTTGATGTCGAAGGTTGAAATTGAAGAGATTGCGTTAACAAAGCCACACTCGTTTCGTTGCTTCGTCTTAAGGTATAAACAGACGATCGAAAGATACACATAAACTATGGGATGCTGACTCAACCAATATTGCTAGTGACGACGACATTGTTGCCGAATTTTTGTTAGAATATATTTCTTATTTTGAACCTAATCTGAGTCGATAATAAGATAAATGAAATTTTTTAGGGTTATTTTGTAATTATTTTTCTAGATGGTACGCGTGTCTAATGTAGCAGCGATCACATCCGAGGTAATTAATTTTATATCGGTCTTGCATTTAGTGTTGAACTACATGAAATGACCTAATTTTATGTTCGAAATTTTAAAGAAAATTTTAAATATTTTCTTTACATTGTTCAATGAACCGGATATTGCTATATTCGATGACTTTACGAGTGAAGGCTATTATGCACCTTTCTTTTTCGTGGTGAAAGCGAAATA
The DNA here is from genome assembly GCA_932526605.1 of Nephrotoma flavescens. Classification (NCBI taxonomy): domain Eukaryota; kingdom Metazoa; phylum Arthropoda; class Insecta; order Diptera; family Tipulidae; genus Nephrotoma; species Nephrotoma flavescens. The sequence goes on from OW052221.1 coordinate 13,914,698, forward strand.
CCCATTGCCAAACCCGTAGTTAGTTTATAAGCTTATAAACTTTATTGTTGTACGAAAGCAGCCGTTGCAAAAGAAAAACCCGGATGTTCCGCCGAAATTTGTGGACGAAGCTTGAGGAACGGACTAAAATAATTAAAACCGGGTGTGCCCGTCCGGTGGCGACCGGATCTCTCCGAGTGATAAGTACCCAGTCTGCTGAAGAGACCCCACCCCCCCCCCCCCTCCCTGAATGTCCCATCAACCTAGAAAGGTCGATGCGCAGCCGCAACGAAGCAGCATTAGAGGGTATTGACGTCTTCTTAACAGACCAACCCGAAGAGACCTCCAGTGAGTCTCCCACATTTCACACTTTGACAGCATTAGACCGCCGAAGTGCCACGAGGAGACCGCGTGGATTTTGTGGTCGCCCCCGAATGGATGACACATTCACTGGACTCACCACTCAAACCATGCGGATGAATCGCCCCTCTCATCATATCGATCCGAAAATGAATTTGTAGGAAAAAGGAAAAAATAAACAAATCAAAGAAGAAATCGAAAAGAGAAAGGAAGTAATTACTAATCCAAAACGTGGTATATTGGCCACGGAAAAATAAAAATCCATAAGAAAATTGCAATAAAAATAACCGCCTCAAAATTATGGCGCAAGACCAATGCACGGCCCCTGTCGCGTACACAAACATCGCAATTTATGTGCTCGATTACAACAAAATATATTGAAATAAAAAAGAAAGCAAATCGAAAATAAATTTGAATTAAAAAGAATGGAAATTTAAAAATAAAACTAAAATAAAAATTTGTACTTGTGACCTTGAGCCGGTCACCCTGTATGGTGGGTTGCGGTGTCTCTTCACCGATAAGCTCAAAATTGCCAATAGCCGGTTGGCCATTGTTTTCAACTATATTTGCGTTATGTCCATTTCTATTCAATTTATTACCCTTTTCTGATTGAAGAAACTTTCTACAATTTCGTTTAAAGTGTCCAACACCACCACAAAAATGACATTTCAATTTCACACTGCCTCTATTTGTATCTGAAAAATGTGAACGTTGAATATAATTGCATTGAAACTGTAGCGGCCTGTTTCTTCAATTACAAGAAACACCGCACAATATACTTAATCACAAACGGACAATTCTCCGTAGACTGAATTATTTATCAACGGACAATTCTCCGTATAAATAAACATATTCCATAAGAATATGCAACAACAGTCTCCATACAAAATACATACAACAAATCAATTTTGTACACATTACAAAATTATCAACTTCCATTATCATACCGATTTGCACATAAATCAAAATCGTTACCAATATTCAATTATCATTGAAACGAACGATATTGCAATTGTCGCATAGATGCCACCATCATTTGTGTGATAACCAAGACACAGCATATTAAATTAAACGATGGTTCGGTAGTTATTAAAATCTTATTATAGATGCCCCCCATCATCATTAAATGATTGTGATAACCGAAGACACAATTATTTAATACCACTTAACATGATGGCGGGCAGTTAGAACAAAAGCAAATTTAACATTGCAATACCGTTCATAGGCGTACGTACGTCTATAATACAAACAAATTGGTAACCAGCTGAAACCAGATTTGGTGGATGCATTTTAGATTTTTATTACCTTGTTTACCAAAAAGCGAAAGCTCTGGATCAATCCAATTTTTATTGCATCCAGATGGTCTTAAAAATTTTGTATAAAAGTTATACAAAATTTTGAAATCTTTCTTATTCAATTTTGGAATTTTGAAGGTGCAGGAGCAGCTAACATAAAAACTAAAATTTTTTTATAATAAAATTTCTTTATTAATTTTTAAAATTAAATCAAATTTTGTTTTTTTTTATTTTTTTATTGTTATTTTAAAATTATTATTAATTTACTAAGTGCTGCGCTTTACTTCACTTCTGCAGCAACCCAACATTTACGTTATAAAACTTTTAATACAGAACCTTCTTTACTCGTACCACTATCAGGCTCAATTCGTCCCTATATTCTTCAATGATTGTTGACTGGACACAGTTGCTTGATAAATCTTCTTCGTTTTTACTTGCCTTCGCGATTGTTATTTTAACCAAGCAATGTAGCATTCATAAAAATATTTGAGGTTAGTTTGCCGTCACCACAAAGCCAGAAATTATTGAAACAAATCATTCATATTCTCGATATGAGCCTCAATATCATCATCCTCGCCAACTTTTTACACCATAATTTGACGAAGTAAACGTATGCGACTACCTAGATTATTCCGTTTATGCGTTTATTTTAATGTATCCCAAGCGGCTTTTGCTGTCGTTTTACCACATAAATCCATTCTTTTCACCAAACTTTTCAACTGCGCTAACACATCTTTCACATATTTCCATAAACCTTGCACCTTTAATTTTATTTCAGCGCAGAAACCCCAATTAAAATAATTTGTATCTGGCAATGGTGTGAAAGATAATTTTGCATTGCCAAATGAAACAGCCATTTTTAATTGTTAAAATATTATTATCGTTATTACATCTGAGCCCATAAACTGTTACACTTATTGGGCGGTTACGCAGTAATATAAAAAACCCTTTTATTTATTTACAAAAACACATTTTATTAGATGCTTCTAAGGAAATGAATTCAGGTAGTACTAAAACAAAATGACAGATGCTCATAAAGGCTATGTTATACTTTAAGACAAATAAAGGCGGTGATACATGTACAGATTTTGCAAAATTAAGAGATGTTCAATTTAAAATTTTTGCCTATAAGGCGATTCAAGATGGCCGACTTTTATCCAATCAGCGCGCATAATTTTTATGCCTTAAAGGTAAAATCTGTACATGTATCACCGCCTTAATTCAACTTAATTAAAGGCTGTCTTATACTACAACAAATTCATACTTTTAATTATATAAAATAAATACTAACTTACATTAATATTTCCACAATTATCGCCAAAATCAGACTTCACTAACTGCGGGCAGCTTCTCGTGAAATGAAGCGGCCGTACAATCAATAGCTCAAAAATAGCTCACTTATCGAGGTAGTTTGAGATCCCTGGAACTCTCAGGTCGGTATATACTGTTCAACGTCGGCAGATGGATCTGTAATGAACCGACTAGCAAGTCGTACTTGGTTGGCTACACAGCTCATCTAACCGCTAGAATACGTTTCTAACCAATCGGGTTAACCTGGACTAAATTCAACCTACCATTTGGAATTTCGCCAACACTGAGCAAAACCTGTTATGGTTATAACAGGTCTTGTTTGTGTACGAGAAAGTCCTAGTCAACGGTGATGAATATTAAAATAAAGTCAAGGATCGCAACGCATTCAGAAACCGTGACGACTTATACTCGCACAATGTTCATCACTTGGAAAATTACTTCATACCAGGTTTTTGCAGACGCTTCATCACCATCGACGTCTCAGCACTACAATGCGCTCAAAAAGCTTAAACACCATATATGAGCTCAGAGTCTCGAGTCAAGCTGGTTCAAGAAACTCATTTCTCTGATGACATATCAAGAACGTAAAGAATTACATAACGAACACAAATTCGAGGTAACGTCGGACACCTTCATCAAGTAAATAGCATCGGATGCAATAGCAGCTAGACGCCAAGCTCAACTAAAACATATTGAAAACGGAATTACGATTTTCCAATCATAACTTGTTGTTATCCTTGCTTGTCTTACAGTTTACATGGTACATTTTTTATGAAAAATTTAGTCGCTGATAGAAACAAATTCAGAGCTATTGTTGTATAACAAGTTGTTATTATATTGGTAAACCTGTATCTTTACCATTTCATCAATACATTAGAGATTTCTGTTATGACGTTAAAATTTTTTAAAGAACCATTTTTAAATAAAAAAAAAATCAGTTCAGATAAATTTACTTTATTATGTTACGTCGTACGAAATGTTTTCGTAGATCTTCCTAAATCTTTATGTAGATACGCTTCGTGCAAGTCCTTACCATGGCACATAACAACAAAAAATACCAAGAACAAACGAAATTGTCTTTCAGTTTTGTTACAACTTATACATAAGAATGGTCAATGGTTTGGTTTTGGTATTTTCCCTCTCTTGCAACTCTGAATCCTTGTTATCTAAATCCTTTAATTTTATGCAGGTTGTTATTTGTGTATTTATTATAGTAGTGTGGGGATTGCTTATTTTGAAATGGATCCACATTTTTTCCACCTCTGCTAAGTAATTCTATATATAGAGTCCAGCATATGAATGACTTTCTGTCACATTATTACTAGTACTTTATACGGTACTGTGTTGCTGTTGGTTCAAAAGGAGTATACAACAACAACAACAAACGAAATATGTTCAAAATCTATTCGAATAGAAAATTATCTCCAGTATAGACATCCTTATAATTATTTCCATTTCATTGACTATAAAATAAAATTATTTTAATTTTCATGAAAAACTAATTTCCATACATATGTGTGTGTGTGTGTGTGTTATAAAATTTTCCGCCTCGTATGGTTTATTATTAGTACTCGTCCGCACTTCCCCAGTATACTCATATCATACACACAGACATACAGGTTCATTTGAATGGGCTCCATATATCGTCCTTTTATTAAATTTTCTTCGTCATCTCCATCTTCATCACACCGTCGTCATGGTTAATGAAAGCGTATACTGCTGTGTATCGTTAATATGGCTCTTATCTAGATGATAAACGTGTGTAGTACCTATCCAGCAATATTTATAAGAAGTGAGTATACAAAAGGACATTCATTAATATTCTTGTTTTATATCGCCGCACCGTACCGCATATCATAATGAAAAAGATAATTTTATAGTTGTATACACCAGAAGAAAGGGGCCCAGCTATTTTATCGAAATTCGTTAAACCGAAATTAATTAATATTCCCTCTCTCACTTTTTCTCTAGCTTACCATGCGGGGGGGTTTGCCGCCTGCACTGTGGTGCCCCATTCATCTCAATCCATTGCTCGCGCCCTCCTCGCTTGCGTTTTCCGTAACTTTAATTGGACCAAATATGAAACGAATGACGTTCTTTTCAAAAGTAGATAACATTCTACAGTTGTTAGAGGCCGAAAGCTAGCACATGCCTACTGAGTGCTTTCAAAAAGTGCGGGCTTGCAAGACTGCGAAATATGTTTAGGTTGCAATAACTTTGATTGGGCGTTGAAAACTCGATGTCCGGCATTAATTGGGGCTTTTATGTCAGCATGCATATCAGTTGAATTTTTTATTTCGAACCCGAGGTATTCCAGGGTTTCCTCGCTTTCAAAATAATCGTTGCTTATTTCGATAATAAATTGTCACTGAGATGTTCCTATGTGTTGATACGAGATTTGTTGTACTGGTCACTCATTTTCAAATCAAGATTCTTGCGTATACACAAAAAGAAAAAATAGTATTTTCATATAAAGATTAAAAATTTCATTTAAAGTCAATTGGATTGAGTTTTAGCCATTGAATGTGTTTGGTTGATTTATTTAATTTAAATTTGATGATTTTAACCAAGCCTTGAAATAATAATTGTTTCACCTATTTCAAGGCTTGGTTAAAATGTTACTGGATTGATGGCCGGTTCCACAGAAAAAAAGACTAACGGCCGGTTAGTCGTGCGCCAGTTAAATTTTTTATTTGAAATCTCTTTTTGCAGTCAAAAAAAATTCAACGCAAACATGATTAAATATATTTTATTCCATGGAAATATTTAACGAATAGTTATAAAGTTATTCAATCAAAATTGGCCATTAATATTTAACACGCAAGCTAAATATTTTCACGGAATAAAATATATTTAATCAAGTTTGCGTTGACTTTTTTCTGTGGACCCGGCTATAAATAAATTAAATAAATAATTACATAAAACATTTATTTATAATTTTGCTTTAATGATCAATTATTTAGTGATCTTATTAAATTTTTTAATGTTTTATTAAAAAACCTAAAGAAATTATACCAAATAATTTCTTAAATATTTTTTTTATTGAATATTAGGTAATTAAATCAGTCATAAAATACCAATTGGCCTTTGGCAGTTAGGTTAGTTTGCTTTCGACTAAAAATATTAAAATATTTTAGTTGAAATATTCGATCATCTCTTCGGACAGCAGTGTGTTAAGTGCTCGGTGCATGACCGTTCTTAGTTCGTCTTCGTGGAGTGATTTGTCTGGTTAATCCCGATAACGAACGAGACTCAAATTTTCAGGCACTATTTCTGGCTTTCCCTGGGAATTGGGAATTGGGAAAAATATTTTCATAGTATTTTTCTGTAAATTATATTTTTCTGGCCTACTGATGGAATTAGTTTTGTGTAAATATTTTCGAAACAAAGTTGATTGGGAAACTTTCGTTCCACAAAATTTTTATAGGGAAAAATAATTCTCAATATATCTTTGTTTCAAAAATATTTACATCCAACTAATTCCAACAGTACGCCAGAAAAATATAATTTAGACAAAAATGATATGAAAATATTTTTCCCAATTACCAGGGGAAAGCCAGAAATAGTGTCACTGGTGCGAATTGTGATCAAACTGTAATTAGATGGCAAATACTTTAACAATATACCGGGTGCCTCTTTTAAACTGAGACGATCAAATATCTCGAAAAATAGCCATTCGACGGAAAAAATGTCCATAATCAAAATTTAATCATACCGCGGGGGAAATACATTAGTTCAAAAAATAGTCCCCCACCCCCCGCTTTGTAGGTGGGCGGGGGTAAATTTATAACTAAGGTAGGAGGCCATATTTTTTATTGCAGATTCGGATTCTACGACTAAAAGTACGTATGATTTAAATGAAATATTTTGTTCGGTTCATGATAGATGGCGTTGTAATCGACAAAATTCAATTTTTTCAATTTTTTCTTCTTAGAACACACGCATTCGGTTCTGCAATACGTTTGAAATAAAAAACATCACGTTTTCATTGGAAATACTCGAAATTCGTCATCAAAACAATTTATTAATGTAAATGGCAGGTGAATAAAATAATTTTTGCTTAAAATAAGTGTTCAAAATGATGGCCTGCGACTTCAATGCACTTATAATTACGCATTTCCAATGATTGTACACAACTGAGAAGTGTGTTTGGTTGAATTTGAGCACACGCATTTCTGATTCGCTCAATCATGTTCTCACGTGTTGTTGGTTCTTGTTTGTAAACTTTGTCTTTGAGATAGTCCCACAAAAAGAAATCTTGCGTAGTAAGATCTGGTGATCTGGCGGGCCAATTTATCAGACCAGCTCTACCGATCCAGCGACCATTGAAATCACGATCAAGTATTTCACGTGCCACCATCGAATAGTGTGCAGGACAACCATCACGTTGAAACCACATGTTCCGTCTCACTTCTAAGTTCAAATTTTCAAGTAATGTTGGCAGTTAATTTTTCAAAAAGTTTCGGTACATTTGACCATTCAAGCTGCCTTCAATAATGTGGGGGCCTATGAGTTTGTTGCCAATTATTCCACACCACACGTTGACAGTCCAAGGACGCTGATGTTCAACTTGACGAAGCCAGTGCGGATTTGTAACACTCCAATAATGCATGTTGTGTCGACTAACCGTTCCATGGTTTGTAAAAGACGATTCGTCAGAGAACATTACGCAACGAAAAAAATTGGGGTTTTGTTGTATTTGTTCACGTGCCTATTGACAAAAAGTTACCCGATTTTGGAAATCAGCGCCTTGAAGATCTTGGTGTAAAGACACATGATATGGATGATACTTGTGCCGTTTTAAAATTCTCCAAACACTGGTGAGGGACAATCCGGAATCGCGAACTATTTCTCGTGTACTAACATGAGGATTATGAGCCGCTGCTGCCAATACAGCAATTTCATTATTTTCTCCAGTGACTGTTGCTCTACGGGTCCTCTTTTTTGGTTGAACATTTCCATCAGTAATAAATTGTTTGATAGTACGGCCAAATACGTACGGCCGGAAAACGTTGAGCGTAAATAGCAACAGCATTTTCAAGATTTCGGCCAGCTTCTTCATAAACCAGAACCATTTCAATTTTCTCTGGCACAGTTAAACGGTCCATTCTAAAGTATTTTATCGTGTATTTTGCAATTACGAAAAACATGAAATAACACAAACGTTAAATGTGATTTAAAAACTGAATAAATTGAAGATAAGAAATAACACAAACGTTAAATGTGATTTAAAAACTGAATAAATTGTTTTGATGACGAATTTCGAGTATTTCCAATGAAAACTTGATGTTTTTTATTTCAAACGTATTGCAGAATCGAATGCGTGTGTTCTAAGAAGAAGAAATTGAAAAAATTGAATTTCGTCGATTACAACGCCATCTATCATGAATCGAACAAAATATTTCATTTAAATCATACGTACTTTTAGTCGTAGAATCCGAATCTGCAATAAAAAATATGGCTTCCTATCTTAGTTTAAAAGTTACCCCCGCCCCACCTACAAAGCGGGGGGTGGGGGACTATTTTTTGAACTAATGTATTTCCCCCGCGGTATGATTAAATTTTGATTATGGACATTTTTTCCGTAGTGTGGCTATTTTTCGAGATATTTGATCGTGTCAGTTTAAAAGAAACACCCGGTATATACTAAGCGAATTATTAGGGTGTGTAACGAAATCTCGGTTTTCAAAATTCCGGATTTTTATAAATCCCGGTTTTCAAAATGCCGATTTTGTTTAAAAAGAAAATCCCGATTTGTAGGAAATCCAAGGTTTAGTTTTTAAAATTTGTCATGTGGGAAAATGGGACTCTTAAATGATTTTTTGGCAAAATTCAAAAATGAGTTTGCGATAAAGTTGAAAAAAATGGTTAATAGGGATGGAATTTGGCCTTTCTTTGACAGATTTTATGGAAGTTCAATACGTGCAATGGAAATGGGATTCTAAAATGATTTTTCGATAAAGCGGTCAATAGAGATGGAACTAGGCCATTTCTTAATCGATTATCTTGAAATTCGTCAGTTGTGATGGAAATGGGGTTCTTAATTAATTTTTTGATAAAACTGTAGGATATGGTCAAATTTGGCCATTTGTTAACCGATTATGTTTACATTTAATACGATCTAAATGGGATTATTAAATGATTTTTTGATAAAGCTCTGCGTATCTGGGCAAAAAGGGTGATATATTTTAGAACTTAGTCAAAGATCAGTTTACAATCTTATTTCCATCACACTTGAACTGTCAGCCAAGTTCTGTCGCTAATCTTCATATTCTAGACCTATTGAAAAAAAATCATTTTAGAATCCCATTTAGACCTTACTTGTAGAGTTTATACATAATCAGTAAAGAAATGGTCAAGTTCTATCCCTATCGACCTAATTCTAGAACTGTATCAAAAAATCAGTTTTTAATTCGAATCATTCCTCGCCCTTCTGGATTTTTTTTACTAAAGGCCCTTGGAAGGCTAAACGGAAGAAGGGGAGAAGCGATGCGGCTTCCCACGTGCCCGCGAGATTTGATAAATAACGTTAAACGTATGAGGAATAAAATATGGACAAATGTAAAATGCATCTGTATTTATGTTGTACAACCAACACTAAAAGTTCCCTTGTTTTTAAATAACTTAATTCTCTTATATTTCATAAAATATACATAACAACTCCGTCAATTTACAATTTGTTATAAATATATCGTTGTTAGAAGTAAATTGTCGCAAATTAATTTATAAATTTTATCAGGAAAACCTGGACAAAAAAAAAAGAACGTAATTGTTCACTACTTCAAGGATCTTGGATTCAAAAGATCGTTTATCTACAAAACAATTAAACAGTTTTCGAATAAAGAACCTGTGGAAAGAAAACCCGGTTCTGGTTAAAAATGTCAACTTCAAGATAGCAAAGTTCGAATGAAATTAAAAGATGAAATGGAGGGTCAAACTGCAAAATCGTACAGGACAGACAGCTGGATAAAAAACATCAAGTTGAACCAAAAACTGTCTAGAAATATTTACAAGGTAATCCATCGCAAACCCAAAAAGTTATACTATGAAAGATCAAAAAAATCGACAGTGCAGATAGTATCTTCGCTTTTCTACACCTTGTTAAAGTTAGCCGAAAGTTGCCAGCCGAAAGATAATGCAGATAGTTTCTTGACTATTTTTAAACTCTCTTTATACTCTCGCTCCTATTGATTTTTAAATTCCTATAAACTGAAATAATTTCTCCTTCACCCGAATGTTGTAACCCGATCCTAAATTCTCCTAAATTCGAGTTCATGACTGATTTTTGCTGTATTCAAGACACTATCTGCATTATCTTTCAGCTGGAAACTTTCGGCTAACTTTATCAACGTTGTTGAATTTTTTCCCGCTATCATACCAGAGACACAATCTGCATTATCATTTTTGTTATTTTCGGATGGCAACTTTCGGCTAACTTTAACAAGGTCAAAAAGATGGCACCAGCAACAAATAGCTGCAATCATGTCTAGTTTAAGAGTACTTTCCCAAACATATTTCGCTGTTTCTTCAGCTTATAAATATGTGATTGATGATGAGACTTATTTCACTGTTGAAGGTAATGAATGTCATACTACTATGAGTTTCCCGATCACGAAGCACCAGAAAAGTCGAAGTTTATTCATAAGACTAAGTTTTCAGGTAAAGATATGTCGTGGTTGGCTATTAGCGAACGAGGTGTCAGCGACCCAGTTTTTTTCAAAAGTGGTTTGGCCGTTAATGCGCAATCATATACTAACAAATGTTGACCTGTGCTTCAAAAATTTGTAGATAAATATCATAAAAATGATGATGGCCTGATTTGGGATCCTCACATTATGCCAACGCAACGTTATCTGATTTACGTCAACGCAGAATCGAATTTATCCTTAAAGACTATAACCCACCAAATGTTCCACAAATAAGGCGCATTGAAATTTTTTGGGCAAATTTGAAGAGAATGGTATACAGCAACGGATATCGTGTATCCAAAAATGATAAATGTTTGATTAGAAAGATAAAAAGAGATTTAAAGAAGATCGATACATCAGAAACGCAGGCGGCAGTGAAAAGAGTGCCAAGAAGGATCAGGAAAGCCAATCGATATGATATCAAAGGGCTGAATGTCGATGGACCGAATGTCGGAGGGCAAAATTATACATAGGAGCGAGTGTGTCGAAGGGCTGAATGTCTCGAAGGGCTGCATGTGTCGATGAGGCAAATGTGTCAAAGGGGCTACATTTCTTTTTTGGAAATATAATTTTTTAATTTGTTTTAAGAAATATTAATTAATTTGCTAGATAAAATTTTCTTTCACCAAAATGCATCACTAACTGGACGGACACGTGAAATTTTGATATTAATCATTGTATGATAGGGAATATCACAATAGTTTAGTATTATCATAATATGGTAATATGGTGGTCAATCATCACGATCCCGGACTAATAAATATTTTACCTAATCGATACTGTCGAGGCACTACGATGAACTGACAAAATATATGGGAAAGCCGAAAACCAGGTTTTACGGCTATTCACAATCGGTGGACACGGTTCAGTACAACTGCAAAGACTTTATCCATCACCGTTATTTTTGATATCTGCCAAGGGACGCAATAGAGAGCAAAGAAATTGAAAATGGCGTATCTCGAGAAGGTCCAGAAGAAGTAAAGGGCGATACATCTTCACTAAGTATAACACTCTGCGTAACGAACAGAAAAAATTAATGAACAGAAAGCTCTGTAAGAGACCAGGTTTTTGGAAGGATTCAAAACAGTTCCTGTTGTAGAGATTGGTTGCGAAATTGTGGCCCGTGTCAATAAAACCGAAACGAAATTTGCTGTTGAAAACCCAGCGGTAGGCAAGGTCAATCTTGATAGCAATCGGTATTTATCAATATGTCAAATTTATTCGGTTTGAAATTTTTGGAAACTTGATCAAAGCTCCATCGAGAAGCTGTGTGCATATTTTACTACGGCTCAGATTTTTAGTGGCTGTGTCAGTTATAAAGTAGACCTACAATCTATTAGTTGTCTGCTCGTATTTGTTGCTTATAGGTGTGTTTTTACCGTATACAGCTACTCAACTACAACCCTTACAAATAACCATCGTATTTTCGTGTAGACATAATGATGTTGCTTGAAGCAGCACATCTTACAGAGATTATTTTTTCTTTTATATTTGCTTCTTTCTTAAATTAACATTGATTTGAATTTTTGACAATTGCTTTGATTATGACCTTGCTTACACATTATACCAGACCGTTTTGAGCAAAAAATTCTTAAAATGCCAGAAGTTGTTTATATGCGTTCATCAGTATTGCAGTATCCTCATCTACTCGTATCTCAAATTTGCAACTTGATGGGTGAATCGTTCATAAAAAAAACCAAAATTAACACAATTCTTAACATAAATTTCAACCTTTAACCCCAAATAAAAATCCAAATGTAAGATGTTCAAATAAGTTAATCCCATAATTACCTCACCCCTATTTGACAATATTATCACACACTTGATGATAAACCCGCAATAAAAACCTTCATATTCCCATACACATCCTATAATCGATAACGCATTGTGTGCTGTATCCATTGTTCGATCGGATCAAAATCGCCCTAAATAATCGAAAGAAATTAACTTTCTTCTGCGTGCGATACCTTTCTACTGTACCCGCCTATTATGTGCTCGTAGGGGGTTGAAATTGAAACTTTTTATATAATAAAGAAGATGAAAGGTACCTAATTCTAATTTTCTTTTGTATGTGTGTGTGTGTTAGTATTATCCAACATCAAAGTCGATTCGATTTATAAAAACCAATACCCGAAACAATGATATGAATTCTTAAACATTTATCGATTATACGTTTTCGATATACTCGAGATAAAATCGACATACAAATCGTAAATTAGAATTTTTCCCCTCGAATTATTCGTAATCGATTACGATATGCGTCTTCTGATATTACGAGTATTATATACATATATTTTAGACAAGTAGAAAGGGGGTCACGTGACTGGCCCACATACTAAAAGTATAATGACATATTGTACCTCATTATATAGAGGTGATCTTTACGTGTGATCGTGAAAAAATGATTCGCATTTTGTTTGAGAGGGAGAAGCACCAGCATGAGAATTTTTGATATTACATACATATAACAATTGACTTTTCCTCTTTATTAAAGAGATTTGGGTGAGGTTTTATTGTGAACCCTATATATATCTACCTTCGATCCCGGTGGGAATAAATATTATCGGAAAAAATACAACAAAAAAGAGTCAAGTATTTTAAAATTTTAATTTAAAATAAAAACCAGACACTTGACGAATCCTTATCATCACAATTCCTAAACCCATCATCATCTTCATCATCACATCTTATTTAAGCATAAAATAAATAAAGAAAATAAAATTTCTTTACGGAAAATTTTTTTTTTCCAATTTTTCCACAATCAAGTGTTTCAATATTTACATTTGTTTTTCCCAATTTTGTATCAACTTTTTAAAGGTATTTTTGGATTTTCGGTAGAAGAGGTGGTGTATACAGGGTGAGGAATACACATGTGCACACGTTTCGATTTACACGGGGAATGGGATTTCGGATGTATATACTCGGAAGTGATGTGATGATAAAATAACACAAGTTGTCTACTTAGGGTACAATCACTTTTCACTCGAGGTGTATTTGTACGTACTCGGTACTCGTTGAGAAGATGATGATGATGATGATGATGCTTACCTATGTATAGCAAAATAAGACGCTGTGCAAATATCCAATTTTAATTTTAAAATACTCGATTCGTATCTATATTCATTGTGTTCAATCGATTTGTAAATACAAGGAATTGTATCGAGTTGTGATTATGCTATTTGAGATGGGTTCTGATTGGATTATGTGTACATGGGTATTATGTTGCTTTAATTATCCATTTTTACATTGAAAATTGAAAAGGGGTTAATTATTTTGTATGCTATCGTCGTCGACGTCGTCTTGTTGATTTGCTGATCTTTCTTTAATAATTAATATTCATCTGTAGTACGAACGTAGTATTTTATTGTACCGTAGCTCTTCATTGGATGCAAGAATGTACCACCACCATCGACATCAACTTAATCACGTTATAATCAAAATCAAGAGATAAAATTAATGAAAAATACAAAGATGATTAACGGCTATGGTGAATTGATCGAAACACTTATTGTCGCTGTAATATAGACCACACAGCTAAGTTTGATTCCTTCCGGAATTTTGAATGTAATTTGAAAAATTTACTAACCAAATTTAGGAATTGGATTTGTTGAACCCGCCTTCAGGGAATTTCAAATTTGGAAATATTTTATTTGATATGACTATGATGAGTCATTCAACTATATTCTAACCGATGATGGGCAAATTTGGTGTTTAAGGTTATTGAGAACGTAACATGAATTTTGGTTACAGTTATGAAATATAATTTCTACTGAATGGAACTTTACAACCAACCAACATTGGTTAAAAGACCAACCGGCACACTGGTCAAATATTTGGCTTTGGATCGGGAGGTATCGGGTTTTAATCCTGATGGTATCGGGTTCGACTCCTGTCTCAGGCCTGAACTCATTGGCTGGCCTCGCCCATGTAAGTGCTTTTGGCTGGCATATGGCTATGAAATGCGCAGATGGTTCTACGTAAATCAGACCTATAACGTATGCGAAAGATAGTACATTTTTGTACTATCAGGTTTCAGGTTTTCTCAAAATTGGGGAATCACATTGATTTTTAGCTGAAATCGGTCTACCGGAAGTGGCTATTTTCCTAGGAGCTTTTCCTTTTTGCAAGGCAATTTATATAGCATTTGCGAAAAAAGACAGAATCAAAAAGATTGTAAATTAAATTTCAAACAAAATTAGTTTAGAACATTTTGTAAATATTACAGGAAATGAGGAGTTTTGATTATAAAATAACTTTAATTCAAAAAAAAAAACGGTATCTTTTTTTCATTAATTGGGATCCTTGTGAAATTTGTGGGAAATCTGTTTACCGGAGTGGTAGCTTATTCAATTTTTAGATGTATGACTTAATTTTTACAGATTTTTCTTCGAGCTTAAAATTATATTTATAATATAGAAATATTTTCACGGTATTTTGTGGTTTTTATAGGATCGGGAACAGGGTTTCAGAATACTGAATGACATGCTTAGGTGAGTAACATAAGCTCTCAGAATAGCACACTGTACGATGGCCACTGATAAACAGCACATTCGGTACTGTATTCTATACGAATTCCAATAAGGAAAAAATGCTTTTAAAGCACGGGAATCAATTTGTAGTGTTCTTGGTGCCGACGTTTTGTCTTATAACGTGTAATTATTGGTACAAACGTTTTAGAAGTGGTGATTTCGATCTGAGTGATCAGCCGCGTCCTGGACAGCCTCGAAAGAGATCCCAGCTCAACTATAGGAGTCACCCAAACAGCTATTTCCAAGAGTTTGCACCAAATGTGAAAAATACAAAAACTTGGAAGGTGGGTCCCACATGTTAGGTCAACACACAACTTAGGTCAACGTATGAACACGTGCCTTTTACTCCCCGGCAACAAAAACATAACTTCTTATAGAAAATTGCGACGGGTGATGAAAAGTACATTTTTTACGAGAAGTTGTGGATAGATCCCGGGCAACCCAGTACATCAACGCTGGAACAGATCATCCACTCAAAGAAGGTTCTTCTATGTATCGGGGTAAGGGGAAGGTTCTTCTATGGATGGGACGTGAAGGGTGTGCTTTATGACGAACTCTGGAACAGGTCAAATGGTGACTGCAGAATGCTTCAGACGACCATTGAACAAACTGAGCGAGGAACTTAATCAGAATAGGCCATTCACTGAACAAGGAAACATACAAGTCATACATCTGCATGACAACGCTCGACCTCACGTTTTCACGCATGCGGCATATTCAACAGACTTGGCTCCATCCGACTAGCAATTTTTTCAGCCAATGCAGCACACTTTCGTGGATAAACTTTTCAAAACTCTAGGCGATGTGCATAAATTGAAAAATCTGTAAAAATTACCTAATACTTTGAAGAGTTTAGCATTTACACGAGAAAGAATTAGAAAAGACTCAAATAAATTTAAAGATTGAAATATTTCGACCCTGGGTTGGTTTTCTGAATTAAATTTCATAAGGAATGACGGTTTTTGATTGTGCAAAACAGTTTACCACAAGTTTAGTTGATCAGATTAGAAATCAAGAGCGGTGTATTCTAGATTTGCATACATTCGTACCGGTAAAAGAAAGTCGGGTGTTGACCAGAACAAATTTAACCGTCCATTTTTTTATTAAGGTGAAGTTAAGGTTAAGTTTTTTCTTTTAAGGTGAGAGGCACTACAATTTACCCGTTCACCTTGGCGCGACCAGCAGCATCCTCGACTGACATTTTTTAGATTTAACATCTAAATACCTGAAAGTGTAAATCGAATAAGAAGAGATGACTTCGCTCACGAGGGCTTATTATATAGCGCTAAGATGCAGCAAAAGAAATAACTGGAACTATTATTGCCAAAATTTCGACAGGCATCCGACTGACATAAAATTTTTTATTTACAATATAAAAATCCACTGTGATTAGTAAAGAAGCCAAATGATGAACTCAGTATATGTACCTCAAAGGGAGAGACTAGTAGAAAATTATTCAAAGATCACTTCATAGTCTAGCTCCGACTTTTCAGCACCCCATCCAAAGGTTTTGATAAATTGATTGATTGGACTAGTTTGGTTCGTTTTGTCAGGATTGGTCAACATATTTTGAAGTTTCGTTTCCAATGGGTCATGTTTTATTGCGGAAAAAGAAATCAAAATTTTATTGTTTCAATAAAATCAGGCCGTCGCTTATTTGGAAATTAAAATTAAGATCAATTCGATATTTTGGTATTTCATAATTTGGCAACAATTAAATGCAAAACGTCATTTAAAATAAAATGCAGAAACCCACGGGTTAGAATAATATGGGAAATACTTTACAATGGATAATATTACCACAAACCCAAAAATCGAAATCACTCGATGATCACTAATTGTTTCCGTTTCGATCACGATTCGAAGAGTTTGGGTCTGGAAAGTTTACCAATACTACAAATTTTATAAATTCAACCATCGAAATCCTTTGGTCAACTATGCCATTGATTGGTTTGTTCTCGTTTGGTCAACCTTACGTAGCGATATATTGTGAAAATTAGATGTATGTCCAAACGAACAAAACTAGAGGCCAATACTCAATGACAGTTGACCTTCCAGATCCCAACAGTCTGAAACTGATGAAAAGATGAGTTTTTTACGAATTTTAACCATAAATCGTTACCACAGTAACACCTGGGCGTTAAAGACAAATATAGCGAATATCCGGCGTTTAATTCAAATACAACGCCTAAGCGCCCTGCCCTGAAAATTTGACAAGCATTTTTGGATTTCGGTTGCAATGCATTTCTTTCTTTCTTAATACACTATAACACTTAATAGGAAAATTTGACAGGTTATGGAATGGACGGTTCGCTGGGTGAATAAGCTATTTCTATATTGTTTACTGCCAAAAATCTTCTGTATGCAACCAAAAAACTATAAAAACAATAAAAAAAACTTCTAAAACAAACTGGTTTTAGTTATATACTACAACATTTGATAAATAACAATACATTTACACTTATCGCTGAAAATTAATTTTGATAATTAATGGAATATTTACATTTATTTATACATTAATACTTATTTATTATGTTATTAACAAATAGAATAAATTAAAAATAAAATATTTCAACGAAGAAGTAAAATTGATTTTGCAGTAATGGAAAAAATACGAAAAAATTAAAAATAGTTAACCTAACCTCAAAATTTATCATACTGACTGCCTAATGGAAACATTCACCGCGCGCGCCTCTATCAATTTATTTCTATAAAATGTAAGTGATTGTTAATTAATTTCTAATGATTTACAAAAATTATTTTTGTATGTATTATTAAACTATTTTAGATGTTGCAAATACGAAAATCGTACACTCTCAAATTTAAATTGGATATAATCAATCAATACAAGCCGAATATGTCTGGTTACGGGTTTCATTCTTTAGCGGCCAAATACAACCATCAACAAACACCTGTCTGAATGCATTAAATCCATCAACATCAACGAGAATTTTCCGACGATTAGATGGGGGAGGGCGGAAGAAATTGTTTCCAGAGGTTGAGAATTAATTGTTTAAGTGGGTTAAAAACCGTGCACAGGGCTTAACAGTAAAGAATATATATCCAAGTTAAAGCTAAACAAATCAGCTTGGAATGAGTTAGTGAGTTTTCTGATAAAAATTATAAAATTTTAAAGCTTCAACGGAATGGTATGAGAGATTCAAGATACGTTTTAATCTGGTCAGTAGGTGTAAAACATCTTCACGGTTCCTTCCATTTTAATATTTCTGAAAAATCGTACACTCTCGTGCATAACGCCTAGGCGCTATTTTCAAGGGAAGACGGTAGTACTCAATGACAGTGGATTAAACGATTCTGGTTGTTCGATTTATAAAATTACTTCGCAATATATCGTAATGTAGATATGACCAAACGAACAAAACTAGTGATCAATCCTCAATGCCAGTTGATCAACCGTTTCCGAAAATTAGGATTATTCAGAGTCGTAGGCGCTCCCGCATATTATTTTAAATAACGTTTTGCATTTAATTGCAATTTATTGGTAGTTCATAAAGTAGAATTGATTTTAAATTTATGTCTTCCACTTTAGATACAATTCTTTGAAAAAAGAGAATTTTTTATTTAAATGTTACATTCCAATCGTATTTGTGGTTGCTTTTGAAAAATAAAATTCCCATCTAAGCGACGAACCAGATTTTATTAAAATATTACGATTGTTATATCGTTTTTTCGCAATAAAAAGTGACCCATTTGTGACCAAACGCCAACATGTGTCCACCAATCCTGACCAAACGAGTCCAATCATTATTTTGATCAAAACTTTTGGATCGGCTGGTGAAAAGGTGGAGCTTTTATACTCTGCATAATTCGAGGTAAAGAGAAAATAATCAAGGATGTGATGAATTCACTGGGTAATTAATTAATTTACTCCTTACAAATTCCAAGATGTTGAAGGGGCGTATAAACTTGTGAAGAAATCCTCCGAGGATATCTGGTCATAGAGACCTATCACATAACATTATTTATTCTCAGAACCATAGATAAAATAGTGATAGCGGGAGAGAATTAAGTATCGCCTCAATTTAAGACATCAATGTGCTGATCACTATGCTTAACCGATTTCATTGTATATTACCACAGACCTCCGAAATATGAACCATTGGGCGGGCTAAAATATAACTGCATGTATGGCTCTGCAAACAAAAATTAAGAACATTGTTACGATTTTTATTGTTTAAACTGACGTTTTAAAATTTTTAGTTTACGTTTCGCGTTTGGGTATAAATCTGTGTAACAGCAACAAATGAATCGGACTAACGACTTCTAAATGGGTCGCTTTCACTGCTTTACTATTTTTAATGTGTATGGGGATAACGAAGACTGGGACTAGCGTTCATACTTCTCCGTTCTTTAATGGTTATTATGACGTGTTGAATAATTTAAACTATAATTTCTTAGTCGACCATCTATTCTATGTAGACCATATGCACATGTGAAAACATCTAATGCGTTAAGTTTCGATTGCGGACTGGCCTCGACCTTTACCTCGATTTCACCGTATTAACACATGACCTGGAACGCCCTCCATTTTTGGTCGGCCTTTACCTTGGCATCGAAATTAACCTCGACGTTCACCGTGATAACACATGACCTGGTGTGCCCTCAATTAGCACAGTTACACACCCAATTAACTTACACCTACTAATTCTCGCTAAAATCGAGTTTTTGTCGGCCTTGCATCGTGATTGACCTCAACCTTTATTGTAGTAACACATGACCTTGAGGTGATAACACGCGATTTTCCCAAACTTTGGTGGCCTTAACCTCGACCTTGACCCTGACCTTGATCCCAACCTTTGACCATGAACTGAACATACTCGATTACTACTCAAGTCGCCACGGGAAAAAATCTGGAGCAGAAGGAAGGATAAAAACGAACAAAAATAAATCTTTTTTTATTTAAATTATTTTTTCTCTCTCTTTTTTTATTTTCTTTTGAAAGATATTTTCAGTTACTAGGGATAAATAAACGGCCAATGGTTCTTGTAACAGGAATTGTGTGTTTCCTTAAAAACAAAATACAAGTGTTACCTCGGAATATTCTCCGTTTATTGAATTTGTTATTCCAAACTTTCTTCACATCTTTTTACTATTTCTTGTAAAACAAAAGCAAATCTATTATTGCCCCTAGAATTTAGTTTATCGTCTTAACTGTTGCTCTAGCTTCATTAAAATATTATTACAGTTATTATGTTTAATCAATATGTTTATTGTTCCAATGGGGTTAAAGCCAACCCATAAAGTTTAATTGGTACAATAATAACCATTAAAATTAATAAATTAAACCGAAGAGCTCCCTAGACCAATAAACCACCCTTCCATCCTTGTTTGCATATAATTTAAGGAAGCTCCCCATATTCTAGGAACCACCATTGTCACAGAATGTTCATTCCACCTATATCCATATTACCTTGTTTTTCATCATCTTGGGATCCGTTTTCTGTTTACCTTGGCTTTATCGTGGAGGTTAGTTTTTAAAACCAAAATACATAATAGTAAATTTTGTTGTTTTAATTACCCATAAAATTGTAAAGTTAATATTTTTTTAATTTGCTGAAACCAAAAACAGGACATGTACCCGAATATAATATATAGACCGAACACCTACCCTAGCAGCATCAACAAAACGAAAACCAACTAACAGATTTTTAATTAATTTTTAATCGGAAAAAATTAAAAATCAACAAGAAAATAGGTTCCAGACCCTAGTATTACATCGTCCCTATATTATATTAGATGTATTATTTTACTATACCGTTATCATGTCAAATATATCAGGAAGGAAATGAAGTAGAGAAACCAGACAATATAAGAAAAACCAAAAAGGTATGTTATGTACGATATAAAACTAACCATATGGTTATGATAAGGGTATTTAGTTTCCTCTTTATACGATAAATAAACTATTTCCACACATTACATCCCACCGTGTTATGGATCATGTACTGTATAGGTACACCATACTCCCTGGTATATACGGAATGGGACGATTTTTCTTAAATCGTTTAATTTATATTAAGTGTTTCTTCGTAATATATACGACAGGAGGTTATTAAGGTTAAATTGACTCGGATCGATATTTTTGATTTACCTTGCCGATGGCCGACAAAAAAAACTTGTCTACGATAAAATTCTAATTAAAATTCATAAACAACAATATTTTACAGGTATGCCTAAATGTTTTATCTCTACTAAATTGAAAATATAAAGTTTTATAACAGGCGAACATTATGCCACAAGGACGAGTAGCATATAGTCATAATATAGTAGAGAATATCACCGTAGCACACCAGAAATGACGTCTGATCAACATGAAACGTGCAAACATAAAATTTTAGTATTTGTGTAGAAGGTGGTTATGTCAGACTCAATGATATACATGTTCATAGAAAATTGATGATAAGCAAAAATAATTATTTAGTGTCTATGTTACGGTGAAACCCCGAAATCCGTAAGTGTCCGAATAAAATGGAAAAAAACTGTTTTATTGCTTCAACAATCTCTGGACATCCGGTTTTAATCGTTTGAACGAATTTAAAAAATTAAAATTTCGGACATTTATGGTTTTCGGACTTTAACCGTAACACCTGCAAATACTGTTATGAGTTAGGTACATACAAATATTGGAAGTTTTCCTTTTGCCTATAGGTTCAAATCCGATGAATAGATAAAAAATAATAAAGAAAATTTTCGTATTATATTCAAGTTACAGAAAACTCGTGATTTTGAAAGTGTAACACCTAAATTTTAATTCATCCGAAAATTTTAAAAATTAATTAAACAACATTTTGAATTGGAAACTTAGCTTAATAATTCTCTCTTGCAAAAAACAACGTATTTCAACAACCTTTTTTTTAATTCGAAACCGCATGATCTGATTATCGCAGCCATCCAACCTACAACTCCGGATCAAAATTCCTATACAGAAGATTATGCATAAGTGGTCTTGCAAGACGCGAAGACGCATCTGCAACGATCTCAGAGGTCGGCTGCCTTGTTTCCTAGCGTGGTTACCCAATTTGGCTTAATCTTCTTACGATGGTTCTTACGAAAGAAAAATTTGGAGAAATCCACCGGAAAAGTCTGAAAATTTGGAAAATCGAAAAATTATGTTTTTCAGTTGAGAACGCGCAGCTAAACTGATTTGGCTTAATATTTTTTTGTTGTGTTCGCAAGTGCCAGGAGATGGTTCTTACGAAAGAAAATTTTGGGAAAATCTACCGCAAAAGTCGGAAAATTCGGAAAATCGAAAAATGATGTTCTTCAGTTGACAACGCAGCTAAACCGATTTGGCTCAATCTTTTTTTATTGTGTTTGCAAGTGCCAGGAGATGGTTCTACGAAAGAAAATTTTTGAAAATCCGCCGGAAAAGTCAGAAAATTTGGAAAATCGAAAAACGATGTTTTTCAGTTGAGCCAATTTGGCTCAATCTTTCTTTGTGGTATTCGCAATTATCAGGAGATGGTTCTTACGAAAGAAAGGTTTGAGAACATTTACCGGAGAAGTCGGACATTTTGGAAAATCGAAAAATAAAATGATGTTTTTCAGTTGATTTTGCTTAATCTTTTTTTGTTGTGTTCGCATTTGCCAGGAGATGGTTCTTGCGAACGAAAATTTTGAGCAAATCCACCGCAAAAGTCGGAAAGTTCGGAAAATCGAAAAATGATGTTTTTCAGCTGAGAACGCAGCTCTACCGATTTGGCTCAATCTTTTTTGTTGTGTTTGCAGCTGCCAGGCCAGGAGATGGTTCTTACGAAAGAAAAATTTGGGGAAATTCACCGGAAAAGTCTGAAAATTTGAAAAATCGAAAAATGATGTTTTTCAGTTGAGAACGGCTAAACTGATTTGGCTTAATATATTTTTGTTGTGTTCGTAATTGCCAGGAGATGGTTCTTACGAAAGAAAATTTTGGAAAATCCACCGGAAAAGTCGGAAAATTCGGAAAATCGAAAAGTGATGTTTTTCAGTTGTGAACGGCTAACCCGATTTGGCTTAATCTTTTTTTGTTGTATTCGCAAGTACCAGGAGATGGTTCTTACGAAAGAAAATTTTTTGGAAATCCACCGGAAAAGTCGAAAAATCGAAAAATCATGTTTTTCAGTTGAGAACGCAGCTAAACCGATATGGGTCAATCATTTTTTGTTGTGTTTGCAATTGCCATGAGATGGTTCTTACGAAAGAAAATTTTGCCAAAATCCACCGGAGAAGTCGGAAATTTTGAAAATCGAAAAATGATGTTTTTCAGTTGAGAACGCAGCTAAATCGATTTGGCTCAATCTTTTTTTGTTGTGTTCGCAATTGCCGGGAGATGGCTCTTACGAAAGATAATTTTGGCAAAATTCACCGGAAAATTTGGAAAATTCGTAAAATCGAAAAATGATGTTTTTCAGTTGAGAACGGCTAAACCGATTTGGCTTAATCTTTATTTGTTGTGATTGCAATTGCCATGAGATGGTTCTTACGAAAGAAAAATTTTGGAAAATCCACCGGAAAAGTCGCAAAATTTGGAAAATCGAAAAATGATGTTTTTTAGTTGAGAACGTAGCTAAACCGATTTGGCTCAATCGTTTTTGTTGTGTTCGCAATTGCCAGGAGATGGTTCTCACGAAAGATAATTTTGGGAAAATTCACCAGAAAAGTTGGAAAATTCGGAAAATCGAAAAATGATGTTTTTCAGTTGTGAACGGCTAACCCGATTTGGCTTAATCTTTTTTTATTGTGTTCGCAATTGCCATGAGGTGGTTATTACGAAAGAAAAATTTTTGAAAATCCTCCGGAAAAGTCGGAAAATTCGAAAAATCGAAAAATGATGTTTTTTCAGTTGAGAACGCAGCTAAACCCATTTGACTCAATCTTTTTTTGTTGTATTCGCAAGTGCCAGGAGATGGTTCTTACGAAAGAAAAATTTGCCAAAATCCACCGGAGAAGTCGGAAATTTTGAAAATCCAAAAATGATGATTTTCAGTTGAGAACGCAGCTAAACTGATTTGGCTCAATTTTTTTTGTTGTGTTCGCAATTGCCAGGAGATGGTTCTTACGAAAGAAAAATTTCGGAAAATCCACCGGAAAAGTTGTAAATTTTGGAAAATCGAAAAATGTTGTTTTTCTGTTGATTTGGCTTAATCTTTTTTTGTTGTATTCGCAATTGCCAGGAGATGGTTCTTACGAAAGAAAATTTTGAGAAAATCCTCCGGAAAAGTTGGAAAATGCGGGAAATCAAAAAATAATCGCTGTATCGTTCCATATTGCAAACTTAATATGCCTGCAAATAGGTGACCGAAGGTAGCAACCGGGCCGCAGTGTTTGGCATTGCTGTTCTGGATGCAAATAACGAAGTGTCAAGATTCCAATTGGGCCTTATGTCAGTTGCAATGAGGCGATTTGGTGTATTTTCTCATTTGCAATACACGAACGTCATCCCATTGTTCAACATTTGTCGGTGCACTTGGAGAATGGACAACGTATCTGTTTCATGGAAGCTAATGCAGCACAGCAAGCAAAACGACCACCATGTACAACACTAACGAATTTCTTCAAAGTTTACCAAAGCGATCCGTACGAACGGCATACTCTTCATTGGAATTGCCGATGAACATCCACACGAATGATATGCCAGTGTACTCAATTGGCAAGAACTTAGCGATGGCCAAGGTGATGATTTTTTATTCTTGCAATATGCAAGATCATCATCTGAGACGATTGCACACTGGCACATAAACGATCATTAGAAGCGTTCAATCGAACGATGAAGGATTTACGAAGTGACAAAAGACATTTTGGTGGAGCAATGATTCTGCTGGCTGGCGACTTTCGTCAAACGCCGCCTTTCATTTCGAAATGAACAGCTGCAGATGAACTCAACGCATGAATCATCGAGATTGTGAGGCTATGTGAAGAAGTTGCAGTTGACCACGAGCATGAGAGTCACATTATAGAACGGCTCATCAACTGCTGATTTTTACAAATAACTGTTTACGCTTTTCAATTGTCAAATTTTTGTTGGTGTTTTGACAGGATTGATTTCGTTTCCCTCGAACTTTTACGTGTTCACGACATCGATGGAAGAGCTTATCACGAAAGAGTTCCCAACATCCGCCGAAATTATATGAATCACGATTGGCTCAGCGGACGAGCGATTTTGGCAGCGAAGAACAAAGATGAGAGTCTGAATTACTTGATCCAAATCCAAATCACTGGGGAAATGCATTGTTACAAATGCGTTGACTGCGTGGCCAATCAAGACGAAGCACCCAACTATCCGACCGAGTTTTTGAATGCGCTTGATTTGTCGGGAATATCACCGCATAACTTGATGCTCAAAGTCGGATCTGTGATAGATAATCATGCTGCATAATCTGAACCATCCGAAATTGTGTAACGGAGATGATGTTCTAATTCCTAATTCCGAGAATTTCTCAATCGATGGATGTGTGCAGAATGAATCTCGAATTCCCGTGTTTTTCTCATGGTCAGTTGTACGTCGCGTGTTCGAGAGTTTGCAAACCATCATCGTTGTTCATTTGGGCGCCAGAGAACACAACGAAAAATATTGTTTACCACAATGCATTGCAAATTGATTTGCGTTTGTATTCGATTTAATTAGACTCGAATAAAATACATTGATTTCTTTTGATTTCCAACTGATTCCAACTGAAGGACAAAAGCATTTGCTCGGAACAAAGTAATTTGGGGCGGAACGAGGTTCGCCAGGTCCGCCGGTTTAGTATAAAAATATTTAAAATTTCGTTTTTAAACGATCGTAAAATTACGTCAAACGATATCTTTTAGTTTTTACGCCGCAATGACGACGTTACTTTGGTATTTTTTTTACTGTCTGTAGATTACAGATCACATAACAAATAATGTGTCCAAGATAAGTGATAATTAATTTATTATAATATGCAATGTTGAGATGTGAAATAATTAAAATTAAATATTTATTAATTAATTTTACACATACAAACAATATAAGTAAAGTTTTGTAAGCTAATTATAACATTTTGGTACTCAAATTTATTAAAGAACAAAACATTGCATGCATTTAGGGGTATTTAAATATAGATACTAAAAAGAAAATTATTTTCTCAGTACCATACAGCCTTAATACGTGAAGGCTGCAGCATATGGAATATTTACTTGAATCTTTTAAATTTTATGGGTTGAATTTTTGTGTTACATTACAATACCTAGTATTATTAACTTAATGTCACAATGAGTCCGCATGGTGCAAGGTACAATACCGATTAATAATTTCCTCAAGTTCTGTGTTCTAAAATTACTTATGTTGGTAGGTACTGATTTTCTTGCAGCTAATTTGTGGTAGCGAGCGTAATATGGTTTGGTAAAGATTTTGCAAGACTAGGCATTAATATACAGTACAACAATAAAAAAAGTAACGAAACCGATTTTATTTGATTAAAAATACACGAAAATTGATGTCGCTCGACATAAATTCGGCAAAGATACTGATAAGAAACTGATAAGACAGATATTGATAAGACATATTGTATGACATCATAAAAAACGCGCACCTCTTACAAAAATTTCAGTTGATAACTAGATTCATTAATAGCCACAATGAATTGGACGATGTTGTGAAAATTTATCAGAAACCGATCAATGAAGGCATCTTTTCGATTGAAAACACCGCAACAAAATTAGAAGTACTATATTCGAAGTTATACTCTTAATGATGACACACTGGCAAAATAGAATTTTATTTAAGTGAGTTGAAAAAAAGAAATGTTGATTAGAAATTTGTCTTATCTATTAAGCTGTATACCTGTGATAAAAAAACCTTGTAATTAGATTATTGTACAGTATTTACGGGTTTTTGCAAAATGTCAGATTCCTCCTGGTTTGTTGAAGCGGATTTAAATTCAATCGTCACAAATATATTAAAGGATATTGTGCAATGGATAGACATAAACGAGCTTGATCTACCAAATTTTGAGAATATTATTAAACCACCATCAACGGATCGATTAACTTTAACAAATGGTTCTGCTACAAATCTCAAAGATATTTCGAAAGGAGGTGACTCGAAAATGTTTTATCGGAGTAAATCGCTAACGATACAGACTGGGATTTGCTTCAATAATTTAAACGTGCGTGAGTATTCCGACATAATTTCTAACTCATCAGTAATATTTTTATTTTTATTTTAGTTTTCGTATGACTATGATGCAAACATAAAAGGATTTGAACTGGCCGGGAGTTTTATTGGGAATATACACAAATTAAGTATTTCCGTTAAAATCAGGATGTACAATTTATTGGTCGATTTAGAAAGTGTCACGGTTTCGATTAAACGAATCGATATGAGCGTAAAAGAAAATAATCCTTTGTGGGGTTGGATAATTGGATTAATTATACAGTGGTTTGGTAAGACAAAAATTAAAAAAATAGTTGTTGAGAAGGTGCGGAAAGTTTTAACGAAAAAGATCGATAAGGTGAATAACAAGGTCGCCTCGCATCGCAGCAAGTTACTTCGGGAAGACTTTGTACGATTGTGGATAGTTCATAAATTGGCTAATTTAAGTGAAACGTAATTTTTTGATAAATAAGTGATTTTATAAAGGGTGCATTTTCAATTAAAAAATGTGTAGTTTGAAACTATACTGGAGTTTTGGAATGTATAATCTAGACAAGTAGTTGTCTTATGGTGAACTCGGTAACGCAACAAACAAGCGACGTCTTTTTACCAAGACTGTGAGTAAGTGTAGGTGTACCGGCTGCTTAATTTAATTTACGTTTTCTGCACCTGTTGAATCATTTTCAAAGGCTGGTTCTTGACAGTGTACATTCATTGTACCTAGTCTGGTTTTAAACCTCATTTCTATAATATTGGCTTCTCCGCATGAAGAAGCCATCAGGAATAATATTTTCCGAGTTTGAATTTTCGCTGGTATATGATCCGATATGGGTTGGCCAATTTCCTTGATGGTGACAGTATGTGTAATGATAGGGTTTCCTGATGAGTACTGAGCTCTATCAAATCTTCCGAGTTATATTCAATTTAGTTTGGGCACGCAGCTCCATGTATACCTTACTTGAAGGTGTCCATGAACCATCCGGCTTACATCTAGAAAACGGTTGCAAGTATACCAGCGGTTATATCGACCGATCAAGGGAATTCATCGGAGGTAAGATTGGTCCCAACATTTATCTGATTCTTATACCTGAAACTCTAGGAATCAGGCGTTACCATTTGAAAACAGCTGGTATAATTTTAACCATGGCTCAATAAGCGCAAGCCCTTTTAAGTCATGGATGCATTATCTTATTGAAACCGAAAATATTAAAAAATAGTATTGTAAACCATTCGAAATATGAGTTTAAAATTAT
This sequence comes from Nephrotoma flavescens, assembly GCA_932526605.1. NCBI lineage: Eukaryota > Metazoa > Arthropoda > Insecta > Diptera > Tipulidae > Nephrotoma > Nephrotoma flavescens. The sequence goes on from OW052221.1 coordinate 13,943,228, forward strand.
CTGGTAACAAAAAGATTTCAGAACATAACGCATTTAGATGAAAGAAAAATGATTTACAATAAGTTCGATCGGCTCTGTAAGAAGAAGTTACTAAAGTCCTGAACAATTGATGAAAGATGACCCTGTTGTCCAAACCCATTTTGGATGGAAGTGTGTCGTAAATATTTCTGATGCACCGTAGTATCAGGAAGCAGTTACAATTCTGCTTGGAAGCAGTTACAATTTATCTCATTTCCATATAATCATGTCATTTAAAAGGTCTCAGAAAACAACAATTTTGTTATTGGCGCTTTAGTTGATGAATTCACCGTTTTGGAGCTGGCAAATTGATTTATTATAGAATATAAGTATGACATGTCAATGTAATGGTCCGGAAGGTTGACAGAAGTTTAACTGAAGTATCTTAGTACTCCAAATTACCATTGTGGACTTGATTACAGATACATTTTTTCTCATTCTGATATGATTATGTGGCATATCGTGTTTAGGATTTTTCACAAAATAGCCGTTGTTGCGCTGAATGCAGTCACATTTACCTCATTCAGAAATTGCCCGTGTTGGCGCTGGTGACAAATTAATCCTTTGGTAAAGAAAAGAATATAAGTATTAGATATTTTTTTTTTTAAATTTTCTTTATTTATTGAATATAATAAGTTTTCAAATGCTAATAAATAAGGTTATTATGTAAATCTGCTGGAGCAGAATCTACTTCTTGGACTCATTTGAATTCAATGGAAACACTCAAGTACATCTCACAACGAGCACGATTCGTTTTACGCCACTTTAAATTTTTTTAAATGTGTTATGACTGTGCGGTCGCAACCACCATTTCATGTAGTTTATATTCCCCTCGGTTTGGGTCTTCACTCAATCTTGCGTCCCCGCTTTCGGAATTGGTTGTTTGGTTTTTGGTTTTGTACACTGTCTTGTGATGGCGCGATGGTAAGAAAAATGACAAGAGAGCGAGACCAATGTGCACCGATGTTTGAAATAATGCGCCATCGAAGAATATTTCTTCTTATATGCTTCTCGTTTTCATCAATGCGAATTGATGCAACCGAAAAACAGAGAAGAAGAGATATTCTTCGATGACGTGTTGCGCGTCGTTATGTGGTGCTCGAGTTTGTTGTCGAGTAAAATTTTTTTTGAGTCTGGTGTTGATTTGATATAAGAGTAGTCTCGTTTTGGATTGACATTAAAAGATAGTCAGTTTTTAATTTTTGTGTGATAAGAAAAAAAAAATATAAAACTTTTATAGGTTTTATAAGTTTGTGAGGGAGTCAATCTCCATTTTTGATTGGAATTTTTGTTGTTGTTGTAACTTGGTTACGAACAATTAGAGTGTATCAAAGGGAAAATAATAAAGATATTGTTGAAATTTAATTTGTGGCGAACGAAAATTCTTTTTTTTTTTGTGAAAAGTTATTGTTGAGAATCGAGATAAGTTTTTTTTTGTTTTGGGGTGGGGATGCTTGGAAATAAATTGAGTATCGAAGAAAATCTCAAGAATTTTCGATTGTATTGCTCATACACTATTTAATTGACGCACCCAAAACGTGCTTTGGTGCGTGTGGTAGGTACGTGGTACCGTGAAAATTAATAAAATATTAGGATTGAGACATCGGAACAGTAAAGAATGGCCAGTTGAGACATGCCGCTACTATTTGTCAACGGGTGCCACACAATTTGCCAGCACGGTATTTTGAACGGGTGCTACACAATTTGTCGGCGCGATATTTTTAAACGGACACCACATTATTGCAACGGACACCACATTATTGCAACATAACGTTGCCATTCGCAAATTACGTCCTACGGTTTTTGGCAGGTCAACGCTCAACGTGGTACTTTCAGTGAAAGGTGAAAAAAACGCACCACAATATTTTGTTTGAGAGCTTTGCCGAGACAACGCCCAGTTTGTTTTGACGGCCATTCAATGCCAGTTTTTGTGTGGTCTATTTCGGTGGTCTGCCGCAACTAACGGGTGGCCAACCGGCTATTCGTTTTCCATTGGTGGTATCGGGGAAAGGCCCGCAACGGTCCGGAGCGGCGACCCTGAGGCATGACGGCCGCTCAAGGCCGGAACGGTGAAGTTTTTTGTTTTTTGGTTTAAGGTACGATTTTTTTATATATTTATTTAATTTTAATTTTATTTTGCTTTATATATATTAAATTTTTTTTCAATTTTGAAAATTTTCTGTAATCCAGCGCCGGATAACGGTCGACGTTCGCGCGCTCTGTGTACATTGTTCTCGTTGTCTCTTTTCGTTTCTTTCCCGTGGGAAGTTGTGGTGTTTCTTTTTCAAATTTCTATAAATAAAAAATGAATTGTTAAGTTTCCGGGTTGAGTATGGTGGGGAGAGGAGGGGGACGTCTCTCTCCGTGTCGGCGTAGTGTGGTTGGTCCCTTGGTGCCCGCATCCAAATCGAAACCGGTGTTTACCACCGTTTGAGTTCGGACGGATGCACGCACCAGGGCAACTCTCTTCCGTTATAATTTTTTTATTTTTTTTATTATCTGGTTCGTTCCTCAGGTTCCGGCCGACAAATTTCGGCGGAACATCCGGTTTTATTGTTTATTATTTGCGTTCTTCTTTTTGTTTATAAAATCTCTGTAATCACGGTGTAAGTCAGAATACCCGCAAGCCTCAAACCCCACGACCTTCGCATTTCTCCTTGAGTTATAGCCGGCAAAAATCACCGTGTGAGGCCTCTGCGGGATATTAGATGAAATCTGCAGGGTGGCAGTAGCCATCCTGTAACAAATGTTATCAGCAGAAACCGGTACAATGCTCGTAGGAACATTGGTGAGGGTCTGTCCCGTGTTGTTAGCATCCGAGACTCACTACCATAAATCATAAAGTACATTTTTGCATTTGAAACTTAAATATTTCAATATTAGCTTAGAACATTCGGTAACCTGATGCTGGCCGCAATGTTATGATGCAGAAACTGAGTTGTGCACATGTACCATCGATCCTAAATATTTAAACGCATTCACTTTTTCGTATTGTGTGCGGCCTGTTAAAAGTTCTAGGCTTCTTGGCCGTCTCGCGACAACGTACTTGGTTTTCGCTTCGTTAATATGGAGGCCAATTTGTTGGGCTGTTATCTCCAACAAGAATATAAGTTCTTTATGAGAGACGATTGTAGCATTCAGCATGCTATGGAGGGTATTGTATTTGAATAAATAATAAAAATTAACTTGAACAACAGCAGACGGAAAATTCTAGTGAATGCAAAAAAAAATTAATATGAAAACGAACCAACCAAAACCAAATACCGTCCATCACATGCTGGGCTATAGAATTTTGACCTACTCAGGGACTCAAGCGGTTGTTGCGCGGCTAAGCGTCAGGGAGTGGGGGTGGGGTTTAGAGTATGAGTAGGCCAAGTTTAACCGCTATTAGGAAATGCTAATTACTTTCATTCCTGGCACTCACCCTAGTTCATCCTCGTTGTTTTCTCAAAATTATCTCATTTCAATAAAAAAAAATAATTACGCAATGAATTCAAATAAAACATACAAAATCCATTTATTCACCGAGAAAAGAATAAAAGCAAACAAAAAAATTTGATTGATTCAGAAAATTAATTCGAAAAGAAAATTTTAAACTACCTAGCTACACCTAGACTAATCTAACTTATCTCTAGACCTTAACTACCCAACACCATAAGAAAATAAAACATATAAAAGTCTTAACTACCTAATTTAAGTTAAATGATTAAATCAAACCGAAAAAATTTAAATTTAAGAACACAAAAAAAATAATTATGGTATAACGTCCTTACGGTTCTACTGATAGTTGTATGATGCCCTTGTTGACTGTTGAATAAACCGGAACATTCAGCTAGTTGAAATGTTGATTGGAGATCAAGTCGGAGGATTTGTACTGATTATTTGATTTGTTTTTTTTTTTTTTTGTTACTTTACTATTTATATTATGGCGATTATTATTAATTGATTAAATCATATTATCAAATTTCTTATTTAGAGGCTATATTACCATATAAATGGATATTATACACATATTTTATTATATTATTCACTCATTTATAAACTCAAGGTTCTAATCTTTGGATTTTCAATTTAATATTTATTTTTTTTTGATTAACTGTCATTTGGGCGCACATAAAATCATCATAAAAAAATCACTTTATTATTTAACGGTATACTTAATGTATTTAATTTTAAGAATATGTATTCAACGAATCAAAGAAAAAAAAATGTTCGTCTCAATATTCTAATTATGTTTTTTTTTTTTATTCATGCACCCACCACATTAATTATGTTAAATCACTTTCATACTTTTATTAATTTTTATAATGTTAATTGTCGTTTGTTCTCACTCACAAAAAAAATATTTTTTCATTCGCACAAATGGCGTATAAAATGTTAAAATTTGTATTTTTTTCACTCAACAAGTAAAACGAAATTTTATTTTTTAATTATTGTAAATTTTTTTTTTTTATAAATATAATGTCTTGCACTTAACTATCATGATCCATCTATCATTTACTTAAATATTTTTTTTTAAATCAAATTTTTCGTTTTTCTTAATATTAACTTACATTATATTAATTAATTAATTACATATATATTAATTAATTTTCTCAAACAATTTTTTTTTATTTATAATTTCCAAATATTTCGTATTTTATATCACCGAGATCAAACAAAAACTGCCTAAAAAAATTCCAAATTTTTTCCAATCTTTACAAAAAAAAATCCAACAACAAAAACTCGCGCAAAAAAAAAAATCGTTTCAATTTTGCTAAGTCATTTAATTTTACTTAGCACTGTTCGATTCGACCCGTTATCTGCCTTATCGACAAATCGATATTATTTCCTCGATCGCTTTAATTTTGAATTTTTTTTATTTGCTGATCAACATTTAGGGGTTAGAATGACACAAAAATTAGATTTGAATACAATTCTACAAACTTGCACAACTTGGAACGATACCATTCGGAATCGTTGCACGATGTTAACGACCTAGGATGGATATGTTATCCGCAAAGGCTAATTTTTATCTGGATTTGTATTACAAACAGTTGCACTGCGCTATGTTGAGTTAACGAATTTCATATTCTAACGAAATGTTAAATATAATTTGGTCCATTAGGTTTGTGTCCCCTGATGTTATTGCGAAAGCCTCTGAGAGCCTGTTTTTGATTATCACCTTAATTATTACCATAACGTGTATGTATAAGAAGTTGGCCCGAAATTTCCATACCGAATTTTTTTTTTTCATAAAGTGTGTGTCTTTGCTAAATCACATAAAAATAATACCATCCCGAAAATTTTATTGTTAAATTAAAGAAAAAAATTAACAGCCCGAGAAAATTATAAAATTCTATTACTGTTTGCAGTAAAAAAGCTGCACAATCTATTAATAAATTAAACATATTTTAATGATCATCTAGAAAATATTTTTCTATCCATCACTTTCTATAATTTAATGAAAGAAATTATGTTCAGTACCAAATTTCCTTGTGGCGAACACAGAGATGATCCCATGCCTCAGCATATGGAGGAATGTGTGCCAATGTGCATAGAAATTATATTCAGGCACCCGTTCGAAAATATCGAGGATCGATGTTGAATATTGATTATCCCGAAAACGACTTTCTAGACATTCTTCAGTTTAAAATATGTTCATTACCAAATTTCCACAAAGCTACAAGAAAATTTGGTAATGAACATATTTTCAACTGAAGAATGTTTAGAAAGTGGTTTTCGGGATCATTAATATTCACCATCGATCCTCGATATTTTCGAACGGGCGCCTGAATATAAGTTCTATGCACATTGGCATACCTAACTCCATATGCCGAGGCAGGAGGTCATCTCTGTGTACGGCACAAGGAAATTTGGTACTGGGCATAATTTCTTTCATTTAATAGAAAGTGATGGATAGAAAGTGATTTTATAGATGATCATTAAAATATGTTTAATTTATTAATGGATTGTGCAGCTTTTTTCACTGCAAACAGTAATAAAATTTTATAATTTTCTCGGGTGTGTGTTTTTTTTTAATTTAACAATAAAATTTTCGGGATGGGATTATTTTTATGTGATTTAGCAAAGACACACACTTTATGAAAAAAAAACCTTTTCGGTATGGAAATTTCGGGCCAACTTCTTATACATGATTGATGTGTGGTGTGAAAGAGTGTGCAACGAGTGTGCGCACAAAAAGAAAAACAAAAAGGCACCAGGGGAAAATATTCTTCTATGATTTTTGGTGCGAGAATATTTATTCAATTAGCATCTAGTTTTTGAATTGAGAAGGATAATAAGTTCGTTTTTTGGCATTCGAATCTGCTGTTTTTGATGTCTATAATTTTATAGTTTGTGGCGAGAATATTTTTGGCGGCCTATCAAGATCAACGCCCAACAATATTATTTTCGGTTTTAGCGGGTGACGCCCAACGAGTTTTTTGCGGGTGGGCATAGTTGAGGTCACTTCACTTTTTTTAGTGTTAAGACGAGCCAATGCCCAACGGTGTTTTTTTATTACCAAAGGTGGGAAGAGGCCCAACGGTGTCTTGTTATTTTCAAAGGCGGGAAAATGCCCAACCACACCTACAGGTGGCCAACTGGCCATTTGTAATTTTTGTGTTGGTATCGGTGAAAGGCATCGCAACTCAAGGTCGACCTCTAGGAGGTCCAGAGGTACGATTTTTTTTGATTTTTCTTTTAATTTTTTTGTTCAATTTTTTCCTTCATTTAAATTCATTTTTTCCCAAATTTTAATTTTTTTTATTAGCTTTTTCAATTTTTTAATTTTTATATAATTTGTGATCGAGCACCGAATTACGGTTGACGTGCGCGCGACCAGGGGCCGCGTTGGTTTCGCGCTCAGAATCATTCCCGTTCGGTGGCAATATTTTTTCGATTGTTTCTTCCCTTCATTCCCTGCTTCCGCCTCTGGACCCTTGTAAAAATTAGTTAAATAAATACTTCACGACGACTTATTTCCTGCATTTGGTTTTATTTTATGTTTATTACTTTACGTCTCAGTGGCCTTAGTCTATTTCTTCCATTTATTGTTTTGGTCATTTAATCTAAAAGTTTTTTTTACGTTTTTTTGGTATGATGGGAGGGGGATTCTCATTTTGTGTCGGTTCCACATTTGCATGCTGGGCTTGTCACTCCCCATCATCCCATTTGCAGGAAATCCACAGGGTCGAAGTGGCGAGTCCAGCATATGTGCCGTCCATTCGGGGATGGCTGTAAAATCTGGCACTCCGATAGACTCCAGCTGTGGAAGTGTGAATTGTTGAAGTTTACCTTGAGCTCTATTCGACCGAGGAGAGGCTTTGGGTGGTGGAGAAATGTCCCGACTGTTATATGCTGCTTCGTTATGGCTGGGCATCGGCCTCTAGGGTCGATCGTTCATCCAGAGGGGGGGGGGTTCTCCAGCAGACATTATATTTGTCGCTCGGGGAGGTTCGGTCGTACCTGGGTGGACACACCATTTACAAATTTATTCCGGTTCCTCAAGTTTCAGTCGACGAATTCTGGTGTCATTTATTTTAATTTCAGTTTTTAATCTGCTTTTTATTTTTATTGTTATTCTGTTACAAGGCACGCAAGCCTCACCTTCCCCACGACCCAAAATCTTGAGATCGTCGGCAAAATCACCGTGAGAGAGACCTCCGCGTGTTTAGATGGAATCTGCGGAATGATGTTGAATCATTCCGTAACAAGGGTTTCCATTATACTGGCTCCGAAGTTTGTCCGAAGTCGTATACATACAGGACAGTACATTTTGCTACTATCAGAATGTTGTCAGGATTAATGTTGGCAGCGCGATTTCCTTGTGTCTACTGTGATGGTAGATCCTATAACAGAGCGAATCTAGTGGTATAGATTCTATAACAGAGCTAGGTCAGTGGTGCGCATCCCATTGTTATTTAATACCAGATGTAAAAAGCCTGATTTGTGCGTTAAAATTACTCGAAATAACCTTTATACCGTAAAGGGGAATTATTTTTAAAAAACTTTCAAGGTGGTGAACGAAACTGTCTTTGACATGTTCTGATTTGACCTCCGTTGGTCAAATTTTATGGATCTAAAATTTGTTACGAAGTGGCGTAAACGATTGCTGATGAGGAACCTAATTATAATACCAGCCAGAACCATAACAAGAGTATCTGGGAAAACTAAAATGTCAACCGGAATCAACAAACACCACCGGAATTATGAAAAGTCAGCCGGATCCATGGTTTTACCAGTTGGAAACAATTGACAATTTTAAATGTTTGTATAAACCATGTAAGGTTTTAGCCATAGCAACGCCTACATGATCACCATACAAAGTTAGTTGAATCAAACGAAGAGCACGATTCGTTCTAAGTTAGTATTCACTGCTTGGCAGCTGGCGTGATGGATCCGGACATTATCCGGCTTTAAAGCTAATTTATTTCCACCAACTGAAGACTCAAATATCTCAATATAGCAAGAAACGACACCACAATTATACCAAATCGATTGAACTTGAACTGTAATTTAATCCTTAAATTGTGGCGTCTTGTCTCCCCCACTAAATACGATATCCAAAAGATATTAATTTTCAACTCAATCAAGAACCAATTAATAACATTCAAATTATTTACAGGCTACATACGGATGCGGAGAAAAATACGAAAATGAATTTGATTTAACTGGCGCAATCAACCATAAAACAACAACAATAGGATAAATTATCCTTCCATATCGTTTTCGTCGCTATAACATATCCTTATAGTTAAATTTATATATGTGTGTGTGTGTGTGTTATATGAAAATAGATATCCACATTGATTTTTAACTTTTCGGTTGTGTGTGATAAAGTTTCAATAGAAAAGGATATATAATATTTCGTAAATGTCTTATAGATACATTTCTTGATCCTTATTACACCAAGTGTAATATGTGGGCTAGAGATGTATCTATAACATGCAAAAAAAAATTATGATTGGAATGGGGGAATATTTAGTGCCTCACATATATTCAGAATATATATCTATCCTTATATTTAGATATTCAATTTTATCCTTAAACAGAATTTCATTTTGCTTTTGATTTAAAGGATGTTTGATGATTTTTAGATTTTATTTCGTCTCGGGCATATCCCTTCATTATTATAGATATATACTTAGACCCTTTAGGGGGTTTTACGACTATTATCATACACCAACTTTATGTTATTATCATTACAACTATTATTGCTTTTATACATCCATACATATGTATATAGAATCCTTTTTCTGTCAGGACTTATGTCGCTGTGCGTTATGTGTACGAGTAGTTTTAGTTTGTTGATTTCTAATTGACAATAGATACTGACTGGAAAGACGTAGTAAGGAAACCAAATTGTACCAAAAAAAAAAAGGATATTATACACTGGGTGGGTAAATTATCCTCTCATTATCATCATGATATGGTTATGTATACACGGATACACACACGTGTACATGTGCACATATGCGGTGAATGTAAATTCGAAACAAAAGAAAATTAATTTTTCGCCCCAAATTAATTATGTAAAATTTTCCTTCGAATGTTTTGTTTTACCGTTTATTGTGCCAAGAACAAGATGAAGAAAAAGACAACGACGACCAAGAAGTTATTACGGAAAAGATTTATTTTTCTTATTTTGCCTTCTTGTTTGGGTTTTATGTCTTTGCCATCGTTGTCTGTGTGTGTATGTATGTATGTATTCAATTGAGTGTAACAAGAATCAGGAATTGATATGGCCTAATTAAAAGATTTTAATTAAGAAAATTAACTTTTATAGGAATGGTTTTTATGCGTTGTCGTATACCTAACTTGTCAATGACATTGCTTTGATACCGGCACTGATTTTATAGGATGGCATAAAGTGTTTACAAATTTGGTCAAAATCCTGTTGGCTAAGATCTGGTAATTATCATTTGGATGAACGAACGTTTGTGTGTGGGCTTCTGGGTACTGAACCTAAGTGATATCGTCAGTGGGAAATGTTAATACTAAATTAAGCAGATTAAATATTTGGAAAAGCAATGTATATCTACTACAGCCGGATGTTTTCAAATGGCTTTAAAATTTTTAATGTTGGCACGTACCTTTAACATCGCAGTATCTTGTTCTATAACAAACAAAAATGTGTAATACGGAAGTGCTGATTCGTTATCTCCTCTGCCTAATTGAAAAGCGCACTTTTACTTTCTTTTGTAAAGCTCCTATGGTAGCTAGCAATTCCGGTGGACTGATTTCGGCCAAAAATCTTTGAGATTTCCCAATTTATTGAACAGGTTTAAGTCTAAGTTTTCATCCTACTCAGTCAATCCGTCACATACACACGCACACATACACATAGTTTTCAAAAAAACTACTATTGAACACCTGAAGGAAAAAGGAAAAATCATGACAACTGGATTTGAGGGTGCCAATTTGCTGTGGTATCATAAATCCCATTGAGGCCACGGGTGAAAATTATAAGGACGGAGGGAATTACATACAATTACAAAATAATTACAATTGCTATTAAAATACTGAACAACAAAACATCAATTCAGTTTGAGATGTCAATTTCTCAGGTCCTCAGTTTCCTTGAACGCCGATTCCAGGCCTTCGAGGCAACGAAATTATTTTATTTTTATTTTATTTATTTATATAATTACCTACAGGGTTACAATCGGTAATTATTACAATTATTAAAAATAAGCGACTTAACAAATTGAAAAAGTTATTTAATTTAAGAACGGTTATTATAAAATTTAAATAGTTCGTTCCTCAATGAATTTCTTGACATGTTAAAATCAAACCTATGAAAGAAAAGATTAAAAACACGCGATAAGTTCAAGACTAGTTCAGATGAACAATAATTTGTGGCCACCGCTCTCGTAAATATGAATTCGTCCCGGTGACGCAAGCACCGTTCTGGAACATAAAAGCCGAAGCTGGTGAGTATCTCGGCACAATCTAAACGTGAACATAATATGTCACGGACAAATATTGCGGATGAGATATCACGTCGGTGATCTAACCGTTGTAATCCTAAGAGAGCACAACGATCGAGATAAGGCGGAAGTAGATACTCATGTGCCCGCATTGAAGGTAAACCTTTAAGAGCGTAGATAAGAAACTGTTTTTGAACACTCTCAATTCTCTCGGAATGGCATCGGTAAAAAGGTGACCAAATCTGTGAGGCGTACTCCAAAATTGATCGAACAAATGAGACAAACAGAGATTTCAAGGTTATCGGATCACAGAAATCCTTACAATTCCGTTTAATAAAACCCAGCATCATATATGCTCGGCTTATTATCGAATCAATGTGCCTTGTAAATGTGAGATCTCGAGTGAAAATAACACCCAAATCGGAGATGAACTTAACTCTAACGACTTCTTCATTATAAAGCGAATACTGATGTATAATCGGAAAGCGGGTACGCCAGAAAGACATTGCCTTACATTTACTCACGTTCAGCAACAGTTTCTTTTCAACCGACCAATCACAAAATCTGTTTAAATCCGCTTGGAAATTTATACAGTCGGTTGCATTTGATATTCGTGCAAATATTTTCATATCATCTGAGTAAAGCAGGCAATCTGCAGAGACAAAAAAGTTAACCACGTCGTTGACGTATATTGAAAATAGAAGTGGTCCAATGTGGCTACCTTGTGGCACTCCAGAAGTAACCCGAAATAGACGAGAAGATGACTGACTAATTTTAACAAACTGCCACCTAGATGAGATGTAGGACAACAACCACTTCGTAGGGATGGCTTGACAATTCAATCGCTGTAGCTTTTTGATTAGAATTAAATGATTAATTTTATCGAACGCTTTAGAAAAGTCGGTATAAATACCATCCAGTTGCACTTTCGAATCAATACTGCTGAATAAGTGTCTGCAAAATGTCATCAAATTGGTAACGGTGGATCTCCCGGCGAAAAAACCATGTTGTACGGGTGAAATAACCGTTTTAACATGGAAAAATAAAAACCTTTGTACCATAAGCTCAAAGAGTTTTGGAATGGTGGAGAGAATAGCTATCCCACGATAATTACCGATATCATTTCTTTTACCGCACTTGAAAATTGGATGTATATACGAAATTTTCCAGGGATCTGGAAAAATTTGAGTTCGAATGCTTTCGTTAAAGATAAAGGAGACGTGAGCAGCCAGACTAGCAGCACAATTCTTAATAAGAATCGGAGGAAATCCATCATGCCAAGCTCCCTTATTAACATCAATTTGAGACAAGCTGTTATGAACGTCATCTTCGGTGAACCGTAATTGGGTAAATTCCCCTCCGTTGCAAGAATTAACTGCTGGATCGATGGATGGCGATTCGTAAACGGATTCAAAAAAATTTTGCAAATAAATTGCAGATTTCCGAAGAATGACTTGCAGAGGCATATAGGTACGTCATAGGTAAATAGAACCCAACGGTCTATCTTTTCATATTGATAAAATTCCAAAACTTTTTTGGAGTAGAAGTTAAATCTTCCTCGATCTGCAGAATATAATTATTATACAGGAATCAGTTTAATGTTTTAAACTCCTTCCGTGCGGTCTCGAATTCATGATAATATTTCGAAACGTGTATTTTATATAGGGAGTGTAGTTTATTACGGCGTATCTCTATGTCCTTTAATTGCTTGTTATACCATGGTTCGTGGAAGCAAGGCTTAGTTTTTTTCCGCGGGATATGTTTTTCTACACCAGTCTTGACAAGTTTATTAAAAGACAAAACTATTGTATTTAGATTTCCTCCGAACTGAAGAAATTCCCAATCTGAATTGAGCAGAAATTCATTTAAGGGAGCGTAGTCAGCATTTCTAAAATCAAAGAAAAAATTATCAATAGGAAAACTAGTGTCGCATTTTTCATGAAAAATATTTAACATAACTGGAGTGTGGTATACGCTGGTACAGCCTGTAAGGTCCTCGCACGGTGAGACCTCTGAGTACGTGTTATCGGTTGAAAAAATTAAATCCAAATACTTACCCTGAGTATTGCTCGTTCGATTAATTTGGGTTGTTGAGATGCTAGCGAAGTAGTCCACAGTAGTGATCCCTCTAATATCTGTGGAAGATGGTGTGAAAATACCGTTGATATCAGACCAGTTCACCTCAGGCAGATTGAAATCACCGAAAATCATCAGCTGCTCATCAGGATGAACAAAAGGTACTATAGCAAGGTTGATGAAGTTGATGATCTCGATATAAGTATCCAGGCTTGACCCACATGTAACGTAAACGACCACGGCGAGAATTGACGAATCGGCTAGTTTAAACCGTACAGCAATGACATTATGAACTTGATGGGAAGCCACCATCTCATTCGGAATTGAGTTTTTTACGGCGATCAAAACACTTCCACCTTTCATTGTTGTGACATGGTTGTATCGATCTTTTCGGTAGACGATATAATCCAATGGGAAGAATTCTTCGCTATTCATAAAGTTAGTAAGCCAAGTCTCACAAATGGTTATGACTGCATTAAAACTAATTAAAAATCAACTTTTCGTATAATGCTGGCGCAACTCCACCATCCGTTGTCACACACAATCTTTAACGACTTATATTTTGTGTAAACAAGGATATAATTCAGAGAGTGATCTAAATTCATTGCTCGACATTAGCTCTTCTTATCCTTATTCGATACGATGTTAAATGTGGACTAGAGGCCAGAACGCACGCTGTTAAACACAAGAATTGGAGATACTCCGAAAAATGAAGAACCAGGAAGGTATACCATAACGACCCATTTTGTGAACTAGCTCGAACAATCAATCGGTACACTACCCCGCATCGTATGTTAATAGATCCCGATCCCCCCACATCCGTGATTGTTCCCAGGTGCTTTCCCGAGACAACCATTGCCAAGTCATTGACATAAGCAACCACACCTATCCCTTCCCCTTCCAGATCAAATAGTAGTCCATTGATTACTACATTCCAGAAAAGGGGAGAGAGGACACCTCCCTGGGGAGTTCCCCGAATAATCCGTCTTCTGACGGAAGCTTCCCCCATCCCCGCTATGACCCTTTTGCTACCTAGCAAATGAGTAATTAGCCTGGTTACTGGGTCTTCGATCTCAAAAGGCAGCAATCCTTTCATAATTGCTTCCACCTTCAGGTAATTGAACGCGCCCTCGATATCGAGAAGCACCATAAACGAGAATTCATGGAAATCCAAAGACTTCTCAATTCCTCGAACTAAAGTATGTAATGCCGTATCAATGGACTTACCCTTACCCTCAGCCTCCTTTCCATGATTTTCAGTGGAAAAGATGACAAAGATATTGGTCTAAAGTCCTTAGCGTTGCTGCGCAAGCTTCTTCCCGACTTCGAGAAGAATATCACCCTAGCCTCCCTCCATTTTTTGGGGATGTACCCTAGCTTCAGACACCCTTTGAAGATAACTTCCAACCAGGTCGCACCCAAGATAACTCCCGCGTTAGAGTCGCACCCCAAGATAACTATCACCATCCTCCTTACTGCGCCAAAAACCAGTGGCCCCAGTATATCTGGCGCAACTGGCATCTCCCGGTACATGTATGCTGCTGCTAGCCAGAATTTTCTCCCCTCCGTCTCTATACAGACCGCAGTACTGTCCCCACTGCTATACTGTGGAAGTAGAAAAACATTTATGTTATTTCCCACCAATATATATGATCTCTGCTCTTTTCAGTTCCACAAGCGTAAAAAAGGGTGTAACCCTTCACTCAGAACCCTTCGCTTGGATCAGAACTATTTCCTCGCGTGACTTAGCCAGTCTGAGAAGTAGCAACGGTGCGACTAATAATATTGATGTTCGGCATGATACAAGATCTTTTCTGCCCTGAAACATCTGAAAACTCGATAAATCCACTAGCAACAGATGCCGGTATGTTTTTTTACAACACCAGAACTGTCAACCTGATGGCATTGTAAATGAAGGAAATTACATCGCAATTCCCTTCTATGTCAATTGCATTTCTATTGCATTTATACATGTGATACGTTTGTGGTTGCGCTAAACTAGTATTCTGTCGCCCAAAATACATGATTTTTGATTTATCGCTGATCATGAGACGATTATGATAAAGACATTGGCTTAAACTATGCAGATCCTTTTCAAGAACAAGACTGATGTCACAAGTAATATCAGTCGTTGGGATTGCATAACTTAGGGCTAAATCATCAGCAAATGCAGTCGGATATCCTATGAGATTAATTTCAAAAATCGAATTAAAGTAAATCAAAAATAATAACGGACCCAAAACTGATCCTTGGGGGACGTCATATTTTACAGTGCGCGGGTCACTTAAAGTTTCACCTATTCTAACAATCTGACGCCGATTTTGAAGGTAACTTCTAAACAAACCTAAAATTTTACCTCGTATACCAATATTACGTAGCTTAGCAAGCATTATTCCAGTGTCAACTGAATCAAAAGCTTTAGAAATGTCCACAATGACATGCTGTAGGCTTCTGCGAATTGTTCATAGCTGTATGTATCTGACTAAGGAAATCAATTAGTGCTTCTTCAGTGGATTTACCAGCAGTAAATCCATATTGTTTATTGTGCAAAAAATCAATTTTATCAAGATAACACACTAATCGTCGTTTTATTAGTTTCTCAAAGATTTTAGATACGGTGCTTAGTAGAGAAATCGGTCTGTAATTGTTTAATTGTAATGCATTGCCTTTTTTAAAAATTGGAATTACAATTGCTAGTTTTAGAATATTTGGAAAAACCCCATTGTCTAGGCTCAGGTTATACAAAAATTTTAAAATATCTACTAAGTACCAAGCGCAATTTTTAACAACAGTTATCAATTCCGTCCGAACCTTTAGATCTTTTGTTTTTTAGCTTATTAATTTCATTAAGAATTTCTGCAGTAGTTATAGGCTCAAAATAGCATGATGAGACATAATTTTTTGTCATAGACCCAAAGATAAATTTGTTATGTTCAGTATTTTCATTATTTATCGTACTAAATTTAGAATTTATTTCGTGGGATACGTTTATAAAAAAGTTATTAAATTGGTTGGAAATGGAATTTGAACACGTAAGGATATTTTCAGTTCGCAATTGATATATTTGAGTTATGTGCTTATTATGAGAAATACGTCCTAACACTTCATCCACTATTTTCCAAGTAGCCTTGGAATTATTAATGGATGAATCAAATTTGTTTTTGTAAGAGAGATCTTTTGCAGTACGAACATCAACTTTTACCTGCTTTGATAGATTGACTACATATTGTTCCAGTCTCTTGTTGTCAGGATATCGTTTGAGCTTCTTGGAGAATTTTTTCAATTTATTCATCTTATGCAAAAGTTTATTATTCATCCAAGGTTTGCGGTTTTTTATTTTTGGATTTTCAGTGATGGAAGTGGAAGATGACATGTGAGATCTTAGAATATTGACAAAATTTTCAAAAGCCACATTGCAATCGGATTGGGAATACACAGAATTCCAATTTTCAAACTTTAAAAGATCATTTAGTTTAGTGTAATTAACATGTGACAAATTTGACCTATAGTTGACAGTAACTGAACTAGATGGAGATATATGGAGTTTAATCAAATTATGGTCAGAAAATTGACTAGGAAGGTTGCTAATGTTAATGTTAAATATTTGTTCACTTTTGAGAAAGACATGGTCTAAACAAGCTTGCATTCTAGTTGGTTCGTTTAAGAAACTGATTAAACCATATGAAGCCAACATTGTTTGGTAACCGTACGATTCATTGATATCTAGCAGGTTTAGGTTAAGATCTCCAAGTATAGCTACGTTATCGTTTGCAAGCGTACGCAATAAAATTTCCAAATCATCACAAAAGGCATTAATTGACCCGTTATTCAATCGATAGATGCAAATGAATGACCACTTTTTCCTGCAAGATCAAGATCTAAACGAATAATATCAGCTGTAACCCAGTTGTAAACTTCGATTGAAAAATTTGCAAAATTTTCGCGTATAAAAACACCAACTCCACCAGAACGGTAACGGTCATTACAACAGGCCTTAAAATTATAGCTCGGTAAACTAAACTCACAACATTCTTTAGAATAAATCCATATTTCAGTCACAAAAGTTAAATCAGGAATTTCATTAAGGCTTGCTACATAAACACTAAACGTATCAAAATTTGCACGTAGACTTCGAATGTTTTGCACCAATATGCTAAAATTACCGTTTTGTATATTACTCATAACCATGAACAATAAAAGAAAGATTCAAAAATATAGTAAACTGTAAATACAAAACCAATGATAAATAAATTTTTAGTACTGTATTAAATGAGTAGATAATGTATAATAGATAATAAAGATAATGAAGTGTAGATAATGAATAGCGCGTTACGAGCAATAGCAACAAAATTAAAATAATTGTAGCAACTGATTACATAAAAATTTAAAGTCGAGTACAGCACTAATAAAGAGCACATCCGATGTTCGAATTGATCGCGTTAATTTTCAGTGCTACCAACAATTTAGTATTAAAATTGATAATAAAAAATACAGCTGTCATGCATTTGTAAACAAAGACAAGTGCGGATTGTTTTGACGAAATCATCACAAAAAATGAATAGATGTAAGTAAAATTAAATAATAAACAATGAAATTGTAATAACAAGAAAATTTGTATACCCATTAAATTATATAATTTTAGATTCCCGGATGATTTATCTACTGATGATTTTCCTCCCATTTGGATTATTTGTATCATGAAGCCGAAAAATATCATTGTGCGATTGGATTCGATGAACATCAGAAGCCGCCGACTTCCGTAGGTATATTTGCCCATAATTACACCACAAATATTTATAATTATATGTCGATTTTATTTTCTTGGCTTCACGGTATAATGGTACTATTCCATGTGCATACAATATTATCTCAGCAAAACAAAAACGAGACAAAAATACAGATCGACTATAGGAAGAATGGCGCATCCGATTATAGCTTGCTGAGCAAATTGTTGTTGTGCTGCCATAATTTTTCATAAAAAATATCAACTCAAGTATTTTTTATAGCAGCAAAACTGAAAAAATTCCCCCACTTTCCGCAAACTTTTATTTTTTTGATATTTTTATGGTAGTAAAACATAAATTTTTGTGCTTGGTCGTGCGACGACACGCTAAAAAATTAAAACATGGATGATTTTATTTTTTTTTATTTAATTTAATTTATTTTTTTTTATTTCATTTTACTAAATAAAAATTATTTATTGATTTTTATATTAATTTTAACCCCAATATATCAACTTTATCAGTGTTTGTAATGATTAACCGATCGCTTGCCTGGAAACCCATCCTCCGAAAAACCATCATCGGGAGTAAAATACTCATTTATATTAAAACCTTTGTTCAAAATAATTTCAGTGGGTGCATAGTGCACTGGTGCATACATCAAACGGAAGTTTCTGTGATCCTATAAATACATCGCGAGATTTTGTACGTAGTCATTTTGATAATTATACATTTTAATGTTTTGATGACAGTTGGCTTGAAGGCCTAGTAATCTAAAGTAAAACAAAATTCTTATTAGTTAAAAAATTTTACCATTTTTTATTCAAAGACTTACTTGTATTCATAAACCGCCATTCGATCAAGCCACAATCATTTTAACCTGGCCCAATGAATTGAAACCATCCATTTGATTGTGCAATTTTATTAAAGTACGTTGAATTTCACGACTGGTTAATGGATAGCACTCGATACAACTTTTAAGAAATTTGCGTCTAGTTGTGATGCTGCCACACGAGCAAGTAGTGATTCGTATACTAAACAACCTTTTGGCGGTGTTATACCAACACGCAAAAAAAATTCACGATATTAACGGAAGTTCAATGACCTCACGAGTTTGTACGGATAGGCCGCCAATAGCGGAATATGTTACATCACCAGGATCTTCGTGAGACATATTATAAACGAGGGGATCAACTCACGCGGTCAATTATTGTAAGTGTGGTCATATCAAGAGCTACCCTAGTTCCAGCCTTCAATTTTGTCTTGTCTAACTGACATCATCCAACAACATATCGTAGCCCGTTTGTTGCCTTCACAATAACTAAAAATATAGATAAACATAAATTATCGTTTCACTGAATCAGTGACATATTGGAGGTACATATTTACATTTATCCTCAGTCAATTGTTTGAGTACCTCCTCAACAATTTGCCCAACACTTTGCAAGGCTTTTAAATCATTTTTTGACTTGTCGAACTGATTATATTATCACTGATATTGTATTCCCTAAATAGTGTCATATGAAATTTCTGGGTGGGTCGTGTGGTCCTCATTGATTATAGATTCATTTGGTGTTTTATCCCAGTACGGATTATAGTAATCAAATAAAATTTCCGAGTTGTTCGATTCCAGCGTATTTGGAAAAGATCGATTCGAACTATTCATTGACTAACTATTCATTCACTAAATTGGATTTTATATCGACAAATACGGGATCCAAGAAAGATACCGTATCTAGTTTACCATTTATCGTTGCTTTACATTTTGGTACGAATGAACTTTGTTGACGTCGCTTTTTTGCTTTAGCCTTGGCCGTTGCTTTTGGATCCTGCACATTATTGCTACCCTCAGTAATTGGATCATTCTTTTCGATTCCCCCTTCATTCTCATTTATATCACCTTTTTTACCGCCGACATTCATACGATAAACCACCATACATTCGAATCACTTCCTTGTGCTCGATATCAACCCTGTAACCATAAATTTTACTCGATGCTTCCAATACCGATGCACCAAATACTTGGAAATTTTTGACATTTTTACGATGGCCAGTAACCAAATTGGCAAATGTATCGATTAAATTTGTTTGAAATACAATTTCTTTGTTGATTACCTACGAATATATAAAAAACACAGATTAATTTGAAAGACTGACTAGCCAAGCGGTCGTCAATCATCACCACTTACATTGTCCTGTTTCCATGAACTGTTGCAAACAAACTTTCAACTCTTCATTATCTTCCAGTACCGAAATATGTACACTACTAGTACTAGGATGCACCGATCTACTTCATCTTTCATCGTCATTCTAAATATTATAGAAACACAAAACAAATTATGACATTTAATGAAATTGACGATCAAATCTATATCTAGCTCGTACTGTGGGCAATGGTGTTTTGTATGTGAATGACTTTCGAGAGGACGTTTTCATTTTAGTAACCATTACAAATATCACAACAACTCAAATTTTAAACTTAAATACTAATTCACTAGATTTATTATGTATTATGTAAAACTAAATATGTATTTATAATATATTTTTGTTAAATTTATTATTTATTTCTATTTGTTCAGGTTTTAAAATCTTTTTTTTTTTTTGGCTGCTGCACGACTATGAAATTTTAGGTTAATTTACGAACTTGTCAAAAATTTCTCCTCCATATTTTATAGTAGAACATTTTTTTAGATATTTTGGTAAATTAATCAAAATAATAAAAAAACATATTTTTTGCTCATCTCAAAAATGATATTAATTTTATTATTAATTTTTACGATATAAAATAATTGTCAATTTTTAAAAATAAAGATTTTTAGTTATTTATTTAAAAAATGTGAGGTTAGTTTTTGTTGATTTCAAAATTTCCCCAATTTTTTCTACTATAAAATAAAAATGTTGTTTCTCAGTCAATCTAGTGTAAATTTTAGTTCTTGTCTTTCTCCGATGTTCAGCAAAATTTTTCTGTTTTGTACATGGAATAGTACCATAACTGGGACTGGAAAGCTGTCAATCTGTGCATAATGAAAATGCGTTGTTCAGGATGGTTTTGCGGCAGTATTATATCCAAATCCTTAGTTGAAATTGACTTCTTTTTCTTCATATGCAGCATAATGTTATTTTTTATTTCATTAGTAGTGATTTTGACAACCAATAAATCGTGCAAAAGTGAATTAGATTTGTTTTGTTTTGATGTGTTGTACTCGTATTTTTGGGAATCGCATGAATGGACACTATGTCATCATAATTAATTTCCAATCCAATTTTTTTAATTGTGTTGATAACCATATCACGAACATCATCATGCTGACTGGGTAGGCCAATAATTGTTATACTACTAGAATTTGACTGCTGGTTTGGTTTGTCATTTTCCGCTTCAAGCAAATGAATTTTGGATGTCTGGGTACTCAGCTGCTTTTCTAATGTATTTACTCTGAATGTAAGTTGTTCATTATCCGATGCGAGTGATAAAACCATAGCTTTCATGTTTTCAAGGGCTATTAGTTTTCTTTTCCATGCGTTGCAGAAGAATCATAACGTCGGATAAGTTTGGCAAATTATTCGTTGAGTCGTAGTTTTCCTCTTTGTCGACTATTAAAGACTGGTTCGGGGTATTTGAACGACAAGCATGACATAGCCAAGTTGCAGAGCGATTTTTTATTTCCTCAACCAGTTCGTCAGAGATGTTTGCGCATTTTAAATGAAAAGTATTTTCACAAGGGCCTGCGCATTTGACGCCAGGAAATTTCGCCTTGGTAATATTCGTCGAGCATATGTTGCATGTAGACATTTTATTGAATTATTATTATTTTATTATTATTATTATTTCTTTATTATTATAAATATGTGAATTATTTGTATTTGTACGGCACCCTCTCACAGCCAAGATGGCGATAGCTTTTATATTAGCACAATATTAAAAACACAATTAGTTATTAATTTATAGAACGTACACAATAATTATTTAACAACATATTTAATAATAAAAATGTTTATCAATTGATATGTATCGATTGATTATTTTAATAAATATTATTTTAATAAATATTTTAACCACAATTTAGTTTTGTTGTTTACGCTTTGACAACACAAGATGAATGAATGAATATCAATAGGATACAGAAGTACACTATATCCTACCTTGTTAAAGTTAGCCGAAAGCTGCCAGCCAAAAGATAATGCAGATAGTGTCTTGACTATTTTTAAACTCTTTTAATACTCTCGCTCCTATCGAATTTTAAATTCATATAAACTGAAATAATTTCTCCTACACCCGAATGATGTAACCCGATCCTAAATTCTTCTAAATTCGAGATTATGACTGATTTTTTGCTGTATTCAAGACACTATCTGCATTATCTTTCGGCTGGAAATTTTCGGCTACTTTAACAGTATCTATATCCTGTAGGAAAAGTACATTAAAAAGCGAGCATTTCTAGCTCACAAAAATTGACCAAAATCCCAAAGGATTAATTTTTCTTCTGTTTCTGATCCACCACCAATCCTAACAGATGCAGGTACCAACAATCCAGCTGGCATCAGGCAACAAGGACATAATTAATCTTAAACCGACCATTACTCAGCAAAATTTGAAGAAAACAGCCATATTTAAGTAAATGGAATTCATACATGGCTTCAATGGGAAGAGCGTTTCTTGGCCGTACAAGCGGTAGAGAGCGATTACCTCTCGTCCCTCACCTTCATCGCTATTCATCCCTTAAACGGGTGTTTCCCATAAGCTCGAGTATAAAATAGCGAATTGTTGCCGATTATCCCACCAATAATATGTTCGGCTCCCAGAACAACCCATTCGTTTTTTATCGTCATTTTTATCTAGAACAACTTCCAAGCATTTCTAAAATATACTGCCAAAAATATATATCCACAATACAAGCTGTTATAACCAAGTTAATGACAATAAAATGCTTTTAGTAGTACAACAAAAAGCCTGACCGTACCGACCCGACAATACAAATTGTTGGACAGCATCATCACATTATTGGATTGGCTTTGTCCGTATACGATAAATCACAATGAATTCTAAAACCTCACATCAACCAACATGCATCAGATAATATTTTGAAAGCAGAACATGCGATGTATTGTGTTATATTCGTGTGTGTGTGTATGCGCGGAGGCTGCCACAAAACCTACAAATAATGTTTTATTCAATTTATGGTCACGTTTCTTAATTTTTTTTCTGCGTATGTATTTTCGTATTTTCTTATTACAGTTTCATCGCTGGTTAGATGTTTTCCCCGATTTTTTTTACACAGCACACCATAATCATCATCATTATTCTCTTGTGTGTCGGTGGTTTTTCGGAAATTTTATGTCTCAAGTGAATCATGCGTGGGACGATGCTACATAGAGTATAAAGCGTGTTGAAAAATTTGGTATTCCTGGCCATGCGGTACTGTAAAAAACGCCAAGAATACTGAGAATATATCAAAACGCTTTAGTATCTCATAATTTTTGGATCCCCTTCCCATATTCAACCAAAAAACAGTGAAAAGATATACGAAATAGGATTGTTTTATTCCAATTTATTATCATCAATATGGTTTTGTATATATGCTTTAAGACGTACCACACTGATCTTGAATTTTAACACAAATAAAAAAAATAGTATTTTATGTGTCTTGTCTTATATATATCTTATATATAGCGATACAGTCGCTCGTGTACTGTTAAAGCAATATGGGGATTGATAAAAATTTATCAGAGATTTGTAATTGAATCAGAATATGAATAATGAATTTTAAATGGAACAATTGTGTCCTATATACATACATACATATAATAGGAGTATGAAGAGCCAGACCGCATAATTAAATTTTGTGCTTTAACCGCGCGCACATATTTTGGATTTTGAACAGAAATTCTAAATCATCATTTTTGTATACGGATATATGCGGTACACCACTAAAATAAATTTATAAAAATCAGAGTTTCATAAAATATTTCGTATTGCGGTTTGCAACCTACTATATATAAAAATGAGTTCCGCAATTTTAAGTATTTTATATATTTAAATACTGCTTATCGGCCTAAACACAGTGTAATGTGGCTGCTCTTTATTTCCTTACAGCTGTGATCTTCGTTATTGGTTATTTTAATATATTGATTGCTTCGAGAATATCTTAAAAGTTAGGTTGTGATGCACAGAAGAACGGATTAACACAAGTTAAGTGGTGATTATACTCGTTCCCGGTGAACCCAGAAGTAATTCCATTCTAGATATGCTCGAATCAACGATGCGAAATTGCAAATCGAACCAAAGGCCTTTTCTTGTGTGTCCTTGAACTTTTAATTGCTAGCATTATAAACAGAATTATCTTTGGCATCCTTTGCCTATCCAAATTAAGGTCACAAAGTTTGGCTTTAAATCTTGTAAGCGACTTAACGTTTGATCCCATCAAACGATGGAGTAAATAAAATGTACAGGACACCAGTTCAATACAAGGGGAAGCAGAGTGGTAAGAATGTGCCCTCTCCCGAATACTGTACTTAGGCTGTGTGCCAAACGTAAGGTAAAAGTTTATTTTAGGTAAATTTTTAGGTAAACTCAATTGTTTTTCAAAACAATTTTAGTT
The DNA here is from genome assembly GCA_932526605.1 of Nephrotoma flavescens. Lineage (NCBI taxonomy): Eukaryota > Metazoa > Arthropoda > Insecta > Diptera > Tipulidae > Nephrotoma > Nephrotoma flavescens. Next base: position 13,967,552 of record OW052221.1, read on the forward strand.
TGGCATACAGCCATAGTAGTGCTAGATCACGTAATGCGAAAATTAGACAACACATCCCCACATGGTATTCAGTGGGGTCCAATAAATCGACTCAATGTCCAGGGTTATGTGGACTCCGTATGTCTACTAACGCATAAACACGCAGACATGCAGCAGAAAGAGCAGGACGCATATTCTTGAAATCCATCGATATTTTCGCATTCGGATTACAATTTGTATTAAAATTCTTTATATTTTTAAAATTTTTCACCGACTTCTTTAACCGTTTTTTTCAAAATTGCTTGTAAGTTTTCTATTATTTATTTCCCTACTAGGGAATAAATTCGCATTGATTTACACAATCGACAATTTCCACCGATTTTTTGTTAGTATTGAAATAAACAATAGAAAATTTACAAGAAAATTTGAAAAAACAATTAAAGTAGCTGGTGAAAAATTCGAAAAATATATTCGTGCACCGAAAAATAAAATTTTCAACAAATCATATTGCAACCGACATTGATGGGATTTTGTATGTTGGATGGAAATGGGATTCTTTAATGATTTTTGGAAGAAGTTCTGGAATATGGCCACTTTGGACGGAACTCGACCAATTCTTAACGTATACGATTTTTTTCGTACGAATTTCAAGAATAGCGCCGCAGCAGTTAGTTGATTTTGCGCAGGAAGTCGGTTACAAAACTAACATCAGAAATACCAAGGCTCTTGGACTAAAGCTCAACATACATGAGCTTTTACCATCAACCAGGAAACCATCGAGGATGTTAACAAGTTCTTATACCTTGGATTTACTATACCGAAAACAATGCTGAATTTGCCGCTAATGACTTTCACTTTGAATTTCTCGCATACCGAATAAATGTGTTCGTTGCACCCGAATTTATATACCGATCGAATTCTAGCCTCACCTGGGGCGGGATGTTGTACCATCACTTCGAATCGAAACTCGAAAAAAGTCGAATGGCGCTATGTTGTATCATTTTCGAAAAGCAAAAAAGATACAACTTTCAATTTTTCGATTCGACTTTTTTCGAATTCGACTTTTTTCGATTCGAAGTGATGGTACAGCATACCGCCTCTGGATTTATACAGAAGTAATATTCTCGGTTTCGTTCTAAAATCTGCTATACAACAAAACTGTTATAAAACTAATCTCACAATTTTTTTTCTATAATATAAACCTTAATTGAGCAATTTTTGTTGAATAAATGTCTCGCTCATGCTGCAGCGTTGTTACAATCTCGCCTATTGGTTTGGTGGGCAAACAATCCAGCGTAGGCGAGACATTTATTCAACGAGAATTGTAAATTTAATGCTTGGTGAAATGATTAAGTTTTTGTCAGATTAGCGACATCTATGTTAAAGTAGTAGCGTTTGAGGCACTTTTATAACAGTATTGTTGTATAACAGAATATATGTTAGTAGTCTGAAATAGTGCAACCAGAGCCCGTATAGATATGGCCATGACACGGTATTTTAACACAGTGTTAGTCTTGCCTGTTCGCATACTACTTTAAAATTTTACATGGATTTTTTTTTTTGCTTTTATCAATTCGTTTGCCGAAATGAAACGAACCAATTAAATTGTTTCATTTTCTTTTTGTTTTGCTTGTTTGTTACAGGGTAGTAATGATTTATTTCGATGTTTATAGTCGATGACGTTTCGTTCTCTCTTACTCTTTTTCTCGCAATAGTTGTGTTGTGCTCTTGTGCAGTGCAAATAAATAATAATAATAATAATATAGCCAAATATTAAATTAATAACAAAATTTAATTTTAATACTTAAATAACAATCATCTTTATTTATAAATAAATAAACAAAAGTTGTGCTTGTAAAAATTTAATTCTTTTAATTTCCCGACAAATCATCTTGCGACATAAATTCGATTTGAGCCAAAAATGATCCATCAAGATCGATACTCCCTCGGTATTATATGTTATTTCGAGATATTTCAATTGGGCTGCAACTCCTATTTTTGTTTGTAATATAAATGACATATTTTACTATCGACGATCGGCCGAAATATCATAATGGTGTCAATTGCATTCCTGATTTATTACGAGAAATGGTGGTTGTTCAGGTATTTCAGGAATTGAGCTTTTCATAAGGTTGCATTTATAGAAGTATCACTGCCATCCTCACATCATAGTATTGTTTGCGGTGCTGGGTTCCAATTTGAATGCATTAATCTGAACAGAAAGTGTAGGTGTTGATTTTATCGATTATTTAAAACATCCCATGTAATCGAACTTTTTTTACTATGGAGATGTGTACGCGCGCGTGCCTGTCACTAACACCAGCTCAACGATGTTTTTTTTATGTTGTCATGGCCATTTCTATACGGGCTCTGGTGCAACGAACACAATGAATCAGCGATTCAGGGTATACGGTAAATTGTTATATTTGTTGGGTTTTGTTATATTTGTTGGGTTTTTAAGTACTTGGAAAATTTTTCTAAGATTATTTTCAGTAATTTCAGGAATATTCCGGAAGCGATGTGAACTACGAGGATTGCTGCAAACCATCAAATTCTGTAACGATATTTACAATCCAGAAATATCCAGAACCGCACTAGACCCCCGAAACAACCCACTTAATGCCATTGTTTCTATGATGCCTCCGTATTCTCTGCGTTATAGGCAAACATAATTTTATTCCTCGGTAAAATATAGCTGAGTCAACGTAATTTCTAAAATTTGAATTAAATTTCTATACTTTAGGCTTACAGTGTGTTCCAAAGAGAGAAGCAGTTGTTTAATGGTTACTCCGTTTTGCACTACTATCATTCACTGTTTGGTAAATTTGAGATTTCCTAAGCCGTCCAGACACAAATCAAGTGGTTGTCTGGTGTACATTGGAAGTTCCATCGAGGATACAGTATTGGTGGCTCTAGGGGTGTTTTTGGTGCGGAACTTATTCGTCGACTTATTTTGCGGCTTTTCGTTGCCGGTAAGACTATTATTTTGGTAATCGGTTTTTGAATATGCAACTATGGCACTCTTTTACTGTAACTATCCTGGACCAATTATTGCTGCCAGAGTGTAGTTTAATGTCTCTTCTCAAAGGCCGGTTTGTTGCAGTTTACCATTGGTTGTTTCCTTGCTTCTTTAGTTGTTTTTTTAATTTTTTTTTTGTAATCACTTGACCAGTGCTCCCAAAAATCTTGAACTATTTTGTGTAATAGTCTGCAGTAGTCTCCAATGACGACAAACGGGAATGTTTTCTTCAGCTAGTTCGATTCTTGGATCGTAATTTGTGAACACTAAAATGTGCGTGTTATTATGTCAACGCGTTTGATTTAGATGAAGCTGCTGTAAATCGACTTGTATTGAGGCATACTTTTGCCTTGTGTCCCCACTTGTTCGTTTTAGTCGATATTTGAGAGGTTTCACTTCTGCTTTCCAAAGTCTTTCAAGGTGCGGAGGAGGTAAAGTCTTTCAAGGTGCGGATCTGGTTATCCACGTAAAAATTAGTTAGTACAATTTCCGATGGCCATGTATGTTGCGGTTGATTCTGCTGATCTTGATGGAGACTAACCTGCCTTTCCTCAGTGTCGATGGTATATGCACGTATTAACATTTTCGCCATCTCAATAGTATGGGGGCAAGGTCCTATTAACATAACATAATTTAAGGAAATTCCGGTCGTATAGTTCTTCATCGAATAATGCTTGTCATTTTGTAGTCGTACTAGCCCCCTTCAATACTGCTTAATTTGGTAAATAGTATTTTTCTAGGTTTATATCCGTTGGATGAGCATTCTCCATGTGGTCTTATCCGTTGCTAATTTATGTGCGCAACCGAGACGTTTGGAATAATTCAGGTCAGTATTGAAGAGTATTTCATCTAATTTTTCACATTCTAGTCATTCTTTTTTGAGATTTAAATAAATAGCCATTCAGAGAGAGTTATTTAAGCCATTAGCCGTAAAATTTCACACGAACTACTTTTAAGGATTGAATTGCAAATTTTTTCGGTGTTTTGAGCGACATCTTAGTCGACCGATGAACTGTGTTTATGTGTCCATGTTGAGGTACTCTGTTATGGTAATCTGTTATTTTAATGAATTTTAATTATAATATTCTTCAAAGTATTTTTATTTTTCAGTTTTACGAAATTTTTGAAAATTAAAAATTCTATAAATAAGTATTTTCAATTTCAGTATTTTAAATTTTCGCGATTTACTTTTTCTAGTAAGTTCCTTGATTTTTCATTTCAGTATTTTATTTCCAATAAACTAATATCAATAACAAAAAAAAAAAAAAAAAAAAAAAAAAAAAACGGACGAGTGATGCGCAGTGGTTAAAGCTTCGGCACTTAGGGGTACTAGGCTTTGGAGTTTATAAAACTAAGGTATTAAGGTATTTGTGCAATGTGAGTAACGATACAAATAATAAATGGGGGAAGAGGACCCTATTAAAGCTAGCCGACTCCAGCCGAAAAATGTCGATAATGCAGATAAGAATTTTATGCCGGAATGTAATTATTTATATTAGAAATTTTTATATTGTTCTTCCTAAAAACCAACTAAAAAATTTAAAATAATATTTTTTTTCAAAAAATTAAAACTAATTTCTCTATATAAAATTAAATTTCTCTAAGTGCTGTATTAGATGTTTGGGGAGGGAAGACGTGAAATGCATCTAAAGAATATTTTAAATACGACTTCATCTAACAATTATCTGGGAAACTTCTACTGAATATATCGTGCACATAAAATTTGAAAATTTCTAAAAAATGACCGTTTAAATTGTCATGGCTGATGGAAATAACTTCAAATAATTGACCTTTTAATATCAATTTTTAGTCATTTTCAAATTTTGTGTGTGCGATCTATTCATACAAATTTTCTCGTACTTTACAGTTTTTTATTGTAGTTTTAATGTATTTAATAAAAATGTTTAATTTTGAATAGTATATGTACGTTAATGAAACGAAATAAAGATTTTTGATTTAAAAATACCGTTTAACACCAAAATGATGTATCTGCTTCATCGACATTTTCGGCTGGCTATTTATACGAACCTGTCTTGCCAAGTTGTTTAATTTGCATTATCGCCATTTTTTGGCTGATAAATTTTAGTTATTTCAGCAGAATCTGCATTATCGACCTTTTTCTGCTGGAGTGCGTTCACGAGAGTTACATTGTTAACATCACAGCTCTAAATCGTTCATGAAACTAAATCGTAACAATGAACACGTGCGTTTTTCGTTCACGAATCGGACATTGTTACAAACGTCATTCTAAACCCTACTCGAGACTGCCTCTACAAATGTCATTTTAATGGTGTAGGTATCAAAAGCAACATGATCTTACCATCAACAACCATATGTAGGTTTGAAAAATAATTTAAAGAACAAAATTCAATTGTTAATATATTTATTTTAAAAAATTTGTGTTTTATTGAAGAAATTAGCTTTTTATTGTTTTCATTTGCCTTGACACTTGAGACAATCTCAATGTTAACTACAAAAATGACGTTTCTACAGTGACAACTGTTACAATATTGAACAATGTAAATCTCGTGAACGACTCCTGATGCATTTTAGTTATTACATTATAAACTGCATTATCGACTGATATGCTTTAGTTGTACTGAATCTGCATTATCGACATTTCTGGCTTGAGCAAGTTGGAATTTATATTCAATGGACCAACCCAAACTTGCCCGAAGCTAAAAACGAAAAATTAGCTTCTGCATATTGGCTATAACGGCCTTTCTCTCTGACTAGTGTCAGTATGAACATGACTGAAAAAGGCCAGGAAAGATTTCAGGAAAACCTACATTCTACCATACCAACTTTATTGGAATGACAGATGTTCAGTGAATACAGATACATCTCTGGCTGTCAAAAACGTGTGCATCACTTTTCGAATGGTTTATGAAGACCTGCAATTCGGTATATTTCTCGTTCTTATTTTTTCTAGTGAAGAACCAATTGTAGATTTATAGATTTTTTTTTTTTCAAATTTGATACGAAACCCGTTAGTAATACTTATTTGACATATTTCAGTTTACTTGTCGTTTACGGTGAATTATGGTTTTTACAAAATTGTCGATTTCGTTTTCGATGAATTGTCATTTTCGGTGAATTGCCTTTTTCGGTGAATTATTTTTTCGGTGCATGGTCGTTTTTGGTGAATTGTCGTTTTCGGTGAATTAATGATTTCGGTAAATTCTCTTTTGACAATTGGGCGTTTTTCGTAAACTGTCGTTTTCAGTAAATTGCTATTTCGGTGATTTGGTTTTTGGTGAAATGAATTGTCGGTTGCAGTATCTGAATACCGATTTACAGAACACCGCAATTTCTGTAGAGTTACAGTATAGAATATTAACATATTAATATTTTACCCTTCCGCATGGAATGACATACACGGTACGTCATGCATAAAATCATCTCTACTGCGGAGTGTCGGACACGTGTTCGTCATTACAAAATACAAACTTTAACAAGACACTGTGAACTATTTTAGATGCTATTTGTGTAAAGTACATCCAACACATTGCACAGAATTTTATAGACATAACTTACTGACTAATTTAGAGAGGAAGAGAATAGAGGCAGTCACTGACTGTCCAAACGAATATATCGTTGTTTGTTGTGCTAAAGATCCTCAAATTATTTAAACATGCATTTCACTGACGGAATTGAAAATTGTTTGTAAAATACTTTCTGTAAAAATTCTTTCTCTTCTAATTGCATCAAGATATTCGAAACAAGACTGTTTCGTTGCAGTAATATTAAACATCACTGATTTATGAATGGAATCAAAAAATATTCAATAAAATTACAAACGAAAATCTAAATCAATAAAATCATATTTTCAAATTTAAAATAGGTTTTCTTCACGGATTTTCCACAAAATTAAATTAAACGTAATGGAATTATGGATTTATTTTCATAAAGCATTTTTTTTTGTAATGTGCTTTAAAGCTCTCCACCTCCTTTTCGTTATAGAATAAACACTGTATTGGAATAATTTCATTTTGAATATCTTATGCGGTACGGTAATCGTAAAAATTCATGCGAGCAAAACACTGATAGTTTTGGAATATTAAATTAATGGCAATTTGGACTGAATATTGAATGCAGCAACAGCAGTATCATATATACATATAGATAGATTAAAATAATTTAAAATGCAGATTTTGTGTATATTCAACGATTTAGTCGTATTCATGTGAATACAAAATATTCACATGATGGCATATTCATGGCATGCGAACGAATTCTGTCTTACAACTGTCATACTGTGCTAAAAATTCATTTATATACTTTATATCCATGTGGTTGGACATTAGCAATATGTCAGTGTTACAGAATATTTCAAAAGGATTATGATTTTATTCTTGCGCAACGAGGGCGACTATCATTTATCAAAACGACCAAAAAAGGTTTTTTATCCTTTGGATATACAGACTAAACCAAAAATGTGATCTATGATGCTACGCCGTATCTCTCGATGTGCAACCCAAATTTAATAATTTAGGGAGATAATATCCTTTTTATATGTATATACACTAATAAACTGTATTAAAGCCATTTTTATCGCTTAACACCTCGTAATCCTATTTTAGATGGTCGTATTCGCTTTATCCCTAAAAAGCATCTTTATTTATTTTGTTTTGTTTTCCATTTCCACTCACAAAATATTTCCGGTTGTTATTTTACGTAACGTATATAAATATCGAATAGTCCTTCCTTCCGGTATTATTTTACTGTGTGCAATTCAAAATTAATAAAATTAATTAAAAAAATTAAATACTTGACGCATACTTCGACCGTCCAATTAAAATCCATTTCGTATTCACATACTAATCGAAAAATTCCCACCATCGCACAACAACAAAAAATTAATTAAAATTAAATCAAAATTATTAAATTCAATTGATTAAGGCCGTATCAACTGTATGTACACACTACACACTATCATTCATCCCAATCAATTTTTTATTTTAGGTTTAGTTGTTGTTATTTCCACGAAAATTAAATAAAATTAAATGATGCCAACAATTAATATTGAGGCACTTAAGACTTGTAACTATATAAACCATAAATTAATTGTTTCAATTTGGTTTTTCAATTTTTATAAATCAATTAATTAATGGAACGCGCGCGCTTTGATTTGCAGCTCTTCAGACCGTACATTGGGGACCGTGATTTTAATCTCTTTTCGTATAGGGTTGTTTATTAGAAATGGGTTGTTCAATAAGGCTTTTTCGTTTTGCGCTTAATCATCTGGCGTTTGCGAAATATCGAAGGTTTCCAACATAAACGATTTAACTAAAATAAAGTTGCAAGGTATACAGAAAATGAGGTAACTGACAAATCGATTAAGTAAAATTAGAGTTAAGATTTCAAAATTAAAATATAAAAGCAAAATATTTAAAAATAAAATAAAACTATAAAATTTTTGTTTCAATTAACAAATGAACGAAACCATAAAAATATTATAAAAGGCAAGGACGCCATGTTTGTTTTCTGTCATTTCATGTCATTTTGTTAGTTGAATGTTTAAATATTTTTCTCCACATGAAGTTAACAATAAAAGTTTCTTTGTTATACAAGCGAAAGTCGCCATTGATATTATTCTGAGTAACTTGAGGCGACTGGGTTAGTTCAAACCCAGAAGAGACCTGTCCGTGTTCCTCACTTGAATCTTCACACCTCGATTCGTCATCGACTTTCAGTAATCTGCTTACTCATTGAATCATTGAATTTCGTCTAAAGATCTGCATTTGCTTTCTTATAAAGGTTCAGTTGACACAACATTTGAAGCCAGCAGACCACGTGATATTGATGAGGCACTCAAAATTATTTTTCAACGGTAACGGGAGCTAACACAAGGACACCCAAATAGTATTAAAAGATTTCGGAAGTCAACAGGAGACAAGAAATGGCATCATCGGTAACGGGAGCAGTACCTATTGTATACTGGGTACTAAGGTAGGCATAACCTCGTGCAAGTAACAAAATAATAAGTGTATGATATTTTTTTCGGTTCCCTTAATAAAATTTCAGCGAGCCTCAGCAAAGCAAAGTTACGCATGATTCCACTTTCGGATGTATCTCGTTCGTTAAAATTCCATCGTTAAATAGAAGTTACAGGCCTCAGGTCTCCAGCTGATCTTAAGGTAACTAATCCTTGATATTGTTACGGTGACACCTAGATTAGAATAGAATAAGTTATTTCAATAATTGCTTAATTTACATTTGATTTAGTTCAACATTTAGGCGTTATTTGTATACTAAAATATTTGTTCGAATGTACTCGTATAATTTTTGGAGAGCATTCGGGATTATTCTCGAAACAAATATTTTGGTATATAAAGGCGTAAACTGATGTTGAATGACGAGTCTTATTTGAAACGCGATGTAGTGAAGTTTAAATAGAGCGATTATTAAAGCGATAATTAAATAGTGTGTTATAATTTGGAATATTTTGGTGTTAATTTTGTGTTGTGTAATTTTTGTGTTGTGGAAATAAATTTTTGTGTGTTCAAATTTAAATCAGTTGTAAATCTCTGGATTGTGAATAAAACAAGGCGAAAATGTCACAATTGGTGACAGTGGTAGGATTGTGAATAATAAGAAAAATGATCCTTCTGAATTGAGGCTTCCGCAATTAAAGAAGGAACTGAGACAGCGCGGTTTGGCCAGTGAGGTTCAAAAGCTAGTTTAGTGGAGCGACTACGTGAGGCCTTGGAAAAAGAAGGTTCAAATCCGGACGTGTATGATTTCGATGAAACAATCGAACGAGGAAATAAAATTGAACCAGGAAATGAAATAGCAGATGGTACAAGTGGAGCAACAAGGGGTGGATATTAAACACCAAATAGAAGATGGCCAAAAGAAAATGGACGAGAGGTTTCTGTGGATATCTTCTACACTACAAGGTGAAGTGAAAAAACTGCAAACAGAAACACACACAGAAATTCAAAATGTTAAAGTGGAGGTTCAACAAATATTTGAAACGGTTAAACAAGATCTACAAATGGAAGATCAACGTCTCGAGGACGAGCTTCAAGATATCATAGCGAATGGAACAACATATCAAGTGATCCAGACAGTAAACGCAGTTAAGTTAAAACTACCAACATTTGATGGAACAACATCCATCAGTATTTTTAAGTTCCAATTTGAAACGGCGATTAAGCAAAATCAATGGAATGAAGAACATCTTGTTGGATCATTAATTCGCGCATTTAGCACATTCAAATATGTTGGGCGATTACATGGAGCGAATTAAAATAGATGCATTCATTAATGGTATTCGAGTTCCCGATACACGCAGAGTGGTGATGTTGTCACCTAAGACAACTTTCACGGAAACCATCGCTTGTGCGTTAACAAATGAAACTGCTCAGGCCATCATCAAACCAACAATAAAAATTCGCCGGGTGGAGATTGATTCCAGAACAGACACCGAGCGGGCTACGCCAAGGTTCAGAGATGGAAGTGGCAAGATTAAATGCTGGGTGTGTGATAAGATGGGTCACATCTGACGGGACTGCTGGGAGATTAAGAAGAAACGAGGGACATCGCCGTTTCCTATGAATCGTAGACCAAACGAAGAGCAGACAGAGGCCATAAATACGGTGACAGCTTGACAATTGAAGCCGATATTGATGAGAAGAACTGCATGATTACGCTGGTTACGGGAGCAACTCATACGATTGCTCGTGAAGATTTTATCGAAGGAATTATAGAACCAGCTAATGGAATGAAATTACGAACGGTGACTGGAAAAAATTCAGCAATAAAAGGTAAAAAAGTCGTAACGCTATAGAAGATTTGAATCGCTCGATCATTGGGGCCGATTTTCTCGGAAAATTAGCTGTTTTAGTCTATATCGAACAAAACCGATTGATTGATTCAGCGACACAGCTGTCCATCAATGCCACCACGGTTTAGGGCAGTACACGAACCCTTCTACAATTTACCGTCAATCATTTGGTGGTTCATCATATTGTGGCGACAGATCATTTACCTGTATCTTGGCAACGAAGACTAAATCGCGCTTACTTCATATGGTAAGAAAGAAAGATCTGGATTGACCTTGTGGGGATTATCGTCGACTCGTCCCTGATCGTTACCCGATACTTCACATTCAAAATTTCTTCATGTATTGAGAGTGAAACAATTTAGATATTTCGTCGAAGGTCAGAACTTCAACATTTGTACCGCACACAAACCTCTGACAGGAGTAATTCAGTCTAAAACTGAACATAATTTGATACAAGCAGTACACTACGATTACCTCAGTCAATTTAATATGGATATCCAACGTGTGAACGATAATGACAACGTCGCGATACGCCATCCAGTTGACCTTTTTGAATTTGAGAAAGAACCAGTAGAAGCCAATTTCGACTATCACACAATTATACAATTATACGCGCAACTCGTAAATTGATTTCTGCTTGATACTTCTGGCCAAGTATAAAGACATAAACCATTGGGCACAGTCTTGTTTATCCTGCTAACTACTAAGGCGCTAATTGGACGATTCGAAATTCAACCTGTTCGATTTGAACATATCCATTGAGATACGGTGGTTCCCTTCCACCGTCCAAGAGATATAATTATCTTTTAATCTGTGTCGCATATTTCATGAGCAATATGTCAGCATAAACCAGTGCAAAAACATTTATCAACAATTACGTATTACGATTCGACTTTCCGCACTCAATATTAAAATCGATCAAGGAACGCAGTTTGATTCTAAACTTTTCACAGACTTCACTTCATCCACCATAACATTGACAAGTTAAAGCTGCTCTGAGGGCTCGAGGTGACACATTAAATTGGAGCTCCTAAATTCCAATCGTCCTATAAGAAATTCGAACAACGATGAACAACGATCTTAGGAACCAGCTGAAATCGTTTATTCGTTTATCGACCAATTACGCACTACGATGCAAAATCTTATCCCAACTTATACACGACAACGCCGGTTTCGTAGATACTTTGCCATCTCAATTAAAACAAAGAGCAATCATGGACCGCACGAATCATGACCTAAATAATCCACTGCTGACTTTGCAAACTAGGAGGTGGCTTTGTGACCGTGCGCTTTACAATTCGACGGCAGTGCATATACTGGCTTTGACATATATTTTTAAAGTCGATGCTAGTGGCGCCCGAACGTCACTTTTTTGGCAACCCCTCTATAAACTTGGCGAATCGAAAACGAATCGCAAGCGAGGAATGATATATGAAATACTTCGCAGACGTATCGCCTTAGCGAAGCGTTCGTATTTCATTTGGCTTTTGAAAATTAAAATGAAACCAAACTGATTTGTATGTATTAGTAGTTCGCATTTCTTTTCATATTCGATTCATTTACGAAATGTTTTGGAATCAAAAACGAAATGCAGGTGACATGAAAACGTATCACCAGCGAACTGCTTTAAGTATAGTTACTTTGATCGAATCATGCACGATTTACATGTTCCAATTTTTTTTTCCAGTAAAAAATGAAGGGTTAAGTATATTACAATTTTCGTTTGCGAGAGGAGCACGAAACAAATTCCAGTAAAATAAAATTGGGTTTTTTTCTTTTTAATTTGAGCAAATCTTGTTTTCATATGGTTGACTCATGTTAACTAGTAAATTTTTGCTATTTGCGTGCAGCTCTATTTTTCTGTAAAAAATTTGTTGGGGAAAAAAAAATTGGAACATGTAAATCGTGCATCAGTAATTTTGAAAGTAACTGTTAAAAATTAAATAAAATTTAAAATGATTTACACTGTAAAATCAGCACGAATTTCCCGGTTTTTGTGGATATATTTTCTAGAAGCCTTATACATCATTGGATGCCTATTTTCGAAGGTGGCACCTATCAAGCCTCATATGAAAATGAAGTTGGTTTGAGTCGCTATTGCTTTTCTTTTTATTGTAGTTCACGATAGCTGATAATCTTCTGTCTCCCAAAATTTCCACAATGTTTGGTGGATTTTGATCAAGAAGAGCGGACAGACAGATGGACAGATTGACGAGATTTTGTGCATGATGTATACCTTAGATGTGTTTTTGGGTGTGATGATTAACATTTTCTCGATACCAAAAATGTCCATAGCTTTCGGGTTTTGATGTTAGAAGAGCTATATAATCTTCTTCACCCCCTCTTTAAATACCAATTTTAAATCAAGTGTTGCCCCCCAAATAACTTCAAGTTACTATCACTTAATTGAGAAATCAATATATATTGCCAATCCACTCAAACAAACAAAGTTTAAAAATTTATCTTTAATTCGTAAAAATCACGATAGATAATAAAAAATCAACAACTCATTATTCATAAGTAATTAGCACCTGTGGCAATAAAGATGCGGAATTTAATTGTAATCGCGTTCCTGGTATTCTCGAGTGTTGTGCATTGTGGCGACCTAAAGGCTAACAAATTCGATGGCGCGGACACAAAGAGTGGCCAAATAGAGGCAAACATGAACGAGTACATGGACATGGTGATGAATGATGTTGGCCCCTGGCTTGTGGACAATGGCCTAGATCCAATGAACTTGCCCGATATACTTGAAGAATTCGAGTACAAACCATTGCTCATAACGTATCATGGACAACTTTATTTGACGAACGGCGTAGCCTCAAATCTACGTCAAATTTCCCGCAGTGGTGATTCAACCATGTCGTACGGTTACCAATTGTTACGCGTTCGAACAGGTGTTTCGATGAGGAGTTTAAATGTAATACATTCATGTTAAAATGTTATCGTATATATGCTAAATAATTTAAATAATTCACAGTTCCGTTTCGATTATGATGCGTACGTCATGAATTTGGGACCGAGTGGATGGATCGATGGCACCGTTGAAAATATAAATATTCATGCTGATTTTATAGTCGATGCGTACGACTTTCGCCTGGATATGCAAGAATTTAGGATCACCAGTATCGGATATATTGATGTTCGTGTACGTGGTAATATTTTAATCGATTGGATGGCCAATGTTGTTATTAAAATCGTAACCACACTGTTTCGATCGACTTTGACCGAATACATTTCGGGCAAAATGTATGAGATTGCTCAGTTGACGATCAATAATATTAACGACCAAATTTCTGCCAATATGCGCAAACAAATGATTCAGGAATTTTTGGAAAATGTAGCCAAAGCCAGAATAACGATTTAAAGTAATAATAATAAATTTGAAATTATTCACAATGTACGTAAATTACCTGATGTTTTACTTTATCTTACACAAACAAAAAATTAAATTCCAATTCAAGTGCGAATCTTATCAAAATCTTATTGATAGTGCTGTAATCAAAGTAAATATGTACGCGAGCTCATAAGTAGTTAGTAGAAGCTCGTCACTTTAAGATGGATAAATTAAGCATCGTCGTGATTTTTTCAATTTTTGTGTGTGCCACTGGCCAACAAATCGAAGCCAATATGAACGAATATATGGATTTGGTGATGCAAGACGTTGGACCGTGGCTCGTTGACAACGGATTAGATCCAATGGATTTGCCCGACATAACCGAAGAATTTGAGTATTCACCACTTTTGGTTACGTATCACGGTCAATTGTACTTGACTAACGGTAAAATATCGAATTTGCGCCAGATCTCACGAAGTGGAGATTCAATCATGTCATACGGTTATCAATTGTTGCGCGTTCGAACTGGTGTCTCGATGAGGAGTTTAGAGGTTAGCCCTTATTAAACTAAAAACATATTAGTGGTAAATAAAAATTATTTTTAGTTTCGATTTGATTATGACGCATACGTTATGAACCTGGGACCAAACGGTTGGACCGAGGGTACTGTGGAAAATATAAATATTCATGCTGATTTTATAGTCGATGCGTACGACTTCCGTCTGGATATGCAAGATTTTAGAGTTACCAGTATCGGATACATCGATGTTCGTGTACGTGGCAACATACTAATCGATTGGATGGCCAACGTGATTATCAAAATCATTACAACGCTATTCAGGTCGTCACTTACGGAGTACATCTCGGGTAAGGTTTACGAAATTGCACAACAAACAATCAACGATATTAACAACCAAATTTCGGCCGATGTGCGCAAACAAATGATCAAAGAGTTTTTGGCAAATGTCAATCAGGCTAAAATA
The DNA here is from genome assembly GCA_932526605.1 of Nephrotoma flavescens. Lineage (NCBI taxonomy): Eukaryota > Metazoa > Arthropoda > Insecta > Diptera > Tipulidae > Nephrotoma > Nephrotoma flavescens. Next base: position 13,982,662 of record OW052221.1, read on the forward strand.
AATTTGTAATTATTTTTACAAAACCAATAATAAATGTTACATTATCCAATAGTAATTAGTACAAGATTTGTTACATCTTGGATTTGATTATGTTCATCTTTATTTTTCATTTGAACCAATAGTCGAGATATATACTCGCGGGCCTTAATTGTTACCACTTGGGATAGTTGCCTCTTAAACGATTCGGTAACGATTCGAGTGACTGCATTCCAAATCCAATCAAGTAGTGCATTGCCTTCGAATGACACGTTTAATTTGCCCTTTACCACAATATCAAGCCTATCCAAATGTAAGTAATATGAATCTAAATCGACAGCTATCCATCCAGTAACGAGTATGCCATTTGCTTTTCCCAGAACCCGGCCGCAGTATTGAAGAGCAACGAGGTCGATAATATAATCGTACTTAAACTAGAATAATTTAATATTATTTTTACAGCAAACAGTTATAACTATCATATACACTTACGTTAACCGTTTCAATTATAATTCCACCACGCGCTTCTAGGGTTTTGTTATCATAAATTATGTAACTATTTCCATACCTCTGAATTTCACTGTAATCTGATATCGTGCCATTTTGTAATATTAACTTTCCCGAATACAAGTTGTACAATATTTGGCCGGCCAGTTTTTCCTCCACTCGAGGCAACTCGATCGGATCAAATCCAGAGCTTTTCAAGAATGGTCCAATTGCTGGTTGGAGCGTATCAAAATTATCATTTACTTTGATTTTGACGCGGCGATTTTTCTCCCTGCTTAATTAACGCCATATAACAGAGAATTAGTGAAACGAGACCAACCAAGATCAATGTGTTGACTTACTAAGCTTTTTCTAAATCGATCGTCAAGACACCCACAGTAAACTCACTCAGAACTAAAATTATTTTTACGGATATTATTGGGTAGAGCATTGCAAATAGCTATAAACTACAACCAACCATAACATCTCGACTAAATAATTTAAACTAGTTTGTATATTTGGATGTAAATTATTTATTTGTAATTATAATTGTCGGTCAATTAATTACAAATTGACTTTGTTGGTTTATCGGTAAATCGATCTTGGTTAATGTGAAGGGCAATTCAAAATAAAAATAAAGTTTACCGGAAATATCCGTCGCATTGTATTATATAATTTACTTCCGTTAAAATCAGACGGTGAACAATATTCTATTTGACATGACACAACAAAATATTGAGAACATCGACATCATTTACTATTGAATGCCCTTAATTTATAAAAATATATTTCAACTGCTGTTTAATTTGTAAATTAATTACCCCTAAATGTCACTAATATCTGTGCATAAAATAAATATACTCAAACCATGACTTGAGTCATAACAACTAATATTTTCAGAAAGACGCGATTAACCCAAAATGGCAAAACACTCTGCAATATGAATGAACATAACGCCAGACTCTAATTTACGCCAAACACAATCCCCAACACGAGGCAGCATGACGCTACATGATGCAACATCTAGCAATATCCCACGACATAATGCAACATTGGAAACTTGATGCCACATAGTAGAACACAACACTGCATCCCTCAATGAGATGCAACATGGTGCAAAACTACCCTACATGATACAGCATAGTGCTAAATTACACAACATGGCCGAAAAACACAATCCCTTTTTTATTATTTCCTTGCAATTGAAACCCTATTTCGGCAAATTTTATCAAAATTATTGAAGCCAAATTTAAATTTAATGGAAACCCCAAGCTACCCCAAGCATCCAGATGAATGGTGTTACGGACGGCTAGCAGCCAACCCACAGTTATCAAATAGTCATGCAGAGGCTTCATTCACGGTGATTTTGCCGGCTAATACTCAGGGTCTTGGGTCGTGGGGATTTGGAGGCTTGCATGACTCTGGCTTACACTGTGTTTACAGAATTAAAAAAAACGCATATTAAAATAAATAAAAAAAAACACGGATGTTCTGCCGAAATTTGAACAACTATTCAAATTTGAATAGACGACACATCCGCTGGGCTCACCACTGCAACCCCCTTCCAAGGGGATGAAGGGGAGTGGCAAGCCCAGCCCGTACATGTGGAGCCGGCACAGAATGATAGTACCCCTCCCATCACACCAACCAGAAATTAAATTTAGTAATTCATTTTATTTATTCCGACACAACAAAAACACAAAAACCAACGTGCGCCAAGATCGCGCGCAAGACCACCATTATGTTAAATTGGGAAAAAACTGAACTTTAAAAAATTTCAAAAATTAAAAAAAAATTAAAAATTGAAGATCAAAAAAATTTAAATAAAAAAAATTTGGTAACTTGATTCCCGGTTAGGCTCCCACTGGAATGTTGGGCGTACTTCTGCATTTGATATGTGAAAATGACGGGAATCGGTTAGCCACCCGTATATTCTCCCGCGTTGGACGTCTTCCCGCCCTAACCGTTGAAAAGTTCAATTTATTTTTTTTTACAAATGACTTCGGCTGGCCACCTGTTCGTTGCGATTTTCACCGATACCGTTGAGCATACTTTCGCCGAAACCGCAAATTTGAAATAGCTTCACCTGTCCCCCCGTAAATAAGTTGGTTGGGCGTTCTGCGCATCACACTGCTGCACCGTTGGAAAATGACGTGGCCTTAACAGGCTACCCGTAAAATAATTTAGTCGGACGTACCGTTGTATTAATACGGCATCCGCAATAATACTTAGCAGTACCCGTGGATAGCATCCTTAGAAACACGAACTATCGTTCTATTTTTATCTTTATTTATTTAACAGTACCATGTAAATTTCGTTTGGATCATCACACAAAAATCTTTTCACTCATCAAGCTTTAGATTGTTCGTGCACCAAAAATATTGCGAAGGAGGGTGAAAATGGAAAAGACATTTAACAGTTCAATCAAAAAAAATTACTTTTACTATTTCTCGATTTTTTTTATTACACTCAATTTATTTTTTTTACACTTCGTTATAACGAATTAAATACAGACATCTTTTGTTTTATTTAACTTAAAAAAATCTTAAATCTCGCTGTGATTTGAAAACCAAAATTCAGAAAATTATTTTTTTTCTTGTTCCTGTTTCTTGTTCTCGCACATGAAGTTGATGCGTGATTCAAAAAGAGAGCGAACACCAAAAATACAAAAAAAGAAACACAGAAAAATACTTATCTACGTCTTAACTGCTCGCACACACGCACAAAGGATACACATTGGTCTCGCTCCAAAAATCAAGAGACGTTTACGTAACACAGAATATTAATGCCCAAATAAAACCAAGCATTAATGCCCAATTCACAAAATAATGTACATATATACCAACTAACAGAACAGAGATGGTAATGCCGACACTACGATATATTAGTCAACCGATTAAAAATCAAATTAAAGTCCAGAATAAAACTGGAAAACAATGTTATGACCATGAAGTCGTAACAATGGACCCACCATTTTTGGCACTAGAAACCCTGCCTCACCAATATTTATTAACATCGTTCGAGCCTAACTGCCCTATTATGATTCTCGCCTCACCACACCACTCGCCGTGACTATCTAAGTCACCCGAGTTCAAAATTGGTATTATGAGTCTCCCTTTTATTTTGGCGAGCCGTTGTTTGCGGCGTCGTATGTGGATTCATGTATTTTTTACTGCGAGTTCATACGATGGATAAAAATCTCGGATTTTACTATCCCATCGTTTTAACCAATTACATCACGTAAATTATACAACGGGCACGCCTCTTTTCATATAAAAAAGTTAAAAATATTGAAAAAAAGACATCTGGGATAGAAAAGTCCGAGATTTTTATCCGTCGTATGAACTCGCAGTTAGAGTTTGTTATTTGTCGTTATGGAAACCATATAGTAATGTTAAACAATTTTAGTTGTTTACAAATAGTTTTCATATAAAGATATTTTTGTATGTCTTTGTATGACAAAATTTATAAGGATACGATATTTTCATCGTATCGTAATACAAAATAATTATAAAAAAATATTAAAAATATAAAATATATTATATATAAAATTGTGTATACTATATAAAAAAATTGTGCTCGAATTTTTGCCTTCCTCCATTCCATGCTTTCTCTAATTGGCGGCCCTAAGCTATTCCGCACTACTGACAAATTTTTCCAAAATTCATTAATGGTTAGTTTGAGTAGTGGTTATTTTTGGTTTATATCTTACATGAAAAATATAAATTTACTTTTTCAAACTTAAAATATTAATACCAAAAACACTTTGTCACTTGACTCTCACCATCATATTTTAGGTGAGCATATATGACATTGGACTCGCTCACTGTGAGAATTATAATACCAAAAATTATATGCGGAGATTTCGAGTCGCCAAGCGACACGCATGTGACGATCGCTCGCTCACTGCGACAATCATAATACCAAAACAGAATTATAGTGACGACTCTTCACCCGGTGACGAGTAAGTGAGATTCATAATAGACCTATAAATTATCTAAAAAATGGGACCCGGGCCTTAGCAGAGGACCTTTTTAAATGGATATTCGTGAAATAAAACTTTCTTGGCACTTGAAAACAGCACGCCTCGATGTCTTATAAACACGTGCAAATCGAAAAAATAAAAGACACTGACAAAAAAATGAAAATGGGACAAAGGCCTCGCAGTAGGCTCCCTATCAGAATTTTCGAGACATCAAGGCCCATTGATTCCTTAATTTATTGTACAACGAGTATCAATATGACAGTTTGCAACTACATCCTGATGAATTGTATGCGGCCATCGCAATTTACAGCTAGCAAAAGTAGTTGTATAATACATAATTGAACTTATTCCAAATGTTCATTGCAATAACGTAATTTCTCGAACATCATTTTGCTTTGGTACTCGGAACTTTCGAGATGTAAACTACCCGCAAAAACCCAAACGACGTTTCTATACTACAAACAGAACGTGCGTCTCATGTTGGTTGTTTACGATTTCGATCTGTATCATGGTTGGATTGCGCTGTACAGATGCCAGCTGTATAATACGCTGCATTATCGTCAATATATACAAACGCCGGAATGTATGCAATTGTGTGTACAATTGCATTTCTATTACATCTATGAGCAATGTAAAATTGCATAGTGTATGTACACGATGGTAAAACAAATCCACTATCTGGGGTTTTGCGCTTGAATCATTTTTGGTGGAAAAGAAGTGGGAAATCTGGTTTTAGATGCGCTTTCCATAAATTTTATTGATAAAGCTTATTCGTAAAGATTGCTCCAATAAGATAGTTGTGAAATGAGATGATGTGTACTAGAAGTGCCCCTTGAATAGATTGTTGTTTGACCTTTGAGACATGCGTTTTGGAATTGTACTATTCTTAACAGTTTGCGGTACTCCCTCGCTGGTTTCTTTAATGTAAGTAGGCTATCACCGTGATTATGGTCCCGTTACCAACAGTATTCTTTCTTTACACGATCCAAACTAAAGTTATACTGGAATACGTTGAGTTACACTGCTACCGTACAAGATTCCAGACCACCTAGGTTATTTTGTTTAGGATATGGCCGGCTGGATAAACAAAAACAGAAATGTTGTGTTATTCGGGAAACGCATCCTCGATTACACGGTTTCACCTGCAGTGGAAAGTTACTCTATGATGAATTGGACCGCATATTACCTCTCGGCATGATGGAGGAGTCTAACAGTTTCTAGAGCTTACAGGTGACAATCTCAAATTTATAGGTAAGGACTGACTGTGCTTAAATGCCTCACTTATCCATTACCGACAATCGACGGATCTTGAACTGACTGGATTAATTTCGAGCATCGATTTGAAAGATGCATTTAGAGATCCAGTTGACTCAACAGTCCCAAGATAAAACAGTACCTTTATATTGACTTCCTGGATCTTTACCCCGGTCTTCGAATGGAAATTCGTTGTTTTGACAGTTACACCAAATTTATTTTTCTCAAACCGATGAGACAAGCCCTAAGTACTGCGGTGTGTATTTTTTTTAAAGAAGGCTCTTTTCAATTTATTCGGTCCGAGAAATGGTGATATCTGACAATGCAAGTCAATTCAACTCTGTCTTGCGGAATGTGGTTCACTTTTGTATCGAATTTTTACCACATTACCTATAATGTTTTGTCAGCATTTCAGTGCTCATGGAAATGATTACAAACTACGAAGAGAGCTAACTGCTTTAGTCAGAAAAATTAAAAATATGACAGCTAAGCCTTTGGAATTTTTCCCGTACCGCATGTATGGATTGTTTTGATTACGGTTGCCACATGGTGTATGGTTGTATGGATCATTCTTCTAACAATGATTTCAAAAATAATTATTAAACTGTGAGCATGTGGCAATCCTCGCATTTGAAATTCTATTACATGAACGCCTTACTGTTTCAAAAACACATTTTTGCACAATTTCCGATAGCAAATTATTTAACTTTAACCGATAAACTCTATAGCTACCAAGCCTGACCGATTTTCTATTTTGTCAGCGCCCAAGGTTTTCCACCAACTCTTTATATTAAGATTGCAGGTCATGATGGTCGGTCATGCAGATCAGCAATTAAATGCAAACAATATCACGACGCAACGATGGTTCTCCAGTTTTTGCCTTGAAACTCGATGGCCACTTCATTAACCTTTGGATCATGTTGTACCGTCTTTGGTAATTTTAACTATCATAAATTAGTGGTCGTGGCCTCGGCAGTTTCAGTGGTTTGCTTTTCCACTCCATGAAGGATTTTTATTAATTTTGCTAGCGGATAGTTGTTAATTATATCAGCTAAATTTAACATAGTCATTTCTAAGCACTGTTTGTTCTCTGGAAGGTTCCTTCTTTGACAGACTACACTATCATGGTCCAACACCTGGGTAAATTTTTTCAGGATGCACTTATTAACTGTTTTGGTGAACTGTTTGTCTGCACACTGTTTTTTCTTCTGTGATGTTAAGCGAATGGCAATATTTCCATACAATGTTATTTAATCGCTTCCTTACAGACTGCACCTTCTGCCATTATTGGGTAACTGTCCTTTGTTTACGACGAGTGATTTAGTTTTAAGATAACGTAACCAACTATTTTGAAATCGTTTGTCACGCTGTTCAGGTGTTTCAGCGACTCTTGAAGAAGTTGTGCTTCGATCGTTTTCAAGCCGTGTGTCACGATGTATTTCAGTCGCTCTTGTGACTTTCATGTTCTTCGTCATTCTTCTCTCTAATATACCATTTTCGGTGGCATTTTTAGTCAAAAAGAAATTATGCCTACAAACAAAAAGTGAAGAACAGATTGACATTTATAAACAGAAGACCCAAATCTAATAAGACTATTATATCAACTAGAATCAATATTTCCCCAGCAAAATATTTACAAATGACTATTTTGTTATTTCTTATCACAAAAATTCTATTTTACTTAAACTTTATAGCTACTGATTAAAAATTTCGATTAATTTACAATTTATTTGCGTATTTACACAGAATAATCACAAAATATATTTGAACATGACATTACGAAAAACAAAAGAAAATTTTGAAACACTCAATTTTACGCATACAATATTTTGTAACAAAGGATATTTCTTGTAGAAGATATAAATTTAATACTTTTTACGCTATTTGCCGTAGGCACTTGGCGAAACACACTTATACTTAATAAACACATTTTTATTAATCTCTTGTTTTTGTTTCGCAGAATTCTGCGAAACAAAAACAAGTGATTAATAAAAATGTGTTTATTAAATATAAATTTAACTATAAATGTTAGTACTTTTTAACATACAATTTTATATTTTATATTTAATGGTAATGGTAATAAATGTACAGCATATAAAAGAACAAAAGAAAATCGTATCAACAATGCATTAAAATTAAATATCCCTTTTTCTACAAATAAAAAATTTCGCTCAATTTAAAGGGGGTGATACATCTACAGATTTTGCCTTTATGGCAAGAAAAATTGCCTTATACAAAATTGAGAAATGTTCAATTTAAAATTTTTGTCTATAAGGCAAATCAAGATGGCCGAATTTTAACCAATCAGCGCTCATAATTTGTATGCCTTAAAGGCAAAATCTGTGCATGTATCACCGCCTTAAGTCGAAACCAGGCAAATGGTGAGTAAAAAAACATAGTATGGCGTTTTTGATAAAAAATTTCGCTTGATTTGAAGTACAACCAACACAATTGTGTGTACAGTTATAGTGTAATTTTTCGGACGAAAATAAGTTTGAAAGGAATACACAATTGTGTAAGTTGGTTCAAAACACATACAAAAATAAATTTTTGACATGATTATTTTGCCTTACCCACACAATTGTGTGGGCAGGCAGGAAAAGGAATATAAAATACGCTTCTTATATTTGTTTTTATTGACATAGTAAATATTTTACTGTCATTGTTTTATTTGCACCATGTTGCCTGTTGGTCTATATTTGGTGGAGCAATGGATGCAGTATTTAATTGTTTCAGATAGCGGATCCTGAGAGTTTGAAGCAATGATAACTGGTAAATTTATCAAATAACGAACTTCTTTTCTGGCCAATCCTATCAAATATGAGTTTGGCTGCGATATTTGAATTTCAAAAAATTACGAAAATGTTACCAAGAGGTGTATTCTGTCTGATATAACCCAACTATATATGATCCTTTGGGATGGGTCTCATCACGCGTCATCTCAGCAAAAATACTTTTTCAAATTGCCAGAAACCAATTATGAAAACATATCGAGTTATCATCAATTTCTAATAAAAAAAATTCCTAGATGACTGAATAAAAATAACAATGTCATATGGCTTCTGCGATACATCCAACGCAGCTTATGCAGCAGTATAGTTACTCTCGCATTATTAAATCGGATGGAACTATTTACGTCAATCGGTGTATTTACGTCAATGAGTCTAGATTGTTTAATGTTGACATCGTCTAGGACGATGTTGGTTTATAAGGGTTGGAGGTCGTCTGACACATAGCCAATTATCATACGCAACCAAATACCCAATAAACGATTATTGCATGCAGAGGGATCACTCAAACGTTAATATTAATACGACATGAATTACGCGCGAAATTGGGCTCGACAATTTATACACAGATGCACGATGTATTTCCGATACATTGCGAGAACTAGAAACAAGCTAATGGGGAATCTTCCCGCTCCATGGACCGCATAACATAAAGTCGAACATTTCAGCATTCTGGAGTCGTATATCTGGACCAATTTTAGTACTCGTCTGCCTTTGCAATAAGGCTTTACATTTAGAAATCGTTAGTGTTTTGACTACTAATGCTTATTGCGGCGGCGTTCAAGAGGTTTACCGCTCGACGTGGTAAAATCAGTGGCATCTATATTGCTAATGGAACTACATTCGTGGCAGCAGGTACAGAATTAAAAGCTACCCATCTCAAATCGATCAAAAAATAGAATCTGAATTTGCTGAATACTTGACCAATGATGGTACAACATGTCATTTTATTCCACCTCCACATTTTGGTGGCTTGTGCGAAGCCGGAGTGAAATCTATGAAGTTCAATCTAAAGAGGATTATTGGAAATAATACTTACTTCAGATTTAAAGGGCACCCACTTCACGACCATTTTGTCTAATCAGATATGATCCTGATGTTTTGGCAGTACTGAGCTGATGCCTAAGCATTTCCTAATAGGTAATGCTATCATGGCAATCTTTTGAAATTAAACAGTTTTGTTGCAAAAACCTATTGAGTGTGCAATATTTCATGCAATAAATTTGGGATTTTTTTTTCGACATATTTCTTTTTTGGGTAAAAAATGTTAAAACTGGTCTGATTTTTACAATGACGATAATTTGAAATACGATAATTTGAAATGTTTCCTCATTTCTAGTGAATTTTCTATGTTTTTCAATTTACTCGTTGCGATTTCAGCTCCTACCAATTTTTTGCGTTTTTCAACATTTTCCATCTTTCTTAGGCTTTTAACGGTAGCGGGTGGCGTGTATATACATAGGGGAGTATTCGAAGGCAGTGTTCATCTAGAGTTCCAGGCCTTCTGGACGCGGGTAGTGACCTGGTATCAATGGTGGATACTCTTACTAGGGCTTGCAGTACCTCTATGAGGGAAGTTTGCCCATTAACAAAGCTGAGGGGAAAGCGAAAACCTGTTTGGTGGACCTCGGCACTTGCGGATTTCAGAAAAGTCTGTGGTTCTGTTTCCAATAGAGCGAAAAGACCGAGATCGAGAGAAAGCCAAGACTGGGATTTCTATAAAGAATGCCTCAGAGTATACAAAAGGGAAACAAGGGAGACGCAATGGATTTCGTTGGGGCGCTTCTGTGATAGAATGGAAAGGGCCCCGGAATAATCGCGCTTAAGAAAGATTCTCTTTACCAATCGGGCTGTTCCAGGATATCTGATAAACCTGGATGGCGAATGGACGATTTCTAGTGAAGACTTATTTGGTGGAAGCTCACTTTAATTATTTGCTTTTATTTTGATTATTCTGTTCCTCTAATTCCCCCACGACCCATGCCATTACTTGAGATTTAGTCATCAAAACATCACCGTAACAGCTTCTACCCGCTTTTGGGATAAAGATCACCCTAGCCTCCCTCCGTTTCTTTGAGATCTATCCTACCTTGAGGCAAGATTCGAAGATAACCTCCAGCCAGGGAAGAAAGACCTCGAGTTCTTCTAAATTTATTCTGGTACCATCCTTCTGGTACAAGCTGACTTAAAGGGCTTGAAACTTTAAATAACACATTATATCTTCCGTGTATTTAGAATATCTTCCGTGTATTTTATCTTCCGTGTACTTGTCACTCGGGGAGATCCGGTCGTCGCCGGATGGACACACCCGGGTATTATTATTTTATTCCGTTCTTCAGGTTTCGTTCGATGCTCAGTTCAATGGCCGATGCTCAGCCACAACCAAGCAACATAAGAGGGTAGGGATATCTGCTCAACAAACCAGGACTATCTTTACCCCAACGAATCTTCCACAATTCACACTCGATAGCATTAGACCGCCGAAGTGCCACAGAGAGACCGTGTGGATTTTTCGGTCATCCCCGAATGAACGACACATATGCTTGACTCACTACTCTGACCCTTTGGATGTCCTGCCAAGGGGATGAAGGGGAGTGGCAAGCCCAGCCTGTAACAATGGAGTCCAGACACAGAATGAAAGTTCTCCTCCCATCATACCGAACTGAAAAATTTAGTAATTCATTTTATTTATTTTATTTGTAAAAAAAACCGAAGAGAAAATAATCAACCTAATGCCGACGTAATCGCAGTATAAATTTTTATTCAATAAATATCACAGAAAGAAGGAAAAAGAGAGAGGAGAAAAGTAACTAAATAACTACAGCTAATAATGACCGAGCTTGAAAAATAAGAAAAAATATTGTCGCCGAAGATGAATAATTTAAAAGCGAGACCAATATGCATTTCTCTGTCGCAAGTACGACCACCGTACTTTTGGGGCTCGATTACAATATAAATTTTTGGAAATCAAAAATTATATATTGAAGTGATTTGAAAATTTCGAAAATTTAGGAAAAATAAAAATACAACTAAATAAAGAAAAATGAACCAAATAAAAATAATAAGAATTAAAAAAAAATTTGATGAAAAAAAAAATTGGCACCTTGCCACAGGTGAGGCCACACCCAAACTGTTGCGGCCTTGTATCAGCCGATCTATGTGCTCTAGCGTTGGGGCCCAACCACCGGTAACATTTACTATATCTTAAGTGTTGTCCTGCCGATAACCGTATTTTCCTCCTTTCATGTTGGGCGACTTTCCACCTTAGAATCGGCCACCCGTAACAGCAATAACGTTGGTCGTCTTCCCGCTCCTGGACCGTAAATGGAAAAAAAGAATTCAACGTTGGGCGCCTTCCCGCCTTTATAAATTTTTACAAATGGCTGGTTGGCCACCTGTATGTTGGGCGTCCTTTGCAAAAACCGAAAAAAATATAAAGTGGCTTCAACTGTGGCCACCCACCCGTAAATAAAATGTGGGACGTTGTCTCACCGTAAACTGTAGGTAAACTTAATTTTACTTTTAACTAAAAATTTTTTAACCTTTAATTTTTTTTTAATTATAAATTTTAGTTGATTCCCAAAAAAAAAAAAAATTGACGTCGGAAAAATATATGAACCTCGATTTTATTTACTACACTAAAAAACTAAACCTGACTCAACTCTATCACAAACAAAACTCTACTGAAAAATTGTCGCACCAAAAATATTGTATGTAGAAGAATATTTTTTTTGTGTTTTCGCGCAAGAAAACACAACAAAAACACTCTTCTATATGTTAGCCGATCGCACACACGCACAAAGGGTACACATTGGTCTCGCTCCAAAAATCAATAGGCGTTTACGTAACACAGAATATTAATGCCCAAATAAAACAAAGCATTAATGCCCAATTCACAAAATTATGTAATATCAAATGGCATAACACAGATGGCAGCACCTATTCAATTTTAACGAAATTTATATATTTTTAGTTTTTATAGGCTGGTTTTAGAGGCTGGTGTACACTGCAGCTGTATTGCTCGTACTGCTTTCTGGTGTATGTGTTGGTGTCCAGCTCTGGAGAAATTATCATACAAAAACATGATGATGAAGGTGCAAAAGGGAAGCCTGTTTTCTCATTAACGGCCTCCATTAGTGCCTTAGAGGTGCTGTACCTTCTTCCGTTCAATATTATCAGCGGTTTTGGAGTAGAAGTGAGTGGCACAAAAGGGCACTCAACTATAGTCAATTCTTTGAAGTATGACCTGGTGAATTTGGATTATAGTACACCGTTTTTGTGCTTTTGCAAGCGTTTTAAGGTGTTTCTCCCCTCTAGGAAGAATTGGAAGAGTGGTCTCATTATGGAGGCCGGGACATTTTAATTCTTCACCGGCGGCCCAAGATCGATGGTAGAGTGGGAGCATGTATGTTCTGGGGGAATTACATACATGTAAGAATATATCTTTTCTATCTTGTACCAGACTGAAGTTATACCAATTGAAGAGGTCATGAGCTAACTGACTGAAGCATAGTGTAATATCGTTGACTGATATCACTATCTATGTGGACAGTCGGGCGGCCATTCTTGGGTGGCCGTTCTTTCACTGGATTCAGTTTCCTTGGAGACAAGGATGGCGTTGGATTGTCACACACCTCTTAATGAGATGAATATCCAGTTGGTCTGGGTTCCGAGCCACTCTTGCTTTGAGGGAAATTGCACGGCAGACGAATTAGCAAGGTACGGTACTACTCTCAAACTGGAACCAGGAAGAGAATGTGTAGGGAGGCCTATGTCTGTGCTGAAAGCAGCGAGCCGAAAGCAGTTGCCTTGGCAAACGCTAGGTGGCTAGAAGTCCGACTGTCAGGGTAGCAAATCAAGCATGGCCTAATCTAAGCTTGAAGCGCTCCAAAATTTAACCGCGCTAAGGAAGCGTGATTCAAGTAGAATTCTAAGGGTTCTTACCGGACACTGCCTTTTAGGAGATCATGCGGAGGGGGAGACTCTTTTTCACTTCCTATTCTCATGTCATGCGCTAGCTGGCAGAAGGCATGATCACTTGGATAAGTACAACCTCCCAATGTGCAATAGCAACCACTGAAACCTAACTAACCTGGGATTTTAACAGCATTACCCTACAGACTGAAGTTAACTAGAAAAAAAAATTAGACAACACATTTCAAAATTATTGTAAATTCAATATAACCCGGCGTATAACTGTAAACACACCAATTCCAACAATTGATTTGATAAAACTATGTCGTAATCACTGATAAGAACCTCTCCAATATTAATATCGTACACCAAAAACATAAACAAACAGAATACAATTTGATTGTGTATACAACTTTCTTATCAAGCACGTGCCCACCAGCCTAAAACACCAAGATACTGCAGTTGTTAAATTTAGTTTGAGCTCAAAATACGCACACGATGAACCGAATCGTAGTTTTATCGTTATTTATAGTGATTTGTGAAACAAGCCAACGGCACTACGATGGCGATTTGGAATCTGGTCTAATCAAGGCCAATATGAACGAGTACATGGATTTGGTGATGGTAGACGCAGGTCCGTGGATCTTAAATAATGGTTTAGATCCAATGCGACTAATCGACATTTCAAATCAATTTGAATACAATCCAGTATTTGCAACGTACCATGGTCAGTTGGACTTATCGAATGGTGTTCTGCACAACATGCGAAATATTACGCGTAGTGGTGATTCTGTAATGTATTACGGATATAAATTGATGCGAATCAAAACTGAAGTATTGATGATGAAGTTAAATGTGAGTTTTACATTTATTCATAAATCGTGTACGCGCGATTACAAATATTCCGGTTTGTTTTAGTTCCGATACGATTACGATGCGAAAGTGATGAATTTTGGGCCGCACGGCTGGATCTATGGTTCGGCCACAAATATTAATTTGCTTGTTGATTTTATGGTGGATTTGACCGATTTTATTATTTACATCGAAGATTTTCGGGTTACATCAATCGGTTGCCTAGATATTAAGATGCGCGGTAATACGCTCGTCGATTGGCTCGGCAATGTAATTATTAAGGTAGGGGGTGTGCTGTTCGAATCGACCATCGTGAATTATGTATCGACAAAGGTACATGAACAGGCACAGACTACAATCGATAGGATTAATACGCGAATGAGTATTTACGATCGACGTGAGGTGGCTGCGAAATTTTTTAACGATATCGAAATAAAAACAATGTTAGCACTTTAGATGTTAACATCTTTAAATTTATTTTTTATGTGAGTGCGTTGGCGCACATGGGGTGGTATATATATATAGATATGAGGGCGGTAGAAATTGCTGTGCTTTCAGGCAACGATTATGATATTTTCTATATATTTTATGACATATTCGTGCCAAAATTTTATATAGTTTGGGAAAAAATAATTTCGTGTTGAACACCCACACCCACAATATTTTGAGGTTTTGTGTCATTTTCCAAAAGTTAATTAATTTTTTTTCACGTGATTTTTTTAGTTAATGCGTTTCGTATAGATGTTGTATGCTTGATATGTTACATGTGTTCTAAAATTACAAGGAATATGAATTAGCGTTTTAGACTCGTACATAGAGAGATATATAAATAAGATTTTATCCGCCATGATGGTGTAATTAACAAAAGAGTTAAATAATGTCATTCTAACACATATACAACATTATATATTTATTATGCTGGTGTTAAAAGCTTCGCATACATATACAACAATGTCATAAAGTTTAATAGGGCCATCAACGAAAAAATAAAAGACGAAACAAAATTAAATTTATGACAAGCAGTATAAATCTGTAAGCTTTTTTATGCTTTATAGTGATGTGAAAGCTAATTTCATTAAATCCCAGTACATAATTGCTGCGATACGATAAGCTTTTGGAACATCTTTGCTGCCATTTTTACGATACATTTATATTCATTCGGCAAAAAAATTTTGTTAATCAAATTAAAATGATTTGTGAATTTGCGAATTTCTAACTAATTTACACAGAGGCGCATATAAACACCCAGCAGACCGAGGGTTTCATATATCGTAGTGCCAAAATAAATTCTTTTGTGCACACTGTATTCGTTCGTATATATAAAACATCTAATTTGGGTTCTAATTTACTTTCGTACAAAAACTGAAAATTGAAATAATTTAATCATCAAATTAATTCCATTAAGTTCATCGTCTTATGAAATTCCGTTCTATACACAAAAGTTGAAATACCACACACACACACATACACATAACGTTCGTCAGGGAGTATACCGAATACCGTTATAGAAAATGTGAAAGTTTTGTGTTTCCCGCGTCTAGCTATTTACGTAGAAGAAGAAATACCGAACTTTTTATCTGTTAATTCCTTCCGTGAAAAATTAGATTTTTACTTTGCTTGTTGCCGTTATGCCGTTCTACAATGTGTCTTGGTTTCGTATGAATGCACGAAACGAAAGGAAAATTTATTTAATGTTGTTGATTATGATTGTTGATGATGTTTAAATGTAATACGGGATTCTAAAAAAAATTTATGTTTTTCCTTTTCCGTGTTATAAAGCGCGTATTCGTAATTGGTGTTTGGTTGAAATTGTTTGAAAAATAACGTAAACTGGATTTGTTTGTTAATTAAGCTTTCACCAAACGGAACTTTGTAAAAGATTTTCGACACAAGTTAATAATTTGGGTGTGTTTTACTTCCATTAGCAGGATTACGCATTGACCCTTACATTAGCGACTGCAGCTTATTTGCCTGCCAGTTGCAGTAGGCTGGGTATAAAGTTCTTGTCGTCTATAGTCATCGGCAAACACTAAAAAGTAGTTTTTAAAAAATCTATGTGTGTGTCTGTGTTTGTTTTGTCGTGTCATACAGACGAAAAGTTGCGGTTGCCCAAATTAAAAAAGGCTGACTTAAAAATGGTGTTTTTTCCGTCTTATAACCAGCGTTTTTATTTCATTTTAAAATTGACTTAAAATCTGTAATGAAAACGAAATAAAAAAAGTCACTTTATTAATGCATATCGTCAATTTGAAAATGAATTAAGAAGTGTGTTCATAAATGATATAAAATGTGTCGTTTTAAGTCATTTTGAAAATGAAATAAAAATGTACTACAGTAAAGGCCCGATTGTTTTTTGCACATTTTCATTAATGAATGCATTAATTGAAAATTTTGAATGACTTTAATTTTCCTATTACAGTAAAAGCCTGATTTTCCGGCATTCATTTAACCGGAATACTCAGTTAACCGGAATTTTCATTTTTACGATTTTATTTTTGCTTTTTTCTATTTCACAAGGGAAATTATTTCTTTTATTATTCGGGGATTCACAGAAAATATACTTTCCTTTACTTTTTTCTGTTTTATGCATTAAGGCGGTGATACATGTACAGATTTTGCCTTTACGGGAAAAAAATTTGCCTTAAACTAAATTTTTGTATTATTCAATTTTGGATACTCGTATGGGTGTACTCGTATATGTTACAGTCAAATCCGGTGATTATATATAATTACCGGTCATTATATATATAATCCCCAGTTCGTTTGGGAAATTTGCGAAATGCCAATGATTTTCCTTTAATTTATCATTTTAACCGGTTATTATATATAATTACCAACCCCTTTGGTTAAAGTGATAAATATGAAAGTTTTTTTACTTAAATTAAAATTATAATTAAAATTTGACACTTCAAGAATTGTATAAATTCTGGAAAAGCGGGGGTTTGGGGGCCCCATCCTCTAAGGCAGGCGTGTCCACTATTTTTTTTGCGGATCTACTTTTCCAAACAATGGTTTTTCCTGATCTGCTTTTTGATTTCCAAAGTATTATGTATTATAAAGGTGAACATTTTCAAAGTATTACGTATTATAAAGGTGCACATTTTATTCTCAATTTTGAATGGTCAAAATCAGTCATTTAATTTACTTGAATTCCCAGTCGATCGCGATGGACCTTATGGACACTTCTCTGTTCTAAGGTATACAACGAGTTAAAATTACATAAAAAAAGTTTTATTTGCACAAAAGTTGATTTTTTTTACATATTCGTGGTACCATCAGAAGAAGCGCTAAGAGCGATAAAAACTCGTTGATCTGTATCTGCAAGGTTGACGAATCAATTTTTATTAATAAAAAAAAATAAAATAAAAAGTAGTTTGTGAATTCAAAATTTCAATTTTAATTTATTCAAAATCGGATTTATCGTCAATTTGTTCTTCATCTTCATTTTCATTTATATTAAGGTTGTGATCCTCGTCAGGAGTTTTATGAAGGCTGGCTGGATATAGAATGCCTGCATGTTTCATGTTTCATGAAAATTGAGTAAACATGATTTTTATAAAAAAATAATTTTGGAAAAGTAAAATTATCGAGGAAATTGAGATACATTTTCTCAAAAAATTTGACTTTTACTTTTTAAAAGTTAGATACACAATCCTAATGTCAAAAATGATCAAAAAATTAACATCTTAAGGTCGGTATCCAGCTCGCACTAAGATACATTTAACAAACAAATTTGACGTAGCTAGCGAAAGAGATTACGCTACTCGCCGCAAGTGGCAGCACTATCACTATAAAGAGAATTTATTTTGCGGAAATTTTTTATTCATTATGTATTTATTTTTTCACTAAATAAAACATCTCAGCGGAATAAAATATTAGAAGTGATCCTTAAAATGGCAAATTGATTGATCTCAGAAGTAAAGGAACTCGGTATATGAAATGTTGAAATTTAACAATATTCCGTCTTTCCGGCATTTCTTCCACTAGTAACCAATGATTTCGGTTGTTTTTCTAATAGCTTAGGTCATACTGAGACTATATGGAAAATTTGGGGAAAGTTCATAGTCTAGAGTTTTCACTAGAATGTTGCCAAAAGTTGCTAGTTCTCTACAGCCACGACGGATTACCTGAGATCGGGGTAAAACAACATACTTAAAAGTGGAAGTGTTTCTTCAGAAGCAAACAAATAGAAAATTTAAAACAAATAGAAAATCGCAGAGGCTAATTTTAGGCTATGCGCCATTAATTTTTTTAGCCCGCTCGCTATAGAATTTTTTATGCTTTTCCAGCTCAAGCCAGCTCAAGCTTAGCAGGTTCCACTCATTCTTCATCAAGCTTTAGGTAATTTGATTTAAAGCAAGCAGAACCCATAACAAATTTTGGATCAAAACCAAAATTAGAACACTAATCAAGATCTATTGACAAACAAATAATTTTAGGCTTAATTTTAGGTTCCACTCGCTCTTGACCAAGCTTCAAGTCACGTAATTTAAAACTAGCAGAACCCAAATCGAAAATATTTTGTGCTCTAAGAGTGGAACCTAAATTTTTTTATTCGGATAATTGGTCAGACCATAATTGGTCTATTTTTTTTTTGGGTTTTGCTATTTTTAAATTAAATGACCTAAAACTTGGTCAAGAACGAGTGCGGAGCCCAAATTTTTTAACGGGGCACTTAATCAAATGTCCCATAGGGTTGCGTTATAATTTAGGTTTTGATCTGATTTTCGATTTGGATTCCGCTAGTTTTAAACTAATTGACCTAAAGCATGGCTAAGAACAAATGGAGCCTAAAGTTGTTTAATATAGCATTCGATTAGGCCATTAGGAGTCTAAAATTATTTGTATGCTAATTAATGTTGTTTTGCGTCCTAATTTTTGGTTTTTGTCCGATTTTCGATTTAAGTTCTGCTAGATTTAAATTAAATAATCAAAAATTTGTTCAAGAATAAATGAAGCCCACATTTTTTAATAAAATATTTTATTAAACCATAATGAGCCTAAAATTCTTTGTATGTCGATAGATCTTGGTTTGCGGTCTAATTTCTGTTTTGATCCAATTTTCGATTTGGGTTCTGCTAGCTTTAAAGTGGAATAACCGAATGCTTTTCCTAAAACAAGCGGACATCGATCAAAAAAGTATGGGGCTTTCAATTAGCCTTTAATTTTTCTAAAGCTATAGTAGAACCCATTGTTTTAGTTGGAAGGGATGGATCCCAAAATTTTTTAATGGAACATTTAATTAATCTTAAGTTATCCATACTATCTTGTAATTTTCTGCTGGATAGAGTCTGCTATAGCTTTAGGGACGTAATGTGGCTTGTTGGAATGTTTTCAAAACATTTTTGTTTTGTTTTGCGATTGCACAGTAAATTTGAACAGCAAATTTTTTTGTTGTTTTAATGGGTAATTGCAAAAATCAACAAACATTGTATAAAAAATATAATTTGAAATTCAAGTTTTCTTGGTAAAATTGATTGAGTAGCCGAAAATGTGATGTTATTGACGATTGGATGACCATGAGTGGCACGTAGCAGGAACATTTGAAACTCAACGAGCTATGCTAATTTGATAATTCGAAAATAATCCAGCTATGCCAATTTGAAAATACACGTGATTGTTGTTATTACGAAATGTCATTGAAGGATAGCTAATTTAATTTTGTTTTTCCGCTAGCTGGGTTTTGCCAATTTTTACAATCGTCAATAGGGCATAGTTTGTGTGTATGCGCATGAAGAGTAGCAATTTAGTTCCTTTTTCTTCGCTATGACATTCGCTCTACGTGCATTCTGAAAGAAAACTAACTTGAAAATGAAAATTCCTTTATTACAATTAAAGGTAAATAAACAAAGTTTCTACTCAGATGACTGAAACTTTATTTTTCCGCCACATGTGCGATATATAAATAAATAAAGTCAAAAAAATCTTAACAAAAAATTATTTGCATAGCATTTGTACGAAAGTGTTTTTTCGTGATTACGTTATTTGGACCTGCATACATACAAACCATATTTTTTATTCGCCTTCTACTTGGCCGTATACGTATACGCGGTGCTATTACTCAAACTTTATTCCCGTGTTATGTTAGTTCGAAAATAGTATTTGCGAGTAATACACGCATTTCGTCCAAGATAAGAAGCATGCAATGCTTACAAAACTCTTATCAATAAAATTCAGTTCTTATCTAGCTTTCAAACAAAAATGATTATCAGAAATTTGTTATTTTTAACAACAATGGTGATTCACGTCAAATCAGCAGCGACCAATAACCAAACACAAATTAATTTATTTGAATTTATTAATCTTGCTTTACCAGACATCGGGCATTGGCTTACTTACCAAGGATTAGACGACTTAAATATTCCAAATATCATAGAAGCACGCTACAACTTATATTTAACAAATGGAATTCTATCAAACCTGCATGAAATTACTCAGCACCTGGAAACCAAAGTCACATATCGTGATACAGCCGTAGACGTTCAATTCGGAATCACATTTCCGAAATTATATGTAAGTTTCTTAAATTTAATATTTGTCATATTTTAACCGATTACAATTTTTTTTTTAATTTAGCTCCACTACGATTACGAACTGGAAATAATGAGTTTCTCGCCAAGTGGTTGGATCGATGGAACGATCGAAAATGTAAATTTCAATATAGATTTGCGCATTGACTTACGAATCATGAAAATCTCTTTAAACCGTTTTGAGACTTCCGTCGATATAGTACAACTTGAACTGCATGGTAATCGATTATATGATTGGTTGGCAAATTCAATTCTAAAAATTGTCGAACCTACTATTAAGAGGAAACTTGAAGAATTTATGATGGTGGAATTGAAAAATTTATTAGTTAAGAATCTAAATAAAATATCTAAACATTAAATACAATTGCGCGAATTAAATAAAACTGATGGTGCTTAGAACTTTAATCACCTACGTTTCTGTTACGTGTATAATAAAGTGTTCAACGCCATCGTTTTATGAGCTTTTTAAAGTCTGCTTTTCGCCATTGCTTAAGCCATCCAACTACACATTTCGCCATCTCTAATATAACTTCGTACTTAACTTTTCCATTAATTGGGGAAATTGGTGGATATCTGTTACCGAAAGTGGCAGATTCAACGATGGCTTCTCCATTTTCGCAAAAATGTTCAAAACTTTAGCATTTACAAAATCCACAAAGAATTAAACGATTTCAATAAATTTAAAGATTAAATTTTCAGCCAACAAAGGTTGACCTTGATGAGTTTCTGAAATTGAAGCAGCGATAATGTTTTTTGAATATAAAATACAGTTTTACCTAAAGTCTGAACTGTTATCCGAGAATAACACCTCCGGTACTCTGTACAACTGGAATATTTTTTCTTTCAAATACTTGCACGCTTTTGCATCTTTGGAGAATATGGTGAAACGAGTAAAATGGTCCAAAATAATCAAGATATAAGTAAATCTATTTGTTGTTCGTGGATAGGGCCCCAGGTAATTAATATAAAATATTTAGAATGGTCTCACTAATTCGAAAAAAAATTCCATTTCTGGACGACCCGAAAAGCCTACGGCTTTGCGCTCTTTTTGTATGTTTCAAAACTGTCAATAAAAGTTCTCATTTGACCAGTCATTGAAGCCCAATAAAAATAACGTTTTAATATGTCCAATGTTTTCGAAATTCCCTGATGATTTGCAGTTCAGTTTCAAGGCGCATCATTAGTTTTGTTTACGATACTCAATGAGGATGACCAGGAACACTGGCCTTCCTCAATTACGTCGAGCGCTATCAGTCGGTCGAGTTCGCAGTACATTTCATGTTGTTTTACAGGAGATATCGAATAGTACCTCTGCTTAACAGGTGGATCTGACCAACATGGCCCTATCACTCATTTTTATGTCTACTAGCAGTCCACAGTGTCGAAGAGAGACCCTTTATTTTTAAGATGTCGGTGTCAATAAACCCTTCAGTGTTACTTTAAATACCGTTTCATTGGTCCCACTGACGAGCAGTCCACGGTTACGGTGCTCCATTTTTAATACTTTGGCATAGGGCATAGAATCGAACAACGGAACCATAAATCATTTTTTGTAATGCCTTCGATTTTAAACGATTTTTACTAAAACTGAATTTTTTTCTAATATCGTCCTGCTGTTCGTTTAAGTTGTTTTTGTTCAGTTTGAACTATCCCTCTCGAATCGAATTGTAAAATTCTTGGTCGGTGTTCATTTGAGTGTGGCAGTTCAGATTCCTAGGAAACATGAAATCCCCCAGAGATATTTTTACAATCGCAATACACAAGGTCTTTGGTGCATTTCCTGCCCCACAACCAACACAAAACCATTGTTTCAATAGAATCACGTACTGTTTGTAGTAGCGATATAAGGCACAACAGTTCCATGCGTTCCGCTCGTAGAAAGAGATTTGTCAAAGTTAGACATATTTTGTTTATTTGCACATGTCGAGAGTTACTGCACACACCGAATCAGAGTGTAGTGATAGCTCCTAGCAAAGTTCTACTCAGCACCCCTATTAGTCCTTTATCTGTTATCGGTTTCATCAATGAGAGGGTATAATGCTACGAACAGTGTGTTAATAATTTTAAAATGATTGTCGTTAGAGAGATTGTTTCACATTTTCAATTGTTCTTCTAGTTATGAATCTTTGCGTTATTGTTTCTTTCGATGCTTTCCAGGTGACTGGTCCATTTGCCTTCTGATACTCCTAGTACCAATTTAGGGCTCGATCTTTCAAATTAGAAGTTTGTTTTTCTCGTCTCCATGGTCTAATCGTTCAATGACCTACCCGTAGAAACTGCGCTTATAGAAATTCCAGAATTGAAGGTTGGGTTTGGTGGAAGTACTTCAGGAAAATTCACTCTTTTGTATAATATGGCGACTATTAAGTCCAATTGTTATTCCTCGAGTTATTGTATTCTTTCTGCTTGTTTCGTCAGTTTCGACTGTTCGAAATTTCAAACTTTCTTAACAATCATTTTAACATTTTTTTTCTTAATATTTGTAACGAATGTCAGGATACCTGTATCGCCTTAGACCTTAGGCACATTCCAAAGTCATTCTAAGTATTTATACTAAGCGTTAAGCATTAACTTCAGTGATATTGGTGGACTGCTTAAACCCTTAGTATTTATATGATTTTCAAATGAGTGTGACAGGGTGTTTCATGAGATTGTGATGTTTTAATATGCTTTAGTAAGATTATGAAGGTCGATCCTACACACTTAAAAAAAATACTAGAAATACAATATTACTTCTATTGTATATAAGTCCAAAGCTATTTCCCATTAGATTTTAATACATGGAAAATATTAAATAAATTCAATACAATTATTATTAAACAAATATAATATATAATTTTATTACATTTTAATAATAGATGAAATTATTTTTTAATATAAAAAAACGTTAAAATTTTTAATAACTACTTCTAATACTTTCCAATAAATCTACTATCAAAAAAATGTAATAGTGTAAATCATTTGTTTTAATTTAACCTGCATTTAAAACTAATATAATCTATATTAAAACATAATGTTTTGATTTATTTTTTTCTAATACAATAAACTGTTCATTTTTAAATACATGTAATATTAATTTTACGTACTAAAATCATTATAAAAATATATGCATATTTTTCTTTCAAAATTTAATTTTACTTACCATATGACGCAAGTTTGGATATTCAAGTATGTACTATATGTAATTTAGTTAAGAGTCAAATAGCATTACTTTGCAATTTATTACAAATACTGCATTTCAAATGAAAAAATCTATATCAATTCGAAAGTATATACATAAATAAAAAAACACAAAATATTTTAGCAAAACATATATTATACAAAAATTAATGCAATAATAATGGTTAGTTTACAAAAATTCAGGTAGTTCTTGTACATCATAACTTAATATATAACAGTTTTTTTTGAAATTACAAAAATGTTTTTCAAAAACTTGATAGTATTTAAGGTTACTATACTTCAATAAAGTAGATTGGCAATTGGTTTCTATTAATTTATATGAATTATTAAAAACTTCGTATAAACCAATCCAGTCTTTAACCAGAAAAAAATAATCATTAGAGCTTTCTATTATATCTAATATTTCATAAAATTATACAACTTCATCAGATATTTTCTTAAGTATGAAAAAGCCATTCTTATAATGGAAAAAATCGTTTTTTAAAAAATATACAGAATATGTGGGCTTACTTCCTAGAATATCATGATGATCTTTCGTAGTTTTTTTACCAACGACTACATGTTTTTCAAAATTTAAATTAACCCAAGCAGTGGTAATCATTTGCTGGTGTCGATTTGCTAATGTTTTGCAAATATTGATAAAGTTTTGACTTTTTAATCTTGTAAAGTATCTGTGCTTAGCTTCATAGCGCATTGTCCACATATGAATAACTGGTCCCATTTCCCTTATAACTCGTGGATAATGTGTAAGTATATGTTCTTTTGGAGTTAGCGGTTGCTGATACCCGTTTACAATTAAGTCTAAATATTTAGAGATTAACTGTTGGAGTTTACAGGTTTGAGATTCAGAAACTTTGTAAGAAAGTAATATTGTCAGAATTTGAAGTAAATTACTCATGCATTGCCAATGTTGACCATGTTCTATTTTATAGAAACGTCCAAATATAAACGGAAAGAGTTTGATTAGGCACAACATCTGTGAGGCATTTTGTCCACAATTGCTTTTTTCTAAGTTTATGTTTGAGGGTTTATTCCTCCTTTCACGAAATCCGAAATTAAACGCTGAAATTGTGTCGTTAATTTTATCAATATTTTTAAAAACCTTTTCTTGCAAATAGAATTGTAGTGTATACTTTACAAATCGAGAAATAAACCCTTCAAGACCATCGTGCATGAAATCGACACTTTTATTTCTAATTGTGTTGAATAATTTCAACTGATTTAATACTGGTTGCTTTTGAACTCCTTTCGTCTCAATTAGATTAATTTTTTGATTTATTGGGATATTTTTTAAAACTTCATAGCAGTTCTCTTGTCTAACATAATCAATTTTTTCCTCAATACATTCTTTAGTTTCACAATTCGGTAAGCTACAAAAACGGCAGAAATATCTGGCTGAAAAAGATTTGGTAAAACCTAACATATCGTTTGCTGCTAGGTTATCATGTGATAATGTCGCTATTGTTCCCAGCAGAAGCCCAATATTAGTTACTTGGATACCTTCTTCAAGAAGTTGTATATCCTTAATAATTGGTTCCATTATAGAATTTATATTAAAATCACCATGCAGATCATTAACATAAAATAATGCTACAAGAAATATGTTTTCTAGGTGTGATTTCATAAAACTAGGAACATTAACGAAACTGAAATAAATTGCGCCTATCTTATGTACTACAGTTTTACTGCCAAGAACTTTGGCAATTTCAAAGTCATCGTAGTACAGTTGAATTAATATAAATTTTTGGTCTAAAAAATGAGGTTTAATTGATTTAAAAAGATTTCCGCAACAAAAAAATTCGTATTTTTCAGGATTACAAACATGAGAATCGTTAAATGACTTAAACAGTTTTACAAAATTAGAATTTTTAAAAACCGAATGAATTGTTGCAGTTATTGGTATAAATTGAAAAAAATTTTGAACTAATTTTCTTTTGTAAATGTTCTGTTTCTTATGAAACGTAATTCCCACCTAGTTCCAATTGGAATTTCGAGAGGGCAAACAAAGTGATCGTTAGAAGACAATATTTTATTTCGAAGGTATTTCGAGCAGTATGGGTTGAAAGAACTTGATATTTCATTTTCAATTTGGGTAAAACATAAATTGTAATTATTTTGTCTCAATAGAGGCTCAAAAACATGGCTTACGCGTTTTGACAATTCTTTAGATTCGTTTAAAATTTTAGTTATAATATCGTCAGGTAAACCATAAGCATTAAGGTTATTTGAAAATATTTGTATTTGATTTTCCAATTCTTGCAACTTAGCACGGTATTCATTCGGCGAGTCGCAACTCTGTTCTCCACAATTTATAATTTTATCAGTACTAGATGAATTTATATCTAGTTGAACAGGTAACTTTTGAACGTTATTATGTCCAATTAATTCCACATGCTTTTTGGCATGTCTTCGTAAACCAGATACGGTATTAAACGAAGCTTTACAATTTCTGTCAACAACACATTTTAGATTAATTTCTGATTTTTCTTTTACTTGCTCTATTAATTTCAAATGACTAAAAACTTCATTGAGTTTGTGATTACAAACGAAACAAAAATAAGACATTCTTTTAAAATTTAATTCCTATATCATAAAGAATGAATTCAAATAATTAAATATTTATTATTTATTTAACATAATATTAATATTATTACTTTCGACTTACAGCCTTAATTATAGGCTAATATTTATAATAAGTAATAATAATAAGTATTTTGGTAAAACTATAATTATTAATTAAGTTTTCATTTTAAAATAAATAAAAAGTTAAATAAGTATAATCTAAATTTAGTGTTTTTCTTAATAAACTAAATATTATTCAAAATACAAATAATAATTCAAAGATCAAATAATAATAATGATTAATTATAACAATATATTGATATATTTGTATAAAAATATATCATATCAAAAATTCAATTTTCTTTTGGATTAGATTACTTTTACATGTTAAAAAAAATCAGTTCAATTATTCATATACAAAGCATATAAATTAAAAACGAAAAATTTGTCTTGGGATTTATCACAATTAGCAAAATTATCACATTATTTCACAGTCGTATATTGGTTTTATCAAAATAAGATATACATAAATTCATCTTAATATTGTGAAAATCAATAGAAAATTAATTATATAATTTTTGGTCAAACTTACTTATAATTTCCTTAACTCTATTTGACACTTTGTATTTTAGTTCAATTTTATAAACGTAAAGAGTTATAAAATCCCAAAAATTTTTCAATGATGGTGGGAAGTGCTGGTGGAAGACATAATGGCTCTTAAAAAAACAATCCAATACTTGAACAAAATTAAATTCATTGGGTAGATTAAACAATTCACGCTCGACACAAATATAATAGTTTTAGATGGCCGTTTTATTTGCACCAACAGCAATTATGTATGGATTTTGTAAATTGTTATCGATTAGTTCTTCAATGGTTAAATTACTCTGTAGATGGAGAATAAAATAAAAAATTTATTAAAAAGTCAATTCAATGTTCTAAAAATATTACCGCTTTAAAAATAATTAATTTGTTTAACGATTCGATATAACGATCCCGTGTTATTTTAGTTGACGATTTTCCGGCTGCTGTTTATGGCAGTAATTTAACTAGCAAAAACATCAACTTTACACTAGGAAACCATTCTAGCAGAAGATAAGAAAAAATTTAGTTATATTGGCCAATTAATATAATGGTACTGTTTTCTAAAATACATTTCCAACAAATATATTGTCTTTGCCAGCCTAAAACAATATAGACATATCGATTTATCGATAATATCGTTTTATTTCAGTCTAATGAAGATTTCAGTCTAATGAACACTATTTTAATTAGCCGTTAATCCAATAATCAAATTGTTAAAATCAAAAAACTAACCTGAGATCAGTGTTGACTTCTAAATTTTGAGTAGCGCAGTCGTTAAAAATTGTTTCGATGTTCAGCGAAAATGTTTCCCAATTCTCCACTAGGTGTTTGGAATGGCTTGGGAACCGCAAACTAAAATCATACAATATCTACAAAAAAAAACATAGAAATTAATAATAATATAAATAATATTTAATAGTATATGTTGCTAACCAATTCTGGTTTTACAAAAAAGAAAGGAAATTGCTTTGAAATCTGTGTAAATTCATTTTTGTCAAATGCGAGTAACCGAGCGTTCAATGTTTGTTTTAGTTTTCGTTTGATTAATTCTAATTGGGAGTCTACGTTACAATTTTTTAGAATTAGAATGTCTTCTTCGTCTTGGGCATTTGATGTGACGCTTGTGTCTTCGGTTTCTTCTGAAAAATTTCGCTCTTACTTTTTCGTTTTCGAACGTTATCCGTCAATCTAGCGTTATTGCGAACGTTGTAGATTCTAGTAGCAATGAAACCCGAATTTGTTTTACTATTAAATAATAATTCCTAAAATTACAAACTATTAAATATTGTACGATCTATAAAACAAGATAAACTAACAATTCCATTTTCCGAACTTTTCAATTGTGGAAAAATTTGAATTAGTGCTTCCGCCAAAGCGCACTTGTGATTGTTTTCAGGATACCAACCAAATTTTTTCAATAGAAAATTAACGGCTTCTCGTATAATGGCTCTTCTTTCCACATCTTTAAGAGGTACTGTCGCTGCGTTATTTATATAAGCTTTTCTTAATACATACGAGTTTTCGCTGTTAACAATAAATGTTCTTAGTTCCTATAAGGGAAAACAAACAAGTTTTTATTACATTACGCTAAATATAAAAGTTGTGAATTAAAATTACCTCACAGCTTATGTACATCTCTAATCCTACTCGAGCATTTTGTTTTTCAACTCTGGCTGGTGTTAAAACTAAGAAAATTTAAAACGGAATTAATTAAACTCAACTAACTCAAGTATATTTTTTGGTAGTACCAGATTTCCGAGATTCTATAGCAGATCCTTTTAAAATAATATTTAAATAAAACTGCGGATGTGAATAGTTCTGTTTTAATATTTGTAGAAACATTTCTTCTGGAATCGATGTTCCTTCGGCATCCGTCAAATGCGATATTTCATATGCAGAGATATCCATGACATTTGCAACTGGAACAGATTTAGAAAAAAAAGATAAAAGTTGTTCAGAAAAAAGCGGACCTTACGTTTTCTAAAATTTAAATAATATTCAATACATGAAAACCAGTAACCAAAGTATACTACGTCTAATCGTCAGTATTTACTGTTAACTTGTTAACCAAACCATAAATGCATAATAAAACTTGCATGATCTAAAGACTTTACTTTTTTAGTGTGGTGTATGCTGTATGGGTCAACTAGTTTTTACTGCAGGTAGATTAGGACAGTAAATTTAAAATTTCAAAAACCGAGTGGCGTTGTTTGTTACACTATATGGCCTAAAATCAGACTCTTTCCAAATGTGAAATGTATTTTACTGTATGTATAATATTTAATCAATTAAGTTTAATACTAGTTCCATTACATTATAAATTCGACCAATTTAGGTGACAGAAAGGAGTCACATGAAAAACAAAAATTTGATTGGTTGACAAGTTTAATAGAATTACTATTAAAAATTAAATGTTTTTACATTACATAGTAAAAAAATTTAACCAAAAACTAATCTTAATTTTGACTTACCAGAAATTAAAAAATCTTCGTATTTAAATTCATTGCCACTATGTTTCATTATTTTAATAAACTCAATAGCTCCGTTATTTTTAATTTTAATATAAATGCTGTCTAAACTATTAAAATCATCAATCACAAAATGTTAGAAACTACAAGTTAAACTATAATTATCACTCTACAATATATTTTATTATTATTATTATTGCACTGTTTAGGTAATAATGATATGTAAGTTATCACATATAAATCAAATTATTCCGGAAAAATAAAGGAAAACCACTTTTAATTTTCACTGCACTATTGAATTTTTTTCGCAATTATTAACACCGCAGTTTGGTTCGCACCATTATAAACTCACAATGATGCACAAATAGAGAAAATAGCTAATACTAGATCAAAACGGAGTAAACTATACAGCTGTATATTACTCTCTCGTTTTAGTTTATTGTCAATACGGAATATTTAGCGTGAGAATTAGCGAGATGAGAATTTTAATACTAAAACTAATAGAATAGTATTCCTAGTTAATAATTTTGTATTAAAAATACTTTTATGAGTTGTTTCTATTAAATTATAATGTATCCTAATATTGTATATTTTCTAATAGAAGGCTTTTATTGCAAATAAACATTAGATTTTTAAGTGTGTATACGAAATTTTGGAACTGTCATATTTTTTCAGATCCGAATAAACCACTTCATAGAAAAAAATCGATGTCAGTGTATTGTTGTGTCAGTTTTTTGTCGATTTTATTTCTAAAACTTATTTAGCTTAACTTTTATATTTAACTCAACCCATACAACTTTGATGTTAACTACTGAAGTGGAGTTTTCAAATATTAGTGATCGATTCCGCTGCGTCATAATTTCGGGAAAAATCGTTTAGGAGGTCATCCGGAGTGGTCCGGGTTATTTTTTATTTGTTTTCTTAAACCCAATGGTTTTCGAGTATTAGAAACCGATTACGATGGCTACTGATTTCGGAAAAAATCATGTATCATCATTTAGCTCTGGGGTTCTCCAGAGAGGACCGGAATATTTTGTATTTTTATTTCATCTTAAACCACATGACTTTGAGGAAAACTGACCAAAGTGGTTCTCAAGTACTAGGGGTCGATTGGGATGGGTCCTGATTTCATCTAAAATCATTTTGAGGGCATTCAATGGGGTGGGTGGAATCGGGTTCGGGGCTTACTATTTAATTTTTTTTCTCAACCCAGGTTAATTTGATGAAAATTGCTGAAACCGGTGTTTCAAGTACTTACGGATTTAGGGAAAAATTAACCCGGATTATCTTTTAAATTTTTTGACAAGACTTTAGAATGCACCGTATGCCCATTAAAAAATCACATACTTAAATCTCATAGAACACCCTGTCAAACCCAATCAAAAGTCAGATAATTTACTAGTCTCCTTTGAGTTTAAATGGTCCACAAATATCACTGAGTCCATGCTAAATGCTTAGAAAATACATAGTTGGACTTTTAAATGTACCTGAACATTTTTATTCTTGGAAAATTTAGATATTTTGCACTCCTCGAAATTACAAAATATTTGAGAAGTTTCCAACTATCAAATCTGTTTGTTTTTATTTCTCTACATAGCCTCCAAGGCCAATTTTTAGCTTATGCAACAAAAAAATAGTCGTTTGGGGCAAGATCTGGTGAATAAGGGTGGTTAAGCAATTCAAACCGTAATTCACGGATTTTCACCATGGCGATCATTTATTTTTCAAATGAGGCCTTTTACCACAATTTGTACCTTCAGCTTGTTAAGTAATGATGTGTAGTATGCTCCTGCAGTGGTTTATTCCGTTTTTGAAGATAATCGATTTAAGTAACTCCGTGACGGTAAAAGAACACAGCTCCACATCTTGGCAGTCCACTGTTTTGACCGAATTTTTGATTCTGAAGTGTAATCGTGTATCCAAATTTCATCAACGGTCATTAGCCGGCGCCAAATCTCTGATTTATTGCAAAACTGCGCCGACAGAGCGTTGAAAATTTTCATTGGAAAACACCCTCATCGCGTCCAAAACGGCTGATGTTTCGGTGAGTACCTTTTAATGCATGCGCGCAAACGACTTCGCTACTTTTGTTGGCCAGTGCTGCCATCTGCATGTTGAGGTCGGAAACTTTATAGGCAACTCTCTCAAATTCGCTTGAATTTTTACTTTCACCAATACTCTTACAATAAGTTTGTTCTTGTATTTTTTTGTGTTAGTTTGGATAAGTTTAACTAGTAAGCGACAAAAGTAACGCGATCAAAAAGAATATATACTCTCGTTGTTCACTGTTATCTTATCTAACTAATAAAAAAAACATAACCAAACAAAAATATTTCCAAATTCAGTTTAGTAATTTTACAATAACAATTTCAAAGTGATGAGATCCGCCGTTGCTTTCGTGACCTTAGAATGCTTTCCAGTAGTTTTAATGTCGAAGTGAATCTAGATTCGTTAGCAGATGCATTAATAAGTGACCTAGTTGAATGGATAAATATCGATGCGACCATTTTACCAGATCTTATTGACATTTTATATCCATCGTCGACTGATTACTGTTATCTATTTAATGGGCGAGCGGCAAATCTTAAAGATGTTTCATGGGAAGGCGATTCGATATTAATGCTCGATTCTAATAAATCAATGACTTTGTGTATCGGACTTTATGTAAATAGATTGAACGAATGTATATCGGGGTTATATGATTTAAACAACGAATACTAACACAATCACATTAAAATTTTTAGTTTATCTAAGGAATTTCTGGTTGAGTTTGAGACTGTTGAGTCGATGATTCAAGATGTTACCCTGAACGTAACTGGAAATGGTGTTCGTGGATGGTTTATCAGCAGAATACTTTTCTGGCGCCTCAAACCTTTAATAAAACCAAAACCTACAAAATATGCTAACGAAAAATTGCAATCTGATCAAAAATTCAGACCTCGCGAAATGTATCAATGATAGGGCTGAAAAATTTCGACGTCGCATCGAAGCAGTTGAATTTTTTCGATTATGGTTGACCAGGGTTTGATGTATTTTACATGCGTTTCACGTTTAATACACCTACATTTACTACCGACTTTCCTGTTTTTCTTATTGATTATCAATTTTCTACTTGTACAACGGTTTTTTAGTTCAGTTTCAAGGTGAATTTTAAAATGGTAATATTATATGAGATGTGTATATTGTATACCGCCGTACACGAAATAAATTTTAAATCAATCCTAAATTTCTTGTGGGAATATCATGTATAGAACGCAACCTATACTCACAAAATTTTCGTATTTCGATTTGAATTTTATTATACGGATATATTCACGATGGAATTGATGATTTGTTCATGCGGATTCTGGCGATTTTTATAAACATTTTCAATATTGCCCCACAAGCAGAAAAGCATTCACAATGGACTAATATACGAACATACAACGAGCGAAATCCATTAACTCACTCCTAATTTTTGTACGTAAATCTCTCGATATACATTAGTGATGGTCATTATGGCATCGTGTACATAAAATGTAACGAGGAAATCGTTTATCGCTTTTAATGTAATTATAAAATTAACACTGAATTTAATTATAATAAACACTCGCGCGAGCAACTAAATCGACTCAAATCTTCAGCGTCACAGAAAGGATTTTTTTTTTTAAAACCTCGAAGCGATTTTGAGATATTATCGATTACCGATTTTTGAAAGCTTGATATTTCTACTTTAAAATTACACTATTTTCATGAAAATTGGATCATTAATTTTTTTATATAATGAATTTGGAATGAAAACGCAACCAAAATTGGAAATCGCACCCCATTCCTCATCCAACGAAATCTTGAGGTCACTGATGTTTGATGGTACCAGATTTCTGACTCAGACCCTCCGTTGTAATTCATCCCATAAATGCTCAATTGGATTCATGTCTGGATTGAGGGCTGGCCACTTCATCTCGAGTCGGACCTTATCCATGAAATACCGAGTATGGTTCGAGCTGTGTGTCACCGAGCATTGCCATGCTTCAATATGAAATCATATTCTATATATCTTGCATAGGCCACTATATGATCCAAGAGAATGCGAGACCTTCTCTACGGCCTCCAATGTATACGAAAACAAGATCGGTTTTTGCCTCAAGTAATTTGCCAGCCAACACGATGCACGAACCTCCGCCATACGAGACTGTTCCAGTAAAATAGAACTGCAAAAATCGCTTTGGTGGACGCCGGTAGTCCTGCGGTCTCCTATCACTACCTTGAAGACATATTTTGCACTCGTCAGTGAATTGGACGGACCTCCGTTGCTCTAATTGATGTGTTCGCGTGCAAATAAGAGTTGCTCTTTAAGATGGTGTGCTGTCAAATTCAGGCCTCTAGTGGGCCGACTCGGAGTGAGGTTCACTTCCTTCAAGAGTATTCTTACTGTCCATTGATTACCTGCTCCACCTCGAACTTGTCTTAACTCCTGCTGCACATGGACGCCCGTAAGATGGCGATTTCGCAGTGAAGTTAAGACATTAAATCGGTGGTCCCACTCAAATGTACACCGATACCCACTGGTATGCGGCCACCGATTGAAGGTACAAGTTTCCTGAAACTTTCTAAGTGCAACCTTTTCTGGAGTAACAACGAACTAGTACAGATTTGTTCAGGCCAATGTCTGATAAGTGACTGATGGCTAGTATCGGTCACGTGGTATTATTCAGGAGATTGCAGTACGCCAATTGTTTTCACCGAAACATCACATTTTGCTACGATTGCTTTAATTTGGAAAGTACTGTATAGACAACTATAAGGGGACCTACCTGCAAACAAATTAAACTTGTTCGCTATATATTTTTGTATGTTAATTTTTATTTTCATAAAGTATGCAGTGCTAAAATTTCATGGAGAAATAACCCTGAATGAGCTTGTTTATACGAGTTGACAACAACAACCTATAACTACACAACTTACGGTTAGACGAGAAAACGTTCTTGATGTTACTTACGTATGTATAACCCAAACATTTTTTTATAGCTTTTATGTCTGTGTTAGTAAGTTCCGATTCGTTCAACACAAAAATTTCGTTTTGAAAAATTATGCAAAACAAAATTTTAGTTTATAGGTAGGGGGCGAAAAAGGGAAGACATTTTTGGTTGAATCACAACTCGTATAAACTGGCGGAATGAGCTTATTTTTAATGCACTAGATGTCACATTCACAACTTTAACACTCTACAATAGATTTTAATGATCAAAGTGTCTTTGTAAAGATAAAATACTATAAGTTGCCATTTAAGCCATTTTAAAAGAGTACCTTATTATGAGCCTAAATCGATTTTTGAAAATAATATCTTGCAAGCGATGTAATTTTGAATTAACAAGATCAAACGTGTTGTCTGTTTGATGACGTTGCATGAACACATGCAGCCCACTCTAAAGAACACCACATCATATCGTTGGTCGTTGTCTCCGTCACAGTTTTCTCGCCAAATTGATTTTGATAACTTTGGGTGTGGCGTCTTCACGCCGATTAATAAAATATGCCTCGTTAGGCGACCGTTGTAGTATGGCAATGCGACACTTTCACGCCTATTCAAATTTCACCATAAAAATTTAGGCAAGTCATGAGCAAGGCCGCATATTGAAACTAACGGGTTTTCCAATAGGGACTTGACAACTTTGAATTTAATTTGTGAAGGCACCCATTGATTAATCATCGAACTGTCACTGTCAATTTATTCAGTAAACTCAACATTTTTATCATGGTAAAGTACACGAACGTACAACGTCTCCAAATTATAAAAATTTACTACCGAAATTCGGAGTCGGTGACCGCAACTTTAAGAGCGTTAACTCCAATTTTCGGTCGAAGTTCTCGCACTAGTAGACAGGCAATAACAAGTTTAGTGCAAAAATTTGAGTTTACATATTCATTGTGTGTTGTTGCCGTGCCAGTCAGACAACGGATTGGTCGAAGTGTCCAAAATATCGCTGCCGTTCAGGCGTCCGTAGCAAACGATCCAAAACAGTCCATTCCACGGCGTTCTCAAGAATTGGGCATCTCGCCCAGACCACTTTATGGCGAATTTTGCATAAGGATCTAGGTTTACACCCACATACAAGATCAAGCTGACTCAAAAATTGAAGCCGATGGACCATTTGAAGCGACGTACGTTCTCCGATTGTCATCTTCAGTGACGAATCTCATTTTTGGTTCAATGGGTTCGTCAATAGCAATATATGCGTTATTGGTTGGGTGCAAATCTACATGTGCTGCATGAATCAACACTTCATCCACAAAAAATAACGCCGGCGGCGTCATTGGTCCATATTTTTTGTCGACGATAACGATCGTCACGTTACTGTGAATGGCCATCGTTTTTGCGCCATGATTACAGATTATTTTTGACCCGCATTGGAAGATATGGAGTTGGACGACATGTGGTTTCAACAGGACGGTGCCACAAGCCACAGAGCACATGTTACAATCGATTTACTGAAAAGCAAGTTTGATGAGCGTCTTATTTCAAGAAACGGGCCAGTCATTCGTGCGATTTAACGCCTCTTCACTACTTTCTTTGGAGCTACGTCAAGTCATTGGTCTATGCCAACAAGCCGACGACGTTGGAACAGCTCAGAGCCAACATTGAAAGCGAAATAGAGGCCGTTTCGGCCGAAATGTGTGGCCGAGTCATCGAAAATTGGGTCCAACGAATCGACTGCTGCAAACGTGCCCGCGGTGGCGATATGAGCGAAGTCGAGTTCCATTCATAAATGTTTTGATTTTCTTCAAACCGATAATAAAGTTTTTGAAATTTCTCTAATGGCTTGCGATTATTTAAAAAAAAAAAAGTTGTCATGTCCTTATTGGAAAACAATTTAGTTCACTTGCCAATATCTTATGCAAATAACTGTGCGACCAGTGGCAATATTCCGGCTTTCCCTGGGAATAGGGAATTGGGAAAAATATGTTCATAGCAGTTTTGTCCAAATTGTATTATTCTGGCCTACTGATGAAATAAGTTTAGTGCAAAAATGTTCAAAAAAAATTAATTGGGAAATCAGCAACACACCGTTGAAATGTACAATGTCCAATATTTTACTTGACCACCCAAGTAATTTCCACTTCTAATCAAAATCAATTATATGTTTTTATACATTTCTTTTTTTTATAAACTGCCACAAACTTTTTTAGAAGAAGTTACAGAAGTTAGAAGAAGTTACAAACTTTATTTGATTTTCCAGCGCAAAAAAACAAACTGAATATTACAAAAAAAAAAATCAAATCGCAACTTTTCAATATCACAAATCAAACTCGGCTTTACAAAACAAATTCCAAAACTCGAATTTTCATTATATAAAACAACGCGAGACTAAAATCAAAAAAAAATCTCGCATAAAAATATTTCTTTCTCTATGCGTCTTCTGTTCTCGCACAAGCAGATGATGCGTGGTGCAAAAAAAGAACGCCCACGTGACGCGCCAAAAATACAAAACAGGAAATACAGAAAAAAATAAATATTTACCCAAATCTCCAAAAATGGATATTTTGGCAAAGCTTTAGTTTGGTTAAGCTAACATCACAAAAAATAGCTCGTTAAATTCCCATCGAACCAATCCATAGTATTGCTACTCATACCCAGATGGCAATGCCACAATGATCAATAATAAATTTAAAAAAATAAGAGGAAATGAAATCGGGAAAGGAATTAAATGTTATGACCAATGAGTCGTAACACCGAAACCCGCGTGCCGCAGCAAAGATTTGGCTGGGTGATGTTTCGTAACATGGTATCACGCCAATTTTCAATTGCAGTGAAATTCGTCCTGAGTTGAGATGAACCGCGGAACTTTTTCTTTGCCAATTTCCAGCAGTTAATGTGAGAATATCTCAGCTGATCGATCGTTTTGCAGCTGGACACGCCTATTTGAAGTTAATTTTAACGTTTCTATGTGTCGCCACAAAGTAGAGAATTTCAGGCAAGCATTTATTTCGTCCGCTTGTGTCGATCGAGAATGTTTGTCTAAAATTGATTGCTAGCAATAATAATGTGCTCCCAAAATGGTCTGATGTTTCAAATTTTGCAATGATCGATCAAGAGCTGAGTGCGATTTTTTGTGCAATTCATCCCAAACAATAATATTGCATTTCTGCAATACTTTTCCCTCGTTGCGGGTGTGAGGATCAATGAATTGTTTGTTTAATGGCAAATTCACACTGAAATTAGAAGTTTCTCTCTTAGTTCTGAAATTAGAATTGCTGCCAGAATCAGTCTAATTAGGAGTGTTTTAAAAGTTTCTACTGGCGCATCTCAGATGATGTTTTTTCCAACCCCCTTATTGACGTATTTGACGGAAATATCTATTAATGCATGAATTTGGTTCGGATATGACATGTTGCAACCGTCATTAATGCATATACATCTTAGTGTCGGTCGTTCTCAAATAAATTCAGAACTTGATATGCATACTGCAGAAAGACTACAGATGTGCAACACTTTTGACAATCCTCAATTGCTAGGGAGTCATTGGACTGGGCACATTTACCAACAGCACGAAGAAAGAAGCATTCATCTTGATTGGGATGTATACGGTGCACAGTATGCGGTGTGCAAGGTTGTCCGTCGACTCGCTCTGCTCGTTTGCATAGTTCGAATGCTTTTCTACTCTCATTCCAGGTGTAATACATAGGTACTTCCGAATATTTTCGCAAACATGTCGTTTTGACATAACGTGAAGAAGGCTATTTATTGTGCATTTACAGCTGTGAAATAAACTAGTTGTCCACGTTCTGGACTTTGCTAGACTTCGTATGACCTCATTCCCATAATTTCTTTCTGGTTACACGCCAAGAACTAGCATGTCGCTGCCTTTTGTCACATACGTATTCTGATCTTCTTCTGTATAAAGAAAATTCATCGTTTCCAGTAACTGTGTAGGATACTAATGCTCGAGAATTTCGCTGAGTGCATTTCCGTCTAGCATGCATGGTGAATTGGGATTCAGTGTACCGCGAGGTTCATGTATCATGTTTTTCCTCACAACTTCATGCAAATCGTTATCGACGTCGGTATCGGATATTTCGGCGCATATTATATATTTTACCATATGAAATCCATCAGCGGTTTTAGCTTCTGTCTGAAAACACCTGCCATGATGTATTTGTCGGCACCCACCGGCGATGGCTTCCCATCTTGAGCATACTCATGCGTAATACGAGGACTGCCAGTATATGAAGATGATAAAATCGTTAGTTTTCCAACTTTAGTTGGAGTTAGCATCTCGTAAATGAACGTATTCTTCAAAGCAAAGCTTGTTCTGATTCCAAAGGATGGTCTTACAAATGAAGTGTATTTCATATTTGTTTCTTCGCCCGTGAAGTGATATCGGTCGGCACCATACCATAAAATGTTTGGATATTGCAGGGCCCCGTAGCTTCGATGAGTTTTTGTAAGTTTTGTCAATTCATCGTTTCTCCGATGAAGAACAATATAGCTAGCGAGCCGGCTTTATGACCAATTTGTCCATTCACTTTGAAAGTTAGCAATAATTGAACTATTACGATTACTGCGCCAAACGACGTCATTTGGAAACATTAGGTGCATTTTCTGATGTTCGGTAGGAAATCCTTCGATTGTAGACTATAGAAGGTAATGCTAAAACATCAGAATTTTTCATTTCACTTTAACTACTCGAATATTACCATCATCACTGGGAAATAATTTGATAACCCTCCATCAGCCATTGGGTGGGCGGTAAGTTGCCTCATGTCGCCATAAATCTCTCTTGGTACGCTGATGATTTTGGAAGTATGTATCGAGATTGACTAGAAAGTTAATCCAAAACAATTTTTGAGTGTGTTCACAGAGTGCCTGAAGAAATGCTGCGATTGATAAATTATCGGTGACTGCACAGAAGTAGCGCCTCCATTCACTCACTCCTAGGAATAATGATTTGCTTTAGCGGCACCGTTTTCGTCCTGGTCCAGATCGGATGGGATATCGCGTATACTGCTGCTCTTGATATTATAATATAACGCTCTTTCATTACATAATTTAAGTCAATTTTAAAACGAAATAAAAACGCTGGTTTTAAGTTAGAAAAAGCGCACCATTTTTAAGCCAGCATTTTTTTAATTCGGAGGGCCATAAGTGTTTTTACAGAGGTTAAAGTTGAATCATATCAATCATGAGCTTGCAACCAGTGTCCAACAAGGCACGGCGGTTACCCAGTACATTTATTAAGGACGTGGGCAATGTAGTTTGACTTGTATGATTTAAATTAATATTCTGGCAAGAATCTGCATTATCATCAGTATTTTCACTGTTTGCGGAAAAATTAATAATATCTACCTGCGGTTTTCCGCAATCATATACTGTGTGTTCCGAATTAAAACAATTCAAGCTCTTTTTTCAATGGGAAGATTTGAGAAGAAGAACATTGTAGTATGATCGACGATTGGAATGGTGGAAAATATGTGTTTCATATGACCCAGTCGGATGTGTGCCTGCTTACTGTGAAATAGTGTTGATAGAAGGAACAACGGTTTGTGACGCGACAATTGAGTATCGTGTTGTCAAAATTGTTTGCTGTCATCGCGTAATTTATTAATGATTTTATATGAATCAGCTGTGGAAGGCGTCAATCAGCTTGCCAACTCTCGAGCACGCATTGTAGATATAAGACTGTTTAAAAAAAATACAAAATGCTTATCGTACTCTCGACTAGTATCTAAAGCGCTCGAATGTAACACCCGTAATTCTTACATTCTATGTCAAGTTGGCCCCAAATTATATCCCAAAAAAACATGGTTTTATAGCAGGCGAGCAGTTCCGCACACACGAACGCAAATTTTCGTTGAATGGTCCATATTGAAATATTAGCAACGGGACCCCTCCAGAACTCCGATTCCTCCAAAATGGTTATTGGCATGGAAGCCCCTAAGCACCCTCTATGAGAAACGTCTTTTTATATATTTTTTATACTTTGTAATCTGTTCTGGAGCCGAAGTACTCTCAAATCTTTCGCAGTTCACTTTTCACAAAAGCACCTTAAAATTGACGGCAGTACGAAGACAAATTTTTTGTTGAGTAGTACGCATATTGGCAAAGAAATCCCTCAAACACTTCAATTGCTCTAAAAATGGTAAAAGGCATAGATGATCTTGAGCACCCCTATTGGAAAGGTATCTCAAAGTTAACGGCAGTAATCGAGTAATTTCGACACGGAATTAAATCGGATGGAATTTTTTTGAATGGTTTATATTGAAATATCCAAAACGAGAATCCTTCAGAACTTCAACTCCCCAAAAATGGTTATTGATGTGAAATTTTAACACCACCCTTTATTAGAAATGCATCTCAAAGTTAACGATGAATGAACCCGATCGCAAAAATTCGTGTAAATTGGTGGTTATGATTTATATTGAAATCTTACCAACGGGAACCCCCGAGGACTCCGATTCTACAAAAAATAGTTATTATCATAGAGGCTTCTTTAGTACTCAAAAAATTTAGACTCGGAATAGTATTAACGAAAATTTTTGTTGAATGGTGTATATTGAAATTTTGGCAGAACTCTGATTTTCCCAAAAATGATTTTTGCCATAAGGGCTTATTGGCGCCCTCTATTAGAAAGCATGTTAAAATAAACGGAAGTACTTGAATAATTTCGATACGGAATTAAAACAAATCGTAAATGCAATTAATTGTTTCATATTTGTATTAAAGGTTTTGGGACTCTCCAGTGCTATAATTGTCTTAAAATGTAATATCGAGAAAATAATGATTACATTGAGCTGACATTAAAATTCCGCCTATCATGACATTTTTATAGTATCACGACAGTTTAGGACGAACAGTAAAAATATTGCTGGATTTTCTGCAAAAACAGTAAGTTTTTTTAGGTTGACTACTTCACATTCATACCATATTCTTAATCGGACCCAGTGGTTCGCCCTTTATGGCAAACCCTTTAAATAATACAATGTTTGAGTTGAGGCTACTGTATAGGTCACCTTCAAGATAGTCAAAATTTGTAGACGTATGGAGCCAACGAATTTCAAGGTGGTTGAGCAGCATTAACAAAGTCAACGCTCGGTAATATAGTTCTCATTAAACTCATCCGATTGTGACACTGTTTACGCCTGTGCTTCGAATAGGTTGTTACCGGTTCGTAAAAAGTTTCTGTGAATGAAAGGTTTTATTTATCATTTGGTCTTTTAGATTTGATCTAAAAACTTTGATAAGACGATATCGATTAGTAATCGGAGAACATTTTATTGCTCGCATCTAACCGTTGAAGTATTTAGGAGTAAAATAGATGTTCTCGATGAAACCATAGCTATATATTCGGCTGGTGGAATAACGAACTTAAAAATTAATTTATACTTTTTGCTTCGCTTACCTTATTCCCAATTACGAAATGTGTTATAACCCCAACCAATTACATATCCAGGAAAGTATAATGTACTCGTAAATTCGTCAGAAAAATATTTGTCCCAATTTTATAGGAAAATTTATTTATAAATGCCATGCTAAACGTAATTTTTGAAGTCGTGTGCAGCCGACCAATTTTTTTTTTATCATACATAGATTTTTATTTATGGCGAAAAGTTAGCAGAACATTTTTTGATCCTTTTGTATCCATTATTGCCCGATTGTTTGTCCTTGTTGTTGTTGCTGCTGCCTTGTTTGTGATTTCTGCGAAATTATGATGAGGACACCGAAATGAAAAAGGTCGTCGTGTACATGTTTACCCAACGAAATACAGGCAACAAAAAAATAAAATTTGGTTCCATTGTATCGTACCTAAATAGGGCCGTTTATATGTATATTCAAAAGACCATGGAAGGGTACGTATGGCTTAATATACAAATTCAGGTGAGTTTAGAAAACAAACAAAAAATAAACTTTGTTTTTGTTGTATGTATATAGTTAGTTGGTAACAAAAGCACTTGACTATTTTATTAATGAACTTTTAAATGTCATGCAATTTTAATTGAGTTACGAGAAAAGGTTGAGGTAATTATTATGTCGTTAGTCATATTTCATCGTTCACTGAGGACTTTCTATTTGAAGAGCAACATTGGGTATTTTTTATGTGGGGCTAACGGCCTTTTGTGCTTAAAAAGTTTTACCAAATTTTTTTATTTATTAATTTTTACAAACATAACACTAAATTTGGTTTATACAGCAATCCAGGAAAGGTTATTGTTGATTTATTGTGCCACAAGCTTCGTGTAATTTCAGATGGTCAACAACTTTAATTTCATTGTGGTAATATCTACACAACTAGTAATCTGTATTAAAAGGGGCACTGATCTAAGTTTTGAAACAAAATACAGTCAAATACATAAAATAAAAATTCATCCCTATCATCACCAAGATACTTGCGGGTCGTTATTGTTGTTATGGTATGTCTTCGTTTTTTTTTGTTCCACGTGTGTTTCTGCCTACTTAGTTTAAAGTACTCGCAATATACAAACATAGTAA
Source organism: Nephrotoma flavescens (assembly GCA_932526605.1). Taxonomy (NCBI): domain Eukaryota; kingdom Metazoa; phylum Arthropoda; class Insecta; order Diptera; family Tipulidae; genus Nephrotoma; species Nephrotoma flavescens. The sequence continues at coordinate 14,025,708 of OW052221.1, forward strand.
AGTATCTTGCTTGACAATGAATTTGCACCAAATTTCCCAGAGTAAGCACAAGCGGCATGAATAAGGTTGGGAAAAAATGGAGAACACGGCTTGGATCTATCGTGCACGATAAAATTTAATTCGACATACAAACACGTATTAATTCAAAATTCGGTGGTCAAACAAAACTCAACAAAACTTATCCACCATGATTATTGTGGTCAGGTTGTTACTAAATGATTTTAGATCGTTGACATGAAAATTACATGCTTTCTTCCCATTCAACTTCACTAACTCTTTCGATTTATCCGCATCAAATATCGCGTTATAATTCTCTGTCGCCCTTGAATGCTTGAACGTTCTCTTTAAGACGATGTCTCCGATAGCGACATAACATAACCGCGAATTTCAAAATGCGAAATGTCCAATAACCGCTCTTTCCATATGCAACCAACCGTTAATTTCTTACCTAATATGCTTTTTTCATTACCTACAATCATTTTGAACCGGAATCTCAACAGTGAAATATTTTCAATTTTTTGCAGAAATCCCTGATGGTTAGCCTTACCGATTTTGAACGGATAAAATTTATTGTCACAGATTCTGTATGTACCGGTTATTTTGGATTACTGACGTAATTTTAAGCAGATCAGTGTTTAAGTTGTTGCAATATGACGCCTCATTCGCCTGTAATCGACGTTCGATGACATAACATAACCGCGAATTTCAAAATGCGAAATTTCCAATAACCGCGCTTTCCATATGCAACCAACCGTTAATTTCTTACCTAATATGCTCTTTTCATTACCTACAATCATTTTGGGTCGGAATCTCAACAGTGAAATATTTTCAATTTTTTGCAAAAATCCCTGATGGTTAGCCTTACCGATTTTGAACGGATAAAATTTATTGTCACAGATTCTGTATGTACCGGTTATTTTGGATTACTGACGTAATTTTAAGCATTTCAGTGTTTAAGTTGTTGCAATATGTCGCCTCATTCGCCTGTAAACGACATTCGATGACATAACATAACCGCGAATTTCAAAATGCGAAATTTCCAATAACCGCGCTTTCCATATGCAACCAACCGTTAATTTCTTACCTAATATGCTCTTTTCATTACCTACAATCATTTTGAACCGGAATCTCAACAGTGAAATATTTTCAATTTTTTGCAAAAATCCCTGATGGTTAGTTAGCCTTACCGATTTTGAACGGATAAAATTTATTGTCACAGATTCTGTATGTACCGGTTATTTTGGATTACTGACGTAATTTTAAGCATATCAGTGTTTAAGTTGTTGCAATATGTCGCCTCATTCGCCTGTAATCGACATTCGATGACATAACATAACCGCGAATTTCAAAATGCGAAATTTCCAATAACCGCGCTTTCCATATGCAACCAACCGTTAATTTCTTACCTAATATGCTCTTTTCATTACCTACAATCATTTTGAACCGGAATCTCAACAGTGAAATATTTTCAATTTTTTGCAAAAATCCCTGATGGTTAGTTAGCCTTACCGATTTTGAACGGATAAAATTTATTGTCACAGATTCTGTATGTACCGGTTATTTTGGATTACTGACGTAATTTTAAGCAGATCAGTGTTTAAGTTGTTGCAATATGTCGCCTCATTCGCCTGTAAACGACATTCGATGACATAACATAACCGCGAATTTCAAAATGCGAAATTTCCAATAACCGCGCTTTCCATATGCAACCAACCGTTAATTTCTTACCTAATATGCTCTTTTCATTACCTACAATCATTTTGAACCGGAATCTCAACAGTGAAATATTTTCAATTTTTTGCAAAAATCCCTGATGGTTAGTTAGCCTTACCGATTTTGAACGGATAAAATTTATTGTCACAGATTCTGTATGTACCGGTTATTTTGGATTACTGACGTAATTTTAAGCAGATCAGTGTTTAAGTTGTTGCAATATGTCGCCTCATTCGCCTGTAAACGACATTCGATGACATAACATAACCGCGAATTTCAAAATGCGAAATTTCCAATAACCGCGCTTTCCATATGCAACCAACCGTTAATTTCTTACCTAATATGCTCTTTTCATTACCTACAATCATTTTGAACCGGAATCTCAACAGTGAAATATTTTCAATTTTTTGCAAAAATCCCTGATGGTTAGTTAGCCTTACCGATTTTGAACGGATAAAATTTATTGTCACAGATTCTGTATGTACCGGTTATTTTGGATTACTGACGTAATTTTAAGCATATCAGTGTTTAAGTTGTTGCAATATGTCGCCTCATTCGCCTGTAATCGACATTCGATGACATAACATAACCGCGAATTTCAAAATGCGAAATTTCCAATAACCGCGCTTTCCATATGCAACCAACCGTTAATTTCTTACCTAATATGCTCTTTTCATTACCTACAATCATTTTGAACCGGAATCTCAACAGTGAAATATTTTCAATTTTTTGCAAAAATCCCTGATGGTTAGTTAGCCTTACCGATTTTGAACGGATAAAATTTATTGTCACAGATTCTGTATGTACCGGTTATTTTGGATTACTGACGTAATTTTAAGCAGATCAGTGTTTAAGTTGTTGCAATATGTCGCCTCATTCGCCTGTAAACGACATTCGATGACATAACATAACCGCGAATTTCAAAATGCGAAATTTCCAATAACCGCGCTTTCCATATGCAACCAACCGTTAATTTCTTACCTAATATGCTCTTTTCATTACCTACAATCATTTTGGGCCGGAATCTCAACAGTGAAATATTTTCAATTTTTTGCAAAAATCCCTGATGGTTGGTGGTGGCCTTACCGATTTTGAACGGATAAAATTTATTGTCACAGATTCTGTATGTACCGGTTATTTTGGATTACTGACGTAATTTTAAGCATATCAGTGTTTAAGTTGTTGCAATATGTCGCCTCATTCGCCTGTAATCGACATTCGATGACATAACATAACCGCGAATTTCAAAATGCGAAATTTCCAATAACCGCGCTTTCCATATGCAACCAACCGTTAATTTCTTACCTAATATGCTCTTTTCATTACCTACAATCATTTTGAACCGGAATCTCAACAGTGAAATATTTTCAATTTTTTGCAAAAATCCCTGATGGTTAGTTAGCCTTACCGATTTTGAACGGATAAAATTTATTGTCACAGATTCTGTATGTACCGGTTATTTTGGATTACTGACGTAATTTTAAGCAGATCAGTGTTTAAGTTGTTGCAATATGTCGCCTCATTCGCCTGTAAACGACATTCGATGACATAACATAACCGCGAATTTCAAAATGCGAAATTTCCAATAACCGCGCTTTCCATATGCAACCAACCGTTAATTTCTTACCTAATATGCTCTTTTCATTACCTACAATCATTTTGGGCCGGAATCTCAACAGTGAAATATTTTCAATTTTTTGCAAAAATCCCTGATGGTTGGTGGTGGCCTTACCGATTTTGAACGGATAAAATTTATTGTCACAGATTCTGTATGTACCGGTTATTTTGGATTACTGACGTAATTTTAAGCAGATCAGAGTTTAAGTTGTTGCAATATGTCGCCTCATTCGCCTGTAATCGACAATCGATGACATAACATAACCGCGAATTTCAAAATGCGAAATTTCCAATAACCGCGCTTTCCATATGCAACCAACCGTTAATTTCTTACCTAATATGCTCTTTTCATTACCTACATATTTTATGGACTTCGCCGAACTGCAGAACTCAACGTTTATGTGTGCTTTTTCTTTTTTCCATATAGCAACGGGGAAAACAGAACCATCCAGCGGTTGTCAATGTCAACCGTCCAACCATTTGAAATGGTATGATTTTCAGAATTGATACGATTGGCAGAACAACGCCAAGCTACAACGCAAGTCACTTGAGCATTTGATGTGTACGCCAAATTTCACAGAATTTAACATAAGCGCCACCTGTAGTGCACAAACATAACTATAAGAATTATTCATAGAAGTTCAATTATTCATGAACGTCTCAGAAGGTTTTAACGGTTAATTATTCATGAACATATGATTTTTTTCATTTTATAAAATATTTGGGGATGGTGGGGGTGAAATTTTGACGTTATATGTTCGAAAAATATTAAAAAAAAAAAAAAAAAACAAATTTCGTCAAAACAAATATAAAACTCAATATCAAAAATTAAAATTATTATGAGAAGAGGGTTCACAGGGTAGATTTTTCATGGTAAATCCTTGAACTTCCAAATCATTCGTATTTTTATCATTTTATCGGTGCATTATCGCATTTTGTTATTAAACACCAATTGTTATTAACCAAATTTTATATAATAATTTCGCCTAAATGTTCGCTTAGTGAAGAATTATTTCTACCAACACATTGACAATAATTATAAAGGAAAAATTTCATTACCTTATATAGGCGAATGACGTTTGTCCTAAAATTGTCCTAAATATAATGACGTCATCTAGGACAAAGTTAAGACATATTTCATGGGCACCTTTTGAAGAACATTTGATTTTGTTACATCAGGTTACTGATTATTTAAACAAAGCCAATTTAACCATTAATGTTGAAAAAAGCAAATTTCTTTTGAAGGAAATTGAATATTTCGGTTACATAGTTGGAGATGGAGTACTAAAAGTAAATCCAGGAAAAGTTTCGGCCATTACTTCTTATTCTCAGCATAAAAATGTCCGTCAAATTCGAAGATTTCTAGGCATGGCGGGATGGTATCGCCGATTTATAGCTCAATATTTCGATTAGGCATAGCTATTGACAAGTTTATTGCGTAAAAATAAAAAGTTTGTGTAGACTGAAGCTGCTGATAAGTGATTTAATGAGCTTTAAATTGCATTAGCTACGGCTCCTGTTTTGAGTCATCCAGATTACGCGTAATATTTTTATATTCAATGTGATGCTTCTACGAGTAGAGTGGGCGGTGTACTATTTCAGAGGTCTTCCAGCAGCGATGATCGTCCTATTGCCTATTTGTATCAAAAACTTAATGCAGCTCAACGCAATTATAGCATTACTGAGCTAGAGTGTTTAGCTGCTGTATTTAGCGTTAAGGAATTTAGACAGTATGTAGAGGGGCATCCTTTTACCATTATCTCGGACCACGCAAGTTTAAAGTGGCTAATGGGACAAAGGGATCTTTCGTGACGTCTCGCTCGCTGGAGCCTGAAATTACAATCATATAATTTTTCTACAGAATATCGGAAAGGAAAGGATAATTTGGTACCGGATGCGTTGTCTAGAATTCATGCTGATGAGAATGAGTTAATGACTCAATTAATGAGTTAATTGAAAATCAACCATTTGTTCTAGATATGAATTCTGATGCGTTCAATGATTTAAAATACCAATTATTAATTCAAAATTTAAACAATAACCCACAAAGTACATCAAATTTGAAAGTGATTTTGATTAATAATCGGATATTCATTAATACGTCTAGGATCACACAATTAAATTTGAATACTTATACATATTTCTGGATTGGACACGGCAATTCTGCATCATTTTTCGATTTTCCGACTTTTCCGCTGGATTTTCAACATTTTCTGTCGTAAGAACCATCTCCTGGGAATTGGGAACACATCAAAAAATTAATGAGTGAAATCGGTTCAGCCGTTCTCAACTAATGCGCTAGAAAAAAAAAATCAATTTTCTTCGAGCTTTTTCAGAAGCTTCCAAGTTTTCCACTCAGATTTTCCAATTTTTCTCTTATAAAAGAAGATCTGACTTCTCCGGTGTATTTTTCCAAAATTTTCTTTCGTAAGAACCATCTCCTGGAAATTAGGAACACAGCAAAAAAGATTGAGCCAAATCAATTCAGCCGTTCTCAACTGATGCGCTGGAAAAAATAATTCAATGTTCTTTGGGTTTTTCCGGAATTTTCCGTGTTTTCTAATCAGGTTTTCCAATTTTTCTCTTCTAAAACATAATCTGGATCGAATACGTGCGAAATCCTTTACAAAAACATCATTTTTCGATTTTCAAAATTTATCGATTTTTCCAGTGGGTTTTTCTAAAATTTTCTTCATAGAACTTTTGTTTTCACAATTACGAACGTTCTCAAGTGATGGTCAGTTATACATGTGGCAATTGATTTTTATTATATAGAAGAGAATAAAATTTTCTATTATTGAATTCTCTATGAATTTAAATAATGCAGTGACTCATGTCATATAAGACTGACAAGCAAAACAATACACTCTCATTCATGATTGAAGGAAAAAATCAAAAATGTTTGATATTTCGACAATAATTTTTACAGGATTGCGCAAGTTTTCAATCATCCCCATACACTCTCAAAATGATTGCGCAAACACGATGATCGAACATTCGACCAAAACAATTGAAAGATTATTAGACAAACTTAAAAAATGCCGAAAATTCAAGAAAGGTCGAAGCCAAACAGTCTAGTAAATTTTATTGTAAAATTTCTTAAAAAAAATTTCATTTTGAAATATCGGGGACAACTGAATCTGAGGTTTATTTATCTGCCAGTATTTTTGTTTTTTGAAGGTGGCACCCTTTTTTTAAAATTCTTTATTTTTGAAAACTAATCACCTAAAACAAAAAGTGACATCATCAGTTACTCATTTTCCAGTACAGGAAACCATTGTTGCTGGATGCTGCGAGTTTACATCACATTAAAATTATATTCGTCTTCTCTTTGCTAAAACTGTGTTGGGCATTGAAGAGCGTCATCCTTGATATTATTTCATGTTTTGTTCCGAGACTAGTAGTACAACTTTGATTAGTCTTCGCCTCATCGTTGCTCACGAAGAAAATTTGGAAAAATTTGGAGTCGTTGTCAGGAAGAGGAAGAAGTGATTGCACTGTATGGTAAACTTGTCCTTATACTAAAACGTTGGTATAAAACCTCCATCCAAGCACATGTACTTTCGCAAGTTTTGTAGTGGATAGTTCAGTATTTTGGGAGGCTTCGTATTGACTTTTCCATTGGAGTAACACATTCCATTCGATTCATTATGAAACTTTGAAGCATACATCAAATGTTATCCATTTGCGATCGATTGTTCTCCAGCCGAGTCTCATGCTGTGCACATGTTCCAGCAGCTCTAGAAGAAGACGTTATCCGAATCTTCTTGGTCTTTGCTATAACTTGCCCAATTGATATTTTCTTCGGGTGTATTTTTAAGCAAAAGTGAAGCGTTAATTACAAACAAAAAGTAATCATATATTGACACATTTATCTACTGGAAATACAAATCTAATTAGAATTTATATTCACTTAAAACAATATTTAATACCTGCACGGTAGTCACCAACAATTATTTTATTCTAATGTAACTAAGTAATAGAGGGAATAACGGACACTCGGATGTACACAAATTAATTAATTCAATTAATTTACACAAAACGATTAAAAATATGACCATTTCGATGAGTTTCACCGCGCACTATGTTCGAACATGTTATTACGAAAAACAAACGATATGTTTCAAACTAAACTAATTTTACACGTGGCAAAGGATATTTCTTGTAGAAGCTTAAATTTTTAAATTGAAAATGTTAGTACTTTTTCAAATCTAGTCAATTAAACATTGTACAATGGCTTGTAGGAAAGGGTGTTTCTTGTAGAAGATGCAATTTTTTAAATATAATTTCCTTTAACATTTTTATTTTAATTTTTATTTAAATATTTATAAAATGATGCAGTTACTCAAATATCTTATTTAAAGTATTATTTTTCTTTATTTTATATATTTAATTAAGCTTCACTATTTATAAATGTCAGAAAACATCTTCAAAATTGCATAAAATTATTTTTAAATTCAAACAAAATAAATATTTCGAGTTTACCAAGAATCAACAATATGCTACTCTGTCCACTGTTTGTTCACGATTACATCCGAATAAAAATAAATCGAATTGTACCATTTCTTGATAGCTCTGATTTATTGGCAACGTAATTTTGGCGTGTTGTCACCATCTTCATGATTACGTAGTAAATTCAACAAAATGGAGGAAGCCGCAAAGAAATTTAAGAGGCAGCGGCCCGACCCTTTCAAAAATGTTACGAAAACACGGTCATTTTAGTATAAAATTCCTATGCAAAGTTTGAATCCGATTGGATGAATGGTGTGAATAATGACAAAATCGGTCCGCTTGATCCAGAAGGCAGACCCCTGGATTCGACCATATCACTAATTTCATGTAACTTCTTTTTTAAACTCATACCGTGAAAAAATTTAAAAAAACATTAAAATTTTTGAAAAAATTAATTTTTCCATAAAGTTTTCAACATCGATTGCTTTGCTTTGAATAGTAAAATGGGCTCCTTGAGCTACTCTCCTTCAGTCGAGCTACTGTGTTATACTCTTCCATACTAATAAGTATCCTCTTCGCATGCTTATTTCATCCATCGGAATGTGTGTTCCAAATTGTTCAGCTTTCTTACTTCGAGATTAATTTGATCAATTGTTTTATGCTAGATGGATGTAGTAAACTCAGCTAATGTCCATATACAGATTTTACTTACTTTCCATTTTATACTTACATTTCTCGTCACTCTTTGCGATGGCTTTTGTTTCTCGGTTCAAATCTCATTCAAATCCTAGTTTTATAAAAATAAAATAAAAACTTCATTTTAAATTTTTAAAAAATCAAATCATTTGTTTTTTTGTTTATTTCATTCATTTGTTTATGTTTTTTTTTCTAATCTTGAATTTATAATCATTCATACAAAATTTACATTATAGTATATGGTGAGTTAGAATTATTTTCAATAGACAGACATTCAGGAACAATGTTTTATTTATTATTTTTATTACAATTGTGTTTGTGAGTTAAGTCATTGGTTTCTCTTTTTGTTTTAAATATATTTGATTTATTCTATGGTGGTATGCTTGAACATTTTCAAACAATACAATAATAATAATAATAATAGTAATGGGGTGTATTCGATAGAAGTATTTTATTTTTAAAATAAAATATATATTGCGGTTGTCTGAATATATCCCATCATAATTTGTGTTGTAATAATTTTATATTATAAAATTATTTACAAAATAAAAATCCTTAATTTGTCTAAACTTTGTTTTTTATATAAAATTCTTTTTTTGTTCATTCATTAATTATATATTTATTTATAAATATCTATATATATAATATTTTAACTAATTAAAATTTATTATAATTTTATGTGTTTTATGTTATTGTTTGAAACCATTCCATAATTACTGATAATAATTAATAAAAACTAAACTTTTTTTTTATAATAGGTAAATTAGCTATTTATATAAAATAGTAACAGATTGATAATAAATATTTTGTTTATTTTATAAATAAATATTTAATTAAAATTTCTAATTAACCGAAATATGTTATTAAAATTATTTTGTTGATGGTAAAGGTTTTTTTTTGTGTACCAAATTGATTATTATATTGTAAATATTAATTTATTAATAATCGTTTTGCAACAATTTTTAATGGTGGTTAAAATATTTTTGTTTTGCTTTCTAATTTATATAAAATTTTAGTGACGGGTTTGTGGTATCTGGTGTGGGAAAAAATATTTTTAATGCATTTTAAAATTTAAAAATATTTATAAATATATTTAATATTTTATTAAAACGTTTCAAAGACATCAAATGGCAAACAGTTTATTTCGTTATGTCAGTGATGTTTGAATTATGAAATTTATTTGTCCTACGTTTAAATAAATTAATTTAAAAGTTCACGTAAGTTCCATCCAATTTTATAGTATCTGTGTATATCGTAAATTGTTTTTCATTCCGATATATTGTAATTTAGGTATTAGTTGAAATATTCAATTCTCTTGGGAGGGGAATACTACGTTATAAAAGATTTCAAAATTTATTTTTCTGGTGAAAATGGCCACGTAACACTGATTCAGCCTATACGGTATATAACAAAATTGTTATATTCACAAAAATTTTAAAGCATTAAATCTTCACAAAGTTCTCTAATTAAAGGATTTAATGGTGTTTTTTACGGATCAAATTTAAAAGGATCAAGGTCTAACAGGCAAGAAATTTTGGATTTTTTTTTCTAATTTTCTGATACTTTTTGCCTTCCTGAGTTATTTTTTGCGACCTGCTAAAATATCGGGTGTTCTTAGGTACCAACTAGCCTTTGAAGAGAAAGGTTGGTTTGAGCAACATACAACTAATCAAATCTATTTTATTGGTTCAACAATCTTTATATTTCTGTTAAAAATTTATGACAAGAAAACGTTTTGTATTTTCTCGTTTTTCACTTCAAATGACAATATTCCTTATGAATCCTTGGCCCCTCTACACACGGTTTTATTTCATTGGACAGCCGTTCTAGACTTGGCCTTTAACTTAATTCTATCATGTGTACCCGATGAAAATTCTACTGAAACTTCCGCCCAACTAGCTAAATTTATGGGCTAATTCACAAACTGTACGTAAGCTCTGTAACTGTAAAATTTCCGATAAGTACTAAAATGGTATTCACAAAATCTATCTTGGCCCTATCAACGTAAGTTTTGTTCTATAACTTAACAGCACCAAATTTGATGACGCAAAGTTACACATCATGATTTCGAGTGAGAATATTTTGCAAAAATTGCCATTTTCTGAAACGGTTATTATATACGCCTAGATGTTGATAATGAAATATATATACGTACATTCGAAACAAATAGTTTTTCTGTACTAATATATTGTTTAATTATGATAAACCGGTTTTTTTGACAAAGTGTCAAATATTTGTTTTGAATCTTTCAAAATCCCGGTTTGAATTTATAAAATTTGACATGTGGGAAATTCTAGTTTTTTAAATGATTTTTTGACAAAATTCAAAAATGAGTTTGCGATAACATTCTAGAAAATGGCTAATAGGAATGGAATTTGACCATTTCTTATCAGATTTTGTTGAAATTTGATTCGTGCGATGGGGGGTCGTGGACGTGTTCCATTCCACTATTGATCGTAATTGACGATCCTGCCCCTATCGGGATTCGAATCCGGTACCTCCCGATCCAAACGCCAAAGCTTTTACCACTGTGCCATTTGGTTGGTAAGTGAAAATCATTCAAAAGGTCAAAGACCAACATGAGCAATGGTAGTTGAAAGTGCTTAAAACTCTTTCCTTACAAGAAGTTTTCCGTTCTAATTTTAAAAATCTAAAATTAAGTCCAATTTCTAATTATGCTGATGTCTATTAACCACATTTTCAGCCGTTGCTACGATGGAACTGGTTAAATATTTTAGGGCCAGATTGGAGGATAAATGTATTTCGACAAAATTTAAATTTACAAAATTATCGGGAAAATTAGCCAAAATCGCACGCCAAAACTATTTCCAAAATTTATACAGACATTTGTGACGTCATCAAGCTAAAATTTCCAACCTTGTTTAACCAAAAACTAAATAAGCCAATACGTTAACGTACAGGTTAGTTCAATCTTCCACTGTGCACATTGAAAACTTTCAATAAGTATATTTTTGGAAATCGGTCGTCAAGCAAGGTTCTAAAAATTACAATGCAGGTCCAATATCAAGGTTGCCGTTAAATACGCTTACATGAATATAGAGGAAACTATATTTGCATTAATTTTATTAATTGGAGCATTGGAATCGTGAAAATGAAATTATTGGATATAGAGAATAATGTGAAAGCATGTAATGTTTGTCATATGCGACCGACAGCCAACGTTCCCGTAGAAAGTTACCTGGATACCAAGTGAATACCCCTTTCACGTTTGTGCTGACAAAATTATTAAAAAATTACACTGTTAAATTTGTTATTTTTCCAATTGGAAGTTATTTTCAAAAAAAAAATTATAAAATTGGACACGACCCTAAATGTTGTGCCGTCCAATCTAAAAATATATGCGGCTTCTAGCTGACATTTTTGGGAACTGTGTTTAAGCAGAGATAGCAGAAAAAGTTGCAATAAAATGTTTTATAGAGGAGAGAATGTTCTTTACAGAAATCATTTCCAAAACATTGTAAGATGGATGCCATCACGAATTCTGAAATGAATCTCTCATATCAGTCCTATTAACAGTGTCAAAATGTGAACGACTTCTTGATAATAATCGATCGATTCAATGTTGACCCTCAGATTATTCAACAAAAAAAGATCAACTGAGAAAGAACAATATCTTTAGATCGTGTTTGGTCAATTCAAGAAGTGCTGACAGTTTGAAAAAATTCTCTTTACACCAGGATAAAAAAGATAAAAAAACCAGGTCAAATTTCAATATTTTCGCTCTCGAAATCACTATAAGCTCTTGGCGATAGATACGACTAATCTTTTTAAACGATGCTTAATCCATTTAAGAGACCCATTGGAAACCACTATAACTTCTTGTCTTACAGATGAGACTATTATTTTCAGAGCATGCTTAGTCCATTCATGATACATACAGTTTAACAATTTTTTCTTGGCATTAACCAGGTTAGACGAAAACCACCCTATTTCACACGTTGAAGGGCCAAATTTCAATATTACTAAAACCAAGCTTAAATAAGGCGAGAACTATTCCACGTCATATGTTGAACAATAAAATTTAAAAATTGGCACTAACACGGTTAAATAATACAACAATCTCCCTTGGTCATTTGTTGAACGGAATATCTAAAATATTTCCGTTCCAGAAACTGCTATAGGCCTTGGCCATTGAGGAGACTTATACTTTTAAATCAGGGTTGATTAGTTCCTGATGCATACATTTGCAATTTTCTTGCCAATAACAAATCCAAATAAGACTAAAACCACCCCAGGTCGTGCGTTGAACGGGAAAATTTTAATATTTCTATCCTCAATTGCAGTAAGTATTTTATAATCTTAGCTATATTTGAGACAAATATTTGTAGACAATGCTTGGTCTATTTTGAGAGGAATACTGACTAGCTCGAAAAAATTTGAGAAGAAGACAAAAACTGCCCCAATCGCAACAATCGCAACAATCAGTTTCGAACTTAATGAGATTATTGATTTGAAAAAATCAGTCATCTCATCAAGCCGCGGCGACTTAGGAATATTGTCTATATATAGAACAATTCCATCTATACTTCATTTTTACCAATTAACAAAGGCGGTTTCTTTTGAAGCTTTCACTTTAATTTTTTCACAATTAGTGCGCAATTGGATACTGCCCTTACTATGGCTTGCTCATTGGCTTCAGATGAAGCCTCAACAGTTCGGCATTTCAGTTTAAATTTGCTAACATTTCCACTTTATTGATAACGTTGTTTCTATTCAAGTGAAACAAACAAAAAATATACTTTTTAAGAAAAAACAAAATAAAATAAAATTCTTCTGGCATACTAAATTATTTTTATTAAAATATTTTGTCATTTTGAAAAACGGTCGTTTCTATTCAAGTGAACTGCAGTATACATTGAATGGCATGACTTCAATATTTCCGTTCCACAAACCACAATAGGCTTGAACTGGGGTGGTTTTGCGTCTAATTTGACGCTATTATTGCCAAAAAACTTGCATCTTGAAGGGAACAAGCATGAACTAAAAATATTAGTCTCAGCTATGGCCAAGAGCTTATAGTGATTAAACGGAAATTTACTGCAAAGAGAATTTCTGGCGAAGAGTTTATATTTGTTTCTGAAAAGGAAATTATTTTTTTTTCCGTTCAACGTATGAAAGTGTGGGTTTTTTTTTGTTTATTTAACAACCCGGGTGGGTTTTGTTTATTTAACATGGTCAATGCCTAGATAAAACAAGTTCAATCTACAGGGGTCGGCACTCGAACAATCCATTAGGTTTAAGTCCGGAGCATATGGTGGCCATTGTTGTGAAGAAATGAAGCATGGAAACTTTTTCTTTTGAAAAACGTTGGGTTTTCTTGGCTTTATGGGATGGTGCCGACCTTGTTAAAGTTAGCTGAAAGTTTCCAGCCGAAAGATAATGCAGATAGTGTCTCTGCTATCTCAGCCGAAAAAATATACGATATGATTTTTCGATAAAGCGGTCAATAGATTCTATGTAATCCGCTCCTACGTGCGGCACGCAGTGCGACACGTTTTCTGATCCCGGCTCCTACGTCCCCCGAAGTTCAAATCTAAAGCCCCTCGGAGGGGTAAGCGGTGGGGTGGGGGGAGCGCAGCGACGTCCAGCGTGCCCGTGAGAATTGTCGAAGCCGTTCGCCTCTACAATTATTGCATTTGTTTTATTACATTTGTCTAGTTAGTGTTTCGGCTGGGATAGCAGAGACACTATCTGCATTATCTTTCGGCTGGAAACTTACGGTTCACATTAACAGTATATGGTGCCGAGTTACACTGAAACGTTCAAAATGGTTTCTAACGTTTAAAAAATTTCCACGGTCGATTTACGCCCTTCTTCAATGAAAACGAGTTTTGGCGATTACTTTCAGTGAGCAATTCACTGGTCTAAATTGTCTTTTGATTTGTATTCTAACCAAACACGATCGTTTTGTTTGTTTCTATATTACTGAATTGTAAATTTTATTTTCAGAAAATACCAAATATTCAAGCTCGCCGCCACATGCAAGTGTTTCAACACTTTTGCTCTTGCTAGGTGAACTGCTTTTTATGCAGGTGTTAAATCTTGCACTTTTTGTATTTTGTAGGGCTTCAATCGTTTTTTAAAGCCCTTTTCCAATATACTTACTTATTTGAAACTTATTAACTTATTTGGCGCCATCTTAAATAAGTCGGTCAGGTCGTTCCAATTCATTGTACCGACTTATTTGTGGCGTAAAACGCAATTTATATTATATGGAAGAAAACAATTTTCTTGGCATGTTAGTCGTTTTCACCATTGATTTGAAAATATAAACGGCATGTATTACCTTTAGTGAAGACACAATTTTGGAGACATTTCTGTGTAGATGTACTTCACCTCGCGAGGTTACTTATTTGAATAAGTGCGTCTACACAAATAGGTAAGTAATTGGAAAAGAGCCTAAGCTCATTTTTAAATATGCGTCTCATCCTACGAACAGACACATTGAGATTTTTCGCCAATTGAACTGCACTTTGTCTTGGATTACGTTGAATTATGGCTTTCACATTTCGAATCATTTCGGTCGATGTTACTGTTTTCGCATGTCCATCTCCATGGCGTTGCTACCAGTATCATTATAACGTGTAATGGTCCGATAAACAAACATTTTATTCTCATGTAAATTTCGCAGCTCATTATAACAATGGCTGGTTACGATTTTCCAGCCCAATACAAAGCAATAATACTGTTGCGTTTGAATTCCATTTCGATAGCAATTTTAACTGCGACGTAAAACGATATCCTTCTGTAGGCTTGTAAACACTTGGTTGATGCAACAGCATAAAGTTAGAGTAAAGTGTTAGACGAAGTGTTAGAGCGCCGACCCCTGTAATATGTCTCAACTAAAAAATATTTGTCATGCTCTTTGTTAATTTTCATTCGTTGGCAATTACTTGCGCAATGTTAAATATTTGTTCCCACCACAAAACCTCACATTTCCATTGCATATACCATTTCCCTGATTGTCATAAATAATTTAATAAAACAAAATATTTTTTTAACATAAATCCAACATTCTCGAAAGCTCTTTGTGCCTATAAATAAATATTTGTTTTGTTTTATATAAAATTTTCATCTGAAACATCGTAACGTAATAAATTCTCTTATATGTACGAGTAACAACAATTCCTCCTCTCGCATCTCTTCAAAATGATTAAATCAAATAAATGAACGGGTATATGTGTTTTGTGCTCCTAAATTAAATAAATAAATAAATATTAATATTCGCTATATAAATTTAATTAATTTAATTAATTATTTATATAATAATTATTATGTTTAAATGTAAAGTACGTATAGTTAATAATTTACATTAAATTAAATTTATTTTTATTAAAATTACATTTTTTTGCATTTATCATTTATTATTTTATATATAAAATTGTTTTACTAAAATTAATTTTTGTTGCTCTTCAAGATTTCTATAATATAATTTTATTTTATAGGAAGGAATACTTTTTTTTTTAATTTAATTTTTTTTTTTTTTTTATAAACTTAACTTTTTTACTATAAAAAAGTTTATATTCTTTTGTTTATTTTTTAAATTCTTTTTTGTTGTTTTTGTTTTATAATAATTAACAATTATATAGCTATTTACTTTCGATATTATTTATTTTATATACAATATATAAAATAACTTTAAGTAGAAATGATTTTCTTTTAATTTAAAAAAGATTTTTAATTATAAAAAAATATATTTTTTATAATTGTTTTGTTACTAATGAATATTTTTTTTTTGATAATTCAAGAAATAATGAAAAGGAAATAAATAAGAAATATTATTTAAAACAAGTTTTGTAATTTGTTTAAATTAAATAAATGAAGGCGCGTGTTTTGTTTGATTTTATGTTTTGGTTTCTTGAAATTAATTCTTTTGTTTTGCTAAGCTTTTTTGCTTTATTATAATTTTAAATGGATTCTGTGACTGCAGTAGTTGGATAATTTTATGCATTAATTAATTAATTAAGATGCTTTATTAGCATAAACTAAATATTATTTTAAGACTCTCAACGACATGTAAAGGTAATCACAAAAATTCTGAACTTTCCAAAATTTAAATTTTATTCATCTATTATTATATTTCAAATTACCGTAATATATCGATAACTATTTTTTCTTTTTTAGCATTTTTTTTAAAAAAAATATTAGAATTATTTTTGGTATGGCAGTGAAGTTTCTAACAAAAAATTAGCAAGCACACGTATCTGATTCCAGTTGGATTTTGAAACTTTTTTTTAATAAGAGACGAATATAATATGAGAGATACAATTAGAAAATAATAAGATGTGTTATCTCTTTCTAAACGTATATATTCGTTTCCACTATTTTTCAAATTGGATTTTTTATATAAAATATTGGGTGATTCATTTAGAGGTACTTTTTTCAGTAGGAATTTTATGACAGATCACGTGTTAAACAGACATGATATTTTTGTTCAATATTGTTTGACATTTCACCATGGAAAGATTTAGCTTCAGCGTCTAAAAATTATTCAGTTGTATTACGAAAGTCAGCGTTCTACGAGGAACGTGTTTCGTACGCTTATAGCAACTTATGGTCCCCATAATCGTCATACCGAACACACGAAGAAAATGAAGAAAATGTAGCATATGCACACAATTTTAGAGTTAGAAATATTTATTTGTCAATAAATTTGGACGTATAAAATGATTCCCATTTAGAATTAAAAATAGTCATGCACAGCTTTTGCGATTGTTATTTCCATTAATCGCAGATGCTCATTAACCCACTATTTAAAAATTCAACATTTAGTGGATACAATCTTAAAAGGGCAAAAAATGCAAATCATATATAGTTTATTGACAACTACTACTGACATTTCGTTAAACTAAAACAATATAAAATTTTAATTGAACTGTCACTATTTTGTTCACTGAACTGACAAATATTTCTTTTATCATAAACTAATTATCAGAAAAAATAAATTTTGTCAAACTGATTATAAGACTGCTGATGTATTGCTTCCTTAAATGGTAATTAAGTTTATTTTATAATAGATGGCGCACACAGTAAATAGTTTACTAAAATTTATAATTTAGTAGCTATTCCATATTTTCAGATAGATGTCTCTAGTTAATTGGGAATTTCAAATTTATTTCAAATTTTTAGTTTAAAAAATTATTGTGACAGAAGATTTAATTTTAAATAATTATTAATGTAATTTACACATATTCCTAAGGACAAGGATCTTGAATGGAAATATTAAAAATTTTCCGTTTTCGCAAAAATAAGGTGAGATTTGTGCTCAGAATTCAAACAGAATGACCAATCCATGAGTCAAAAATTTGCATTTAATAACCTATAGCGAATTAATAAATAATTTAAATGAAACCATTACAAATTGGTTACAACCACCTGAAAAAACACCACCAAGAAACTGTAGCCAGTGAGAAAATAATCAGATTGAAGATCAACATCAAGGCATTAAATATAATTCGCCGCATTTAATAGGAATGAATATTATTAAAGAACAGCATTTACTACGAACAGTCCAACCTATATTAAAAATAATTGGGACACTGCCTATTTTTAAATCTAAATAAAACAAGTTGTGTGTGAGATATCCACTCAATTTTTGTTTTGTTTGAAGGATTTTTTTTGGCATTAGGTATGAGATATAACATCGTTCAAATATCCGGGCCTTTCCAATTTTCGTTGATTTTATCACATACACTTGCTTGAATTTGCTGGATGGCTTTCGTTATATTGACGACATCAATTGTTTGACCTTTGAGAAGATAGCCCAAATTTCTATCCCCGAAAATCGAAAAAGTTACTTATAGCAATACTAGACAAGTTTCTGTATACTATTGAGACATTTAATTAATAATTATAGAATTCATTTAAATTCGGGTATAAATATTTCCGAATAACAGCTAAATAATAAATAAAATGGTTAAAAGTTTAATAAAAAGAACAAAAAATAAAAAAAACAGCTAAATTCTACTATCCAAAAAATATTCTGACAGCGAAAATCAAAAATTACTTTAAATATTCCTCATTCATCAAAACGCAATACTTTTACTCTCAGCCCAGGAAAACGTTTGTGTCATGATAGTTTTAGCTGTAAGATTTGAGATATTGTCCATAGAAGTCGGAAACCATTCGTTGGCCCAAATAGCGGTGCACATCGTTTGATAGGTGACTATTCAAGGAGAATTCATATTTTCTTTAATCTGTACCTATGTACATAGTTTCCTTTTGGTCTTGAGTGGTGGTCCATTATCACGTACATTACCAGAAATATGCATGACTCATTTAGAAAACCAACACATTAAAAGCAAAAACAACGAATAAAAAGATAATATATATAATATACTGGTATAGTAAAGTAAATGACGTAATACTATTATTTAACGGCAAGATATAAATAACTTACAACCCACTATAAAACTTACCCCTTAGAAACAAAAAACAATAAACAAATATGGACCTCACTTAGAATACAATAAAATGAGTCAAAATATAATAGAAAAGAGTTTTTAAAAAAATTCGAAAAAACGACACCAAATTAGAACAGAAATCCAAAATTTAAAACACCCCAAACAATAGACGCAGGAGTACACAAACTAGCATGTGACGAATGCCCAAAATTTTACATCGGACAAACAGGTAGAAACTTGATACTTTCACCATTTTAAAAGGTTTAAAAAAAGTCCCCAAAATGAATATTCGCACAAATATTGATGTTGCGGTCAGAATGTTTAGTTCCTATGACAACTGAACTGATGGTCCGTTGGATAAATAATTATTTTTCAAAACGTGGTGGTTTTGTAAACGAAAGATCTTTGCTGGTAATGGATTTGTATGGATCTCACATGCGAAAAGAAGTTCAGGATAAGTTAAAGCAAAAATGCAATACAGACGTTCTGTATATTCATATTCCGGCATGCCATCACAATTGTGTGGGTGACGAAAGAACAATTTCAAAAATTTATTGTTGTATGTATTTTGGACCGGCATACACATTTGTGCATATCGTTTTCGTTCAAAAAATAACGCAATAACTCTAATTATAATAAAAAAAAATTAATTTGTTATATAACTTATAGGTTATCAAATTATTATCCTTTTTCTGGTACTATACGTTGGCCCAACTAGCGGTGTACGTCGTTTAATAGGTGATTGTTTTAGGAGCACGTACGATTTTTTTTGGAATTTAGTATGTTGAGATATAGTACCGTAGAGTGCTTATTATATTCTGCCGGGTAATATATCATGCTATTGTATTTGGGATTCATATTTTTTTAATCTGTAGCTATGTACATATTTCCCTTTTATGTCTTGAAGGGAAGCCCACTATCACGTTCATTAGCAGAAATATACATGACTCATTTCGAAAAACGACACCTTAATAGCAAAAACAACAAATACAAAGATAATATAATATACAGGTAGATAAGTAGATGACGTAATACTATTTGTGAAAACCACAAATACACTGACAATATAAATACAAAGTTAACAATATTACACCAAATCTCACAGATACTCTCACAATTCTAAAAGGTTTAAAAAAAAGATTCCTCTGGCCGGAAAAGAGATATAATGATTTTTTTTTTGTTTCATGTCATTATTGTTTTAGATTTTGTGCTGTTCAGTTGTGTTATCTGAAATTCGTGTTGTGTTTATTTGTGATTCTATAAAAAGTTTTTTTTAAAACTATCGACCTTTGCTGTACCCCTGGACTTGATTTAAAACGTATGTATTATATTGATTATTTACTTTTGCTCGTATTAGGACATTCTTTTTTGCCGTTTATAGTTGTGTTGCATATAAATATTAAGTTTTTACCAGTTTTGTGTGTTGGACATGTAGCGGCTCAAAAACCTTTTCACTTCGTGGCACTCCTCGTAGCAAAACTATTTATACACCGCGCCGCTTAATTAAGAGGCATAGCTCGTTTTGCTGAATATAGCTATTTCGCCATCTACATTCGCAACGAATTTCACCAAGACACGAAAGAAATTTGAGAGACGAAAAAGATTAGTCGGGTTTTAGAAGTGCATGAGACACGGTCTCACAAATAATAATAAATCAAGTGAAAGTGTGTGAACAATCGTCCACCATTATTGTGAACTAATAATTATAAAATAATATTTTATAAAGAAATAATAAATAAATAGTTTTATTTATTTATTATTTCTTTATAAACGACGCGCGAGTGTAACGGTAATACACAGTTCGACCGTTAAGAAAAATTCCGCGCAAGAGCATATTTTTTTTTTACTTTGCAGTGTGCCTAAAAAGTGCAATTAATAACTATATATAAAATATAAAACTGTATATATAGTGCAACTTTAAAAAAAAAACGCTAACTAAAAATAACAGGCGCACAGAAACGCCAAGTGTGTGATAAAAAAAAAAATAAACTAAAACAAAACAGTTTATAATTAAAATAAAACACGACACATAAGTATAAGTCGTGAATAGTGCAGTGAATAAGTGTACTACAACTGTACTTACGTACCGAACTTAACACAAGTTCGATACGCGGTCAAACCAATAAATATCCGATTTGGAAACCGCCAACTACAAACGAATAACGAAACATAAAACAAAATATTGTTTGGGCCAACTGCCTCCGCAATGGCGATCGCGCCCATCGAGGGAGCCAGGAATCTGGCAACAACATTTCGCGAGCGGAAAAATGACTTACGAGCGATAATGGCGCGGGACATAAAGAACGACATCGAGGAAATCCGATCGGTCGCCGACAATATCTGGATTTACGCTCAATCCAGAGTACCCAAACCAATTGCTGCTGTCAACCAGCCATTAATTAGCAAGGCAACTGCTGACGGTGAATCAGCCCTTGCTTCAATGAAAAGACAACTGGACAAGACGCAGCAACAATTGGTAGATCTACAGCGAAGACTGGCCAATATGAACATCGGGCCACGTTGAAGATCGCCAAACAACAGACGGAATTTCAATTACCGATACAGGTCAAGGTCGAGATCGTCATCTCGATCTGGACTCTGCTACTTCCACCGTCGTTTCAGTTCACGAGCACGAAACTGTAATCAGCCGTGCAGTTTCCGACCGGGAGCTCATGGAGAAGCTACTTCCAAACACTACAAGCCTTTGGAAAACCACTAAATCCTGCTGTCTCTACGGCAAGCAGTGGGATTGGTTCGTCTCGCCGGCTTTTCATCCAAGATCATGAAACTAACTTACAATTTCTGATCGATTCGGGGGCTGAAGTATCTGTGATAATCATTAACAAGTTTCCCCGACATGCTAAAGACACCGTTTGCATTCTTACCGCAGCAAACGGATCCCCAATTTCCACATACGGCACAAAACTTTTGAAGGTTAACGAAACTTAAAGCTGTAAAAACTGAATTTCAGTTTATGACAGACAACGGAATCTGCCGCCCCTCATCATCACCAGTCTCCTCACCATTACATATGGTACAAAAAAAAGACAAGGACTGGCGCCCTTGTGGAGACTATCGACAGTTAAACATAGTCACTGTCCCAGATAGATTTCCCATCAAATATCATCAAATTCCTATGGCTCTCGAGGATATTCACAAAACAGCGATAACAATACTCCTTTCGGGCTTTTCGAGTTTACCCGAATGCCATACGGCCTTCGTAACTCAGCCTAGACATTCCAGCGATTCCTTAACGAAGTGGTAAAAGGGCTGGACTTCGTCTACTCTTATATCGACGATATCTTCGGTACGAGCCGGTCCGAGATGGAACACAGTGAACATCTCGAGTCAGTATTTAAACGTCTCTCCGCATATGGAATTAATATCAAAGCTTCGAAATGTATTTTCGGCGTGAAGTCACTCGACTTCCTCAGCCACACAATTTCGAAAGATGGCATCCTCCCGTCGAAAGACAGAGTTGATGTCATTTCAAATTTTCCAGAACCAACATCAATCCGCCACTTTACTTAAGAAAGGCAAAAACAAAATAAACCTCTCTTAGCCCGAAGATTGCACAGAATCTTTCGACAAGATCAAGCGTTCTCTTGCCACTGTCACTCTTTTGGCACATCCGTTGAATGACGCGCAGTTCAACATAACTACCGACGCTTCCAATGTAGCAGTTGGAGGTGTCTTACAATAACGCAACAAAGGATGTTGGCAACCAGTTCATTACCGACATTCATCACATCAAAGGTAAACACAATGTGGTGAGCGACTGTTTGTCTCGTTCTGGTGAAACACTTCTCACAGAACTCAGCGTCTTCTCATTCGACACGAAGGAATTACTTGTACAGCAACAATGCGACGACGAATTGCAGAAATTGATTTCAGCACGCACACCAAAATCAAGCGTAAACCTGCAACGGATCGACTTACCAGACAAGCAGCAAATTTGGTGTGAGACGTCAACAGGTAAAAACAGACCCTACGTTCCTTTCAACATGCGACGGACAATTTTCAATAGTCTACATGGCTTATCACACCCCGGCATCCGTGCCACGCGAAAACTTATTGCTTCAAAATACTTCTGGCCAAGAATGAATACTGATACAAGAAATTCTTGAAATCTTGTATCCCATGCCAAAAGTCAAAAGTTCACCGCCACACGAAATCAGAACTTGGTAAATTCGAGCTACCAAGTGGCAGGTTTGAACACACCCACATGGGTCTGGTTGGTCTACTGCCCCAATCGAATGGCTATCATTATATTTTAACGATAGTCGACCGATTCACCCGTTGGCCAGAAGCTTATCCAATCCGAGGAATGACCGCAAAAACCGTAAGTAAGATCTTATACAATGAGTGTATCTGCAGATATGGTGTCCCACTCTTCATCACGACAGACCAAGAAACACAATTCGAGTCAACGCTGTTCACCGAGCTCACGAAGCTCCTAGGTTCCCATCGCATTCGGACAACTGCATACAACCCGAAAGCGAATGGTCTTGTCGAACGGTTCCACAGGCCAATAAAATCCGCTTTAACAGTTCGATGTAATACATCCCATTGGAGTTCAGAACTTCCAATGATCCTATTGGGTATTCGAACCTCCGTCAAGGAAGACCTCAACTGCACACCAGCAGAGCTAGTATATGGTCAAAATATCAAGGTTCCCGGTGAATTTTTCATCAACAATCAAAATTCGAGCCCAAACTCAGATACTTCGGATTTCGTGAATCAGCTTCGTACTACCATGAGAGCCTTAGTTCCTACGGACACAAGACATCCAACCGAACAGGCAACGTACATTCCCAAAAATCGGGTTTTAGAAGTGCATGAGACACGGTAATACAAATAATAATAAATCAAGTAAAAGTGTGTGAACAATCGTCCACCATTGTTGTGAACTAATAATTATAAAATAATATTTTATAAAGAAATAATAAATAAATAGTTTATATACTAAAATAAAATAGTGAGTGCTATATTAAAAATAAAAGCCCGCTAACACCGCTATAGACACAATAGTCCTTCATTTTTCTTGGGCTTTGTTGTGTAATTTGCATTATTTTTTGCGAATTAATATTTTTATCATTTTATTTTGAATATGTTCGAATTTTATATTGAGAAATAACCACTAAAAGATTTTACGCAATGCCTTTCAAATCTTTTGAGTTCACAAAATAAACTTTAGATATTATCCCAAAAACTATTGTCGATTACGTGGTGGGTTATGACGAAATAGTACTTTTGTGCGATTCTACAAAGTAGCCGTTACTATAGCTCTAATTTGTAAAAACGTTCATCTGAAATGCAATGTGAGTAACAGACTAAAGATTAAAAACTTATTAAGGCGAAATACACCGTTTATTTCCAATTTGGTAGCCAAACTGGGAAACAAAACATTAACGGCCAACATAGACAATACGTCAAATAACAATTCATTAGTACAAATCATAAATTCAGCTGATTTTAATTGTAAGAGTGATTTAAACCGAATAAACCTTCATAGGACTAGTGAAATTGATTTAAATAAAAGTGAAATAGAAGTTGATTGTGTTATTGTAAATCAGATGAGTGAAGAATATTTTGTAGGAGATAGTGTTGAGAGTAATAAGACAACTGTTGCTAGTGTACAACTTTCATTAGACAAAGTGAAAACTAACGCAGAATTTATCGATATGCGTAATATATTGGTTATCCCAATGAATATTTGGAATGAAATTTACACTTCTAAAATAAACGAATTTGATAAATATAAATATACATCAGTTTTCTCAGAAATGTTAACGAAAATAACGGGTTGTAGTGCCTAGTTTATATAAAAGATAACCGAATAAACGAAAATTCAATTTATATTCGTGCACATTGCGGTCATCGAGATACCGAAAGCGGCAAAGCATGCAGACAATTTAAACTAACTAATAAAGATCGAGCTGAAAATAATTTCAAAGTGAGTGTTTCCTCAAACAAAATTTTCCATCCTCATGTAAAAGCAAGATCCATTAATAGACTTTTACGGAAAGAAATGAAGAAATCATCTGTGGAAAAGTTTTCAGAGCAGCTGTTTCAAAATGAAGATACGGATTTTGCTAGAAAAACGAATTCTATTATAAACTGTACAACAGTAGACGTTTTGCGAAAAATTAAATCCGAAGCTTTAATGGACCAAGACAATCATTCAGACGATATTGAGAATGTATATGAAGAAATTAAAATATCGAAAAATACATATATGAACAATATATCCAAAAAATTTCAAAATGGCCGTTCTATGTTATTGCTTTTAGTAAATTACAATTAGATATAATTAAATTATTAATAAATGATAAGAGTTCTGAGCAATTAGTTGTTTATATGGTGGGCTTGTTCGGCAACCTAATTCAGAAACGTCAGTCGTCTTATACTACGTGCTTATAATTTCTTTAAAAAGGAAGGAATCACACGACCCTAGTGATCCATTGCCCATTACTGATTTTGTCTGTGCAAGCCATAGTTCCTTGACTATTGGAACTTGGCTCAGATCATTCAAACATTTTATATTAAATTGTAACCGACTTTAGTTTCGCCGAAAACATCGCAGTTTTAGATAGTTTTAATAATAATTTAACAATTGTTGATTATTTAATAATTTGCCATAGACATATTTTAAATAGCACCGAAGTTGATTTAAACAAAATTGTCAAGATACATCTTTGTTGTTCACACTTGGCTAAAAATTTAATTAATGAAGTGAACGATCATTTTAGAAACGCTACATTAGTTTCGAAACATGTACAAGAAATAGTAGCATCTTTCTTTATCATGTCTAGCTACAATAATTGTTATTTTATTAAAATCAAAATACGCGTCTCCCGAAACTGTATCTGCGCTTGGTCAAATTATGAGAACGGCATTTGATATAGAATGTTTGAAGGAAGAAGTAATTGGTAGTAAAATGGATTATGAAGAAAACGAGTTATTTGCTAAAACCATTTACGAGCAAAGTCCTTTTTATAAAGATTTTCATAAAATTTTTAATGATTGCAAAATTATTGATAAAAATGTTAATAACGCAGTTAATAATTTCTATAATCATATATGTTTGCACAAAAATTTATTAAAAAATATTTAACCTACATTCCTCTGTGGTCTCAATTAATTTATAATCAAGGCAGATTAAGCAATAGTCACATTGAAAACTATTTTGCAATCATAAAAAGACGTTGTCGAGGGGCACCGCATTTAGGGAAGTTACCAACTAAATGTCTTCGCTTCCTAAAAGAAGTTCACGTCAGAAATAGATTAGTTGCTGAAAAATTTAAATCAACAATTCTTAAAAGATCTGTCAAAAACTTGACATTAACCCTTAAAAAAAAGATAGCCTCTCGGAGAAATTAAGTGTGTCTGAAACATTTAATAAATTTGAAAGTTTCAATGAACAAACCGAAGATGAGCAGAAAAATCTCGCTACGAGAATCCAAATAAAACGGCCGCTTATAACCAAACTCGTTCCAAAAACGAAAAATTGTTTCACATCAAAACCAAACACAAGATTATTGCGGAATGGTAATATAATAAAATGTGAGTTTTATAAAAATACTTGTGCTTTCGATGCCAGCCTGCAATGCATTACCAATATAAAACCAAGGTTTAATGGTATATTTCAGGAAAAAGAGTGTCCTTTGATAAAAGTAGTAATCGCATTATGCCAAAATAATGCAACTCTCGCAGAACAGCTGCGTTACGATGCATTGTACGCAATAAAGAAAAACATCAATAATGATTTTAGTCTAAACAGCAATTGTGAGTGCCATGTTACTCAGGTTACAGATTTTTTTTTAAAAAAAGGTTCCCAGCTGTACTGCTGAATTCGAGTACCAAATTTGTTACAACAAAACAGTTGAAAACCAACCATACATTACTTTAGATACACTAATGCTAGAGTGCCATGGCATTCAGAACATCGAGAAATGCTTCATGTCAATTCCACCAAAGCGTTGCTGCTTTTCCAAAGTATTTCCATCAAACATTAATTGCAACCACTATGTAGCTCTCAATACTGAATATCGTAACAGTGTACTACAAAACCCTATTCCACTTGAGAGCATTGCAAATAAAATAATAGTCAAACGAAAAATTATTTAAAATTAATTCATTGGTTAGTTTCAAAGGAAACTATTTACACTGCGTTTTGTAAGACAAATGATTTCTGGGAAGAATTTGATGACATGAAAGAAAACGTTGTCAAAATAAGGAATACGTCAAAGTGTGTCACTCCTCATGTGATATTTTATACACAATGTCTCACTGATTCTATGGACTATTACTCAAATCCTATACATAGAAAAATTCTAAAAAAAATCGTACTTGCTCCTTAGACATACATTCTTAGTATTATATCTACTCTCAGCCTCGAAAATTTCAACTGTCATGACATTTTTTAACTATCATGATAGCAACTGTTTTCGGGGCTGAGAGTAAAAATGTCAAAATTTTTTGTGCTGAGAGTAAAAAATGTCATGATAACAATAATTAGTGTTGCCATCGCATTTTTCGGGGATGGAATTTGGGCCATCTTCACATACATAATTGTTTGCGGCTTCTTCGCATAGACCTACATCAACAATTCATAGGCTAAAAAGAATTGGCGACAAAAGAATAACATTCAACAAGAAAACAAGTATAACAATTAAATCCAGATTTTCTTTTATTTTTGACACATATCAACAAGAAGAATGCAAAATGAGCATCTAACCACATAAAGTTGGAGACAAATTAGCAATTCAGTTTTGGTGGATCCAAAGTTTAATGTTCTAGGAGTCGTAAATATTTTATTAGGAATGGATTAATAATAAAATATGATCGGGGTCTTACTGCTCAACCTGCTAAATTGAATTGGATTATGTTTCGAGCTATACAATCAGTTTTCAAATTTTCAATGAACATAAGATGCAAACCATGATTTTAACTGTAGATGACCAACTTCAGGGTATCTGGGAAATCGAAGAAATCCAGTCTCCGCAACCTTTATCTACTGTGCAAGATGAACTTGAAAGATTTTACCATGAGGGCTATAAACGTTTATCCAATGGGTCTTATGAAGTGAAGCTTCTTTTAAAAGAAAAAATAGAGGAAGCCGACTCTAAAAACAAGTAATTGCTAGATTCTTTCGAATAAAGAAGAAAACTCTGAAATAGTCCTACGCTAAAAAGGAATGATGCCTAGCACCTGAGCGTAAGCATTCCAGCAAACTATTCAACAAGGAGGAATAATTATTAACCACATCATGCAGTCATAAAGGAGAGTGGTTTTTTATTTTTCAATGAAAACATCTTGAGGTAGCAGCCTTAATAATGCACAAATAATTGGGCCAACCATTCAACAAGATCTTCAATCGTGCTGAGATGAGTTGTATAAACAAATCTTCAGTCACGGCCTCCACACCATATCTGGCTATAAACACATTATATCAGATGGGGTACTATTCTGGCTTTCCCTGGGAATAAAGAATTGGGAAAAATATTTTCATAGAATGATCAAAATTTTATTTTTCTGGCCTACTGAAAGAATAAGTTTAGTGCAAAAATTTTCAAAACAAAGTTATATGAGAAACTTTTGTTTCACAAAATTTTTTTAGGGAAAAATATTTTTCCATTCAACTTTGTTTCGAAAATATATACACTGCTATGAAAACATTTTTCCCAATTCTCTATTTCCAGGGAAAGCCAGAATAGTGCCAGAGGGTCGCACAGTCGAAATATTGGTCTTGCAGAACGAGCTGATTAAATGGTTGAAATGTAGAGGTTTCAACAGTAATTCAAACGAGGTACTATGTATCAAAATGTAAAAACATTAGGGATATACTGAAATCCGGGCTTAGCTTTGACGCGAAAAACATCCTAACTGCATAAAAATTTAACACCAAGCGAAATTGCCCATCAAACATCCCAAACATAACTGAAGCACTAAGGGGCTGTACTGATGCAAAAGTCATAGAAAGAAAACTTTGGTTGGGAGTTTGGGACGAAATATTACATCCGTTTGTCGACAAAGGTATCCATATGATTAGGCGGACGACTCAGAATCTCGATAGCATCGTTCGAGTCTAAACATCCAATTATTCTGCTGAAAAAAATCATTATTTTCCTAAATTAATTATGGAAGAAACGCAATACTGCCCGACAAACAATTTTTAACCGTCCGGATAGACGTATGTAAATAGTCGGTGCAAAATTACAACAAAAAATTAAATTGTTTTTGTAAAATCATACCAATTCATTTCGCCACATTAAAAAAAGACAACTTATCTCGAAGTTTACACGAAATCAACTTAAAACTATAATTCGATTTTCCGAAGTGATTACTTGTTTCGCGAGCCATAACGAAATAGCATTTCAAGAACGATACAAATGTGTAATACAAATTAACCGTGAAATGACTGACCGAGACCGAATTTGGTCGTTACCTATTCCTTGAACTCGTTTTTATTCGGAAAAACTTTAAAAATTAAACAAACGAAAGTTCGAACCATTTATAAAAGGTATTTCATCCATGATGGATGTATGTGAAACGTGAAAAAATTTAAAATTTAAATAAGTTTCAGAGTCTGCTTATTAGTGTTATAAGTATAAAATTGTTTTAAGTTAAAATAAAAAATAAAAATAATAAGGAATTTCAATAAAGAGTTCAAACTAATAATTAGATATGTATAAATGGTTAATTATATTTGTTTAATTTTTTGTGTATAAGAAAATCGTAAAATTTTACGGTAAAACAAAACGGTGAAAAATATTCATGAGTCTTCAGTCTTCACTTTCAAAAGGTAATGCCTCATTTCATTTTTAGAAAATTTTGCAAGTAAATTTATTAATAATTTAATGTCTTAGTATTGTCGCCCATAGATATAACCAAGGAATATTAGCTTGGGAGTGAGAATATCTTTGTAATACAATTGATAGCCGAGGTGCAAAATTGCAGATCAGAAATAGCATAAAAAAATTTTCAAAAGAGCTAATTATCGCCAAAAAATATTATAAATCATTTATCAATTACTAATAAGAATAACATTATAACATATTATATGAAATACAGTACATTTTAAGTTACAGTTACAACTTTTTTCTAGTCTCGGCGGTTATTTGGAAGGCCAGTCCGTCAATAAAACATCTGTCCTTATGTCGGCCTTAAGGCGGTCAATTTCACCTACTACATCGTAATTATTACACTACCTTTTTCCTTGTCACGGCGGTCATTTGGAATGCCAGTCCGTCAGTGAAAAGTCTGTCCTTATGTCGGCCTTAAGACGGTCAATTTCACCTACTACATCGTAAATATTTGTTTTGACTACATTTTACAGACTTTATAACGCCCCAAGGTCTGCCCAAACGTGGACTTTAAAACACTTTTAACCAAAATAGTCTGTAAAACAACCACACGGTCCTAAGACTTTCGACGGTTATTTATCATTACAATAAGTTAATTTTGTTTTTCGGGGTTAAAGTTAGCCGAAAGTTTCCAGCCGAAAGATAATGCAGATAGTGTCTTGAATACAGCAAAAATCAGTCATGAACTCGAATTTAGGAGAATTTTTCGATCGGGTTACATCATTCGGGTGAAGGAGAAACTATTTCAGTTTATAGGAATTTAAAAATAGATAGGAGCGAGAGTATAAAGAGAGTTTAAAAATAGTCAAGACACTATCTGCATTATCTTTCGGCTGGCAACTTTCGGCTAACTTTAACAAGGTAGAAACGCATCAGAAGTCAATATTGGATTATAAATATCATCAAAAATAATTAACCGCAGTAAGTTCCTTGTTACTGGTATAAGACAAAGGAAGCAACTCAGTTAAGGGAGTATAACAAAGGGAGTACAACTAGACCTTGAACAACAAATGCGCATTCATTGCTGCAATGAAAATTGTTATGAACTAGTGCCGGGTGCCTCGAACAAAAGAACATCCAGTTCATAAAAGGTTACAATAAATTTTGGTATTGGTAACTTGGTTGGTTGAAATAAATAAATATATAATCACAAACTCCGGTTTCAATCTTCCAATTTTTATTCTTCACATAATGACAAGACAACTTGTCGGTTTGGTGGTTGATGATAAAGAGAACAATTTTTATTATTATTTTATAAATGTTAACAAAAAGTTTATCTATTTTACAATAGAGGGCTATCAATCGCTTAGTTGATAATTGTCACTAGATGGCATTACACATTACATATTAGGTATTAAACGCACTTTATAATAAATAGGAATTGCATTGGTGGTAGTACAATTTGAATTAATTTACATTAGTGTGATACACAAGTGTCAAAAATAATAATAAATCGGTAAGAACTAATTTTATGATACAAATTCAATTTATGTTAAATTAATATTATTGTTTTAGGTAAATGATTATATTCCTGGTGATTTATAGGTAAGTGTCTATACGTGTTAATAAATGTAATGTGTAATTTTATGTGAATATCTGTGTTAATGTACCTAACATAATTTGTTTTGATTACCAAATACAAGATCAAGTTCAAGGTCAAATTATGTTAAGTATATTATTGATTACATATGATTTTGATCTAGTTGGTATTAATAATATTTAATCTAATTTTCTAGGTGACTAATTGATGATTCGATATAATAATAAGGTAA
Source organism: Nephrotoma flavescens (assembly GCA_932526605.1). Lineage (NCBI taxonomy): Eukaryota > Metazoa > Arthropoda > Insecta > Diptera > Tipulidae > Nephrotoma > Nephrotoma flavescens. Next base: position 14,057,250 of record OW052221.1, read on the forward strand.
ATACATAATTAATAATTACTAATATTTATGTGATGTGTTTCAGATTGATGTGTTTCAGGATTAATGTGTTTCAGGATGAGAATTTGTTTCCAGGTAAGTATATCATTAGGTACAGTCGCTAACATACCGGCCGCCTTGAATCGGTTGATTCAACTTATGGGTACTAGACATACTTTATGAATTGGACATTTCATGTTTTCGAAGATGTCTTTTTGGTGACGACTCTCATATTACAATATGTTGGTTACTCTCCTCAGGTACTTTGCGCATTACGCAGCCTCTCACAATCCTCCGCAGTGTGACTAGCTTGGTGGGATAAATTTAACTGTTATATAATCTGTTGATAAAATAGTAGAAAAAAGATTAGTGGTTTTTCTTAAGAATTAGTACAGTTCAGACGTTTCTAGGTATAAGATGAAAAGTTTTGACATCGGTATAACTTTACATTAATGAATCGTAACACGTAGGCTAATAATCGGAGTGTCTTAGCTTATTATAACTTTGACATTTATTAATTATTTCATCTGCTAGATTTGGATGAACAGCGCGTACGGTTAATGAAGTTTCGCGAATTTCTTCGTTGATTTGACATGCTTTGTGGTTTCCATATGTTATATTTTGAACGATTCTATAGCTTTGACTGGTAACTGGAACTGATATAATATTTAACTGTTTGTCATATTTTGAATAATCGGTAAAATGATAGTTTAATGAAAATGAGAATCCGAATGGATTATACAATCAAACAGTTCGAGTGGTATACATAATTGGTTTCTCGACCGAAGATGATTTATAAATTTTACTTTTTTGGTGCGACTATGACGTAGACGTAGTACTCTCAATGAATGGTCCCAGCTCAGCAGAAAATGGTAGTTATTCCTGGATTGCTTCAGTAATCGGGTTACTTGCGATGAATTTGCATTCGGTATGGTTTTATGATTGTGCTTCCATTTTGGCGATATTCTGGAACAATGGTGAATATTTTGGCATTTCTTTTGCAGAATTTCGTAGATAATTATTAAGAATGGTTGACCAGCGCTAGCTTCATCCCATTTATGTAGCGGGATTGATGGATTTGTAATAAAATCGGTGAAAACATTACTTTGGTTTGGTTCAATGCTATGGAGTAGCATGATTGGTGGATTGCAATGCGATAATGTTATAGCTTTTGTGATGGAATGTTGAAGATGCATTGATGTATCGTTACTTTCTTCAGTTATCAGTGTCTTTGAAAATACTATTATCCTATCCGGTGGTTTTTTGTTGGTGGTCATGAAGAGATTTTCGTTGATTTGTGTTGATTGTGGGAAACTCTTGTTGTGGACTACTACTATGTTCGATTCCATCTTAATAGTCATTGGAATATATTTTGTGGTTGGAACTTTGACTTTATTATATATTTCGATAAACCGCAGATTGACAACTTGAACGTCATGTAGGTAACTAATTCTATCGTAATTGTAAGAAGGTTTGTTATGATTCGGACGTTCAAATATTTTACCTGCGCTACTATCATGTTGATAAGCAGTTAATTTGGAAGCGTTTAATTTTTCTTCATCACGATTAGGACGATGCGTAGCAACCTGGTAGGTGACATGTTGAACTTGGTTAACATCGGCTGATATTGGTACTCTCCTTGTTGTAGTGTCTTCCAAATGATTTTGTGATACAGGAGTAATTGGAAAATAACCTTGCTCAATTTGATTTTCGTTGTCGATACGAATTATGTAAGTGTAAGATTCTTTATTAATAGATAGCATGGTTTTAATTGATTCAATTAGATTAATGGATCGGTTTGGTTCATCATCACCAGATGATATATGATAGCAAACGTTGACGGTTTCTTGTTCGCTAGATATTTTGGTGTATGCAGTGTTTAATTTCCTGTGATGCACTGGTATGCCATTGTGATTAAGATCTTTGCCTAGGTGACTTTCTACATTATTTTGTTCAGGATTTGGTTTTAAAGGAGATATTGGCTTAGTAACTGGTTCAAAAAATGGTTTTAGGTTTGCACATGGCTTCAAGGTAGGTTTCGGTGTTTCTGATTTAATGATAGGTTGCTGTGTACAGGTACCTGTTGAAACTGCATCTAGTTGATTCTCACCTGATTGCTTGATGAGCGTATGATGGTTAGGTATGGTTGCTTCTCTTGAGATCCCTTGGAGCGTATGATGGTTAGGTATGGTTGCTTCTCTTGAGATAACTGGTTCCGGAGTAGTATCAAAGGTATTTGATGGTTTGGGTTCATCAGCTGGTTTAAGTTTGATTTGGTTAGCTAGTTCGATTTTGTAGATAACTGCGAGATTTAATCCAACTTCTGCCTTATACAAATTGGTTTCGTATTCCATATCCAATATTTCGCTAGTATCAAGCGCATGAATTCTTTTATCAATATGTGCGTACTCAACTCGGGTTCGCTCGATGTTGTTCAATCTTACTTCAATCTCTTCTATAATTGTATTGGTGTTTATAGACTTGATGAAGGTGAGTAAAGCCGCTATATTTTTCTGCATGACAGCACGTCTCTTTTTTAACACCGTTAATTCCGCCATTTCTCCTTCGCACTTTCACATACACACGTTCGGATATATTTGCAATTTTTATATGCTCGGTGGTTTTGATACGTGACTATTATCGCAACGATGATTCAGACCACATGCACGAATTTAAATGATTTTAGGTACAATCTATAAGTTACGGATCCCTTAACAACGTTTTTAACAACTGGTAATTATTTAAATATATGCGCACTGGATCAATTTACTATCGCAATCACTACGTTATTCACTTACAGTACTAATTATTTATTTTACCGTTGTTAAATATTACGCGGTTGCACGTGGTTTTGGTTTTAACTGGAGTGATACAGGTGTTCTTTACTATGGAAACACATATGCTAATTATCAGTAATTACGTACAATTTTCACTTGGTCAGTTTTATAATAATGTTCACTTTCTTTCACTCTTTATAGCAATGTTCACCTTTACAATTACGTTCACTTTCACTATATAAATTTTTTGTGGTTTGGTAGATACAACCTGATTTTGCGTTCTCTGAGCAAATTTGTGTTTCGCGTTTATAATCTATTGATGCGTTGGTATAGAATCGATTTTCGATTATTTGCGACCGAATACTAAACATCGAATTGTTTTACAGCAAAGTTTAAACCAACCCAATTTTGCGAAATGAATGTTGCTGGTGAATTGGTTTGATGGTATTATATTGATTTGATATTAAAACAAAAATACGTTCGCTTGCTGTACTTTATTGACATACGTATATAGTAGAATTGTAAAGGTTTTATACTTGCGATTAATTTCCATGTGGTTTTCAGACGATGTGTCTGCCGATATTTCCAGATTCCAATCCGGCTCGAAGGACCAATGTTATGAACTAGTGCCGGGTGCCTCGAACAAAAGAACATCCAGTTCATAAAAGGTTACAATAAATTTTGGTATTGGTAACTTGGTTGGTTGAAATAAATAAATATATAATCACAAACTCCGGTTTCAATCTTCCAATTTTTATTCTTCACATAATGACAAGACAACTTGTCGGTTTGGTGGTTGATGATAAAGAGAACAATTTTTATTATTATTTTATAAATGTTAACAAAAAGTTTATCTATTTTACAATAGAGGGCTATCAATCGCTTAGTTGATAATTGTCACTAGATGGCATTACACATTACATATTAGGTATTAAACGCACTTTATAATAAATAGGAATTGCATTGGTGGTAGTACAATTTGAATTAATTTACATTAGTGTGATACACAAGTGTCAAAAATAATAATAAATCGGTAAGAACTAATTTTATGATACAAATTCAATTTATGTTAAATTAATATTATTGTTTTAGGTAAATGATTATATTCCTGGTGATTTATAGGTAAGTGTCTATACGTGTTAATAAATGTAATGTGTAATTTTATGTGAATATCTGTGTTAATGTACCTAACATAATTTGTTTTGATTACCAAATACAAGATCAAGTTCAAGGTCAAATTATGTTAAGTATATTATTGATTACATATGATTTTGATCTAGTTGGTATTAATAATATTTAATCTAATTTTCTAGGTGACTAATTGATGATTCGATATAATAATAAGGTAAATACATAATTAATAATTACTAATATTTATGTGATGTGTTTCAGATTGATGTGTTTCAGGATTAATGTGTTTCAGGATGAGAATTTGTTTCCAGGTAAGTATATCATTAGGTACAGTCGCTAACAAAAATATTTATTTCCCATCGAATTCGACCATATACATATAAAAGTAAAATTCTCAAAACGCACTCAATGGCAATAAAGTTTTGCTATAAAATCTACAATATTTCTACATCGCCTCTATGGTCGGCATTTGTTTGTCGTCGAGGAAAGACGTGTTTATGTCTCTCCTCGAAATAAATAAATAATTTAATTTAAATGTGTTGTAATAATTAATTAACTATTAAATAAATAATATATAGTGTTGATGGTTAAATAAATAAAATAATAATAATAATAAATTGTGTAATTTAATATGTAAAGTGAAAAGTTTAACATATTGTATAGTTGTATTAATTTGCGTGTGGTGCGCTTGCAATAGTATAGAATATGTACATAACAATTTTCGTTTGTTTGTATTTTTTCATTGTCTTAACACATATTTTACTACAACACATATTTTACTACATATTAATTATTAATACATATTTTTCCAAATAAGTTTTAATGTATATAAACTTTTTAACTGTATTTTGTAACACATAAAAGTGTAGAGTACTAGTATTTTCATGTCGATAGTATTATTCGAGTATTGTTTGCGCGAGAAAGTGTTCTTCAATTCTGTTCTGTTTTGTTACACTCGCTAACAATTTTTGTTGTTGTTTTGCGACGATTATTTTTCTGCTATTTCTGCTATTGCCATGGTAATTTTGAATCCTGTCTTTTGTTTTCTATATATATATACTCGTACGACGTATGTACGTACATTATATTTTGCATGAAGATTAGTATTGGAGGTGTATAGCGGGATATACATTTCAATATTCACCGAAAATGTGGTTTTGCGATGTATATAAATAGTTGTTATATGCTTTTGGCTGTGTCTACTATGATTGGGTATGTATGTATTGATTACGAACAAAGTACAAGATCAGGGCAGTTTTTGTTTTCATTTTGTTTTATTTATATCATTACATAATTGTTATATATGTATTTACTATTTGTGCTTGTGTGTGTAAATGTTTATGTATGAAAAAACGATTGAAACATGGATTTTTGTTGTTGGGCGGCGAGGATATGGTGGACCTGTGTTGCAATAAATATTTATGGAGGAGCGCTTTGAATTGGTTTCGTTCATATTGAACATTGTGTTTCTTAACTTACGGAAGGTTGTATTCATGTAATGTGCTCTGTCGTTGCCTATATTTGTAGGCTATTTATGGCTATTTTAAATTGTTTTGTTTGTTTGGGAATTGATGAGGTTATCGATTGTTGCTATAGGAAAGCAAATTTGCAGTTTTACATAGAACCCTTGTCTGATTTTTAGATTTGTATGTTCAAATTAGTCTCCGCTGATATTATAGTTGTTTTTGTTGAGGTTTACCATCAAATTCGCGGGAGTGGCATCGTTTTTGAAATTTTAGGATGATCAGTCGTACGATGAAATTTTGAGATATCTGATTACCACGATACGTTTACAAACTGTCATGGTCTCATCACGGCTTTGTAAAGCATAAATGTTGTTGATTAGTGATGTTAGCGGGAGATCGCATGGTTACCGCGTATTGGGATTCGAAAATGTCTTTAAGGTTGGCGTATGTTTGGTTTTCATTTGAGAAAAGCGGGTATCGAGCACTCCTTTAAAAACGTTACATATTTTTCTTGGTACATTTTACTATGATTCTTTCAACAATTTGATTTCAGAGATTGAATAATTTTACAAATACTCTTTCACCTAATTTTATTCAACGTTTGGGTATTAAATTATTATATTTATTTGTTTTGATTGCAATTTAGAGTTATCGAGGTTATATATAGCGTTCTAATGAATATTTTTGATTACTACATTTTAAATAGTTTTTCAGGGATCATAGCATTTCTTTAATTAAATGGTTTTCTAGGATGTTTCGGGAGACTGTAAATTGGTGAAGGTTTTGATTATATTGTTCTGGGTTGGATAAATAATTATCACTGGTTATTGTTTTTATGATTTATTTAATACGATTAGGTGATACGATACGATGAAGGATCCTACAGTTGTGTTAGCTACTTATTATTAATTCTATCATTTTACAGATTCGTGATTGCTTTAAAAGTTTTATTTAATTTGTTTAGGTGTTGGGGTTCTGGAGCTGTGCCAAACATCCATTATTGATCTTACATATTGCAAATTAGCTGTTTTTGAAACCATTTGGAATTAGCTACACGATAGATATGCTGTTTTGTTAAAAACTTTTAATGGACAAATTTGTAGTATAGAGACCTCTGTTTTTACAGTGGCTTGGCTCGTTTTTTAGTTAGGCGTTTTAGTAAGAATTTTTTTAACTATTAGTATTGCATCCAGTGGGTGGTATTTAATAATAATTATTAATTTTAATTTTTTATTGTTTTAGATCTTTCTTTTAGATTTTATTAAAAATAAGTATTAACGAAAATTCAAGAAGATAAGTTTGCAGAATTAATTAACAATTTTTAATTTCAAATGACCGGAAGTTTTTCAGTTACATTATTAGAATTGTGTCGTCATTGTGTTACTAACTATCAACTACTTAGATGTCTGTAACCGGGTCGAGTCTCTCCTTACTAACATAACTTTTCCTATTCCTCGATTTTGTTATGTGTACTGGCATTATGAGCGAAAAGCGAAGCGAAACAAAGAAATATAATTTTCAAAATTATGAGTAAAATGATTAAATGTTACAGAACTGGTACATGTCTCACATCTCATCTAAGGCAAAAATAAGCTAAGACCAGCTTGGTTCGAGTAATAAATTTAACATCGAGCATGAAAAGAACCCCCGAAGTGAGAATATCAACATGTACTGCAGTTTATTGTTATATTTTATCCTTATAAGTAATAATTTAGTATCGCTAAAAGATGCTTGGCATATAAATCACGAAAGAAAACCAATTAATTCTCAATTATGCAGACCAGTGCTTAGATAGTAAATTTGTTCAAACAATTAAACACCTTCTGTTAACAATAACGCAAAAGCTCATTTATCATCACGAACTTTTAGATACATGCACAATGTACCTGCAACAAGACGATGCTCCAAAACTAAATAAGTACCATATGCATAACAACTATTTACTTACCGTAAGTATTCATGCAGGATGTAACGACGATCGAGCATCGTATACAGAGCACATAAAACTTACTTCAGTTTAAATTGCTTTGGTTGTAAATTTTGTGTACCAAAAAAAAAAATAAAGTTTCATGTTCGCTCAGCACAAGAAAGTATGAAAAAAAGCTCATAAATATATTTTCCCACATCTTTGCGCAACACATACCCTGTGTACATTGCTATATATATATGTATGCGAGAAAAGCTTGTTTTGTATGAACAAAATGAAGTTAAAAATAATGAAGTCGCATTTTTTATGCAAATTTTATTTTGTTACAGAAAATTTTCTTTTTGCGAAAATTTTACGTTTCCTTAACATTGGGTATATATGGAATCAACTCGCGAGCATCTCAACTCGTCTCAAATAATGTAAGAAAATTTTCTGAATACCCGTAATATACAAATAGAAAATTTTTTTATTACCGTTCGCGTTGTTGTAGTATACAAACCCAAAAATAAAATTATTTATATTTATTTAAAAGTTAAAAATAAATTTTCACAATAAAAATGATTACGACACAACCATACAGACACACACACACGAATAAATTTTTAATATGTTTTTAGAAAAGTTTTATTTGATGTATACTGTTCGGAATACTGCACTAGCACAAAGTTCAATTTAAGTCATCTTTTATCCATTGTACTGTTACAACATCTTATGGTTTTGTGGTTCCATTCGCCTTTTGGTTCTTCCTCCATGTGAACACTTTCAAAAGATTTATGGCCAATAAAAAGGTTGTGCGGAACGTGACGTAACACAAAGAATATTGTTGTATGGGGTACGACAGCGTATAATAAGAAGTTTTTTTTTTTTTTGTAACGGTTTTAAAGTTTTTCTTTATGTGGATAATTTAGGAATAAAATACGTGAATGGTGTTAATCATTTTGGTGCCATGTACGAGCAAGTAACAATTGTAGGTATTTCCAAATAATAAATGGTTTTTTGGTCGAACGCATTTCTTGCGGGAACGGAATTGTAATGGTTTTTGGTGCGTGTCATGTTAACTAAAACACCTTAATCCTTTTGTCGTGTGTGCGAGCGAGGATGATAAACTTTTTATCCCGTAATCTACATAAAAAGTTGGTTTAAAAAATTCAATCAACGAACATAATAAATTTTGGATTTTTGAATCTCAACGAAATGCTTTCGCGTATTTATCTTATTATTGAAAAATTGGTTTAACGTGCTATGCGTACTCAAATGCGATTTCAGAATGGAAGCTACATAATTTAAATGTGCTTTTAAATTTATTTTTGAAAATTATTATTTTCGCAAAACGCGAAATTATATACGATGTTAAAAAAAATCGTACGACCATTATGTCAATAATTTAGGGAAAATCCGTTCACATGGTCGTTCGATGGGGCCTGGGTCCCTTCTTTCATTTTATTTTCGGCTTGCTCGAATTTTATAATACAATATTTGCTGTAGGAGCGTTTTCGAGTAACAAAAACCGATTGTGATGGGTCTCGGTTTCGGAAAAATACATTTGGAGGGTCACCCGGTGAGGACTGGAGGATTGCAGCCTTCTTTGAACATTCAATTTGGCTTGGACGAGTTTAACAAAATTTTGCGAGACAGGGTTTTCTATAGTGTATGAAAACGATTACAAATTTTCATTTCTGGATAATTCATTTAGAATTTCCTGGATAAGCTATCATGTTGCACCGCACCATGTTACATGATGTTTCACCAAGTTACACCATGTCGCAGGATGTTTCACCATGTTGCATGATGCTGCGCCATGTTGCACCATGTTGCATCATGTTGCACCATGTTACACACTGTCGCATGATGTTTCACCTTGTTTAATTATGTTGTACCATGTTCTGGAATGTTGCACTACGTTTTGGAATATTGGATTTTGTTTAAATTTGGCGGAACAGGGTTTTCGGATGCTTTTCGGATGTTTTTTGGGTCGAACAATTTTAATAGAAATGGGTGAGATTGGTTTTCGAGTGGTAAGAAGCGATTGCGATGAGCTCTAAAATCGAGGAAGTTTCTTTAGGGTTCACAAATGTTCGAGTGTAAAACAATGAGCGCGGGCGATTATGATAAAAAATTTGAGAGAGGATATTTTAAAATGACGGAAAATGACTCTTCTGAATCATCTTGACGTAATTGGAAAATATGTAGAGAGGTGTTCCGTTTTAGCATTTTGTTGTTTCTGCTATAGAACTATGTCATTTCAATCGAACGGGATAGAACTCAGATTAAAGATGAAAATGAAATCCAACATAAAACCTTTGGAAATTTGTTAATTTAAATTAACCTGAGCCATTTCTTAACAATATGCTAATTTATCCTAATTGTTTTCTTTAAAAATTAAGGAAATAACTAATATATATGTTTCAATTTTAACTAGAGGATACGTCAAATCGAAATCAGGATACGTCAAATCAAAACTATATTTTATAAAATAAAGTTTCGATTTGACGGTTACTGATTTATTATGGAGATCTGCTACGGAGATTGAGTCTCGGTCAGCGGATTTTAATTTCTTTGAGCTGTTGAGTGCTCACAGGATGCACAGGATTTTATTTACCATGGTTTCACGGTTAGAGCTAACCCAGACAGTTTTTCTGTTTCGAAAAATTTATTGGATCTAAAGGAGAAAACTTCGATAAAAAACATTAATTCAAGAAAAGACACATGTATCGAAGAATTAATAGTCAATAGAAAATTTTGGACACTAGAGCACCTGATGCCCTGGTTGCAAGTATAGTCTTACTTTAACAAAAGATGCTACTTTCGTAGATTTTCCTACCTCATCAAATTTACGACATGGATAATTAGGCACCAATTAGACACCAATCCTGAAGATATAAGATAAGGGTCCTGTGTGCTACCTACAAGAGTTTTTAGGATACTATGGACTACCACAGTTCTAACTCATCTTGTATACTCGACATGGATGTTCCAGCGCAAGGCGCTACGTGCCAATATGTTCACGTCTACAACAACCTAATCAAAGAACTGATAAGTTTACAACTGGTGGATAAGAAGAAAAGAAGGCCATAACAGGCCAGAGCAGCAAGGAAACGTTAATCGACGCTTTGGCACAACACCAAATTAAAATCAGCAAAAGGATTGTCAGAAGAACCAAAGATTACAAAAGAATCGGGCTGGAGTGATGAAGCAACTGGTGAACCAAGGACAAATAACAACAGAAAATTTCCTAGATATTTCTGGAAATTTTTCAAACGAGACGAACGAGAAAAATAGGCCATCGTCTGGTGGAGGAAAAATATGAAAAACGGGAATTTACAATTAATTAATTGTACCGTACCCAAATTAGCGGAAAACTTAAAGGCTCTTACTTTAAAGTAAAATGGCTTCTCAGGTCGGTCGGTATACTTCTTGAGTAAATAGGAGAATTCGACGAGATTCCTTAGTCACAATAACAGATCAGTGCAACATCAAGGCTTATCGAACACGAATGAAGTGCTTTCATTTCTTCACCAGCGATTTAGATCACGTCTCTTTGATCTTAATAACAGGATGACCAGGAAAAGAGGTTGAAAAACACGAGCTGTTTATATCGTGGTCTAAACAACTCGTCAAAACATACAGAAGAGAGTAGTGGGAGCCCCGAAGATCTGGGAAGACTCAGCAGGCAGTTTTGAAGTCTTTTTACACCAAATAACTGGGATACAGCACTTATAAAAAAGTTTTTGGTCTAAGATAAAAGGATTCTTGAAATTCTATTATTTTATTGAAAACGGGAGGCCTCACGAATAATTATTGTTTGCTGACTTTCCGTTTCTGAATACCAATTTCAAATTAATTCAGAACTGAGCAAGAGGTCTTGATACCTCCATCCTAGGATGGTCCATTAATAGGTGTCTTTGCCAAAATTTGACAATACAACGGCGGGACATTCTCTTAGGCTAGTGAGCCACTGGTCGCAAGAAAGTTGATTTCCGTCTCAACTCAGATAAAATTGTCTGCACACAGTTTCAAGGTAAAGATCTGCAAATATTGCCGGAAGCTTAATATCTGACTTTTGTGTATGATCAAAACACCTGATATGTAACCCCTGATATCACCAACAAAGTTAACAAAGTAATAATGTTTTGATTTCGTGCGCAGCTACAGATTCCGAGTACAACGCTTAATAAATTTAAGAGCGGAAAACGTCCTCCACGGCGGTACAATCCAAAACCCGCACCAAACAGTGACACGTTGAGGATGGAGAGGCTTTTCAACAATCATTCTTGGATTTTCTGAGCCCCAAATGCGACAATTCTGCTTATTAACGTAGTCTCCGAGGTGAAAATGGGCTTCATCACTGAAGATGATTTTTCGTTGAAAATCCGGATCATTTTGATGCATTTGAAGGACCCAATCAGCGAAGGTACGACTTTTATTGTGATCGACCGTTTTGAGTCCTTGTGTTACTGAACTTTGAAAGCCTTAAGACCTAAGTTTTTATGCAAAATACGGTGTAATGTTGTTTGTGGAATGTCTAATTCCAAAGATCTACGAGAAATTACAAACCTGGGTTTTCGTCAACACTACGGGCTACAGCAGCAATATTCTCAGTTGTTCTTAAGCGACGCACATGGTTTCGATTCTTTACATCACTAGCTTGTCCCAACAGCTCAAATTTTTCCACCAGTTTCACTATTGCCGGTTTTGCGAACTGTGACTGCATAATTTTCATCATTTTTGTAGTGAATTTTAACAATTTCAATGCATTGTTGAAGCATGTATCGTACCATTTTTAGTAATGGCGTAGTTTTTACTTGTCGAATGTCAAAAGATGACAGCTTCAAAATTGACAGCTGCCCAAATAGCAGGCTATTCAAAATGAAACCTTTTATTGGAAAACTCTTTATAAGTCTTCGATAAATTGAAACAACCATTTCCGCATGTTATGTAAAAATATGTAGCAACTCAATTATTCCCAAAACAATTGATACTATACTCATCATCAACACATTCAACCGTGCGACATTCAATTAATTCGATATTTAATAACCGACATTTAATAATCGACGTTCATAATCAACCGCGCAGCACGAGCGCACTCATAAACTCATTGGCCGTACGCATATATTGGCATCTGAAAACATAAAAAATAGAAAAAATACTCTGTCTCTCTCTTACGTACATAACGTACGTACATAACTTTTCCATATACTTGTACCACTGTATTACAAATAGCTAAGTCATCTATTCGAATACAGGTGTCACCCTCGTACGTGTTTACTATAAAATGAAACTAAAATATTTAAATCAAAATAAAATAAGAGTTTAGTGACCAAACTACCGATTTACAAGCCACTCGTTTATTTGGTGCAGTCCAGACGGGTAGTGTTTTATTATAGTTTTTGGTGTTTATCTCTGTAATAGATAATTAACATTCGATATGAGTATGAAGCAAATAAAATGTGTTGTTGTGGGTGATGGGTAAGTGTTCCGTTACGAAGAAAAGTATATACATATCACCGCCCGCTTAATTGATTTTTGTTTTTGTCATTACAGTTACGTTGGAAAAAGATCTATGCTTATGTGTTACGCAATGGGGGTATTTCCAGATGATTATGAACCCACAATGTAAATTTATCTTACAGTATTTTTAGTTTTGTATTTTTTGTTCTCATTGTTCAACTACACTAAAATGAAGATAAATGCGCTAATTAAAAATGTAAACCAATTTTTATCTTTTATAGATTGGCTGAATATTCAGCCAAAGTGTTGGTAGATGACACCCCAATTGTATTATCGCTCTGGGATACTGCTGGTCAAGATGATTATGATAGATTGAGACCGTTAATCTATCCGGACACCGATGTGATTTTTGTATGTTTTTCATTGATAAATCGGGCATCATTCCAGAATGTTAGCTTGAAATGGATTAAAGAGATACAGAATCATGCGCCAAATGTACCTGTGGTCTTAGTTGGTACAAAGCTAGATATGCGAAAGGGTGTGACTAGTGATAATGTAACATATGAACAGGTATGTTCGATTGACTGGGTCAAATCGGGTAGGCACGTTAATCTTATTTAAATTTAATTTTTTTGATAGGGATTCGATCTGGCGAAAACAATTAAGGCGAAAAAATATTTTGAATGCTCGGCAAAAACGAGAGAAGGATTGAAACAAGTATTTGAAGAAACTACAAAACAGGTGCTTGCACCGGTCGCCCTGAGTGAACCATTTCACTGCCAAATACTTTAAATTTTATGGTGTTTATAGTTAGTGTTTTGTTGTATTGTCAAAATTTATTTATTTTTTTTAAATTTAAGTAGAAAATGTTAGTGATAAGTGAAATATTTTCGTTTTAGTACAACAGTAGGTGAGTTCGTCAGTGAAAGAACAGTAAAATCATGAATGAATTATTGACGTTAGCATATAAGTAACCGGAGCAAACAGCAAACTTTGCCACTGTGATAGTAAAGTTTCATACACTTGAAAACATGCTACACCGATAAAGGCAAAATAATGGCAACATTATGAATTTGTACGTGAGTGATGCCTCCAGAACGATTTAATGGTATAACTTGGTGATTTAATTTCAATTCTGCATTCAATTTCAGTATTGCACAAATTCGGTGCAAATAAAAAACTTTTGTGAATTTTTTGCCAGCAGGAGCATAAGTGCTTTCTCTCTCTCGCTTCTCTTAACGATGGCGAATAAGCAAGATTTAATATTGCATAACATCGAGTAAACACAGTTTGATGACACCTTAGAGATGGTACCAAGAAAAAATGCAGTACTTTAATTCTTAAAAGTAATACCAGCAATAAACCTTAGTGATAAATGATAGAAGACGGTATTTTCGACACTAAACGCCACCCAATATTACTAATTCGTTAGAAACGACCACAATCAAAATCACCTTCCATAGAAAAGAGTGGATTACTACAGAATTTCGTTTCTATAGATTATTTGGTTGTTACCAATGCTCATTAAGATACTACAATTTGAAATTACTTTAGATGTTGGAACATTTAAGGAAATTCTCATTTGCAATTAAATTTAAAAAAAATATCTTTACAAACGAGTTGGGATCGTTGCCCGATTTTCAAAATCGCGAAATCAAAATCCCGACTTTTAAAATCCCGACTTTCAAAATCCTGACTTTCCTTTTTTTACAATTATTGGTTGAGAGGCGTCGGTACAAAATCCCGAATTACAAAATATCGAATTATCGAAATCCCGACAAAAAAAATCTCGAGTTTCAAAATCCTGACTTTTAAAATCCCAATTTTTAAAATCCCGACTTTCTAAATTACCACTTTTAAAACCAGACTTCCAAAACCCTGATTTTGCTGAAACCTTAAAAATAACGACAAAAGTCAAGATTTAAAAAAAAAATATTAAATATTAAATTTTCTTTTTTTATATCTTCATTTTTATGAAGAAGTCAGTCTTTTTATGGCTGATCTTGGTTAAAAGCCTAACTATCTTCATTTCAATTGCAAATTATTTGAAGATTTAATATGTATGTAATATTCTCCTTCACCTAAATTTTTATGGATGTGTATCGGAATCCAAAAAACCCAAACTTCCAAAATACAAAAGAGTAAAAATTCCAAAAAGTGCAAAATCCGAAAAAAAATCCAAAAAAATCCAAACTTTTATAAATCCAGACTGCTCGTCAAGTAGAATTCTATTTCGTGCCCTTATTTCTAATTTCGATGCTACACAGTAAGGCGAGGCGGTATCGCGCATTTCTAACTGCCTTTAAAGTACCGCTAGAACATGGGTGTGAGCAAAATTTATTCCAAATTGAATTCGCCTACTAAACTTCTTTTTGTTATTTGAAAATACCACCTTTGGTATATAGTACAACGAACAATTCACCAGATGTGAGGCACTTTGCGTTAAAGGGCGAATGTAGAAGACATAGTTTAAAAACCTGATGCCATATTTAGTTAATGGTAGAATGCTCATAATTGCTGATATTCTATTGGCCACAATCGTTTTGAATCGTCTTGGTTCCCCTCTGACCCAACATATGTAGTGGTCGAGCCAGACCAAGCATAAGTTTTGATGTTGGCGTGGGATGGGTAATTTAGTTTTGATAGAAAGAACTCACGTTTACCACCGCAGCATACGCTAACTCGCATCGTCGGAAAATACTGGTGCAGCTTAGAGCCAGTAAACATTAATGCTGTGTATTATTTCCAGCTATTTCATTGATAGGTTTCATTTTCGATGATCGTCAGAGATGTATGATAGCGGAGAGTACAGATGAGAAATGGTTGATTGATCAGAGTATTTACGCTCTTGATCAATTCAAAATTTTCGGAGTAAAACTAAATCACAACAATAAATAATTTGGGATCGGTATGAAAGCCTGAAAAAAAATTACCTTAAATTATTTCCCGAATGATCAAAATCGTTTTTTTTAAAATCCCTCGGTTTAAAATCCCGAAGACATTTTAAAATAATTTTTTATCTACATTTTTATTAAGAACTCGGCCAGTTCTTGATTGATCTTGGCTAAATTATGAGATGTGATTTGCATTTTAACAAGAATTAATGGGATTTAGCCATGCTTAATGTAATTAGATCACTTCTCAAAAATTTATGGTCAAATTTCGGATGTACAACTGGATTGCGATTTTAACGCCGATCTATCGTGACGTTCTGGAATTGGACCATTGTAAGGGGAACTTGGCCATTTCTTAACCAAATCAAATTTTGATTGTATTAATTAAAACTTGGCCATGTTTCAACCAATAATGGTCATATTTGATGTATCTTATTTAAGGAGTTTGGCATTGCTTAATTAAACTATGGCTCTTTCTTTTTCTTATTGAATCGAATTTCGAAATTTTTTAAGCAGTAATGTAAAATTCTAATCCAGTTTGTATAGCAACCAACAACTATTTTATGCATTTACTTCATTGCACTAACATTGGTATTTTGAAAATCGGGATTTTGAAATTCGGGCTTTTGAAAAACGGGCTTTTGATTTCAGGATTTTGATTAGGCAATTTTGAAAAGCGCGCAAACGTCTCCAACCCAAATAATTTCCACAATTATTTATAAATTCTCCTAATAAAATAATTTACAGTTTTTAGTTAAACCACTATTTTCACTTTACACCACATATTTTCCTGCTAATCACCGAACATTTTACTTCTGAATAAATCCAGGTACCTGCTGGATTTATTCAGAAGTAACATTTTTGGCGGTTCTGTTCTGTACTACTTAAAGCTAGATGTCACTTATCTCACAAAAAATAACAAAAGTTTTTAAAATTTTAATGAGAATTTAATGACTTGAATAAATCTCGCCCATGCTGAATTAATTGCCCATCAAACCAATAGGCGAGATCGAAACAATATTTTTAGAGTAGGTGTAAGTATTGTTGTTATCTGTGCAGTTTCCGAAAAACCTTGTGTCCTTATTAATATTATATAGGACTGCCGTTGACAATTTTCTCCTTGGTCAAAAAAATATGGAACAAGAGTGGCCGAGATTAGTCATTTTCCTGTAGACTATGAAAAAAAATCACTTAATCGATGCAGTAGAAGTTTCTTTGTTCTTAGGCAACATGTGTTAGGAATAACATGTGTTTAAGTAAATGGATGTTAAATAGCTCTAAAGGCGCAATTGATTAGATCGTGGTACTTATAGAGCAGTATTCGAGCGATGTCGTGGTTGACGGTTCGAGCCTGTTTTTAGCATATATGTTTCGACACCTTTGGGGGTCATAACATTGTTTCATATGTGGTTTTGTTTTTGCGTTTTTAATTAATGATACCTTTTACTGATGGCATTGCCATCTATTCTCGAGCATTTGACACTAAGGGGTTTTTTTAGTGTGAATTGGCTTTGAACTCTGGTTTACGTTTCGCACACTTCTATAGTACGTCGAATAATTTTGGAGAATATAGAAGAGTATTTTTGTGGTACCTTTTCGTTTATGCATATGAATGGATTTGCGGTGTGAAATTGAGTTAGTGATTTTGTTAGAAAAATTTAAATTTGAGTTTTAGTCGTGCCATTTTATAATCACAGACAAAATTAGTTTATGGTCTGAATTTTTTTTTTTTTTGTCAACAAGATAATTGTTGAGTTTGAATAAAATAAAACATTTTTGTTTTGTGGGTCCAAGCCTAAAATTTTCAAAAATTATAAATAAAAGTATGTGGTAAAAAAAATTTTGTAACAAAAATTAAAAATTTCAAGAATTGTTTTGTGAATTAAAAAATAAGAAAAGGGGAAACTAATTTAATTTATATAGTTGTCCCGTCGTGATAATCTAATCTTTTGCTTTGAAAGTGTTTGGATATTACGCGTTGATTTCTTTTGGAGCTGCACAGAAATGGTATCAGACCGTTGGTTGATGAGTAGCTGTGGTTAGCCCGTGTGCCAAACATAAGCTGCATGTTAACAGCGTGTGTTGCCTATAACTGTAAATTGCTACCGCATTTGGGCTGCCTAACGGACTTAGTTATATCGTTGAGAGACCAACGCAGATAGGTTGCCTGCCTAATGCAACTAGGATTCGTATAGGCGAAAGAACGCCATAATTCATTTTTAGTAAAGCCGCCAGCACGTGGCCCAACATTTATTTATATTTTTGCGGGTACAGCACAGCGGCCGCATTAGTGTCGATTGACCTTATCATATTTGGCGGGAA
Organism: Nephrotoma flavescens; assembly: GCA_932526605.1. Taxonomy (NCBI): domain Eukaryota; kingdom Metazoa; phylum Arthropoda; class Insecta; order Diptera; family Tipulidae; genus Nephrotoma; species Nephrotoma flavescens. The sequence continues at coordinate 14,075,215 of OW052221.1, forward strand.
AACGCTGAACTTATTATTTTAGGTTAAAAACGGGAAGAGGCCCAACGTTTTCATTTTCGGTTAAGGGCGGGAGGACGCCGAACGGTTTTTATTTTCAGTTAAAGGCGGGAAGACGCCCAATCCAGTTATAACACGTGGCCAACCGGTCATTAATAAAATTATTTGACCACGAAAAGATGCCCAACATCTACAGGGAGCTCAGCCGAACGGCTAAACTTTTTTTTTATTTAAATTTCAATTTAATCTTCAAATTTCAATTTAAAAATTTTTTAAAGTAAATTAAAATTTTTTAAACGTACGTTAGTTTCGCCATCAAAATTATTCAATTATAATTTACAAAAAATTATATTTTTTTTAACCGACCCTTTTTAGCTTGATATATTTTTTCCGGATCATTTTCCCGTTTGACGCTTTCCGTTTGATTTAATTTTTTCCCGTTAGACAATTTTTTTTGTATTTGATTAAAAAAAACTGGACTGCGTATGATTCTTGTCTTATTTTTTTCTTATCGGCCTCATTTTATTTTTTTGTTCCGTTACTAAGCTGGTTATTCTACCTATTTCCGTTCTGTGTTTTTGTGATGGGAGAGGAAAACTCATTTCGTGTCTGTTATATCGGCCGATATATTTTTGGTATCATTTCAATTCAGTTTCAGATTTTTTGTTTGCTTTTATTGTTATTCTATTACACGATGTATGCCAGGAACATGCAAGCCTCAACTTCCCCAAGACCCAAAACCCTGAGATCTAGTCGGCAAAATCACCGTGAGAGAGGCCTTTGCATATTTAGATGAAATCTTGTTGGCTTTTGTGCCACCCGTAACATATATTTTACTCACAAATTTATCCAACTTACCAGTTCTAGAACCCATAATTATTTAGTAGAAAATATACATAAAAATAAAACTCATAATTTTAGAATTACCCTGTGTTTTCGATTTCATACGTAAACCAAAACTGATGAGTGGGTGCGGTGACGAGAAAAATATTCTGATGATCCCGGAACTACGATATATAATTATATTACATTACAAGTACACTAATTCATTTGTTTTATCACTATTCACATAAAAATAATTTGTAATTTGATTCTAGAAACAATAAGTTCGACTTGATTGACACACAATTGAATTATTTGTTGTTGTATTTGTTGTTGTGGCTGGTGTTTGGCTAGATGTTGTTGGTAATAATGATGATTGTTGTATTGCGCTTATTGTACCGCCTCCTATTGTTGATGTTGCGGCCGATGTGGTCGATAACATATTTGAATGTTCTAGTATTGCTCCTGATGTTGGATAATTATGATAACTAAGTGGTGTCTCTTTGATTTGAGAGTGGCTCGACATAAGTGCGCCCTGATTAGCGGATGACATGTTGAGCGGATGGAGTAAATGTCATCCGTAGTAATATTGCGAATTGTCACCACCACGGATTAAGGAACGTGGTAGTGTTGTATCTAAATCGTAACTATGTGCTGCGGTGAGCTGTGATTGATTAAATGGGCGGCGCAGTGTACCATGGCCTACAATTGAACCGGAGAGGTAGTTTTGCGGACCCATAATACCACAACCCGTACTTGGAGTGCGATGAAGTGGTAATGTACCTGTCATATGCGGCTGCATACCAATTTGACCTGTAAAATAAATACAAAAATATTTTGCAAAATTTGTTTAATACATAAAATTAAAGATCAAACTTACCTATCGAATGAGACGGCACCAGGATTGATCCTCCCCGGATCGCTGTATGCGTTGGCATACTGCTTATAATAGAACTTGCCGGTATTAACATCGGTGTTGGATGGCTTGCCGTTGTCAGTGTTGATGATGATATGTTACTGTTCAATCCAAAATTGGATGTGGACGTTGAATACGGGCCGAGTGGTAATGTATTATAGGAACTGTAGGTCGGTTCGTTTCGACTTACGCTCGATATTTGGATGGGCGCCGTTAAATCTATATCTGCATCAATTTCTGATATATCATCGGTAAATCCGTTCGGCAGCGTTGTTTCACCCGTATTTGATTGATGAATTTTGGGATCGCTCGGTACACTTCTCCGCTGCATCATAAGTCGTCCGATCACTAGCGTCAGACATAATAAAATCGCTGCAGTCACCGAGATAATCAAATATAGATAAAGCCGTTCTTGGTTTTCTGTAAATGATATAAAAAAAAAACAAAAAATATATTGCTAATCAGTATATTTTACAAATCGGTCACAAAGCTCCGAAATATAATCAGTTAAAATATCCAAATAAAGTGATCTACTAAATTTTGTGTGCACATTCAAATCATATCAATATTTTTAACATTCTTTAAATAAACAACTTACTTGAGATGAAATGAACCAAATTAATCCAAAAAATAATAAAACTAAATATAACATCATGCTCATGTTGAGGATCAATAAAGACGATCGAACTATTCAAATTGTTGTTGTCACTAGGTTGGACAACCTTTGGTACTGTAAAAATATTTAGAAATAGAAAAGTTCACGTCATAATCATCGATTTTATAAATTTTATGTGGTGCATAATTTTTTTGTTAACGGCGGTGACATCTATATTACGACATATTACACTAATATTATGATCGATGCGCCTAAATGTGTGCAACGTAATACAAATTTTTTTATGTACAGTATTAAATAATATGACGTGGGAAAAACATCTTCAAACCATTTCCGGTTACGGATCATTACATTAAGATTAAGTATTATTGGTTTATTGAATCCGATAACAAAGTTTGTATATATAGACTCGTAATTGCGATGGTAAAATGTATCGAAATATATAAAAATTGGGATAAACTAAAAACTTTATCGAATTTATATCTTTCCGTTTCTCGATATATCTGTATATAGAGAAAATTATCCGGAAAAAATGGGATGAATGAAAAGTTGGTTTAATTGATTTTCTTCGTTTGTTTTGTTTTTTGTACCCGTAAAGAATATTGTAATGGGGGTAGAAAATTAACCACATGAATTTTATATGTGTATGTGAATTAAGGGAAAATGGTTATATTTTTACGTATATAGGGAGTCGGAGGAATATCGGGTGTTATCAATTAAGAACTTAAATATGTGTAGCAGGTGCGTGCGGAATTTGTATGAACATGAGAAGTCGGAAATGATTGATGCGTATGTATTATACGTTTTGTATATCGTTCATATTGAAAATTTAACGGTTTAATTTGGTGAAAGCTTATTCCATGAACATGGGAATAAATTATAATGAGTAGAGCGCGTGTAAGAAAGTAAAATATAAGAGTATGATTGAATATTTTGACTTGTAAAATGGGATAAAATAAGATGTGCTGATTGTTTGGTGATCTTAATGATAAAGTATTATCTGTTAGCAGAAAACTCGCTGGTAGGATTGAGCAGTACATATATTTGATTTAGTAAAGTTAAATGTCACTCAAGTAGCTATATAAGCAAACATTTACATGCCATCAAAATGATGGCATTTTTTATCTCAAATTGTGACTGGCGATGAAAAATGGATTTACTACAATAACCCTAAACGCAAAAAGTAATGGGTTCATCCAGGCGAACCATCCACATAGCAGCAAACCAAAACATTCATGGAAGTAAGGTTATGTTTTGCATTGTAAGGGAGAAACGAGAAAAGAGATATGTACTATGGACTGCTAAAACCGAACGAAACTATTACTGGTGAACGTTACCAAGAACAATTGATAGATTTAAACTATGCATTGAACGAAAAACGTCCGATTCCAGCCAACAAACGGCGTAAAGTGATTTTTCTGCACGACAATGCTCGACCATATGTCGCAAAACAAGACCAGCACTTCAGAAAGCACGAAGAAATCCAAAAATGGCTCGCTGAAAACAACTTTTTTTTTCGATGGAATCCATAAATTGCTAGAAGATGGTCGAAAGTTAACTATGACGATGGAAAATATTTTGATCATTGTTATACATGAAACAATTTTTGAGATATATCGTTTAATGTGTTCATCAAATCAACAAATTCGTTTATTTTTACTGTGGAAAACACACCGATTCATCTATCTGACCACAACTTAATAAAGCTAAACATTTTTGCATCTCAGATCCCTGTGCTTCAAAATAGTGTAGCTGCTAATTTTTCGAGAGTTCACTATAGCGGTCTGAATGCTCGACTACAATCTGAAAGTTGGGCGACTGTTTATGGTGAGAATAACTGCAGTATCGCTTTTGATAGGTTCTTATTTATTCTGAAATCGCACATTCGTGAATCTAAGGTCGAATCTTCTGCCCCTACATTAAAAAAACTGAGACCGTGGATGAATTCTTATCTCCTTTTGAAGGTTCATAAATTAAAAAAATTCTCTAGAAAATTACGCCATAATCCCACTAATGCACGTTTGGAAAAATTTGTCAAGAAACTCTCCAAGGAAGTAAATGCTAGAATTAAATTTGTCAAAATTCATTTTACAAGAAGAAATTTGAGTATGTTAAAAATAGATCTAAACTCACATGGAAGGCTATTGATGAAGTTTTGGGAACAAATAAAGACAAAAACCGAATCACCAAAATTTACAAATACCAATCTGATGTTCTTATTTCAAATTATCAATCTATAAGTAATGAATTCAATACTTATTTCCTCAACGTTCCATCGGAGATAACAAATAATTTGAACAACACTAACTTTTCGCCTAATTCTCCAGGCTATAGCAGATATGTTTTAGGCTCGACCACTTCACCTAGTATGTCTTGTGTGTTTGATTCGATTAGCGCCAGAGAGATTATAAAAGAGATTAGTATAGTTTGAAAAATAAACACTCTTGTGGAATTGACGGAATCGACAACCTAATCTTAAAAAATTGCGTGTGGTATCTAGTAGATGTTTTAGCTTACATCTTCAATTTCAGCCTAGAAAGTGGTGTATTTCCAGATGATTTCAAATCAGCCCTTGTAATTCCAATTCATAAGAAAGGTGATGTGCTATTACTAAATAATTATCGACCTATTTCGTTGCTAAGTTCCTTCTCCAAACTATTTGAGAAAATAATAAAACGTAGATTGCTCGGTTATCTGGAGAAAATCAATTTTTTTAGCCGTAGTTAATTTGGTTTCTTAGCAGGAAGATCCTCTGAAGAAGCACTACTACATCACCTCAGTTATGTTTACTCGGCTTTTAACAATTCGCAAAAATCCGCTTCGTTATTTTTAGACATTGCAAAAGCGTTTGACACGGTGGATCACGAGGTTCTTGCAAACAAATTATTAAATATAGGTATCAGAGGTAAATTTTTTGTCTGGTTTGTTAGTTATTTCAACAATCGTAGCCAAATTGTTAAAATAAATGATAAATTTAGTGAACCTGGTTACTTAAATTGCGGCGTTCCGCAGGGATCAGTATTAGGACCTATTCTATTCTTAATCTACATAAATTCTATATTCGACATCGATCTTCTGGGGCACACCACTGCATTTGCGGACGATTTAGCATTAAGTTACACTTCAGCAAACTCTTCGGAATTACAGAACCTAGTTTGCACAGACTTAGTGAATCTTGGTAATTGGTTTTACTACCATCGCCTGGCTCTTAGTAATAAATCCAGAGTAATGTTTTTTGGTCAGGCCGCATCTCCCAATTTTAAGGTTTTGTATCATGTTCCATTTTGCTCTGGACACTCATGTTCATCGCAGTGCTTTGAAATTTCCCTCGTAAATGAGTTTAAGTACTTAGGAATTACCATCGATTCGCAGTTGAAATGGAATTCTCATCTCACCATTGTCAGAAAAAATGTTATTACTGCGACTTATAAATTCTACCATCTGAAGCAATTATGCCCACCGTCAACACTGCGAGTTCTATATCATGCACTAGTTGAATCTATTATTATGTATGGTATATCAAGCTGGGGTGGGATTTATTTTTCCAATATAGAGGACCTATACATTTCACAAAAACGGATTATTAAATTGATTTATTGTCGGCCTTTAACAACTCCAACAATTCCCTTATTTCGAGATTTGAAATTATTACCTTTAAGATATCTCTATGTTTATAAGGTATTAAAGATGTTTTTTGTTCGGAGTTCCAGTTTCCATAGTCGTATTCATCACACGTATACTTTAAGGAATCCGAACAACTTTGCCGGTTTACGTTGTAATAATGAAAGGTTCAGAAGGTCTTACTTTTATATGGGATTGTATTGGTTTCACAAATTACCAATAGAGTTGAAATTCATTCCGATTGGCCGCAAACACTATTTTGATAAAATGATTCGACATTGGCTGATTAATATAGACAACATTGAAACCTACTTCTAATTTTTCTTTTTTGTATTGTATTCATTAAATATGAGCTGAATTTTAATTTTATTGTATGTATTATTTATTTAAAGCTCCCCCCGGGGGCGAAGTCCGAGATTCATACCTCCTCGCGGTGCTCTCTGGGTAACGCTAAATGGATCAGGCGGTGTAGTGGAGACGAGCAGCTAAATCCTGTTTATAGTCATGGACACTACATGTCAGGGCGAGCCATTGGCGCCTCAAAACCAATGCCAAACCAGCGTCTGTTTTCCAGGTTAAGAGCGGCTGAAGCGGGCGTCTGTCTTGTATCAAGCGGCTCGCTATATAAATGTGTTCAAGGTAGGACTGGATGCCTCAAGATTCTCACCAGTACGTGACCCACACACGTAACAAGCGGGTTGAGCGGAAGGCCAACAACCTCCCCTCATAAAAACTCACCAAGTTATGAACCCTAAACAAAGGCCTCGGATAACCATATCGGATTCATTACAAACTCGACCTCGGAAATTGTACACGGACAACGCTTTAAAAATGGGAACATGGAACGTGCTTAGCCTCTTAAGACCTGGAGATCTCCAGAACCTATCGAACCAAGCAAAGAGTTACACATTAGACGTACTTGCACTACAAGAGCTTAGATGGTCTGGGAGTGGGATCCATGACACCACCAATGGTTACACTCTTCATTACAGCGGCCATCAGAACGGAGGAGAATTTGGAGTTGGCTTCCTCATCCATCGGCGCGTGAAGCATCATATCATCGATTTCCGCCCTATCAACATGCGGATATGCACGGTCAGACTTCGCACTAAGAAATTTAACATCACGATCGTTAATGTGCATGCACCCACCGAAGATAAATCAGATGACATCAAAGATCTTTTCTTTGTCGAACTGGAGGAAGTTATCAATAACATACCGCACCACGACATTAAAATCATCGTGGGCGACTTTAATGCAAAAATCAGTAGGAGTGCAGAAAATACATCGCACATCGGTCCTAACAGCCTGCACCTAACTAGTAATAACAACGGCCAACGAGTCACCGACCTGGCAATAACGTACAACTTAGTTGTATCAAGTACGTTTTTCCCACATAAGAGAATCCACAAAGTAACGTGGAGATCGAATGATGGGAGAACGGAAAATCAAATCGATCACGTCATGGTGTCTAAAAGACACTCCACCAGCATATCTGACGTTAGATCTTACAGGGGTGCAGACATGGACAGCGATCATATGCTTGTCATATTTAAATATAAGTGCAAACTGTCATCTACATTTAACAGACAAGCACAAAAGACCGTTCGATGGAATATCAATGCTCTAAAAGACCAAGCGTCATTGCAGAGTTACCAATCAGCTGTCACTAACTATTTAGAGCGGCCCAGCAACAACGAAGAAGCTCCCTCTAACATCGAGGAGCAGTGGCACGCTATACAGTCAGCCATAACAACCGCGGCGCAAAATACCATCGGAAGAAGACCTCCGAGAGCCCGCAATGATTGGTTCGATGACCAATGCCGTAGGGTCGTCGAAAATAAACGAACGCTTCGTGAAAAATGGTTGGCTCGCAACACTAGAAGCACTCTAGCAGAATATCTCCGCGCTAGGAAAGCCACGACTAAATACCTTCGACAAAAAAAGCGCGAACATATGAGATTATGCATCGAAAACATCAGCTTCCAAGCGGAACTAGGAAACTCAAGGGACTGTTTTGCCAACGCCAGGAATCTCACTAAAGACTTCCACCCAAGAAGTACAGCCATCAAAGACGGGAATGGAGAGTTGAAAACAAACGTGGCTGATGTTCTCTCAGTATGGCAAACCTACTTTCAAAATCTGCTAAATCGGAATGACGACGTGACCCCCATTAGAGCAATAGCTCCTCCAGGTGACGAGGTCTTTGTCGAATATCCCACAGTGGAGGAAGTAGACGCAGCTATTAGTCGATTGAAAAACGGAAAGGCACCCGGTCTCGATGGAATCCCCGCAGAATTGATTAAACTCGGAGGCGCTACTCTTGCAACAAGTCTATACGACCTCGTCGTCTGTATTTGGGACCAAGAAGAGCTGCCTGAGAATTGGAAGACCGCGCTCATATGTCCGCTGCATAAAAAAGGCGACCGTCTCAAATGTGAAAACTATCGTGGCATAGCTTTATTGAACGCTGCTTACAAAGTGTTGGCTAATGTTGTACTTGCCAGACTCATCCCTTTCGCCGAAAACATCATTGGCGACTATCAATGTGGTTTTCGACCCAACCGATCAACCACGGACCAGTGTCTTACCATGAGGATGATCTTGGAAAAATGTTGGGAGTACAACATAACCATACATCAACTATATATAGACTTCCGGCAGGCATATGACAGTATAAACCGCGACAACCTATGGGCCGCGCTCATATGCCTAGGAATCCCAGAGGAACTCGTTTCGCTGTGCAAATTAACAACGTCTGGGTCTGTATGTAGAATCGTAATTGAAGGAACTGTGTCAGACTCCTTTGAAATAACATCTGGCGTTCGACAAGGTGATGCACTCGCGCCTTTGTTGTTCAATTTGGCGCTTGAGTACGTAGTGAGAAAAAGCAACATCGAAACTTCGCGCTGTATATTTAATAAATCCGGCCAAATTCTTGGATATGCAGATGATATCGTGCTTCTTGGCCGAAGACCTAGCGATATCAAAGACAGTTTCATACCGCTCGATCGCTGCGCAAGAAGACTTGGTTTGGAGGTGAACAGCAGTAAAACCAAATATCTAACAACACCCAGGAACATCTCTAGTGCAAATCTCGGAATTGGCGACCACAATTTTGATGGTGTCGAAAACTTTAAATACCTCGGGTCAGTTATAACATCACTGAATGAAATCCAGGCAGAAATAAAAGCCCGAATCGCTGCCGGACAACGAGTTTTCTACGCCCAATCAAGATTATTGCGTTCGAAACATCTATCGCAGTCGTGCAAGCTCGCACTTTATAAAGCACTAATAAGACCTGTGCTGACTTTCGGAAGCGAGAGCTGGACCATGACCTCTAATGATTGTAGATTGTTATCTACATTCGAAAGGAAGGTCATCCGTTCAATTTTTGGTCCAATTAAAGTTGCGAACAACGAATATCGGATTCGTATGAATCACGAAATAAAGCAACTCCTCGGAGGCAGCGATATCATCGGATTCATTAAATCCAATCGAGTGAGATGGCTCGGCCACGTTACAAGGTCCCCACAACAACGGATGATAAATAAAGTGTTTCACCAACAACCAGCCGGAGTACGTCGTAGAGGAAGACCCCGACTACGCTGGCGTGACGACATTGAACAAGATCTGCAAGCATTAGGATGTCGAAACTGGAGGAAGAGAGCAATGGATCGGGATGGGTGGAGGGCCATTGTGCGGGCGGCGAAATCCCTTCATGGGATGTGAAAGCCAGAGAGAGAGAGAAATTATTTATTTATTCTTTTATGATAGTTTTTAATTTATTATTTTTATTTGTACACTTTTGGCAACCTAAATTTCATGATTTTTTTCTTTCTTGCTCCCCCACAGGTTCTAAAAACCTATTAGGAGCTCTAACTTTATTAGAAATAGTTTATGATTTGTATTAATGTATGTAACCTGTTTTTCTAAATAAAGAGAATAATAATAATAATGTTAAAACTTTCCAATATAGACAAGCGGACGGACAGACATTCCTTAGGCTTTCATTTCGTCGCTTCTCTACTTTTGCGGTTTGTTAAGTACTTTAATATTATCGTTAAATTTAAAGCTGCAATTTATTTAAATTCCTTATCAAGTTAAATCTTGTATTATGCTGTATAAAGTGTATCGAATTTCACGTTTCGGTAACCATGTACTACATCAACAGACGAAAACTTAAAATAACAACTTTCGATTTTCCTAACTTTTAAAATACATAAATAAAACTTTCCCGTTGTAAATCTGTGAATCGCATAATAATGATTGATTGACTGGAAAAGTTTTTTGCATGTTATCTACCAATAAAGTGTGTATGTATTGTATCTCCGTAACGGAAATGGTATCTTACATCTTTAAAGTACATAACATGTGAAGATAATCGATTTATTGAATGTCAGGAGTAGTTTAAAATTGCCCGAAGTTTTTTTTTTTTTTTTTTTTTGGAATTTTATTATTGTAATAAAATAAAACTTTTCTCATAACACCACAAAATACAGAATTATATTTATATATGTGTAGTGGTTTGAATATAATATGTACATATATCTAGCACATTGAAAAACTTTAGGGAACAAAACTAAACACAATAACAAATCCTTAGGGGCGAAAAGAGCAAATTTAATTTTCAAAACTTTTTAATTATTTTTATTGTTAGGTACTAGCAGATTATGTGTTTAAATAAAGTTTTTTTTTTCTTGTATAGGGCCTCTCCACCTCTTTGCTGTTCCCATATAACCCTTTCACTGTACATACGTACCAACCTATATATAAACACATTTTTTATGTTATCAAACTATTTGTAACACTTATATCCTAATCAAAAGTTTTCAAACCAAACAAATAGAATTTCTCATATGTGATAGTTGGCTTGGAACAGGAACAGAATTCGTTATCATTTTGCACAAAACATATATCCTGTTTTTTGAGATTTAAAATTACCATAATAGAAACTACCTATGTACATACATACATACATACATATACGAGTAGTAAAACCGAAAAGTTTGTTCATACAAATTTGTTCTAAGTGTGATATGTTTATCGGACCATCAAATTATCTTATATAAAAAAATATAAATTGTTTGTGGCCGGATGCTGTATTTTATATACATTATTCGATATACGAGAGAATGGATTTAATCGAGATTACGATAAACATATATATTTATTAAGGTATACGCACCCGCACGTATATTTGGGGTAGTTGTGATATACAAAGTATCAAATATTAATGAGCCATAAAGATTTTTAACTTAAGCTTTTATTAGGCTAATTAAAAAAAATAATTTTTTAAATGCTTTCCACACTATGCCTGCCCTGTTCGAGATGCCGAACCTAATTGAATTAATTAATTTTAATTTTATTATATTGTTTTTATTTTATGAGCTTTTTTGTTGATTAGAAATTATATTTTGAAACTTTTCATCTTGAGTGGCCTATAAAAGCTTTTTGATATAAATACACATAAGCGCGCAGTTAATGAGTTAGATTTTTTTTTTACATTTTGGGCAAAATTTCAATAGATTTTTTTTATACACAGAGATTGATTGATTTATGACCAAATTATAATTATAATTTGCTCGTGTATATGAATAGTAATTAATAATCATTAATCATTTTATTGACTTATTGAGTTAATTAATCACTTTGATATCGTGTATTTTATTTAAAGATTTACAAAACCAATGCATTACTGTTTCCAGGTCAACTCCACACGGTTTAACTAGCCAGCAAAGAAATTTTTTATTAATATACCGAGAACAACACTTTGGGAAAATTGAAATTTTGGTGCATATTTTATGGATCTGCAGCAGTATATTCTAAGTATTTTATAAATGTTACGTGCTGAGTTCAATTTAAAATGCACAAGGGGAAATCTATTTAAATTTAAATTCGTAAAATTATTATGCAAAAGCGAAGGATAAGGGTGGATAATTAAATATATCCAACTTTATGGCGCATTACTGCGATGATTTCAGTAAAGTTGTTACTATAAGAATATACTTTCCAAACTTCGGGTTTCCTCAACTGTTTGACCCTTCAAGATTCTTAAAAAAATTTTAGTTCGAAGATTAAATCGGCTGCAATAATATCATTAACAACTTAACGAAAATCGAATTACCACAAAAAACAAGTATACGTTGCTCAATCGACGTGTCAAGCATAGATGGGCGATGTAAATTACGCAATGTAATGTCCCTATGTAGGTTATCATTTCTGATGTACCATGGTGCGTTGACAATACCACGCAGCACTTTGTGCTCTTTTCTTGGTACAACCCCAAAGTTGAATACCATATGTCCATACTGGTTTAAGTATTTGCCGATATAATAGCAATTTATTGTGTATTGTAACCTTCTTCCTATTAGCCAAAACATTTTCCTATATTTGATCTTCAATTCTTCTTTTTTCTTTTTAATATGCTCTTTAATTAAGTTCCTTTGGAATCCAGTTAACTTTCTGGTTTTTGAAGTTTACGTGAACCGATTTTGCTTCGTTTAGGCTAATGCGCCATTTCTTTGTCCAGCTACTCACTGAGTCGGTTGCTTATTGAAGTTTTGTCGTTGCTTCTGATATACACTTTCCAGTTGCCAGAATAGCTGTATCGTCTGCAAATATTTTTGTGGTAGCACCTTCTGTATTTGGCATATATCTGGTGTACATAGGATATACAATACAGGAACTAGTACGCTACCTTGTGCCTACTACTATTTTCTTTAGTTCAGAGTACTTTTCGTTATATTTTACACGAAAATGCCGATTTGCGGTGTAAGATTTAAGAATTTGATAGAACTGTAGGTAGATCTCGATGCAATTTAAATTCAAGTCCTTGGTGCCAAACTTTGTCGACGCTTGTGCTACATCTACGAAGATTAACTGGAACATATTATTTTTCTGAAGTGCGTTTTCTATTATGTCCGTTATTCTGTAAACTTATTTTATCGTAGAGTGATTTTCCCTAAATCCAAATTGGTGGGTGGAATTAAATTTCGTTCTTCTATTATAGGCTTGAGCCTATTGAGCAGTAATAATTTTGAAATGACAGGAAGTAGTGAATCCGGTCTGTACGACTTTTTGTCGTTTGCTGGTTTGCCTGGTTTAGGAATCATAATTATTTTGGCAACCTTCCACTATCGTGGGAAGTCTGAATATTTTAGTCTGAAGGCAGCATTGATAATTTAAACCATTTTTCGTAATCGCTCCTCGGGAATGGCTTTTACGACTTGGCCGGTAATTAGATCATAACCTGGAGCTTTTTTTCGCATTTAAATTGTAATTGATCTCATCATTCAATTCCTGTAATGTGGTTTCGTTTTTAATTTCTTTTATAAGTTATTTCACTTTATTGCACAGGCAATGAGATCTGGGTGTTGATTTTGTACCTTGGTTGATTTTGAATTGGTTTGCTTGAGCGCATGCTCGTAATTTTGTTTAAAATTTTTTTTAATTGATGTGTCAAATACGGTTTCATATGTTGATCAAATATTTGAAAATGAAAAATCAATCACATAGCAAACAATCGGTTCCACTGCTCAAAAGCAAGCGAATAGAAGAGGTGAGGTATACGTTATCTTCATAAATATGCAACCGGTTCAACCGGAACTTTTTATTTTGCTATTTGCTTTTGCAAAAATCGACATTCTGGTATTTTATTTATATCAGCAGGCCAATATGTTGGTTTACCTCCAGAACTGAGTTTGTATATTTGTTTACCCGACCTGCTTCGAAAAGTTCTATTCTTTTATGGGTTGTAAGTCTTCATCCCCAAAAGGTATTTTTGCATGAGAGTCACCATCAATAATAAAATTAAATCTAAGGAGTCTGCTATAATCTTCTTTGTTTAGATTATAGCGTGGAGGGCAGTAGATACAGGAAATACTGTATTCATTATTTTTCAACTGTTACGGTTTTAATTTGCATACTTTCATGTTTGACATTCTTCTTCACTATTACTGATGATCTTCCCCTCGCTTTTCCGCTTGGGTGAACAGCATGCTCATTATCACGTATTTTAATAAATGATGTTTCTGTCAAATGGGTTTCCGATATGAGGCATATATTTATTTTTTCTAACTCAGGAACATGAGCGCTAGTCCGTTCGCGTTCTAGATGTCAATCCTTAATGTTCTGCTCATTTTATAATATAAGAAGGCTGTTGCCTAGATGCTACACCACGTTCTTGCTTTGTTAGCCTAGCATTATTATGGCTTCTATGCTGCTACATATCCTTTCGTGAGGGTCATCAGTGATTGTAGGTTTTCCTTTCCGTTTGGTTTTTACTTAATTTATCCCTGGTAAGGTTAGAGTTTTGTGGAAACTGATACATTTTGTTTCTTGGCCTATGAAGTTCTTTGGTTACTTCACATCCTCTTTAATTTGCAGGATGATGCCCTTTACAGTTTATGTATTTTGCAGGGTTGTTTCTACTTTCCATACACTCTTTCGCGTTGTGTTATCCAGCACATTTTATACGCATCTAGGCTCCCGACCACAATATTATTGCGTGTGGTTGAAACCTTGGCATTTTTTGCATTGAGTTATTAGCCGCGTATTTTTCTTTTTAGGTTCTATTTTAACCCTCATATTTAATATTACTTTGATGTTGAAAATTTTTCAACTTTCTCCATTTCATTAAAAATAAGCATAAAGAGTTAGGGCCCTCTTTTTTTACTTCATTGTTCTCACCTATCTCTCGTTTTAGGACAATTACTGCATCTTGTGTTTGTTGATCTTCATTATATCCTCCTCCTTATTATATCCTCCTTCGTGAAGCATTCTTTACCTTCCTCATTGGATTGTTCTCCAACTTCAGGTGAGAATTCTGCTCTTCTTTTTTTGGTAGGGCTTTTTTTCCTTTTCAGTATCCAATCTGTTTCTCACGAGACTTTCTCTTCATCAGTATGGCACTCGGTGTTATAACTGGTGTATGTACTTGCTTCGTTATAATTGGTTAGAGGGTTTTCAGAAAACTCCATTTAAATTTCTTTGGGCTTCTTTGATTTCCTTAATTTTCCTTTTAAGTAACTTCGCGTCTTAGTTCGTTTATAAGTGTTTCTACTTCACTTAGTTTCCGACAGAGCTCAGCTTTTCCTTTTTCTGCTGAGTTATTTTGTCTAGTTGATCTTGACATTGTTTGTCAAGGTGATCTTGACAACTTTGAACTTCTTGAAAATGGGTATAGCAATGATTGGCTCATCCCAGATACCATTGAGCCAGCCTCGTTAGAGAGTGGATTAGCCAATTGAGTAGTTGGTGTTCCACCTGGGGTATTTTATCCTTCTTCCGTTGTATTCATTGCTTTAATTGACCAGGTTATACCTCCCAACGCTAGGTTCCTGGTAGAACTTAGCCACTGCAAGCCACAGCCATCCCCCGTGGCGTGGACGCGCCTACCAAGAATAGCCGTGGTGCACACAGTTACAGCCGAAGCCCTTGTCTGCCCACAGGTGAGGGACCATGTTGATATTGAATCACATAAATTATGCGTTAGTGATCGAACTGCTACGAAATTAAATAAATATTTATGTAATATTATGTTCAAAAATATTTAATACCACTTTCATTAAGGAAAAATTGCAGCCTTTTTGTCGTGAGGTGGCCCCATTTTGCCTTAGAATACCTTAAATGAAACCTGATTAGCCCTAAAGTACTTTAATTTGGAAAACCGTACAAGTGATTTATAGAGTCGATGCCAATTTCACCCGCCCTAAACTGATTTGATTCATGTAGTTCTCTTGGAGAAGTTCCTCGAGAAGCGAGGTCAGCGGGATTATCGTGCGGCCTTCCGTGATGCCAAGTGGCTGTTGGCTAAATTTTTTTTTGTGTGTGAAATGCTGTTCGCTACAAATGTTTTGAAGCGCCTTAATTGATTTAATTCGACTCGATAAAATACATTGAGTTATTTTGAATTCTCATTAGTATAAGACAGACTCTGGCTGTATCAGGTGGCAAACCACCTAACTAATTAAATATTCGGTCAATAAATCGTAAAGCCACCCCTCGCTCAAATATCATTACGCACATAAATCCAAAAAATAAGAAACAAATGTCTTCCAAATTTTGATATAAATTCAAAAAGTTTTAAAGTTATGTGCTTTCGACAAAACAGCGCAAACTTTATTTTTAATCTTCTTCCTCGATATTTTTTACGTTATTAACGCGTCTTCAAGTACATCCGCACACGGAATTCACGGTAGATGAGTCAAAATTAATAAGATTTTTTTATTTATTTGTTTTTATTTTTAATGGAAAAGGTCATCCGGAAAAACGTTTTGAATAAGCATGCTCATGCTGAGCACACTGTTTTGTCGTAGTGTACAAGAATTTACTCTTGAAAGCGACAGGTATGCGTCGAATGAAAAACTTTTATTTTCCAAGACAAAAAAATGATTTCAAACTTTTACCTGTTTCGTCTCGTTCGCAGATGAAATAAAAATACTAAACTTTATTCTTATATACTCGACACCCCATACCTGATATACGAAAGTAGAAATACATAAATTATTTTCTTTTAACCAAATGAAAAACAGATGAATATAAAGAGCTTTAAAGTTTTCTCTTCTTGCTAATAATTTCAATTGTTTTATATTTATCTTCGAGAAAACAAAACAATAAAATTCGAGGAAACAAAACTTTATTGTTTTGGTTTATACGGGAAAACTAACTCTCTTAAAGAGAGCTGTAACAATAAAGAATGAGAGCGGTGGAAAATTATTATTTTTTATATCGAATGCGAAGTGATGAGAATGGAAAGCTTTTTTTAAACAAAATTGACACATTTTAAATGACTTTTTGAATTACTTGAACTCCGTTCAGTTATGTTTTGTTTTTATGAAACTTTTCTCGAATGGAAATAAAGTTTTTCGCGAAGCAAGTTTTATGTGCTTTATTTGAAAAAATACAAAAATAAATAATTGTGAAAGTGGGGCATTTTAAGCGTAATGTTTTTATTATTTAGTTATATTAGAAAAATATTTTTTGAAGTGAAATTTCCTTTTATTTGAATTTAAATGAGCTTTTTTTGGAGTGGTTTAATGTGTTTATGTTTTTAATAGTTTTTAGTGCTAGGTGTAGTTTTGAGTTCATATTTTATAGCAACTGTTTGCTATTATCCCAAAAAGATGAAAGAAAAGTGAAACAATTTGCCGAGTTGTAAGTTTATGATTTTAGTTGATTTTTGAAAACTGGCAATTTAGAAGATTTTGACACTATGACATAAACATGTCAAAGGTTAAAAAGTGTAAAATAATACTTAAATAATTCTCTCTCTCTCTCTGGCATTATATCCCGTCAAGGGATTTGGCCGCCTCAAATGAGGTTTCATAATCATATTTTCATTTCGGATAATGAGTGATTAATTCATTGATCCTAAACCAGCCGTGAAATTTTTTCCTTGTCACCACCGGGAATCGAACCCGAGACCTCCGGTCGCTGGAGCAAGCATGCTAACCACTTTGCCATCGAGGCGGCACTTAAATAATACTTTTAGCAAATATTAGTTAAAATATGAAGCTTAACTTCAGACACATATAAGTACGAGTTCTTAAGTCTTCAGTTCGGATTTAAAACACTCCAGTCATCATTTAAAGAATGATAGATGACATTTTAAAGGAATTTATCGGTGAGATGTGCTACTTGTATATCGACGATATCATAATATTCGGAGAGAGAACTGAAAAAGAACATTTAATTGAATATCAAGAATTTTTTTCGTTTACCTGGATAAAACGGGATTCTTAAAAACACAAACAAAATTTCTCGGATACCCTATCTCGAACAAAGGTATCAATCCAGACTTAAAATCATTTCTTGGATGACCATCTTATTTTAGACGTTTTATTCGAGACTTTGCCAAAATAGCGGAACAATTAACTAGTCTAACGAGACTAAAAAACTCACAAACCAGAGAAGAAAATTAAAATGAAAGGAAGATCAAAGAAAATTAAAATCAACTTGAACGAGAAGGATTTTCAACCATTCTCAGAACTACTGTTTTCACGGACTTCAAAGAGCCATTCATATTAATTACCAATGCATCATTATTTACGATTGGTGCTGTATTATTTCAAGGCAAAATCATGAAAAAAAAATGTTGGTCGTCATCTGGGCATTGGAAAAAAAATAAAATTCTGACGTATCACCAACCATTAACACTTCCATTGGGCAACAGAAATAACAATGCTAAGCTGAAGAGGTGAAAACTCGGCTAGAAGAATAAAATTGCGAGACTTATACACCTAGTGCACTAATAAGGTCGCCGATGCTTTATCGAGACTGGAATTGTAGGCAAGCAAATAGAGCATAATAAAAATACTATGAGAAAGATAAAATCCAACCAAATTAATGGGATAAAAATTCCCGAGGAATACTTTCAAATATTGCAAGAGGAAAACAAATTTTGGATTTAATCTAGAAGTTTCCGTATTAAAAGCATTTTTCCGTATTAAAAGCCAATCAATCCTGCATACGAGGGTTGTCTGAAAAGCTTCCGGCCTAACAAAAATACAAGACATTTTTCCTTCAAATTTATTTTTATTTCTCTACAAAGTCTCTTTGTAAGTCTTTACACTCTGTTACGACTCTCTGGTCATAACACTAATTTTCTTACTGTTTCGTTTTCAAATTTTTAATTTCTCTTTGATTGTTTGAAAAATACATTTTACTGATGGCATTGCCATCTGTGTTATGTCATTGGTATTACATTCTTTTGTGAATTGGGCATTAATGTTCTGTATGACGTAAACGTCGAATGATTTTGAGTGCGAGACCAATGTGTACCCCGTGTGCGTGTGTGCGAGCGACTATAGGATATAGAAGAGTATTTTTGTTGTGTTTTGTTGTTTTGGTGCGTACAGCTGATGCGGGTGAGACGGAGTGTGGAAGTGACGCGCACGAAAACACAACAAAAATATTCTTCTGTATTTTTGTGTGGTACGAGAAAATTTTTTTTGAGTCGAGGATTCTAGTTTTTGGAACGGTGTAATAGAAAGTCGAGTTTTGGATTTTTTCGAGAAATTTAGTATTGAATTTGTCTATAGAGGATGTAATAATTTTAAATTATATTAATCTTGATTTTACACGTAATTTAAGATATTTTTTTTTGAAAACAGTAAGAAAATAACTACATATAAAAATATTAAAGTGTTTCGAAGTTTTGTTGGTTGGTATTGTGTTGCGATTTTGTGAATAAAAATTACCAAATATATACAGTTGAGATCTTTTTTTTTGAGTAAAGTGCGTTATCGGTGAATGAACGTTGCGTTATCGGTGAATGAACGCTGCAATCCCAGCAGGTTACCTAACGGTTACAACACATTACGAACGAGCTACCACGTTTCAACGGGTGTCGTATTTTATCGAGCCCCGTAACTAATCCACGGGTAACGCGATTTTTCTCAGAATTATTACGGGTGCCGCAAATTTATCAACGGTGCGCCAATTATTTTCTACGGGTGCCGGTATATTATTAAAGGGTAGCCAGTTGAAGCCATCCCAATTTTACTGTTAAGGCTATCCAACGCCCAGTGAGTATTTATTGTTTACTGGTGGCCGGTTGAGGCCACTTCAATTTCCCATGGTTTTGGCAATTCCAACGCCCAACGGTATCAGTGAAAACACCGCAACGAACAGGTGGCCAGCCGGCCATTTGTGGTTTTAGTATTGGGGAGAGGCCCCGCAACGCTACAGGTGGCCAACCGGCCATTTGTAAAATTTTAAGAAAAGGCTGGAGACGTTCAACCCATTTCGGCAAAAAGGAACGCTGCAACCATACAGGGTAACCTAAACTTAGGCCCGGGGGTACCATTTTTTTTGTGTTGATTATTATTTTTTATTTTTGATTGACCTACATATTCGCAATTAAAGTAAAGTCAAATTTAGTTTATATCTAATTTTCAATTTTTAAATCTTTATTTCTTTTTCAATTTTTTTTCACAAATTTTATTTTATTTTGATATATTTGGTGTACTCGAGTGCCATAACAGTTGCTTGGCACGCGCAGTGGTTGCAGCTCGGGTCTCACTACCAAATTACATCCGTTCAGTTTTTGTAATTCAGTTTAGTTTTCGCCATCAATTGTTGTTCTTGGTCGGTCTATTTCGTTCTTTTCAGATTTCGTCATTCCACCTAACCTTATTTCGTCATTCGTTTATTTTTGCCTTTTAAAATGAATTACTAAATAATTTTTCGGGTCGGTAAGATGGGAGGGGATTTTCATTCTGGGTCGGTTCCATATCTACAGGTTAGGTTTGTCACTCCCCATCATCTTCTTCCTGCCATCCACATGGTCGGAGTGGTGATTCCAGCGTATCATGCTGTCGAAGTGCGAATTGTGGGAGAATAGCTGGAGGTCTCTCCGGGTGAAGAGAGGCTTGGTTTGTTGAAAAGACGTCCCTACCTTATTATGCCGCTTCGTTGTGGATGGGCATCTGCCTTTCGAGGTCAATTGGTTATTCAGAGGGGGTCTTTTCAGCAAACTGGGTACTTGTCCCTTCGGCAGATTCGATCGACGCCTGATAAACACACCCGGTTATGACTAATTTATTACTTTTCCTCAAGTTTTGTTCGACAAATTCTGGTCGTAATTTAAATTCAGTTTTTTTTATTATTTGCTTTTGAATTTAATTTTTCTGTTCCATGGTGTAGGTCAGGAGCTCAGAAGCATCTAATTCCCCCACGACCCATGCCAATACCCTGAGATCTAGCCGGCAAAACATCCCCTTAAGAGAGGCTTCTGCGTGTTTAGTGAAATCTGCGCGGGTTGGCTTCAAGCCACCCGTAACAACTTCTCACAGCGATGCTCCCATCTTTTCAACCCGTCCAAATAATACTCGGTGTCTTGCTCTGCAAAATAGTTGTTTATGAAAGAAAGACCTCCTCATTCGGCGAAAATTTTTATCCTCAGTGAACTGGAGCGATGTCATCGTCAACATAGTTGCAGTTTTCCCCGTACACATCATTCAACAGGTCTTTGATTTGCGTAGGCGTATTTCCTTCCTAAAATAAATATTTAATTATGGCTCGATATTCGATTTTTTCTATTTTCACCAAAAAACTCACATTGATTCGCTCAAACGGTAGTTAAATAACAACTACTCGTACAAAATGGCGGTAGGTACCTTTCAACACATGCGCAAGCATACTCCACTTTTGTTGACGACTGCTGCCATTTTCATGTTGAGGTCGGAAATTTTTCATAAAACCCTCAACATTCAAATTCATTAAGGCACTGCACTACTTCACGGTGCCAAGACTACTTGTGATGGATAACGAGCAAAGCGTAATAAGCCCAATCGTCATGGATTATTTATTTATTTATTCTACGATAGAGCATGTCTATGCAATTGATTATTTAAAAAAATGTATCTCTTGAAAGCGACAAATGTAGCTGTAGTTACTGTCAGCAGTTTGTTACGACTGTGCGGTCGCAACCACAATTTTTATATTTTTTATATTTCCCCTCGGTCGGTGTCTTTACTTCTATATTTTTATATTCCCCTCGATTGGTATCTTCGCTTCGGAGTTGTTTGGTTTTTGTGCGCTGAACATACTAGCGACATTTATTGTTTTGTTTCTCACTGATGGTGGCGCGAGGGTAAGAAGAATGACGAGAGAGCAAGACCAATGCGCATCGAGTGTGCGTTAAAGGGTAAGTAAAACGTTTTAGAAAAAGTTTTTCTTATATGCTTCTCGTTTATATCAATGCGAATTGATGTAAACAAAAAACAGAGAAAAAAGACAATTCTTCTAGAACGTTTTGCGCGTCGTATTCGGTGTGAGAGTTTTTTTTTGGGAAAAGTCAGTCTTGTTTTGGTATTTTAAAGAGAAAGTCTCGTTTTGAATTATTAAATAGTCTCGATTGGGTATTTATAAAAATCTTGATTGTGTTAATAATTTTTTTTTTGAATTTGGAAAACCCCGTAGGGTTAGTTTTTGTGAAAAGTCGAGTTCTGGTTTAAATAACATACAACTCAGTGTGATTAAGAGGATTTGATTGATTTAAGGTGTTGAAAAAACTTGTATTCGCGGCGTCTGGCCGCATGATTTTAATGTTAAATAAAGTTGGAATTGTATTTGTAATTAAAATACGATAAAGTTTCATTTATTCCATATTCGGAGTCATAGGTCACATATTTTGATTATCCGTTGCAAGTGTGAATATTTCGTGGAGTGATTTAATAAATTGAAAATTGAATAAAACGAACTAAGGTAGTGCGTTTTTATATTGCTCGAGTGTTCATAGATGACCCGAAGAGGTCGGTTATAGGGCCGCATCTAATCAGTTACTGCAAATCTCACTCTGTTATAACGTGGGCATTTTTACGGTGTTGCGAATATCTACCGATACCGAATTATGCCACGGTATTCCAAGACAACGGTACGCGAACATCATAACGAGTGCCGCTGCTATTAATAACGGGTGCTGTGATGTGGTCAGGTGAGGCCATTAAGTGTTATTCTTCGGTTCGGTGAGAAAACGCCCAATTTATTTGCGGGTGGCCAGTTGCGGCTATTTGTTTATTGGTATCGGGGAAAGGCCCCGCAACTTACGGTAGCCAACCGACTATTGTTCCTTGTGGTATTGTGTATCGGGGAGAAGCCCCGCAACGATCGAATGGCCAACCGGCGATCCGCAGTTTTTACGGGGAGAGGACCCGCAACGGTGCAAATTTTTTTGTTAAGTTTTAAGGTACAATTTATTTTAGTTTATTTTATTTTTTTGATTATTTTTTTTATATATTTTCAATTTTTTTTCATTTAAAATTTTATTTTGTAATCGAGCGCCGGATAATGGTCGCGCGCTCGTTGCGCATTGCGCTCATTTTTTTCTTACTTCAGGGAAGTTATGTTTTCTTGTTTTGTTTGTTGTCTAAACTAATGAAAAAAATGAATTATTAAAATTTTTCGGTTTTGGTATGATGAGGGGGAATTCCCATCCTGTGTCGGTGTAGTGTAGGCGGTCCCTTGGTGCCCGCATCCGGGTTCGGAACCGGTGTTTACCACCGTTTGAGTTCGGACGGATGCGCGCACCAAGGCACCTCGCTTCTGTTATAATTTTTTTTTTTTTTTTTTTGTAATTTTCTGCTGTTTGTTCCTCAGGTTCCGACCGACAAATTTCGACGGAACTCGGTTTACTATTATTATTATTTGCGTTTTTTTCCTTTTTGTAAACTATCTGTAATCACAGTGTAAGCCAGGAGCCACGCATGCTTCAATCCCCACGACCCTTCGCACTTCTCCCCTGAGAATGTAGCCGGCAAAAATCACCGTGGAGGCCTCTGCGTGCGCTTAGTGATATCTGCAGGTTAGCAGTAGCCAGCCTGTAACAAGTTGGAGTACGAAGAAACTCACGTGGGCGCAAGGTGCGTTGAGCATACATACTAAAGAGTGAAAGTATGTCAGCACAATCAACTTTACAAGCCAGTGACTGTAGGCCCAGGAAACGACAACGGTCAAGGTAAAGTGAGAGTGATGTTTTCATGCCGTCTGCAAATAAAATACAACCAGCGAATGTGAAACACTCAATAACTAATAATAAAATAAATAATAAAAATAACAGTGGGCCCAATTGGCGACTTTGAGGCACACCAGACGAAGGAATTAAATAAATCGCAATTTAGATCGCTAAGCTTATTCAACAATAACCGGTGATTGAGTTTATCGAAAATTTTAGCGAAGTCGGTATAAATTACATCGACCTGAATTTTGAAGCAATGGAATTGATTAAGTTATTCTGAAAAACTGAGAAATTAGTGATCGTTGCTAATGTATTGCTAATGTATTGCTTAGAGTTGAAGAAAATTACGTTGTTGACCATTGACTCGAAGAGATTTGGAATGCAGGACAGAATAGCATTGCCAATATAACTAGTCACATCACTGCGGGATCCATTTTTATAGATTGGAAGTACATTTGACATTTTCTAAATATCAGGGAAAACACATTGCCATTGAAACTCATGTTAAACAATTAGCAAACCCCATACCCTTTGACGCGTCAATATTCATCAATGCCTACAACACATCAAGCTCAGAAAAAACAACTTTTTGTTTATCAGAGATAGGTATCATTGGAGTTTGTGAGATATCCTTAACAAAAACGCGACTGAAGTAATCGGCAAAGAAATTGCAGATTGTTAATTTATTATAGGATTTTTGGCCACCGAATTCCATAAATGATGGTAAGCCGTTATTTGGTTCTTCAGTTTCACAGATCTCCAAAATTTCTTCCGGTTACAGCGTAAATCGTCCTCTACATCAATCATGTAATTATTGTACTGGAATCGGTTAAGACAGGAGAGCTGCCTGCACTGAAATTGAGTAAAATCCAAAGATCTGGTCTATCTTTGGATTTTACTCAGTTTCATGCCTTTATCTCCTGCGAGCTTTATTACACAGGGCCTCCAGTTTCTTGAGCTCTTGTGTGGACCATGGAGAATGATGGGTGTGAGGCTTTTTTTTATTATCTTTTTAGTGGCACATTTTCGTGTAGCAATGTTTACCAACTGTTTGCAGGTGTGTGCTGCACCATTGATATCCATGTTTGATAGAACAACTGTCCAATCAGCTTCATTTAGGAAATTGTTTATAGAACCGTGGTTGTCATACGTATAATAAAATACAGAGCAATTTTTAATGAAATTAATGCCATTTGAAATCACAAATTAAGGCGGAATGATCGTTAGCAGTAGCTGGGAATGAAGACATTGTCGTCGACTAACTCTGGAAAGTTGAAATCGTCAAAAATAATATAGTCAACGATCTCATTCACAAATGGTATTAAATTACTAGACAAGAAACACTGTCAAGAAAATCGCGACAAAAAGCCGTAATCGGAAAAGTCCTAAGGGAAAATCTCTAAAATTCCAAGGTAAATTTTTTTTGGATTCAGGGCGCATGCGACTGCAGTCAAAATAAAAATTTGATATGTTATTGATGAAATTGTTACCACCAATGATGTTATTGCTAGAATTAGATATACAGGGATTACAATAGAATTATTGGTAGTCAAGGTGTTAGTATTATTAGAAAAATTTGATTGGTTAGTATTTGAAATGATAAACTTTTATTTGGAAATGCGATTTAAACTGATTGGATGACACGGCTGTGCCACAGATGTACAGGACAAATTTATATCATTAAAGCGAGGCACTAATTACCAGAAAATTTTGCTAGTTGAGGTCTATTTTACACCTTCACCACGAAGTGAAATAAACATGACCATCGATTGAGTTCATTCCGTTGTGATCGAATGAATACACAGATTCAACAGTGAAAAACTTGATCAACATAGCAGTAGATCGCTACAATATTTCCATACATTTGGTCGCTCTGTAGTTTTAGGCAGAATACAACCGATCTATCAGAATTTATTCGATTTAAAAAAGTATATGAAGATTTGATAGAAAGCCTGACAAAATCTCAAGAACCGTGCCTAAATACAATAATGTCACAATAACAACTACATCCTGAAGACGGATTCACAAGACTCAAATTAAAAAGCTTATACAAATTTCTTAGTTCCAACACTTTATCTTTTGGGTCAATCAATATCAATGAGTGTCTACTAATATAATACACCAATAAAGTAACATTGAAACAAGGAAATGGGAATCACACCAACGATCAAAGAAGTTTATCATGAAAATACACTTTGACCTCGATTCATCAAATAAATTGCGGGATCAGATCGTTAAAAGCCGCAAAACCAAATGATCACTGATAATAACCAACAAACAACAGAAGCACAATTGGTAAACTTAAAAATCACCAATTGGGGAAGATCGCTTACTAACGGAAGTGGAAACACCACAATCATATACGTCAATCAATACCCAAAACAAATATGTAGAGGAGATTACAGACTAAAGAGTTCACTAAAAGAGGTGCCAATACTAGATGCGAATTCCAATTCAAGAAAAATCAAATCCTCGAAAGATTGAATGAAAGCACAATATTTTTAAGCAACCTCAGCTGAAACATTTTTTACAATAAACTAACAAATTTTGGGAAAGAAAATTTTTGTTATAAGAATTAAAATTAATGGCGCA
Organism: Nephrotoma flavescens; assembly: GCA_932526605.1. Taxonomy (NCBI): domain Eukaryota; kingdom Metazoa; phylum Arthropoda; class Insecta; order Diptera; family Tipulidae; genus Nephrotoma; species Nephrotoma flavescens. The sequence goes on from OW052221.1 coordinate 14,101,240, forward strand.
ACATTTACCAACAAGTAACAAAAAGCATTTCAAATCCTGCCATTGGTATTGCGAATGAACAAACATACAGAAAAGAGGGACATTAAAATAGATGCAGGATATCTGCACAACTTGTATCTAGAACAAGGAAGTAGCAAAAATCTATTTTGGTATTATTTTTTTTTGGTCATTTGTGATTCAATCCTCATATAGTCTTCATAAACAAAATAAAGGCTTAACCGTTGCCGGATGATGCAAATTGAACAAGGAAAAATTTGTAATAGTCAACCAGGAATGCAATTTCATCCTATTAGCCTAAATCTATGACACACGAGACATGAATCTTTAGGACGGGAGGAGGTGACAACAATACCAACGGTTGCCACCAACATCTAGTGAATGATCAAGTGATTTACAACGGCGGTCTAAAACACTCTATAGCCACGTGAACATAGGCCGGAAAAAAACTCCAGATTGTTCAATGAGATATGATTATAAACGAGATGACCTACGATTATAAACGAAGATCACTCAAAGCAAAAAACTACGACTTATCCAAAAATACTGCGCGAAATAAAAACGATGGTTTACAAGTGTACTATAAAAACCTTTCAAATCCTTTCAAACCTTTCAAATCTTCAAATAAATAAAATAAAAACCCACGACATGATCCTCACGATCGTAATGTAAGTATGTGTAATGTGTCTTTAATTTAATTAAAAAATATAACAAAATGCGAAGTAATTAATAAAACCAATACAATAAATAAACAGTTCTCAAAATAATAAACCGTTACTAAAATTAAAATCAATTAAAATCGAAACCAATACTCAGTAAGAACATTGGAAGGAGCTGTAGATGCTCAAATCGAACAAATCAAGCAAATAAGTAGAAGACTGGAAAAATTGGAGGAACCGATAGTTCACATCTCAGCAATAATTTTAACATCACCCAAACCGATGACCGAATGTATAATCCTGATAGGGGGCGGATAATCAATGACATCTTGTTGAACTACAAAACTAAAGCATCGACCCATCTTACAAATAATACCAACAGCACTCTTTGAACCACTGCATACAACTTCATGTTAACAGTCAGTGATAATATGCCAATCAATAGACTAAATGAAGATAGCCAATGAAAGATACGAGCGCGTATGAATGCCCGCAGTCCGTAATGCTTCAGACTACAATAAAATTAGAGCAGGAGATAAAGGGATGGAGATTAAATTTGTGAGAAGAAGAGCAAATAAATAACACTTTCAACAGGTAGCCAGCCTGCCCAAGTTAATCTGTAACTGTTTCGATCCCGTGCATCGGGAATTTTTTCCAGAATTTTAATTATTATCATGGTAAAACAACAGTTTATTAATCTAGTTTTTCTAGTGAATTTGAAAGAAACTTTTCGCTATTTTGCTCTTTTGTATATTTAGGGCAAACTAGAACCAGCATATTTGGGTCAACTGCCATTTATTCTAATTATTGGAACGTGTACTGTTCTTGTTTTACAATTACACGAGCTAACTAAGTACTGGCTCGAATGGTTAGGTAGATTATTTGGACCTACTGTCAGCCAGCCCAAGCTTGTTATCGGTACTGGACAAACGTATTACTTTTCGCCGACAATTAAAAAATTGTTTAATTTTTGACTCTGGTACACTTGATGTGATTTTTGCAAACTAAAGATTCCCTTTTGTAGTTTAGACGCTGACGGAAAATTAAATATGTTTAGTCGAATTAAAGAGCTCCTAATATCTTTCGGATTACTGCAGATTTCAAGAGTTTTACACTCCAACCAAAGAATTACTGAACCGCCTACCACATCAATTCGACACAATATAGTAAACATCTCAGTTGTTAGACTCACCGTAACATAAGATGTCATCATAGTGATACACGAAAATAGTAAGGCAGGCGAAGTTTTTATCTTATTTTGTTTATTGGGGAGAATAAATGTGCTTGAAGCATTCCTCTTTAAAGCTCTAGAAAAAATAAGTAAATTAAAAATAATATTTGAACGTCTAGTATTAGATTATTAACTAAACAAATACTTTTGATTATATTTGTCCTCAAAAGTTAAAATAATTTTAATAAGAAATGAAGTGCCATCGTACAACTATAGAAATTTGTACTCTCTAAATTAATATATAAGGAAAAACGGAAATTGAAAGCATTTCAACAAGCTCTATTTAGGCGTAGTTTATTATTGCTGTTCCATAAAACCAAAAGCCCAAAGCATTAATTATTCGTATACGTAAGAACAAAATATACGATTAAATATTTACCGTGAAAAAGTATAGTTTGTTCTGTTTTATTAAACGCAGGGTATAAAAGCACAATAAGCTTATTTAGAATGTAATTCGATTTAAAACAATGCAGCTACTTTAGCAAGCATTGAATTCCCATCACAAACACACATATGAAGATCCGTACCATGCCATGATGATGATGCGATTTATAAAAACTGTATAACTACCAACGAAAGCATATTGTACATAAAATAGAAAAGCTCACAAAAAAACTAAACCAAATTTCAAATCCAATCAAAAATTAATTTTTTTGTTCTAAAACTCTAAACGAGAAATGTTTTTTACTAACACCGATTTTTATAACAACAAAATACTGTTCATTCAGTTATGTAACATAACCAACTTTTTTTTATAGTAGTATCGTAATAGTAGTACTAGTAGTAGTGAAATACTTTTGTTTGTTCAAAACTTAGTGAATGTATAATTCAAAAACAAATGAATAATAAATTTTATTATTGAGGAAAAAATATAAAAGAAAATAAACATCCGGTTGTACCAGATTTTTCCAGTTTTGTCTTGATCTCAAATATGCGTGGTTTTGTACCAAAGTATTTAAGTATGCTGCCCCGCCCCCTTGCCACCCGTAAACAACCACATTAGATATTTGAGTTGAGGGAATCTGTTTTTAGTTTTTAATTATGGGAATATAAGTTTTTCCTTATAAATATTCAATCAACTAAATTGCAATTTCCGTTTCAAAAATATTTATGGAAAATTGGTTGGGAAAACTTTTTGTTATTGTTGTTGTTGTTAAATATAATTGTGGCGTTGCTTGAAAATAATACGTAATAAATAATTTTGTTTGAAACAAAAATTTGAGATCTATAAAAAGTTAAACCCCTTACGGGGCGCCACCATAGTATTGTAAGCCAAGTGGTCCATCATCATTTTAATCTAATCTATAAATTGCAAATATAGTACACAGTCATATCGTAAGGTTTCGGCTTATAAAAGGATCATCTTTAAATGTAATCCATAAATTATCCCAAAATTTATGAGTGAAAGACAGAATATGTATACCGAATAAATAACAGAAGAAAAAATCACTGTCAAAGGTGGCCATTTGGGACTTGTACTATTACTCAATAACACATAGATATTTTTTCGGCAAATGCGATATAAATAATTTAGCACCCCCAACAAACAAAAATAAAACAGTTATAATTTATAAATACCCTACAGGCAGAAAACCCTTTTTTTTTCTTCTAGAAATGAGCGTTTTCGATTTTTTGTTTTTGTTTTTATTTTATTGGAAAACTTGCTTGAGGCTAAATTAAATAAAGATAACGGAATAATATAAGAAGAATAAAAACAATTTTATCCTATCGCACGAAATTATTGGCCTATTTAAGAAAAGGAAAAATTCGAATGGGGGAATATAAATCGAATTGTTCGTACATTTATTGACACCGATTTGTGAACTGTGTCTATGGGTTTAGTATCAATGGAATGTGATATGGATTCCTGGGAGACCTTAATATCGAATATATCTATGGGTATGATTTCAAACAGCGGTCTGTAAAACAGCGCATAATTCCGATTTGTTCAACATTGTTTAAAGTGATGTGCATTTTTCAAAATGAACATAATGTTCACAAGGAAGATACTATTGAATACATGAATGCCTGGAAAACCCTGTTCATAAACTTAACTTTACTAAAATTATAGGTAAAGCTTTTGTAGATTTCAGATCCGTCAGCGTGCTGCTTATGGAATCCCTAAATAGTGTATCCCAATTGTCAACAGCGAAAAAAAAGTAAAACTAGTTTAGAAAATAAAAATACTAAATATAGTAAAGACATAAAAGAAACTCAATATAAAAAATCAAAATAGTTAAGATATTTAAAATAGTTAAGGAAATAAACAAGTAAAACTAGTGTCAATGACCATCTAGATCTGCCAAGATAGTCAAGATAGCCAAAATAGTCAAGATATCAAGATAATCAAGAAAGTCAAGTTAGTCCAAATAGTAATGTCAAGATAGTCAAGTTAGTTAAAATTGTCAAGATGGTCATAAAAGTCAAGATAGTCAAGATAGTCAAGGTAGTCATGATTCAAAATAGTCATAATAGCCAAGATAGTCAAGGTATTCAGGATGTCAAGATACTCAATATATTCAAGATAGCCTAGATAGCCAAAGTAATCAAGATAGTCATGATAGTCACGATAGCCACGATAATCAAAATAGTCAAGATAGTAATGGTAGTCAAAAGATACTCATGATAGTTTATTTAGTCAAGATAGTCGAGATAGTCACGATAGTCATGATAGCCAAGATAGTCGGGATAGTCAAGATAATCTAGATAGTCAAGATAGTCAACAATGTCAAGAAAGTCAAGATTGTAAAAATTGTCAAAATAGTCAAGTTAGTAACGATAGATAATATGTAGATATGTAAATAGTCAAAATAGTCAAGATAGGCAAGAGAGTCAAGATAATCAAAATTGTCAAGATAGTAAAAATTGTCAAAATAGTCAAGATAGTTAGGACAGGTAAGATAGTCAAGATATTGAAGATATTGTAGTCAAGATAGTCAAAATAGATAAAAAATCTAGAGAGTCATGATAGTCAAGAAAGATTGCATAGATACTCGGGTAGTCAAGATAGTCAAGATAGTCCAAATAGTGAAGAAAGTCACGACAGTCACGATAGTTAAGATAGTCAATATAGTGTTGATAGTCAATATAGTCAAAATATTCAGTATAGTTAAGATAGTCAAGATAGTAAAGATAGTGTCGATATGCAAGAAAGTCAAGATAGTCATTATTGTCAAGATGATCAAGATAGTAAAAATAATCATGATAGTCAAGATAATCATGATAGTCAATATACTCAATATAGTCAAGATAGTCAAAATGGTCATCATAGGTAAGATAGTCAAGATAGTCATGATAGTTTAGATAATCAAGATAGTAATGAAAGTCACAATATCCTTAATAGTGGAGATAGTCAATATAATTTAGATAGTCAATATAGTCATGACAGTCATGATGGTCATGATATATTCAAGAGTGTCAATATGGCCATGATAGTCAACATAGTCAAGATATTCAAGATAGTTAAGATAATCAAGATGGTCAAGATAGTTAAGATAGTTACATAGTCAAGATAGTTAAGATACTCATCATGGTCAAGATAGTCATGATAGCCAAGATAGTGAATACACTCATGATAGTCAGCCAATACGGTCAAAATAGTCAAGATAGTCAAGATAGTCAAGATAGTCAAGATAGTCAAGATAGTCAAGATAGTCAAGATAGTCAAGATAGTCAAGATAGTCAAGATAGTCAAGATAGTCAAGATAGTCAAGATAGTCAAGATAGTCAAGATAATCAAGATAGTCAAGATAGTCAAGATAGTCAAGATAGTTAAGATAGTCAAGATAGTCAAGATAGTCAAGATAGTCAAGATAGTCAAGATAGTTAAGATAGTCAAGATAGTCAAGATAGTCAAGATAGTCAAGATAATCAAGATAGTCAAGATAGTCAAGATAGTCAAGATAGTCAAGATAGTCAAGATAGTCAAGATAGTCAAGATAGTCAAGATAGTCAAGATAGTCAAGATATTCAAGATAGTCAAGATAGTCAAGATAGTCATGATAGTCATGATAGTCATGATAGTCATGATAGTCATGATAGTCAATATAGTGAAGATAGTCACGATAGTTAAGATAGTCAATATAGTGTTGATAATCACGATAGTCAAGATAGTCAGTATAGTTAAGATAGTCAAGATAGTGCTGATAGTCAAGATAGTGTTGATAGGAAAGATAGTCATTATTGTCAAGAAATTCTAGATAATAAAAATACTCAAGATGGTCAAGATAATTGTGATGGTCAAGATAGTCAATATATTCGTAATAGTCATGATAGTCAAAATGATCATCATTGTCAAGATAGTCAAGATTAGTGAAGATAGTCAAGATACTCAAAGCAGTCATGATAGCCAAGATAGTCAAGATAATCAAGATAGTTAAGATAGTCAAGATAGTCAAGATAGTCAAGATAGTCAAGATAGTCAAGATAGTCAAGATAGTCAAGATAGTCAAGATAGTCAAGATAGTCAAGATAGTCAAGATAGTCAAGATAGTCAAGATAGTCAAGATAGTCAAGATAGTCAAGATAGTCAAGATAGTCAAGATAGTCAAGATAGTCAAGATAGTCAAGATAGTCAAGATAGTCAAGATAGTCAAGATAGTCAAGATAGTCAAGATAGTCAAGATAGTCAAGATAGTCAAGATAGTCAAGATAGTCAAGATAGTCAAGATAGTTAAGATAGTCAAGATAGTCAAGATAGTCAAGGTAGTTAAGATAGTCAAGATAGTCAAGATAGTCAAGATAGTCAAGATAGTCAAGATAGTCAAGATAGTCAAGATAGTCAAGATAGTCAAGATAGTCAAGATAGTCAAGATAGTCAAGATAGTCAAGATAGTCAAGATAGTCAAGATAGTCAAGATAGTCAAGATAGTCAAGATAGTCAAGATAGTCAAGATAGTCAAGATAGTCAAGATAGTCAAGATAGTCAAGATAGTCAAGATAGTCAAGATAGTCAAGATAGTCAAGATAGTCAAGATAGTCAAGATAGTCAAGATAGTGAAGATAGTGAAGATAGTGAAGATAGTGAAGATAGTGAAGATAGTGAAGATAGTCAAGATAGTCAAGATAGTCATGATAGTCATCATAGTCAAAATAATCAAGATAGTTATTATAGTCAAGATAGTCAAGAGTTTCAATATAGCCATGATAGTCAATATAGTCAAGATATTCATGATAGTTAAGATAATCAATATAGTTAAGATAGTTAGATAGTCAAGATATTCAAGATAGTCATCATAGTCAAGATAGTCACGATGGTCATGATAGTCAAGAAAGTCAATACAGTCATGATAAATATGATAGTCAAGACATTCAATATACTCAAGATAGTCAAGATGGTCCAGGAAGTCAAGACAGTCATAATAGTTAAGATAGTCAAGATAATCAAGATAGTCACGATGGTTAAGATAGTCAATATAGTGTTGATAGTGGTGATAGTCAAGATAGTCAGTATAGTTAAGATAGTGTTTAAATGCAAGATAGTCATGATTTTGGAGATATCCATGGTAGTAAAAATAGTCGAGATAGTGAAGATAATCATGATAGTCAAGATAGTCAATAAACTCAAGATAGTCAAGATGCCAAAACGGTCATAGTTAAGATAGTCATGATAGTCACGACAACCAAGATAATCATGATAGTCACGATATTCAAGATAGTCAAGATAATCAAGATTGTCACTATAGTCATGATAGTTAAGATATCCAAGATAATAATGATAGCCATGATAGTCAAGATAGTGAAGATATCGACGATAGTTAAGATAGTCCATATGGTGTTGATAGTCATGATAGTCAAGATAGTGCTTATAGTCAAGATAGTGTTGAAATGCAAGAAAGTCAAGCTAGTCATTATTGTCAAGATGATCAAGATAGTAAAAATAATCGAGATAGTCAAGATAATCATGATAATCAAGATAGTCAATATAATCACGATATTTAGATTGGTCATCATTGTTAAGATAGTCAAGATAGTCGTGATGGTCAAGATAGTCATGATATTCAAGATAGCCAAGATAGTCAAGATAATCAAGATAGTCAAGATAGTTAAGATAGTCAAGATAGTCAAGATAGTCAAGATTGTCATGATTGTAAAGATAGTGAAGATAGTCAAGATAGTCAACATATTCAAGATAGTCTATATAGTGAAGATAGTGAAGATGGTCATGGTAGTCAAGATAGTCATAATAGTCAAGATAGTCAAATAGTTAAGATAGTCAATATAGTGTTGCTAGTCATGATAGTCAAGATAGTCAGTATATTTAAGATAGTCAAGATAGTGTTGATAGTCAAGATAGTGTTGATAGGCAAGATAGTCAAGATAGTCATGATTGTTGAGATATTCAAGTTAGTAAAAATAGTCAAGATAGTTAAGATAATCATGATAGTCAAGATAGTCAATATAGTCAAGATAGTCAAGATAGATGAAATGGTCATAGTTAAGATAGTTATGATAGTCACGATAGTCAAGATAACCAAGATAGTCATGATATTTAATATAGTCAAGATAATCAAGATAGCCAAGGTAGTCAAGATAGTTTTGATTGTCATGATAGTCACGATAGTTAAGATAGTCAACATAGACATGATGAAAACCAAGATAGTTATTATATTCAAGAAAGTCAAGATTGTTTTATGTAGTTAAGATAGTGAAGATAGTCATGATAGTCAAGATAATCAATATAGTCAAGATAGTCAAGATCGTCAAGTAAGACTAATTGACTTTTCGCACTTTTCAGCTCAGATGGGTTGATTGATTGAGGTGAAACTTCCCACTAATTTTTGGTCCAAATTGGCCTACCGGATGTGGCAGATTTCATAACCTGTGTTTTCAATAAAAATCCGGCACATTTACAGCCCACATGGAATGACTAATCGGGACTAAACTTCAAAGATAAGCTTTTTCGACAAACAAGCTATCTTGACTTTCCTAACGTCTATCTTGACTATGGTGACTATTTTGACAATCATGACTATCATAACTATTTTGACTACCTTGGCTATCATGATTATCTTCACTATCTTGAATATCTTGACTATCTTGACTATCTTGACAATCTTGGCTATCTTGACTATCTTGACTAAATAAACTATCTATAAGTTTGGATTTTTCGGCTCTCTTGACTAGCTTTAATAGCTTGAAAATTTTGCATAATTTGTCTATTTTGATCATCTTAACTTTGTTGACTATCGTGGCTATCTTGGCAGTCTTTACTATTTTAACTTTCTTGAATATCTTGTTATCTAGACTATTGTGACTGTTTCGATAATACTGATTATATTGATTATCGTGACTATCTTGACTAACTTGAATATATTGACTTTCTTGACGATCTTGACTACCTTGAATATCTTGAATATCTTGACTATCTTGACTATCTTGGCTATCTTTACTATCTTGACCATCTAGGCTATGTTGTCTGTTTTGATTTTTGACTATGTTAACTATCGTTACTATCATATCAAGAATATTTTGGCTAATTTGACTATCTCGTACAAGTTTTGTGCGAGGCAAAGTGAAATTATTTATGATCATAGTAAGTAGATCATATTTTCTATGATAGTAATCCTGGGATAGGTACGATTTAATACATGCATTTTTTTTAAATTAGTATTTTATAGAAGCTTTCGATGAAAACGATTACATCAATCTAAATGTTTTTTAAACTTTTGATCAAACATAACCAAATTTTTTTCAAGAGTAGATGTAATTCGTATGCATATGCCCGGACAAAATATTTTAAATTTTCTCCACGTAAATCTTACTAAACCACAATGTCTTGAATCTGCGTATGTATTACAATTAATTTCCTAAATTTATGTTGATTTGCCTTGTTTTGTTATTTCTGTGCTCAACAAGAAGATTTAAGATTATGATTCAAGTGCTTATAACATAACAGAACATACAAAGCACAAGAAAAATGTTATTATTATTTATTTATTTATTTTAAAAATTTATATGCGTGATGTTTATCTTACGAATTAGTAATTGTTCTTTACATTTCGAAAAACGTATATAAGGCATACCAAGCTAAAAAAAATATTTTATTTTTGGTTTATTTGCAAAAGTAACACGCGAAAGTAACTTGGATATGTACATAAGTAGCTTTATTATGTCTCATTCTACAGGCACCCGTAACTTATACGCGCACCGTCTACAAGATGTATGCAACATACCACCATCACCACTACCAACCGCTAACAAAGTACGTAAAAGCTCTAATCTTTTATCTTTCTGTTTATGTATCCACCAGTACATGAGACATATACAAAGTGTTTTTCGTCTCTCCTATATTTGTACTCGTTAACTACTACTGGTACATGCATATATGTACTTATACGCTCGCATTGTTCGTATCGAATAAATTACATGAAAATGATAGAGCTTTTAAGCTTTTTTCTTCATATCATGTATTTCTTTTATTTTTTTTGCTGAGAAACTTTTTACAAGGTATTTTGCTGGATTATGTATTCCTAATTTTTTAGTAAATTTTTTTTTGTATGTAATGAGCACGTTCCATATATCGTGATATACAGAAATATTTAATTACCAGAGTGGAATTTTTTAATCCATTCTCTAAAGGATAATCATGATATTTTCATTATCATTATTATTATTTTTTTTTGTACAGCGTTATTGAATTCCTCGTAAATAGATGTATGTGGATGTACCACATATATACGACAAAGTTATGTTCGTTTTTTTTGTATGGTTTCAGTTTCCGTATTCAAACCGATAGTAAATTAGGAATTGCGTTTTGCAAAATTTTATATTTGTACGTATAATTTGTGGGTGGGGTAGGACTTGTATTAATTACCAAATTTATTTCGATTACAAAATTTATTGTGACCGGAAGTCGTGTTTAAATCGGAACATGTTCTTTTTGTATTATTTTTAAGGCTACCAAATTTTGAGGAAAATGTTGAACATGTTTTAGTATTTACTTTTATAAGAAAAAATTAATTATCCAACATGCGGCATGTACTTGAAGGCAATATTTACAAGAAACGATCTTACTACTAATTGCAAATTGTTGTATTTAATATCCTATCACAGTAACTGCTTATAATTAAATTACATCACATTTTTTTAATCTCTCTCTCCCTCATTTTTAAACAGTCGATACTCCTTCCTTTTCACAGAGGCGTGTAAAATGTATAAAACATGTTTATGTAAAGACTAATTGCCTTTTCGCACTTTTCAGCCCAGATGGGTTGATTGATTGAGGTGAAACTTTCCACTTATTTTTGGTCCAAATTTTCCCACCGGATGTGGCAGATTTTATAACCTGTGTTTTCAATAAAAATCCGGCACATTTACAGCCCACATGGAATGACTAATCGGGATGAAACTTCAAAGATAAGCTTTTTCGGCAAATTGGGCAATTCAAGTGAATTTTGACTGAAATCGGTCTACCGGAAGTGACAGCTTTCTTAGAAGTTTTACCCCTTTTCCACCAGAAAAGACAGCTTTAATAGGAGTTTTTTGTTTTTTTCACGTATTTTGTTAAGTATATCATTTACGAGAGAAACGATTATGAACAACAAGATCCTAAGTTAATTTTTCAACAATACCGGTCCAGATCAGTTTTCCAAACTTTAAGAGGAATTAATGATTTTTGTCAAAAACATTTTTTTTCAGTAAATATATTACGCTTTTTCTCTAAATTATACTCCAATTTGATTTTTACTTGAGATCGTTCCACTAGAAGTGGCAGCTTCCATAGAAGCTGTTTCGTTTTTTTTCTTCAAATATGTGAAAATATAGCATTTACGAAAAAACTATTAAAATCAAAAAGCTTCTCTACAGACCAGGCAAATTGACTATTCGAAATCAAACTTCATACTTAAGCCTATTTCATAAATCGGGAGATTTATGCGCAATGTGGTGGACCTGTGTACCAAAAATGGAAGCTTTTTTTATTTATAAATTAGTGTTTAAATAATTATTTCAGTTAGTTTAACTTGTGAAGTTCTGGTGTGAAGCATTTGCTTATTTAAATAACATCAAAACTACGTTAAATTGTGTTAATAAGTTTAATAATGGTTGGGTTCACAAAGCAATGTAAGCAGTTTCCTGAGTCGAAATATTCGAAACATTTAAGGAATGATACTGATTATATTAAAAATCGTTTACAGCGTTCGAAGCAAATAAACCTAGTGACTAGTTACCTAGTGACTTCTAAACAGCGGAAAGTTGAAAGTGAGGTGTTATCCGTTACTGCTTCATTACTCCGGAGATATTATCAACACTTAATGATGATAATATTTCGAGCAGAAGTGAAAATGAAGAGTGTTAAATAAAAAACGCTATCGTTTGTGGGAAAATTAAATATGATATTACCAGACATTGGCATGTAAATTGGAATCCAGGCAATATCATGAATAGCAAAAATTAATCCTCAAGAGTGTCCAACCAAAAAATGACGATAATGGAGATTGAAACTAATTAAACGAAAATGACAGCCGATAATTGTCGGTAACATGTCCAGCCGAAAATGGTTGATAATACAGATACAATTTCTATGACGGGAAGCAATCATTTGTATTATAAATTTAAACAACAACTAAAAAAAACCTCAAAAAAGAATTTTACATTCGAAAAATTTAATACTAATATACCAAACCCAAATTTTTCTAAGTGCTTTATTAGATGTTTGAAGAGGTAAGATGTGGAATGCATCTATAGTGACATATTTGGAAAATATGTTAAATGAAGTGCCTTCTAATGATTAACATTTAAAAAAAAGTCAGGACAATTGTCATTTGGGGAGTTCAGGGAAACTTAAAAAATTCTAAAATTCGACGTTTTAAAGTGTCATGGCTGGAAAAGAATTAAAATGAAAGTGATAGTTACCCCTTGAAGAAAATTTCAGGTCGATTTTCCTGTCTGTAGCTTTGAAAAATTTGGTTCAAGAAAACATACAAATTGGTAAGGAAATTCACAGAAATACCATGCCGAAAAATGCCGATAACGCAGAATAAATCTGACAGCCGACAAATGTCGATAATGCAGATAACAATGTATGTCGGAAAGAAATTTTATCTTTATTCTTCTGTACCTGTGTATGTGACTGACCTCTTCTTAAACGGCTAGACCGGGGGTGGGTGAGTGGGTCCCTGGATGGTTTAGATTCACAATTGGACCCGGTTGGTGGCGAAATATTTTTTTTGTATTTTTTACATATCAGGACATATAAACCCAAAATTTCACCACCCCCACTATCCCCTAATCCTTATAGATATAATTCTTATGCACAATTTTTTGTAATTGAACTCCTCCCATATGGCTGAACCGATGCTAATGAAGTTTTGTGTTTGTATTTGACTGGATTCCAGGACGGTTTAAATTTACAATTGAACCCAGTAGGTGGCACTGTGATTGCGTTCTGGGATTTAATTTTTTGACAAAATTTAATTGTTTTATTTTTCTAAGATTTTTTGCATATTAAAACAAATAACCCCAAAATTTCACCACTCCTACCACTCCAAAATAGTTTGTACGTGTGTATGTGACTGAACTCCTCCTAAACGACAGCACCGATTTATTATAATGAAATTTTGTGTGTGTATTTGAGTGGGTCCTTAGATGGCTTAGATTCACAACTGGAACCGGTAGGTGACACTGCTATCGGGTTCTAGGAAGTTTTTATTTTGTTTTTCGACGAAATACTTTTTTTATTTTTTTTTTGTATTTTTCACATATCAGAACATATAACCCCAATATTTCATGTATATGAAGCTAGCCCGATACTCAGCCCGAAAAAACGCGATGGAAACACTGAACTGTCACTATCGTGATAGTTTACTATCCCAGCCCGAAAAATATCACTATCGCGACAGTAAATAGTGTCATGATACAATGCCATGAAATTAATCCACCAGTTATTGAGAAGAGAATCCAGGATTCCAGATAGATTTTTTTTCGCCAGATATAACTAGGCGTCTGTATACGTAGGTTTCCGATAAATTTTGAAGTCTAAAGAAGAATTTATCCTGATTATTGTTATATCTAGAAAGTTAATACATTTATTTTCTTCTTTTTCTAACGTAAAATCAATGGTGGGATATTGAGAATTTAACCAAGTAAGGAATGAGTCTAACAGTTCTATTCCTATACCAAAAGATTATTTGACGAAAATAAGGATTGTTATTTGATATGATCATTTTGTTCGAAGAAATTGAGAAATCGAGTGATTTTTTAAACTTTTTTGAACAAATTTTTTAATTAAAATATTCAAAAAATCTAATTTTGCGAAATAAAAAACAAGTGATTAGTCGCCGGAATTATTTTTCTCGATTTTTCGAGAACTGAGCCCAATTAAATTTTCTTGATTCCCGAGAAATATTTTATCTATTTCTCGAAAATTTCGAGAACCCAATAATTTTGGAATTTTTAACTCGAAAATTTCCAAAACATTCATAACGTAAGGCATCTTTCGAATTTGAAGATTTCAAAAAATTAACCATTTAAAGTGTCATATGGCTGGAAAAACGGTTCAAATGAAAGATCTTAGTAATGGTGATACTTGGAAAAAAAATTTCAGATCAATTTTGGGAAAATTCGTTTTAATATATTATCACGAGCGTGAAATATTACTTAGAGCGGAATCTGCTGATGAAAGAAAGCTAGCAGAGGCATCAATTAGAAGAAACGGTTAATTTGAAAAATATCTTAAAATTAAAAGTTTCTTCAAATTGATGCCTCTGCTAGCTTTCTTTCATCAGCAGACTCCGCTCTATGAAATTTAATTTCACGCTCGTGATATATTCAAACGAATTTTCCCAAAATTGATCTGAAAATTTTTCAGCAAAATTTTGAAATAATCGAGAAATTCATGTAATAGATTTGAATATTTTTCAAAATTGCAACGATCAGTTGAAATCCACTGACTTTTTGGCTTATCACCCATATGTGCACATTGTTAGCCGTTTCTGAATCCTAACCTTTTCAATCGTTTTCCCTAGGCATTGTACGACTAACATTATCACAATATTCTATCTTGGAATGTCTAAATTCGTTGCTTATCCTTTTTCCAGCTTTAAGTCCAGGAAGACCGTACTTAAACCGTACTTATTTGGAATATTATTTAGCTTTTCGTACCGTATATTTTGTTGAGTTGAATTCTTCCTTGATTAGTGATAGTGATTTCGGTAGTGTAGACAGCAACTGTATTTTATCACATTTTTTCTGCAACTGTTGAAATTTGGTTTTTCACTGATCCATGAATTCATCATGAAGACGGTGCCATATTATGATTTTCATCTGAGTAAGTCTAAAGGGGCTAGATTCTAGATAACAAAGATGTTGATGATGACGGTAGTGTTGTAATTAATTTCAATAATTTTTTAAAATTTCGGCTCCTGCCAAAATAGGTCGATGAAGGGGGGAAGGAGAGGAAATTTTTTTGGTTGAATCGCATTTCGTGTAAACTGGTGGATTCGATGTGCTTCCGCTGCACTTTTTCTAAATAAAACAAAATTTTACAATTCCCGCAAATGCTGTTTAGTTATCACAAAATTCGATATATTCAACACCGTAAAAAACATTTTTTGTATGAAACTCAAATCAATACAAACTTAATGTTAACGGCTGATGTCTAACCTGCCTGAAAGCTGTCACTATCGAATATTTATTATATATAGAGTCACTTTTTGAAAACGTACCGAAATGATTTGTACTTCCAATAAAAGTTGAAATACGTTTTTTCTGCAAGTAATTCAGGCCGATGGGGAGTAGTCACAAACTTAAAACTTTGTCAAGATAATCAGTACATAGAGTTTAAGTGATTTTATTAATAAAAGGTGGGGTTTCCAGAAATCACTCATATACAATTTTTCAAAAATTATCTTTTGAAATTAGGGTTGAAATTATTAGGATTATCTACGGCTGATCCTGGTTGATGAGGAGTAGGGATTTCAACACTAACAACCTAACTGACCAAATTTCATGATTGTCTCCACTCCCCACCGGCCTGAGTCAATCGTCGAAAATCCGTATTTTAACCTTGATGTTGTACCCCGAATCTGGCTGATGGAGAGTAGGGGAAATCATGAAACTTGATCAGAATGTTCAATACTACCAGTTTAACTGATTTCAATAATAAAACGTGGGACTTCCAGAGCTCACCAATACAAAATTATTCAAAAATTATGTTTTGAAATTAGGGTTGAAATAAAGCTTTACATAAAACTTGATCAGAATGGTTGTCTATGTCCAAATCTCACTGACAAAAAACTGCAATGTTTTCTAACGTAGTAAATCTACTTCACTTCAGTATTATAATGCGCTTTAATGATAAGATACAGCCATTCTAGAACCAATCCTGATCAATTATGGAGAATTGAATTGTTTTTGGAATGCACAGATTAGCACAACTATAACTAAAATTAAACATAGACTTCAATGTTTAAACTGATCTATGGAATTTCTGGTGCGATAACACGCCGACAACAAGAATTGCACAATCAAATACTATTTGACAAAATAGGAAAAACCGCGGGATATACAAAATAAGATTTTTAGCGTGACTGACTCAAAATTTTGGCATCTGTGTTCGACTACTTTACTCACTTAAGTATATGTATACTATATCATTTAGCTGTCTCGAATTAATTCACCTGTTGCAAACAAAAATACAAAACGGAGCTCAACCAAAACAATAAATTTATGTTTTGTCAATATAAGCGTTGCGATTTTCCTACCACCTAACTATCATACATAGTAGTCTACATATACATACATACACATTTATTCAATACATCACCAAGCAATTTTGTGTATTTTGGTCCATATTTACGGCACAACAATGAAATTCCCTCATCGCCTGTAAACCAAACGATTCTACAGAAACCAAACAAATGAAACATGAAAAACAAATTCATTCTATACAAAAAAAAGCTTTTCATCTATGTAAACTTACTCACAAAAGCTTTACTCTCATTTTAGTCAACAAAATGTTTATCGTTACGTACACAAGTACCAAATATCAAGCGGTATCGCACATAATAAATCCTATATGCCATCATCTCACTCAAGACCTCATGAACGATCCGGCATTCAATTTTAGTAGTACAGTACTGCTTTCAACTATTATTATTTATTGTGTAATGCACAAAAAAAAATAACTAAAAAAAATTAAATCCAGAATCACATAAATTGCATCCTGATTGAAAATCGATTTTGTTTTGTATTGAATTTGTAGAACAGTTTTGTTGTTCCCAACTTGATTTTCATAAATCCATAAAATAAAAATAAAAATATATAAAAGATATAAAGCTTTCAGTATTAATATTATTGCTATTATTATATTATTGAGAAAAGCTTGTTTATGTTATTGCTATATAATTTTGTGACAACAACAATTTCGTTTGCTGCTTTATTTCTATGTACCGAATACCCGCATCGCATTATTGAATTTATATTTTTAACTTGGTTATGGGTTAGGGTGAGTCTGCTGGAGTCAATCGATTAAATTAATATTTTATTCTTGGTAATGTTATTGTAGCGTGCTGCTTTTGTGGAGCGATTACCGCAAAAATATGTAATTAGGATGTTTTGATATTATAGGTTTTAGTATCACAAGGAATTTGAAATGTAAAAATAAGAAGTCATAGAAATTGGTAACTAAGGATTAAAATTAATAAATTTTATTATATTATATTTTTGAAACTTTTCAATTACATTTAAATTATTCTTTTACGATGTAAATATACTGATTGATTTATTTTTATACAGGATCTCTCCTGAAAATAAAAAACCGAATCATTTTATAGGTGGAACAGAATCGGCCCAGTGAAGGTTTAGCAGATAGTTAGTAACACAATGACAACATACTCTTAATCTACTTAATTAGAAAATAATAATCTCTCCCATTCTTGACTGACACCCTAACTGTGGAAAAAAAGTTTAAAATTTTATTTTGTATTAGCTCCTCCAGCATAAAGCTAGATATAAATGTCTTGAAAATTCATTTGTATCTTTAACTTTCAAGCTGTCTTGTTTAATAAAAAAATTATTATTTCTGCTTAAATTTCAGAAAACCAATAAGGTCTACCCTTTTGGTTGAAAAGTTAATTTCGAAACTTATTTAAATCTTTTAATTCTTGCCGTTTTTTGTAAATGCTAATCTTTCCAGCTGCATTGAAAAAAATTAAAATACTCCCACTGAAGCTGTAACTTCCGATTTCCGAAAATATCATTTCCGTATTTCAACGTATTGGACCGTATTGCAAAACATCAGAAAGCTGCGGCTTCTGGTGGAACGATTTCAGCCACAACATATTAACACCTTATAATTTATGAAAAAAGCTTGAGTATGATGGAGATTAGTCAATCTTCATCTGAACTGTAGAGAACAATCGAGATTTAGCGTACACAGCACTAAAAACTCACATAAAGTTTTTAAAAAAGTACTTTTTTAGACTTTGCTGATATAGTAAATTAAAAATCTGCAAAAATTTCGTGGTCAAAATTTTTATGATTACTGAACAAAAACTGGAAGGATGTAACTGTTGTGGCCAAAACCCAACTTCCTTTTAGCCCGAATGCATACAGATCACGAATACACCACACTTAATATCTAAAGCGAAAAAGTGAACCTACAGGATTTCTGATAAAAATTGTCATGTATACTGAAAAATGATTGTTCCTGCCAAAATTTCAGAAAACCAAAACGGCCAACTCTTGTTAAAAATGTAATCATCATTGCAAAAATTGAAAAAGCTTCCATGGAAGCTGCCACCTCTGGTATGCAGATGTCACTTACATTTCAAAACTTTATTCCGAATGGTAAATCCGCCTGGCAATTTTGTGAATTTAATTTAAAATCTCAGAAACGAAACTGCTCTTATGGAAGATGTCACACCTGGTGGTCCAATTTAGACCAAACTGTATTGGGACCTCCCAATTTGTGAAAAAATCTTAAGTATGAAGTTTCATCCCGATCAATACATCTGTCTTGGCTGTACAGTGCGCATTTTTTGAAACTGTCTTTCAAAAAATGCGACACTGTACGAATTTGTGAAAAAAATTCATTTGCGCTCAAATTTTGGAAAACTAACCGAGACCTTTATCTTTGCAAAATTGAGTTCATATTCATTTTTCTTGTAAATGAAGCACTTTTCAAAATATTTGGGAAAAACGAAAATGCTCGTATGAGAGCTGTCACTTTCGGGGAACCGATTTTGGCCAAAACTCATTGGGATCTACCAATTTGTGAAAAACGATTTAGAATGAGTTTTACCATGCCGAACAATCAATTCTGGGCAGCACCGGGTCGAATTTTTGGAGAACAACAGATTTTGGCAAAAATCGTCATTTCCCCGTAATTGTTGGAAAGCTGTTCTGGACAGGAATTTTTACAAATTCAAATATACCATGTTTTAGTTTATAATCGGTTTTCTTGTGGATAGTGGATTTTTATAATATTTGCATAAAACGAAAAGGTTCCAACCGATTACCTTCAAAAAGCAATTAGGATCTTCCAATTTATGAGAAAAACCTAAGTTTGAAGTTTCGATCAGTCAATCCATTTAGGCTATAGAATACCAACCGACATTCAGTGGGCATGGCATCACATACACACACAAACGTAATTAAATGTAGAAGCAGGAACTTTTCTGGTATCCTTAAAAAAGTTGTAGTTCGCCCGATTTCGCTTCACCCATTTTCTCAATCAAAAAAAGGTTTAAGGAAAACAGCAACACCGAAAAAACACTTTTCACTTTCCTTGATCAAGTAACTGACCATAAAATGGCAAAATTGCCTCAGCTTTATTCATTGACATAACAAAGGCATTGATCATCCCATCCTACTAGAATAATGTTTTACTGGGGATTCCGCGGGGCGGTTCAGAGGTGGCTTAGTTTATATTTAAATGAGCAAACACAATGTGTTAAAATAAATGACTGAGTAATGAATAGGGAAGCAAGATAGGGGTTCCACAGGGTTCGTTGTTAAACTCGATCAAACTTCCAGTTCAAGATAAATGTTCTGAAATTTAAATTAAACCTCCGAAGATTCTTCTCGAGTGAGACCTTACAAATTTTATTTGATAATTTGCCTATTCAAACTCGTAAAAGAATGGATAGTGGTTTATTTGCTTCCTCCAAAACTGTTCTTATTTGGGTTTAACTTATCAGGTAAAACTGTCTTGCATAATCAAAAAACATTATCCCTACAATTTATTTAAAACTATTAATTCTTTGTTGTTTTTTGTGAATGCTAAACTTTTCTATGAAAATCGCACAAATTTAAAAGCTCTATTTGCAGCTGCCACTTCCGATTCGCAGATTTCTACCAAATTTCGCACGGATCTCTCCGTATCGATGGAATAAATTTTAGTATGAAGTTTTGTTCCAAATAGGCGATCAATATAAAACTACTGTAGAGATGTGAAATTTTAGCGAAACAAAGATTTACAAAAAGTAGAAAACGCAATTATAATCCAACGCACGCTATTTTATGTACAGTCGTTTGAGACAAGAAATATAAGTTAACTCAGTCGAGTTAGGAATTGGTATAGAAAATCCTTTAATTGAAATAAATCCATACTTTACTCGAGGAAAACATCGCTCCTTTTCTAATTAGTAGTTTGCCCACCCAAAACCATTCAATGTCTTCAGGACGATTAATTTAACCAGGCACATGGTTAGGCAACGGCTTGGTTCCATTCAATGTAAAAACAATCGGTTTTGCTAGAATTAATTTGGACATTTTTATAGTACCAACCAAGTTTCATACTACTCGTTTGAGAAAGGTCTTCGTTGCTTCTAATTTACTTATTTGACAAATTCACGCATCCTGAACTCATTTTAGAATCCTATGTTTAACATAAATACAAAAACAGTTTTATCCAATCGGTTAAGAAATCGTTTAGGTTCATTACAAATACATTTCATAAATTTCCAGTAACGAAATCTTTCGAACCGCTATATGTTTTATCAGAAATCCGAACTCCATCTGAGATACGTAGAAAAAATGGAAGCAGGACCCCATCAGAGGACTTCCCGAAAAGATTTTTCCGAAATAGGATCTTATTGCAATACAATTGAGACATTCTTTTCTAATATTCTAATCACTCCATTTTGTTAAACTCGTTCAAGTCAAAAATAATTTAAATAAAGACCCGGACCCAGATCGAACTTTTATGAATAATGAACCATCAGAATCGATTCCTGGCATTGGCAAACCCCTTTCACCATTTTTTTTATCAAAGTCGTGCCATTCGATTTTTTTCTTATTAATTTTAACCCACCTCGTCGGATGGATGGTCCTCAACAAACATTTTCAAAAAGATGTGGTAAAAGCAACCACACAATATGCAACGCAAGCTACTCGACATGGTGTCACATGGCACAACATTCCGCAATATGATGGAACATCCCACTTCATAGTGCAACATAACGCCACATTGTGCAGCATTGTGGCACACCATGCAATATGATCGCACAATGGTGCAATGCAGATGTGTATAAGATAGCGGAATTTTGACAGCGGGAAAAAAGAGATTACGCTACTAGCCGCAAGTGGCAGCACTATCACTAAAGATAATTAATTTTGTTCTGTAATTACCAACGGAAATTTTTTATTCATTATGTATATATTTTTTCACTAAATAAATCATCTCAGCGGAATAAAATGTTAGAAGTGATCCTTAAAATGGCAAATTGATTATTCTCCGAAGTAAAGGAACTCGGTATATGAAATGTTGAAATTTAACAATATTCCGTCTTTCCGGCATTTCTTCCACTAGTAACCAATGATTTCGGTTGTTTTTCTAATAGCTTAGGTCATACAGAGACTATATGGAAAATTTGGGGAAAATTCATGGACTAGAATTTTTTGATTTTCTGCGGCCATATAAGTTATTTTCAGTTTCTGGACTATATCTCAAAAAGTTCTACTAGTAACCAATACTTTCGGTTGGTTTTCTAATAGATAGACTGACATTAAAATTTATTACCACCGCAACTTTTAACAAAACTGTTCAAGCCGAAAAAAACTTATCAAAGGGATCCGAGCACCACCGTTGACCTTCTAAAATAATTTTCCCGTATTTAACACCCATCGGTATCGGTTTCTGGCATTTCAAATTATCTCCTTTACCCATTTTTATAAAAATGTGCAAACTGAATAAAACTTATATAATAAAAGTTGGCCCCCACCGGATGATTCTCTACGAATACATTAATTTTCCCGCATCGCAATCGGTTTCCTCTACTCGAAAACACCGATTCAGTCATTTTTATGAAAATCGTGCGAGCAGAAAAAAAAAATTATTGAAATGAACCGACCCTAATGAACTACCTTGATAATGGATTTTTCTGAAACTATCTCTCTTGCAATTGACTTTTGCCATGCGAATTTCACCCTCAACAAATTTTTTTTGTCAATTGTGTGAGTCGAAAAAAACTTTGAGAAAAGATCAGACGGCCCTTCAAATAAAACTTTCGAAGTCAAGTCCAAAATATTGGCAATCGCATTTACAAGTCGAAGGCTGTAAGAACCACAATCAACGGCAGAAAAATGTAAAATCGATGGTCTCAGTAAAGCAATGGTCACATTTGTTCAAACGCTGTAATAAAAGGAACTGAATACATTTTCGCGGAGCGTTGAATCTCCGATAAGACAACCAACTTAAATACACGTGTACAAAATAAACGCATTTTTTTTTGTAATAAAAAACAATCCCGTTGGCCAATTTCAGTGAAAGTGGTGTCAATTTTTCAAAAAAGAGGCAAACATGTGGCGTTATGGAATTGTAACAGCTATTTTTCATTGCAAAATGTTAAAATGTGTCGAACTATTTTTTTTTAATTTTCAAAAGCGGTTTATAAACATCAAAATTAGCTTTATTACAATTTAGTTTGATTAATTTAGTAATGAGTATTAAAAAAACTGAAACCATTCACATTAAAATGACTACAAAAACGTATGGAAGGCTACTGACACCAGGTGTGATTCTTATGGTGCTCATGTATATAGATTATATGATCTCAGCTACTATAAAAACATACACCCAGGTTAGTTACAGGGGGTTTTTCTAACACTTTTGTTAAAAAACTGAAAACATTCACATTCCAATGATTCCAAACCGTATGGAAGGCTACTGACGCCAGGGGGTCGATTTTTTCCAAAATTCGACGCAAGAAAAAAAAAAATTTTAACACATATTTTAATTTTTTTTTAATGCGTTTAATGCGATGTCGAATGAATGTTTTGTTTTTACAGAAACGCAGAATTATAAATTAATTTAAAACTAAAATTAAATAAATTTAATTTTATTTAAAGCATATTTGTATTGCATTCACAAATTTTAAATTATAAATGGAAATGAATCTAGAAATGCCATATTCAAGAAAATTAAATGGCACACATCGCACTAATACAAACACACATACCACTACTATATACTTGCGGTTATTTCGTCAACTTGTCAAATTTCTGCTATCAAAAAATATCAGCAGAAAAAATTTCATTTTTGTGACCGTGATGCCTCTAACGGTGAATAGCAAAACACGTTTTTTCTGTTACCTACTGTTAGTATATGTATTTTAGACTCAGCATCTGTACTGTCAATGTCACGAGGAAGTGTGAACTACCTATATATCATAAAAATTTACGTACATTTACAAAAAGTTTTCTACAAATAATTTTGTGGGGTATACACTCCTTATTTTGAGCACAAACGCATTTGTTATAAATTGTGTACTCCAGATATATCCAAAACTTTTAAAGTTCGCCGGTAGCCTTGTTTCTTGTCGATTTTGCATGTTCGGCCACCCAACAGTCAATGACAATTCTGTGGAAGTGTTGCTAGAAATCATCCACCTACGACTGCTAGTTCTATTGGTGGCTTCTTCAAATGAAGCTCCCGTATACCAACATCTAAGCTGCAAACATGAACACAATATTTGCCGCCATCTCCTTCCATTTCCAGCAGTAGCCTCAAAGTTTTCCACTACATTTCCCTTTTGGTTTCGGAGGTTTAAATTAAATAAATATTATAAAAAATAAAAAAAACATATGTTGAATTCCACAATTCGAAATTCCATTTTTAAAATAATACTATTTTTTGTCACCGGTAATATCACCGGTAATAAGTTTGTTGTATGCCTGTGAAAAAATTGTTTAGGTTATGTTATCCGAAAATGTAGAAAGTTGGCCTATCTCTTCCGCACGTACCGTTCCGCGCCGACCATTGTGTTTGCATATCCGTTTTACGATTTAAATCACATGTAATGTGACATTTCCTACTTTGACTGAATAACGAAACGGAGCGGTGCGGTGCCATTGTGATTGAACCTTAAGGGCCTATTTTTTAATTCATCCCGAGCAAGCAGTGCACTGTCAAAAAATACTTCGTATTTTTTTATTCAACCTGTGTAATTTTACTCTGCCCACTGCGTTTTGATTTGTGACACAGTGCATACTCGGTTCTTCAAATTTTACTCTGAAATTAATGTCAGTGTACGAAGAGTGTGCAAAATAAAAAACAATTTATTACTCTATGCACACCGGATAATTTTGCCCAGTACAACCTTTGCTCGGTGTACACTACCCGGGGCAAGCCTGCGCTTGCTCGGGTTGAATTAAAAAATAGACAACAAGTAAAAATGGTTTCCGTATAGAATTTAGAAATTAGGTTGGCGCACTCTCCTGTACCCTAAAAAACAAAATCTCAAAAAGGGACGAGTACATCTCAAAAATATGTTGTTGTAATTAGTTGATTACAAAATATTTATATAATATTATATTTTATGTTCAAACTAAATAAATTAAAATTATGTGTCAAACGTAATTATCAAACGTTATTCGTAAGTATACAAAAAGCTCTGTATAAAGCTCATTAACTACAAAGATAAAATTAAAATTTTATATGCCATATAATTATGTTATCATTATGAACATAGACTCGTCTGTAAATCACTGACCTGAAATATGTGTCACATATAAACATAAATACAGACGACAACACAAACACGACATAATTTTTTGTAAATTGATAGACAACAACAGCTCAAGCCAGCAATTTTTCCATTTACCATATTTTATCTCAAGTTTTATACATATAGTTTTCCTTTGTTTTTATTTTTTTTTTTTTTGTATATATTCCAAATTGAGATTTATTTTACATATATTTTGTCAGACGACACAGATAAGGACCATCATGTTTAGTAATATGATACTTTTATTTTATATATGGTAATTTGAAATTTATTTAAATTCCCGGGGAAAATAATAAGGAAATTATGAAAATTTTGTTTATATCTCTCGTCTAATATACTCTCCGGGAAAATTGTATCCGTCTGTCTGTATATATTTGCAATGAAATTAGAATGCTTTCATTTTTATTCGATGACAATATTCTTGGAATTTTCCGAAATGTAAATATTTATGTTCGTTTTTTATAAATCAGTTTGATTGGGTATTTTGTGTTATATGCAAATTGATTGGTTTACCTGGGCACGGATGTGGTCGAAAATTGAGACTGAATATTAAGAATTTTACTGTTGCTTTATTTACATTAAGCGAAAAACTCCTAACTTTTTAGTCCCGCAGTTATCGACCCAAATTGAGCCCCTGGTGGGTCGCCATTTTGTTATTCCGATTAATCACCTGTGGCTCAACTTGTTGATATGGTGTGTGCAAAAAACATTTGAGTTAGTAGGTTAAAAGTTAATCACAAATACTTTTGTATAAAACACCTGCGTGCTATTTTACGAAATACTGGGGCACCGCAGTCATCCTCATTAAACAAAAATAAAAAAATTAATTTACATTTTTTATTCTGTTTCCATTTAAGCACAATGTTAAGGTAGTTAAGATTTGATGATGAATTTTTATGTTAAAGAAAAGTAGAGAGAAAAACAACGGAATGAAAATCAATGCGCAAATGAAATTTGCATAAATTTACAATTAAAACATAAAACAAATAGGAAATAACAGAAAATAGGGAGCTTTTGATAACTGTTGTTATTGTTTTTTATTTGGTATACTGTGTAAAGTGGTTAGATTGTACAAGACTTTGTTAAGTATTCCAATTTATTGCGTCGAAGTTTATGATCTGATGATTTTTATTGGTTAAATTCGTGATTCGATATTTTTCTGGTCTTTACCAGAGCTTAAATTGCAATTACACTCGCGAGCAACTAAATCGACTCAAATCTTCAGCGCTTAATAATTAGTATTTTCCCCCCTTGCGTCTACAACGATTCGCATGCAGTTCCCCATGGATCTTATATGTTTCGACAGATACTTGGGGGATCGAACTCCACTCCTCATCCAACGCAATCTTTAGGTCACTGATCGGATTTCTGGCTCGGACCCTCCATTTTAGTTCGTCCCATAAACGCTCAATTGGATTCATGTCTGGACTGAGGGCTGGCCACTGCATCATCTCAAGTCCAGTCTCATTCATAAACTGCCGAGTGATTCGAGCTGTGTGACACCAGTCATTGTCATACATCATTATGAAATCTTTCACTATATATGCTACAGGGCACTACATGATTCAAGAAAATGTCCTCGATATATGTTTCAGCGGTCAGACCGCAATCTATGGCCTCCACCAGGTACGAAAACAAGATATTTTCCTCCTCATTCGTAATGCTAGCCGACAACACGCACAAACCGGCACAGTATGAAATTGAGCCTCTAGCGGCCCGCCTTTGAGTGAAGTTGGCTTCCTTTAAGCGCTTTGTTATTGTCTATTGACTAACAGCTCCATCTCGAACTTGTCTTAGCTCCTGCGGCACATCGACGTCCGTGAGATGGCGATTTTGCAGTGAAGTTAGGACGATAAATCGATCGTCCATCTCGGATGTATACACGGATGCTGGCTGCAGTGTGTAGTCTCCAATTGAAGGTACAAGTTTCCTGTAACTTTTTAGATAATCTTGAGGCAACAGATTAGCTCCTGTTTAGCTGACGAGCGACTTCTCGTTCATTGCATCCTTCTTGCAATAAAGCAACAACTTGCAGCAAGTTTTGAGGAAACAACGAATGAAACTGGTAGAACTGGTCCAGGTTGTTTTACGAAAATTGTTTAAGCTATTTAAAAAAAATGCCTCTGCGCGTACAGAGGTTTGAGTCGATTTAGTTGCTCGCGAGTGTATATAATTTTTACTTTGCGCATATGTTCAGTGGAAGTTGGACAATTATCAAAAACGTCCTGTTACTTCACTACGCAGATAAATGAGATTAGGGTGCAGTGGAACTTCAACTCGGTAAACTATTACATGGAAATAAAAGCATAGACGAACTTTATGCAAACGTGAACCACCAGCTATCACTAATAAGAAATAAAATCAAAACCGAAAAATACAGTCGAGGGCCAATGACTGTACTAACAGGAATGTTCAGAAATCGTGCACTCGATGTTTTCGTGAGGAGATTATCGGCCGAAAAATCCAGGATGTTAACTATTCAAAGACCAGCAACACAACCCGGAATACACATCCTGCCTAGAGATCCAGAAACTCAACTTCCAGAATATGCCGATACATGATCACAATTCCGGTAAACCAAATTTTTGGACAAAACAAGTTCCACCAACTTGGTGGCTGTTGCCGTTTCCCAGACTGTCAACAAAAAAACATGGGGTACCGCATAACCAAGACCAATAAAAAATTACATCAGAAATTTCGACGACAAGGCAGACTCAGATGAGGATGATGAGATAATTTTTATAGAGGAGGCCTCCCTAGCCTACTTTACATGAATACCATTGCCGCAACAAAAGAATATTAAATTTCCTCGTAGACACGGATGCGAATAAAAACTTTACAAGAAAGGAAACCAGAGGTGAACTACTTATAAATAAAAAAATAACCCCACCCATTTTCAAATGATTTGCAAATAACATTCCAGTGGGTTCCTTCATACTACCAGGGCCAACCTCCTTCGATGGTATACTTAGAGATGATACCTTGAAAGAAGTGGGACAATGATAGATTGGAAACGAAACATTTTAACCATTTCTCCAGAAATTGACAATCTGTTAAAGAAGAAAATTTATGCTAAAGTCCACAACATCGAATTAAGGGACAACCATCTAGATAAAGCTAAAATTAGAAAAATATTTCGAATCAACTTACGTTAAAAAAGATGGCGATTAGGAATTACGGTCATCATCAAGTAGTGAAAAAATATCCACTCAAAAAGATGAATGGGTCCCAAAACCAATATCAAGAACATCACTAATCACAGCTCATTTCTTCTCATGTTGTGTCTTTGGATCACGGTTATGTCCTTAAACATCTACCACTATGACACCCAGTTAATTTCGTTAGGAGAAGGGAATAGAAACATAATCAGTGGAAATTTCAAGATAATCCACCAAATTGATCTTATAGCTGTTACGAGAATATTCTGTCAGAATACATTTGGGAATAAAAGGCTTCAGCCCAGCTAGCATCTATAAACCACAGTAGCACACCAGATTAGCGAAATCAACAAACTAACTGGGGATTTTTGCAAAATAATTTTAAATTTATCGAACGGGACGAAAAAATATATAAAAATCAATGCAATTCCTAGCCCAGAGTACATTTTCATTGCCACGGAACAAATTTTTTCTTATATTACCTGTTTTTCCATTACTTTATGCAACTCAAAGTTTTACAGTTTTTTTTTACGTTAGATTTAAATTTTTTTATGTTTGGTAAAACATTTAGAGGGACTAGCCTTGGGTTCATGTTACACGCTGCGTAAATGATGCGTTAAATTATTGCGTTGAGAACATGAAAAATTTTACGTAAAATGTTAAACAGAAAAACCTCGATGGAGTCCGTTAAATCCGAATGTTGTTTTAATCTACTCGATCGAATTTAATCTGGGGCGCAACTCAGGCATTTCTTAGCCGATTATATTGAGATTGGGTATGTTGGTTGGAAGTGGGATTCTTAAATGATTTTCAAAAAAGTTTTGGAATATGGCCACCTGGGGCGGAACTCGAGCAGTTCTTAACTGATTTTATTGGGATCGGATATGTTGGATGGAAATGACGATTCTTAATGATTTTTGGAATAATTTCTGGAAAATGGTCACCTGAGACAGAAACCAATCATTTCATAACCGATGATGATGCGATTAGGTTTAGTTTGATGGAAATGGGATTCTTAAATGATTTTGGGAAGAATTCTGGAATATGGCCACCTGGGACGGAAATCGATCAATTCTTAACCGGTTTTGATGGGATTTGGTATGTTGGATGGAATAATCCCATTTTTAATTGATTTTTGGAAGAAGTTCTGGAATATGGCCACCTGCAATGGAATTCATAATAGGTAACCGAGAAATGGAAAATAAAAAATTGTCCGTTATATCGAAGGTCCGTTAAATCGAGCGTCCGTTAAATCGGGTGTTCGTTAAATCGGAGTCCGTTAAATCGAGGGTTCACTGTATATCGCTAAAACAATTTCCAATTTTTCCATTGCCTCCAAAATCACACCACCAAAATGCACGAAATCCGCAAAAACTGCAGTTTATGGATAACCATCGACTTCTTGTAATTGGCAATGACATACGTGGATTGTAATTGTTGATCTTATGTTTTACTAAACATTTGCGGTTCAGGTGGATCTTGCGGTTCAGGTGGACCCCGTTCATTTTTTTTATTATATGAAAAACATATTGAATTTAATAAATTTGATTATTTTTCATTTTTTCATTAAAATTGATAAAAATTCTGGGCTGGGTTAATTTCGCACCAGGGCAAATTGGTTATTGAAATGTTAGTGTTGTCTGATTAAAAAAAAATATTTCCCGGGATAAAATAGTGGGATAACTTCACATACGTTCAACAAATACTCAAACAGCACAACGAAACCCAGCTACACTTAGCTGGAAATACAGATGAACTATTCCTACAAAATGACCTTCAATTGCCCAACTAGCCAAAGGGGGTATAATAAATTCAAATTTATTGGATAAAGAAGAAATCAATCGATTAGTGAGCGAGATAGAAACCCACCATACAATAATGAGAAAGAAGCCATCGAACACGCCTAGCCAACTGTGCTAATGGGGAACACGATAATCCTATACGTCATCTCCATATCACAAATAATCGGAGAGGAATTTCACCACGTAAAATAGAATTTAGTGAAATTTTAATGAATCAACACAAAGTATATGGCATAATTAAAAAAAATATATGGACTTAACCAAATAATACACAAACTAAAGGAAGACCACTGCATAAACCAACTAATGAAGGGAGTAAACGAGAACACTATTTTTTAAAGTAATTTTAACGGTGTAGTAACGCAGATTGAGTCAGACAAACAGTTAGAGGGAAAATTCTTGATCCAGTACCCAAAACAAAAGATTGGAAATAAAGGAATTGGCCTTCATTAATATAGGAGAAAAATGTTACAAATTCTCTTTTTTGTAATTCTATTACACAAAAAAGGTTCAAACTCAACTTGGAGTATCTCCACAATCTCGCTACTGGACAAACTCGCCACAGAATACCAAACTAATAACGCAACAGACTTAGGGATCATAATAACAATTACATTGGTAATTATCCATAACAACCGGATGATAGGTTGTGTTATGGACCGGCAACTATAGCATAACGGATCCGTTTTCCGGATGTTCAATGCAAAGTGGAAAAATAAATAAAAAAAAAAACATTTGCCAATTAAAATTCATTCGCCATCTGGAATGGCCTCTGTTACCCTCGTTAACCGTTCTAGCTAATAATCTCCAAAGATTTTCTATGGGTTGTAGTTCTGTAGTTCTGGAAAAATTCACGTCGTCTAGCTTTGTGCCGTGGCAAAAATGTTGGTACCTGTTTAATTTTTGTGAATTCAGGTGTCTAACATCTGCCAAATCCCGCTTTTCATGCGCTAAATAGTTTTCGTGGAACTACCGGTGGCTTTAACCAGCCCTCCTACATGATAGCAGCGGCCTATTTTTCTGCCTGTTTCCGACAAGAAAAACATTTTTCGAAAAGGTTTTGACTTTTGATCTTTTTCCTCGACCGATAAGTATTCTCCACGTGGCAATATTTTTATACAGCATTTGGCTTTCAGTTTTCCAAGGTGAATCACATACCGATTAGTTCAAAATCGTTTTACTGGTAAGTGGTAACTATTCAAAATAAATACCAAATACAGAAAAACAAAAAATCTCCTCTACAAGCTGTCCCTTCCGGTAACCTATTTCGGTCAAAATTCACTGGGATCTCCCAATTTGTGGAAAAAAACATAAAAGTATTAAGTTTCATTCCGATCTATCAGCCTTTCTGGGCTGATTTTTTCTGGCCGAAATTTTGAAAAACTAGTTTTTCTCGTAAATGATATTCTTTTACGTTCCAATTTCCAACTAACTATTATGAAGGTGAGTTTTGAATGTCTCAAATGTTTTAAAACAAAATACATATTCATGATATTTAATTATGTATATCTAAACTTAAAACTTAGTTCAGACTTGTCAATAGCCGATTAAAAATATTGTCGAAATTAAAATCTTAATTCAGTTAACAAATTTTTTGTCTACCATCTATAATAAATGCTTCGACAATTGATAAAACTCAAATTAAATTAACGAATAGGAATAAAATTTCAGCGCATTGTGTTTTACTCCATCTATTGAGAACTCGTATGAACTAACATGAAGTCAGTTTATAATTTGCGCCTAACACCGGCTTCCTTGTTCAAACTTCCGACTTAATAAATTAAAATTTATGAATTTCCAAATTGTTTCGAATCGACTTTTAGCATGAACGAGGTTCAAATAATGGGTGTGAAGTATTCCATACTTTCCATAGATGTTATGTATGTTGAGTACCACACTGTTAATTCAAATTCAAATAGGAAAAAAATTAATCGTATTGGAAATTTTAGTACAATCATATAAGAATGAGTTATTTTTAGAGAATGAATCAAACCTCAATTTAAATAAAAAATATATAATATTTTCTAAAATAAAAATTTATTAACAAACTGAACCACGTATTGTGTAGGAATTATCCAGATTTTTGTTAAAACAGATTAGAACTTTAAAACAATTAGAATAAATATTTAATAAAACAAAAAAAGTTAAAATACAAACTTGAGTTAAAATGACATAAGAACACCTAGAAACTAAAACTTTATATCAAAAAGCCAGAAGTCAAGAATTAGAAGCCTCAAATGTTTTATTTGGATGACTCAATGACCAACTTCATGTACTAACGGCCGATTTGACCGATAATGGCCTTCCAAATTTGAGTAAAAATTACATAAGTACATAGTAGAACTAGATGGTTTTGGTTAGGTGACCTAATAACCAACATTGTGTACTAGCCAGACCTGAATCTTGATCTCTGGGAATGACCGATAATGTACATCCAAGTTTGATTAAAAATGACATCAGTACACAGAGAATATCAAAATTCATCGTGCATTATTAGCACTAGGTGGTATGACTCAATGATTAACTTCGTGTACTAGCCAGACCTGAATTACGATCTTTGAGAATGGCCAACAAAGGCCATCCAAATTTGAGTAAAAATTACATAAGCACGCGGAGAAGATCAAATATTCGTAGCAATAAACCCAAAGTCGTGCGTCGTTTTATGTCCACTATAGGCCATTAGTCATACTAGTCCTAATAATGCACGACCTCCAATTTATTGCTACGAATTTTGTTGTTATAGTTGTACTGATGTCATTTTTACTCAAATTTGGATGGCCATTATCAGCCATAATCGTGATTCGGGTCTGTATATTTTACGAAATTGACCATTGAGTCATCTAACCAAGACTATTTAGTGCTAATAATGCACGACTTCGGGTTTATTGTCACGAATTTTCATATTTTCGGTACACCGATGTCATTTTTACTCAAATTTGGATGTCCATTATCGGCCATTCCCAGAAATCGTGATTCAGGTGTGGCTAGTACACAAAATTGATCAGTCACCTAACAAAAACAACCTAATGCTAATAATGCACGACTTCGGATATATTGTTACGAATTTTGATATTCTCGGTGTACTAATTTCATTTTTACTCACATTTAGATGGCCATTATTAGTCATTCCCGATTATTTTGTTTCAGGTTAGAGATTTTTTGGTTTTTATACTAAATTGTGATGGCCATTTCATAGATTCTGATTCGATTCTCGCTAATTCGTGAAATAGTTGATTGAGCACCTAACTAAACCCATCTTGTTTTAATAATGCACTGCTTCAGATTTATTGCTACAAATTTTGATTAAGTTTTACTGTTGTACAAGGACATTCTTATTTGCTTCTAACAGTAAAAAAAATCCTAAGTCGATTCAGTATATTTTTCTAAACTCTAGAAAAATCTCTGGAAGTTTTATTAGTTCACATGAAACTTAAAATTTTTTTATTACAATTTAATGGTTTGAGTTCCCAGTATATTTGGTTTGCGCCCCGACTACTTTAGTACACAATTTTTAATAAATATTTGTTTCAATATGTTTCAATAATATTTTTTTCTTCGTAATTTATCAATTAAAATTTTAATTTTTTCTTTATTTATAAAATACAATATTTTTCTGCCATTTTAATTAAGACAATTTGATATACGTCTTATAAATGTCCTGATGAAATTTGCTCGATTTCGTTAAACTTATCTTGATGTGCTTGTTTTTTAAAAATCGTCAATTCATTGAATATATATCTATCTCTTGTTTCTATCTCACTTTTTTTATTTCAGTGATTTGAATTAAAATTATGTAGAAATTTAGTAATTTATTTAAAAATGTGTTCTATGCTTTCTAAACTAATTAAAACAATGTAAAATCAAACATAAAATTTTATTTTTCATTGAGATTTTCGCAAATTAAAAATCATAACAATGTACCACACACAACTACATAGAAAGGCTTTAAAATTTCTATTGGAATTAGCAGAATTCGTAAGAACCGGCCATCAATTTAGGTATTCGGAAGTTTAGAAAAAAAATCAGTAACGGGCGCTGGACTTTAGTCAGTAATTTAGCTAAAAAAAAGGCATTAGGCACAAAATATTAGATTTTTTATTTATGTGCCCTCGATTTTTTTGTTATAAGCCGAAGCCGCATTTTTTAAATTCTTTTTTTCAAGCATCTGTATCCCAAAAAATATAATATGATATTCATCATAAAAGTTAGATGGGTTTCCCATAATATCCCTGCTCTATATATTTCTGCTATTTTACAAAACTATTCAGAACTGTTGAGGACAACCATATTACAAGACAACCATCGAACTTTTTCGATGGATTCTTTGAGTTATGCAACTTCATTCAAGATATTTAATTAAAAAAAAAAACACTTAATTTTTAATTTGATAAAATTTTCGCTTAAGCTATCGCAATCTCGAACAACTGTTTAAAAAAATGCGGCTAAAATTTCTACCTAAATTAGTGGTTAATTCATGCTACTGGCCGATAGATGTCTCTAATATTCAGAAATCAAATCATGCCTGATCTTCAGTTCTAAGCTGCAAAATTAGTTCAGATTTCTTAATCTCTAATTACAAATGTTTTGGTGATTTTTAATCTTAATTTATTTAGCAAATTTTAATTAAATCTCAGGCGCGGTATGAGTCAATCATCAATAATTGAGGCGAAAATTTAAACAAAAAATCCCAAGTTTGAGCATAAGTGCTTGTATTTATATAGTAAAAATAAAAAATAAGAAAGTTTGAGCCCAAAAATTGATATTCGGCGCACAAGCGTGTTTTGGTTCTCCCGTATTTACATTATTTTTTGGTTTTATATTTTTATTGGTAACGGGTGATTTTTAAACCCAAAAGAATTTGAAATTGTAAAAAATAACACAAATAATTAAATTGTAATCAATTTATTTTTTATTTGAAAGATCAATACATGGCATTAATATTTGAAAATGATTTCGGGCATATGGACGGTGCTGTTCTTGACGAAGCGCATTCTGGGCCATTTTATCGAGCACTACTGGCCGTATGTCACGAAAATGCTGGCTTCCAAGGCGTCAATTGTTGCTGGTTTAACAGCATAAACCAGTGACTTCATGTAGCCCCACAGGAAATAATCGAGAGGTGTCAAATTGCACGACCTTGGATGCCAATTGACAGGTCCATTTCTCGAAATCAACTTATCGTCAGATTTTGATTTTAATAAGTCGATGGTTGCGGTCGCCGTATGGTACGTAGCGCCTTCCTGTTGAAACCACATCTCGCCCGGATCAATGTCATCCATATTTTCAAACAAAAAATCATTGATCATGGTGAGGTAACGATTTCCGTTGACGTCGTCTATGGCGCGAATCGACGACTGATTTTCAAAGTAAGTTTTATTAATTTCGTAGCGCTGTTCAAGCGTCAGTCTATTGCCAGATGATTTGCCAGAGTATACTGAGATCTGTCAGAGTATATTTTTCATAAAAATTTAATTTTATGTTTTATTTTTTACAATTTCAAGTTCTATGGCTAATGCCACATGATATTTTTGGTTTTTTGATTATTTTTTCAAGGCCAACTAGTCGTAATAGATAATGTATGTATATATGCATATGTGTTTTATTTTGTTTTGTTCTGCTCTCTCGAAAATAAAATTTTAACTAAAATGAGTCAAAAATGTCCTTGACATATTTTTTATTGCATTTAAGTTTGTGTAAGTGTGGTTGCACCAAAAATTTGTTTAAGTCGCAATTAAAACCAGTATCATAGGTAAACGGGCAAAGAAACGAAAAAAATAAGGTTTCTGTGATACCCGGTGTGGCATCAGTGTATGAGGCTTATAAAAACACCCGTTATATTACGCTTACTAATTGATATCGTAGATGAGAAGTAGATGCATAGAGAGAGCACAAAACAAAATTGGCGCGACAGCGTGTTTCTTGTACTTTTTTTTTCTTGTTGCACATTCTTGGGACAAAATTTCGTTGCATTTTTCTATATAATGCGACGCCAAAAACATCTTCGATGTTAAAAATCGGCATGACGCTCACAGTATGAAAGTTGGTTTCAGACTAAATACAAATTATGATTAAATATAGCCACCAACAATTTAGATTTGTTGACCTCTACTGACATTTGGCCACAATAAAATATGGAGTTGAATTGAACTAAAAATGTTTTTTTTCGCTGAACTGACAAATATTTCTGTTAGATGTATTTCTTCCCTAAATTTAGTGAGTTGAATTGGATGATGGAAATGGGTGCGATTTCAAGAATGCGGCCCCCAAGTGGGGACAGTGTTTTTTGGCAAAAATCGCCAATTCCGCTTAAATTTTGAAAAACTGAGATATACACGTATTATTGCTAGTTTAATTTCGAATATTTTATTTCATAATTGTTTGTACTTTTCAATATATTTGCAAACGGCGAAAAAGCTCCTTTGGAGGCTGCCACTTCCGGTTGACTGATTCCACCAAAAATATTCGGATGGGATCTCCCAATTTATGAGAACAGATTAATGAAGTTATGAAGTTTCATCCCGATTAGTTAAGCCGTCTGGGCTACAGAGGAATAACAGCATCACAAAACTACGCACATTGGACTTCGGATTAAACAAAATTTTGGGAGTAGTTAAATATTATTTAAGATGAACTTAGGCACAATTCAATTTGAAATCAGTGTAGTGGCCAGGTTTTTATTTTGTAGCGGAGTTACAAGCTTTCAACTTTAATATATAATTTCTACATTACGTGTATAAATTTATATGTTTTAATTTTGTTATTCAACATTGCAGAATACAAAATGTTATATCGCATAAAATATATAAATCTGTAAAGCTGACAAAAAAAGCTTTGAAAATATTTATAAATCAAAATTAAACCATATTGAAATTGTCATTGTATAAAAAATAAATTTTATTTTTATCAAGTTGGTTAATTTTGCCGATTTGTCAATTAAGCCTTTATAGTGTTTGGTATATATACGAGGTGACTATAAAATGTAGCCCACAATATATTCAAATCGATTTTGTGATAAATAATTTAAACATTATCCTGATTTATAATTCTAGCATCGAACCAAATATATTGTTCACGTAATCATATATAAATCGTAAGCACAACATCTACACCACATTATACATGATTAACAAATTAAATTATTCATTCATCATCGTATATACATTGTGAACAAGAAGCTGAACCGAAAACATCTATGATCCGCAGAGATAAACCAAAAAAATCGCTTTTCATATAAAAATCATTCAATCATTTCTAAACTGTATCATTTCTATGCATAAGCATCGTTCTGCTATTTTATCCAGCAGTGTAATATCAATCGCTGTATTCAACAACGAATGTAAAATAGATCTAGCTCTTTACGAGTACGTATACTTGTATATATGTATAAAATATATAGTATAACTTTCAGATTATTAAAAAAAAATAATCATAGTTCTACAAAATATATAAAGCTTTAAAAATGCAAACCGAATACATGACAAAATGAAAGCTCTCATACCATGTATTGGATTTGCGCGATTTACACGATTTTCACTCCCCGCGCCCTATAACACAAAAAGCTGTAATTTTATTTAAAAAAAATATATTATAATTCTCTAAAGGCAAATAGTGCGAGAGCTTTGAAAGCTCATTTTGATAAAATGTATATTTATGTAGCAGTTAAACAGGCAAACGAATAATATAATATAACTTTATCTTAAGCTTAACTATTTTATTGGTAAATTTATGTCAACTCAAATGTATGTACGTACAAATTCTATGCTTTGGGTGATATCAGTTATCTGTCGAGAAAAATAGAAACTTTTCCCTGTTGTATTTTATTCAAATCTACATTGTATGATAAATTTACAAAAAATGCTCCATGTTATACGAACACAACCTAAGGTATATTGAATTTAATTGTCGTGGCTTGGGATGCAGTAACGACGACATTTGAATAAACTTTTAGACAGTTTTTGTAACAGAAGTTAATAAATTCGATTTATTGCTGCAGGTATTTATATATTGGGATATGTGAGTACCAAACAATGATAGTTACGGAAACCAGTTTTCATTTCAAAAGGAAACCGCGTATTTTCAACCTGAATAACATCTATTTCTTTATAATAACCAACCCTGTTACCCAAGGCTACAAGATAAATGGTGTACTCCTTCAGGTAGTTGAAACTAAAGACCTAGGGGTTTTTTTGATGAAAATATGAGCTTTACTAAGCACATTGAGCTGTTCATCGCTATGGCAAACTCCATGCTCAGTTTTATCAAACGATGGACGGGTGATAATTTTGATGAGGACACAATTAAGATCCTGTATTGTACCTAAGTTCGATCCCAACAGGAATATGCTGTAAATATGTGGTGTCTGTTCTACGAAGATCATAATATCCAAAGTATTGAGATAATTCAAAATAAGTTTATACGCTACTTGACCTGGAACGGATGGGTTTATGGCCATGATCTACCATACCACGTAAACAAACAGCGACAAGCACCATATTGAACCGGGCGCGTCTATTTTGTAGAGCTGTCAAGTTATATGACAGCTCTAGAAAATAGACGCGAGTTGCTAAAAAGATGCTCCGGATGAGCTAAAACAAATTAAAATAAAGGTTACTGATAGACAACTAAAGGATCATGACTTGCTCTACTTAGATAGACACAGAACCAACTATGGCGATAATGAACCAGTGAATGTGTAAACGTTTCAATAAAATTAAATATTTATTTGATTTTGGTTTAAGATCATAAATCGGAACATTTTCCTGTATTATTTAATGTTGGTTTTCCGCTGACTTTGACAGAAGGCTCATTACCGTAAATTCCAGTGTGGCTAGAACCCACAAGAATATAATGTTTTTATCTTATATTTTGGAGAGTTATTAGGCATGAATAGGGATCTGAGACTATAACAAAACGGTTGAACTTAGATTTGGATGCATTGGAGAAAGCAATTTGGAGCCGAACAGCTTCAGCTGAATAGATAGACATAGTATTTGAGACTTTATAGTATTCCTGATGTAATTCATGATAAATTCCTACTCCAACCCTATCACTTGTCTTTGAACCATCAGTATATATAAAATGAAAATTTTTATAATGGCCTTGAGTTGTGTGTGATAAATAGAATTATTTGTCATAGCCTTTGGAAGTGCTAATAAATTTTTTATTACAAAAGGTAGCTTCAATTCCCAAGAAGGTGAATGATACATCATAGGATTTGGTATTAAAAGATTATAGTGTGGAATTTGAAATAAAATGGGTTTAAATATAGGATCATTGGGTAATGACTCTCGTAATGCATGAAGTGCTTTTATTTGTAAGGGATGTTCTAAGTAGGTAGATATTTTGGAAATGAAATTTATTGAAATTATGGCACGACGACAAGGAGAGGAGTTGACCCAGAATCATAAAAGATGCTCTCGACTGGGCTGCTTCCGTAAGCTCCAGTCGCGATAATCTTAGTCCCTGAGTGTGGATTGCATCTAGCATTTTTAGATTAGTGGGAGATGTGTCTTGATATATCACACTAGCAAAATCAAGCCTAGATAAAATTAAAGAATTATGGGCTTTCAGTAGTAAATTTCTATCAGAACTCCAATGAATATTTGACAATAATTTGATTATGTTAAGCGTCTTAAGGCATTCCGTTTTTAATGTTGCTAGATGAGGTTTAAATGATAATGTTTTGTCCAAAATTACGTATAAGTCGATTTATTCGACCGAAAACCATACTTGTTGTTTTTTCAATATTAAATTCAAACCCATTTAATTTTCGTCCAAGTAATTACTTTAATGGGTGGTTCAATTTGATTTATTAATGGGTTAATTGCTATGAGGAATAGGATTACACTTAGGACTGCCCCTTGAGGGACACCATTTTTTAGATAATTTTTGATAAACTGGAATAAATTTCCCGATATGGCGTGTTGATCTAAAATATTTAAAATACGATGTTTCCAAGTCTTGTCATATGCTTTATTTATAACAAAGGATATAGCAATTGTTTTTTCCCAATTCAGAAAGCCTGTTTGAATTTCATTAACTTTTGAAACCCCATTTATAATTTTGAAATTAGTTTATATTTTTCAGTGATCCATTTGAGACGTTCAGCAACAAGTTTGTCCATAACTTTACACAGAGTGTTTGTCAGGGTTATTAGTCTACATCCCGAGAGAGGGATGGGAGTTTTTTTTATCTTTTCCAGGTTTGTTAAACGAAATGACATCAGCTAGAAGCCATTCATTTGGAATGTATCATTTTTCCACAAATTATTATAAAATTCTAGGAGGGATAGTTTAGATTCTATGTTTAAATTTGTCAACATTTTGTAATGTATTCCATCAGCACCTGGAGCGGAACCTCGACATTTTTTCATAATATGGGTGAGTTCATTAAGATTGAAATCTTTATTGTAACCATTGTTTGTATAGACATTTTGGTTCAAAAATGGTATATTTTACATAGCCATCTTTATATTAATAAAAGTCTTTATTATACTGATTTGTTTGACACACCGTTGAGAAATGGTTTGCGAGAACATTCGCAATTTCTAGAGGTTCAGAAGTATACAGCACATTTGTTAGAATTGTAGTTATATTTCTCTTTCTAGCGATTCCTTGAATAGATTTAATTTTCCTTCACATTTTTTGTGAATTTTCATTTTGGCCGAGTGAACTTACAAATTTTTGTTATGTTAAACTTTTGGCGGTACGAATTCACTTTCTAACAATAGCATGGCATTTTCGAAATTGCTGTAAATTTGATGAAGTAGGATTATGAGTAACGCCTCTCTATGCTTTCCATCGGGCTTTTAGAAGTTCAGAGATTACCTGAGACCACCATGGTACTGGGGGTTTATGGCAACTATTTTTGAGATATAGGGACATAACTTTTTGCTGCTTGTCGTATTTCATCAACAACATATTTGTTTGCAATATCTGAGTCGTGAGGATTGTATTCATTATTGAAATTAAGTTGGAGGTTCAATTTCCAGTTTGCTTGATTTATTCTCCATCTCGGTCGAGGAGGTGAAGATATTGCATTAGTTGTTCTTACTGGAGATAGAATAATGGGAAAGTGATCACTTGAACAAAGGTTGGGATATATGTACCAATCGAAATACTTAGATACAATTGGTGTTGTTGTTATTGTTAGATCAATCGCTGAGACAGTCCCATTGGAATAAGTGTTATGTGTCAGTTCCCCATTGTTTAAAATATTAAGCTGTATTTCTCAATTAAATTTACAATGTTACTGTCACGTTTATCAAGACTCGCCCTGGCTAATTTATCCCAAAGTGGTTGATGCGCATTAATGTTACCTATGATTACGAATGAGGTTGGTAGTGGATTAATAAGATGCTCAATATCTCTTGAGGTTATGCTATTATCATTTGGTAAGTAAATTGAAACCAAAGTCATTTTAATAGGATTATAAATCTGGACTACTATACAGCTTGTATGTCAGTATCGATGTCTATTATTTCTACACTACTGAAATTTATTTTTAATTAGTATTGCTACCCCTCGGGACAAACTTTTTTTTTTATTTTTTTTAATTTTTTTTTTTAAAGAAAGTATTAATCATCCAGTGGATTTAATGTCCTTTTAAAGTCAATTAATACTCTCCTTTTCATTCACGCACACACCCACCCATTCACCTACTCACACAATTACAGTATACCACCTGCACGTTGCAAGCTCCATATCAACCTGCACACTGACATGAACGGTGGGTCGGCGCTGAATTCTGCACTCCAACAGAGGGTCTAAGTTGTGTTTATTATCATCACCGATCGTAATCGATGAAGAAAATTCGTTTTACATCCTGCCTCTGATGGGATTCGAACCCAGTACCTCTGGTCCAAGTGCCGAAGCTTTAACCACTACGCCACTTGTACTTTAAATCTACACTTAAAGTGAGTTTCTTGAAGGCAAATAACCGGTGGATTGATTTGACTTATTAGATGCAATTCCTCAATTTGGTTATGGTCATCATTTTTAGAATGTTTATAACTTTCAGTAATTCCAGTTTTATTAAAATATCTGAAAATGTTACATTTGGTTGTTGTATTTTCCTGGCTTCAACATATGGAATACGATCGATGGCTTTAATATTTGGCATGAATCACTGAAACTAGCATGGTCACCGCTGCAGTTAACGCATTTTAAGTTACATGGTGTGGTGTGGTTTTCATCCAGTGAGATCAGCTGTACATCCTTTCTTACTGTGGCCAAATTTCTGACAGTGTGTACACTTAAGAGGATTAGAGAACCGAACATCTAATTTTTGATATGCAGCTTTAATTTTCCTAGGATTGAAGGCGTAGAAAAAATTAGTACTACTCCAGTTGTGTTTTCCAGTATCCCATTTTAGCGTTTCTTAATTCGTGTGGCACTAATTACTTTTTCACTTGAGAGTCCATCAACGATTTCTTTTTTCGTAAGATTAAGAATCTCTTTACAGTGAAAAAAATCCCTTCCAGTAACTCGAATCAAAACATTAGTTAACAAATATTTAATAGACTGTTCTGCCTGAATTTCAACATTTTCTTATTCACCTTTCACCTTCCCACCTTTAAATAATACGAGGTACCACGTTCAACAATCATTTACTTTCGATATCAGGCATCTGAACGCAAATTTTAGGAATTTTTCATATATGTACTAAAATTTGTTTCTGCTCATTGAAACAGTGAACTGTTATTCCAGTCCTAATGATCACTACCAATATGGTTAAAATTGTATCCCGGTACATTAGTATACTTCTCAATGGCGACGTAGGTGCATTGCCTAAGATTATCCGTTTAATTTACTTAATTGTATTATATTCCAAGTCATGTTTATAATGCAGTACCAACCAACCTAACTCATTTGTCGACTAGTGTCTCGACCGGCCATTGGTTAATCGTTATTTTTAAAATTGAAACAACCGTAAGCGATTTCATTCCCATCGTAAATTGAAAATGTTTGGTTTTACAAATCTGGAAATAAATCTAAAAATTATTTCTTCTGTATCACTCGGTAGATTAGCGTATGCCGTAGACTCAGCAGCTTGCGTGATTTGCATATCGGTAAATAATAATAATATACCTCCCAAGATCAATCGCACGCGAAAAGTGATCAACTGTATTATTATCATTATCTTTTTTAGAGTTTAAATGAAGGATATCTACTGAATTAAAAAAAATATTTAACATTTGATAACTTTAAAATAAAATGAAAGATTAGCGAAAATCGACAGTCATTCCTAAAAATTCAGAATTCATAATTCTAAAAACGAAAGTTAAAATTTAAAGTTTAAATAATGAAATAAAAATTAAAAATAAAATTAATTACAGATGATATGAATGATTTTAAAGAAAATTTTCGAGGTCACAAAACTCAAAATTTTGTTTA
Organism: Nephrotoma flavescens; assembly: GCA_932526605.1. Classification (NCBI taxonomy): domain Eukaryota; kingdom Metazoa; phylum Arthropoda; class Insecta; order Diptera; family Tipulidae; genus Nephrotoma; species Nephrotoma flavescens. The sequence continues at coordinate 14,144,430 of OW052221.1, forward strand.
CTTTCGCGAAGCATTCGAGTAACAGGTTCATTTTTTCCATAGTCCACAAACTGTGATGTGTGGTTCTGAAGGCAGGTACTGTTCTTAGTGCACGAGAATTGTTCTTTAAATTTATCTTACCAAGAGGAACAAACGAATTGATACAGCCAGATAACAGTTGACGAAGAAACACAGCGTCAGCAATAATTCGAATAAAAGCAGACGAGGCGCATATTCCAACATCTATCGCTAATACTGAACAAATTATTCTGCCCTATACATATGAGCCAAGAATCCCTATGATAACACAATCATCGAAACCAATTCATCTGTGGTCTAAATGTAGATCCACCACGGCTCTTAAGTATTCGAGAACCGATTTACCGCAAGCACTACAATTGTGTGTACAATTACAAAATGTTGATTATTGGATAAAGTATGAAAATGACATCTCACAGAATGGTCAACGAGCACCACCAACTCCTCCACCTCCGATCCCGAGAAACAGCATTCAGCCTTTCTACTCATAACTGCTTCACAGTCGGAGCTGTAATAATCAGAAACCAATCCAACAAATCAATCAACCTCAATTGGGATTTCCAAACTGGGAATACCCAATACCACCACACCAACACCACAATCCACAATTTTTGGCATTTTATTATATTGAACCGTCCGAAATAGATCAATTATACTAAACTACCACAAAATACCAGTTCATAAAAAAACGACTCTACTTCAATTCACCAATTCAAAATCACGAGCCCCTAGACCAAATAAATTCCAAAGGGTATTCCATAACGAACAGACAAATTAACCAGAAACCATTCATAGCAAACTCAGTGGTGGGTAGCGTCAAAATCAGCCACCACGCCATGCCTGACCAGTTTGGCCTCCAAAGATAATTGAAATTCTTTATTTTACCCAGCCTAAAATGCTTTAAAGGAATAATCGGAAACGATAAAAGGATCTTGGTGGCCCAACATACTTCTGATTACGTAAACAATCTGAAAATCTGAACCTCCTGCTCGGAGTCCGTATACTAACGTCCATGGGGTCCTATATATGCAAAAAGGAAGAGAGATAGAAAAACAAATCAAAAAATTGTTCCGAGACGGCCATCCAAATTCCCATACAATTCCCCAGTACGGATTGTTAAAGAAAACCTAAAAAAGACGGTACTTCTAAAGAGAAGAAATATAGAATATATGGTCATCGATTATCGAAAACTAAGCTTGGTAATAATTTCGTGTAGATGTTCAATACCAGAAATTAATGCCGTTTTGGCAAGTCTAGGAGAAAATTAATTTTTCACAATCATAGATTTGAAAAGCGAATTTCACCAGGTCCCACTAAAAGAGGCTGTCCTTGAGAAGATAGTGTTCTCGGTGAACTACGAAAAGTATGAATATTTATTCGCTTTCCATTTGGCCTGAAAAATTTGCGCTCCATCTTCCAACGTACACTAGACGACATTCTACGAGGCCACGAATCATAGAAAATCATAGAAAAAGCGAACTTAAAAAAAATTCAACTTGACAAATGAGAATTTCTACGAGACGAGGAGGAACTCAGATCCTTTCTATAGTCATGCCTGAATACTACCGTCGCTTCGTCAAGGATTACGCGAAGTTCGTAAAACGTAAAACTTAAATTTGTAATTTTAATTAATTTACGACCTATAATAATTAACAAAAAGGATGAGTTTCTGTCAACATCCTGATCTTTCAATTGGAAAATCTTGTCGTGCGTAAACGATGTAATTGTTAACAAGAGCAAACCGTTTAAAAGTAAAATTGATTAAAAAGGGTTTTGATTTGGAGAATTAATTTAATTTTTGGCGTGAATTCGTCTTTAAATTTGCTTTCATTATAGGGAGGCAATCAAAAAACTGATGATAATGAAATCGGTAGATACGGCTTGATGTTGCAGCTATATATCTATCATCTACATCAAAAATTTAATTACACCGTTCGATAGCAAAAGGTGGGAGGAAGTACCGCCATTTTAATTTTTCGCTCTGTATTTTTTGAACCGATTACGATGGGATTGGATATGTTGGATGGAAGTGGGATTTTTAAATGATTTTTAGAGGAAGTTTTGTCATATGGACACCTGGCACGGAACCATATCCATGCACCAGTCTCTAGCCATCGTGGAAGCATGCGTGATCTTTAGGCGTCAGTAATGTGTCTAGTCTACTATCATATTTTTTAATTGCATGACACGGAAACAAAAGACCGTGAAGCTGCAAATCGTATTGTTGCTTACAAATACAGTTTTATCTGCCGACCATGTCATATTTGCATTGGTTAGGCTAGATTAAAGCCTTCGTCTCTCGTTATGGTAAAGTACACATTTAAATATTATGTGGTAATTTTTAATATCATTTAAATATTATGGACAGAGTTCATTTTCCATAATTCTAAATCTAACATTTAGTGCAAGCTTGAGGGTAGTCCTATAACAACCTGTTATCTTCAGCAGAACATGTCTTAGTGCACTTTCCAAAGTCCTTATGTGGTGTACTTTTAACTTGTCCACCCAACTAGCGCACGCGTACGTTAGTACAAGCTCTATTACTCCCATATGTATAAGATTAACAGCGCACGGTTATTAAGTCCCTAATCCTCGTGCAAAATTATTGTAATTGTATGTTGACGTGACTTGTAATACCAAAACGCTTATCAATACTAACGCCGAGATATTTTATAGTTGTGACCATTTTTGTTCTCACATTATTTAATTTTACTATAGGCGGTCTATTTGTATGCAATATACCTTATAGTGACATCATTACTGTTTTTCCGGGTGATAGAGCTAGTTTATTTTGCATACACCATTTCCACACGCGATTTAGTACTAACTGAGTCTTATTTTCAAGATCCTGCCTGGAGTGCCTATATATAATTATAACTTTATCGTCAGCATAGGCAATGTCTTATTCCTCGCTGTAGAAACTATAGTTGACCACGATGTTCCAAATATTAGAGCCAATGATTGAGCCTTTATGCTTCCTTTTGTTAAATTTTTCTGTATTTTTCCATAACTGTCCTCAATGATCGCTCGATCTTTTAAATAATATTCTTAATATTATTTTATAAATATTTTTTGAGGTGCCAATAGTTTTGAGGTGCTTCATTATACAAGACCACCAGACATTGTCAAAGGCACCTTCAATATCCAGTCCTAGCACATATTTTGAATTTGCAACTTTAACTTGGTTCATTAGCGTTAGGATTGCATCATGCGTTGATCTGTTTTTGCGGAACCCGAATTGTTTGGCAGAGTAGAGTTCGCTGGCATTAAATTTTTCTATCACCTTGTCTCTGTTACTAATTTTTTTAACAGTATACCGGTAAACGAAAGGAGGACCAATGGTCTATACGCTCTCGGGTCTCCTCCTTTTCTGATCACAATAACTTTCCAGATTTTCAGATACACACCCAGATCTAAACACTTATTGAACATGTGTGTTAGTTTATTCCCAATAATGGGCCATACTGGTGGATCGAGCCTGCTGTATTGGTACTCTCTGTTTGTCTACTGTTTTGGAATTCTTTCCGACTTCTTTGAACTTCTTTACATTTTCTGTTAAGTTTTGGGGTCCACCACGCAACTTGTCGTTTGGAGTTCTTATGCATTGGTATCGCAATTTCACATGCTTTAATTATGGTGTTGATGACTGTAGTAGCCAGTCTGTTAACATAGTCTTTGCTGTTGCAGTCTTCCCAATTTATACGATCCGATTGTCCAGAAAGATAGTCGTTTAGAAGGGTCCAATTTCCACTCTTCAGAGCAAACTTTTTATTTATTTCTCCGTTCCTAATATTCACCTGTTTTCCAGATTGATCAAGACTGCCCTGTGATCACTAGATGTCCATCATGTTTTGACACTCCAACATCTAATTGTGTTTAATAGACCACTGGCCACTAAGGTGAGATCAATATTCGCCATTGTGGCAGTAGATACTTGCTTCGCCTTCTTTATTCGGCAAGTGTAATCTATGGCTAGATATAAAATATTCAACTACCTAAACGCGGAAATATTGCAACAACATCAGAGCCGGTATCATCATAATCAAGTCGTATAGTCGGTGGAGTCACCATATACCGCAATATCAATAGCCGTGGAGTTCCACCCCAAGTGGCCATAATAAAAAAAATCTTCCAAAAACCATTTAAGAATCCTATTTCCATCCAACATAACCAATCCCATCATAATCGGTTAATTAAGAAAATACAGAGTTCAATACAAACGGCAAAAAATAAAATGGCGGTACTTCCCCCTACCGCATGCGATGCTTCATAGTCCCCTCCCCACTCAACGTAACGAATTCTTTGATCTTTTAGCTATCGAGCGGTGTAATTAAATTTTGAATGTAGATGATAGATATAATAGCTGCAGCATTAAGCTGTATCTACCGATTTCATTATCATCCGTTTTTTGATTGCCTATATATGAAAGCAAATTTGAAGTATGAAGTTTCATTCCGAATTGTCAATCTACCTGGACTGCCAAATTTTGGTGAAATGAAGTTATGCTTATCACAACTGGTGCTCTATTCTTGAAATCGGTGGAAATTTCCGTTAACGGAATACAATTTGATATGCAAATCTTTATATTACAAACATTTTTGGCCGGCTACTTTAATAATTTATTTAAATTTCTTTTCTTTTTTTTAAATTAACAAACTCAACTTTTTTCCCTCTACTAAGGGAAAAATTCCGACTGGGTAAACGGAATTACGGATACGGAATTATTAGCGTAGTAGGGAAATAAATATTACAAAATTTGCATACAAATTTGAAAAAAAATGATTAAAGTAGCCGGTGAAAAATTTTAGTAATATAAAGAATCTCATAGCAAATTATATTCCGATTACGGAAATTTCCGTCGATTTCAAGAATAGGGCCCCTGGTCATTTCAGGTAAGCTTCTGTAGAAGGGTACCACTTCCAGTGAATTGATTTTGAATATGTTTTTTTTTAATTTGAAGAAATCTCGAGGTCAAAATTTTTCATGATTATTGGGTAAAAGAAAGTAATATCTGAGTGTACCCAATAACAGAATCAAAAACCATAAAATATTGAAAAAATAAAATACATATATAGGAAATATGAAGTTTTTCAAATTGGCATAGTAGCAGAGCCATCTATGATTTTAAAGAGCCGTAATATTAAAAAGAGAGCTTTAAATAGAGGGGCAGCTTTTATTGAGTTACTATAAGAACTAGTGGTAATTGGCAAATTTTTGAAAATAAATTTATGAATAAAAAATTAAACAAATCATCTAAATTTTAATTTTATATTTTTTATAAAATATTCAAAGAACTCATATTTGAAAATCGGCCATCATAGTGTAGTATTTTAATTTAAACTAAAGCGGAGCATAAATTTAATAATTTTGCATAAAAATGAGCTTTGCGTTTAGTTGTGTAGAATTTAGTTTTATAAAGATTTAACGTCTTTAGTGGGTCGGGGTTTGGATTTCAAACGGAGCAGACGTGTTTTGTTGTCGCTGCTCCATTTAATTTAAATATTTTTTTTTGTGTGTTAATATTAAATAAATAAAATTATTAATAATAATAAATGTGATGTTAAATTATATAAAATAGTGATAAAGTGATGTGATGTTGAATAAATGTGTTTATATACATAAAACTGAGTGGAAATATTTATAACGGAATATATTTCTATGCCGTTGTAATATTTCGATACACTCTCTATGTATATATGGATGCATAATACTATCAGAGAAGTTTCCTTTTTTATATTTTATTTACTTTTTATTTACTTTTCATATCATATTTGTGTGTAATATATTTGTATGTACTGTAGCCATTTATGTATGATTGTGTGGATCTGTGCGTGTGCATGCATATGTACATATATATAATATGATGTGTTCACGATAATCAATCATGAAGAGGTGAAATATTCCCGTGTTTCATTTTCGTCCTTTTGTGCGTGTTGCGTTACTGTAGCAGCAAAACGGAAATTTACATTGAATCTGTCGATTTTTCGATTGATTGTTTGAACAGATCTACAATAATTATAGTTTAACCACAGACAATCAAATTAGATTTTTCATTTGAACTAAAAAATTAAAACAAAATATATTTCTGATAATTCCAATGTCATCGTTGTATAGCTGTGATTTTTTGTTAAACTGCGTATACGTATACGCAAAAAAACAAAATATTTTTGATTGGATGCAGCTATTTACAGAAAATGAAATCGCAATTTCAATTTTTACGTTTACATAGGATGAAGTATCTCTTTAGTTGTCTCAGGTTTAACTAAACACTTTTTTTATGGTTTACCCTTTATGTTACATTTTATGATCGATATATTTGTGAAAATAATCCGTCGAGATATATTTTTCAAGCCGACGACAAAATAGGGATAGAATAATATGAGTATTATCATGTTTCCATGAACCAGGTTGGAGTTAGGTTGAGTTGAAATTAGGTTTTCGTTAACATAAAGCAATAAAATTGTTAAAACATATGTTTACTAACAAAATATTATTGCGGTCTAACTTTAAAAATTTACAACAACAATCCCATATATGTAAGTCCAAATTGGAATTATTTTAAACCAACTTTTCTGCTGGTATAAAATTATTCTATTCTACCTGTAGTTTTAATCTTCACCGCCAATGCAGTTTTATTGAATACTTTTATTTTTAAATGTTGGCAATAAAAATATAAAAGTGATTTTTGTTATTTATTTTGACATCGCATTTTTCTAAAGAACACGAGCAATTAGTTACGATTTGTAATAATATTCAATAATGTTCTAGCACATTACTATTTAATTGAATATAAGTATTTCGTTGCATTTTTATGTTGTTTTCAAATTCAAAATGTAATTGTTAGCAACTAATAAAAATAAATTAAAAAACATCATTATTTGTTACTTTGAGCACAAGTTAATTCTATTCCAGATTGGATTTAACTTGTGCCTAAGTGGGATGACATATGTATCTGCCTGTACTATTATGTATGTATGTATATAAAGAGGTTCAGCTTACAAATTATTGTTAACGATATCATAGCTATGTTTGTCGATTTTCAATTTTCAAAATATACGTGTTCTTAAGAATTCATTTATTTAAATAGATTATCTACTTTAAATTATAAATTAAAATTAAATCTCGATTTCAATGTTATTTTATGATTTCCCCTAGTTAAACAATGATGTGTCAATATATATCTCTGTTCTTATCAGGTTTATGTAGTTGATGGGTTTGGCTACAAATTGAAGAAGGCCCCAATTTCTAAGTTGATGTTCATTTCGAGATTGTTAAATGATTTATTGAAGTAAAATTGTTTGATTTTAACTGAAAATCAGAAAATAATTAAAAATTCTTCAACTAATCAATCTCAAATAAGCTTTTTATTTAAAATAGAAGTGCGTTTATTGTCCATTTTTTTAAGAAAACGATAAAAACACCGAAATATTATGTTTGTTGTCTACAAACTCTTTAATTATTTTAAAACATTGTAATTTGATGATATATGGGTTGTGTAGCATGTCGGTTGTTTGTTTCTGATAGCATATTGATTGTTTTTGCAGTTGTTGTTGTAGTTGTACTGTTGTTATTCGGACGAGGGCGATTTGGGTGGAGTGCACGAGTGTGTGTGTTGGTCCGGGGTGCGTGCAGAGATGGATTTTTGACATGATTCTTTTTCGTGGCCACACGGTTGTGATGGCGAGCAGGAGGGATGTTAGCTGTATTTTGTTGAGACAATTACAACAACACCATCATGGCTAAAGCAGATTCTAAAGCATTTTAAACTTTTGCTTTGGTTGAAGATAGTGCAGATTTGCATTAGTTGAAAAAGCTTAATTGTGCTGAAACAGCTGGATCAAGATGCTTTGTTTCTCAACAAAGTACAGCTACTGTTTATTGTTTCTTGTTGCCATTATTATTGTTATTATTATTTTTATATTATATTTATATTTTTTGACGAATTTAGCGAAATAATAATTGATAATATTTTGCGGTTTTACTCAAAAAAAAAATAACTTGAGATTTAAGAGCGAATTGTCACGGCTTTGGGTAATTGATTAAGCATTAAGGGTGTTTTCTAAACACCGATTTATTGCAGACTTATTGACCTATTTGACTCCTTCTTGAATAAGTCGGTCAAGCTGTTCCGATTGCTTTTACCGACTTATTTTGACAACCACAAAACGAAACAAATTTAAAAGTTTTTTATTTTAAAGCGAAATAAATTTAAATAAAATGGTCGTTCCTGTATTATTTTAGTGCGACAGAACTCATTATAATATTTATGTGGCCAAATAAGTTTTCTGCCTGGAAGAACGAGATAGAAAATAATCCATCTCGATAGCAGACTTATTTGAATAAGTCGGTGTGAGCGGATGGGTCGGTGTTTGGAAAGGACACTAAGACATAACTTTAGTATTGTATTTATACGTTTGTTTAGTAACTCTACTTTAATTATTTAACTTCACCAATTTATTTTCTGGTTTAGGTTAAATTTCATATCATGTCTACTTTAACATTATTTAACCCTTTTGCCGACTTTTGCCGACCCAATTGACCTACCTACCGTAGGACACGTCAGTATATGCCGATACAAACAAAATAAAACGCGGCGGTAATAACAGACGTTGTTTTCATATCATTAATTGAATGTGGTTTTCCGTGTCCCAGAGGAAGCGTTACTGTTTTCATTGTACCCTGTAACAAATATTTTAAATAATTGTGCGTCCGCGAAAGGGTTAAATTAACTAATCAAGATTTTGGGGGGAGGCCTTCATAGTATTTTGCAAGTGGTTTTGATTATGGTTCGAATCAAAAATTTGTTTCGCTGGGTAACTTAATTCTTGTTTAAGTCTTAATTATGCCGAGATCTAAGTGTATTTATATTTATCACAATTTATTTAAAAAGTTGTACTAATTATTACTGAATTATATTTTAACAGGTTTTATTAGGTAAAATGGAAATTTATTTGCTACTTATTAATAATTCTAAATATATGCTTTAATGTTTTACTTTGTTTAGTATTTAGAAGAGTTGAAGTTCCTGAAATTATAATTTTGATTCTATTTAGTCTTTATATTTAGATTTGAGTTGGATTTTCAGATGACGGCAGCGACGAGTACTATTATATTGTACTAATTGTTTGGTGGTTTGAAGTCAATTAATTTTATTTAATATTTGTCAGGAGAATTGAGTTGGATTAATTAATACTAATCATTACATTTAACTGCTTTAATTTTATTATTTTATATTTCAATATTTACCATTTTTTATTAGTATTCCTATAGTAAAAACGACCACTGGAAATAGTATAAGTTATATTGCAGATAATTTAATATAATTTTAGGATTCAGATTGCTGGATATTATACCATAATATATTAAATAATTATGTTGTCTTGTACTAACCGTGTTACATTACATTTCAACTAACAATTTACTAACTATTAACTACTAAGGTGTTTGAAACCGGGTCAATTTCCATAATAATTAATTCACCTTTCCTGTCCCACCATCTTGTTATATATAAAAGAGCGTGTGGATGGGCCCGGTGTCAACCGGGAATCTTACTTAGGTGTGGTCGCACATTCTAATCAATTAATCAACCAGTCAAAATAACATTGTCTCTAACTAACACTCTATATACCTGAGGTTGTATTTGGATTTCTAGGGATATCTTAATTGGCCAAGAAGAATTCTATTAATATATTTGGTCAGAATACAAAATTCTATAAATTGTCCCCACCCCTCGATGGGAAACCCTGATTAGTTTTTCTAACTGACATGGTCCTCAACAAATACACTAAAATTTCTATAAACCGGCCATTTTCTCAGAGTTGAATTTTGACCACTGCGGTTATCTCATTTGATTTCAATAATTCATCCTAATTAAGGATTCCACCTTTTCAAAATTTATAAACCGGCACATGGATTTGGTTGAGTAACATCGATTCGTGCTGGGCTTTTCTAAAATTTTGTCGGGCATAAAATTGATTTTATATTAAAGAAAATCCATTTACGAAATTATTCAGAAAGTTTTAGAATTTTTTTATGATTTGTTTGTGAGCAATATCGAGTGTGCATTTTCGAGATTTTCCGTAAAAGTAATAAACGCGTCGTTTCCCTTAAATATTATTATTATATTTTTTTGGTCTTTATTAAATTATAAATGTTCATATTATTTAGGTAAGCAGCAATATATTAATTTAGCATTATTTTCAGGAATTATACATATTGCTTGTGAAATAATTTTTCTTTGTAAAATTAATTGCTGATTGTGTAGTTTAGAATTGTATTGTCTTTGTGTTACTAGCTATATCGTCTCTAGCTAGGTGGTTGAAATCCGGCCGATTCAACAATCAGTTTTGTTTAGGAAGTCGAAAATTATTAATATAGTATTCATTTCCAGGTGATTTCCAGATACATGTGAAATAATAACATTTTTTCTTAGGTTGCTGATTTTAAGAAGCAATTGTTGATGACCAATACCACCATTATCCATTTAACCTATTAAACCTTTATCCTTCCCCAAGTAGATTAGTTTTGTGCTGTCTTTGTGTTACTAACTATCGGCTATACCTAGGTGTCTGTAACCGGGCCGATTCTGTCCCATTTAACTAACCTATCCAATCCTTCGGTTTTGTTATATGTAAAAAAGAGTGTATACGGTGGGCCCGGCGTCACCCGGGAGCTCCTGTGTAAGAACTTGGTCGTGCATTCAGAATCAATCAATCAATCAATAAAGATTTAACGTCTTTAGTAAATTCTGGACCCATCAGAATATTCGAGATGAACGATGGATTTAATAACATTCTAAAAGATCACATTTATAACAGAATTAAAGAGAGAAAACGTGAGCTGAAACAATGTTTTATGAATCACCATGTAGAACTAATAATTATTATTCATATAATAAAATTTTTTCATCAAAATTTATTTATTGGAAATGTATACAATACAATATCGTTGACATTCTTGATTTTCGTAATTAAATATTATTACAAAAAACAACAAAACGTAGAAAACTTCAATTTTATGCGATTGCAAAACCGAGCTTTCTGTAATTTCTAAATCCGTTTACAGATGTCTCTATAATAAATTTACTTGAAATTACAGAAAAGAACAAAATAATTAAACAAGTAATTACGAAATAAACGATTATTAAGATAAGCGCGAAATCTATAATATAATGATGTAACATAATTATTAAAACTCAAAACAATTATAATTTTTATTTATAATACGATTGTCGTAAATAAAACTTTTCGTCGTAAAATATTCACCATCATAGTTGCTGTGCGCTGTAAAACAATTTTTTGATTGGTTTAGTAATTGCAAAAAGCTTTATCAAATAACAATGTTTTTAACTTGTCAAGCCCGGTTTTGTTTATACTACAGGATGAAACAATATAGGCTGCGAAATTGTTGCGATGAAAAATCAAATTTTTAAGAAGTAACGAGAAAACTGTTTTCGAAGTTTGTTCAACAGCAATGTTGAAATAGAATCCAAATCACAACAACCCCCATATTACATTGTTGGAAAAATAATGCTAAAATTTTTGATGAACCCTCTATACCAATTTCGTATTTTCTGTACATACACATATAAACAAATGCTTGTTTCTACAAAATTTGTGTTAGACTAATTTAAATGTTTTTACTTTAACTTGGCATAACGTGACTCAATTTTAAAGTATGCTTTTCCTGAATACGGAATCAACCATTCGCATTGAAAAATTAAAACGAAGTATTTATGTTTTTATATATAAAAAGCTCCCAAAAATATTTAAATATACTGGTTGATAAGAAAAAGTACAGAAAGCTTCCCCTCTATTGTAAGCTCATGCAAAAAAAAGGCGGAATCTTACGGCTCTTGTATTTAGGAGGCTCTGATAGTAGTTTTTTTGTTTAACAATGCCTGACATTTCATTAAAAAAAAATCACTAATTACCTAACTAATTAATTAATTTAATACGATCTTGACGCTTTTTACTCATTATTTATATTATTTTACAGCAAGTATACATAAATATATATTTACATTTAATTTTCATCTGAAACTCCACCGAAATGATACACAATATCCAAAGATAACAAAAACTTTAATTTTAAAAATTCCATAAATAATCCGTTTTTTTTGTGTTTGTACGTTGTTATAATAAGCTACGCTATTTTCAAATCCACAAAAAGCGAATATATGAGATTAATACCCATCGGCTTTAGCTCATACCATCGTCATCATATCATCTGTAGATAATTTAATGCGCAATAATAATAACAACAATATCAACATAAAAATCATAATAAAACTTTCAAATAACAATCTCACACATTCACCATGTATTCGTTCCTCCAACCTCAATCCCCCTATAACTGTATAATATATATTACGAATAAGTCTATAAACGATACCGGAACCAATCAGAATTTTAAATTACATAACTTTAATTTTGATTAAAGCTTGCTCCAGTTTTATATATGTATGTGTGTAGGAGTATAGTATACGGTATATAGCGCAATAATAATAAAAAAGCACAACTTAATCGAAAAGTTCGACAAAAAAATTTATTTTGTTGTTGTCGACCCTTACGGTGGTATATTAAAGCTTTAGAGAATTATTTTTTACTATAGTTTTTATGTACGACGGAGGAAACGTCGTTAGAATATAAAAAAATGTCTCAAAGGCGATTTCATATCCAGAAGATTTTAATCACTATAGAAATTGGTTCGATTTTACGAGTAACCTGAAACAAAAAACTTGTTAGGCTACACATGCATCCGTAAAAAAAAGAATATAAAACGTTAAACACATGCCTTTATGATATATGCGAGCTAAATTTAATAAATTTCTACAATATAATAAATTCAAACCTTCTAGGGAACTTCCATTATCCTCATCAAGTGATTTAAAAGGCGGTGTTTGCGATCCAACCACATCCGTTGTTTCAACACTACCATCCGCACGCGTTTTCGTTAAATCACCTTGTAATTTGGGAGCGGGTGGTATCGCTTCGGATTCTCGATAAAATGGATCCTCATCGTAAATTTCATCGACTTGGTTTTCACGTTGTTGTTTTTCGATTTTGTCCGCATCGATTTGATTCGGTTCGTCCGGTTCAGGTGGTGTATTATATTGATCGTTTAACACTTTACGCGGTACTGGAATGGTAAAAAAGATAAGATAAGTTATTAAGAAAGAAATTATGTCATAAAAAATATATACATTTTTGGAGGTTTAATCTTTAATTAGACGACAGTGGGTTTTATATTTTATGATCCATTTTTAAGTGAAAAGTTTTAATAATTTGTTTTTCGTTTGCTCGTCGCCTTTAAGTCTAAATTTACAATCGCATTGTTTTTTGGTGTATTATATGCCGTGTATGCGAACAATAGTCGCATTAAATTTAAAACGGGTAATAAAAAAATGTAAATGGCGTCATTTAATTTTTATTTTTGTGTATGAGTTTCGTAGAAATTATTTATCTAATCTGTGCTGAAACTACTACTACTATAAATTATCAGAGTAACCTAATTATCAAGCCAATTAATCAAGTTGTTAACATTTTTTATTTTACTTAACCCGTTCCAAATGTAATTGAGGGTTATTTCTGCAAATATAATTGTAAGTATGACATATCTAAGCAAGTTCTCTAAGATTTCTAAGATTTCGATTAGATTTTATCTAAATCATAATCAAATTCTATCAAGTCATATCAAACCATATCAAATCATATCAAATCATATATCATATCAAATAATATCAAATCATATCAAAACATATCCAATCATATTAAATCATATCAAATCATATCAAATCATATCAAACCATAACAAATCACATTAAATCATATCAAATCATATCAAATAATATCAATACCGAAAAAATAGCTCAGTGGTTAAAGCTTTGGCGTTTGGATCGGAAGGTACCGGTTTCGAATCCCGATAGAGGGTAGGATGCAAAGTGAAATTTCATCAACAGATTACGATCCGTGACGAAATTTAACACATTTATGGCCCCCTGTCGATGTGCACAGCCCATGGGTGGGCCGACCCATCTTCCATGCCAGTATAGCCTGGCATGGAGCTTGCAATGTTTACATGATCTTAAATCGGTCCTACACCCTCGAATTGGTTGACTAGACATAAAATAAGGAAGTTAAAAGCATATCAGCGAAAGAGCCTCGAGCTCCAAAACTGATTGCATTTTAAATAAAATAATAAAAAAAATAATAATAATATCAAATCATATCAAATCACACCAAAAGATATCAAATCATATTAAACCTTATCAAATAATATCAAATAATATCAAATCATATCAAATCATATTAAATCATATCAAATCATATCAAATCACATCAAATCTTATCAAATCATATCAAATCATATTAAATCATATCAAATCTTATCAAATCATATCAAAAAGTATCAACTCATATCAATTCATATCAAATTATATTACATCATACTAAATCATATCAAATCATATATAAAATCATATCAAATCTTATCAAATAATATCAAAAAATATCAACTTATATCAATTCATATCAAATTATATCACATCATACTAAATCATATCAAATCATATATAAAATCATATCAAATCATATTAAATCATATCAAATCATATCAAATCATTTCAAATCATATCAAACCATATCCAATCATAACAGATCATATCAAATGATATCAAATTATATCAAATCAAATCATATCAAATCATATCAAATAATATCAAATCATATCAAATCATATCAAATCATATGAAAACTTATTGGACATTTTTACGAATCATTTGCGACTTTTTTAATTTCTTATTAAATCATACCAAATCATACCAAATCAGAGCGATGATAATTTCGTTAGTTAGATGAGGTCGATGATGATGCAAACTTTATATTTTGTGAAAATAATTCCGTAAAAATTATTAAATGACCTTATACGGTAAACCCTCGATTTAACGGACGCTCGATTTAACGGACATTTTTTTTATTTTCCATTTTTCGGTTATCGATTATGATGGGATTGGGTATGTTGGATGGACATGGCATTCTTAAACGATTTTTGGCCATATTCCAGAACTTCTTCCAGAAATCATTTAAGAATCCCATTTCAATCCAACATGCCCAATCTCATCACATCGGTTAAGAATCGAACGAGTTCCGCCCCAAATGGGCATATTCCAGAACTTCTTCCAAAAACTGTATATGAATCTCTGTTTCATCCAACAAACAAAATCCCTTCATAATCGATTAAGAGATAAACGATTTCTGTCCTAGGTGGCCAAATTCCAGAACAAGTGCAAAATCTATAGTCGATTAAATTTAAAAATATTGGGATTTAATGGGCATTCAGATTTAACGTACTCCCCAATTAGTCCGTTAAATCGAGGGTTTACTGTATTACGGAATCATTAGACAAAATGAGGAAAACCATAAAAATTTTCAAAAGATCGGCAATTCGGACTGAAATTTTAAATAAAGTAATAAAAACAGAAAAGGTATTAAAGGTCCTTCAGGACTACCATTTTTGAGCCGTAATCCCCCGTGCTTAATACCGGGTCGTCTGAATTGTGTTATGCGCGAATGAAATTTTCAAATTCGACCTGCTCCTCGTTGTGATTTCTGTGATTTCTGTATTATTATATTACCACGGAGGACACGCGCATTTGCCAGGAGACGTTGGCAATTAAGAGAAAAGATCGTTACATTCCCTCTATGGATTTTTTCTACTACAATCCGATCAAATGTATGAAGATGGACAGTAGAAAACCGGGTAAATTCGTTCCATAATGGAAGCATCGTTTCATTTTCTTGTTTACTAGTATAGTAAAATCGTTGACACTCATCAATAGGCGCAATATGAAGTCCTACTTGAGCCGCGACCCTGGATAAGGCTGCGTAGACCAAAGGTTGCGAATTTGTTTTACTGTATTTGTAAACAATGTCATCAAATGTCCCTCCTTTAGTAGAAAATGGTTTCTTTTAAGATGAATCGATTTATTTCGATTGAAATGAACTGCTGCGGTATCTAGAATTGATAGGAACCGGTGCACCACTAATTTCTTTTGCATTTGCATAGCCAGCCATTTTTCCATGTGTTTTGGTTCCGGCGCCGTTAGGAAAAAGATGCAAAACCCGTAGAACTGTATTTTGATCACCCAATTCAATGTATGCCAATTTGCCTATTGCCCCATTGGCTAACTCATCACCAACTTTGGTGTTTGCGGTTATCATGTAGGGTTTACTTGTAACGAAAATAATTTCATACGGTAAACCCTAATGTATCAATTGTGCTGAGTTTGTGAAGGACTAAAGAGAGTGACCCTTTCATTTTCGCAATCAGCTCCACACCCTAGTATTTCAGCATCAGCAACTGAATGATCCTCCTTTTCCGTCTCTGAGCAAAATCACGATTTAATCAGTTGCAACTCTTGTTCATCCAATCGATCCCCATTGCCAATCTTCATAAAAATAATTCCCTTCCATAACTGCTGACCATCGATCCGCTATATTTTTTGATTCCAAATGGGAATGGCTCTGACCGGTGGCAACCGCCTCAAATCACCAATAAAAACGTGGTGCAATCCATCAAAAGCGGCATCATAATTTCCCGTTGTTTTTTTTCAAATCTACGCAACTTTTCCGCCCCAATCATGCTGGTTTCATCGATGAGTATCATCTTTACATACTTGCAAAAATATCTATTCAAACCCTTAACTTCGTTCGATAATAATGTTTGGAATCTCGAAATTGTGATTTTAAACGACGTTTGAACAGTCCTCCTATAGCATTATAATAACCACCCGAGTTTGTGAATCGATTACAAATTTCTATGATGAGTTTCATGAGAAAAGTCTTCCCACATTCAGCAGGAGCAGGTAGGAACAGTTGTAACGTGAGTGGGTCGTTTGAGGTTAACAACCGTGTAGTATGTTGTATACCAACTCAAATTGCTTTACGTTGACTTGCCTCATGAGCACGAGAAGCTCTTGAGTCTCCATCAACTTGTCTTTCTTCTTCCATATTGCCCCTACCTTATTTATGGTCGCTGCTACTACGCCATCATAGCTTCCTGAATTCAGACCTTGAAGAAGCTGTTATTATGGATCAGAAATTTTCTGGACATTAACCTGATTCTGGTCCTTATAACTGCTTGTGAATCGTTAAGCAGCATCTCTTCCCGGCATAATCGTGCACAAATTTCCATCATTTTAGCGATATCTAAGGCCTTTATTTTCATCGAACATTTCTGTATTTTATAATTTTTGGAATTTTCCGCCCTCTTTAGCAATGGGGATAGAAAAAACTGGGCTATAGTCACGTCATACGTTCAAAGAGTCTTTTTCGTACTAGTCAAGCCAAAACTAAAAATAAAAACACGCAACAAAAAGAACAAACTCGTACAAAGCTGAGTATTTTGGAGACTCTAGAGCAGATCCACTAAATCTTTTTATTTAAATGTGGTTAACTGTTTTCAACAGACCGTTTTGTCCACTATTAGAAGACAATCAGCTCAAAATCTCTGAGATTTCTAGAATCGGTCATAGTGTAGCAAAGTGGTTTGACGAAATTTTTAATTTTTAAATTTTCTAAAACTTGTGTGGAGCCACTTCAAGTAATTTTATTTTAATTGAGGTTATTTATTCTAAACACTACCTCCAACGAAATTGGTTCAGTTATCGCAGTAAAGGTACCGAGAAAATCCCCTGCGACTATATCATATTGCTGAACACATGTTTTATTCGATCGCTTGCCATAGCCTTTATGACGAATCCAGAATGGTCCGCAAAAATCAACACCTGCATGCAAAAACGGTCTTGCAGGTTCTACTCGATGTCTTGGCAAGCTTCCCATAATTTGCTTGTATAACTTCGGTCGAGCTGTAAAGCACGAATTGCATTTGAATACCACTTTCTTGACAACATACATCACGGCCACGAATGATCCAAAAATGTTGCCTCAAAGTAGTGAACAGTGTTTGAGGACCAGCTTGACAGTCCTTCATGTAAAAATGCCTACACAAAGAAAAAATAAATACATGATAAATCGGCAAAATTAACGGGTGCTTAGATTCGAATAATAAATCCGAATTCTGCAATCGGCCTCCCACTAACCATATGTTTTTGGTTTGCATATGTTTGGACCGGCTATTGTTTACAAAACGAGCCACAAACCCAAATACTCAGCGAGTGGTGCAAAAGTTGACATATTTTATTTTCGAACACAATCGACATAATTAGCCACTGCGATAATGACGACATCACTATTTTTCCTTTTTTCCACAACCAAGTTCGAATCAAATGATTTGTTAAATTTCGGCCAACTGGATGACGAGGTCGAAATTCCGGTCCGAAAAACCATAGTTTATTGTTAAGCAGTTTTTCTGGCAATATCCCGCGTGAAACGAGATCAGATATCATTTGAACCGACATGATTCCAGACTGAAGATAATGTCAGATCTTGTATGATGGCGACACGATTTGCGACGAAAGTAGTCCACGTTGATGGATATGCGTGCTGCTAACCAATTTAACACGATTTCAGAATCGGTTCAACAATACTATAGCAACACGAGACTTGGCGCACAAAGTCAGAAATGTAGATGCAACATCCATATGCTGTGACTGATGCGACTGAAAATCCATGAATCTCAATTGCGTCATGATTTGGCGACAAAACGACGTATCGCGCTCCATTTTCAATCTCCACATATGTTGCAACTATTTTCGCCAAGGCGATAGTCGGATTGATTAATCCCAGTGGATCAAACAAATTGGCGATGTCTGATAAATGTTGGCATTTGGTTATGTTTACTTCATTATGTTTCTGCGTATGTACAAACTGGAATACATCTACGTCAGGTTTCCACGAAATACCCAGAGTTTTAATACATTTGTCTTCGTCGATAGATTTGAATGTCTCGCGGTGCGTGCCCGGAACTTCTCTCAGCAATCGTTCATCATTTGATGCCCATTGACATAATTTAAAACAGCCACACTTTAAAATCTCAGACACCTCGTTCTTCAGTTTCAAGGCTCCTTCGAATGTATCACCTCCACTAAGCAGATCATCGAAATATCGGGTGTTTTTTTAAGCACGATAGAACTTGAAATTGTAAAAAATAAGACAAATTACCCATATTTTCAAACAAAAAGTCATTGATCACGATCTCCATTGACCGTAACGCGATCCCCGGTCTCATTTTTGAAGAAATTATAGGTCCGATGATGCCACCAGCGTGTAATATTCTCGTCAGTACGCATATTCCTTCGACGTGTTGATGTTACTGCATCCTCTAGAGAGTATTGTGGTACGAAATCTATACACAGTTCGACGGATGGCTGGCTCAGATGGACGATTATGTGCGCCATAAAAATCACGAAGTCGCCTATAAGTTGCGCGAATCGACTGATTTTCAAAGTAAATTTTAATTTTTTCGTAGCATTGTCAGCTCAAGTTGATTCATGATGATCTGCCAAAGTATATTTTTAATAAAAATTTAATTTTTTGCAATTCCAAGTTCTATCAGGCTTAAAAAACATCCATTAAAAGTCATTTAGAATTGCGGTCGATCCGACAGAGTGATTTAACGTCTTGTCGTGACCCAATTGACGCAGACAACGAATTGTTAAGACGAAAGATTTGAATATTTTTGTTTGGGTTACCCCGCCCGAGATGCATCATCGACCTGTATTTGACGCTACATTTTGATGATGTCGGTCGTGATTGTAAATCGTTTGAAATGTAATTACTATCGAATACAGATCATTCTCTATTGTCGATCAAACCTTTTGAATTTCATTCAGCGACTTTCCAAAAGACATATTAGAAGACGCATCTAACACAATCCGTAGTTTCGCGGTCGAACTTTGCGGCTTAATAACGCAGTGATGGGGCTTAAAGTATTTACAGTTTGATAGCTTCGCTGCTGGAACGGCTTCCATGTGGTTTAAAGAAATGTACTCATAAATGAAACTTTTGTACTGCGGCATTTGAGATTTGAATATTTCGACAATTTGCGTTCGAGATTAAAAAACGATTTTTAGCGGTTCAACACGACTCGTTTAGCCTCTTCCTTGGTAAGTTTTGATTTATTCTCACTATAACTTTCAACAGTCCAAAACGCTGCAGCAGTTCATGCATTGATGTGGTAGCTTAATCGTGGTTTGGCTCAGCAACCGCAGTGCAAAAGTGTTGTTTATTTTTAATATTCCCAGTCTGACCAGACACGAGCCACGCGAACTTTGTCTCTCTCAACAACGGTAGATTCACAGAAAATTTTATTTGGCCGGTTTCAAGTAGCTCATAGAAAATTTTACATGATTTACGATTTTTTAACGATTTCCCGTACGATTAAGTCCCAATACATCTGCACTACTTTGATTAATATTGGCCGATGGACGTCTGAGCTCAGTGATTTTTGACAATAATTTTGATTTAGCGTAACAATAGGTTTTCTCAAAGGATTCCCGTTTATCGCTTTGTAGCTCTAATACATCTAGCCTTTCAATATCCGATTGAACTTCCTCAAACTTCGCGAAATGATTTTCAAGCAAGCCTAGCTGGCTGCTTCAATTTCAGTCGGATAATTTTTGTCGATATAGATTTTAATTCGAGTTTGAGCCTTTTGTATAGTTGTGTGTTGTGTCTTTAGCTCAGCCAACACAATCTTGTGACAATCAGTCATTGTTATATATGTTAAACAAACACTCTTACTAAACAATTTGTTTTTAATTTGAACTACCACCAAATATCATTAACGAATTTATTATCACTTTATAGATTTATAGATACCTAAGTAGTACACAATTCTACCAACACGTGTTTTACCAAATGCATAAAACATACGATACCAATGAAGAAAATCATACGATACTAAAAGCACAAAACATACGATACCAGCGACCTTGTTCCACGTTGCAATACAGCTATAACTTGATGAGCTTGATCGATAAAAAAATTCAACGAACGTGACCAATTGCAACGGAACGTCAGCGATAGTGACAGCGACAGTGACAGCGACAGTGACAGCGACAGTAAAAGCGAGAGTGACAGCGACAGCGACGATATCTCCGGTTTGCATCCGGCTCGAAGGACCAAATGTTTACGTAGCAAACCGACGACACAAAATGAAACGAACGAAAATGTTAGTCACCACTAAAACAAACGACTATGACAATATTTAAACTTTATTTTAAATTTTTTTATGCGCACATATTTTATTGATAATGCGACTACGTTAGTAATTTTAGGGCAACTGCTTTGAGTACATACGGATACACAATAAATAATTGAAGACATAAAAAAATTAGTAAATGTAATGAATTATAGGCAGGGTCAAATTGGGGGAGCGCGGACAGTAGTCTTTTTAGTAAAAGTTTAATATTTACACTTTTTCATTGCTACACTTTTTTGTAGTTTTCATTAATTTGTGTAGCTACATTTTTCGTTAACTGGTGTGGCTACACTTTTCGTTAAAAAGTTCACGTCGGTTATGTGTAAACATGGTTGAAATGCTAGAATATGTAAACGATATGTTTGATCTGAAACAGTTTTGTTTAATGTTAATATTAAAAACGAGATGTTATCGAATAATTAAATTCCAACTATTAAATTATCAAATATCGATTTTAGCCCAATCACACATTGAATATATGAATAAAAATCCATATTACATTTTAAATTGAATTAAATTGGACAACCATCTGTTCGCATAATATTCCAGCAATAAAAAAAATAATAAAAATTGGGAATAATACAAAAACAGCACGAGATATTAAATTTTAACTTACCACATGTGTACACCACTTTTAAATACATTCGCGAATCGGGTCGACATGGATTTCCAAATGTACTACTATCCGCCGATAGACTACATTTACGGCGTCCGTGACATATTTGCATCACAGTTTCGGTTGCATACGAGACGAGGCAAGCTGTTAAATATATAAATTCGGTCAGTTTCCGTTAAACATAACGCATATTCTCGAAATTATCTTACTCTCTTCCCGTACACCTTGTGGCTGTGTACACTGCAAACTCTCATATTCCGTTCGGCCATAGCTTGCACTATAGATCGCAATACGGGAGTATGGATTGCATTGCAGTTGAACAACATCGTTTTCACATGCTACCTTACTTCGAAACTCATCTGAAATTAGACAAAACATATAAAAAAAAAATTAAATCGACTTTTTGAAAAACGTAAACTTTAACATAAATCATTGTTGGAATATTAAAATGATAACTTTATATTTTTTTTGTGTACCGTAACTTGGTTGAATTGCAAAGGTAAAACTTTATTTTTGCTTAACCTAAGTTTTTTTCTTTATTGTTGAGTATGTCTATCTCTATATAATATAATATTGGGTTATAATTGGGTTGAGATAAATAATGGGTTTCCCAAAATATATAAAAGGATAGAAATTACTTTACAAACTTGGT
Source organism: Nephrotoma flavescens (assembly GCA_932526605.1). Lineage (NCBI taxonomy): Eukaryota > Metazoa > Arthropoda > Insecta > Diptera > Tipulidae > Nephrotoma > Nephrotoma flavescens. Next base: position 14,166,878 of record OW052221.1, read on the forward strand.
TATCATTGTATAAGATAAGGGGGGTTATTAATCGTCGTCTGAATATATGTTTTTATATATGGGTCTGTCTGCCGCCCTCATATACCACGAGTATAAAATAAACTGCTGCAAATTTTATTTTATATCAATTTTTTACCACACTAAACTTAAAAGTAAAAATCTTATATCGTTTATGTATTCTCACTCTCTCTCTCTGTAATCATCATCATCAATATAAAATACGAGAGCTTTTTATTTGCAATTTACTTCAATTTAACTTTCACATAGGGAATATTAAAAAAGTTTAAATTGGCTTTAAGTACGACAACAACAACAACAACAGCAACATCAACACCCACCGAGCAAGAATAAAATATTTTATCATTTCGAATTATTCGTAATCAGTCTCTTATATATTCACGCTCATTTCACAGTGTCTCTTCTACAAAGGTATGTGCTCGAAAGAAAGTTACGTATATTTTAAATAGAATACACCAACAACAACAACTAAATATCGAAAGCTTTCATACATTTTTATTACAATTATTTTTAAAGTAAACTTTTTATTGTTTTGAATATATTTTCGTATTAAAACTTGTTAACGTGTAGATGTGTGTTTATCGAATTTTTTTTTTGTGTGGCCACACGATTTGAATACGTAATGATTTTTGAGGGGGGGTGGTGGTGGAAAACATCAAAAGAAAATCGATTTGAGAAAAAAGTTTCTCTGCCTTCGATGCAACGATATAAAAGGAACACCAAGAAAAGTTTGTTATAAATATGTAAATTTTTTTATGTATGTTTAGGTGTGGAGGGGTGGGTGGTGCTGTACCGTCAGGAATAGGAATGGTCACTATAAAATTGTTATTTATTACGGTCATTTCGAGGGACAAACAAACAACCACAACACAATTTTGCGAGATTGCGGAAATCTTATTATTATTATTATGCTGTGTATATAACATTTAAAGCGTCATACATGAACGTATAAGAAATAACTAATGAAACTTCATAAGTCATCTTTATTATATTTAGGATTGTGATTTAAGGGGAGAAATAATCGTGTTCATAACACAAGGGTAATAAAGATAAATATGAGATGGATGGATAATATATAGGGTCATTATAAATTTTATCACCAGGTTGGTAGAGATTTTTTCAGCATCCCGGACCCCATTTTATGGCAAATATTGTACCAATTTTCATTGTTTATGGATGATACATAGACTATTTGAAATTTTTTATTTATTTTTAATGTACTAAGTTCTATCATTTATAGTAGTTTTGGTCACAGTTTTATTGTTCCAACCGACAAATTAGTCCGAATCATAAATTCTTCTCAAAATCCTTAGTATTTCTGAAATGTTTCGAACTTGTGACACTTTTCTTAATTTGTATAATTTATGTGTATGCAAATAAATGGTAAACCATTATCATCGAAGATGATGATTACGACATAACGCATGATCGGTAACTTTTTCATGGCATATTAGGCATAATACCTAATAATGAGCCTCCTTAAGCGAATTATTTTTTTTTACGGAACAATTATTATTTAACCGTTTGCCAAATTACGGAACTTATGTTTTTTTAGAATCAACAACGAGTGTCATACACGTTTTAATGCAATATATCGAAAAAACCACATAAAACGAAAAAACTCACTTTTTCAAGTAATGGGCGAGATGGTTAGCCCCATTGTACATTATACACAAAACTGTTGTTATCATGATTTGTAATGCGCAGGTAATAACTTACATTTTATTTGTGTAAAAAAATAAAATTTGGGGCCAAAGAGAGTTGCCGGAGAATTGGAAGAACGCGCTCATATGTCCGTTGCACAAAAACGGAGACCGTCTTAAATGTGAAAACTTTTAATAAATCTGGCCAAATTCTTGGATATGCAGATGATATACTTTTTTGGACGAAGACCTAGCGATATCAAGGACAGGTTCATACCGCTCGACCGCTGCGCAGGAAGACTTGGGTTGGAGGTGAACTGTAAATTTTTACCAACATCCAGGAACATCTCTATGGCAAATTTCAGAATTGGCGACCATAATTTTGATAGCGTCGAAAACTTTAAATACCTGGGGTCAGTTATAACTTGAGCTGAGCACTCATAAACACTTTATAAAGCATTCCTAGATCCATAACAAAAAAGGTTATATTCAAACACTAGGCCACTGAAATACTTGCTAGTGTAAACAAATCCAATTAGTAAAACCAAAGTAAGAGATTAAGAGATCTATTGAAACAAGCGGCCTTCGAGGTTCAGAAAACTATTGACTGGACTGGAAATAAACACTTTGGTCTATGATGAATCAAAATTTGTTGTGTTTGGGTCCAACCGAAAAACGTACATACGAAGACTGTCCGGAGAAAAGTTAATGAATGATTGAGAGCATCTGTAAAACATGGGGGAGGTTCGGTAATGATGTTGGGGTGTTTTGGTTGCAATAATGTTGGTGATTTGATTCAAATTAATGGAAAAATGGACAATACGACGGTCGTGGGTTCATTTTCCAACAAGATAACAATTCCAAACACACTTTCAAACTATGTACGAAACTATTTAGATTAACAGCACTTGCGAATAAAACTCTACTTAATGAAATCGCGATAGAGTTGTTGCGAGATCACCTTGACAGGGAACTGAGAAAAATTTGTTTGAGAAGCTTCAAAATATTCGAAAAATTATTGAAACCGAAACTCTAGATAAACTAATAAATCGAATGCCAAAACTCTGTTCGGCAATATTTAACAGATGACATCTGACATATGGACCTGTTCGAAACGCATGAAAGTTGTTTAAGTCTCAGTGGTCACTGGTTGACTAACAAATTTGATAAAGTGTGTGTAGTATTAAACGCTCGTCATTTTCCCGGAAGTCATACTGGTATTGCCATTTGTGGTTGCTTTGAAGAGATGTGGAAATCGTAGGACCTAAATATCGAAAACCATATTCATCTACTTCTACGAGACAACGCACCGTAATATGATTAGTGCGGTGAACATTGATGGTTGAAAAAATGAGTCATGTTTTATCCATGCACCACAATTGGCGCTTAGTGATTGTGTATTTTCACAAAAATCTATTTCAGATATAATATCCAAGTGAAACTCATTGAAAACGTCACAACACGCTGGAATTCCACGTATCACATATCGAAGAGAATAACTTACCTCATTTGAATGCCGCCAATTTAAAAATAATGGAAAACAATGTAATTTTATTAGAACAATTTGTTATTGTCGCAGTTGAACTGAAAAGGCTCTTATATCGATGATAATTCCAAATTTGGCAGTACTGGAACGCTTTCTCGGAAAAAATCTAAATAACGACGGGACGGTAACTAAGAAAAAATTACTTAAGCCATTACAATTGAGATTTGAACACCTGAAGTCAAATACGCTGGTAATTGCGATCATATTAGTCCCTCGTTTTAAATTTTCATTTTTAATGACTTTATCTCCTTCAACTGCTGACTTACTTGAAGATGATACAGTTAAAAACGTATGGTCATGTATGGAAGAGATTTCGAAAGAAAATGAAATTAAAAATCCTGCCGAAAGTCAGGAAAACTTACATGACTCCATTGAAGTGCTTGAACTTGAAAATTATATTAAATGCCCAAACATCTCTATCAAAGAAAATTCTATTACTTGGTCGGCTAAAACTTGCACAATTTTATAATTTAGGAGTATTGGCGTGACGATACTTATCGTCATTTCCAAGCAGTAGACCTAGTGAGCGCATGTTTAGTGAAGCCGGAATTATTTATGAACAACGAAGAAACAAATTGTTACTCCGAAATGCTGAACAATTATTATTTCTGCATCTCAATCTTAAACTATTAAATTTATTGAAAATGGATTAAATTTATTATGATTTCATGCTCATTAGTTTAAATTAAACTTAATTCAACTATTGTGTTCTAGCTATAATAAATATTTACGCTTTATTTTATTTCTCATTTTTATTATACAAGTAATTTAAATGTGTTTTTTTTCATATTTTTTGAAATAAAATAATGTTTTGCCGGGTAAGCCGGGTGCCCGGTACATCACTAATTTTGACTAAAAATATGTTTGAGCAAATACTTTCCGCACCCAGTGTAGATAGCTCGGCCACGTTGTAAGATCTCCACAACAACGAATGATTTACAAAGTGTTCCACCAACAACCAGGTGTAATGCCTCGTAGAGGAAGACCCTGACTGCGCTGGCGTGATCACGTCGAAAGACCTACGTATATTAGGGCGTCAAAAAAAGAGGACGAGAGCGATGAATCGAGACGGATGGAGGACCATGGTGCAGGCGGCAAAATGGGATGTGAAAGCTAGAGAGAGAAGAAAGCGCGCAAGAGAGAGAAGCTTATTTGTTCAGCTTGTGCTCACGATTAATATTTGTCCCAGTGAATTTCATAGGGTATCTTCGAAACTTCCATAAATTGCAAGCAACCATGATTGCGAAATGCATACCAAAAATGTACACTGTTAAATTCCAATTGGATTTGTTTTGTAGTGAAATTGAAACATTTTCAGATTGTCTTTAACATTTATATTAGAGAAATCCCTGATCCCTCACTGTAAAGATCAAATAATTTTCTAACAATAAGAAAAACACGAAAAAATTGTGAGACAACTTAACAATTTTTTTTAAATTCTAAAGAAGGATCGTAGGGATGTTCATGGAACATGAGGAACAAAATTCAATTATGATGCTTTTAGACTTGCCTAACGTATTTTAAACGATTGTGGTTATTGATTTCAATCTATTTTCCGTTTCTGTAACAGCTCGTAGAGACAGGCTACTTAGGATTTTCGTGAATCTGAATCAATTTTCAAACTTCATTTAACGCTGGGTTTTAATCGGGTACAAGCTACGAATAGGATTTGGGAATGTCAACTGCGAAATTCCAAAATTTCCAGTTGAGAATAAAATTGGAAATGAAGAATTTTGTGTCCCGTCATTTGTTTCCCACTTCCACAATATTGATAGACAGTTTTCTGACCTATTCCAATATATGAAAGATATTCCGCGAACATTTCTGGGATAGGGGACATAACCGTAAACGTGAAAATCCCGCTCTGAACAAGTCAAAAATCATCATAATTGAATTTTGTTCATCAGGCAATCTTCTAGGTGGGAACCCGTCAGCATCTCTTAGTTCGGAGATATAAAAGTAGAAAGATTGTGTAAAATAGCCTTCGTTAGAATTAAAAAACTTTAGTAATTCGTTTTACAATTTTCCCGTATATTTATCTCAAATTATTAGAAATATATTTGATCTTTACAGTGACTCTATTAGGGACTCAGGGAACTCTTATATAAATGTTAAAGATTATCTAACTATTTTTCAGTTTCTTTCCAAAACAAATCCAATTGGAATATTTTTAAATTTAACAGTGTACATTTTTGGTACTCGTCTATAAAAATAATTTACAAACGAGACATCATTATCCTTATTACTAGTTCGTAAAACTTCAGTTGATTGATCATTTATTGGGCTTGGGCATCATGATTTGAGCGTTTTACGTAACTTACAAATAATTCTTTCCATTTTTCGGTTTTAATATATAAATACATTTTTTATGGAGAAAGCCGACAACTATGGCTTGAGATATATAAGACAATGCGCAATGTATTGTAACACATAACACATTAAAAACGCCCTGTCGTAACTTTTTTTGTTGCTACTAGGAATCGAACCCGGGACCCCTGAATTACAGAGCAGGCGCTCTACTTACTGTGCTATTGAGGGCGGCAAAGACCGTTGCAGTTTTGCTTAGTATCGCTTCTTGATTCCTTTTTCTTTTTTCATTTCTTTCCCTAATTCGATTTTCCTTTTCTGTTGGATCATCATCACCATTTGGATCATCAGGATCATGCTGTATTGGTGTATCAGATAAATTTAAATTTTCTGACCAATTGTACTATACAAATTTTGTAAAAAATTGTCGTTATTATTGTAAGCGAACTCTAAAATAATACAAATAATTTTCGCCTTATCAGTGAATTTAATAATTTGTATTTCTTGCGAGATCTTTGGGCTTGGTTATTATTGCATGTTCAATGTTGTCTTCCTCGTTGTGACCGTATAGTAAATAATGAAATTTATACCGTCGTATAAAACCACGAAGATGTAATTTTATTCAAGTGAGATATTCGGAGTGCAAAACTCATGGGCCGACACATCTACCATGCCAAAAAAAAGTGAGATATTCAACATTTGAAGACTATTCCTAACTATTAAATAACTTGCATCTGTTGGGTTCTGCGTGTGAAATTAATCTTCTGAAGTACTCTCCGGAAGATTTTCAAACTGGTTCAGTTTGTCTGAACAAACAATGTTTTTAAATATTTTTTAATTAATTGAACTTTCAACAACCTTGTTTGTCCCACTAGAAATCTGTTCAACATTTGAATAGTCTATCGCACCCAGGTTGAGTGGAAATAAACCACAGGTGTGAAAACCATTAACAATTGAGCATTTGTTGATGTATTTGTCGATCTTTTTAAAATTGGTGCGAAGCGAAGCAAGCCTTAGTTAGCTTATGATCAATATTTTCTTTCCTAGAATTTAGAGCTGCTCTGTGCCAATCTGTTTTTAATAGCTTAAAAATCGTTACGATCAGTTGGTTTCAAAATTCTGTTTGAGTTCGGATATAAACAATTTTAGAATGCCTTTTAATTTCTCGCAACTGATATGTCAGCTGCGTTTTGTGACAATCAATAAATTAATTTGAAGCTCCACATTTTGTGTCATAATTCCGGGATAAAATACAAAGTGATATGGGGAAAAACTGAACATAACCTTCAAATTTTCCTTAGCTTCTTTGAGTGCTGTAAAATAACCCATTTTTCAAATTCGTTTTCCATAAATTAAACAAATTTTACCTTTAGGAGCAAATAATTCCCAGTTTTAGGACACATTCAAAAATTAGTCTCATCACGGTACTGTTCGATGCTGGAGGTATTTATTTGAGTGACAGAAAGGAGGTGTGCCGCACGCATACATTTTTGTTTATATGGTGGAAAAAATTACATCAGAGTTGTACGAAGTCGTGAACACCAATATGCTCCACCGACCTTGTGGACAACACTACCCCATTTCGGTTTGTATGTACGACAATAAATGCACAAAACGCTATCGACATGCTTTTATTTCGGAAACTCAAACGGGTTGCAACCCATTTTATTAGCCGACTATGTGCTGCAACAATAGTGTCAAGGTCATATTGGTGCCAATTCATTGTAATATTGAGTAAAGTGTAGTAGAAAATTCTTTGACAAGGATTGGTTGGGCTCTCGATTACTCGAGCCTGAAGCTCCTTTATAATGGCAATAAAGCTATTAAGAACTACGTTGCTACGAAGCTAAGCGCATTTGGGTTGTTTCCTCTATACTTGCCGCAAGTGAGTACTTTATTTGTGAACCAAATTTGAGGTTAACTAAGTATGATAAAGACCAGCTACGATTTTTGGTCGCCATTCTTACGGATCATGCCTGATTTCGTAAAGTAAACATCAATATCTTAAAAAATATTTTTTACTAGCTATCATTTGAAGTTTCACATTATCAGTGTGAAAGTAGATAAATGGTCTAGAAAAGTTAATTGTAGGTACTTAGCGAAATATTGTATTGTGCGATGCTGATGGGTGAGTCATTTCTAAACTTCTTTGCTGAAATACAATACTTTTAAATATGCAAAGCAGCAAGACCTGCAATTGTACAATCCCAGGGGTTAAAAAAATTATATTTACATTTTTTTACGCTACAGTCATTAAATTACGTTATAACGTTTAAATTAAAACCCTCTAAACACGCATATTAAACTGTCTTAAATACGAAAATTTAATTGTAAATAATTTACTTATAAAAATTACCCATTTAAGTTGTTTGACTGTTATGTAAGTGTTTACTTATATCGAAGACGGAGGAAATTTATTTATTTTTCCACTAAGCTACCGAATTTTCTTTATTAAATTTACGCTTTCCTCCTTCACCACAACATAAAAATCAACATCGAGAAAGCTCACCCTTCTTTTGTAAATACACAACAAATTTTACCATAAAAAACCAAAATATTTCGAAGGGAGAACGAACAGGAATTTTTATGAATATATGACTACCATAATATGCGAATGGTTATGCTGTGTGTGTTTCGAAATATTTAGCAGCAATATAAAAAATAAAAGTTTGTCGGAAGTTAATTAAAAAATTTGTCGAATACGTCTAAAAATATTTCATGTATTATGAACACACGCGTCACATATACACGAGCATATACAAGACGACTTAATTAAGAATATCCATATCATACCCAATTTAATTAAAATTCTGTCAACAACATAATATTAAAATATCTCATATAATATACTTCATTGCCAAAATAACAAAAGCTCGGCGTAAAAGCTCAATTTTCATGTTATATTTGCGAAAATAATGAAAAAACACATTTTTGGTAAACGAATCGAGCATTTCCTATATCCAACATTCGAATTCAGCAAAGTGTATACAAAACATATTGTTCTGTGTTATACATTTCGACACAATACGGCATCAAACAAATAATAACACAAAAAAGCTTGGTCGATGTCCTCATCCACATCTCCATATAATATATGTATATACACGCAATGATGTGATATGTACCATAAAACATCAATATTAATAAAAAAAAAATGCTCAATGAACAACATGAGGTTAAAATACCCAATTGAATGACTTTAATTTTATTATGTTGCTTTGTATGTATACAACATAAATACATACATATGTACTCATATGTGTACGACACAGTATACAAAAAAAAAATTGTAACATAATACGTATAATGGTAAAACAGCAGCAACAACAACACAAATGAGCATAAAGTTTATGTTTATGTACAGAATCGTAATGGGAAAATCCCCCAGAGGAATGGATCCAGATGAAAAGATGTGTCGAATTTATACACAAAAAAGTTTATGTTTTAATGTGGGTATGTGCCTGAGTACTCGCTTATAACTCGGATATATGGTGGTGATGATGAAATTTTACAATTTATGGGCTAATAATGTACGGGAAGTCTAATATTTCGTTTCAATACTAGGTAAATAGTCAAATCCGATAAAACAGGAATTGCCTCACTAACTTTAATTCACTGTCCGATAACTATAAACTGACTTAAATCAACGCAACATGCATGTCCTAATTTTGACTAAAAATTACAAAAACAAAAAAATATCTCTGCAAATTCGTAATGTTGTTCGTAAATTCTAAAAACCCGCCACGAAAAAGGAGAGACCAACCGCTGGTTTGCTTAGAGAAAGCAAATTTAAAACTGGGAAATGAGGAAAAAAAAGAGAAAAAAGAGTTATAAAAAAAAAAATTAAACAAAAACAGAGCAAAAAGCAAAACAAAACGTTAAAAATTATAAATACTCGATAGAGTATTTAAGTCAAATATGTAGATAAAAAGAAAAAATTAATCTAAAAATAAAACAAAAATTGTTTTATCGAACGCCCCTTAAGCTAGCAGAACCCATACAGCAGAACATTACAAGATAGTATGGATAATTATAGGCTAATTATGGACTAATTAAATGCCCCATTGAAAAATTTTGGGCTCCATCCCTACCAACTAAAGCATGGGTTCTGCTAGCTTTAGAAAAAGTTAGCAGAACCCATATCAAAAAATGATTTAAAAACAATTGGAAAAATAAAGATTAATTTTAGGCTAATTAAATGCCCTATTTAAATTTTTTTATTCGGGTCGATCTAGAAAATGCAAAAGGCTTTATCATTTCAAATCTAGCAGAACCCAAAATTGAAAATCGGATCAAAACCGAAATTAGAACTCAAAACAAGATCTATTGACAATCAAATAATTTTAGGCTCATTATGGGCTAATCAAATATCCCATTAAAAAATTTTGGGCTCCATCCGTTTTTGACCTAACTTCAAGTGATCCGATTTTCGTTTTGGGTTCTGCTAGATCTTGTTTTGAGTTCTAATTTCGGTTATGGTGATTTGGGTTCTGCTAGCTTTGAAATGATAAAGCCTTTTGCATTTTCTTGATCGACCCGAATAAAAAAATTTAAATAGGGCAATTAATTAGCCTAAAATTAACCTTTATTTTTCCAATTGTTTTTAAATCATTTTTTGATATGGGTTCTGCTAACTTTTTCTAAAGCTAGCAGAACCCACGCTTTACTTGGTAGGGATGGAGCCCAACATTTTTTAATGGGGCATTTAATTAGCCCATAATTAGCCTATAATTATCGATATCATCTTGTAATGTTCTGCTGTATGGGTTCTGCTAGCTTAAAGGACGTTTTATCGATTGGTAGCAAATAATAATTTCTTAATAGCGACTTTGTGGTAGTTGATGAAAACGATGTCGGCAACAGTTCGTCGCTTATCTTAGTGGCTTTACGTTAATAAGATCTAAGCGGTCCACACCCAAGGTAATCCACGCAGAGCAAAGCGCAAAAATCTGTACCGTTTCAATTCTTTGTATGTGGTATTTCATGGTATGGGAACCAAACCTGACTAGCATACTCGAGCAGGGCCCAAAGAAATGTCATATAGAGGGCGCTCGTAACATAAGGGTTCAAAAATTCCTTAGACCAGCGTTTCACAAATCCAAGCGAAGAGCAAACTCTGTTGACAATAAAATCGATGTGATTTGTAAAGTTAAGTTCGCAGTCACAAATTACCCCTTAGTCCCGTATGGTTAAAACTTTTACAACTGTTGATGGTATACTCTCGACTAATGGAATTTTCGCGTATGTTATGCATTGGCGCATTTACTCTCATTCAGATCAAGATTATTTTTAGTACACAAAGTTGTGAAGTTATTTAGGTCATTCTGCAATAGGTTAACATCGATCGAACTTGAAATTTGTCTGTAAATTTTCATATCGTCTGCATAAATAGAAATTAACGAGTTTTTGATAATTAAATCAACATCGTTGATAGAGATGATGAAAAAATAGGCCCAAATGACTGCCTTACCGTACCCCGGAAGTAGCTGTAAAAGGAGCAGATATGGATGACCTGAAGATCACCTGATACCTACGTTCTCTAAGATAAGAGTCCACCCATATTAAGAATTGAGGTCCAAAACCAAGAGCCCGGAGTTTAAACAAAATTATCTTATGGGAAACTCTGTCAAACGCCTTGCTGAAAATCGTGGTAATAACGTCAACTTCCTTTCCACATTCCATAATGTTCAAAGTATTAGAAACAAATTCGGTTAGATTGCGGTTGTAGTAAGAGACGTCTGATTTACATCCCTTTTTATGGGTTAGAATTATAAAGCTGGCTTTCCATATTGATGGAAATATTTGATTAGAGACGGGAGATGCTAGAGCGCTGTTATGCATGTAACTGAAGTATGCCGCATCAGGCTCGATATGGTTATTGAAGTGGGCGCTATTAAAATAATTTGCAAAAAAGCCAGCAATGGTTTTGGGGTCACCAGAGCTATGATCGCCGAACTTCATCATGGAAGGATATCCATCTGATTTCTTCTTATAGTTAATGAATTGCCAAAAGTGCTTTGGGTCAGCGATTATTTCTGACTGTTAAGATTGTTCTTGACGGAATTAGAAAAATTATCAATAATCAAAATCTCAATTGTAGATCGTGCATTTTTAGCCACGTAATGGGACTTGTCCTCGGATTGTGTTCATATAAGGTCCGGGAGGTTAAAATCTCCGACGGCAAAAAGGTCATTTAAACTAGCAGTTTTGGTCCGCATGACTTTTAGGGCGCATGTAGCAACACAGAATATAAATGTGTTTATTCGTATAACCCGTGTTGATTTTAACGCAAATCAGCTCAAAATTGTGAGTATTTGGGATTATCACAACTGATCAAAATTAACATGCACCGCAATAAGAATGCCTCTACCATTCAGTACACCAACAGAAACCGAACCATCTTTGCGGAAAACGTTATAATCTAACGTAAAGTATTCATTACTGTTAAAGTCATTAGTTAAATTTGTTTCAGTGAGTGCAAAAATATCATAAGAATGGGCTTGAGTTTGCAAAAATACTTCGCGAAATTTTGTTCGTAGTCCCCTTACATTCTCGTAATAAAGGGACCAGCAATTCAGTTTTTTTGGTTTGCATTGGTACGTGTATAATTATTATTAGCACGGAGATCGACAAATTCTTGCAGGGACGTTGATTCAGGCCATGATGCTGAATGCTGTCTAAAACTACTGAAATTTTCAGGGTTAGCGGAGTAATTATCGGATATAGTGTGAGAGGCAGGAACTGTTAATGTTGTAGGTGAAAGACGGCTGTTGATTGACTGAGTATTCGTTGATAGAAATTCATGTTGAAGAGTGATGGCATTTGGAGGAGCTTCTGTTGCTGTAGGTTAGTTTGTTATCACGCAGTTCATCAACTCGCTACAGATGTCTTTCGTGGTTTTAAGTTCGTTCTCAAAGCCGAAGATAGATGAATGTAATGCATGTATAAGATAGCAGAAAATTTCCAACAGAAAAAGTGTGTTTTGCTATTCATAGCTAGAGGCATCACAATCACAAAAGTGAAATTAATTTGGTGATATTTTTGTAAAATTGTATTTGGTAAAATTTTTGAAATTTTTATGAAAAATCAAAGAATTTATGAAAAAGAAGAGAAAATATATGTTTAAACGTTTTGAAGCGACGAAAGTTAATTTTCTTTAAAAAACGATTTGCGACGTGTAAGGACTTTTAAAATATACTACAATTACCATAATCGGTGATTATGCAAATATAGGGCAGCATCAAAACAATCGCCATACATTTCTGAAGTCATTTTAATGTGAAATGTTTTCAGTTTTTGAACAAAAGTGTTGAAAAAACCCTCTGTAACTACCCTAGGTGTATGTCTTTATGGTAGCCTAGATTCTACTATGTTCTTTAACCACCTGCGTTTACTTTTGCTACAATTCAGTAGCTATATTTCAAGCATATTAATATTTCGGTCCTAAAGGAATTCGTCATTTAAATCATCCCTACCTAGAGTTGGAGACATCATTTCTAACGTTTCTACGTCAATCAGAGGCAACATCTATTGGTAGACACCCAGACCAGCACTAAAACGAAGTAGCATCGGGGAACTGCATCCACCAAATAAAATCGGACGGCACTACGTGCTGTGAATTCCTTTCAGATATCAAAATTCAAAAATGGTTAAATTGATCGGTATTTCTCCATTAATTACTTGGAAACGAAGGTTATCAATGTATTTTATCAATGACATATTCTTATGCATCTTTTTCAATTAAATGTCATTTGTTTAACTTATCCATCGTTTTAATTTTCATTAATATTATTTCAATTTGGTTAAAGCCGTTTTCAGCTAAACTCCATACAAAAAATTGTTAACAAAAAATATTGATCTTAGAAATTGAAATTTCTAGACAGTTAATTTTGGAAATTAATGGTTGTATTTTTCGTTCAAAGTTTTTTGTAGAATGCAATATTCTTGTGAAAAAAGTTTTACTTTCTCTTACGTAGTAAAACGTGGAAGTGTAGTAATCATGAAAAATTTTCGTCACTCAGATTTTTGCTGATTTACCATTCACAATATCGGCGAAATCAAATAACTTTTTTTTAAATAATTTGCGCGTGTGCGTTCGTGTGTGTTTGTAATAAGGATGAAGCTTCATAATTAAGCATTTTCTATAAAATAGAAGGCTCACCGAAAGTAGCAACCCCCATAGTAGCTTTCGTGTTTTGCAAATATATTGAAACTTCTTTTATTTATGTGAAACACGACGATAAACTAGAAGATTTAAAACTAATTTTTCAGGGACCAGATAAGTTTTCCAAAATTTAAACGAACATTATGATTTTGCCAATAAACTGTCTACCACAAAAATTCGGTTCTATGTGCAGTCGATCGAAATGAAACTTCGTAATCAAGCTTTTCCATAAATAGATAGGTCATAGTGATGACTGGCCTAATTCAAATTTCAGACAATGACAACTTCCATATAGAAGCTTTTTCGGTTTTTGCAAATATTTTGAAAAGTCTTTTATTTGAAATGAAATGAAACATATTTTTGTAGACTGGTTTAAAGAGGTGAAACCTCATATGTGTTACGGCATGGCAAAGGGAATGTGGTTTTTAATTTTTATTTTCATTTGTTTGTAACGACAAATAAATTTTTCATGTGTAATTCCTCCGTAGATTGCTTACTGCTGGCGCTATTTTCTATGAAAAAAATTTTCTAGCTCAACAATATTTCTCGAAACAGATTCGCTATTGCATGGGAATGTCAGACACGAATATCAATTGATTTGTTCTAAATCCTATTCAACGACTTGCTCATGTAAGCAGCCTTCCGCGTGGGTTAAATACCAAATTTGGTTTTCACATTCTATATGAATTGACCTTTCGGAATAAAACTTCATCCTTAACCTTTTTTCTTCTATTAATTAGTACAGATCCTTGCGAAATTTGGTGGAAATCAGTGGACCAGAAGCTATAGCTTATTTAAGTTTCTGGATTCTGGATTATGCAAAACAGTTTTTTATACATTCGTGGCGGAAGAGGGTCAGGTGTTGGCCACAACACATATCAATTTTTATTCTTTAATTTTCTTTTGATAATTTTAATAATAAAATGAATTACTAAATTTACGAGTCTGTATGACGGACATCACATTTTTCTTCGTGATGGTAAATCACTTCACTACAACCTGAGTCAATCACTCCCACTCATGAGCTTGTCACAGGGTTGAGGTGATTAGTCCACCCACCAAGTGTTGCTGATAGTGGAAGCTGTCAGAGTGTGTATTATGCGGGACTTTTAGTGATCTCCCAGAATTACCGGGTTGTTTCTGTTTGGGGCATATGCGAGGCCGAGGACGTGTGTCAGGTCGTCATCTTTGCAAGTGTGCCTGTGCTCACGTAAGGGGTTGATGGTACATTCGATAGGAGGGAGAGTCTCCACTGGGGACATAGTACTTATCACTCGGGGAGATGCAATTTTATTATTTTTGTTATTTTTAATTTTTCAATGTTCTTCATTTAATTCTGTTCTTCGATATCAGTGGTTTATACATGCACAGTGCCACTTCTATAAATCCACGCATACCGTTGATGCCGTGTCAGTTAAGGTATTCTCGGGTTTCGTTACAATATTTGATCTATGGTGAAGATTGCAATCCTCAATTTACAACCGACAACAACAAATTAATGGTAAATGTCAATCCAGAAAGTGATCTCAAAGAGTTCTCGACTACGAGAACTCTCTTGCCGAGGCTCAATCGCAAATACTTAAGAATGCGATCTTGAACTCAGATTCAGACTGCATTTTCACATCTTCGTCCATCTATGAAGAGAATCTAAAAGTTTTCATTCCGGTTTTGCAATATAATATAAAATTTCTACAGGCAGCTACTTGAAAGCTCGACATTTCAAGATTCTTTGGCCTATTCATTATGGCCAAGATATAAGTCAGTGGGACGAAATCTTGTGTATCCCCCGAAAATCAAAATGCAACACCACCCAAAATCATCTTAAATAAATTTCCACATACCAGCAGTGGTAGATTTGAGTATATACATTTGGATAATGTAGGACTACCGCCTAGATGGTGGTGGAATACACGCATCTGTTAAGCTGCATTAATCGCGTTAAGGCTGCTAACTATCTCAAAAGTATAATGCTGTCCAGATAATTAAAACATTAGCTAATAAACATTTTATGGTTGACCAGAGCTTTCGAATTATTTTTACATTAAACCATCGTATTCCCTTTAGTGTGCTTGTAAAGTATATCTAATTAATTTATCTTTGTAAGATTTAAAAAAAACTAAAAATTTAAAATAAAATGTTCAAGTTGATAATTGAAAAAAATAGAAATGTTTATGTAGAAGCCAAGTATCATCCCACTCAATTCCATCTCAGCACAGTGTAATGTTTGGATATCATTTAGATTGCTTTTGTATCCACACAGTAAATTAAAATCGCTTTTCGAAAAAAAAAATTAATTTTCTACTCCGTTATATTTTTTTTTTTTTTGGATCAACCACAATTAATGTTACATTTTTTTCTGCATACCCATCCTCCCAAAGCTCCGAGTGCTTTTTATATCATTCTTCTGTTTGTTGTGAAAAGTACTTTGTATTAAACCGACGACCAAACAAATTTCATACCCATTGAAAACTGCAATAAATTACACGTTTCGTATACATGTTGTGGTTAGCAACAAAAACGAGCTTTTCTAAGATTTTGTTACGTATTGTTGCATTTGAGCTTTTAATTTCTCAATACAATGTATTAGTTCTTTATATTTAAATCGAACCGTTGCGAATTGTAATTATACACAAAGCTTTATTGGAAATCGTATTTGGAGCGTGTAGTAAATGAGCAATGGGAATAAAATATTCTTGTTTAGCACCAAACCAATTTATAATTTCCCATTGAAGTTCGAGTATTTCATATATACCGTGTATCGTGTTTAAGACATATACGAACTCTTGTTTACATCAATAACAATCAATTCCGCAGAAAGCTATATATAATAATACGTCGAGGAATGAACATCCATATACGTACTCAACCAGAAATGAGAAAAGTAAATAAAGACGTTCATTTTTGATTTCTCGTCCTAGATATCTATTCGTACACAAAAGCGAGTTACACACACGCACACTCACATACATATATATTTTATATCAATCGATATGATAAGAAAATCACGTATATACATACACATTTACAATGGAAATGAAAACAATCAACATGACATAAAAAACTGATAGTGTAAGCTTAAATGTGTATATGGAAGGGAACCACACAATAAAGCTTTGATTGGTGAAATTTTTTACACAAAATACAAAATTTAGCTTAAAGCTCATAATTTTCATATTGTTTAAAGACGATATAATGTGTATGTAGTATATCGAACACGTCGACCACCCATTTGTATGTGACTTGAGATATGAAAAAGCTCGTCTACCACAAAATATATAAATAATTTGTGCTTTTTAAAAAGACATTTAATTTTATAGTGTGCATCTCTCGTATAATACAAAATACGCTTTTTAGTTTTCTTGTATATTTAAAGAAGTGAATTTGTATGTAATGGACGAACAATTTTTATTGGACAGTAGTTTATGCAGTTTGTGTGCGGTACGGTGACGGTGTAATGCCAAAATCGAATGGTAGACAAAATATGAGTTCGTTCACGACACATCGAACTATCAATAAAATTGATTGAGAATCCTCTGTAATGAGTAAGGAGGATATATATATATATATATATATATATATATATATATATATATATATATATATATATATATATATATATATATATATATATATATATATATATATATATATATATATATATATATATATATATATATATATATATATATATATATATATATATATATATATATATATATATATATATATATATATATATATATATATATATATATATATATATATATATATATATATATATATATATATATATATATATATATATATATATATATATATATATATATATATATATATATATATATATATATATATATATATATATATATATATATATATATATATATATATATATATATATATATATATATATATATATATATATATATATATATATATATATATATATATATATATATATATATATATATATATATATATATATATATATATATATATATGGTGAAAAATTCCTGAAATCACAAATTTCTGGAAGTCATGTTTGAATTTCATGTTTTTTATATTTTCTATGTATAGTTTTGATTAAAAAAAAAAGTTTGTGGAAAAATTTTTTTTGTTGTTGTTAAAGATACAGGATGTCAAATTTTGATAAAATTGATGAACATGATGTTGTATATATGGCCATAAAACAAAAACTAACTATCCGATACTTATAAATGAGGGCTCATTTTAAAGATAAATGAATAGGGATTCTAAAAAAATTATAAAATTGGTACCATGTTTCAAGTCTTCCTATTCAAACTGGCCGCCAAAATACTATTTTAGAATTTTCTCAAAAACCTATTTTTTTTTTTTTTTTTTTTTTTAAATTTTTCCTCATTCAATTCTATTGAACATACCAAAAAATTGTACTTGTGTTATTTTTTGTTTTCTTGCAAAAGACGTTTGAGTATGAAGATCTACCCATTTTTTGTATATAAAATCAAAGTCATTGAGAAATTTTTTATTTTCAACTATTTTTACGATCAACTTGATAAAGTAATTGTTTAGAATTATTCAGTTCACAAATCGTTGATAAATTACATCACCATAGGTTTGATCATTTTTAACTTCCTTTCAGCGCTTTGCGTCTACGCGTGTTTATTTAGTAATATTATTCATTTAGTGACAGTTTCCATCCTTTTCTGAAGTTTAACTTTTTCAATAGTTATACAATCGTTTTTCCCAGGCATTATACGACTAACATCATCATCATTATAATATTCTATCACTGAGTCTCTGAGTTCATCACTTATTCGTTTGCCAGCTGGAAGGCTCAGTGACCCATTCTTGTTTTGAATATTTTTCGCTGTTCGTACCATATACTGCGTTGCGTTAAATTCTTCCTGGATTTCTTGTATTGTTAGTGATTTCGGCAATGTGGACAACAACTGTATTTTATCACAATTTTTCTCCAACTGTTGAAATTTGGCTTTTAGTTGATCCATGAATTCATCATAAAGGCAAAGCGTGCCTTATGATGATTTTCCGCTGAGTGAGTCAAAAGAGGCTCGATACCAGATACCGAAAATGTTGATGATGGCGTCACTGAGGTAGTTAAGTTTAGTAATTTTTGCTGCTCATGATATTGCCTGGATTCCAACTTACCCGGATATATAGTAGACATGCCAATGTCTGTTAATATTTTATTAAGTTTTTCACGAGCGATAGCACTTTTTATTTGGTACGCCTCACTTTCACTCCTACTCGAAATATTCTCGTCACTGCGTGTTGATAATGTCTCCGGGGTAACAGGTGAATTTGATGAATCAGTAATGGGTAACACTTCGCTTTCAATTTTCTGACGTTTAGAAGATACCAGGTAACACGTTGTACAAGTCGATGAATCTTCATTTACTTCAGGTGAGCGCGCGCAAATGACTTTTAATATAATCAGAAACGTTTCTTAAATTTTTCGAACATTTCGTCTCAGGAAACGGCTTACAACACTTTTTGAGCCTAGACATTATTACACTTATTAATTGAACTATTTTAAATTAATTTTTTGTTATTTAAACAAGCAAATGCTTCAAATAGAACGTCACAATTTAAACTAACTGAAATATTATTTTAAACTCTAATTTATACAAAAATGTTAACAAAAGCCACTGGTTATGTTATTTTACAGGCCTACTTCCCCAGAAAATACGCTTAATCCTAACAATATAAATGACTCACGGCAAAATTTTATTGTTCTACTAATTGCTTTAGGGGCTATCCATAAACTATCTCACATTTTTACGAGGGAAGGAGTATCGATTGTTGTGACGTGTGTCGCTGGAGGAGGAACAGTTTTATAAAATGACAGATTGTGACGTGACGTCACGTGACAACGTGTCTAATTATAATAACAGCAGTCACTTTGATAGGATAAATATTCAATATAACAATTTGCAATAAGAAGCTATTGTTCCATCTTTTGAACAAGATAGCGTTGAAAATCGCAAAAAATTTTAATCAAATGGAATAATTTTGCTAAATAAACACGCGTAGACGCAAAACGCTGAAAGGAAGTTAAAAATGATCAAACCTAGGGTGATGTAATTTATCAACGATTTGTGAACTGAATAATTCCAAACAATTACTTTATCAAGTTGATCGTAAAAATAGTTGAAAATAAAAAATACCACATTGACATTGATTTTATATACAAAAAATGGGTAGATCTTCATACTCAAACGTCTTTTGCAAGAAAACAAAAAATAACACAAGTACAATTTTTTGGTATGTTCAATAGAATTGAATGAGGAAAAATTTAAAAAAAAAAAAAAAAAAAAAAAAGGTTTTTGAGAAAATTCTAAAATAGTATTTTGGCAGCCATTTTGAATAGGAAGAGTTGAAACATGGTACCAATTTTATAATTTTTTTAGAATCCCTATTCATTTATCTTTAAAATGAGCCTAATAAGTATCGAATAGTTAGTTTTCTTTTTATAGCCATTTATACAAAATCATGTTCATCAATTTTATCAAATTTTGACACCCTGTAACTTTAACAACAACAACTACAAAAAATTTTTTTGTGTTACAGTTTTTTTTTAACTACACATTTAAAACATAAAAAGTAAAAAATTTAAACACGACTTCCGGTCCCATATACCAAATTTGTGATTTGACGTATTTTTCGTCATATATATATATATATATATATATATATATATATATATATATATATATATATATATATATATATATATATATATATATATACAGTAGATTTCGCTTATAGCGACTACGGATATAACGACAATACGGTTGTAACGACGCAAAATTTTGGTCCCAAGCATCAAAACATTATTTTAATATAAAAGGTTTCGTTTATAACGACCCGGCTATAACGACGATTTCGGATATAACGTCCAATTTTTTCTATTTTTTTGAAAACAAAATTGGTTATAGCGACCAAATATTTGTTTTTTCCTTACTATTTTCGGGAAATCACATTTTATTTTTATTGTTTGTGATTTTGTTGTACATTTTCAGTTAATAAGTGCATTTATTCGAGAACGGAGGTGCGGTTTAATATTAATAA
Organism: Nephrotoma flavescens; assembly: GCA_932526605.1. Lineage (NCBI taxonomy): Eukaryota > Metazoa > Arthropoda > Insecta > Diptera > Tipulidae > Nephrotoma > Nephrotoma flavescens. The sequence continues at coordinate 14,187,627 of OW052221.1, forward strand.
ATTATCTTTCTTAATTAGTTTTAAAAAATTAATAAATTATCTGTGACTTTATAACCGATATTGAACTCCATAATTAAAATGTAAAAACGCAAATCTTATTCCATTGAAGAAAAGGCCAACATGGTAATGCGTTTAGAAAATGGAGAATCAAATTCAGATTTAATTAAAGAATTCAATTTATCACATTCTACTTTATCAACGATGTAGAAAAATCGAGATAAAATAAAAGAGCAATTCGAAGTGAATTCTTTAAAAACAAAAAAAGTAAGGAAAGCAGAACACGACGATATTGATAAACTATTGCTCGATTGGTTTATCAATTCCCGAAATCAAATTTCAATTTCCGGGCCTATTTTACAGCCAAAAGCTAATTAATTCGCTCAAAAAATTGATAAGTCAAATTTTACTTGTAGCGACAAGTCAAATTTTACTTGTAGCGACAGCTGGGTGTACCGTTTTCGTCAGACACAATATAGTGGTTGGCAAAATTTCGGAAGAAAGCGGCTGCTGTTTCAAAAAATGATTGTGAAAATTGGCTTAAAAATATGTTTCCTAAATTACGCGAAGGATACCAAGATTCAGAAATATTTAACGCTGATGAGACCGAGTTATTTTTGTATGTACATATTTTTGTTGTTCTTACTCTGTAGTCTGTACACATGTTTATTTATTTTTTTATATTTTTAGTAAAGTACATACATTATTTCTATGTATTTATTTTATTTGTTTCTTTGTAAAATGTTCTAAATATTAACTTACATAATATGAATTGAATTGAAATAATAAAAATGAGTAAATTTATTACAAAAAATCAATTATTGGCTTAATAATCATTATGTTTAGTATTGGAGTTTGTTTCTTCACTAACAGAAAAAATTCGTTTATAACGAAATTCGGATATAACGACCAATTTTGATCGGTCCCTTGATGGTCGTTATAGGCGAATTCTACTGTATATATATATATATATATATATATATATATATATATATATATATATATATATATATATATATATATATATATATATATATATATATATATATATATATATATATATATATATATATATATATATATATATATATATATATATATATATATATATATATATATATATATATATATATATATATATATATATATATATATATATATATATATATATATATATATATATATATATATATATATATATATATATATATATATATATATATATATATATATATATATATATATATATATATATATATATATATATATATATATATATATATATATATATATATATATATATATATATATATATATATATATATATATATATATATATATATATATATATATATATATATATATATATATATATATATATATTTATTTAGTATATAGGCTTCTTTATATGTTGTTTGATATACAATTTGGTTCCGGAAATTTTGGTTTTGGACATTTTCTTTTAATAAAATTGTCTAGACAAAATATTTTGTGGGGGATTTCATTTCAATTAGTAAATTATAAATCACAGAAAAATGAAATTCCGTTTGTTTGTATATAAAAGCTTTTAATAAATTAAGAGTTTTGTAAGTAAGCTATACTGTTCTTAATTTATTGGACAACATGAGATTAGAAACATTTCTTGTTTAAAAGGCTGTCACCAGTGTGATATTTATCACTTTACAGAAAGACCCCGAACTTTTACTTACATTCATTAGTAAATAAAATATTTGAATGATTAATTAGCATCAAAATTAACGAAATTTACATTTTAGTGTAGAGAGCATTGAGGCAAAATTCAGCAAGTTAATTAAAGATACACCTTAAACGTATATGAAGTTATTATACGGTGTTTCTGTGAAGTAAACGTCGTTTCTTTTAAATTTTGAGAATTTGCACCTTAAACGTATATAAAGTTGTCTCATATAGAGGCTTTACGAGAATGGCCACATTAACGCCTCACTTGTATGAAAATTAGAGAAAAAACGTTGCGAGGCAAAATTGCAAAATTGTGCAGCTGCTAAAAATTGTACAGCAGCTAAATTCCGGTTACCTGCTAAACTACTCAGATGGGTTTTATTAGTCTAAAAAACGATGTTGGTATAAACACTGAACCATTGTGATTCCCACTTGATGACTGATAACATTTAAATTCAGAAAGACTGTAAAACAATGATAACAATTTTGTACAAGAAAAAGTTTTAATGTCTGTCATTTCGTTTTTTCTAAAATTTCTTCTAAATGTCCTGAAATGACGATTTAAATCATAACCATGGAATTAAATAAAATATGACGATACATTTTTGATTTTGTAATAATATTGAAAAATAATTTTTAAATTATCAAATGGACATCAAGAAAACACTACTACGTCACAATTTTATATAACAGACATAACAGTCAGTTCTCATTCAAGCTAACAAAATTTTTGAGTTGGTTCTATAAACGAGTTTGAAACTGTTCAATGTTGTTGTCAAATCAAACCGTTCATAGATTTGATCAATTTCCATGGTTTTTTTTAAGACTTTATTGTTATTTCAGCCTTTTCAGAGTAGTCTATTTTCATCCAACATATAAACAATCCCATCATAATCGGGCGAGAAAAGGCCGGTTTACAGCCCAGGAGGCTATCTTCCAGAACTTCTTCCAAAATCATTTTAAAACTCCATTGCGATTCAATACGCCGAATTTCTTTCATAATTAGCCATGAAATGACACCCTTAGACTATATGCCAAACTTAAGGTAAAACATTTACTACAGGAAAAACCGTTTTAGGATAAATTTTTCTTATAGAGTTTTTGAAAAATAATTGAATTTACCGAAAAATTGACTTTCATCTTAAGTTTGGCACAAAGCCTTATTTCAACATTACAAGATTTTGAGTATGAGATTTGAAGTTCAACCCTCAACGTTTTAAAAACATGAATAAATTCACATAGAAATTATTCATGTTTTTAAAACGTCAATTCAAGTTCATATACGAGCTTTATTAGAAACTTCTCACACCATTACTGCAAATTATTAAAAATAAAGCATTTACAAAAAAATAGCTTTTCATTAAAATTATATATAAAAGCTAAATTTACACTTTTCTCGAGATTACATCAGATTACCAGGCTTATAAAATCAAGCAGGAGCTGCATAAATGTTCATAAATATATTGCATGAAAGCACAAAAATATAAAATTACAAAACTTTTAGATTTTACACTTTACTAAAAGCAAATGGAATGAACAAAAGTTTTACTACTGAGATAAAAGCTCTGATTACAAAATCAACCCGCTTTTATCGAACTTGAACATATTTACATTACACATAATAATCGGGTAAATCAAACATAATTTGCAACCGCACTCACACACATACACATACAGACACATCTTCATAGCGTAACAAAAATCTGATTATTTTCTATACGGTATCTGCCTAAAGCCACATTGGAATTCGACGAACTTTAATCATAAAAAATTCGTATTACTGACCAAAACCACACTAAAATCCAAAAAAATATACAAAATTGCGTGGTTTAGCTTAGAATTAGAGATTTACATACACATGATGCGAGAGTACGAGTAGCTCGAAAATCGATGGACGGACGCTGCTACATAAAACCATGTTATGATGCGATGATGATGATGTTATTACCAATCATGTTTTTAAGTTAATAAATTTATTCCAGTATGTATGATGCTTTACATGCTTGTTAAGGATAACAAGCCGAACGAACAACAAACCGAAAATAGCATAAACCAACAACAATACATGAGCTTTTGTTGTTGTATGTCCTACAACATTTTGGTTGAGTGAATTTTCAGTGTACATGTACGAGTATATCGGAAATGAGTATACGTATGCGAGAGATCGATGAATTTATGATAAGGAAATTGAATTTTTTTTTGAATGAATTTTACTTTGCGTTTAATTTCAGCAAGCAGCAGCAGCATACACACACACATGGAGCATATAGGCGTTTGTTGACTTTGTATAAAGTCGATTAAGGAAAAACTTTTTTTTTTTTTTTGAAATTTGGTTAGGGTAGGGTAGCGATTTTATTAGGTTGGTTGGTTACATTTTGATGGATTGGAACAATATTTATTATAATGCAGTGTTGTAATGATAGTGTTGTATTTTATACAGACGATGTGTTGTTCGATATTATATATGATTATTATTCTGATTGATTGCCTTCCAGATGAATTGTTTATTGATTTTTGCGCTTGTTGGAGACGAATGTTTTTTGTATGATAAAATTTATGAGCTTTTTAATACATATATGTACACGTACATATAGTTTAGGGTACAGTATTTAATATTTATATATACAATCTTATACTTACATGGTCGACATTTGTACGCGATATCCAATGTGCGACGTATCCCGGGACATGGATCGCCCCGAAATGATTTTGGTTGTGCAATAAATTTACAGTGTGTCTTCTTTTGGCATGCTTCGACTACCGTCTGCAGCAGGGAGTACTGTAATTAGAAGAAATAAAATTCCAATGAATACATTTTTTAGAATTTATCACAATCTTTCAACTCGTACAGAGACCACATATACGTGACTTGCAATTAAAACTACAATTTTTCAATATTCGTTTAATACCTGAATGTACAACGTGCACATATCTATATACGTACTCGAACAACTTGGACACTTTCGAAATACAAAAAATTTTTTTTTCTTTTTTGCTAGTACCGTACACACGAGAAGAGGTAAAATTTAGTCACGTAATTGGAAATTGATAGAACTCGATAAAAAACTAACTTTTCATCGACTGTATATAAATGTAATGCATTAGTAACCAACCATTTATATAGTTTTGGGTTGTATCTGCTGGGAGTCTAAAAAGTTCAAGATAAATTTTAGTTGAATTTAATGATGTGAAGGTTAATTAACTCGTTTATTGAAAATACAGGGTTCATGTTTTGTGGAAAGATTTATGAATCATTTTTATTCAGCTTTTACACACAAGAGACTTTCATTATTAAACAAAATAAACGAGTTTATGAATATTGCAGCTTTTATGTTGAATCGGAAATATGAGATGAAAATTAAACGTATTTACTAAAAACAGTCTGGTTTGTAATTGGTTTTTAATCTTACGCTCTTTGAAAGCTTGAAATAATTTAGTATTTCAATTTTCTTAAATTAGCAACTTTCTGAGGAATAATCTTTTGTTAAAATGTTTAAAATATAAATCGTCAATCGCCGTTCTTCTCCGGTTCGTTAGAAATCTTACATTAAAATTCATAAAAAATTAGGCAAGAGGTTGTTTCAAGCGAATAGATTGTGAAGTCTCATCTATGTTCTGCGAAATGTGCAATGAAAGTGAAGTCGATCCACCCAAATTGATTTTTATAATTCACCCAACAAACCTTTGGGCTTCGAACTTGAAAAGCAAACCAGAACAAGGAAAAACTTGCTTAATTATATCCTATAGCATTTCGACAAGCTTAAAATATCGTTTTGAAAATTTCTTCTCTAAATCACCTAAATTATGTAGGGGAGAGTCTCTGGTTTGACTGATGACATACTTGTATTTTAACAGTACGCAGTTTACAATGTAATATCGAAGTGAATGGACGAGCTTGTTCATTACCTGTGATTTGGGATGTCACATCGATTTATATCAAAATCATGACGCACCATATTTTTGTGGTTACTCCAAGATTGATCGTGATGTCCGGTTGTGGGTGTGGGTAACTGAAGCAGGGAAACTTTCGAATTCCAAAATGAAGCTTTGCATACCGATTAAGCCCAATTTGTGCTAAATAGTGCACACGGGAAAAACTTGTGCTAGTCCAGGAGCCGAGAAAACGGGAATATAAAATTTCAAATTTCGCCTGAATGACGAAAGAAATAAAACCTGATTTCTAGAAAAAACTAGAAATAATTTAAGCCTAATTTTAACACTTCCCAAAGGCGGCTAATCTGACAAAATTTGTGCTTATGATAGAAATATAATTTACATACATTTTCATTCATAAATTGAAGTTAAACAAACTTGCCCCTAAAAGATACTATATTAAAAAAACAAAATACAGAGATACCGTTCAATAATAATTGTGTTGAGCAACAAAATAAACAAACGAAGTCAAATGTTCTAAAATCAAAGAACAAACAATACAGATAGAATATTCCTGTCAAGCATGTTCATTGCCATCATAAAATATAGTGGCAAAATTGGCCCAATTCCATTGAACAAAGACGATAAAACAAATACCGTTGAATTGACGATTTTCTGACAAAAAGTGTTCTAGAAACCAATGTTAATTCAACGGTCTTTGTTGCTCAACGGAATTGGGCCAATTTTGGATTAGGACAAATTCATCAACTAGATTTTCCGGATGGCAATGAACATGCCTGACAGGTATATGCTATCAGAGTTGCCTATTCTTGGATTTTATAATATATGTTATTTCTATTTTTTAATTTGTTTTTGAACAAAAATATTATTGAACGGAAAACAAATATGCCCCTAAATGATACTATATTATACAAACATAATCCTCTATATTATGTTTATATAACATAGTATCATTTAGGGGCATGTTTGTTTATGAATGAAAATCTATGTTAATCATATTTTTATGATAAGCAGAAATTTCGACAGTGTAGCCGCCTTTTGAAAGTTTTATTATTAGGCTTAACTTATTTCTGTTTTTTTGCAGAAATCAGATTGAATTTCTTTCGTCTTTCAGGCGAAATTTGTAATTTTCTTTCCCCCGTTTTGTCGGCTCCTGAGCTAGAAAAAATTGTTTCTCATGAGCACTAATTCTGGTTTAAATACCCACACCGGTTGTGGGCACCCTCTGACCCGAAGAAGTCAACTGAATCAGCTTCAATTGATTTTGATGCGCTAGTCCGTGCCAAAAAGCGGAAGAGATGTTGGCCGATTTGTCATCAGCTAACGGACCCCATCAAATATGGTGAGTTTATGTCTATTCTTCCTTTCCTTCTTAGGAAAGGGGGGCCTAGTCCAACATCAGCATCAACAAGCTGCGTGAATTGGCGTATCAATTCGGGCAAACATTGGTATTACAATTTTATGCAACGCCACCCTGAGCTTGTTTTACGCACCCCGGAACAAACCACCCATGCGTGAAAGGTTTTTTTAAACCGGGTTTTTTATGTCAAGAATTTGTTTTAAAACTATATAGACATTTGATGGATGATCATCACTTTGATGGGGCTGTCGGTTATGCTAATGGTTCTCACTGGATGTGTCAGTAAGAGTGCGCTATATGCACCATTTTATAAATTTCGCAAAACCTTCGTTAGCTTCCCCTGTGCTATTGCTTCTCGACAACCATGCTTCGGATCCATCAATTGAAGCCATCAATATCGCCGTTGCCAATAGAGTGCATATTGTTTCTTTTCCGCCGTATTGTGGTCCAAAACTACAGCCACTGGATGTGTCAATTTCCTGACCGATAAGGACCTATTACAAGCCACAGTGTTCTGCATGGCAAAAAAATAATGCAACAAGGTAGGACTTTGGATTATTCAACCTTGCTCTCTCGATCTGAAATTTTTAGTTCTCATCTCATTATTTTAGCTAATCAGAACATCTGGAATTCATTAATATGACAAAGGAATCTACTCTGACGTTGATTTACTTCAAGCGGTCGGGCGGAATGTGAAAGAAAATGGCTTCGAGGCCCGCATTCAAGAAGAGGGGCAGCATCAATTCGTCTACTTCGGGACAGATGTTGCACAAGAAGTAGAAGTGGTCGCCACACTAAAACCTTCCACATCTGCAGCGTCTCCAACAAGCTGCTTATCAGTCTTGCAAACAGCTCCAACAAAAAAGCATTCAAATCGTGGTCGTAAACTGATACAAAGCACCTTTTTTACTTTTTCAGGAAGCGTTGCTGCTTTAAAGAAGAAAGCCGCTAAGCGAGCAGCCGTCTCCCATTCGAAGAAGGTAACTGCACCTACCAAGCCGTCTGCCAAACGCTCCAAAAAACGAACTCTTCAACATCTGATGATGGTATCGACTTCTGCATTATCTGGTTATGCGGTTATGATTTTGTTTTTTTGCTTAAACAGATGACCACAAAATTGGTCGTACAATTTTTCTGACGGAATCAAAGTAGGTACATCAGCAAACAGTTAACTAAGGCCTCTAGCTTTTCATTGATATCTCCGCATAATATGGACTCAAAGGAAAATTATGGGTCAAAAACAAAACGATGCCCACAACCGGTAAATTCTGTTTTCTCGGTAAAATATACTGTTATGAATTTAGGCTGGCCTACTGGCGCATTACTATGCCCTAGTAAGACCGGTATGTACTTTTTACATAATCGAAGTGTTATTACCAATTCTTGACAAAGTTACAAATTTTACTGTAGCATCTCTTTTGGCTTCGAGAAAAATTTGTGGAGTTCACAGAACTCTAGATTCTGGTATACTGAAATTATTTCGGAGAGATTATGATGATCGTAATAAATCAAATGCCATCAGTAACACATATCCAATGCACTTAGGAGCACTCGCCGTTTTGAGTAAAAGTGTTACAAATCATACCGACATGTCCTGTTTTGACAAATACCATCAATAGTTGCTCTATTGAGATAAAGGGTCTGACAAGATCGTTACGCAAAACATGTTTATCGAGATTTTGGGTTATTCTGGATTGATAGCCAGATAGTATTTTTTCATTGAAAGAATTCAATGATTCATTAGTTCGAAACCAAACTTCCATCGTCTTGATAACCTCACCTTGATGTATGTTGTTCGAGATTCAGAAGAACTTTCAGAAGGATATACCCTTAAACAAATAACAGTGTTTAGAAAAAATATTAGAAAATACTCCTGAAGTTAAGGGGTAACGCCACCTCAAATCCACTAAATGCAGCACCATTTCGACACGAGCTGCAAGCTTAGTACATTCTGTCAACACAGTAACGGGAATTTGTCATTTAAAAAGCTCGCTAAAAGGGATTGTGCTAATTTTTTTGTTGCGTGCGCTGAATCGCTAAAAATGGTACAAAAGAGATGTGGTGGAATATTTGTCCCGCTCTGGTCTGCTTCAACTGAAGTTAACAATAAAACGATGGAAATGTTGAAGAAAAATCGCCATTTAGGCTTGAGAGAGTTATAGCAAGAAAAACGCAACAAATATGATCGAATAACCACCGTATTCATCTGGGGCGGTATGTTGTACCATCACTTCGAATCGAAATTCGAAAAAAGTCGAATGGCGGTATGTTGTATCATTTTCGAAAAGCAAAAAAGATACAACTTCGATTCGAAGTGATGGTACAACATACCGCCCCTGATGTAACTCCGCCTAACTTTTTCCATTTTTTTTTTCATTCTCTTTCTTTTTTCTTTGTTCGACATTTTTACTCATTATAAAATTCGTAAAACACAATTGAAATGAACTGACAAAATACAGAACTGTAAACATATACATACTAAATGACAGTTGGCGCTCAAACTTCATGTCAAGATAGAGGGCAGTTGTGCCAACTTGGCGACAAAAAAAAAATTGTACAATCCCTTAGACCGAGATTTTTTAATGACTAATTCCCGTTATTTTTTATCAGGTACTTACACAGTTTTCAACAAAAAAATCAATAAGAAATATCTTACTTCTTCCAGTATCACTAATTATTATAAGCTAGCTGGAGTCCAAAAATGAAGTCCAATTTTCATAAGACCTAGAAAGAATCTTCGAGTTGGCCTCCAAATAGAACGAATTTCAATAAAACGGTCACTAAGAAATGGTCTTCTGTGACGGTTCTCGCAGGGACTACTAAAAATTTCCGCCACTGTGACGAAAGAGTGTAGTCCTTCTAGAATCCGAGCTTGAATAAGGTTACGAGAGAGAGATCAGACCAGTGTTGTGGAGAAAGTGGGAGAATAAATTTAACGGGAGAATTCTAAGGAAAGGGAAGGAGTACTCTACTCTTCATTATAATACTTTGAGCACTTTATAATACTTTGAGCACAAACCGGGCAAAATCTCGATTAGTAGTCGTTCATTTCATTTATTTATTTATTTATTCATCGCCATTAAAAAATTTGGTAAACGAAAAGCACATATGGAAGCAATATAAATGAACAAAAAAAAAAAGAATACTTCCATTAGCCATAAAAAACCTCAGATTTTTTCAAAAAACAAATCCACTCTATGCTAGTACCCTCCGTATTGAGCTCAAGTTCATATGTTACAGAGAACACTGCAAGAAGTGAATACTTATAGACTACATACAAAAATAATACAAATAAATACAAAAGTGTCATTACAAAAATAGAACTATATGCATTGTCATTCAAGCGCGCCACGCTAAATAGCACGCTTTAAAAGATTTAGGCGAAGCTGACCTCTTAATATGTAATGGAATAGAATTTCAACGAGAAATACCCCTAACAGAAAAGAACGTATTTAGAGACTTGCACAGGTTTATAAGGGGAAGTAAATGTTAATTTGAAGAATGGGACCTACTGAACAATAACTTATTAAATAAATAGGGAGGTTGCTTCGTTCTGAGAAGCTTAAAAATAAAAAGACATACACGAAGTTCATAAAAATCTACCAAACTACAGCCAAGGATCAAATTTAATAGGGAGAAATATGATCATATTTTCTAATACTAAAAATAAAACGAGTACAAGCATTGAAACATCTTTGGAGAACATTCATATTATCCTGAAGCATTCCAAACAAAACAACGTCACCATAAAGAAAATGTGGAAGAAGGTGCGAGAGGAACATACGCTTTTTAAAATTACTATCAGTCAGTGAACCCTACAACTTTATACAAACAACTAAGCATTCCAAAAACCGTTTTACTAATCTTAATCAAATGATCACCCCAAGTAAGAGTTTTATTAACAATTAACCCTAAATTTCTAAGAGTATTAGAGAATGGAATTAAAGAATCACCGAGAAAAATTCCAGGAAAAGAGGGAGTATCTATAGATTTTTTATAAATTATAATGGACCAGGATTTACTAGCATTAAGAGCGAGTCGGTTAGATAATGACCAATTATAAATTCTTACCAAATCATCATTAATAAGAGAAATATTAGAGTGAATGGAATCATTATCTAAGCGACTATACTCCTATATATTTGGACATCATCAGCAAATATGTGAAAAGAAGAATTACGAACCGACCCCTGAGGAACGCCAGAAGAAAACAGGTAAGAAGTCAGAAAAAAAATTGTCATAAAAGACTGCCTGAAAGCGACCCGAAATATAGTCAAAAATCAATTTAGCAGCAGGGAGAGAAAAATTAAAGTTCGAAATAAGCTTATTAAACAAAATTTGGTGATTGATTGAATCAAACGCTTTAGAAAAATCTAACAGAATTAAGACAAGTCATTTTTCTTTTACTCATACTACAACGAATATCATCACAAACATTCAGTAAACCAGTGGTAGTACCGTGAAACCTTCTAAAACCCGATTGAAAAAGACTAAACAAATTAAAGCTACCGATATGAGATTGAATTTGGTTTTTTACTACCACTTCAAACGCCTTGGACAGAGAACTTAAAATGCTAATAGGGCGGAAATGAGAAAGCTCAGAAGGATTGCTAATTTTAGGAATAGGAATAATTTTACTCATGTTCCACTGAGCGGGATATGAAGAGGTCGTTAAAATAAAATTGAAAATATGTAACAAGTACCTTGATACAAAAGGAAAAATACGCTTAACTAACTTTAAACTAACCATATCTAGACCAGTGGATTGCGATTTAACTTCCCAAATTGCAGAATGCAAATCAACAGTAGATATATTGGTAAACGAAAAAGAATTAAGTTGTTCAACGGTCACTAAATCAATATTAGAAATACCATGGGAAGGACTAGAGTTAATAAGATAAATATTAAAGTCATTAGCTTTGAAATCTACAGAAGCAGCTCCTTTGCAACTACCAAGGCCGAAGTTTCGCACGTTACGCCAAAATATCTTAAAGGGAAGTGAGGGATCTAGCTTATCCTTAAAAAAATTTTGCTTAGCAATACGAATTAAACCTACCACTCTATTTCGAGATTGTTTATAAGCTAGATAAGACAAAGAATTAGGCCTAATTTTCCAAAGACGATATTAGGAAAAACGAACAGAAATAGCACTCAAGATCTCTTGCGAAATCCAAGGGGGGATCTAGGTCTGAAATAAACAGTAGTGAGAGGAACGCAATTATTAAATACATAATTAATAGAGGAATTAAAATAGTCAATTTGATCGGTAGAATTAGAAAGAGAAAAAATATTGTCCCAACAAATAGAGCCACAAGTTGATGAAAGGTGAGATTCTTCAATTTTAGAAAAATCCCTAAAGCTGAAACTTTTAGGTTTAGGCCGAGAGCAAAAATTAACAGAAAAAACAAGAAGATCATGATGAGAGCCAATACCACCAATACCAAGAGACAATTGATTGAACAATTTAAATAGCTTTTAAATAGCTACGAGAAAATAAAGTCTCTTGAGGAATATCAAAATTAAAATCACCCGAAATGAAAACCTCATCATACCGACAGGAAAAATAACTAAAAAGACATTCAATGTCTAAAAGGAACTTTTTAAATCGAGCATACGACCTCTTATTCGTTTTAGGAGGATTATAAACAACTCCTAAAAGAAATTTCCGCTTATCCACGAAGATATTTAAAAAAAGAAACTCAAGGCCAGAAACGAGCTTCTGAGAAATTAAGGAGGGTACGGATACAATACTACATTTAATACACTCGTTTACATATATACATACCCCACCATAATTCACCGGTGGATTAACCCTATCTCGCCTGAACAAATTAAAGCCACTAATGGCCAACGCAGAATTGGAAATATCAGAAGACAAAAAAGTTTCCGATAAACCCCATTAAAAGTGTGACGAAGTTCGTCAATATTTAAAAGAAGACTTTGGACATTCAAACTAACTAAGGAAAAAAATAGTGGTGTCTTACATTAAAATTGTTGGACCTAGTCCGAAGCATCGATTTTAATACAACCGAGGGCAAACAAATACCCTCGGTGGGCATCGCAAGCCGTGGCGCACTTCAATAAAAATACTTACATGCAAAAAAAAAAATTCAAATTAAAAGAAGAAACTTTCTTCATTAAAATTGTTGGACCTAGTCCGAAGCATCGATTTTAATACAACCGAGGGCAAAGAAATACCCTCGGTGGGCATCGCAAGTCGTGGCGCACTTCAATAAAAATACTTACATGCAAAAAAAAAAATTAAAATTAAAAGAAGAAACTTTCTTCGCGGACACCAAAGGCACACGACTCCGAGTATCAAAATCTAAAAAGAAACAAACAAAAAGAAGCCAAATAATATAGGTAACAGAAAACTAAGTAAGAGGAGCGATACTTATCTTTTGAAAAAATCCTTGAAGCCAAAATCCAGGGAGAAAGCCGCAAATTAAAATTAATCAAAAAAATAAATAAATAATTTGATTTTACGACAGGAAAATAGGCACCCAATTCGAATTGCAAAAATACTGTAAATTTCTGTAAATACTGTTACTCACACGTTTCGGGGCCATATTTGCCTATGCCAGAACTATGACAAAATTGAAAAATTCATCATGTATATTGGCATTTGATAGAAACTACATAAAAGCATGGTGAGATGTATGACTAATTCGGTAAATTTCGACTGGTGTATCTGTGAAATCTAGAATATTTTATAAACTTCAATTTAATTTTAAGTTTATAGTTATGAAATATAGTATAATGTTTTTACATCACATTATTAATTGTTTGATAATTAATGATATTTTTAACGTACGTTTAAAGTTGTACAATATGTTTACTTTTGGGTGGAATTTATGAATTATATAAAAAAAAATTATTTACTCCTAAATGTTTTTTTTTGTGTATAATCACTAATACACACACGTAATTTTTATTTAGGATTTTTTAGGAATTATTTCACGTCAGTCCATTTCTTTCAAATTAAATTTACATTTGGAATACGTTGATAAAAAAAAAAATTAATCTTTACTTTACCATCAATTTATCATCACTCTCACACAGAACTCATTGCCAATTATAAATGCGATATCAGAATATAAATAATGAACTTAAGTTTTCGACATAGTCAAGGGGTATTATAAATCACCCTCAACTAATCAATAAACAAACCACAAACAGCAACACCAATAACAAAACAATGATTATCATAGATATAGGGAGCTTTTTATTACTTTATTATATAAAGCCTAATTGAAGAATGTCTCGTGAATGTCTAATAAGTTTGATTGAATTTTTTTTTGTAAATAAAATCAACAACAAACAACAATAATCGTAATCGACAATACTTGTACATGTATAAGAACACGAAACTTTACCACCCCGTGAAAAAAAAAAGATAATGTCGTGCCACTTTCTTTGCTTTATTATACGACAAAATAATAAATTCCCGGATATCATAAAAATTGATAGCACAAAAGCTTTTTATGATATGCGTTGTTGTTGTTGTGGGTTGTATATTGTCCCATGCCGCGCGAGCTTTTTATCATGGCTTCTTAAGATTGTTGTTTGTTGTTTTGATTGATGGACACGGACACAATTGAATGTATACACAGGAAGAAGTATACGAATTTTATTATACCGAATGTCCTTTTTATTCAGTTGGGATGTATTTTTTTTTGTTTGGTACTCGGCACAGAAGAAGAATATCATAATATATAAGAAATTTTATAATAGAATTTTTTTTTTGTTTATACCTTCGCGTGAATACGACATTTGGTGTTGGCTCGCGGAACACAGCCGCACAGTAGTATAGCAACAAAACGGCGATAAAATTTGATTACGTAATTATTAGGGGGAGAACAAATACAAGTTTCGCGCGTTGGTTGCATTAATGTTATTACACCATTTAGTTGAATTTATATCGTGTGGCAGCCTGACTCGTATATACACGAGGTAACAAGCCCATTATATAGTCGTTCACAAAAAATTTTAAGTACCCTGAAAAGGAAGTCGGTAATAATTGATGCTTCCCATGAAAAAAATAAAATTCAGTGTATCAAAAAGCTTTCATTTTATATTTATTTTGAATAGAGCTTTTCATTGTTTTTTGATTTATGAACGTAATTTTGAAGTTTTTTTTATTTCGATGAAATAAATTAAAAAGATTTAGGCGCAATGTCTTTTATATACTAAATAAATTAGATACAAGATACACACATACAGTACAAAATCTAATAATAATCAAAAGCTCATAAAAAAACCAAAATCCCATGAGGATTTGTGTACGCGATTTGACATTTAAAAAAAAGTTTTAAATTAGATTTCAGATGTTCTTTGTCGTTTGCCATTTTTTCTTGTCGTAATGAATGAATGAATCTGTGAAAAGATGAGCCGTACAAGATAAAAATAATAAACGTATTCACCCATCCACCCACTTATATACATATACACTATAAAAGCTCTATCTTTGTGTTGTAATTTTAATTAAAGTTTTTTTTTGTGTTTGTGTATGTGTGTAAATTTTGTTTGTTGGTGTACTCTCGAAAGAATCAGAATTTAAGTTAATTATTTTTTTTTAAGATGATAACCGAAAAAAGCACGTTTTTGAAATTAATGATAACACAATTTTTATATGAAAAAGCTTTTTTACTACTATCTCGAAGTGTTATAAAACTGCCTTGTTTGTTTAGTTTTTGTGCTTACGTATACCGTATATGCTTTTTTATAGATCCATAGAGAAATTATAATAATGCGAATATGCTTATTGCCTTTATCATCCAATATAAAACCGAGAGATGTGTGTGGATGTGTACGACTGTATAGTGGAAATATAAGAATTTTCTACTTAATATATTTTTTCTTTTATGCTGTACATCGGGATACACACGAGCATATATTATGGATAGTTTTCACTGTAATATAAAATTAATTGAATATTTTATGTAATATATACAAAGTAGAATACCCGCACACACATTCATAAAGTATTAAAAGAAATTATTTAAGGGATTTTTGTGACTTGAGCACACGTCATAAACTGGTGAATTAATTTTTGTGTGTGATAAAAGCTTTCGGATATTAAAGACTTTTGGGGGATAGTTATAAATAAAAGCTTATTACCACTATATACACTATTCTTGCTTGATCAAGCAGAAAATGAATAAAATTGGGGTTTTAATTAGAATTGGTCGTGTCATGATTACAGCGTCGTCAATTGGGTTACCTATTAGAATTCCTAATACTCGTTGCTCTATACGAAAATATTATTTTAAGCCACTATCACATTTTTCTTCTTGAGTTTACTGACAATGATTTAATGCTGGTTACCAATTCAACTCGTAACAGATAACTCTAATATGAACATATCAAAATGATTATTGCTGTTAAGGTATAAATTTGGTAAACATTTTTTTGTTGAACGTCGTTATTCACCGGGTTCTGGCACGCATCTACTTCTCAGCTTGTATTTAGAAATGGGGCTACATTCTTGGTTTTCAGATGGCCTGCACTGTTTGTTTGTTGGAGAAAGTTTCCAGAATTAATGTAGGTACTAACATTATTTATGCTCATTGGGTACTTACCTAATGTAAAAGCAGATTTGGGCTGGTACAATAATACCGGAAAGCGATAACCAGAAAATATCACTTTGAATAATAAACCGAAAAAATTTTATATTTCCGACAACAAATGTGATAAGATGAAAATCATCATCCCTGCCACTAATATACCAATAAATATTACCTATATACAGCATGCCTATATCTACCGCCAAAAAATGACAACCGCAAATGAAAACAATAAATATATCATTCAATATGGAATTAAGATTTAATTTGAATTGCTAACAATAAATTTCCTTCCATCGTTTCGTTCACACTCCAACACAAAATAATTTTATCGTTGAAAGCCGAAACCCCCAGTGCTATTTAAATTCACATCATTTTCTTGGTTGTGTATAAGTAGTATATGGTGTTGCGGCAATCGAAAGTATAACACAAAACAACGGCGGAAAAACATAAAATTTACAAGCCAGATAAGAAAATAAAATTTTCCATTTTCCATTTGTGTTTTGTTACTTTTTTTTATAGATGTAGTCGACGTTGATGACGACTTCTACTTTCTTGAATGATTAATTTAGTAAATACAAATTTCCTTTTTGTATGCGTATATGTACACCGTTATACCAAACGGGAGGTACAAACAATAAAACAACAATGTCAAAGCCGGTGGGGGGGAGTGTGAAGTAGAAAAACGCGCGGGGGAATTGTTAAGTCAAAAAATCTCTCAATCACTTAATTAAATTAATCGTAGCATCGTGCACGATATTTTAATGAAACATTTTGTATTTTTCGATTACACGGAACCCCTTTATTCCGTTGATTGATTTGTATATTTTGCACACCCTGTATTAGGCTTGTACGCAAATTTATTTCTAGAAGAACATCTTCGTGATTAGAATTACTTTGATCAAATTCACTCAATTAGTTTTAATCGATTATCACGACAAAAATGCCACCGCATAATCGACGGTCGGTCGGGCGGGAGGAAACGGAAAAGCAAATTAATCGATTTTGAAAAAATTCCCATAAATAAACAGACGAAAATCTCTGTAATTGTGTTTTGATTATGAAATTGGGGCTAATTCACTGTTTACTGGAGTGGTGAGTATAGCAGAATGGGGCATGTTATAAGAAGACGATTGAAAACGGATATTTTCCATATATTGCAACACTATATAAGTATATACAAAAAAATGTGGTGGTGGATATTTTAGAAATTTAATGAAAATAATTTTCCTTCAATTTGGATGTGTCTGTGTGTGTGTACGTGCCCGGTAATTTAATATATTAAACATATTTTCGTTCAGATTTTTTATTTACATCTGTAATTTGTGAATGTGTTTGTATTTTAATGAGATTTAGGGAGGAAAATAACATTATATCTATCTCTGTATCTTGTCAAATGTGCGGGAAGGTTAAATTGAATGAAATATTTGATTACCGTTTTGTAAATGTTTCTTCTGTTATTTATCGAATATTAAATTTATATTTTACGGCTCGTTAAGTGATTTTGCTTGCGGGAGATTAAATTTCTTAGGAAATTTTAATCGAAAATTTCATTTAAGTTTTTTTTTTGTATTTATAATTACACCTTTTAGTGTGGGGGGATTGTATGGTGGTTATAAATAATTTTAATTATTTATGTTTAATATTGCCTTTCGATTGTGTAAAATGAGTTCTCCTTCAGGTGTGAAATAATATTTAAAGGTACACAATGAACATTTGTATTAACAATTCGGGCGCCGCGATCATTCAGAAACTTAACTAATATATCTCACCACAGTGTTTCAGGCCCGAGTCAATTCTTGTACTGTTATACACATTCAATTTCTGAAAACGAGTAATGCGTGTGAAGATACGTCTAAAGCTTTAGTAGTAAAAAAAAATTTGCAAAAACCTCACATGTTTAACAAATCATGCTAAACGATAAAAAGTGGTGGTATCAAAATGATACCTGTATAAAGCGGAATTCAATGCTACTTTTTATTTAATAATATTATTTTGAATATTTAGCAGTTAACTTTTAAAAACCCGAAAACACACTAACTATACATTAGGACGAATTATTGAAATAAAAATTTAATAAAAATTCTTTGGGCCATAATAGATATAAATAGAGATTTAAACTCAACCTGGGGTATATGGACAGCTGATTGAATATACCGTGTCAGTTAGGAAAAGTAATTACCCCTTGTAGGGGTGGGAAAAATTTGAAGATTTTGGAAAAATAACAAATATTTATTGACCAACTGAGAAAACACTAGAGATCTTAACACAACCTCGGGTAATTTAGATGCTAGTTATGGGAACCATGTCAGTTACGAAAATTAGGTGGGGACAATCTAAAGAATTTTGTATTGTGACCAAATACAATAAAAATTCTCAGGACAATTGAAATATCCCTAGAAATCTGAATACAAGCTACTTGGGGAGCATGTTAGTTAAAAAACTAATCTGGAGTTCCAAATCCAAGAGGTGGGGATAATTTTGTTTTGCAATTATATCTAATAATATTTCTTAGGCCATTAAAAAATAATAACAGTAAAATAATGCTTTTATTGGTAGTTTGTGAGAAATAAAAATTAATCACTTAGTACTAGGAGTAATAATGTATATGAAGTTATGTTAAGATCTCTAGGGATATCAAAGTTGGTCTAGGAATTATTATCACATAAAGCTCAATTGTCCCCACCCTTGGATGGAGAGCTCCAGATTAGTTTTCCTTACTGACGTTGTCCCCAACTAACACGCCATCTATAGGGATATGTTAGTTGGCCTAAGAATTTTTATTATATTTGGCCACAATACAAAATTATATAGATTATCCCCCACTACTGGATCGGAAGCTTTTGATTATTTTCTCTAACTGGCATGGCTCCCAAGTAACACCCAATTTATCGAGATTGTGTTAAGATCTCCATGGATATCTCAGTTCGGCTAAGAACTTTTATTATACTTCGTGATATAACTAAAATTGTATAAATTTTCCCACCCCTGGATGTGGAGCTACTGTTTTTCCCTATCAGTGGCACTATTCTGGTAATTCCCTGGGAATAGGGAATTGGGGAAAGATTTTATATGTAATTTCAGTTCAAATATTATTTTTCCGGCCTACTAATGCCCGGTTTACATAAGAAAATTGTTTTCTTCTGCAAATTTTTGCAGGTAAATAAGAAAGAATCCGCTATATAAAAATATTCAATATGCCAGAAAGAAATAAACATATATAGTAATGGCGTAATTTTTTTTATAGGAACATTATTAATTTATTTTTAATGAATTAAAAAACGAAATTTACATTTTAATCTATGGCGTCTGTTTTTATAATGAATCCTCAACATTTATAAATACGAAATAATTTTTTTTCTTGTTAATTTTAAAAATGTTGCCATAAAAATACTCGGATTGAATATATTTTATGGCAACATTTTCATTTTTATGGTCATTCTTCTGCAAAATTTTGTTGGGATGTATTGCTTTTCTTGTCTCTCATGTGCAAAAAGTCAATGTTATATCTTATTCATTTTGCAGAAGAAAAATGTTGGTCTTATGTAAACCGGGCATAAGAAGAAAAGTTTAATGCAAATATTTATAAATTGGGAATAATTTTTCCATATCTAAACTGGCAGGGAAAATTATTCCCATTTTTATTTTGTTTTCAAAAAAATTACCACTAGATTTTTACCTCAGTATGCCAGAAAAAAAAATTTAAATAGAAATTACATATAAAATCTTTCCCCAATTCCCTATTCCCAGGGAATTACCAGAATAGTGCCACAGACGTGGTTGATTATATATATTTGGTATTGAAACAAAAATCTTTAAATTGGGGAACATCATATATCTGAGGGTGTGTTCAGATCTCTAGGGATATCTCAGTTGGCCTAAGAATTTTTATTATGGTATCTGTAATAAAAAAATTTGTCAGGTATCTGTAATAAAAAAATTTTCCGTGATAATTTTGACATTAGCAGAATAATTTTTTCTTTCGTATAGAGAAGGATATCGCAATTGGCCTAAGAATTTTTATTATTTTTGGTCATAATACAAAATCCTCTAAATTGTCCCCACCATTGGATGGATTTTCCGGATTGAGGTTTTGTTTGATCTATAGAGTTATCATATTTTCAAGAATTTCTTAAAACTGTTCCTTCTACTAAAACTTACCAAATAATTTTTACATTTCAAAGCAACAAGTTATGGATGTTGCTTGGATTTATGAACTTTTTGCTGTCTGAATTTGAGAATGTCCCCCTAAGCGGTTATTGCAACTGGTTTTTTTCTCATCAGATACTTTTTTAAATATTCGCTTACTTTAATTACTTCGCTTTTTAAATTATTAATTTTATTTTTAGTAGACTTTAATAGAATTTCGAAGTTATATTCATTTTTATTAAGTTATGTTTAGAACTTGAAATGTTTTAAATTTTTGATTTTAAAATTTTAAGAATTTGAAAAGTTTGATAACTTAATTTTTTTTCTAGTTTCTAAGTACCGAACTGTCTAGTTGTTAAGCGGATGATTAAAATTACATCTTTCGGAACTTTGAAGATTAAAATTTTATAAATATAGAATTTAAGCATATTAGGTATAATTTAAAATTTTAACTTCTTGAAAAATGATAATTTAATAACTTTTGTAACAGAATTTTTAAATTTAGAGTTGATCTAATTTAAGAGGTATGGAAATAAAGAATTTTTATTGTTTTTACAAATCTCACAAATTATTTAAGGTTCAAATTAAAAATTAAACATTTTAAATTCTTTTTTTTTAAATTTTAGGTAATTTTGAATTAGAATTTCATAGAAATATGAATATAAAAATTTACTATCGGGTTCGAAATATAAAATTTGTATACTAAAAGTATATAATTCATAGCAGCTTCAAATTTAAAACTAAAATTAAAATTTTAGAAATTTTAAGAATAAAATATTCCTTATGGATTGCTTTATTGATTGCACTAGCCTAACGAAATTTAATTTTAAAAGCCTAGCTCTTTTAATATTAAAAAAATATACAATTCTAGACCGTATTTGATTTTTTTAAACATTTGATCTGCGTCATTAGGATGTTAACACTTTTAAAATTAATTAGTTTGAAATTCCCGATTTTTTAGTTTTTTATTTATATATTTTAAACATATGTATTTAGAATTTTAAGAACTGAAATTAAAAATATTTCTTTTTTGAATTAAAAAATACGAAAATCTGTAGTTTTATAAAATTTAGACTTTTAAATTTCAGATATTAATAGATAAAAATTTCAAAATATCAAAATTAATATATCTGTTTTGAAAATTAAGAATTTTAGAGTTATAAAATAGTTGAATTAAATTTTTTTTATTGAAAAAATAATTTTAAAAGTTTAAAAATTGTAAAGTTTAGAATTCTGAATCTAACCATTTTAATACAAATTCGGATTCTTAGAATTATAGTTATAGAGTACTGGATTTTAAAAAGCAATATTTTAACATTTCAAGATATATTAATATAAAATTTAGAAATTTTATGAATCGTCGGTTCGAATTAAAATTTTTTGCTGCTTAGTTAAAAATGTGGAAATTAGATGATTTAGAATTTTTAAACTTTATGTTAAATTTTTTGGATATTTTAAAAATTTCAAACTTCTATAAACTTACGATTTGAAAATTTTAGCAGTAAAAAATTTTTAAAATATGGAAATTTTATATTACAAAAATGTAATAGAAAATTAATTATGTTGATTTTAAATTTTAAGGAATCACATTTTTTGAAGGTCAAACTGAATTTTATTTTTGTATCTCTTTATGATACTATTCCATGAAGGAAACAGAAAATTTTTGCTGAAAATCTGACAAGGACAAGAACTAAAATTTACATTAGAGTGACTGAAACACAACATTTTTATTTTATGGTAGAAAAAATTGGAGAAATTTGGACACCAACAAAATGTAGCCTATAAATTATTTAAAAACAAGAAAAATGTCCAGTTTTAATGTTTAATAAAGAATTTTGTGTCCAAAAATTTACTAAAAATATAATATTACTTTTGAGACGAACAGAATCATGTGATTTAAATATTTTCTCCAATTTTCTAATGTTATTCAAATATTTTGATTTTTTTTTTAATACGCTAGTATTTGAGAAATTAGAATAAAGAAAAATTAATTTATCTTTTTAAGTTTATAATTTTCAAGTTTACTAATTATTTCGATATGAAAATAACAAATTTCAGGAGTTTAAAGATTAAAATGAAATATTTTGAGAACTTTCGTCATATTTTATAATTTTAAACTACTTGCAAAATAAAAATTTAATAATTTGTTTAGCAGAATTTTGGAATTAATCGATTTAAGAACTTTCGTTTTTTTTAATCTCTAAATCAAGTTTTAATATAAAACTTTAAAATTGAATTTTAAAATTTCCAGAAAATTAAAATTTTTTGTTTTGGAATTTATTTTTTTAATTTATTTTATTTTATTTATAGACCCTGTGATGTTTTGACACTTAAACTGTGTAATTAAAATGGCAACGTTTTTCAGTTTCAGAATTTTGAAATGTTCGATTTTTCAACATTATTTAATTACATATAGTTAGTTTTAAGATATTCAGAACTTAATTAAAACTTTCTAATATCAAATTAAGACATTTATTATTCTAATTTTAGAACTAAGGAATTGCAATATTTCATAAAATTTTGAATTATAAATTTTGTTTTTTTAGTAGGCAATTGTTGTAAATTTAGAATGTTAGAATAAACGTAATGTTATAATAGATAATTTTAAAATTGTATAAAAAAAATTAAACATTTAAATTTTACAAAATACATTATTTGAAACTTTTGTGATTGTTTGAATATAAATACGGAAATTTAAATTCTAGAGTTTTGGATGATAAAAGTTTTTGTTGCTTAGGTATAAATGTAGCAATTTGGGTATTTAGAATTTCTTAATTGATAAATATCAAATTTTGATAATTCTAAAGTTAAATTATTTTAGAAGTAAATTTGAAATATTTTGAAATTTTGATTTTAAAACTTTTAAAATTTCAAAAATTAGGTATAGAATATAAATAATTGTAAAATTTTTTTCAAGTTTAAATTTTTCAAATTTTCCATTTTAATATCTCTCGATGCATCATTATAAGCTTCAGTTGAAGGTACCACGGTATTATCGAAATAAAAAGAGCCAAGATTATGCGTTCTGAGTTGCGCTTGAATTGCATTTTATTTTTTTTTTTGGTCGAGGTGTTATCAAGATCTAGATATCATTTAGCCGAATCCTGTTGTTGTCGCAGTATGTAAGGTACGAGTAATAGCCCGATTATGTTAAGAAGTCACCGTGGGTCAACCATCGTCATGTATTTCTTGGTGTACAAATTCATTTCTCAACCAGACTGTGCAAGTTTTGTACCAGTGCAAACGTGTTAGCAGCTAAAAGCAAACCCGCAGCATGGATGATGGATGACTAGTGATGTAATCTTTGGACATCCACTTTACACTACGTTGATATATGATGTAACGTTTTATAAGGTATAATGCTCGAATCTACCTGTAGTGTCATTGAGATAATTGCGAGAAGGTTTTAATCTAAGATGTTTCTACTTTAAGAGGTAAGAAAACGAGTTCAAAATTAATGAAAGTTAGAATTATTTACATTTTAGAACTGAGAAAGAACTCTTATTATATTTGGGCATAAAACAATAGGGAGCTCCTGATTATTTTTTGTAGCTAACAAAGTTTCAACTAACATCTCATAATATATCTATCGTTTGGTTTAAATCTCTAAAAATATCTTAGTTCTATTAGGATTTTTTATTATATTTGCTCAAAATTCAAAATTCCATGAATTGTCCCAGCCTCTGAATCTAGAGCTCGTGATTATAACTGACATGGCTCCCAACTGGCATCCCTTATATCTGAAATTGCGTTAATATCTCAAGGGGAATCGCAGTTGACCAAAGATTTTTTACTATATTTTGTCATAATTCTAAACTGAATAAATTACTCCTCCCCCAGAAAAAAAACGTTTGATTAGTTTTTTTTTACTGACATGACCCCCAACATCCCATATACATAACATCCCATATACATAAGGTTGAGTTAAGATCTCTAGGGATATCTCAGTTGGTCAGAATTTTTAAGATATTTGGTGATATTACTAAAATTGTATAAATTGTCCCCACCCCTAGCCTAGAGCTACTGTTTTTGTCCTTTACAGACATGGTTTTATTATATGTAACCTGATGTATGAAAAGGGGGCTATGTTATTAGTTTCTGCTACTTATGTAGCAGTATCCTGACAAACAATAGCTTGTAGGTAAATTTCTTAGCCCGCATAAATAATGCATGGTCAAATGCTCAACCAATTTTAAAAAATTTAGGCTTTTCGGACATTTTGAACCGTCTCAAACTCTGCATCTCTAATCAGTACTAGTCTTTATATTGAGTTGGATTACCAACGCAAATCTACTAATACTAAAAGGCAGGTAATTTCCGTCAAAATACATAGCAAAAAGGCACATAATTATAAATAATTAAAATTTCTTTACGTTACAAATTTCCTAGATATTAAAATTTCTTACAAATATGAAGAAACTGCTAATCTTTCGCTATCTTCATTAATTGTGTTTGTATTACTGATTCAGAATTTTATTTTTAGTACTATAAAGTATAACATTTTCAAGTTAATTATTTATAACTTTATTTATTTTTAAGTAGTTATGCTTAGAACTGGAAATATTTTGAATTTTTGATTTCGAAATTTTCAGAATTTGATAATTTAAATTTTTTATTGGAGTTTCTAACTACCAAATTTTGTAATTATTGGATGTTAAAATTTAAGTAATTCGGAAGCTTAATATTCCATATTTTGGAAGACTAAAATTATATAAATATAGAATTTAGGCAAATTAGGTATAATTTGAAATTTCAACTCCTTGAAAAATAATAATGTAATAACTTTTGTAACAGGATTGTTAATTTTACAGTTGGTGAAAGACTATGGAAATAAGGAATTTTTATTAATTTTATAAATCTTACAAATTGTTTAAGGTTTAAATTAAAAATTAAAAATTTTAAATTCATATTAAAAAATTTTGGGAATTATTGAATTAGAAATTTATTATATTAGTATAAAAATATACTATCGGTTTTAGCAAGAGAAATTGGAAAAGTGACGAGCATAATGATTTTAAATTTTAATGTTATGAAATAATTTTAGAATTTAAAAATTTCCAATTTTAAAATATAAAATTTGTATACTAAAAGTAAATCGAAGCAGCTTCAAACCTAAAACTTATAGCAATTTGGAAATTTGAAGTATTCTAAATTTAAAATTTTAGAATTTTTAAAATTAAAATTTTTTATGTGGATTGGAATATGGATTGCGCAAAAAAATTTGAAAACTCTTTAAAGATTAAAAACATATACAATTTTAGACACTATTTAATTTTTTTAAACATTTGATCTGTGCCATTAGGATGTTAACACTTTCAAAATTAAGGACTTTGAAATTCCCGATTTTTTAGTTTTTTATTTATATATTTTAAACATACAATTAAAAATACGTTTAAATTTTAGAAATTTATACTTGGAAAATTTTATAATTTCAACATTTAGTAATAAATAATTCTATAAGTTTAAAAATTTTAAAGTTTAGAACCTGAATCTAAGCATTTTAAAATTATACAAATGTTATTAATATAAAATATTATTAATATTAATATAAAATTTAGAAATTTTGTCGAATCGTCGTTCCGAATGTAAATTTTTTTAAATGTATAGCTAGAAGTTAGATGATTTAAAATTTCTCAATTTTAAGCTAAAATTTTTGGATATTTTAAAAATTTCAAACTTTTATTTTAATACGATTTGAAAATTTTGGTAGTTAACAATTTTTAAAATATGAAAATTTTAAATTACAAAATTGTTATGGGATCGTATTTCTTGAATGTCAAACTGAATTTTATTTTTGGAACCCTTTAGTTAGAACTTTTAAGCTTAATTGTTTTAAAATTTTATTATTTTAAAACTTACAATATGTTTAAAAATTCAAGTAGTATTTTGAATTTTTTATTTGAGTACGCTAGTATTTGCGAAATTAAAATAAAAAAAATTAATTTATATTTGGAAGTTTGGGATTTCTAAGCTTACTAATTATCCGATATTAAAATTGTTTACTTTTTATTTCGATCTTACAATATTAAATTTCTGAATTTTAAAGAAAAAATGAAATATATTGAGAATTTTCGTCATAATTTAAAATTTTAAACTACGTGCAAAATAAAAATTTAATAATTTGTTTAGCAGAATTTTGGAATTAATCGAATTAAAGAACTTTGGAAATTAAGAGCTTTGCAAAAAGCTTAAGGAATTGCAAAACTTCTTAAAATTTTGAATTATACATTTTATTTTTTTAGTAGGCAATTGTCTATTATTGTAAATTTAGAATGTGAGAATTAACTAAGTATTTTAACGGATAAATTATAAAATTGTATAAAAAACAAATTAAACATTTAAATTTTACAAAATATATTATTTGAAAGTTTTGTGAATGTTTAAATATAAATACAAAAATTTAAATTTTAAAGTTGTGATATTTTGAATTTTTGATTTTAAAACTTTCAAAATTTTAAAAATTAGATATAGAATATAAATAATTATAATATTTTTTTCAAGAATAGATTTTTCGAATTTGCTAAGTATTAGATTTAAAATTTTAAAAATCCGAAAATTTTCCAGTTTAAAGAATTTTAAATATTAAAATTATTCGGAAGCAGATTCGGAATAATTAAAAATATTTTGGCTACTCGAAAAATTTAGATTTTATAATTTTTCGAATTTTGGAACTCTGGAATCAAGAATTTTTATAGTTTTTCAAAACCTCACGAGTTAATTTTAAGTTCTATGTTTTATGTAAAGATGTTAAAAGTAAACAAAGAATTTCAATTGGAATTTAAAAATTTTTAAAATATGAAATTTTAATTTTAAAATTTGGAAAACACTTTAATAGCCAGTTTCTCTGATCCCAGCTAGTACTAGGTAAACTATGAACAGTTGATCCCTGTGCTTTTTGTTTCTCATTATCTGGGGAACATATAACCTTAAACAGGTTTTTGAAAATATAAAAGCTGTTGGAAAAATAGTAATTAATATCTGCATGAGATATTATTGACGCGATTCCTCTCACCGCAAAATAATATTAAAATTTGAATAATGAAAGTGACAATGGCAAAATATTTGTATAAACCCTAAATCAAATCTTCAAAAAAAATAATAACGCGATGTATGAAAACATTTTTCCAATTTTGAAATACGTACACAATACATTGTTAGATTCAAATCTACAAATTGTCGTCTTATCCGTGTAAAAAGCAAATATATCTCGGTTGTCTTCTTTCGATGTATTTTATACACACACGTAAGTCGTTAGAAAAATATTGAAAATTAATATTTTTCGACTCGTTATCGTCAACTCTGTCATTTTATATTTAAAAAAGACACATACGTCATAAGCATGTGGATTTACGATTTATTATTATTATGTTTACTATTAAATGTACGGTAAGCTATATTTAATCCATCATTTAAGCTAAAACACGATAAAATGATTTTTATCCCCACCAAATGTAAAAGTTATATCGTAAATTTTCCATGAAATCTACCTTTATTCGTAACGCACAAGTTTAGGGTTACAAACGATATTTTCCCGATTCGACTACGGGAAAACTTTATATGAATATCCTCTTACACGCAAAACAAATAAATCAATGAATGTTGAAAATCCATTTATGTTAACACATTTCATGCTATTCCAGGGAATTGATTCGGTCCTCTTGGGTATTCAATGTGTTCCAGAATATACATTATACATAAAAGTTTCATCATGAATCAGCTCGACCATCGATACGCCATAAATCACAAACTTTTGTTTACTCACGAAATAAAATAAAAAAAAAAAACATTTCTGTGTTATCTCTATATTTGTATTGGTTACCTCGAGTCAAAAACGTCTTAGCATTTTTTTTTCTTAACCGAAACAATAAAAGTTATTACCGTTTATTATATGATGATTAGACGGAAACCGCAGAAGAAAAGCCACCACCCGAAGATACCAAAAAAAGAAAAACCTGAATACGAAATACGTGCTCTTAGAATTTTGTGTTGCTGAATTGCAGATTTCCCGTATATTTTCCTTACACGCGTGTACCTGTACTGTGCGGTATCCTCATCTACATATTTCGGTATATGAACGTGAACATTTTTCAGTTTATAAAAATCAAAAATATAAATTTTTACTTAATTACACCTTTTATGTATTTATGTAGTACAGGCAACCCACCCAATAACTTTTCATCGAGCTTTTCTTTTATGTACCGAGAAGAAAACTTCTTTGTTTTTATTAATGTTATATAATATTTATACACTTTTATATTACCTTTACACGCACACACACACACGCACACAAACATGAAGAAAGATGTTCCCTTGTCGTTTGGTTATTTTTTGAGCTTTGTGAAAATTCTAAATGAAAATATATTGTTATGATTATGATTTCTTATCATTATTATCATCATCATCATCATCATCATCATCCACATTATTATTGTTATTACTACTATACTACGGGGCTGTTGTTATTGTTCGGCTTGTGTATGATTATTATGGATTAGGATTATGCATTGTTGATTGTTTTGTTTCTGGAGTCGAGAGTGAATAAATGATAATTAGTTTTTCATTTCCCGGGAAACTGGGGGTGGCGGTAAAAGGCAATTTATATTTTTTATTTGTGTTTCC
Source organism: Nephrotoma flavescens (assembly GCA_932526605.1). Taxonomy (NCBI): domain Eukaryota; kingdom Metazoa; phylum Arthropoda; class Insecta; order Diptera; family Tipulidae; genus Nephrotoma; species Nephrotoma flavescens. The sequence continues at coordinate 14,216,910 of OW052221.1, forward strand.
TTTTCTTGTACATTTTTATAATCTTTGACAGATGGTTTGAACACGAGAGTGAAGTTAAACTAGCTATTAATCCTCATGATTAAGATTTTTCTGTGTGATATCGTAAAAGTAACGTAAATCAAGGAATTTTGGGAAATGAGCTTTTATTTTCTGTTTCTAATTGGTGTTTGCTGTTGTAAATCACCTTCGACGAAAACTTTGTTATTTGCATAATCTTAAAAACTTATTGCCTTTAACTAGATAAAGTTAATTTAAATTGAAAAATATCGATATGAAACAAGACTTAGCTTCTCATATACTTGTTGTTGATACAGTTGATTGATGACGAGATACATTATTTATCCAAGATTTATTTTCATATTGTTAAACTACATAGAAAATATTACGATTGTCAAATTATCATAGATTAAAAACCTTAAATACTTGAAATACTTATAGTTCGTATGTATATATTATAGTAGAGAAATTTCATTGTCAACATTCAGGGTATATTAGTTATTGTCACACTATATTAAAATAGAAGAACTTTATAACAGAGTTCAAACATACTCTTCACTTTGTTTTTATTCCATTTTTATTCTCTCAATTGATAATTTTTTAATTTTTTCTCCACTTTTTCGATCATGAATAGTAAAATAAAAGATTAAGAATAATATTCAGTTTTCAACGAATAGTGAGCGAATAATGAAAAAAATAATGAGATTGATGTTTTGAATAGATCAGAAATTGTATTTTTTTACTGTCTGCTCCTTGCTAAACGAATAGTTTGCTAATACTTTATAAATTTGTATTTTAGGCCCGTAAGTTTGAATAAGGAAAATTTTTCGAAAAATCCGTGGGTAAAAAATCCCTGGATTTTTCCATGGTTTAAATTGGTAAGTTTAAACGACGATTAATCGGCGATGTTTTTTTAAACATCGCACACAGAGCTACCAACAGATGTTCGAAAAAAGAAAATGTTTTATGTCATTTTGCCTTTTGCGTTTATGAACGAAAAAAACAAACGTTCGTTAGTTTAATCCGTGGTTCCACACTTTGATTCTTTGGTCGTGATTCTTTCCTCGTTCCCTTCCCCTTCACCCACAAACTAATTTTTTGGCGGGGAAATTCTTGATTCTTTTTTCAGCAAAAATTTTTTTTGATTCAACTGATTCTCGCACAACACAAAAATAAATTTTTCAAGGACACCTTGTTTATTTGTCGTTTTTGGGTTAATTTTAGTTTAATTTGCACTTCGAGTGCAAAAAATATATTTTTTCAACCAAAGAAGCAGTTTTCGCAGCAAATAATAAAATTTTTTTTACAATACGAATAAATCAAAAAACATAATTTTACGCACATACATAAAAAAAGAAACGCGCAAAGAAATCAAATGTGGACGGCGATTGATTTTTTGAAAACATTGAATCACGACGAAAGAATTGAAGTGTGGCGTGGCTCAATCTCTTTTTTTAATATAATGTATGTTAGAGTATTACATTAATTTTAAAATTGAAAAACCAATAAAATTTAAAGAGAAATAATGAGTTGCTGGACGACATGTAGTTTATGGTGGACGTGGAGATAGGAGCTACAGTTTTATCACATTTTAAATCATGAAAATTTGTAAGTGCTGTATGTTGATTTAAAATCTTATAAAATATGGGAAATAATAAAGGTAATATACTGCGCATCTGCCAAACAAGCTGTTTTCAATAAATAAGAAATTTATTTAGTTCAAATACATTTATTTTGGGAAAACCACTTGTTAGACTGATGTGAGGCTGGTGGTAATTCCATGTCCTTGAATTTTTCTTAGAATCATAATGTATTTTGTATAAATAGAATAGTTACGCTTGCATAACTAATAAAATATTCTTAAGAAATTTCAATTATGATAAATGTATTTAAAGAAAGTAGTTTAACTGGTTTCCAAGAAAAATATACCAATTTTTTTGTAGCTTGTAAAGTATGCGGTAACATACAAACCACCAATTACGTTACATTCAATTTTAGTGGGTTGGAAGTATTGATCTTACCAAAAATGAAACTGCCGACCATAATATTATTCTTGAACGGGATGCTGACTATGCAGCACAGGTTACCTCAATATTGAATGATTTAAAAACGGTGTTGAACGGTGAAAAATTTGATGCAGTGTTATGTGTTGCTGGTGGTTGGGCTGGAGGAAACACTGCAAAAAATGTAGTCAAATCATATGAATTAATGTGGAAACAATATGTTTGGACATCAATAATTGCTGCGTCGCTTAGTACACAGTATTTAAAAGATGGATGCATTTTAACTTTTGGTGGATCTCAAGCAGGATTTAGTGGAACACCTGGTAGGATTGGATATAGTATGGCTAAAGCTGCAGTTCATGATTTAACAAAATCATTAGCTGGTCAAAATTCTGGTCTTCTTGAACGCTCTTTGGTACTGATAATCATCTCAGTGGCGCGACTTGGACACCATCACAATTGTACGAGTTCAACAATGTCAATCTAACTAATTTTTTTGTTTTTCAGTTTATTCACGAAGTTATTATTCACGGGTTAAAGGACAAGATCGCCGGCCCCAAAATGGTAGCCTTATTCAACTCATTGCCAAGAATAACAACACCGACTTGGTAATAGCCGACTTGTTGCATAGACAATAAATTTTTCGAGTTTTTTTTAACAGAGCTGACATTTATTTGTATAATGTGTATGATATTTATTTGTAATGCAATGTAAACTCAAAATACTGTATGTTTAAAGAAGACTCCTTATCTGTTACGCAAACTAACTTGTTTTATTTTATTTAAATATTATGTTATATATTATGTTATTTTGCCGTGATCCATGCTGGCACAAATGCACACAGATTTCTTTAAATAAATTTGACTAAACAACTGTATTAGCACAAATTGATACGGAAAAACAAGGGACCGAATCAGGCGAGAAGAGTTTCAACGAAAAATATAAATACGAACAGTTCCGTACAAGAACAAAATTTATGTTCCGAATTTTTTCAGCCAAAATTTCAGACCTAAAACATTCCTGAAGCCTCTGAAATTTTGGCTGAAGATTCAGATCCGGAGTAAAGAAAATTATTAAAAAAAATTCTGCTAGTTTTTCCATTAAAGTTTATTTTATTCGAGTAACTCATCAACAAACTTCTTATGCTTATTCATGTTATCCTTTCGATTAAAATTTATATTACAAATGGGACAAGGATAATTAGTTCCTGTATGTATATTGCACTTTTATACGATAGCTACTACGAAACATAAACGAGGCATCACACATTTTGCACGGAAATTGACGGTCACTTTCATGTGAATAAAAATGGTATTCCAACTGGGTTTTAGATGCAAATGATTTAGTGCATTCTCTACATTTCTATGGTTTGTCATTCGAATGAGAGTTTGGTAATGCTTTTGGCTCAGGCAAATTCAAAGATCGTTCGTGTATATAGCGTGTATATAGCTTTTTGCTTTCTAATACATATATATTTATGAATTTAAATATTTAATACAAACACGTAATATTCGAAATTAAAACAAGAATTATTTTTTGTACTACGCCAAATGTCACAAATATTTTCAATAATATTGATCATGTAATAGTGAAAATTAATGAGAAAGTAATGATGATAGATTTAGGTAGTATTGTTATTACAAGTAATGACAATAGGATAGTACGAATTTTTCCGTTTGCTTGAAGGGAACTGATTTGTCGAAAATTCGTATGGCACCCTTCAAACGTACATTGAAATGTCCTGTACTGTGAATGTGTAAACAAAATAATGTTGGTTCAAATTGTAAACAGCCCGAAACACGCATTTACATATAGGACATGTTTCCTTAACAAACTTTACTTAATAAACCGCTCACAACATTTATCACAAGCAAATCTTAAATGTACTCGTTCAGAATGTCATCGGTAGTTTGCACTTCGTGACAGATTAAACAAGTAAGCATATTATCTGGATGCTTGCTTGCAGTTTCTTCTTCCGATTCCGATTCAACATCGTTTTCAAGACAATTTGATTGTTTCTTTTTTACTTAATAAACACATTTTATTAAACACTTGTTTTTAAATTGTTTTAATTGTTTAATAAAAAAAAAGTGTTTAATAAAATGTGTTTATTAAGTATTAGTGTGTTTCGTCAAGTGTCTACGACAAATAGCGTAAAAAGTATGTTCCTTTTTTATACATTGTCCAGCATTCCATCTCTAGCAATATTTTCATCAAAACCAACCGTAGGTGAATTGTCACTATCTTCTGTAATATAAATGTGGTATAATAATGTATTATATCAGTTAAAACAGTGTTTTAAATATTCCTGTGCTCCCCATCCCTTACCTGCTCTCAGTTTAAGAACAGTCGAAACCAAATAAATTTAATTTGTACCAATAGCTACTAAAAAGTACATTATCATATAACACAGCTATTCGATTCGCGACGCCGATATTTGACAGTATGGCCCGTAAGAATGAAGGAAGATTAATTCACAAACTAGGACTCGGTTTGGTAAGTTTTATTTAATATTAAACAATTTCAAGTCAATTTGACAATGACAGTTCGAAAATTCAAAAAAAAAAAAAAATCGGACGAAAAAATCATAAAAAAATAAAAATAATACATCGAAATCGGTGGATTTTTAAAATAACCATGGATAAAATAACCCTCGTTAAACTTACCAAACCGTGGGTAAATCTTCGGTTGTGGATTAATCTTCGTTCATACTTACGAGCCTTAGAGTAAAATTTTTTCCATGGGGCAATTTATTTTACTATCCAATTGTTTTTGTTTGCGAGAATTAAAACAAAATTTTATTCTCTTCTTTTGTTTCACTTTTAATATTTGTTTGAATGGATAATAGAATATCCCGCACTACAGTGAGAATAGAGAGTACATTTTTTTGTTTTCTATTCTATGCAAGCTGAATATAATCAGTAAAATTTTGATTTCTATTCACTATTCGAGTAGTGAAAAATATTTGTTCGATCAGTAAAGAAAGAATAATATATTTTGTAGAACAAATTTTAGAACCCTGCTTCATAATGAAAAAAAGAAAAAAATCTTAAAAAGACTGTTGTACCAGCAGTCTATAGAATCAGTGAGATTTTGAAGTTGATCAGATTGTTGTACCATCACTCTGTAATAACATTGGTCCTTCGAGCCGCACTTCGGCTAAAAATACAGTCGACAAAGCAGCAGAAAGTTCCAGACACTAATAAACCTTTAGGAAAATAGCGGATAGTCAAGGACAAGGATATAAACAAACGTGGCTGAATAAAGATAAGTATCGATTTAATATCTTTATTATTCAACCGAGCTTATTTAACTTGAATAACGTGTTCGCAAGCTATCGGTGAAGTATACAGTGGAGAGTGTGGTGAATTAAAGTGAATTCTATTCGAAGAACTGGCAACCCGTTAGTTAATACGACCATACGTTAGTACGGTAATAATACAATATGGAAGATATTAAATCGCTAAAACGACTTCGGGGCGTTATTAAAGCGTCTATATGACTAAATTAGTAAGTTATGGTAAAACATGTAGTGAAGCACCAGTGGACGAATTAAACGTGCGATTAAAACGTGCACAAGATCTTATGGATCAGTTCGTAGCGATAGATGGCAAAATATTACGAAAGCCAACAGAAGAATCACACACGGATGAATTCGAGGACAGCTACTACACGGCAATCGCAGACTTAAATGCACGAGAGCGTCAACGTAATGTATTTGGCGTGGGTTTATCGGGATTACATGAGTCAAATATTAATACGTCTCAAATGGAGGCAAATGTAAAATTGCCTAAACTTAACAATCAGCCATTTTCAGGCGTGTACACTTCACTAAGTCCTGCACACAAATTTCAATATCTGAAAGGGTTTTTGAAAGGTAAAGCCGCAGCACTAATTAGGCACTTCAATATCACGGATGCGAACTATTTTGAGGCCTTCCAAAAATTGTGTAAACGATACAGTATACTCAGAGAAAAAATGAAATTTAAAATTAAATATAACATTTTTAATTCAAAAACACTGCTTCATCACTAAGAACGCGCAAAACATTTTAAAACTAAAACCACCTCTATTTAAATTGAAACGAAACGTTTTAAATATGAATCTATATCAAAAAAATAATTGTATTAGAAACGATTTAGTTTCAAAAAATATCGCATTCAAACTAAAACTTAGTATTTTAAAATTATATTCAAATTATATACAATTCGTTTTGGTAAATTTTTTTTTCAAAATATTTGTCAACATTGATAGAAACAGCTGTTTCCTCAAAAATGTACAAAACAACATTACACAAATTTCAAACTTCTTAAGCCAGTGATATAATTCGCTAAATCGATATGTTCTTGTGTTATACTATAGGTATAAACAAGATGTGATTTGTACAGTTTGGTCGTTGCAACCTGATGAGTAGACCAACTTTTTATCAGCACGAAACCAAACTGCCAAGAAAGAACTTGAGGTTCTCATTTTGTGAGGGTTGTGCTTGTGTGTATTTTACATAATGACCCTGGGGTTCAAAATGGAGGGGAGAGTTAATTTTCTACTCTTTGTGGTAGATATTTATTATAAGTACATGACTTCTTTGGTTTTTGATGACTTGAATAATTCGAGGAAATACATAATTTCCTACTTTTTTAAACCGCTGTGAAAACGTAGTTTATTGTATTGAACATATTTGAATTGAAATTTTCTCCATTTAGATTCATATGCGATCTACGTATTCATATCATTAATGTTGCATTTCAAATTTAAAAGAAAAGAAAACACTATTAAAATTAAACTTTTAAATTAAAAACCTCAGCAATACATTTCTATATGTTAACCGATTTAAAATAAAAATGAATATCTCTAATTTCAAGTTGATTTGTTTTTAAATCTACATTTCAATTTTAAAAAAACAAATACGATTTTAAAATGATCATTTTCAAATCAAAATATTTCGTTGTTGCTTGGCAAACGTATATGACATTTTTTAAAACGAAACGTTTATTTTTATTTTTAAGTTGTTTTTTCTCTGAGTGATAGGAAAAGACATCCTGTGAATGTTTTTATTGGGGCATTCAAGGATCAACCAAGCATATCCCAAGCCAATGCACATAACTTTTGCAAATTGATGGATACATCTGTAACGGGTTCCGTAGTATACGGTTCGTTAACAGATTTACTTGGTCAGGGATTACCATCGAATTTACGGTCGTTATGCCGGCTAGCCTCAGGGCTGGGGTGGGTTTGATGGAATATGACCAAGTCGTGAGAGACCGGATAAAAAAAAAATTTATTAAAACAACAACAAAAAAAATGACATTGCAATGACGAAGCAAAAAGAAAATCAAGCTACACTCGACTGACCCCAAACGTACTCACCCATACTGCATCCTCATGTAATGGTATTTACTCCATCCCCATCTCGTTCAACCCAAATAAAATTGTCAAAAAAAAACAATAAAATTCGAAAAATGAAAAATTTAAAAAAACGAACGAATTATGTAAAACTACTTTTAATAAGGTCATATAATTGTTGACATTTTTATATCACAAGAATAAAGTATTGATAAATCTAAAACCCTAACTACCCTGTCCTTAATCTAATGGTTATATATGTTATACAAAAAAAAATTATTTAAATATGTATTTATAATAAAAAAAAATTTACCAGTGACATAGGGTGATCACAAACAATATCCTGTTGCATATGAATGACATGTTGATTGTAGATGCTCGTCGTGTAGTATATAATCTTGCGGGACTCGAACGTATGATAGTTCCGTTAATCGTATTTCATAGATCCCGGCGTAGGTGGTTTAAATTGTTGCAATTATTAGCCAAGCGAATTTGCAATGGCTCGTTATTAATATTTTATGTATTATATTTCGTTTTTTTTATTAGTGTTTATATATATATATATATATATATATATATATATTATTACACAATTTAATCAGCTTAATTAACGCATATTAGCTTATATATTAGCTTATTATCTTGGGTCTTTTATAACACATTATTAGCAATTAGTTTTCTAACCACACCTAGTATCACAGGTCAAAAAAATAATTATTATGCCATCAAAATGTCCCGTGAAAAATGCACATTTTCTTATGACACTAAAATTTGACCACACACTATGCTACCACTTTCGGTAAAAAGTCTATTTATGATACCTTCACCTTTTTCAGTTTTTTATTTATTTGTGATTTTTTTTTAATTTATCTATTATTTACTTAATTTGTCTATTAATGATTTAATTTAATTTTTAGTTTTCAAAGTGATATTTTTATCCTTTTTATTTGCCTCAACAAAATATGTCACCAAAGTTTTTTTTTGTAAATAGCTAATTTTTTTATTTTTTTTTAATTTCAATTCTAATTTGGCTTGCACCGTATACGATATCGTTCCCAAAAAAAAACTCAAAGACCCATTTTAAGTCTCACAGACTTACTAACTGAAATCTAATTTCTCCATCCCAACAAAACTCGTATCTTTTTTTTTTTTGTTAATTGTCATTTGTTGTTGTTGGTTTTAATTGTGTTTTCTATTTTAGTACATAAATTGATTGTAATGGAACGCAAACCGAAAAATAATTGAATTCAGATTCCACTTCAAATATTAACCCTCGCTTGTAGCGTAAAATGTTCGCTACACATCAGACGAAATAATTCGAGGGCTAAAGGCGCTTGGGATCCATGGTTAATAAAAAAAAAAAAAAAATGAGCAGATTGATCAGGATTATCCGACATTCGATGGTGTTTTAAAGTTTCTTGGAAAACGAGTAGATGCGCTAGAATCAATCAAAGGTAGCGCCAAGGTTGTGCAACAAAAACGATATCAAACGCAAGCACTCGCCACCACCATAAGGGAAAAATGTTCAATTTGCAACAAATCTGCTCACGGGATATATTAATGTGAGCAGTTCAAGGAAATGCCACCATCCAAGCGAGTTACATTAGTGAAGACTACGAGTAAATGTTTCAACTGTCTCAGGCCTTCGCACAGAGTTTATGACTGCAGAGTTCGTGCTAGGTGTGAAAGTTGTGGAAGAAATATCACACTCTTCTTCATGAAGTGACCACACCATATTTCCAGTTCTTTCCAGCAAGCTGGATTTAATTTGAGGAAGCTTCAGTCAAACAACGAACAAGTGCACAATAGATTCAAATATTTCAACGATGAGGCTAATAACACAAGGAGATATCCAGTAATGACGGCGTTATAAATGTTTTAGGCCTTACGTGGAATTCAGCAGAAGATAGTTTCATGACCATCTGCAATCTTTCGGAAAAGCAAGCTACTACAAAACGGGGATTACTGTCAATGGCAAGAAAATGATTGATCCACTTGGGTGGCATCACCTATGACGAAAAAATCAATTAGGACGATTTATTACCAGTGCATGCTCAATAGAGTTGGTATGGTTTAGAAAAGGATTTAAGAAATATAAGCATCCAAAAAATACCGAGATGGATACACGTGAGAGATAGACTCAGTTTGCATGGCTTCATCAGAGATGCAAGTGAAAAAGCTTTTGGTGCTTATGGTGTATGCAGCTGAAGACGGTGAAAATAAAAGGAATAGTAATTTAATCATAGCCAAGACACGAGTAGCACCCATAAAACAGTTAAGTATACCGAGGTTGGAGCTGATGGGCGCACTCTTGCTTACCCAGTTGGGTAGTAACGAACAAGTGAAATTTTATGCAAATTTCCACGCCATCATTGGAGACATGTTCCATCAAAGGAAAACCCAGTTGACATAGCTTCAAGAGGTTTAATGTTAGAAAACTAAGCTTATCATCCAATGTATTGTGGTGGAAGGGGCCTGAATGGATTGTTAAAGAAGAGTTATGTTGGCCCAACTAAAGCACTTTAAAGATAAATTGAAGAAATTTAATATTGAAAAAAGGAAACAATGTGCCACTTTTTTTAACATATCGAATTTTATAGAAAACATTTCAAATAGATTTTCTAATGCATATAAGGTGTTCAAAGTATTTGCGTTAGTATTACGATATGTTACCAATGTTCGAGCTAGAATCACAGGTGATGATCCAATGCAAGAGATTTATTTCAAAGAGGAACTTACTGCATTAACAATGATCCAACGATTGCCAAATCGTAGTAAGTTGACATCAATGAGCCCATTTATCGACGATAGTGATTTATTGAGAGTAGGTGGGAGAATTAAAAAGTCGATCGCTCCTTTCAATGTCAAACACCCCATAATTCTTCCAAATTTATGTATATTTGACCAAATTAATCATTCTGAATTTACATCAATTCCATCACCATGCTGGACTTAGTACATTGCTCAGTTTGGTTCGACGAAGATTCTGGATCATCAAGTGCAAAGATTTGGTCAGGACTTCAATATATAAATGCACTAAATGTTTTCGACACAATCCAAAACGGGAAAATCAGAGAATAGGCAACTTACCTGAAACGCGAGTTACATTTATTCATCCATTCAATCAAGTTGTGGTCGATTATTGCGGATCCTTTAAGATGTATATAACAAGAAGAAGAGGGCAACAACCTATAAAGGGATATGTTTGCATATTTATATGTTTAAGTACCAAAACTATGCATATACAGAAGTGGTAGGCAGCTTGTCCACAGAGGCTTCCTAGGAGCTTTCATTCGTTCTATTGCCAGATGCGGAATTTGTCATATCATATACAGTGATAATGGCACTAATTTTGTAGGAGCGAGAAACTACTTTAGGGAATTATTTCCTTTCCTTGAACAAAACAATAATGAATTTTCTTCTTTTTTTACAAGAAATAAAATTAATTGGAAGTTCAATCCACCAGCAACCCCTCACATGGGAGGTATATTGGAATCCAACTTACCTACTACATGTTGGCCTTTAGCTAAAGTTATAAAAACACATCCAGTGGCCCTATTCTTCCGCGGAATTACGCGGGAATGGAAATTTTAAATTTTGTAGCACTTTTATTGCCTTTTCCCTCAAAGTGTACTCGTATTCTGGTTTTTGGGGAAAAAATTTTCTGGGAAAAAAATATTTCTCATTATAGCAGTTTTGACGTTTATTTTTCCATACCTACATAAGGAAAGAATTAATTGGGAATAGAACGTAACGGGAATGTATTGTATTTACTTATAGCGCAATATTATGGCTGTAAATTTATACTGAAAACTGGTAATATCAATTGGAAATATCAATATCCAATTTTTCACTTTAATAAACAAAATTTATTTTTTAATTTTTATTTTTTTATTTTATTGTGATCGGCCATGAATAATTAAATTATTTTCCGGTAAATTTATTCCCCAATCGCCAGAATTAACTTTTGGGAAACGGGGAATTGGGGAAATGTGTGGCGCATAACTGCTACAAAAAAAAATATTCCCTATTCCCGGGGAATTACCAGAATAGGGCCAAAGGTGATTTTTTTTTTAAAAGGACTGTTGTACCAGCAGTCTATAGAATCAGTGAGTTTTTGGAGTTGATCAGATTGTTTTGTACCAGCACTCTGTAGTAACACTTGTTTTGTAATTCTTAAGCAAGAAAGTAAATTATATTTTTTTTTTGACAATGTAGCTGAAAATTTGTTTGTGGTGTCGCCTTGTTCAATTCATTGCATGAATATCGGTTACCGCAGAATATAATCTCGGTTTTTGTCATGTGTAGGCTTAGTAGTATGGTGAATATTAGATGGTGTCATGAATAACATTTGTAGGGTCTTTGTGCGGTAATATATTTTAGCCCATGTGTTCACGACCATTGATGAAGAAGCGATACTCATTCAGATACTTTATTTATCGTTGTGTGACTGCCTCTTGGACCGACAATAACAACCGAAAATACAATAAGGCGGCTGAATTTCGTCGCAACAACCTCATTAAATCAAATTTAGAATTTTCGTCAAGAACACAATACGAGCAGTCGTTCTAAAATTTCGGGAGTTTTCATATGTACTATAGCATTGGGGAACGGTCGACTTGTTGAATAAATTCTGATTGCCAAAATAGAGAAGAACAAGCTTCCAGGCAGTAAGATAAGATTCAGTCAAGATTCATATGGTATAAATACTCTTAGTGTAAAAAGACAGAAGTGTCAAGTTCCAAACCAACTTAATGTTTCAAGGTCTGTTGGTCTTGATTGTGTTTAGACTGGATTTGTAATACAAAAGATTGTCTATCGTCTTTGAATGGTCTAAATTTCAAGCAGAAATATTTATGATATAAGATTTTATTTATTACATTCCTCCCGGGAGAGAAAAGGATTCTTTGAAATTTGCATATGGTTTAATAGCACGTATCTCTGACCTGAAACCTGACGAGACTTTTTTTAATCCTTTGTGATTTAGTACCCAGACTAATTGCAGTTACTGCAAATCACCGCTCTGTCAAATTACATATGCTAGAACTAGGGGAGTGAAGACAACTGATCTTCATTCAATCAAAGTAATTGTTGTCATCAACCTCTTGAAGACATTTGGCACACAATTCTAGAATAAACTGCAATTCGTTATAAATGTCGTTTAAAACGGAAATGACTGGTAGGAATAGCGACTAAAACTTACTCCGAAATGCTGTGTATGATACAATTTCTGACGACTTGTATTTGGGTGACTATGTTAAACTTTAATTCGCTTCACTTTTACTAATCAGTATTCAGATACTATATAAAAGTTAGACCTCACCTAATAGATCCTGGCTTTAACCGCCATGGTCGTTTGCATTCTGTTATTTGAATGACTAATTCATTCGAAGTATCCCAACACGGAAAAATTTCGCTATTAATGGCAGATATTTTGAAATGGGTTTAAACTGAGCAACTCGTGTATGCTAGATTGTACATTGGTTGAATTAATTTCATTCCAACTGCAAGTAGTCCCTGGTGGACGGTGGAGATCTTCAGTAATTTAAATATTACCGGTTTTTAACCGAGGAAGGAATTTATCTATGCCATTGTTATTTATACGGCAAATGTCCAAAACAAGAACAAAATGATTTTATTCTCACATCAAGAATACAAATAAATCAAAACCTTACATGTATTCTTTGTCTCCTGCGGTAATACAAAAACTTCATAATCCGATTTGTTTTCACGCATCCAACAAAACCGAATTATAATGGGACAAAGAAATATTCTGACCTCAATCATTCCCTAACATTAAATAAAATAAAAAAATGTAAATGTCATTATTTTATTTTGTGTGTCCTGTCCTGCTGTCACAAAATATTTCCCTTCTCATCCCTAAATAGTTGTTTCCATTGTCATACGTAAGTGGAAATTCCAGCAACAATAAAATTATATATTAACATCCTGGGCTCCAATATACAAAAATATATAAATTTTACAATTTTTATATTTTTGTATGATATTCAAATTCCTGATTAAGGATATCCTGACGCAAAAATTCAACAAAATTTATGGATAATTTAAGCATTGTATATGTAATATACAAAAAAGCTCCGAAAAATATTCAAATATTATAAATTTGGTCTAGAAACAATTTTTAGAAATTTAAATTAATTATACACAGCGTTATAAAAATTAATTTGAAATTTTAAAAATGAAGCAACGAAAAGGATAACCAACAAAAAAAAAATTGTTTGTACCACAAAAGCTGTAAATGCATTGAGGCGATTTTAATGTATGATCGTATGCGAATATATTTTGTGTGGGTGGGCATCGAGAGGTATACAGAGCCTTTTAATTTTAGAAAATATATTTTTCCCAAAAAGTTAGTTTAAATCCCAAAAACTAAGACCTGGTATATCGTGATACGGATCAAAAATCCTTTTTTAATTTTATTTGTGCGGTTGAAAATTTAGAAAGAAATTTTTCTCAAAGCTCGCAAAATAAAAACGAAATAATTTAATTTATGCGAATTCGTATGACATTATTTTTGGACGTATATTTTATAAATAAAATGAATTTTACCTGAACCCGTTGTCTACCTTTTTATTGTGCCTTTCTTATATTCATGACATTCTAATTTTCCGATCAAGAAAATCCTAAATTATTTTTTCCAAAACAACGACCACTAAATAAAGTAAAAACACGATAAGGGATGTTATACGCAGGTATGCGAACGAACGGCTATGGGAAAAACGACAACAGTGTGGATGCTGCTGCTGCTGCTAATGTTGGTAGGGGTGGGTGGGTGGTGGGTAGATTATGGGCGAAATAAAAATGATATTTTCATTCTGTTTTTAGAATATTCCACATATATACGAGTAAAATACTCGTTTGAGTGAATTTAAAGGTAGATTGACATATAAAAAAATTACTGCTTTTGTTGAGGTGAAAAAGGATATTATTGAAGTATAAACTGGATTTTTATTACAAACAAGAATAGAATGAATGAGTCTTGTGTTATATACGTTAGTGCAAACGTTTTATGGTCTTCAGTATATTTTGAAGAGATAATCTTCTAATGTACACAAAGCTAATCGTTTTAGTATAAAAGTTGTATTTGGCCAAGAGCTGTTTAGGTATAATTATATTGAGGTTTTGCTAATGATAAGAATTATAAATATTAAAACAAACACACATTCGAAACAATATTCCCATAAATAATTCAAATCGAAAACCACCGTTGGTGTTTTAGATATACTTCTCGTTCCTCCCTCGTACAAAATGTCATCGAATCCCTTTTTAGTACATCTACCGTATATAACCATACACAGATATACAACGTATCGTAAAAATTATGTAAAGTATTTTCTTTATTTAAAAAACATTTTTAGGATCCAGAAATGAAAAGGGATTCAATTTCATTTAAAATCACATTTTATCTATTAACCAATCAATATCTCCACCGGATGTTGTACCATGTTCAAGTTACCATACACATATAGAGCATATATACACCAATAAATGTGGCAACAAATACAACATGTTTCCCATTTTATATATGTATGTTCAAAGGAAATACGAAAAAATTGTTAGTAAAAATTGTTTTATAAATGAAAATGGTTAAACAAAAACTGGGAAACCACTTCACTTGGAAAATCCATAAATGGGAATATTTTTGATAGTATATGAGTTTTATTTTTGGTAATTTTTTTATCTGGTTAGATATAAAATCTAAATTTTACTAGAGATCTTTAAAGACAACGATTTCAATTTTATAAATATTGTGTTAGGTTGGAGGATGGGCGCGAGATACTTTTCTGTCTTATCGTAGTAAAAAGTATCGATACATTATGAAATAATACTAACACGTTTAAATTACTATGTTCTTTTGCTACTATTAGAAACGTAGACAGGAATATTTCGTTTACAAAACGCGAAAGCCAGTGAAATTACAAGGATACTTGAGCAAAGAGTGATACGTCGGACGAGGTAATATGCGGTTTCAGAGTATTATGAGATCAAGGAAAACCACGAGTCCCACGGTTAGTTCAGATATTGCTTAACAAAATCGATCTGGATACTAGACTAGAGGCTAAAGAAACGGTAGAAAATCTATTCCCTATATACTTTAATCAAATGTTGATGCTCTTGTGTCTTGTGGTTCGATTACAAGTTCTAACGAGTAAAGCCTAAATAAATACAAAGGTACATGATACAACACCGAAACACGTGGAAAATCAAATGAAATTGTTGAAGGGTGTAATAGCTGAACCAATTATTTGCGTCCTGGACATTTAGAATTACGATGTTTTTTACGCGCTGTATGCTTAACATGTAAAAAACGACATATTTCATTATTATTACCGGTACCTGAAACTAGCGAAATATGGCAGTTTCAATTAGCAGATCCTCAATTTAATCGTCTTTGGGCAAGTTTTTGTTTTTATTTTTTTATTTATTATTTAAATAGTACAATATTATCACATGATAATTTATTACTAATGAATGATGACAACGCACTTATTTGAAACTAATAAGTGGAGCGAGTGTGGGTTTACAAGCAATCAATATTCTGCTCCCAATAATGAATCTTTATTTATTAGATGACCAGCTCATGCGGTTTAATTCTTTTAAGGCGTCTCAGTTCTTGTGTTATGTCAAGAAGTTGTATTGCTTCAGTGTTGGTATGTTGCAGTAATCTTCTTTCACGTTTGATGGCAAATTCCTGAGTCACTTCATCAATCCATTTAACATTTAGGTCGTTGTGTAATTCTTTGTTGGTTACGTAGCGGTAAGCATTCGTTGTTGCACGTAGAAAGTTTTTTTGAAAATGTTGAATAATTAAACGATTTGCTTGTTTAGTACAGCCCCAGAGTTGGATACCATACGTCCAAATTGGTTTAATTATCGATTCGTAGATCAGGCGTTTATAGTACAGGCTAAGCTTAGAATATCTTCCTATTAGCCAGTACATCTCGTGATATTTTCAGTTCAATCTTGAATCGAGATGCAATCAGAGATATTTAGCAGATTCAGCGTGGGGAATTTGTACCCCATTGAGAAATGTATGGATGTTACTATTTTTGCGCCACAACGTGTATGTTGCATGTACGGATTTCAGTTCGTTTATTTTTCAATCCCTGGTTCATTGGCTGATTCTATTGAGTGATTGCTGTAAGTATTCTACTGTTTGATTCTGCGATTCGCTTGATGCCAATACTGCGGTATCATCAGCAAAAGAACCGATGAAGGTTGTTTCCGTTGTCGGTATATCAGAAGTGTAAAGTAAATATAGGATGGGTCGTAATACGCTACCCTGGGGCAGCTCTGCTATGGCTGGGTAATAGTTGGAGCATGTTTCTTCATGTAATACTGTAAATATTCGTTTGGAGAGATACGACTGGAGCAATTGGCAATAATTTTCTGGCACTAATTTACTTATCTTGTAGATAAGATCCTCATGCTATACTCTATCAAAAGCCTGTGATACATCTAGAAATACGGCAGGGCAATATTTCTTCTCTTCAAGTGCTTGTTCTATCTTTGTAGTCACGCGATGAACTTGATCAATTGTCGAATGTTTATTCCTGAATCCAAACTGGAAGTCAGGTATAATGATCATGGGTTTTAGTCGTTTCAATAAGAACTTCTCAAACAACTTTGAAATAGTAAGTAACAAAGAGATCGGTCTGTGTGATCCCATTTGCTCGACCGGTTGAAATTTGGGCAAGTGATGTTTTAATTGGAGCATAATGGTACAAGATGGATTCAACTGTGTAGACGCTTTCATTTGGCATCTTAAAATTAATTTTTTTAATCTAATTTATAAGTTGTAAAGATTCCTATAAATGTTTTAAGTGCTTTTATCAGATATACATGGATTATCTAATATATGAATTACTGGATATACTCGTACTGTTCTAATAAGACTGTTCTCATGATGATATTTTGTTTACTTAAATTTGCTTAATTTGTTATTAGGCGAGGCCAAGAAAATCTACAAATCTGGGGGTATTTATAAAACGTTTATTAAATCAGGAGCTGTATACATTCTAAAAGCTAAGACGTCAGTGCCGACTTCAGTGAGTAGTATACAACAATTGAGAATTATGGTTGACAATGAGTATTACACGCAACCATCTACTCAACCATCTTCGGTTAATATTCCTGTTCAAGCTATGCTACTTGAAGGTGATGCTGTTATCACAAATACTAACCAACGTGGTTACTCAACCAAATCGAAAACATTATCTACTACCTCTACGTAACAAAGTCGAAACATTATTTATGCAAGTTCCATCTAACTGTGGATTGAAGTGTTATTGCAATAATGTATTAATCGTGAATGGATGTTCCGTGACGTTAATCTCTTTTGTATTTTTTTAGAATATTGCAAATTTAATGAATATATATAGTTTTAGTATGTTAGTTCCTAGTGTTAGAATTACCTATGGTGTGTGCGCAGCGACAGGCAATTCATTGGTTTTGATATTAATTTCATTTTGATTTATACGTTTCTTATATATCTTATTTTTTCCGAAATATACTGGGATGTTACATGAATCATCTACGTGTTAATTCGCATGCTTCTTAATCTATAGTAAACAATGTGGTCCTCAAATCTTCAATTAATAGGTAAAGGTCTGAATTTTTCTTTTCTAAACACTCGTAGTATACTTCACAAAATTGATGAAATAAGAGAGTTATTGTGCGGTGTAAAACTTGATATTCTATGCTTTGTTGAGACATGGCTCCATCATCGCGTTCCTGACGCTTCAATTTGTCTTTTTGGACCGAAATTTGGATACAAAAAAAACGGGTGGTGGAATTTGCGTTTTCCTGAAATCAGGCATTCGATATAAACTGGTACATGGTCATTGTGCACCTAATTTGGAGGTAATTCCCATAGAACTATTACTAGGAGCAGCTAAGGTGTTGTTGGTTGTTGCATATAAACCGCCGTATAAACAATTCCTTGAAGATTTTGGGACTTTCTTGCAAAATTATAGTGTTAACTATAAGGATATTGTACTGAGCGGTGACTTCAATTGTGACCTCAAAGAAACTAAATCGGCAACGAAAAAATTTAAAAGGTTGCTAACTGAATTTTCTCTCACTCCTGTGAACACCAAGCCAACATATTTCACGTCACACTCTAGTTCATTATTGAATTGTATTATTTCTTACTTCTTTACTTTTCCTATGATATTAAACACGAGAGATCTATTCATAAAATCTCATTTCGGGTTTTATTCTACGTTCGGTGGAAGCGCACTAGAAAAGATGAACTGTACCAAGAATATAAAGCCGTACGAAATAGGAGTAATAATATTATAAAACGAGCAAAGGCCAAATATTTTTCATCAATATTGCACCCATCTCTTCCTTCAAATGATTTTTGGAAAAATTTGAAATCTGTTGGTTCTTTTCTATCATCCAACGAAAAACCAAATACGCAATTTTTACCAAATGAGTTCCTTTCTCATAACAGTGCACGTTCAGCGGGGTTACTAGCTTTTGATGTATTAATGAACTCTAGTTCGATGGAAGGTAACTTTAGTTTTAATAACAACGATATCACTGACCTTATGGATGCTTTAGATTCCGTTAAATCAAACGCTGTTGGAGTTGACGAAATACCAATTAAGTTCGTTAAACTTATTTGACTAAAGGTTGATAGCTACTTACTACATATTTTCAATAGCTTAATAACATTTTCTATCTTTCCAGAGAAATGGAAGCAATCGATTATTATTCCGATTCCCAAGCATAAAAAGTCCAAATGCTTATCTGATTTTCGCCCTATTAGTCTGCTTCTTGCTTTGTCTAAAGTTTTTGAAAAAATACTACAATCACAAATATTAAGTTACGTTGAATCGGAAAATTTACTATCAATACACACGTCATTTCAGCACTAATAGTTCTTTACTACATATCAATGACGGCATCCGCAGAGCGATACATAAGGATTATCTTTCTACGCTGGTTCTTCTAGACTTTAGTAAAGCTTTTGATAAAATTGATCATTAAATTTTGGTTAGCAAACTTCATAACAGTCAGTTTTAAATTCTCAATGTCGGCTTGTCGTTTGGTTTTGTCATATCTATCAAATCGATCACAATTGGTTAGAACTAATTCAGGAATCTCAAGCTCTTGTTATACTAATTGCGGTGTTCCCCAGGGATCGGTATTAGGTCCTTTTCTATTCATGATGTATATAAACGACCTACCTGCAGTTATCACTCAATGCAAATATCACCTTTTCGCGGATGACCTGCAAATTTATAGATTTTGTAGGCCCAACGATATAACAAATTCTATCGGAACTGTTAATTTCGATATCAAATTGATTACAAAATGGTATCTAGAAAATAATCTTGAACTTAGTGGTTGCAAAAACCAAATCTATTATTATATCTTCTACAATTCATGATACGCGCAACCTACCTAAAATCAGCGTACTATGAGAGGAGGTAGATTTCTCTGATTCTGTGAATAATTTAGGCTTAACTTTTGGCAAATGCTTATGCTGGAGTTACCACATCGAAACAGTTTGTAATCGAGTAATTTTTTTATTAAGAATGTTATGGGCTACCACGAAGTGCCTTAATCTTAGATTCCAATTGGTGAAATCTTACATCCTTCCACATTTTTTGTACGGAGATATTGTTTTTTTTGTATTAAAGAAGAAGTACTTTAATGAACTTCGATTGATATTTAATTCTTGTGTGAGATACGTATAAGGGCTAAGAAAGTATAACCACATCTCGAATTTTACTAATTCATTACTTGGTTGTTCTCTTGCTGAATTCTATGAGTTTTGAGTTTATTTATACATTTTCAAGTTCTTAAAATATAAACAGCCTACCTATATTGTAGAGAAATTAGTTTCGTCTTCCAATCGTCGCATTCATCTTTTGACTCCGGCTATTAACAAATGTAATCTGATGAATTCATAATTTTTTGTGAGGGGAGTTAGCATGTGGAATTCGCTAAGTAATAACGTTAAAAAATCTAAACCCCCTGCCGTGTTTCGGAAAAAATACTTTTCTTCAGCTTAATAATAACAAAATTCTATTTTTCTTTTGTTTTAAATCATTTTTTCGCCAATTTCAAGTTGATGAATCGCTAGTATGTTGCTGCACACCTATAGGTTAATTTAATAAATAAAATTAGAAATAAATTAAAATTAAGTAGTTTGCCACTAATGGAATAAGTTCAAAAGAACTTCAAACATTTATATTAAATAAAATAAATAAATAAATAATTATTCCTAGATAAGTTGTTGAACAGAAGAAGACAATTCAAGTCTGTCCACATTCCATACATTCTTCTAAATTTGGTTGGCTTGTGGCTGGAAACATCTGCCATGAATACTACACTTTGGAATACAAATAAGCAATGAAGACTTGATGGGCAGTGGAACACGATCCTCGAGATAAAAATGAAAAGTGCGAAATTTTTTATAGTATGGAAGTACCACCGAGAACCGCACGATCCGTTGGGTTGCTTTTCATTAACCCAAGACCGGAATTAGGGATTTTTTTATTAATGCCAAATCTTTTATTATTGACAACAACTTTGCAGAAAAATGTACAGGCAAATCCTGATACATCCTGCAGATGCCCACTATCACCGCCACTGTTCACCGTTTCTAACAATCCGTACTTTGGAAGAAGGGGCTAGAACTTATGAGAATAAATATTCCGAGGCCGCCAATATCATTGTCATTTTAGATTGCTTAAATAGAAATCAAAACTTTCAGTTATTTTTAAAATCTGTATAGTAGTGGATAATTCAGAAAATGTACCGAAATTACGATCAAATACCAAAAGTTTGGGAATTATATGTGGTATCCAACAAGTGACATCTTTTAATCTAGATGAACCTGAAATGTGCTAAAAGAAAGTGCTAAATTGTATGATATGTTAGGGGGATTTCATCAATTACTGCGTGGTAAATGTTGCTGCAAAAATTATGGTTAACCAAAACTGACTGGGATGAAGAAGCGCCCAGTCATATACTAGTTTTATGGAAAAATATTTGCAATAGTTTAAATTAACTAGAAAGTATTAAGATGCCTAGATGTTTACTAAAATCTGCTAAACATGTAGCAGTATGCATTATGCAACTACATTGTTTTATTGGCGCTTTTGAATCGAAATATGGCTGCGTTATCTACATGAGACCCTGGAAGTATAACGGAGATATAACCTGTTGCCGGTGTTTGTTTCAAAAGTATGGTAGCACCTTAGTCTTCCAAGACTCGAGCTGTGCCGTGCTTATCTTCCAACTGACTAAATAAATCATTGTCGAACAACATTTAACCTGGACAACATCAGATTCTATGGAAAACTAATTTATTGGAGAATTGGAGCCATGTTGTATCAAATCAAAACCCAGCGAACTATGTTTGAAGAGACATCGATCCAAAAGTTATCTCAACACTCAAGACCTGGTGGCGCGGACCTATAGTTGGTTATCATTATCTGAAACTAGTTGACCCAAAAATAAAACAACATGTAGCCCTATAGGAGTAGATAAGGAAACACGAAGTAAAGTAGTTATGTGCTAATGGAAACAGGACAAAATGAATTTTAAATTAATACCGGAAAAGACTAGTTTTGATTTTAAAAAAAATGATTTCGCCCAAATTCGGCATCTCTACGAGTTAATTGACTCGGAATATTCGAAAAAAACTTGATACTTAAAGTAATGATTTAGAAATCCTTGCAAAATTTGGTACAAATTTGTGTACCGGAAGTAGCAGCTATCATTTTTTCATTAATGTTGAAAAGTTTAAATGTGAAATTTTAACATGGTTAATGTTTTTTGACTATACAAGATAATTTTTCCAAAAGGTCCATTCGTTAAATTTACTGGCTTAGAAATAGAGAGTGGTATATTCGAGACCTATTTTCGTGGTAAAAGAAAGTCTGATGTTGGTCACAAAATATTCACCCTCCATTTTGGTTGTTCTTTTTATCGAGCAAAGCTTTTGATGCTTCTTTATCCTCCATTTTCTCTTAATCCTCCGAATGTAAATGTTATCATTTCTGTAATAATTTTAAAATGCTGAGTTTAAGACAATTGAGAATTGTTAATAATAATCATATACAATATTATAAATGTCTATGTCACAGACTCACTCGAGAACGTACAGGGTGACCAACTTTTTTTTTCTTATTTAATAAAAATCAGTTGGCGCACGTATGACCATCATATGATCATCACTAGAGAATGGTTAGACCGATTTGGCTGATTTTTTTTGTTGTGTTCGTAATTGTCAGGACAAGGTTTGTATGAAAGAAAATTTTGGGATAATCCACTGGAAAAGTCGGAAAATTCGGAAAATCGAAAAATGATGTTTTTGTACAGGTTTTACGCACGTATCCGACCCAGATGATCTTTTAGAAGAGAAACATTGGAGAAATTTATTGGAAAACTAGGAAACTTCTAGAAAAACCGGAAGAAAATTGATTTTTATTTTCTAGCGCATCAGTTGAGAGTGACTGTACCGATTTGGCTTAAGCTTTTTTCGTTGTGTTCGCAATAGCCAGGAGATGGTTCGTACGAAAGAAAATTTTGGGAAAATCCACCGTAAAAGTCGGACCACTAGGAAAATCGAAAAATGATGTTTATGTACAGGATTTCGTACGTACTGATCCAGATGGCCTTTTTGAAGAGACAAATTGGGAAATTGGGAAGCTCGGAAGCTTCTGGAAAAACTCGAAGAAAATTGATTTTTATTTTCATGCGCATCAGTTGAAAGCGGCTGAACCGATTTGGCTCAATCTTTTTTGCTGTGTTTTCAATTTCAAGGAAATGGTTCTTATGAAAGAAAGTTGGAAAATCCACTGGAAAAATCGGAAAATTCAGAAAAATGAGAAATGATGTTTTTGTATGGCATTTTGCACGTATCCGATCCAGATGGTCTTTTAGAAGAGAGAAATTAGAAAATCTCGGAGGTCGGAAACTTCTCCGAGAGTTGGCAAACCATCATCGTTGTTCATTTACGCGCCGGACAAAAAACCGAAAAATATTGTTTACCACAACGCATTATATTGATTTAATTCCACTCGAATAAAATATATTGAATTATTTTGAATTCCAACTGACTCCAATTCATTTCCACACTGAGAAAAAAAATCCAAAAAACAACTCAAACTTCGATAGATGCTTGAGTTTGAAACGACATTTCATTCGCTTTTCAAAAAATTATGCCGCCTTTATGGTTGCGTTCGATCGTTCTGACAATTTTTACGACCAATCATATTGCTCAAAAATTACGATTTTTTCTTCTGGATTTTTTCACAAGAAATAAAATAAATTCGTCCGTGTGATTTTTTTTTTCAAAATTTCGTCAACGAAATACACAAAAAGGAGCAACAATGCAATGAAAGAGTATGTGTTATTTTCGAAGTAGAAAATTCTCAATAATATCTTTTAATATCGGAATTTGATAAGACATGTTTTTAAACTGATATCAAAAGTTAAAGTTCTAAAAAAAGAGGCAAAGAGAAAAATTTCATTAAAAGACAGACAAGAATAAACGGGCGGGAATTTATATATATTTTCAGGCAAGTCAATGAAGCTCAAATTTTATTGTGAGTAATAAATTATTATATCATCGTATTATTAGCATCGATCTGTGATTTTTTTTTAAATAGTATGAGAAATATTATTCTAGTATAAACCTCTCATAATCCAGTTCTGAATAATATATTATTGTTCGTTTAGAAAATTTTGTTTTAAAATATCGCCTTTTGAATCTTTAAGTAACACTGTAATGGCTCACTACATTTTTACAGGGACATTTACTTTAATAACTCTTGGAAATAATGAGTTCCGGAAACCAGGCCTCATAATAATGATTCGTCCGTTGCCACAGGCCACATGTGTTTGGCCCAACACATGAACTGTTCAACTTCATAGTTCCCTCTCCCCCAAGCCAACCTAGAATCCTGTAGTTCATGGTCGATTTTCTTGTAAATGAAATATTTTTCAGAAATTACGATTCTTACCAAAAAATATAAGATTTTCAAGGGTGGGGCTCGTTTTCCCGAATTTCAAAATCCCGAAATCAAAATCCCGAAATCAAAATCCCGACTTTCAAAATCCCGACTTTCAAAATCCCGATCTTCAAAATCCCAACTTCTAAAATCCCGACTTTTAAAATCCCGACTTTCAAAATCCCGATCTTCAAAATCCCGATTTTCAAAAGCCCGATTTTCAAAAGCCCGATTTTTAAATTTATTTTTTGAATTCGGGCGCCCACGGGCTGGTATTTTGAAATGCAATAATTGTAGATGCTAACGGCTTCGATAACTCTAACGGGCACGCGGGAGGTCACTGCGCTCCCCCGAGGGGATTTAGAAATGAACTTCGGGGGGCGTAGGAGCTGGGATCAGCAAACATGTCGCACTGCGTGCCGCACGTAGGAGCGGATTATATAGAAGCTATTAATGACACCTACTCTAATAGGTAGTTATAAAAAATATTTAATATTAAATTTTGATTTTTTAGCTATAAACAAACAAAATTTAATATTTAATATTTTGGGATTATTTTTGATTTTATTTTGGGTCGTTCTGAAAAGAACGTTTGGGTTTTTGATGAAATCCGTGTAATTATTAATAGATTCTATATAATCCGCTTCTACGTGCGGCACGCAGTGCGACATGTTTGCTGATCCCGGCTCCGACGTCCCCCGAAGTTCATTTCTAAAGCCCCTTGGAGGGCTTAGTGGGGGGGACTGCAGCGACCTCCCGCGTGCCCGTGAGAGTTATCAAAGCCGTTAGCCTCAACAATTATTGCATTTCAAAATGTTGCATTAACAAAATATTGCTTTTTTCGTCCGCGAATTCATATTTTTTTTTTTTAAATTCGGGCTTTTGAAAATCGGGATTTTGAAAATCGGGATTTTGAAAATCAGGATTTTGAAAATCGGGATTAGGAAAATCGGGATTTTGAAAGTCGGGATTTTGAAAGTCGGGATTTTGAGAGTCGGGATTGATAAATTCGGGATTTTGAGCGTCTGGGTTTTGAAATTCGGGATTTTGATTTCGGGATTTTGAAATTCGGGAAATCGAGCCCAACTCTAATATTTTTTTAAAAATCCCGACTTTTTTCGGGAATTTACAAGTTCCAACAAAATCGGGATTTTGAAAGTCGGGATTTTGAAAATCGGGATTTTTATGGTCGGTATTTTGAAAATTGGGATTTTGAAAGTCGGGATTTTGCGAGTCGGGATTTTAAAATTCGGGATTTTGAAAATCGGGATTTTTAAGGTCGGGATTATGATAATTCTGGATTTTGTGATTCGGGATTTTGAGCCGATCTCGATTTTCAACATAAGGCCCCAGTACAACCCAGACGGATTGATTGAGTGAGATGGAACTTCATAAATGGATTTTTTTTTGTATGTTGGAAGTACCAGTGATGTTTGGCCGGAGTCGGTCAACTGGTGGAGGCAGCTTCTGTAGGAGATTTTTCATTTTCAGCAAATGAACTTCTGTATATAATCCAGACGGACTGATTGATCGGGATAAAACTTTGTACTATAGATGTTTCCTAAACGGGCCCCACAGAAGCCCCTCCCTTATTGTAAACACCTCGAAAAGTATTTAATTTGTAATAAAAACTATTAAGAACTAAAAGATTCAAAACCAATACAGCAACAATACCGGTCCAGCTGAGCCCTCCAAAATTCAAGCGGGAACGAGGATTCTCGACAAAGAAAAACTGGCTTTAAATAAAAACTTGGCCCTCAAGATTGTAAAATAATTTTCCAACAAAAATAGTTCAGATCATTTTTTTAAATTTACGCTGTAAATTCTTTATGCACAACCGATGCCATATCATGTGGACAATTTTTATAATAGCGTGGGGTTGTTCTACAGACTTTAAGCCAGAAAAACACTCTACCGGAACCTCGCGCTCAAACAAGCGAGAAACACAAGTGGAGTGACAAAATTTAATTTAAAGGAGAGCACAAGTGGCGAAAATACAATGAATCTAAATAGAGAGACAGAGAAGAAGTAGTCGGCATTACCACCAACAAGAAGCACAAATTAATCTGAATTAATTCTATTTTAGCCACAAAAACATTTGGAATTATTCAACACGACAGTTACGGATCGCACAGAGGCTTCTCCGATGGGTTTACCTTACATCAATTTCTAATTCAGAATCACATTGTCACCTCTGTGTGATCAGTATGCGCCAAAATAAAAATATTTAAATGTTTAAGAATTTCGTATTACACTCAGTGATATTCACTCTCTAAGTAAGTCTGCTTTCATCTAGTTCTAATTCAGAACCATTCCGATTATTTCTGTGCGATCCGTAAGGGGCGAGAACATTAACTTCGAATTTTCAAGAGTTTTTAAATTTTGCTCAATGATACTCTCTCGAGAATAACAAAAACCTTACACCAAATTATAAACCAGATTATAAACCTTGTTTGATTGCCTCTGTGCGAGCCTAGAGGCCGAGTTAAATAATTTCAAATTTTTAAAAAATTTTGAATTTCACTCAATCACATTCTCTTTTGAAAAACTAAACTCTCACAGATAGTCGAGCATGTGACTAAGTAAGAACGATATCTTACATCAAATCGCTCAGTTGCTTCAAGAGTGAGACAATTCAAAATCTAAAATTTTCAGTTGAACGATTTGAAAATATCACTCAAAATTGTTTGTAAAAACGGCGTTTTTCAAAAGATAGTAAAAACACATCCTGATTAGTAAAATATTTTTTTTCTATTCCTACATCGTCAATCGGATCTTAGTTTGTATAATTTTTTAATATTTTGCAAATTTTCTTAGTATGGTTTTCAACTTCGTAAAATATTAATTTCTTTCGTGAATTGAGTGATTTTGTATATGGAATTTTACCTAATTTGCTACAAAACCTACATAAGAGAGTATTTTTTGATACAAAATAATAAAAATATTGGGAATAGTGTGATTCGAAAAATTTAGACATGAGTGAATTTTTAGTTGTGTCACTGATGCGCCAATGGAACGAAACACTAATTCAGGACTACTTCTATCATTCCTGTGCGATCCGTTGGGTTGAAATAAAAATGTATTACGCTCAATGATATTCTCTGACTGAGTAAAATTAGATTCTTATATCAAGTGCTAATTTATAAACACTCATTTTCTCTATGCGAGAGGCGGAGTTAAATACTTTGAGCATTTGGTTAAGTAGGATTGGGTTCTTACATTAAGTGCTGATTCAGAACTACTTCGACACCCTCAAAGTTCAGTTTTTGAGTGTTTTTTTTACAATTTTTAATACTTATAACGGTGAATATTTTTTGTTTTGGCATAAAGTTCACGTTGATCCTAAATCATCAGTATCATTTACCTAAAAACAATAATCACTCCGGATTAATATTTCAAAAAACTAAATATGTTGCAAAAATCTAAATCGCTGCATTAACTACAAATTCACAACTAAATAATCTCTCACTGGTGGGAATACAAACTCCCTCAATTTTGGGTGGGCAACGAATAATAATGAATTATGCGGTTTAATGGAATTCTGTAATTGTGTGGTTGCCAAAATATTTTTTTTCTGCTTTGTGCATCGCACCCACAAAATTCACTGTCGACTGTCCGTAGAAAGATAATGCATGGCTGGCAGATTATGTTTTTGAAACATAGAAATGATTAATTAATCGTAAATGAACTCAACTACATATATATATTCGATTATGCTTTTTTAATGCAATTTTCGATGTTTCGCCAAAAACCAGCCAAACAGCCGTGCTGCATAAAAAATCATTTATTTTAAATTTAATCCTGCTCCATATATCATAAAAATACACATACGAGTATATCCAGCATATATATGTAGGTAATTTTATTATGTTGGCTGTTGGCGGTGTGATGATGTATTGATGTTGGCATAATGATGAATCAATTTGGTATTTTGTTGAATGTTTAATCAGTCAAAAAAAAATTTTTTTTTCTGTACAAATATGCAGGTACATAAATTAGTGGTGACAGATTTTATTTTATTTTTATTTTGTGGATGGCAGAAATTAAATATGGTGACAAAAAAATATACATAAATAATTGTGTTGCAAAACACACGTTTGCAGGCTTTTAATGTTTTTTGTACGCGGATGGATATACATAAAATATTGTTTTGAAAGTGTGTTTGTACCACATATGTAGTTAAAATGCCGCATTTCGATGGTATATATATATACACATAACCAATATATATCCGTCCCTAAAACATCGTATACACAAAAAACAAAACGTTAAATTAATGGTAACAATATTAACCTGCGGGTGTTATGGCACAAAATGGTAAACAGCTAAACAAAAATATTTTGTTTTTATGGAATTCAATTTACCGAACATAACACAAATACAACAATATTCAAGTGTCTGATCTCTTGTATGCGTCGAGTATATCAGAAAATCAGAGGATGTGAAATTTTGTTGTTGTTTTCGGTACCAAATTGAATCTTTTATGATGTGTGTACAAAGATATACAAAACATCGTAAGACAGGCAAAAAACATATCTAGATATACTTACATATATATATAAGAAGTTCTTAACAAAATGGATTTTTGATATTTTTGTTGTTGGTGCGGTGGGGGGGGGGGGGGGGGGGGGGGGGGGGGGGGGCAGGGAGATGTGCGCGCGCGATGGTGTTACTGTTGGGTGGTGTCGTTTACGTTGAAAAATTGGAAATCCCCCAAAAAAGAAATATTTATAAGTGAGTGGTTATAATGTGAATTTTTGTTAAATTTTAAATGATCATCCGTATATACATAATACGAACATGTTATAAGAGTTTATGACAGCCGTCTGTTGCTTTAAAAATTTATTTCATAATAATTGTAGATTATGTAGACCAAAAAAATTAACTTAACATTTTGTTTGATGCCTTGTCTCGAGTTTTTCTTAGAATTAAATATGAATACGTTTATTAGGGGTGGGGGAAATTGTTGTCTCATTCAACCACAAAAAATTAAATTAATCAAAGTTAGGCCAGACGAAGAGCTACATTATGTATCTGAATTTATTATGATGATTTCATTTAATGTTTTGTAAATTATTTTTTCAAAACAGGTTTAATTTGACTTATATGAACTATTTAAGTCGTTTTTATGTTAGGTATGTATTTGCCTTCTCTGGTATCCACAATCTATCTATATGCACCATCATTTTCTGGGCGCCTTGCGATATGTTAAATCAAAGAGAACATAATATCTAATGTTATAAAGAGTAACGAAACGATGGAAAAATTTTCATCAGAAAATGCATGGGTTATGTAATTTAAATGGGTTAAGCAATACACGTACACATATTATTTACCGTCATATCATTATTTACTGTAATTGTTATCGTTTTCTATCAATAGTCACGAGTATGTATTGATTGTATAACCCATTTAAATTGCACAACCCACGCATTTTTTGAGGAAAATTTTACCTTCGGTTGGTTACTCTTTATTTAAAACTTACTCTATGGTTAAATGAAACGTAGCCAAATTTTAACTGAATTATTAGCTTTATTGCGGTTTAAATGATAAAACTTGCACAAACAAATGAAAAACAGGTGAAAGGGATTAGATTCTGATTAAACAGCGTGTTTTTTTAATAAATGGCTGGCTTTTATCTCGGAAATGGTGTAAGGTAGGGGAAAATTGCGTATGAGATAGTGATTCGTTCCAACAAAATTTCAAGTGGATTTAACACACACAATGATAGAAAATGACAGCACACAATATTATAAATGTATATTATACTCTGTATACGTATACAAAATTCAACATGAATTGATTGTGAAAAGCGAACAGAATACAGGTCCAGAGTCCATGTGCAGATTTCATATCCTGGCTATAGATCGCAAGCATATGATCTGATTTTGTCATGTGGCCAAGCATTAGAAACCATTAAATGCTTGATTAATAATAAAATGACCACGAATAACTTTGAGAAAACGGTTTCGGAAGCAATTCCATCGACAGTACCAATTGAAGATCTTGACGAACCAGAAGAAAATACAACAACATTACGGATTTGACAGGTCAAATTCTGAATAATTGGTGACCACGGTGGGATTGTAAATACCACAAGTTTAAAAGTTATGAAAGGCGGAAAAGTGAAATTGTTAAAATAATTCTTGAACTATTTTTGAAAATGGATGGCGCAATTATTGGCAAATCAAATGTTTCATCATCAAATTAAAAATTTTCAACAAATGAATTTGCGGTTTGATCCACAAAATCAAAAGTTAGAGCAAATTAAGGGAGCAACCTCAGGAGACCAATTCAAAACAAAATGTAGAAACTGGAACAATACAGAGGAAAAATATTTAACAAGAAACACGACGATTTAGGCGAAATGGAGAAGAAGTTCATGGGTGTTATTAGTCGGGGGGAACCAATAGGGTTTGTGCAATCGAGTGGTGGCAACGATACGCAGATATTAGGTTCAGCTGAAACCAGCTCCAGTTTCAGCTGAAACCAGGATATTGCCACAGCTCAAGAAGAAAGAAACAAACTTCTGAGGATTTTGGGTGCTCAGTCGGATAAAGAAAACACGTCGCATTGTGAGTTATTGTTGGTCCGTGGAGTCCTGGAGCGGCATTGTTCATGGTGAGTAAGGATGACGGTCAATAGCCTGGTTTAGATGGTCTCGATGATTTTGGAGATTGTTTTTGTAACGGATAATACCTCAAGTATGAACGGGACAGAGTGACACAAGTTGAACGAACGACAGTTAGCTCAATAAGGGATTATTGTTTTGGTAAAACTTTAAAAATTCTATTCACGAGCCTTGATCATCATATCGAGATAGGGATTACTGATTTGAATAGCCCAATTCATCCCCTTTCGAACGTATATAGTCGGTATGCGAGCCAATCTCCGAGACTTTTGCTATTTGGCTTAGAGTAGTAGAACATTCGTGGATATTCAAACAACCTAGTGTATTGGTAAAAATTCGATTCACGAGCCTTCGTCATCATATCGAGATAGAGCTTACTGAATTAAATAGCCTAATGTATCCCCTTTCGAACGTATATAGTCACTACGCGAGCCAATCTCTGAGATTTTAGCTATTTAGCTTAGGGTAGTAGAACATTCGTGGGTATGGAAACTCCTGGTATTGGTAAAACTTGAAAAATTTGATTGACGAGCCTTGGTCATCATATCGAGATAGGGCTTATTGACTTAAATAGCCTAATGCTTTTATAAAGTATGGTTAGTGATCTACTTAAAAATTTATAATAATGGACATATTAGATTTTTTAATGTCAAACAATTTCTTTTATTTTATCAATATTTATCATTATTATTATTTTGAATTATTTTGAATAAAGGCACTGTTAAAACTGCACACTTCCATAAATTTTTGTTCAAAAAATAAAATTGTGTCCAAAAACTGCACAAAGAACACTCGCATAAATTTTTGTCTAAAACTTTTTGCTATCGCTTTGAAGAAACTGGTTCAGTGGAGAATCGTTTGAGTTTTGGGAGCGGAGAATCCTCATGTTATTCATGAAGCAGAAGTGCCACCTCCAAGAGTCACTATTTGGTGTGATTTATATGGGTTGGGGAACGATGGGGAACGTTATCGCAAGATGTTCACTATTTGTTGTGGCCCAAATTGAATACATTGCGTGTCAACGATGTTTGGTTTCAACAAGACGGAGCGATATGTGACGCAAGTCGGGCAACAATCTGCTTATTGTCAGCAAAATTTACTGATCGCATAATTTGAGTCGCACAGTATATTTGTCAAGATGGTGATCTAGAAATTTTTAAACTTCATATGAATGGACATCGCAATGGTTGAGTCACCCCAGCAATCATTGAGCTGGTTGCGTTACAGGGTGGATCAGCCAACTGAGTAGTTGAGGTACCATCTGCGGGGTAAACATTTTGATTGAAATTTGATGTAAAGTTATTGCTTTAAGAACAGGTTATTGAAGCCAGCTTTGAAAGCCAGGAAAGAAAACGCTGACTCAGCTGTTCACCTTATGCACCGTTATTCTATGTACTTCCGTAAATTTTCCCCTTTGATTCGGTTGTTTGCAGCACCAGCGCGCATCTTTCTTCTTTAATCACGATCACTGCATAATATTTTTTTTATGTCTCGACTACGGGATTGCCACTGACGGATATCCGTAAATTCCATTTAAAATTTCCATATTCTCAACGACGATTCATCGCCCTTCATGATGATTATATAATATGTTTTCCTTATACAACTGGCCTCGCCTATAGAAACTGCAGGTCGTCAATCCACTCCAATATAGATCACTTCAACAACAACCAACTATTACGATCGTTCATATTTGATCAACAGATGAGACTTTAAGATGGAGTTGGAATTTCGGAAATTTTAAACCAAGCAGGAAGATGAGGAAAGGATTGAACAAGCGAAGGAATTGAGCGTTCGTAGTCTATGACTTGCGCTAACTCGGTTGACGATCAAAGCATAAAACTGCGGTGCCACTCGCGATCAAGATCTACCTTTACCCTTATTCCAATAAATGCAATAAAACTTCCTAAATTCAAATAACGCAAACAATTATCACATTTACATCAATCGACACGAGTCAATGCCACTCTACGCAGAACACCCCATACAGTATGAAAAATCAACAGACATGAAAAAAGATTAAATAAACAAAAAGCGCTTGTAATCGGAAGTAATCATGTCACAGTAAAAAAATGTAAAATTTCCTGCCTGCCAGATCCATCCCCATATAACATCCCCTGGTTAACAAATAAAAAACGTGATGGAAAAAAACGCACGGTAAAGGCAAAAGCAAAAAATTAAAATTTGTATATTTTTTTGTGTTTGTACAGCATTGTTTTGCGCCGCCAGAAGCGTCATATCAAATCATATATTTAATGTATAAAATACACGATTAATCTCAACTCGCGCCATCGCGCGCTATAAACATATCTAAACGAGAGTCTAATTCCTAAAAAAAAAAAATTTTATCGTGTGTACGTCCCACACTTACAAAACTGTGCCATTATCCGAATTTATACAAACAACAGAGTAAAATATAAATCTCATCAATCTAAATAGACAACGACGACGACAACGACGATGGTGATGATGATCATGATTTGGTGATGATGATTATAATGACTAAAATGAAGATGTTATGATGTATCGTGAGATGAGAAACGGTGCGCCCCGTTCTTTGGTGCAGAATGCAAATAATATAAAAATATTTTATAATGAGAACAACAAAAAAAACGGAAACACTACACGTATAAAAGCGACATGATTTCTCCATTGGAAGTCGAGCGGTGACAAATATGTAATAAAAAAAAAAAAAAAATCGGTAGAAGTTTCCAGTTCCATTCCACTCGACCCAAAATCATCAGCATCCTTGCCGTATCGCATAGCTAAACAGATTTGAGGAAGATTGATTATCACGTTTACGAGTGTTTGAAATTGAAATATTGTTTTCGAGGCACAGTAACATGATGACTATCATTTCGTTGATGATGATGATGATGATATCGTTGTACGTACATACCAAATGTAACCTTATTTGTCTTACGCCAAAAAAGCACAAAACGGCATCTTCGTTTATATATACACGGATATACGTACAGTAGTTCCTCATTTATTATTTATTCAGTAAAATATACGAAAAAAGCTTTTAAAATATTCACAACGGTATATTGGAGGTCGTTCATGTATGTTTAGTCGATATATATACATACATATATGCACATACAAGGAGCTTTTAATTTTTTCGAATATTTAAAAAGGTTTGGCTTATATACCCGAGCCACATATACATAGACATTTATTGTTGTTGTACTGTTCGAGGAACAATAAAATTTTATCCTCAACAATGATTGGACGATACCCAACTAAA
This sequence comes from Nephrotoma flavescens, assembly GCA_932526605.1. NCBI lineage: Eukaryota > Metazoa > Arthropoda > Insecta > Diptera > Tipulidae > Nephrotoma > Nephrotoma flavescens. Next base: position 14,251,131 of record OW052221.1, read on the forward strand.
TCGAGGAAGCTTTAATAAAGTTAAAGCTAAATAATACCAACAACAAAATCGTATATGAGCTTTTAATTTTTTAAAAAAGGGAATGAAATTTTTTATTGGTATTGTAAAGTTGAAAAACTTGATGTGGTGTGTATATTGTATGTATGTGTAGGGGTTTTACAGTTAAATTGAGGATATATTAATGGGATAATATTTGCCGATATTTATCGGGTTTTGATGTGTGTGATTGGATTTTTGAATTTTATAATGAAAATATTGATCCTTTTTGTTTTCTGTTACAAAGCAAATGGAAGTATTGCAAGCCTGAAGAATTTCAACAGTGAGTCATCCCGAGCAAGAACCACAAAACTTTTGTTGCCTTTTTAACCTACACATCAATTGGTTTATTTCCATGTTACATACAGGCACAGTCATAGAAAGTCGGGTGTTGGCCACAATATATGTGCAACCCTAAACTTTTTTTTTTATAATATTTGTGCCATACGGGTGGGAGTATTGTGATGGTGGGTATTGATTACAGCTTAATATTCGATGCGTAGAAAAATTTATAATAATATGTTTTGAAGCGTTTATGAAATTGCTTTGTATTATATATTGGGAAGCTTTACCAATATTTAATTTATTTTGAAATTACTAAAATTTGAAAAATTTAACTCTCGTTCTATTCTAGAGATTTGAATAAATACAATTACAATACAAGTGAAATCAGATAGTTTGTGCCAAATCTATTTCACTATGCAATTATTCGAAGTCTTTTGACAGTCAATTTTATGATTGGGCAAATTTTATCTACGAATTTAACCTTCCGTTATCAACGCAATCCGTATAAAGAAATTGAAAAAAAACAAACACCGAAAGCCGTTTGATTAATGGGTTGCCGGCACTTCAAACATCAAGATTAGGCTGAATAATCGCAGATACATGGATTACACAGTCAATCGGTGAATCAAACTTCCATTTGATAAACGGACCAGAATTTCAAATAAATGATTTTTTTTTTTGCGAGATTGAAGAAATAGCGGAGCCGGTGAATCAGTATGGGTCTGATCACCCTTGTGACATATTATGATCAGACAACCACAAGGGATACAGATGGTTACTTTGTCGTTAGATTACCATTACCTTGTTCATATAATGTAGCATGTCAAAGGCTCCCCGCAATGGAATTACGTACCGTCCAATGAGATTCCTGAACGTGATGACGACAAATATTTTTTACCTAATCACGAACCTAACTAAAATTTTGTTAAAGTTTCGACAGTTTGTAGTCGCCCTAGTAGCAGATGTCGAAAAAATGTACTGGTAAATTCTTGTGAACCCTGATCAAATAGAAACTATTCCCAAGCTAATTGAAAAAGGCCCATCCATAAAAACATTGGGGATTATTTGAAAGTCGGATTCCGATACCTTATCATTGAAAGTGCAGCAAAACGTGAATGAAACGGAATGGGTACAAAGGGCTGAATGTCGAAGAGCCGAATGTCGAAGGGCCGGATGTGTCGAAGGGCCGAATGTCAAAGGGCCAAATGGGTCAAAGGGCCGATTTCTTTTTTTTTGTTTTTAGAAACATAATTTGTTGTTTTATTGAATATTTTGTAAATTTTTTTATTAAACATAAATGAATTTCTTATGAATTTATGAATTTTACTATTTTTCATCACGAATCCATTCAGCGATACATTTTGATGAAGGAAATGTTTGTCATGCGCCACGAATAGGTATATCCCTTTTCCTGCCCGTTAACACAATTGTGATTTTCAGAGAAATCGGGCCACTAGAACATAGTTCGGGTTTTAATGGGTTAATAAAAGTTTTTGATTTTCAGGAAAATTTTCCCCTTTTTTTATTTTTTCAATATTTTTTTTAGTTTTATTTATTTTTATTAATAATAATTGCTTCGTCAACCTTGCAGACACAGATCAAAAAGTTTTTATCGCTCTTATCGGTTCTTCGCCACAAATGTTACAAATGTTAAAAAAATCAACTTTTGTAAATATAAATTTTTTTTAATGTAATTTTAATTCGTTGTACACCTTAGAGGATGGGGGCTGCCGCACCCCAAACACCCGGTTTTTCAGAATTTATACAATTCTTCAAATGGCAAATTTTATTTATAGATTTAAACTAAGTAAAAAAAATAATAAAATTTTCCTAGAAAAATTCCAAAATTTTCCCGGAAAAATTACTTGTACTGTCGAAAAACTGTTAAAATACAATGCTAATATCAAAATTTTAAAAAAATTATACATTTGAACTATTTTGAATAAAATAATACGCAATTTCTCACCAAGAAAAATGAAAAGGTCAAAATTTTCCCGGAAAATGTGATAATTTTCTCGAAATTTTTTTCTTGCACTCCCTAAAAACGATAGATGCACAAAGAAAATTTTTAAAAACACGCTACACTTTAGCAAAATTTTTTATCTAAAACGCCATTAAATACTACGCCTTTTTACCCACACTGTGTGGTTTGGACTTAAATAGTGCCAATTTTTTTTTTTTCGTTGAAAAAGGGATATGTACAAAAAATAAAAAATAATTAAACTAAATAAAAAAATAAAAAAAAATTATTTCTAAAAACAAAAGAAAAATAAATAAAAAATTCGGCCCTTCGACCCATTCGGCCCTTCGACATTCGGCCCTTCAACACATTCAGCCCTTCGACACATTCGGCCTTCGACACATTCGGTGGAATGGACTAAATTGACTGTGCAAACCAGAAGACAGCTGACAACCTAACATCAACCACAGTATCTAATGACGAAGCATTGAACAACAAAAACCTTCTTGGACATGGTAGACATAAGAAAGGTACAAAAAACGACCAGCAAGGCGAGTATCATAATGCACATTTGGTATAACTACAAGCGGAGCAAAACGGTCAGCTTGCGGATCAACTTAAACAGAAAAGCGTGTAGAATGAAAAATCCGACGAAATCCATTGTACCTTCAAAGTAAAGAGCTACGTGGAGAAATATTGTCCCTGTAGTTGAGAAACAAATCAGGCAGTAGTTTGAAAATGGTATTAAGCAAGTGGAAGCCCGTCTCGAAACACATATCTTCAAACTATTGAAGATGGCCATCTAGATAAAGCGTTCCTAACACAACCAGTTGCTGGTGGCATTTTACGAGTTCACGGTCATAACAATGCTTCTCACACTTTACATCAAATTTTAATGTCATTGTAATCGGTTGATTAGTGTATGTCTAAAATCACTTGGGCTGTTGTGACATTTTGTGTTGGTATTCGTTTTTGCCCACCCCTATCGGTTTTGTAAACGTTTATTGATTTTTGGAGCGAGACCAATGTGTGCCCTTGTGCGTGTGTACGAGCGGTTAAGGTGTAGTCTGAGAGAGTTTTTGCGCGTTACGTTCCTTCTTTGTTTCGCGCCGCTCATCAACTAGAGGTGCAAGAACGGGAAGCACAGAAGAAGTAATATTTTTCCGCATCGTGAATTTTGAGTTTTTAGTCTCGTTTTGAATTGTAGAAGAGCAGGGTCTCTTTTGGGAATTTCATTAACACGGTCGGGTGTATAATTTATTAAACCGACGTGTTATAAAGAATAATTAATTTTTTGTATAAATGGCCGATGTGGTTGGGAATTTTTTTTTAACTATATAAAATAAAGAAGTAAAATTTACGGGCGATTTTTTTTGTAAAGTGAAAAATAATATCGGTGTTAATGAGACGAAATAAAACAAAATGGATTGCAAAACCTACTCTCCATTGCATGAGTTTTTGTTTCGTTGTTGTGAGGAGGAATAGTGAAATTGTACCTCTTTGCAAAATATTTATGAATTTTTTTTGTGAACAACAAAATTGGCTTGGCGTCATACGTTACGACCTGGCAGTGTGGTATTTCGGCGGGTGCAGCAGTATCATAACGGCACCGCCTTTAATCGAGAGTTATTGAAATATCAACGAGGACCGCAATAGTGGGTGGACAACACCCAACCCATTTAAGGTGGCCTATCAAGGTAAATTTCCGGTTTACAAGTGGCCAGGTGAGGCCTTTCAAATAATTTTTTTGGATTTTTAAGGCGAGACAACGCCCAATATAAACTCTTTTAATTATCGTACGGTTTTGGTTATTCGTAGTTATTGGTATCCTGGATGAAGGTCCAATTTATCAATTTTCCATTTGAATTCATATTTTTTTTTCTCAATCAAACTTTTTTTTTCTCCAAATTTTATTATTGGTTTTCAAATTTTAATTTTTAAAAATATATTGGCATCTTGTTTTAACCATTTTTTATCAGCAATTTCTTCTTGTTCTTCCCCTTCTTCTCTTTGTTCTAAGTGATTTAAATAAACCACTACACTGCAAATCCTTTAAGGCATTTCGTTCATTTCTCTCTTTTGCCGGCAAGTTTTTTTTCTATTTTTCCTTTGCAGCATTAAATTTATTTTTGGTTCGGTAAGTTAGGGGGGGGGGATTCTCATTTTGTTTCGGTTCAATAGGTACAGATTGGACTTGCCATTCCCTTTCATCCCCTTAGCAATCCCCTTAGAATGTGTTGTTAATTCGGGGGCGAACGTAAAATTCAGCGATGTCCTCGTGGCGCTTGGTGGTTTCCAGCTGCCGAAGTGTGAATTGTGGGAGATTTGCTGGGGAGGTCTCTCCGGGTAAAGAGAGGCTTGGTCTGTTGGGGAGACGTCCCTACTCTCTAATGGTGCTTCGTTGCAGCTGGGCATTGGCCTTTCGGGGTCGATGGGTCATTCGGGGGGGGGGGGGGGGGGTGTTCTCGTCAGCAGACTAGATACTTGTCACTCGGGGAGACCTGAACGTCGTCGGATGGGTATACCCGGCTATAGATATTTTACTATGTTCCTCAAGTTTAGTCCGACAAATTTTGGCGGAACATCCGGTATTTTTTTTTAATTTCTGTAAACACGGTGTAGGCCGGAGTCATGCAAATGCGTAAGGCCGCTGCATGACTAGATGAAATCTGCGGGTCGGCCGCTGAGCCATCCGTAATAAGCTCAATAGGAATTTTGAACCTTTGACATTCGATGGCGAGATCCCATTTTAGAATTGTTAAAGTCCAGTTTCAAGTAGCATTAAAACACAATAAATGGACTACAGAGGAACAGATCAACGCAAAGCCAAGATGACTCTTCGTGGGAAAGCTGCAGATGTCTTGCAAACTGTATGCGCAACGGAAAGAAGCCATGTGCGGGTCATGGCCGAGTTGGAACTAAGATACGAGCAGTCACACGTAAAAGAATTATGAAAGATTCAACTCTAAACGAGAGAGAATTAACGTAATTGGCGCGTCAAGCATATACGCAATGCACCTGCAGATGTGTTGAATGGACTAACAGTGATCGCGTTTATCAGTGCTGTCCAGGACTACTAAAACCTGCATTCGGAAGATATAACGCAAATAAAGGTTCTTATTAAAGAAGAGATTAAAAAAAACCACGGCCAGCTTTTCGTGGTAGTGGCGGAAAACGATCGCGTTCCCAGTCACGCGATAAAATGAGGCCGTGATAAACGTTAAACGAGACGATGAGAGAAAACACTAATCTTATTTAATGGACATGGATCCGGAAAACTAAGTTACAGCAGATTTTAGGGGTGCAAACCGATGGAACGGAAACAATGTCTGAAATATACCGTTAAAATTACAAAATTAAGTGCGGACAAGAAAAGTCTCGTTGTTATTGGCGTATTGGCACAGCGGCAATGCATCATAATACCAAATAACGGAGCTTCGAAATCGGTGGTACGCGGATTTGAATAACCAGGTGCTTCAAATCAACACAAGTGAACAAAATGTATTGCGAGGTTATATAACACAAAGGCTGAAAAGTCCCGGGCCTAACAAAGAAAACACGTTTTGTTTGTTAAATTTTTTTTGTTCAGTTGGTAATAACTAGGGCAAACAAAAATATGCTTTTAAAAATAGGTTTTAGGGGTATATCCTCTATCCGGTCACAAATTACATTTTTTTTAAAGATACATTTTTTTTAAAGTAGAAATACACGAAAATACTGTTACGCATTTTCCGAAGTCATGTATTTCAACTTGACAATCGCAAAACAAATTTAAATTTAAAACAAAATATGTGAATTGGAATTGCAAAATAAATCTAGTAACCATATTTCGACTCGCAATTACATAATTTGCGACCGGATAGAGGACATACCCCTAAAACCTATTTTTAAGAGCATATTTTTGGTTGCCCTAGTAATAACCTTCAAAAGACAGCTGTCAAAATTTCATTATATTCTATTGATTAGTTTATGAGTTATTTTGCTAATAGTTATGCTACTTTTGTAAGATTCAAAACAATGGATCAAAAACAATTTCTTTTCAAGTCAATCAAAACAATGGCAAAACTATATGAATTGAACTTCGAATTGTTCCTACATCCACCGTATTTACCAGATTTGGCTCCCAGCCTGGCTACTGGCTGTTCGCAGACCTCAAAAAAATGCTCTCCGGTGAGAAATTTTGCTCGAATGAAGAGGTTATCGCTGAAACTGAGGCCTATTTTGATGCAAAAGATAAAACTTTCTACAAAAGTGGTATTGAAACGTTAGAGCGGCGCTGGAATGATTGTGTTGCTCTTGTTGGAGATTACGTTGATGAATAAAGCCAAGTTTGAAAAAAACGTGTTTTTTTTTGTTTGGCCCGGGACTTTTCAGCCCATGTGTTAGTCGAAGACAGGATCCAGATTCCATCGATGTGCGAAAAAGCCATCTACGCCAAAATTGACGGTGACCTTGGGAATACTAAGATGGGGATTGTGGAGCCTACGAATGCCAAAAATAACGGGTTGCTATGTGCAAGAACCTTAGTGAAATTCCCACAAAAAGTACCAATACGTGTTTTTAACGTGGGTTCATCAACGAATGTGATCAGGAAACAAATGGTCATCGATCAATTGAGACAATGCCGTTGATCATCAAACTATACGCAGAAGAAAATCATTCACTTATTGAGCGTGAGGAATCTTCCAGCAGAACAGTTTGATATCGCATTGGAAGCACAGGATCAATTAGCCGATGAATTTGTTCTCAATGATGAAGAATTATAGGAAAACTGAAAATGCTATTTCAACCCGACAAGTACCAAGCCAAGCACAGCTCACGAAACAGCAGTAGACAGCCGAAATACCTAAAGAATGGTATAGTGGAGCAATTGAAAAGTCCAGAAGTCCATGGAGTTCATCAGTGGTTCTTGTACAGAAAATGGACGGGACTACATGATTTTGCGTTGATTACCGCAAACGATGTGATGAAGAAAGAAAACTATCCGTTACCGCGCATGACGACACCTTTAGCACGCTGTCATGGGCCAAAATTTTCAGTACACTGGATCTGAAAAGCGGGTATTGGCAAGTAGAAAACGGTCTTTATCAACATATGATAATGCATTTGAGAGATTAATGAAGCAAGTTCTTGGACGTCTGAATTAGAAAATAAGTCCGGTTTATTTGGATGAAATCATTGTACTTGGCCGCACATTTGATGAACACGTCAATAATCTTAAACAATTACTACAAGCGATCCGAAATGCGTATCCAAAGAAATTAGTATCTGTAATAGATTAGTTTGCACCAAACGATAGTAGCAAACTAAGAAGTTCCTTTAAAGTATGCCGTTGGGATATTTATTTTAGATGCAGATGGTAGCAACACGGGGTTAGCAGTATCACAGAAATAGCGAGTTGTCGCAAATTATACCCGATTCCTCTCTAAAACAGGGAAAAATTATTGTGTAATACGCAGAGAAATGTTGGCAGTGGTGAGCAGTGTTGAACAACTACACTTTCAAGAATGGTTACCAACGAGGTGTGTTTCTGAACAATGCAGATGGATTTACAAGAAAGCCTTTTCCAATTCAGTGTAAGCAATGTGTAAGACAGGAAGAAAAGAACTGTTTCACAGTATTGCACGAATCCAGTTTGAATCTGAACATGGTTGGGACAACTCACATGTGAAAGAAGACCAGAAGGCTGATGGGCCAATTTGCCTAGTAAGAAAATGGCCGGTAAAAGGTAGACGACCGCCTTGCAACTCGCTGAGGGCAGGTAACGGAGTACTAGTAAGAATCTGGGAATTTGGTAACGGCAATAATTATAAACAGACGTTGGAAGATCTGGAAGAAGCACAATTCATTGTACTTCTTGTGTCATAGTTAGTTTGGTTGTAGATGGTATGGTTCCGGGTGGCTTTATAAGGCATCGGTTGACTTTATAAGGTTCCGGCTGGAATTATATGGTTCCGCATGAAAACCATTAATGCATTGTGCATCTTATGCCATAATTGGTTTGGCTGTAGTATGTCTCTGGCTGGCTTAATTAGATTTCGGCTGACATTTTAAGGTCCCGGCTAACAAATCAATTAGAGCAGAATGATGCATAATCCATTGTGATGCTTGTGTCATAGTTAGTTTGGTTGTAGATGGTATGGTTCCGGATGGCTTTTTAATGTTTCGGCTGAAAAATCCTATAATGCACAATAGTGGACAATTCATCGCGTCACTAGCACCATAGTTGGTTTGGTTCCGGCTGGCATTACGGACACTGAAATTCGTAACAGTATCTCTTAGATCAAGTATTTTAATCGTTTTAAAAAAATGATCTACAAATGTTGCTCATCAATCCCGTTAAGGTTATTCAGTAATTACCATTTTCTCAGGTAAGCTTAGATTGCATCAAATTTCCAAAAAATCTATTTTCTTGACAAACTGATACAATTTTTCGGTATCTCTTTGATTTCCCCCAAAAATACCCCCTAAAATAGTTACACATCCTCTCATCTCTCTGATATCGAACAAAACACACAGAGACACCACTAAAATGCGTTGAACCAAATCGAAAAACTATCGCAAAAAAATTCAATTTATTTTATAGGTATTTTGTGTTACTGGTAATCGGTATATCTACCAATCACAGGATGTGTATCGGTCTCGGGAAAGGAAACTCATATAATAGAATAATATGAAAATTTATTCACCCTACCACCAAAATTGTGTGTCCATATATGATTCCCATCCCCAACCAAAAATATTATATTTGCATTATTACGACTATCGTTGCTACCATTTTATGTGATTTTGTTGTTGTTTCTGTTGTAACTACGGTTCCAGGAATTAGGTATTGGGGTGGCTTTATCTCTACATAGTATAGGTATACGAGTATATGTTATGTGGTGTTTACTGAGGAAAATATTTTCTTATTGGTATTGGTTTGGGGTTGGTATAGAGCTTTATTATATTATGATGTCATGTTCAAACTCGTATTATAATGATGCTGATGCTAGTGATTTTGATAATGGTTTACTGATAACAATAATAATGATGGGTCAATAAAATTCTTGTTGGTGAATTTTTATTTTTAGGAAAACAAATTTTTTGTCGAATTTTAAATTTAACGAAAATTTATTGTAATGTCGTATTACGATTTTTTTTTTATTCTTCAATTTATTTGGGTCACATAGAATTGTTTCTAGGAAATAAGATGTTGCCAGCATATAGTAAAGGGCGGTATTGGAGTTTGGGAAAGGGGGCCGAATAACAAATTTAAGTATATCGATTAAGCATATAGATTGGGATCGGTTTAATGATGGGATAATCGTATTTATTTGTCTTTAGATTTTTGATGTTGTTGTTGTTGTTGCTTTTGTTATGTGACGATGTCGGGTTAAACTTTTTATTGGAGTTCATATTTTAATGCTTAAGCCATATTTCTGTATATAGGTTTAAATACGGTTTAACAGGTCGTCTAATAAACTTTGGCTAAAATTACACGTTGATGAGCATATTGAGAGCCAAAATACGTTAAATTTAAAGTTGGATACCATAAATTGAGAAACACTGCAATGACGGGTAGCAGTAGATATTAAGGATATAATAAATATTATTCCGCACCATCGTCATTCTCTCGATAAACCGAATTATTGTTATATCTCTTGTATTAATGATAAGACAAACAAAGCGGCGAGAGTTGGTGCTGTGATGTGAGTATGGTTTCCTACTTGTGCTTTATAATACAAAGTCTTCTGTTTGTTTATCCGTTATAAATACAATAATTTGCCAGAATATAACTAAGGACTTTACACAAATAACCGTATACTGTAAAAATATACATCGTGTGCTGGTTATATACACACACACATAACACAAAAAGCTATACAACTATACAAAAAGGATTTAATTTATATTTTTTTTTTGTAGTCTTGCTAAATTTGATTATAACGGAAAATCTTATTGGATTTTTCATAATTTTTCACGCTGCATGGAATGTCTATACACAAATACAGTGTAATACTTATGGTATACATACCATACGAGATGTGCTGATTATAAAGAAAAAACAATGAGCTAGATAGATGCTGTAAAAAAAATGTTGCAGTATAAAAATCACCACAGGAAAAATAGATAAAATTTGCTCAAAATCATATAACCTGGATGCTGCAGGAGGCTAATAAAAAATATGTTATTGTTGTTTTATAAGGTTCGGTACCGAGTTTCATATGTATATCGTAAGATAATCAGGGAAAGTCTCTGTTTGGTCCCATGGTGTCATATAATCTCAATATATGTGTGGAGGCTATATAAGGACGGAAAATGTTTTATGATTTTTACCCATTAAAATATTGGGTTCATATTATTTATGGGACTGGGTATTAGGGATAATGGGAACAGCATGTCATCTAAATCGACATTTTAGAATTTTTCCGTACACAATAATTTTTTTTTTTTTGTATCATAAAGATTTCGAAAAATATATATATATCGGTGGTTTTAATAACTTTATGTACAAAAAGGTTTATGGCTTTCTCTGAAAAAAACCGTATGCATAAATTGTTGTGTTTTATGCGAACCAACATTTTTAAAAATGAGCTTATAAGATTCTGAAATTTGTGAGCTGATAGACGTTCGGAATCAGAATAACGATTTTCTTTTTTACACACAAATATTGAGTTGTTGGCTTTTTAATATTTCGACATTGCCAACGGAACGCAATAATTATTCATTACCTATCAGTAATGTTGCAAACGTACAATCACGTAGTAGGCATACAATGAATTTCTGTCTGTAATCGGGATGACGAAATATATGATAACAACAGAAATGATCTGGATATTGTTTGTTCTCTCGTATAATTTGTAATTACATCCACGTCACTCCCCTTCTGAGAAAAAATTTTTCGAGATGTCGGAATAGTAAAAAGAAACGACTGACACGCAATTATAAAAAATGAATAAAGTATACTGTTAAATTAAGCCGAAAGTTTCCAGCCGAAAGGTGATGCAGATAGTGTCTTTGATATTCCAGACGAAAGATGGTAATGCAGCTATTGTTTTTTAAAGGTGGTGTTGCAGCAATTGTTAATCCTAATACCCGAAATTTGGGGCAAGTCTGAGGGGGATAAGGGGGGGGGGGTGTAATTTGGTATAATGTACCAGAAAGTCCGAAATTTTCAAAACTAAATTATACTTAATAAACACATTTTTATTAATCACTTGTTTTTGTTTCGCAGAATATTTTGAATATTTTTCAAAAAGTTTAAAAAATCACTCGATCGATTTCGACTTGTTAGGTCATCATCAGGAGTATCTACTCTAATGGCCAGAAACTAAATTAATGAAATGTTCTGTAACTTAGAAGTCACCTACTTTACCATCGATCCCACTATGTTTAATAGAAAGGTCATCTAGGTTTCCAATAAACATATATAGTGGAATCGATGGTGAAGTTGGTTACTCAAAAGTTACAGAACATTTCATTAATTTAGTTTCGAAAATTTCTGACTTTCGGGTACATTAATATCAAATTACATCCCCTATCCCCTTCAGGCTTGTTCAAATTTCGGGGATTAGGATTATGACCGAACCAATGAACATAGTATAAATAATATAAAACTAGGTATATCAAGTAATGTATATTCCGGCTATAATTTATTTTTTCGGATGGGATAGCAAAGACACTATCTGCATTATCATTTTTCGGTTGAAAACTTTCGGCTAACTTTAATGGGGTGAAGAAAGTAAATAAAATAAGAAATATTTGATGAAATTAGTGTTTTATTGAAGTAATTTCATTTTTCATTACAACTAATTTGAAACTATCCTTGTTCATTGATGACCTAAAGTATTTCGAGGCTACCTTTTCCATTATATTCCAACTGATGTGTTAGTTTGTGGATGTCATCAAAGATTTGATGTCTTATCGGTTCCGGGATATAAGCTCGAGGAGTCGTAATTGACGTTACTTATTTAAAGAGTTGTCATACTGTAGTGGGGTGGGAATTTGTTGATCGCGATGACTCTGTCCCTTGAGAATTGAATTAGATTTTGAATTATTACATGACTCAGGAAATTTAGTTTGGAACACCAAACTCACATTTAGAATCGTGGTGCCGTTATCTGATAAACACTTGAACATTATTTTCATAAGTGTTTAGTGTATTCGTCGGTCGTACTCGCCACTAAGATATCATCGACGTAAATCATTAGTTATATTTCGTCAATAAATCGTTGAAATGTTTGGCATGTGTTTCTCAGACCAAAAATCATGCGACATCTTATGCCTCATTAATTTGATGATAAGCACGGCAAAGCTCAATTTGAGAAATCATGATTGTAAGGAAATGGATATCTGTCCAGAATAGTGACGGCGTTTAACCGCGCCTATATAGTCGCAACATGGTCCCCTATCATTTAGTTATTTTTTTGGCAACATATGCGGAGGAGCGCTTGCTGAGTATGAAGATTGCTTACAAAGGTCTAAATTTATCATGTGTTGGAAAGTGCCTTAAGCTAGATGCTGTATAAGATAGCGGAATTTTGGCAGCGGAAAATATGAGATTACACTACTCTCCGCAAGTGGCAGCATTATCACTATAAAGCGAATTTATTTTGTAATGAAATTACCATATACATTTTTTCACTAAATAAAACATCTCAGCGGAATAAAATGTTAGAAGTGATCCTTAAAATAATATGGTTGTGTGAATCAATCGCATTGCGGTACATATTTGTGGTACGATTTGTGGTACATTCTACGTACAGTATTGTGTTGCAAAAAAATATTTAAAACGTGCAAGAGGAATTATGCATATAATAAATAAAATATAAAAGATTTTTTTTTTTTATGGAAAATTGGTTAAAAATAAAACTAAAAACTGATCTGTAAAAGTTGATGAAAAGTACTATACTATTACTAAAAGTACTATTACTAAAAGTACTATTACTAAAAGTACTATACTATTAAATCATTTGTGTAATATACGTAATAGTATTTCTTTGGATACTTGCACACACTGGTTTACATATAGTCATGGCGAGTGGTAACAATGCATCTTCCTCTAAAGCTAATAATTTTGTTAATGATTTTGAAAGTTTTTCCAACAACATAAAGAGTGACCTGATTTCCTGTATTGATGGACATTTGATTCAATTCAAAGATCAAATCAACGCAATTATTACTACAAATCAATGCGATGTACAAGATGACCAAAGAAATTGAGCAGCTCAACGAAAGAATTGAAATCCTTGAAATGGGCAACAGATCATGTGATATTGTCGTATCACATGTTCCAGTTTCTGGTGTCGAGGACCTGCCCGACATTGTTCGTAACATTGGAAATGCGATCAAATTCGATTGTAATAAGCATCATTTTTCTGTTTTCCGCATTAAGCCGAATTGCGATACGAGGACTGGTGTGCCATCGATCATTATCAAGTTTGCCATTAAATCGTCGGCAATTGAGTTCTTCAACCAGTACAAACTAAAACGGGATTTATGACTTCATCACATTGGTCTTAATTCCTCATCACGGATCTACATCAATCGTGGGCTTACTTCAAATAATAAGCACCTGTTTGTGGAGGCCAGAAAAGCGATAAAATCCGGTAAGATCTTCAAAACGTTCATCAAGTCTGGATTGGTATATTTTCAACCTACACAAACATCCGATCCAATTCTTCTACGTAGCGTCGAACAATTAACCTCGATTGATATTAGCGACCTTGTTATTAAACCTGCTACTCATCGTACATCTGGTCACATCGAGGATACAACTAATCCTGTTATTCAACCTACTATACTAAATCGATTGAACGGAAAATTACTAGATCAAAGTCATCATCTACAAAACCGTAATTTATTATATTTTTTGATTATTCTTTTTTTATTATTTTATTAATTTTACTTTTTTTTTGTACCATTATTTTGGTTACTGTTTTTTATGGAATTAGAACATCTAGGCAATATTAGTTGATTTTTGTCTTGTTTTTGCCTATTATGAATTCTTAAGCTGATTTATTATAATGTATTGTTAACCTCATTAATCAGCTGATATTTGATAATATTTATTGAGAAAAACATATGATACTCTCGTAAATTGTAACTAATTTTTGTACTTATAATATTTTGGGATTAGATAACATTACAATATAATGAATTTATTTAGTGTTTATATTATTATGATAGTTTATAGTGATAGTAATATTTATAATTTGTGCGGCGATAATCTAGTAATTTATTTTTGTAGTATTTTTGTAGTATTTTGTTTATTTTTAGTGAACAAAATATTTTCTAATTTATATTTCCTCATCTTTTTTACGAAACATTCTGGAATTTTGTATGACTAATTTAGGGATAAATTCGTATGCACCCTCCTCTTTAATTGATAACACTGTACTTAAGGCTTCTATAAATAGATGTGTGGGGCTTAATATCTTGTTTTTAAACACTCGCAGCATTTTTCCTAAAATTGATGAGATAAAACATATGATAAATGGCGTGAACCTTGATATACTTTGTTTTGTGGAGACGTGGCTTCATGATCGTATTCCTGATGCGTCCATTTGTATTCCGGGATATAATGTTTTACGGCTAGATCGTAAACTAAATAATGCTAAAAGAGGCGGTGGGATTTGTGTTTATCTTAAATTTAATATTAACTTCAAAATTGTTAATCAACACTGTGCTGACAATTTACAAGTTTTTGTAATTGAGTTGTCATTTGGTAGCAGTAAAATTCTGTTAATGCTTGTCTATAAACCTCCTAGGAAAAAATTCTGTGATGATTTAAAGATCATACTTGCAAATTACAGTGTTGGTTACAATGATATTTTACTGTGTGGTGATTTCAATTGCGATCTGAATAACCTTAATACGAGTACGAGAAAAATGAAAAATTTATTGAACAAGTTTGGTCTAAAAACCATTAACTACGAGCCTACATATTTTTCCAAAAATTCGTCTTCTTTATTGGACTGGATAATATCAAATACGGATAAAGTAACGTTTTTGAATCAAGTATCTGTGGGATTTACCGACCATGATTTTTTATTTTTCTTGTATAGTATTGAACATACAAAAACAATTCCCAGTTTTACTTTTCGCGACTTCAAGAATATAGATTTATCGCTTATGTACAGCAAATGCGATAAATTAGATTGGGATTTGCTTTATTATATTCCTGATCCCAATGGAAAAGTTAAATGCCTAACGAAATTTATTAGAGCCTTGTTTGAGGAATCCGTTCCACTGAGAACTATAAACTTACGACCTAATCGTCCACCATGGTTTAATAATGTTATTGTTAACATGATAAATCTGAGAGACTTTATTTTACGTCGATGGAAGCACACAAAAAATGAGTGATTATATCATGAATATAGGGTTATGGGAAACCGAATTAATAACGTCATTAAGCGGGCAAAAGCAAAATATTTTTCAGTGGTTTTAAATCCATCATTACCTTCGAAAGTTCTTTGGAAAATATCAGATCTGTTGGTGCATTTTCTGCTACAAAAAGCAAAGAAACTCACCAGTTTTCTTCAGACGGTTTTAACAATTATTTTTCGTTTAATAGCGTCGATCCAGCAGTATCTGATACCAATATTATGAACGATCTTATTAATTCTACTGTAGCTGAGGGAATTTTCAGCTTTATAGAAATATTGATTTTGCTGAGTTTATGGATTCTTTCAACTCGATTAAATCCAATGCAACTGGTATTGATGAAATACCAATAAAATTCCTGGAGTTGCTCTTGCACCGCATTGGCTGTCATATATAGTCTAATTACGTTTTCCGTTTTTCCATCTGAGTGGAAACATTCAATAATTGTATCTATTCCTAAAAAGAAGATGCCGACCAGCTTATCTGATTTTCGGCCTATTAGTTTGTTACCTGCGTTGTCTAAAGTATTTGAAAAGATACTCCAATCACAAATTTTATTGTTTGTTGAATCCAGCAAACTATTTTTGACATTTCAATCAGCCTACAGACTTAATCACAGTAATAGTACTGCTTTACTTCATATCAATGATGATATTCGCCGTGCTATTGACAATGGTATGATATGCATCCTTGTATTGTTAGATTTCAGCAAAGCATTTGACAAAATTAATCACTCAATTTTGATTAAGAAATTGCATTCTTATTTTAAATTCACGGTGTCAGCTTGTCGCTTAATTTTGTCGTATCTGCTGGATCGTTCTCAATCAGTTAGGACAAATTCAGGTATTTCAGATATTTGTAATACCAACCGGGGTGTGCCCCAAGGCTCAGTCTTAGGGCCATTTCTATTTATGATGTACATAAACGACCTGCCATCTATAATTTCCAACAGTAAATATCATTTATTTGCTGATGACTTTCAAATCTACAAGTATTGTCGCCCTAAGGAGATCTCGAATTCTATCACTGCGCTGAATTTCGATATTGAAATTATAACACAGTGGTGAATAAATAATAAATTGGATTTGAACAGTGGCAAAACGCAAAGCATCATTATATCTTCCACTAATCGTAATACGGGCCATTTCCCTAAAATTCATGTTAATGGATTAAATGTCGATTACTCTGATGCTGTCTGCAATCTGGGCTTAATTTTTGATAAAACCATGTGTTGGAAGTATCATATTGAAGCTGTCTGCCGCAGAGTGGTGTTATTATTGAGAATGTTGTGGTCTACTACTAGATTCTTTGACTCTAAAACAAGACTCCAAATTATAAAATCTTATGTACTTCCACATCTTTTATATGGTGACGTTGTTTTGTTTGAATTAAAAAAAAAGTATTTCCTTGAACTTCAGTCTATATTTAATTCATGTTTAAGATATATCTTTGGCTTAAGGAAATATGACCACATTTCCCATCTTACTAACTCATTACTGGGCTGTTCTTTAGAGCAGTTTTACGAATTCAGAGTATGTTTGTACATATTTAAGTTTCTGAAATGTCAACAACCTTGTTATATCCTCGACAAACTAACAACCTCATCTAATCGCCGCAGTCAACTATTGGTGCCTGCTATTAACAGGTGTAGGCTTATGAATTCCTCGTTTTTTGTCAGGGGAGTATGCATATGGAACTCCTTGAATTGTGTAATTAAAAATTCTAAAACACCAGATATGTTTCGTAAAAAGTATTTTTCATCATTGAATTAAAATATTTAAATTCTGTTGTTTTTTTATTAGATTATCGCTTTCGCTTTTATAGGTAATATAATTAGTTAATATAACTATAACCATACTTAAATTTAGGTTATTGTTTTGTTTGTTGGTATTAGTTGTATTGAAATAGGTATCCACATTACATAAAATTTCTGTTAAAACCTGATGGAATAAGTTCGTAAGAACTTAAAACATTTATTGAATGAATAAAATAAATAAATAAATAAAATGGCAAATTGATTGATCTCCGAAGTAAAGGAACTCGGTATATGAAATGTTGAAATTTAACAATATTCCGTCTTTCCGGCATTTCTTCCACTAGTAACCAATGATTTCGGTTGTTTTTTAATAGCTTAGGCTATACTAAGACTATATGGAAAATTTGGGGAAAATTCATTTACTAAAATTTTCACAAGAATTTTTAGATTTTCTTCGGCCATATAAGTTATTTTCAGTCTTTGGCCAATTTCTCAAAAACTTCCACTAGTAACCAATACTTTCAGTTGTTTTTCTAATAGCTTAGGTTATACCGAAACTTGGGGAAAATTCATGGATTAGATTTCGGTTGTTTTTTTAATAGCTTAGGCTATACTAAGACTATATGGAAAATTTGGGAAAATTCATGGACTAGAATAACTCCACACATTTTGTGGTGGTGAGTACCACAGAGTAAGAGAAATAAAACAAGTTAACCACACCTACAAATTGGAATGGCTGCATAATAAGGAAAAGAACAATCCGCAAAAATGGAATGAAATGGAAACAAATACTACCCGGCATGCCAGTATAGCATATTCAGCAGATTTGGGAGGTAGCAATGATTTAAGGGACGAGATTTAATTTCAAGATCAAGATAATTTGCTTGTTGTGATTGGCCATATGGCCCTACACATGGAAGCATCTTAGGCCAAATTCACTTTATTCATAATTCAAAAAATCATCGGAACAAACAGTGTTGAGTGTGGAATTTAGTGTTCTCAACTTAATTTGGTATCTGAAATTGGTACAAAAAATTTCAAGACAATTTCCATGTTGTGGTATGGCCAATTGTGGAACTTAACGTTTTCAACTTGTTATGGTGTTTAAAATTTGTAAAAAAATGAAGAAAATTTGCGTATTGTTAGTGGCCATATGGCCTTAGACGTGGAAGCAACTTTGGCCAAATGCAATTAAATGCTAAATAATTCGAAAAATTATTGTGTATTGAGTGCTAGTTGTGGAATTTAATGCTTTTAACGTGGGATGGTATCTTAAATTTGTAAAAAAAAAATCAAGACAATTTGCATATTGTGGTTAGCCTTATGGCCTTAGAAGGTCTAAGACGTGGAAGCATTTTTGGCCAAATTCACTTAAATCTTTAATAATTCAAAAAATCATCGGAACAATGAGTGCCAATTGTGGAATTTAATGTTTTCAAACTTGGGATGGTATCTGAAATGTGTAAAAAAAATTCAAGACAATTTGCTTATTGTGATTGGCCATATGGCCTTAGACGTGCAAGTATCTTTGGAAAAATTCACTTAAATTTTTAATAATTCAAAAAATCATCGGAACAATGAGTGGCAATTGTGGAATTTAATGTTTTCAACTTGGGATGGTATCTTAAATGTGTAAAAAAATAATCAATACAATTTGCATGTTGTGATTGGCCATATGGCCTTAGAAGGCCTAAGACGTGGAAGCATTTTTGGCCAAATTCACTTAAATTTTTAATAATTCAAAAAATCATCGGAACAATGAGTGCCAATTGTGGAATTTAATGTTTTTAACTTGGGATGGTATCTGAAATGTGTAAAAAAATTCAAGAAAATATGCGTATTGTGAGTGGCCATATAGCCTTAGACGTGGAAGCAACTTTGGCCAAATGCACTTAAATGTTTAATAATTCAAAAAAATATCGGAACAATGAGTGCCAATTATGGAATTTGACGTTTTTAACTTGGAATGGTGTCTGAAATTTTATTTTACAAATTCTAGACACCATCCCACGCTGAATACACTAAATTCCACACTTGACACTCATTATTCCGATGAGTTTTTGAATTTTTGAAATTTAAGTGAATTTGGTCAAAGATGTTTCCACGTGAAGGGCCATATCACCAATCACAACATGCAAACATTTTCAGAATTTTTTCTACTAATTTTAGACATCATCCCAAGTTGAGAACACTAAATTCCACACTCGATACTTATGGTTCCCAAGATTTTCTGAATTAAATTATTGACTGTGTTTTTTTAATTTATTAATTGTTGTATTCAAAATCTGAAACGACATTATTAAGTCATGACGAGACTACTCTCTGTTGCATCTGTCATATTTAATTCGAACAAATGTTTTAGCACTAGTAGAATCACTAACTTGAAAATTACAAACATTAAACTAAGACTCTGGACGCATTTTTAAATCATTCTTGTTATATGTACTGGTCTCTCCTCTATTCTTTTGATGAACAATATTAAATATTGAAAGCTCTGGTAGTGTAGCAAACCCTTTTAACGTTAAAGTTACTTCATAGCTTTAAATTTATCGGTTGTTTTATAGGGAATAAAGGAAAATATTGACAAATAACTCTAAAATCCAACCATCATTAAGAGCCAACATTAGTTTCCGTTATGTATTTCTTCACTCATTTTTACTATGACTCATAAACACCCTCATAAAATTTTCAATTATCATTATTCAAAACTTAAATACCACCTATGATTTATCAAGACACCTTGTTATCTCGTTGAAATACCAACGATTTATTATTAGCACGTTCGCACAAAATTGTCGAGATTCGAATCCGTGTACGTTTGTATCTGGAATACTACACATCGCTGTATGGTTTGGGTTAATAATTGAATGGCATCCAATGTGAAGGTTATCAATTCTGAACATTAATCAATGAATTTTGTATAAACTCGTACATTTCGCAAGATATAGATTTTATTGTTAATCATCATGCTTCTTTCAATTCAGAATGTATACCCCACATCCATCTATCGAATGTATATATTCGGATATATGAATAATACACAGAATCATACAGTGATGATAACGACATCGAATATAGATAATAATGATATTGTGCGCTGTGATGATGAAAAGAAAATTGACAATTTATATCTAAAAAAATAAAATAATAAATTTTCTTTTTGGTGAAAATCGATTTATAAAATCATTTTTTTTTTGTGCTTACTCCGAAGACAATTCTATCGTCTCTCTAGTTTGGGGTAAAAGAATTCCATTTTTTATATACTAAATGGAAATATTATTGTTATCATCAATAAACTATATATATTATTATCTCGTCGCTCTGCAAAACATAAAAATTGCAGGCATTTAAGCCATCAAGTGTTAAAGATGGCCCACTTTACCAACCACTATAAATACGATATTAGTATCATCCCATTCCCATAAACCGCCCGTAATATTTTACAACTCAAAATTACATAAAACAAGACAAGAGGAATTTTTATATTTTTTTGCAATTTTGTCGGAAAAACTATTT
Source organism: Nephrotoma flavescens (assembly GCA_932526605.1). Classification (NCBI taxonomy): domain Eukaryota; kingdom Metazoa; phylum Arthropoda; class Insecta; order Diptera; family Tipulidae; genus Nephrotoma; species Nephrotoma flavescens. Next base: position 14,272,055 of record OW052221.1, read on the forward strand.
CCACTTGAACAAGGAAAATGAAAGGATTAAATGAGAAGAAAAAATTGAAAATTAATTTTTTCCAATTTTTTTTATTGAATGTGTGTGTGTGTGTGTAACCCGAGAAATGAAAGCAAGCAGCCCATTACACAAATACATAAACACACACATACATACATATATACAAAAAGGACATTTAAAAGTGGGTCGATCGTAAAATAGTAAACTGACCAAAAATATATAAACAATAAATAGCAAAGTTTTAAATTTGTAGAGTGTTTAGTGTACGTACATCTATAGAGCTTTTGGGTTTTGGGATAAAAGTTGTACGACTGAACAAATACCAAGCATGTACAGCAAAAAATAGGAAACTGTATCGAAACAAAATCGTTTAACTGAGAAGAATGAGCACAGCACATACCCAGAGCAACAATATACAATATATGAGATAGACGAGTCCGTCCCGTGTATATATTGTACTATAGTAGAGAAAGTCTAAGAAGAACATTAAAATGATGACAAGAAAAAGTTTTTCCCATTTTTTTTTGTGCCAACATTTTTTGTTGTTGGTAAACTAAATTAAAAATTTTCCCATAGCATCGCAACGAGAGCATTTCACTCAATATAGTGATGTTGATGATGAAGAAGAAGTCGACTTAAAAAATAAAAATGTTTTCTGTTCTGCTGTCCAAAAACGAAAATGTTCTAATCATGATTGTATTCAATTTTATCTGTTTATTGCTGTTGGATTTTTTGTATCATGTACCATGGTGGCTGACTATATACATATACCAGTATCTGCCTGGTGGAATGGTAGTTTTTTTCTTTTTGTTACATTGTCTTGTTGACTGACTTAAATTATATTTGGTTTTTACTAATTTTCCAATTAAATGGAATATAAATTTATAGCCAAAAAACTTTGATATGGAATAATTTATAATGGAAATGAAAAATGTACGAATGTTCAACTAGATTTTATACAGACAACATTTTTTTTATTGTACCAAATTTAAATAATTGGAATACAAATTATGATATTGTTGCTTGTTGGTGTTGTGCTCATCATCGTCATTGTGTTGTAAAATAAGTTAACGAGATAGTTGAAACATCTACTAGATGACAAAATATGTGTTGTGTTGGAATAAATTTAAAAAATTTTAAAACTTTTTTTTTTTTAAAGATTACATTAGTAGGTGTAGCGTGTGATTTCATAAAACTGCAAAACTTATTCAATACGATAGTTAGTCAAAATGTCAAACTTTACAAAATAACTTTTCTGATTCTTCATTGATTTCGTCAAAATGTATATTCAAAATATCTTATTAATGTAACATTATTATAAATTTTATATTAAAGTATTAATTTGTTAACATCCCTAAAGCGGTGAATTTGAGAACTATAGTGCTCTTACCACTTAAAACGGTAGTTTTGAGTACTAAAGTGCTTCAACTTATTTTGTGATTTTCTTTAATGACATGTAACATTTCTTAATTTAATAAATGAATAATTAGTGCTGGCCAAAAGGTGGATTTATCAACTAAAGCTTATATTAAAAAAGTGTAGCTTTTTCCAAAACCTTTTAAATATGCTATATGACTGTATGGGAAAGAAAGACTTATAAATGCTTCGGAATGGTATTTTGGCATAGTTCTAGATGTTTTCATTAATATACGACACGTTTATATTATATCATAATTTAATAATTAGCAACCAGCGCTAAAACGGTAGATTCGTGAATTAAAACGCTAAATACAAAATTGCTCGCTTCCATTGCTCTTCCAGTGCCATAATGGCAATTTTGAGTACTAATGTATTCCCTAAATGTTACTGCATTCTTCAAGACCTTTTCAACGATATATAACAAGTAGACAAGATATCCCAAAATTGGCCGATCGAACAAAGCAGGGTGATAGCGGAGCTCATTTCCAACCTAAACAGTCAAATAAAGTTTTTTCGAATTGTTGATGGTGCAAAAGTTATTCCACTTTTAGTGTTTTTAAGTGAAACCGCATGCGCACGCACCAAAAACCTAATTTAAAAATCAAAGAGTTCACAAAATGAAGAGTGTGTTTGTCCAGTAAAATCATTTTTATAAGGTGTATTATCTTCTGACAAATAAAAACAATGGTTTTGTAAAGTCTTTTTGTTTTTCAAAATTTTTTGTTGATGTTTAAGTGACGCCAGCGGAAAGAGAATATACTACAGAAAGTTGACCCGCTATCAAAAAAATATGCGACAATAATGTCGATTTTAAAATGGTATCACACACCGGGTGATTCACAATAGAATGTTTTTTATCAATTTTTTTCACAAAATAAGTCGTGTTTATTAAAAAACACACTTAACAAAATTTCAAGTTCTAAAATATATGCTTTGTCAGAAATAAAACAAAATGACTAAAATAATTTTTGTTTATTAATTTTAAATATTATTATTTGGATTTCCCTCGATTTTCCCGGATTTTTCCTGGATTTCCCACGAATTTCCTAGGATTTTCCCCATTTTTCGGGTTTCTTCCAGATTTCCCACAGGCTTCCATTATTTTTCTCGGATTGTTTCGGATTTTTTCTGGATTTTCCGAGTTTCTTCCGCATTTCCCGGATTCATGGGGAAACCCGGTGAAAATCTAGTGATAATCCGGGGTAATCTAGATTCGGGGATGTAAATCAGGTGAAAATCCGGGAAATTCAAGGGAAATCTGAATAATAATAGGTATTTAAAATTAATAAAAAAAAATATTTTATTCATTTTGTTTTATTTCTGACAAAGCATCTACAGCCTGCTCAGTCCCCGGACCTGAACCACATACAACATTTATGGAGTTTATTAAAGCGCAGAGCCAGGCGCTATACAATAAATAATAGCGAAGACCTAAAACGCTATCTGCACCAAGAATGGAGCGCCATACGTCCTGCAGAATGTGAAAAACTTGTAAGCTCTCTATACCCAAAAGAATTTCTGTCGTAATTAAGGCAAAGGGTGGACCCACAAAATATTATTTTTATATAAATAAATAGTAATGCGAACCTATAAAAACTGTTTCAATTTATTTCAAATTGATACTCCCAAAAAAAATTATAAGATATCATGGGTGCTCAATACTTTTAGTCAAGACTGTATTTTAGAACTCGAAATTTTGTTAAGTCCGTTTTAGTGAAAAAAATTGATAAAAAATATTCTATTGTGAATAGCCCGGTGTGTGATACCATTTTAAAATCTGTATTAGTAACACATATTTTTCTGATATTGGATAAAATTTCTGTAGTACATTATTTTTCCGCTGGCATCGCTTAAACAACAACAAAAAATTTTGAGAAACAAAAAAATGTTACAAAACTAAAGTTTTTATCTGACAGAAGATAATGCAGCTTATAAAAAATGATTTTATTTGAAAGGCGCACTCTTCTAGATCGTATTAAAAAGAAAGTGAAACAAAAGAATTTTTGGTTTCTTTTAAATTAATTTTTTGGTGGGTGCGCCAAATTGAATTCAATAAAAAACACTAAAAGTGGAATAACTTTTGCACCATGAAAAGTTCGAAAAAACTGTCCGTTTTTGTTGAAAATGAGCTCCGCTATCAATAAAGTTGAAGTTGAAAAGTAACCACACTTCCATTGTTAGACTGCGTACCCTTGGGACATCTTATAATACAACTGTTGACGCAGAAAATATAAATATTTTAAGGGAGAGTGGATGAGTTTTATATATGAAAATAAAATAAAAAGAGAGTGTGAATGAAGTTTAAATGTGAACAAGAAAAAAAGCAACGTGTCGGCGCCATCATTATAAAAGAAAAATTGTCGAAGACGGGTGGCGAATGCCGATTAATTTTGAAGGTCTTGCTTTAATTTTAATAATTAAAAAAGTTATTCCATTTATGTACTTAACCTAAAATGAATAAATAAAGTTGAAAATATACTGTATAAAAATTGGTCTTATTCCACATATTCGACAACATTCTTCAAAATTATTCAACTAAATAATTAATACAACACTAGTTGAAATATAGACTAGAACTGAAACTAACAATTAATCATGAGTGATAAAAATAGTGGAACAGATTGTGCCATGTGTGAATGAGAGAAGAACGAAGAAGAAGAGAAGAACGAAGCTGATAATATGATCGAGTGTGAGACGTGTAAACGATGGCATCACTTTGAATGTGCTGAAATAAATAAAAGTATTGACGAAGTGAAGAACGAGAACTGGAGCTGCGTCAAGTGTAAAACGTTGCAATAATCAAGTTTTGGCAAAACGGACCTGAAACCATTACAAGAAACAAACCTCAGTTAACATAACGGGAGTTCGTCAACAACGGAAAATTCGAACAACTATATGAATACAACGATACATAATTTAACCTCAGCAGCACAGGAACAAACATCAAAAACACGTGTCATGATACGTTCTCTCAAATCCGAAGTTAACACAGGATACCTGTATAAATGAAGTATCAAATGTGCTGCCAAGAGTCGGGAAATCAGTATCGACGTCAAGTTCGCTAAATCCGTCATTGTACTCAAAAAATCTACAACTAATGAAGCTAGAAGAAAAAAGACGCTGCATGGAAGAATATATCGATAAAAATACGAAATTCTCCAAAATTTGCTAAAGGATCGCAGTGTAGTGACCATGATACAATAATTTTCTCTTCTTATAGATAAACCCACCATGAAACGTTCAAAAAATGAACTAAAACGGTGACCTATAATAATTATCTTCTTATATAATATTCATAGGCTGATGACATACTAGGGTAACTTTAGTCTGGTATTTTTTTCGTTTCTTTCTCCTTTTCCAATAAAATCAAAAAATTGCGGCGCAGATAAAACCGGTTTTATTGGTAAAGGGGAAAGAAACGAAAAAAATACCAGATTAAAGTTACCCTAGTGTGGATATGCACAAAACAAAAGAAAATGAAAAAATATAAGGTCACCACAATTCGTTTACTAGATAAAGAGAAAATTATTGTATCATGGTAGTGACTTTTCCAGTGTCAAATCCAATCGCGATATCTGGAGACATTCGCGAAATGTTTCACCAAGTTCATATTACAAGTCAAGATCAGGATTCGCAACGTTTCCTCTGGAGAGACAAGGATAATGCAGATGATCCAGAAACCTATACGTAATGCAAGTGATGACGTTTGGATCATCTTGTTCACCATCATTCGCACAATATGTAAAAAATGTAAACGCTTTCGAGTATGGACAGCAACATCCAGCAGCACTGCAGGCAATAACACGAATAATTACTATGTAGATGATTGGTTCAAGTGCTTCGATTCAGAAGAAGACGCGATCACAGTGGCGAATGAAGTTAAATATGTACTGTCAATGGCAGGGTTCGAAATCAGAAATTAGATTTCAAACTCAACCACAGTTTTGACCGCACTAAAAGAGCCAAATAATGCTAAACGGAAGGATATTACAAATGACATCGAATCGGAAAAGGTATTAGGCATCTGGTGGGATACAACTGAGGATCATTTTCGTTTTTCGATAAATCACCATCGAATTAGTGACGAAATACTATCAGGTAGGAGACCTACCAAACGCTTAGTATTACGCATTATTATGTCCATATTCGATCCCATGGGCCTGATTGCAAATGTTTTATCGTACGCTAAGATTTTAATGCAACAAATTTGGCGGTCAAAAATAAATTGGGATGAACAAATTCTTGACAACGAATATGAAAAATGGGTAACATGGATAAACTTGTTGCCTGAGATTGAGAAAATCAGAATTCCGCGGTGTTATTCTGGTATTCTATCACCACCACAAATACAATCAACCCAATTACACATATTCGCTGATGCGACTGAAAATGGCTTTGCAGCAGTGGCCTATCTTCGTATGTAGACAGCAGCGGAAGTGAAATGTTGCTTAGTGAGAGCAAAGCCAAAATTATCTCCACTCCAGAAAACCACCGACTTTTCGAATCTATGGTATTTGTTCCCTTCCACTTTGTTGCTTCGTCTGCTACATTCTCCTTCGACGGTATCCACCGCCAATCTTCGGGCTCGGTTGTATTCAAAATTTCTGCTACACACAGTGCAACATATATTGTTTATATGTTCTATGGTCCGCATTTATCCATCCAATCACTGTAGTGGAATCAGCCCATAATATACACTTGTTAATTTTAATTTTGTGCTTCGCTACTATTGTTTGGATACGTCCTATCCAAACAATAGTAGCGAGGCACAAAATTAAAATTAACAAGTGTATATTATGGGCTGATTCCACTACAGTGATTGGATGGATAAATGCGGACCATAGAACATATAAACAATATATGTTGCACTGTGTGTAGCAGAAATTTTGAATACAACCGAGCCCGAAGATTGGCGGTGGATACCGTCGAAGGAGAATGTAGCAGACGAAGCAACAAAGTGGAAGGGAACAAATACCATAGATTCGAAAAGTCGGTGGTTTTCTGGACGGCAATTTCTATTTCAATCGGAGGCAAGTTGGCCAAAGGGACTGAGTGCTAATGTACCAAACGAGGAAGCCAGACATGTAATGGTGCATCAAGTTGAGATTTCAAAATTTATCACTCTGCCAGATGTAAGTAAGTTTAGTCGATGAGATAGACTAAGGCGAACTCACGAGTATATACGTACTGCGATACATCCATAATATAAGTGCCTCAATAAAAAGATTTGGTCGTTTATCGGGGCCCTTGAGCTCAAATGAATTAGTGAAAGCCGAGAAAGATCTATTTCGATTAGCCCAATGGGAAAGCTTCGAGGAGGAGATAAAACACATAACACACGGACACCCAGTCTCTCGTAAAAGCTCGCTCTATCAGTTACCGCCATACCTTGATAATATTTGTGTATTAAGAGTTCGTGAGATGATTGATGAAATCAAGGGCGTCGCAATTAGTGTAAAGAGACCGATCATTCTTCCGACAGGACATCACATAACTCGACTAATTGTGCTACATATGCACGTTCGATATTTACATATCAACAATGAAACCGTTGTAAATGAAATACGCCAGATGTACTATATTCCTGCGCTACGAACGCTTGTCAAACAAATCGGTCGCAAATATTGTCAAAAATGTAAGAATATGCGAGCAAAACCGATAGCTCCCCAGATGTGTCAACTGTCACCCACCACATTAGCAGCATACGCAAAACCATTTACCTACACGGGTGTGGACTACTTTGGATCGTTGGAGACAACGAACGGTCTATTCATCTAGAACTAGCATATTCGCCTAAAGAAGTTTATCGCCCGACGAGGACAACCTGTAGAGGTGTACTCCGACAACGGGACGAATTTTGTTGGCCTAAAACACGAATTTTAAAGAGAAGCTGGAAAAATGAACCATGACCGACTAATGGAAGCTTATCCAACGATAAAATGGAATTTCATTACACCCGCTGCACCCCATATGGGTGGAAGTTGGAAGCGAATTGCTCACTCAGTGAAAACTTGTTTGTGTCATGCGTTGCCTTGTCAAAGGCCTTCAGATAAAATCCTTTATTCCGTTTTCATTGAGATCGAAAACATCGTCAATGCACGTCCATTGACATACGTACCTCTGGAGAACGAGTGTGATGAGGCCCTTACACTCAATCATTTTTTGATTGGATCATCGAATGGACTGCCTGCCCCAGGACAGTTCTATGAACACGATAAATTTCTAAAAAAATCATAGAGAAAATCACAATTGATTGCCGATAAGTTCTGGAAGCGATGGGTAAATGAATATCTCCCTTCACTCACACGCCGTACAAAATGGTTTGCCATCCAACCAAAAGAGGAGATGTTGTTATGATTGTAGAAGATGATCGACGTAACAGCTGGACACGCGGAGTAATCATAGATGGCACTATGGGACCAGGACAACAAGTACGCACTGTGACCATCAGGACAGCCAAGGGCATATATACTAGACCAGCTACCAAAGTAGCTGTATTGGACGTGAGCCCAACGGATCACATGGTCGATAAATGAATAAATTTATTTGCCAACTAAGGAGTTTCGTAAATGGAAAGTATTAACCATCTCATAAATATTTTAAAGGAGTGTGAATGAGCTTTATATATGAAAATAAAATAAAAAGAGAGTGTGAATGAAGTTTAAATGTGAACAAGAAAAAAAGCAACGTGTCGGCGCCATCATTATAAAAGAAAAATTGTCGAAGACGGGTGGCGAGTGCCGATTAATTTTGAAGGTCTTGCTTTAATTTTAATAATTAAAAAAGTTATTCCATTTATATACTTAACCTAAAATGAATAACTAAAGTTGAAGATATACTGTAAAAGAATTGGTCTTACTCCACATATTCGACAACACCAACCATACACAGAGGCTTCGGAAGACTCGATTTAGGACACGAATTTTCATATAAAATAACTTTTACATATAAACAAAAAAAAATTCACGATTTTGCCGAATAATCCTATTTTAAACCCAGCTAATCAGATTATCGGAAAAATAATCTTGTCAATCATAAAATTTTTTAAAAAAATCTCTATAATCTTCTTAATTTTACATAAAAATCATTAATCAAAAGTAATCTGATGGAAATTAAATAATCTAACACAATTTCAAATAATCGCTTACAATCACTTGACAATCTCTCAGGTGTTTGTAATAATCGGTGTACCCATTGTTTCCGATATTGTCGACAATGATTTGGCTCAGTACAAATTGTACATGGAATATAAATTTTTAAAATCTATTATTAATTTTTTAAAACCAATGAGCGCCTTTAATTTATTTTATGAGCAAGAAAAACAATATATTTTTCATTCGTTGTCTACCTGTATCGAGGATTTATTAATAACGTTGCGAAGACAAGATGGCACAGTACTATCCAGTATTAAATCAAAAAAAAAAAAATTGCTTTAAAAATTAGCTTTTCAATTAGGCAGATCCTTTTCAAATATACTTAAAGCTTTCATCATAATTCAAAACATATTTTTCACACATATTAATTAGGAGAACAGGATACTTCAAAGCACAAACACTACCGTCATCATTAAAAATCTCGTTTGAATATATGCGCTCCTAATTTTTTTTAAGGTATTTACATTTAACTTTTTTCTTTTCCATCATCGTACACCTTCACACGAAAACCTGAAGTGCATATAAAACTTAAAATAAAAGCTTCAGCATAAGTGCTTCTCTTCATTAGTTAAATTTTATATATGAAGGTGGTGTATACCTAAACCAAAATTTCCTCTAAAAACCACATTGAAGTTAAAATGAACTTTAAATACACAACAACAAAGCGTTTCCGTTTACTTTTGTTACCATTTCCCATTTTATTTTGTTGGTAAGCAACGAACCGTATCTCGCAGCACACCCAAACACACAAACAGGCTGCACAGAAAATGAAACGGAAATTTTTCATAACGAAAATATATAATTTTCAATTAAAAAATTATTAAAAAAAAAGAAAAACGAAACAAAGACGGAAAAACACCTGGGAATTTTTCTCCCTTTTTTCCTGTCGCGTTTTCGTCGCTTTGTTGTTATTAAATAATGTGTATCTCTCTAGTATATATACCTGACAGATCCCAACGCAAGGAAAAAGGCGCGTTCATTTTAATTTTCATCCTAATCATAATAATTCTGTTACCCGCATCATAATGTAATATACATCGTCGTTCGCGGAACTCAATATACAACCAGAATTATCTATGAAAAGAAAATTTGACGCGGGGATACGTAAATTGATAATTTATAGAGCAAAATTATTTATACGTTTTGGGGACATAAAAAAAATGTTTTTCGCACCATCGGAATAAATCGTGCAAAGTGGATTTAATAAAAAAAAAAAAAAAAATAAACTTTCAAATCGATTAATTCGTATCGCATCTCGCTACATATATATATGTATCCTTATCACATAACGAACGAGATGATTTTTCCGATTAAACCAATTTGTTATATACGAACGGCACAGTTGTTTAAATTTTATATTTCTGGTTGCGGTACGGGATGTGGTGTGGACATGAAAATCGCCACATGACACCCCCTCTCAAAAAAAAACTTATGTACATTTTTTTTTTGTGGACGTATATTGATTTTGTCAAGGACCATGGCGTATCCTAACGTAAAGCATCCACATTTTATCTCTAACCTTCGTGGAAAAATATCAATCGAATTTTTGTTTTTTTTGTTGTAAATATAAATCAAAAAGCGATGAGGGAAGGAAAAAGGATGAACATTCCTTAAGAGATACAAAATACATGCAACAAAAAAATTTATTTCATTTTAAGTGTTTTTCTATTAACTTCTTTTTGAGTACTTTTTTTGCAACCAATATACATTTTTATATTAAACGAGGGGTGGAAAAGCTTAAAAGCTCATTTATAAAATATAAAGCACAAAAGTTATAATAAACTATATGTATAAACACATAAACCAAAATGCAATTTACGATATTCGTTGACTGCAACTGATGTTCACCAGACATGGAATGGTGTGCATCCCGTGTACAGTACACGAAACACGATAAAATGCTCACAGGTTTTTTGGTTTTTCATGTTACTCGTATCCGGAGTAGGAGAATAATAATTTTTCTAAAAAAAAATTTTTAATTATAAATTTTACAGTAAATAAAATTAAATTAAATTTAATTTCTGGAACAAATCAAATTGTTGAAAATAGATTTAATGGTGGTATACGAAAATTTATTATTGTCATACATAATATCGAGATGCATGTATGACATTGTGTGTACCACACGATATCATTCTATACTGGACGAGAATTAAAATTTATTGTCTTTCGTTTTAATTATAAATCAATTTGGTTAAAATAAAAATTTTTTTTTTTTTGGTTAGGGTTGTAGTTTTGTTCAAATTGGATTTTCACATAAAAGTTCATTAAAATAATATGCACATGCATACATTATTTTGTGGAGGTGTAATGAACTGGAATTATATAAATTTGGGGGGGTTCTGGGCGATATAGTTTAATTACATGGGAAATATAATTGAGTAAATAACTAATTGTTGTCAATGCGTTGGAATAATAACAATGAGCTTTTGGTTTGCGGTTTTTAATTTCGTTGGGAAGGAATGATAATTCCTGAATATAAATTATATCCTGACCAATTATTTTTTGAAATTTTTAGAAAATTAATTGGTACCCTGCCTGGTATGGGATAGATCACATTAATACTAACAATTTTTTAAGAGTTTTCGATGATATTTAATAAGCCAAGACTTGACCGGACAACGGCATCTTACTATAACATGTTTTGACACATTTCAACATGCTTGATGGCACTGTGCAAAAAAGTCTAATGCAAAACGACCCAGAACCAAATAAGGCAAGATAGTCAATTTATCTTATTTGTGTTTGGAAGATTTTGAAAGTGTACGTTATAACCAACAAACAATAAAAAAAAAAAACTTAAGTGGTGTATCCAAAAACACGCTTCGACCAGATTAGTTTTGATTTGTTTGGTTCACAAACTATTTATTTTTTGAGTATATTTCAAGATTTATTGTGTGTCCTTGATGCACAATCAACCCTAAGCTTTGTTTAATTGAAATTTCGCCCACATGTAGCTTTACTAGAATAATTACAGCACAAATAAAATTTATTCAGCACAAAACTACCAAATAAAACTACCGAATAACTCACTTAAACATCTATGTACTTGCTATAAATTTTTCGATTACAAATAAAATCTGAATAACATTCCAAGAAATATCACTAATCATTATAAAAATAGGTCAAAGATATAACAACTAATTATACATAAATGATTCATATTAAATCCTTGCGGTCAGGCAAAGACCAAAGCTTTTACACTACAAAGAAAATAAAATGAGTTTTGAAAGTTATAACAAAGACATTTTCTTATTTATTTAGTGGTTACAAAATTTTTTTATTCATCATCGTCCATATTCTTTATTAAGGATATATACATAAACTAATTTGCAATAGTTTAGTCTAAAATATTTCATTGGGTATTGTGGGTTTTATATTCTAAAACTTTTCGATACCTTTTATGGCCAAAACAGGTCAGTTTTTGTTGGTAACACAAAACTATTATAAATAGTTTAAACACAAATTAATCAAAGATTTTTATGAAGTACTGTAAACAATTTAGAACTAAAGATTTATAAAGAACTTATTTGGATGGGATGGTATATGCGAAAGTTTACGCCTCTTATTTAAATCGGATTCCGTGTTGCGTTCTTTTGTTCGTTTCGTCCTTCCGAATTTTTTTAGACCAATTTCATTAGTTCCAAACGACGTTTTTTTTCTTATGAAATTTTTTCAGCAACTTGGATTGATTTTAAAAAAATCAGAAGGAAGGAAGGAATGAACGAACGAGCACAACACTGATCCCCGTTTATTCTGTAATTTCTATGACTCAACTCGTGGTTATTGGAATCATTTTTTCACAAGTAAACTTCCGATTCGGCAAAGAATCGAAATTTTGTATAAAAAAAATTTCAAACACATTTTCCAGCTATGGCACAATTAAGTGTTATTTGGCGTAAAATGTAATCAATCAATGAATATGTACGAAAGATACCAAAGAAAGTTTAGTTAGGTTAGGTTAGGGTGACTGTCCTAAAGAACTCAGGTCCGTAGTCATGCCACCATATTTTCTCTCCTCCTCCTAAGACGTTCATTTTACTAAGGGCTGTGTCAACTAATTTAGGCTCCCAAAAATTTTGGCTCGTATGACCAATAATTGCCCTCTCATTCAGGTACCAAGATCATTGGAAAACGTCATTGGTAAAGTTCCAATTGGAATAATAAATAAATTTAAAATCAAACTTTGGGTTCTTTTTATATCACTTATAGTATTTAATTGAATTATCGATTTAAGGTAACAAAAAATGTAGGTTTTATAAATAAAGCACACGTTTTAATGACTTTATAATTTTACTGCACTACTAACTTACTAAAGTAAAATTTGTGTTGCATATACATGGGATAATTTGGACAAAATTTATTGATTAGAATTTTCACTATATTTTTTTGATTTGCTGCTACCGTATAAGTTCTTTGATACTGATTTTCTGTGTAGTCTCAGTATTTTACCTAAACATAATCGAAAGTATTGGATGGTTACTAGTGGACATTTTTGAGATATTGACCAGAAACTAAATATAACTTATATTAGTCCAGGAAACAAAAACGGGGCTCCATATAAATTTGTAAATAATTCCAATAAACTTTTAACTAATATAATGTTGTTCCCTATACTTCGGCACAACTTTTCATAAAAATCCCCACCTCTATGTGTTGAGCAAAAAAAAAAACGGTACTTTAGTTTTATTATTTCATTATTTTTTGAAATTTTTGAGATTCTTAAATGGCTATAACTTTGGATATAAAAGATTTAGAAACTAGCTTTGTATGCATAATTATCTGAGAATTTGTGGTTATTTAATAACAAAATATTAAATACAAAAAACCCTCCAAAAACATGATTAATTGTGTTCTTTAAAAGAGTGTTGTTGGAGACTTCAAAAAATAAAAATAAAAAACGTTACGTTTTATTTTTTATTGTGATATACAAAAAACCAAATAAAAGAGAATAACGAAAATCGTGTTGTTTGAAACCGTGTAATTTGGAAATATGTGTATCCGTGTTCTTGGAGGGTTAACCGTATTATATGTTATAACAACAAACTCAATGTCAACTCAAAAGTCAATGTGCAGATACCCTCATTTCTAGAAACCCTTTGTGTGTTTACAAAAAAAAAAACCTTTCTAATATTTTAAGGGTAATTTTCAGTAAAGAAAACCGGTTTCAGGATTAAAAGAAAAGTTTGTATTTAATGTGTGCTAGCAGATCTTTACATCTCTCTCTATCTCTCTCTCTTTCGCTGGTACTATACCCCATCAAGGGATTTGGCCGCCTCAAATGAGGTTTCATAATCATATTTTCATTTCGGATAATGAGTGATAAATTCTATGATCCTACACGAGCCGTGAAATTTTTCCCTTGTCACCATCGGGAATCGAACCCGAGACCTACGGTCGCTGGAGCAATCCTGCTGACCACTTTGCCACCGAGCGCATATGTTTACATTAAGGGGTGATTCATGCGAATTATGTGTGACGCCGTGCGGATTATAAACCAAACAATATTGTTCGATACTATATAGGGTGTCCCAAAATTGGCAGATCAATCGAAGAAGGGTGGCTTATTTTAGGGGAGCTTATTTTCAACGAAAACACCCTAGTAAATTTTTTTCGAATTATTGATGGTGCAAAAGTTATTCCACTTTTAGTGTTTTTTAGTGAAATCGCATGCGCACTCACCAAAAAATTAGTTTAAAAGTAACGAAGAGTTACTTTGTTTAACTTTCTTTTTTAATACGATCTAGAAGAGTGTGCCTTGCCAATAATATTCAAACCAAAGTTTTTATCTGAAAGAAGATAATGCAGCTTATCTTCTTTCAGATAAAAACTTAGGTTTTGTAAACTTTTTTGTTTCTTTAAAGTTTTACAGAAATTTGACCCAATATCATTAAAATATGCAACACTAATGTAGATTTTAGAATGGTATCGCACACCGGGTTATTCACAATAGAATGTTTTTATCAATTTTTTCACAAAGTAAGTCGTGTTTATTAAAAAACGCTCTAAACAAAATTTACCCTATTAAAAATTAGCCGATAGTTTCCAGTCGATAGTAAAAAAAATCGATAATGCAGATAGTGTCTTTGCTATCTCAACCGAAAATATAATATGAAATGTCAAATATTAGTAAAGTTGTTAGCCGACATTTCTCAGCCGATATTTTTCAGCCGAAAGTATTTTTGTATACCAAAAATATTTGTTTTCTACAAAACAAAAATAAAAAATAACTGAAATGGATAAAAATAAAACACTAACCTATAAAAATATAGTAATAGCATTATTAATAGTTTAGAAAATTGTTTTCAATTAGGGACACTTGTATATAAATATATCGCACACACAAAATTTGAAAATTTCTAAATATGGACCGTTTAAAGTGTCATGGTTGAAAATAGATTCAAGTGAAAGGTTTTAATGATGTTTACACCTGGAAAAAAATTTAAAGCAATTTCCATTTGAGGAGCTCAAGAAAACTCGATTGAATATATCGTACACACAAAATTTGAAAATTTCTAAATATGAAACGTTTAAAGAGCCATGAATAGAAATAGGTTCAAATAAAAGTTCTCAATGATGTTTACACCTGGAAAAAATTTCAAGTCAATTTCTATTTGGGGACCTTGGGAAAACTCGATTGAATATAGCGCACACACAAAATTTTAATATTTCTAAATATGAACCGTTTAAAGTGTCATGGTTAGGAATAGAGTGAATGAAAGGTCTTACTGATGTTTACACCTGGAAAAAAATTCAGGTTAATTTCCATTGATTAGGACCTTTCATTTAATCTATCCCCAACCATGATACTTTAAACGGTTCAATTTTGAAATTTCAAATTTTGTGTGTTTGTGATATATTCAATCGAGTTTTGCCGACTTCCCCAATGGTAATTAACCTGAATTTTTTTAAAGCTGTGAACATTCTTTGGACCTTTTATATGAATCTATTCTCAGCCATGACACTTTAAACGGTCAGTTTTTAGAAATTTTTAAATTTTGTGTGTGCGATATATTTATATACAAGTGTCCCTATTGGAGTACAATTGTCTGAACTATTAATAATGCTACTACTATATTTTTATAGGTTAGTGTTTTATTTTTATCCATTTCAGTTAATTTTTTATTTTTTTTGTTGTAGAAAACTAATATTTTTGGTATACAAAAATACTTTCCGCTGAAAAATATCGGTTGAGAAATGTCGGCTGAAAAATGTCGGCTGACAACTTTACTAATATTTGACATTTCATATTATATTTTCGGTTGAGATAGCAAAGGCACTATCTGCATTATCGATTTTTTTTTACTATTTGCTGGAAACTATCGGTTTTACTTTAATAGTATACAAAATTTCGAGTTCTTAAACAGATGCTATGTCAAATATATCAAAATAAATAAAACAATTTTTGTATCTTAATTTTAAATATTATTATACGGATGTCCTTCCAATTTCCCAGATTTTTCCCGGATATCCACAAAATTTCTCGGATTTCTTATGGATTTCCCCCGACTTTCCACTAGATTTCCCGGATTGTTCTGCAGTTACTGGATTTCCGCCAGATTTTTCACAGATCTCCCAAACTTTCCCGTTTCTTCCGCATTTTCCGAATTTCCCGGTTTTATTCAAGATTTCCAGATTCCGGGGGAAACCCGGTTGCAATCTAGTGGAAATCCGGGGGAAATCCAAATCTGAGAAACCCGGAAAATTCGAGGGAAATCAATATCAACATTACTTAAAAATAATTAAAAAAAAATTATTTAATTCATTTTGCTTTATTTCTGAAAAAGCATCATTTTAGAACTCGAAATTTTAAAAATTGTAAAAAACATTCTACAGTGAGTAGCCCAGTGAGTGATATCGTTTTAAAATCTGCAATAGTGTCGCACATTTTTCTGATAGTGGGTCAACTTTCTGTAGTTCATTCTTTTCCCACTGGCGCCACTTAAACATCAACAAAAATGTTTGGGAAACAAAAAAAGTTTACAAAACCCAAGTTTTTATTTGACAGAAGATAATGCAGCTTGATGACAATGATTTTATTGGAAATGCACACTCTTCTAGATCGTATTAAAAAATAACGTTAAACAAAAGAACTCTTCGTTTCTTTTAAATTAATTTTTTGGTGGGTGCGCATGCGATTTCACTAAAAAAACACTAAGAGTGGAATAACTTTTGCACCATCAATAACTCGAGAAAAACTTTACTAGGGTGTTTTTGTTGTAAACAAAGTAAATAACGATAGTGGGTTGTCAACGACAGCCTGGGAAAAATAAATTGTTGACGCAAAGCGACTCTTTTCTTTTCGCAGACCGAGATGGCGTACCACTCTCAAACCCCTTACTAACACTTTTCCCAATTAGATCCTATGGGCCGAATAATTTTAATTAGGCTAGCTAGATTAATGTAAAATGTTTAGATACACATTTTACGCAATACAACTACGGTCAGGGCTGCCCACGTGGTAGGCTGATAGGTTAACCTACTACTTCGGGGACCAATACCCCAATTTCCACCTTCCCCAGTTTTTTATTTTTTTTATCTTGATTTAATGCGGTAATCTAGGCCACAATCTGAGGTACCCCTAAACCTACACCATTCCCTCAACCCGACTGCGCTGCGGGAATCAATGCTGCGTGGGTTACCGAACGGATGGTGGCAAATCTGTGAAACTGGATGGCTTTAGCGGTAGCAAAAGCTAAACAAGTTAGTGTTGTGAACTCAACCGAAATCCAACAACCAATCCTGGGTCTTTGTTGTAAACGCAATGAGGCATGGGGAAGTATCAATAAGCGGATTGGTGGGTCAATTAATTTGTGGACACAAAATGCGCGATATAATCTGAAATGGTATTGCAAATTTAGAGAAGGAAAACGCATAAATGACAACTGTCGTGCAGGTTTTGAAGCTTTATGCAATGATGTAGATTTTTACGGTGACTACTACTTGAGTGACTTGTTTAAAGATACAACAAACATCGAAACAAATACATAACATATTGTACCTATATAAAAAACCTGCGACTCATCAGGATTACGAAAAATTATAATTGAGGATATAACTGCAGGTACAAATAACGTGCACGGTTTACTTACAAACATGTCTTTAGATTTAATTTGGTTGGTAAGAATTATTCTGGTAAGATTTATAATTTATCTCATAATTGTTTTAATTTTAAGAAACTTTTTCAATTTTCCAAGGTTCGTTTGAACTTCCACAAATAGTACCAAGGTCGTTCATCAATTTAAGTGCAAGTGATTTGATGACGTTATACTCAGCTTTAGTTTATGCGACCTGCGTAAGCAAGATACATGGGCAGATGTGCTTAGTTACTTTGGTCAACCACCCTTTATGAAGTCAGTTGAAATGGTTAAGTATGCGGAGCACAACATTGACATCATGAAAGGAAGCGGACTAAAAGAATTATGGGGAACAGTTTATGGCAATGCAACAGTCAAACAAATACTTACCGTACATGCTTTTTCGCGTGCTTTGCGAGCACATATACTGACGGTATCATCATTAAATTATTAGATTATGGGCAAATCACAAGATTTAAAATCTGTAATGAAACCTGCTGAAGTCATTGAAACGTACCAGAAACTGATAGAAAACAACATGTCACCGGTCATAATTCGGAAGTAGTACGCGACCAGGAGCGCTGCTTTAAAAGTAACATAAACAGACTAAGAACAACAAACAGAAGATGCAAAATTTGGCTCCAATATTTTGAGCAAGTTATGATTGTGCTGCAGTATATCCGAACTAAGAGGACTGATAACTGGCACAGTCATATGGAATCTGTTCGAAAATGTTGCCATATTTCCATTTTGCTGATCATAACGAGGCATTACCGATTGCATACAAAATATGCTCATTTGTATTTACAGGAAATGAAGGAGTTGCTAGCCAAGCTGACCGATGAAGAGTACAAAAAATTACCAGAGAAATACTTTTCGATAAGAATAAAAAGTGTTTATGGAGCGGCGTTTGGACGGACATGTGCATAGAACAATCACTTATGCGACCAATGAAAACGATAGGAGGATTATCTCGAGAACGAGACGTTACCGATGACACCATTTTAAAATGGATTGTTTCTACGCCTGTTTAGAAGTTTTAGGAGGCTGTGATGGGGTCCTCATACCAAAAATGGCCTATATTCAGCCGTTTTACAAACAACCATAATATTTAGTGGAATGTAGAGGAAATCTGTGAACCGTAATTGGCAGAATTGTTTGATTTAAACTTTCTCTATTTTTTTAGTTTTTTTCAAATATTTCAAGAAATCATTATGAACAAAAATATTCTAATTATAATTTGCTATGAAATTGGTAAAAAAATTTAAGCGAAAATATTTTTTAGACAAATTGACTGATCGGTATTTAATTTTGTACGTCAGTCTTTTCCATATTTTAGCAAAAACAGTGTTCCGGGAGTGGGCACCTTTCGTAGAATATTTTTTTAATTTTTGCAATGTTGAAAAGAATACAATTTACGAAAGCCGACTAATAATAATTATAAGATCCTAATAAATTTATAAATTAAGTTTTCCAGAAGTGTTGTCAAAGAGAAGGAATGAATATTTTTGGCTTAACAAAGTAATTTTTAGAAAAAATGTTGTTAAGTTGTATTTCTCACCTTGGAAATAAAGTGTGGTGTATTACGGATTTACATACAATATGACATTCATTTTAAAAGAAAGTCGTGTGTTGCTTTTCTATATATGTATTAGATTTGCAAGTAAAAACTCTGCTTTTTATGACACTTTATTGAAAATATAATTGTCACAAAGAAAATTTATCGAAATATTCGCCATTATTATATGTGGTCTTTGCCATTTATTAGGTATATGATAAATAGAAATTTGGTGGTTTCCAAGCAAAATAGTCGTCGAGCCATTTTTGCACATCTTCAAATCTCGTAAACCGATGGTCTTTCGAATATGATGACCTCGATTTGAATAAGTCGCTTGTAAGAGCGAGCTAAATCAACTGAATACGCCGCATGCTGTAAAACTTCCAAACCTAAGGAGAAGAGAACGGAGAACCAAAAATGTCAACTTTACATATTATGGTTCTTCGTAAAGCGGCTGTATATAGGATATTTTCGGTATAAGACATTCTCGGTAAGAAGACCCCATCACAACTTCTTGAAACTTCTAACTCGTAAAGGCTAGAACTAGATCTGTCCGTTAATCATAGTGAGACCAACACCGGAAAATCTCAACTTCCATTACATGTTGTGGTTGTTCGAAAAGCGGCGAAGATAGGCCATCCTTGGTACGAGGACCCCATCACAACCACCTGAAACTTCTATTTCGTAAAGGCTAGAACTGTCCGAAAATCATAGTGAAACCGATGACCAACAACGAAAATCTCAACTTCCATTACATGTTGTGGTTGTTCGAAAAGCGGCGAAGATAGGCCATCATCGGTACGAGGACCCCATCACAACCTCTTGAACTTTTAACTCGTAAAGGCTAGAAACAGATCTGTCCGAAAATCATAGTGAAACCGATGACCAACAACGAAAATCTCAACTTCCATTACATATTATGGTTGTTCGAAAAGCGACTGAATATAGTCCATTCTCAATATGAGATAGTATTATATGTATGTATGTATATTAAAATAAAATTGTTAATGAACGGATCAATTAATCGTATTTATATAACATGAGGCGTTTATTAACAAAAACTGATACAAAAACTGAAATGATGTTGTTGTTGACAACTGGAGTATGTCTTGTTTTCCAATTTTGGTACTTCCAATATATAAAAGGGTGTTTCATCAAATATAGCGATTTTTATAATTCCTACCGCGAATATGTATAATTCCTATCAAGACAACTAGTTCCTTTAGAATAATTTTGTTGGCGGTTCCGGTGCCATAATCGTGGCTTATTTGCCATTACGGGATTTCTTGCATCATTTCGAAAAACTTCTTTCAAAAAGAAGAAATCACTGAATTTATACAGTTTGGAAATATGTCTTCCAAAATAATTGTGTCTTGGTTTGAGACTCTGAAGAGAAATTGATTCCTATAGTAATTTATAGGTCGAAAAATGAATAAAATAATTATCGAATATATCTGAATTTGGTTATTTTCTATTCCAGATGTTATCTGTCAATTCATTAAAGTTTAGTTCATTGTTTGTTATTTGCATTTTGCTGAGTGCATCTGCCACAACAATTGAAACATTTTAGAATTTTTTTTCTGGTGATTTGATGAACATTAGAGATCTGTTACTAGCGTGACTTGGGTGATTAGTAATGCTCTAAGATTCCGTTTCTCTTTTCATAAACTCGCACTTGTCAAGTTGTATCTTTAGATAGAAAGCTGAAAGCCTTTTTAAAGTAGTTTTTAGATTATGTAAGTGGTTCTTTAAATTTTCCCCTCATTGATATCTGAAATGTTGCTGAACCATTCTTAAGACCAAAAAGCATTCTGCAAAATTCAGAATGACCTCTGTCCGACAAAAAGGCTCTTTTGACTTGCGATTTGTCTTCCAATTAGTATGTGGTAGAAGCCAGGATTATGGTACAGTGTCGTGAAATAGATTCGTATGAATCACGAAATAAAGCAACTCCTCGGAGGCAGCGATATCATCGGATTCATTAAATCCAATCGAGTGAGATGGCTCGGCCACGTTACAAGGTCTCCACAACAACGAATAATTCACAAAGTGTTCCATCAACACCCAGCCGGTGTACGTCGTAGAGGAAGACCCCGACTGCGCTGGCGTGACGACGTCGAACAAGACCTACTCGCATTAGGATGTTGAAACTGGAAGACGAGAGCAATGGATCGGGATGGATGGAGGGCCATTGTGCGGGCGGCGAAATCCCTTCATGGGATGTGAAAGCCAGAGAGAGAGAGAGAGAGAGAGAGTCGTGAAATACGTGGATTTACCTAAATTGTCCTATATTTCTTCAATTTGGAGCATTGCAAATTTATCATCGAAATAAGGATAATGCAGATACAAATTTTAATCCGGATATTTATATTAGACATTTTTATTTTGTTTTTCCTAAAACCCAACTAAAAAATATAAAGTAAAATATCTTCATTCGAAACAATTAAAACTAAACTTTAAATGAAGTGTCATCTTTCATGTGAAGAGTCCGGAGAACTCAATCGCACACTTTGAAAATTTCTAAAAATTGTAAACGCTGGAAATAGATGCAAATGAAAGGTTAAAAAAAATCGGCATACAATTTGTATCTGCATTATCGACATTAGTCGGCTGCCAGTTGATTCTTTTATGTGTAATCTGCATTATCGACAGTTTTTCAGCTTGGTATTTCTATGCATTTTTTAACCATTTTATATGTTTTATTCAACCGAATTTTTGCGGACTCCTAACAGGGAAATTAACCTGAAATTTTCCCCAGGTCATTAAGACCCTTATTTGAATCTATTTGCATCCATGACACTTTAAACAGTCAGTTTTTAGAAAATTTCAAGTTTTGTGTGTGCGATCAGATTATTCAACTTTTCGGACTCTTCACATGGAAATCCACTTGAAATTTTTGAAGTTGTTAGTTTTTCAGTATTAAAATAGTTTTTTTTATTATAGTTTCGGATGAACCGAAATAAACATTTAAAAGGAAATTGATGCATTTTAGGTGTTACATCCGAATCTGCATTATCGGCATTATTCGATTGGAGGTAAACTTTAACAGTATCGATAATTTCTGCTTGTCGCCTAGCGCTTCGAGTAGTATTTACTTAATATCTAGCAAAGACTCAGGGTCACCTGCGAGACAAAGAATGTCTCTCGCTTTCCCCTCCAGCTTGTTTTCAACAGCTTGCACATACATTCTCAGTTGTTGTTTTGGCCACAACCCTTCAAAGAAACGTAATGTTTCTTCCGCGGTTTTCAACCATGAAGATACATGCTTTTTACCTTAAACGAAATCAAGAAATGAATTAATAGGATCTGGGATTCGGAATAGATCAATAACCTTTTGGTTATTGCGAGTTTGCTGCCTGAAAATAACAAATGCAAGGAAACCTTCAGTTTGTTTCGCAGAAAGCTTCTGTTTGTTTGTTAATTGGTTCGGTATTGCGGCCAATTAAACAACCCTATATTTCTATTTCTACCAAATAGTAAACCGTCTACCTTTCTCGTTCACGACATGTCCACGCCTAGCTCGTAGTACGTGAGTTTGCCGTAGTTTGTAAAGATTTTTAATTATATTTCACTTCTTCTTTATATAAATCACTTTAACATGAAAAATTTATGAAGCAAACGCATCTAAAAAATCTTATCATATTTTTGCTGTTGTGAGAGCACGTAGTGCGAGGCGGCGGGATGTAAATCTTATAGGTGGTTAAAACCTGTAGCCCGAGATGTTATAGGGTTTTATTTCTTTTTCAATTTCACTAATCGTCAAAATCACACAGCACATAGCGAGTATATTGTACCCCCTTAAAAAAGATTCTCTATATACTGTTACAATAGTTCTGTTGCACCGTTCTACGTCATATGCCTCCTTGGTCACGTTGGTATGCTGTTGATTGCATTCAACTGAATATAATATTTTGAACGATCAACACTTTCCATGTGAAAGAAATTGAAGCGTTTTCTAATAAGTATGAACTGATTTATTGAGCTCTAGAACTCCTATTCTTCAAACCCTAAGACTTTATATTATTATTTATGAAGCTTTTGTCCTAATTGAACATTTAATTGAA
Organism: Nephrotoma flavescens; assembly: GCA_932526605.1. Taxonomy (NCBI): domain Eukaryota; kingdom Metazoa; phylum Arthropoda; class Insecta; order Diptera; family Tipulidae; genus Nephrotoma; species Nephrotoma flavescens. Next base: position 14,295,327 of record OW052221.1, read on the forward strand.
CGAGCTTTAGGGATTATTTTTAAATATGTTTATGGTAAATTATGCATCCCATTTTTAATCAAAAATCCCCAATTAAATCTTTTTTATTAAATTATTTCTACCGAAAATTTTACAATTCAATAATTAAATCCAAATCTGAAACCCCTCATTGGTAGAATAAATCTGAGAATAAAAAAAAAACTTTTTCCCAACTCGAAATTAAAAAATATTATTTTATTATTTTTTTATAAAAAATATTATTATTACAACTTTTAACTTTTAAATAAATGTTAACGGTAATTCTGAGTATAACAGTGAATAAAAGCACATATACAAATTAAACTTTTCATATTTGATTCATAATCCCATCCAATTTTTAATGATGCATACACCGAACTTTAGTACAAGCGAATTAAATACAAATAAAAATGGCAAACAACAACAAAATGTATTTCATTCATAAAAGCTTTATTTAAACTTTTTGTTGGTTTTTTTTTTAATATTCTGTGTTGTTCTCGGTATGTCGGAAGAATCAAGAACAAAAAGGTGCACACACACACACACACACACAAAACTGAAAGTTCTTTTGCATCATATAGATTTTTGTTCCAGTTTTCTTCTTGATTTTGGTACATGTATTTCCATTTTCATTACAACATGGTATATGGATGCGGATGTAGAGAAAAACATAAAGTTTTATGCTTACATCTAAACTTTAACATTTGTTCCATATAAAATATACAGCAACAACAACAATTTATATACATTTTCATGTTACATTTTTTTGGTACACACGGTATGTGTGGGAAAATGTGAGAAAACAAAAAGCTCGCACATACATGAGGTAGCTGGCATAATGAAAATAGAAAGGATTTTTGTCGAAATGAGAGTGAAATATCTAAAAACAACACAAGAAAATGTTATGTGGAAGGAAAATATTTACCCGAGTATATTTGTAATACACAATTACCGTAACATAATATTTTCCGTCTGTAATGTTACGTGAAAGAAAAATATTGTGCCATATGCGGCATGGAACGAGATGGAGGTCGCACCATCTATAGATTCTCCACATATCAGTATATATTTTCATTGGTTATATGTGCGTTAGAATATCATGTTATACGTTTTGATTAGAAATGAATATTGAAAGCTGGAAAGTTAATTGTTTATTGGTGTTGTTGTTGTTGTTGTTGAATTTCCTGGCCTTTGGTATTATATACACTCGTATGTGTATACAAAATAAGCAACAATATTAAATTGAACACAAACATAAATAAACTAAACTTTTTTGTTTTATTTATTTATATATTTAGTTGGCTTATGCGTATCACTCTCTTTATATATGTCATACACGAGCTTTTCATATTTTCATCACAAACAGACCTACACCGCGGTAACGATGCTTTATGAACACAGCACAGTGAATGATATTTTTCGCGTGCGGTGTGGAGAAAAATTTATTTATTCATGAAGCTTTCAAAAATAATTTTTCAATTTAATAAATTTATGTATATACCGCCCTCCGATTTGGTTGTGGAAAATTTATGAGAGAGCTTTTTTCTGTATTCAAAAGTTTGAATTCGTTTTTATTGTTAAATAGTTTATTATATGTATATAGAAATGAACTTTTTTGTTGTTGTTGTATAAAGTTTAATTACAAGTTTTTGGGTAATAAATCAAATTATGGCATTAAAAAAGTGGCGTCGCGGTATTGATTTTCAAATCTAAATTGGAAATTGGTTTTTGTATTGGTTTGGGTGGTAATGGGAATGTTTATTTTGATGTTTTACAATCTTAAGGAGCTTATTTGAGATTTGTATGTATATTCAGTATATTGTACAATTTTACAGACGTTAGAATATAAACATAACTTCGTCTTGTCTGTCTATACGAAATGGGCGCTTTAGCTGCTAATCCTATTGTCCTGAAATTTTAACCATGTATACGAATTGTGTGCCAAGACAAATCTAAGAGATGATTTTTAACCATGGCTACCTTCTGGTACTCCCCGAACAAAAGTTAATTCAGCAGGTCGATTTGATATAATCGATAAATTTTCGGATTAGTTCTTCACTGGAAGTGTTTTGTGCCATTAAATATAAACGTTTCAAAATTGGTACGTTAGTTTATATGAAAAAGTTCCTACAAAAGCTACTTTCGATTACTTAATCTGTTGGGCTATATTGATGTCTGTAATTGTAGTGAAATAACAGACGATTATCAAAGTTGTATTATCGTTATTTCCGATTAAATTTTGGAAAAATAAAGTAAATCCGTCTCTCGTCGCCAATTTAATTCAGAATCATTATGTCCTTAATCGTTTTTTGCGGATGTTATACCTCTCAAAATATTTGCAAAACATTTTACGGTTTTACTGGGAGAACAAAATTTATGCAAAGAGTTTAAATGTGAAGTTTTTAGGGCGGATACACACAGATAGCTGCCACCTCCGAAACCAATTAATTTAACTTTGGCAATATAGTGAGAGAATGGTACTCGCAAGTCTGCACGAAGTTCGAGGTCGAAAATCTCTCTCACCATCTTTTATGTTTAATTATACTTTTAACTGTGAAATGATACACTTTTATTGTGGAACCACCGTTGAAGCAAATTTCCCAAAACCCACGACGATAGCAGTCGTTTAAGTATACTGGAAAATATCGTATCTCAAATTTGATAACAATATCGTTCGAGACAACTTTTTCAAATTGGAACCTGAATCTTATTTAAGAAACACCAGAATTTCCTTGAATTTAGAACTCATCACAGTCGACCCTTCTTACACATTTTAATAAAAGCATGAAGCAATATGACGCCACATCTGACAACATGATGCAACATGACGCATCATAAGGGAACATCATTCAACAAGCCGCAAAACCGGAGTGAAGTATTTAACATTTATCAAAAGTGTAGTTACACAATTTAACAAAAAATGTAGTTGTACACAGAAAAAATGTAGCAGGGTTGCAATTATAATTTTTTTTATTTTATATCCCACTTTTTAAACCTAAAAACAAAAAAATATAGTTAAAAAAATTGCGAAGGTTAAAATATCAATAAGTAACTTGAATAAATAATTTAGAGTGAATTTTATTAATTAATTTTTCCAATTTAAATCTATGTGAATATTTTAAATAAAATATTGAATGAATATGAATATTTTTGAATAAAATAAATCTTTATGGTTTTATATTAAAAAGGATTTTAAGGCATTTTATTCGTGCCTTTGCGATTTATTTGAGATATACGGCACATCGATGCAACCCTCGGGGAATTTTCTATCAATTTTACAATATTTGTGAATATCGGAAAATGTGTGGATGTTTGATGGCCAGTAACACATAGTTCTAAAAATGGCTAGAAAAATATGAGTATTCTGGCATTATTAATACAAAACCATAAAGATTTATTTTATTCAAAAATATTCATATTCATTCAATATTTTATTTAAAATATTCACATAGATTTAAATTGGAAAAATTAATTAATAAAATTCATTCTAAATTATTTATTCAAGTCACTTATTGATATTTCTTTATTCGCTTTACTTGCATATTTCATTTAATTTACTTTATTCGTTTTTTGCAGTTTACTTTCTATCCAATCTATTATTGTATTTTCTTTATTAAATTTTTTCACTTTATTTGTTTTATTCGCATTATTTATTTCATCAAGCTTTATACCTTATTCATTTAAAAACTTGAAATATTTCACATTTATTTCACATATTACACATATTGTACGAAATTCAAAAACCTTTACAAATTTCACGTATTCCACATTTACTTCTTTTGCTCCATGCCACATTTGATTCACTTATCACTTGTTCGTAATATTTTTGACAACTTTCGTTAGATTCCACCCTCTATCATATTTTTTTCATTTACAAGTTTCCTGATGTTGATTTTTGCTGCCTAAAACTCACATTTATTCGACATAAAGTAACTTCTCGGGGGTAGCGATATTATCGGATTCATCAAATCCAATGGAGTTAGATGGCTCGGCCACGTTGTAAGGCGTCCACAAAAAACGAATGGTTAATAAAATGTTCAATCAACAGCATGCCAATGGCCGACTGTGCCGGCTTGACGAGGTTCAAAAAATTATACGCATAATAGGATGTCGAAGCTGGAGGACGAGGCAGCAAAATTCCTTCATGGGATGTGAAAGCTAGAGGGAGGGAGGGAGAGACAGAGAGAGAAAGAGAGAGAGAGAGTTGAGGAAGATAAATGTTGATTGACAAATACTTTCCAAAACTCCTTCCACATGGCAAAATGACGAAGAGTCTTTCGTGACCTTTATGAACATCCAGTAAAATTTTAATTTTTCCTTTGAAATATTAAACAAGGATTGAAACTGTGATATCAACTTTGTAAGGGTTACATAATAATTTTTAGATTTTATAAAACTCAAATCTTCTTTTAAATTCGAAGTGACTTGTTGATCTCAATCTCAATATGTAAATTGATTATCGTACGGTATACAATGAAAATCTAATTATAAGTTTTAGCACCCAGGCTTGGGACCAAAACAAACTGATATAATAGCAGGGTACATATTTTCAGAACAATTTAAAAGAGTATTGAGCTTAACAAACCAACATTCAGTGTTGTACCAACGTTACCCATCGGATAAGAAATTACACCTAAACATAACCTGAAAAACAAATTTGGACAAAATCCGTTAATATTAAATAATCATATTTAATGAAACTTATCTTCAAATCCCAATCACAACCTACCATCCCAATTGAACTCAAAAATAGTCAAGTTCTGTTTTTCAAGAGCTTTTAAATATTAGTGAGAAGCTTTGATTAAATAACAAAATTATTCAACCAGGCTGAAATCATTGCTGACATTCTGACAGTTTCATAATAAACAAAAAAATGTTTGCTTCCCTAACACAAAATTAATCGATTTGGCTTTTATTGCATAATTTTCGTAACTAACTGAACCTAGAGACGTAAGCTACATTTTATAAATTATTTATTGCCTTGAACTTTCCGCTATTCATAAATTATAATATTTTTTTGAGCTCCAATTAAATCAACAGCAATTTATCTAAACCGATTAAATTTAACCTTACCCCCCAAAAAAATATGAAATATAAAAAAATATAACAAAAAACATTTCTCCAATTTATTTCCCAGCATACGCAACTATACCCAACATTTATATATATAAAAAATTAGAATCTTTCCTCCTTCATGCCTCATTAATTTTCCAAAGTAAATCATTTTCAATTTTCATCATTTTCATTATTTGCCTCGAAATCAAAACAACTCAACTCGACTTGAGACAAGAATGCGCGAGACTTTCCTACTCTAAAACAGAAAGAGTAAAATAAAAAAACGTAATTAAATAAATAAATTTAAATAAAAAAAAGAAACGTAAATTTCATCAAATCAATTCATTTCAATTTTCATCTTAAACTTTTTTTTTTTTTATTTTTTTGTAAAGTACTTCACAAGACGGTAAAGTATATACAGAACACATAAAAGTGTACTACTACCTCTATAGTAACTATAATACGTAATAGCATTGAAATTGAAAAACAACAAACCGCGTTGGTTTGGGTTGGTGGGTGAGGGGAATAAAGAAATATCGGAAAATAGAAAATAACAATATCGTTACGACGACTATATACAGCACAAGGAAAATCTTATAAAAATTTTCCATTTAAATTAATTTTCCGTTATTGTGCCTGCGATGATGACGGTTGATGAAATCTATTTTCTTGTTCGAGAAAACTGTGGTACAGTGGATTTTCACTGTAGCTTTTTGTTGTTTTGGAAAATTGAAAAATTTATAGGCGCGCGTAATTCAATGAAAACAATTTACAATTGATTATATTTTAATTTTTATTTGGGGACAAATTATTAGTATTTTTTTTTTGTTGTTGTTGGAAATTGATAATTATAATTATAGCGATGGAAATTCATAATTTGTTAAATTAAAGAAGAATTATTTATAGCGCAAAATTGGATTTTTTAAAATTGTTTTTGTCTTTCTGAAGAGTTTTTAATATGCCGAGGCGGAAAGAGCAAATTGTTGGTGAAATTAATTTTCGGTAATTTTAAGTGGAATTAGGCCTGTTGCGAGGGAGATACGTTTCAATTAGTTTTCAATTCATTAACAGATTTGGTTTAAAATTAGTATTTCAGTGGTTGAGTAGCTATATTTAGCGCAATCTAGCATCTCATCTGCCTCATGGCCAATAATATGTTATCCCGATTTTTTTAGCAATTTAAATGCTTTAATTAAAAAATGTTATAGGTATTAGCAATACCTATTAATGCTCGATCCGTAGGACAAAGCTTTTATAAGCTTTTTTCTAAATGAACAATCAAAATTTAGTCAAAATTCATCACCTAAGTAATAAAAGTCGAAAGTACTATCGATTCGAGGAAACTTCCGTCAAACATACTACTAGATGTTGCAGGATTATTTAATCCTAAAGACCTTTATTTACTTTGTAAAAATTTCTTTGTAAATTTTGCTATAGGTGGCATTAAGCGTTGGTGCAGAACATTAATAGTAGGCGGTGTGGTTTACAGAAAAATCATCGACTTCCCCGAAATATAACCATTTTTCAGAAAAATCATCGAAGGAACGTGTCGATCTAATGTCGAACTAATCAGTGTGCTGATCAAACCGGATAGTTTGTTAGCAAACCACTCGATTGGTAATCACGGTAGGTTCACAATAACCAATTTTCAATTTTAGGTCGCTTTCTCTCAAAATGAGCCGCCAAAATCGAATAAAATAAAGTAAATTTTAATATATTTTGAGCATAATTTTGCCATGCTAAATATTTATAATATATACGAATGTTCCAATGCTGCAACAGAGTTAAAAATGATCATTTTCAATATAAGGCGTACCTCCGGCCCGAAAATAAAAAAGTAGTGGATAAACTGCCCTGAGACATTGTTCGACAATGACGAGAACAACTTGGTAAAACACTCGGACTATATTAGGAACCCACAACCAAAAAATTACATTTTTTCCATAAGTTCAATGAAAGCATCACGATCACAAAAAAACAGCTAATCCAGCAGATTAGAACTAAAATTTATGAGTATATAGATTCAATGGATGGTTCCACAATTACTCACTCTTTCTCTCTCATCAATGTTTGTCCATCTATAATTCACAATTTTATTTCCGATCGCGTAACTCTTGTTCAAGAAAAATCAGTAATAGAAAATGGACCGCCGTACTCGCACTGAGTCTAATTTAACTGATTAAGTTTTCAAAAGTAGTGCAGCTAACGAAACTTTTTTGGTCTCAAATACGCGAATACGCGAAAAATTTACACTGCCTGACGAAATGTATGAGATAAAGAAACTTGCACAGGTTGCATCGTTTCCATAAAAAATGGAACCATCTACTCGCTCTAACAGTCTTAAAATTCCACAATGGCTTCCGAAAATTATGACGATAGCTTTTGCCAGCAACCGCATCTCATATCACTGTCATATCATCATATTACCTAAACTAAGATGTCACTTGCAATCAATGTGTGTAAACGCCATATAGAATGGAAATTCAAGCCACCAACCACTCCACATTTTGGTCGATATTTAAAATGGTCAACAGTTGCAAATGTTGCTCAAATGTCTCAGTTGATATTATTAAATCAAAGCCGACTCCCAAATCAAAATGGGCTTGGTTTTGCATTTAGCCAAAACGCCATACTTTAATTTGAAAATGGCCTCGCAATGAAGTTCAAAAGGTGAGTTTTTACCTACAGAAGATTCATTCAACGGAATCTGCCAAAATGAATCGAATAAAGCCAAGTTGGCAAGAAAATGTTTACTCGTAAAATGATTAAATAGGCGAGCTATATGCGGCATAGCACAGAGGTACTGTTTCGTTATTGCGATAAACTTCTTTGAATCTAAACCGACAAGAATTTTCTCACTTGCAATTTCAACTATCAAGTTATTATTTCAAGTGTGGCCAAACTTACGTCATTCGTATTATGACAGAAAATTAGTTTAACATTTGACATTTACGAAATGGGTCGCTTTACGCTTGAACAAAAATTGGGAAATATGGGAAACGGTGAGTCTTCTACCCAAACTGTAAGAACTTGACGTGGAAAGTTCAGTGACAATGAAATACCTACAAGGCAATTTGTGGTTCAATTTGGGACGCAGGTTCGTGAAACTGGATTGGTATTGAATAAAATAACACGTGCATGTGCATTTAAAGCTTGTACAGCTAAAACATAGCAGTTCACTGAAAAAAATAATCGGTGATATTCACAAAAAAGCGGAGTAATATTTACTGAAAACTGATTTAAAATTGAGCCATACAAGCACAATCAATTATTACAACATGCTGAGTGTTTGGGTTGGTAAATGATTAATAAAACTTGGTTGATTTATTCTTCCTTTTTTGGTTGATTTTTTATTAGACATTTAATGTATAAAAACATTAATTTAGATGCAAACATAAAAATTTTCGGTCGGTATTTTTAACGTTTGTACTACTGGAATGAGTAGCTTGGTTAGTAATACGGCTCGGCTCCACAGATCTCTAGTCGAGGCAACGTAAGCGATTTTATCGGTGCCACTTTGGTTTTAGCCGTCACAAGTGAAGTAGTTGTCTTATTAGTATGATCGATAGTTCAGATATATATTGCTGCGGCGAAGGCCGGCTCACTGGCATCGCAAAATCCATAAAGTGTCGTCTCCTTTTCACGGGTTTAAAGTCATCGTGAAACCGATATAATTTGAAGCTGAGAGAAACTGTCACGCAATTGGAGCCATTGGGTTTGTACTTCAGCCGTTATAACTTCATCCCAGCCGATATTGATCAAATATTCGACTGGATTCGGAGAGAATTTTGCGACGCGTTCGTGCTGGTTCATCAGGTAGGTTAACTCGGAATAGAAATCGATCGATTTCAGAGTTCCATCTTAGTCCTAGAACCTTCTGAGTTTCTGGATGTTCGGTAATCTCCATAGTAACTTGTGTGGCTGATTGGTCTTCCAGTATAAATCCTTGGAGTGTGATGGCCATTTGCGCAAATGTAATTTTGCGCTCGTTAAAATTTCATGAATTTTCTCCTTCGGGGTGATTGCCTCGGAGAGTAATTGGCTCGGAGAGTGAATTGGCACCCGTCATCAGGTCGTCGATATACATATTCTGCGCAAGAGCCTCGGCCGCCCTTCGAAATCTTGATTTGTGGTCGAATGACAGTTGCTGCAAAACCCGAGTTGCCAAATACGGTGATGATGATAAATCGTATGTGACGGTTTTGATAGTGGCGGATCGGTTCGTCGGGATTTGTCCGCCAAAGAATTAATTGGTATTTACGGTCTTCCTTGTGAATCCAGATTTGGCGGCACATCTTCTTGACATCGGCGCACAAAATGAATTGATGCACTCGAAACATGAGCGGGATATTATATAAACTATTTCGCATGGTAGGACCAACTAGCAATGTTTCGTTTAACGAATTCCCTGGGGTGCTTTTTGCTGAGCCGTCGAACACAAATTTTAATGTGGTGGTAGTGTTGTCGGCCTCCGTGGTGTGGCAGGTAGTAACTGTCATTAGCTGGTGTCGGCTGCTGACACTCTTCCATGTTGCCCAGTTTGTGATATTCATCAAGAAATTCCTTGTACAGGTGATAAAAGCTGCAGTCCCGCCGAAAGCGTCGTTCTATAGCCAATAATCGGTTTCTAGCCAGAGATCAAGTTAGTAAGACAGCGCTCCGATTGCGGTGTTGATCTGGTTCGTAAGTTCAAAACTGCCTGCGATGATCCATGTCAGTTGGGTATTATGCGCGATTGGGTTATTTTCTGAATCTTCTAATGACCCTTCGGACATAGTCGTGAACAACATATCGGCTTCTATCAAAATGTCAATTTTGCTGGCTTCATTAAACCGTGGGACGACTAATTGTATCTTATTGAATATGGTTTCGTTCGGTGAGAAAGATACTGATTGGGGGGATACGGAGGTAATTCTGGGTAGAATGAAGGCGTTTAATACGAGCTTAAATTCCGATTTAAAATGAGGTACCACTTGCAAAGTAACAACTAACAACACTCTTGGTATGTCCGTGTCCTACGCTTTAACGCTAAACGTTGCGCGCATGGTTTCTGATCCCGTGTAGAGTAAGACTTTACAAGGTTGGTAATGTCCGTATCTATCCTTAACGTAGACCAGTGCTGTAGGTAAAATGGTTCTTCGACTTGACAAACAACCTTCGGGCGATTATAGGTTGGAGGCGCAATAGTCACAATTGGAGGTAGCTGGTTTGCTTTGCTCATTCGGTTTGTTCGTAGACCTAGCTTGATTTTTCTCGAAATCCAAATGAAGAAGTGAATTGTGGCGTTTTGGACAGTAATGACACTTCTTAATGCTTTTGCAACGAGTAACCGTGTGTGTGTCGCTCAATCAATTAAAACAGCGGTTTTGCGATTTCGTTGACTGCGCCGTTCTTCTAATGGTATTTCCTCGAACATCCCGCACTGAAATAGTAGGTGATCATTACATTTACAAACTGGACAGGCTTCGAACGATTTTACCGATTTTTGATGTGACAGTTGACTTGGTTGGGATAACAACGGTTTGAAACGCCCCTCTTTGTGTCGTTCTCGCAATGCATCTGCTCGTGGCCAGAGAAATATCAAAAATTCGTCAAATGTAGGAAACTCGTTATCGGTGCTCTGCCTAGCCCATTAGTCCTTGGTTTAGTCGTAAAGTATTTCTTTCATAAAATAAGTTAGCCAAGGTTCTCGGGCTTCTCCATCTGGCCCCATGGCTCTTAGTCCCCGTGTAACTTCGTCACCAACCAACATTAGTTTTTGAATATTATCCACTGTAGAGGTTCGAATTCTCGCATGAACGGTAAATTTGGTGATAAAATTTTTCACAATAATTTTTTCCCGATCGTAGGTTTTCTTTAGTCGATTGAAGGGATCGAAGTAATTAGCGTCGGTAATCGTGCAATGTTTCACAAGATTTGCTGCATCGTCCTTTAGGTAACCCTTAAGATATTAAAAAGGCAGGGTTAAGCATTGGATTGTTATGGATTCTCGACAGGAATAGGTCATAAAATGAATGTCATTCAGTGAAGTCACCGCTAAACGTAGGTATATTAATACGCGGTAATTTGGCATCGCCACTTGCGGATCGGGTAGCTTCTAATTGGTCACTTTCGTTAATCACAGTCGTATTATTTCCTAAATCTAAACTACTCTTGCGAATTTGCTACGATGGTGTAATATATATCTTTGAACTCATCGTAGTGAGACTTTGCTCCGGGGTCAATTTCAAAGATTTGATCCTCAATGCGGGTAAATTTCTTCAGGAGTTCATCAACGCGGTTCACCCGGATTTTCAGCTCATCAATATCAATAGTAGGTTCTTCTAGTTTGGACACGTACGTAGCCATTTTCTATTAGTGAAGTGACCTTCAGATTTGATCATCGCCTGCTTAGAGCTTCAGTGATTTCGTTGGATACTTGAGTGCGCTGGTTAAAGGTACGATTTTCAGATAAATAAACGTTGGGTTTTACACAACACAATAGCCCGTGACTCAATCGCAGAATTAGGTTTTCGGTTGATCTTACCACTGCTGCAAAATAGCAAAACAACAATATACTTAGCTCGATATCCGTGCCATACCAATACTGTCCGACATGCGCAACTGTATCCAAATTTTTTCTCACCAATGCTCGGCCGGTCGTAATCCGGTCGTACAAAATGTTGACATAAATTATGTCCCGGGTTTCGGCACCAATGTTTGGGTTGGTTTAAAATAAATTTCATTTATAATTAATTTTATTTTGAAATAATTACAATTTTTCCCAATAAATTCGGCAACTTCACGAACTGGCATTTTTGTGGCATTATGTGCAGTGGTTTAAATTCAGTTTAAGACTAATTGTTGTTTGAAATTTTAAATAACATTTGGAGATTATGAATTGAGAGTGATTGTATGAATCTCCGGTAGGCCGCTGAAAATCCCCTTAAGGTGTTTAGGTATTCGGGGTTTAGTTTCATACTTTTTTCTGCTATGTTCGACTGAAGAACTGATGGCAATATTTGGGATGTGTATGTTTCTGGGTTGGTGAATGTCATGTTGTTGATTATTACGATCTCGTTGTTATACTGGATCTCAAAATTCCCTTGGAGAGGTTTGTTTGTGCTATTGCCATAGATTTCTCCATTAAACTTATTCTGGTAAATAGTGTTGTCGTTCGACGTCTCGATTATTTGATGTTTGTGGAATTCATAGTCACAATTTGCGTGTGCGTACTTATTATGTGTTGGATGGTACAATGGTTCTCGTTTATCTCCACTAAACCTACGTGGTTATAATCTTGTTTGTTTGTTTTTGGTATGGATATTACGAATTATGGATCCTTTACGAGCATCGTAGGTTCTGCTCCAATCCAATTAATCGATGCTGCTCCAATCCAATTAATCGATCATTTAACTGGTGTACTTTGGCCTTTTAACTCCGAAATTAGTTGAATATTTGCTCGAGTTGGTGTGTCAACTGAGGTTTAAGGTTAGCTTCTCGGATCGACGTGGTTCATTTTGCTTGAGATTTTTGTGACTAGGTTCTCATAAAGGGTTAGCTACGATTTTGAATTTCCCATTAATGATCCGTTCGCTTCCCTGCCTAACTATTACCAGAGGATTGTTGTGCTAATAGATGCTGAACGGTGTTGTTATGGCACAAACCCTGGAGCTAGAACGATATAGTTCAATGGAATTTGAAATAGAAATTGAAATTGAAATTGAAATTGAAGTTGAAATTAAATTTGAAATTGAGATTGAGATTGAATTTGAAATTGATATTGAATTTAGAATTTTAGATTGAAATTAAAACTGAAAAATTAAAATTGTAAAGTTGTGAGCTCCTTAAGTTATCATTTTTGTCCAGGGATTAATCCTGCATTTATTTGCAATCCGAAGTGTTTTTTTTTCTATGTAGTTTACTTTAGCTATCATCACTTTCGGATCAATTGCTGCTCTCATTCAGTCACGAGCTGACTTTTTTGGATTCTGTTGTTCTTCTTTATCCCGCCAGTTTCCACTCTCATGTTTCCGTAGGCACATGGCGTATTGTTTGTTGTATGGAAATATGGGTCGAATTATGTAGAGGAATTAGGTTGACTCAGCATTGGACCGTGTGTTGTTAGCTCAAAATAAATTTTGAAAAGTATCTGAACATTTTAAAAACATTTGTAATTTATTCTCAACGAAAACCCTTAAACATTTAATTTTTAATATGTTTGCATTGAAGATGATATATTCAAATTGCGCAGCTCAAATTCGCTTCTAATCTAATTTGCCATCCAACACTGCTCAGCAATAATTTTAATATTTTAAAATGCACTGTAAATATTGCACTGCAAATTTTACTAGACTCGTACTTTATTAAAACATTTTTGGTAATGTCCTACCCAAATTTTAAATTTTGTTTATTATTTGAATCATAGATGGCACTGAACTCATACTATGGATATTTATATATTATTTTAGCTGTTCAACCCTAAAACGAGTATTTTAAAGAATTAATAAGAAACCACGAAACACGTAAAGAGGTGTAGTGGCTTTTCTCTTTGTGTTTCATAAAATATTAAAAGTTAATACATATAAAAAACCGTTGTAATAAATTTGAATTTAACCACTACAGTTAAAATTGCAAATTTTGGTTTTTACAGCAAAACGTGTAAATATATCCGAATCTGATACAAATCGAATTATTTGCGCGAAGGAGCCCCATAACTCCGAGTAGCAAGCAACACGTGAATCAAGTTACATTAAACGCTAATTTTAATTTAATTGAAATGAATATGATTCGAAATTAACCTTCCATTCTACTCATTAACATTTAATGTCATCATTACACCACAGAACATAAATCGTTATACGAGTAACTGGGATTTAGTAAAACGAGATGAAAAGTACGAAAAAAAAACTTTTCATTGTTTATGTAGCAGAAAAGTTTTCCACCTTTCTATATATTTGTATTACGCTCGTGTTGTGGAGGTAAATTGATAACCTTAACTCGGTATATTTACGAGAATCCGTATATAGGCACGTTCACCTTGTATATCAATTTAATATGATGTATTCCCCCCAACCCTATCTGATATCATACCACTTAAATGTTTATAAATTCCTAGTGTTTATATTTCTCAACTTCGATATACCGACGTACTGTTAAGCTGGTGCGGTTTTGTCTTATGTTTTTTTTTCTTCAGAGGGGAGTGATTAACGAGATATGATATTTTGATATTTCGTTCAATTCGCTTTTACCATTTTATTCTGATATCACTGTGCGAGTATATATTTTTCATTTTGTTTTGTAACACAAGACATGAGGCCAAAATTTGAAATATATATACGAGCATTCGAAAACATGAATAATTGATGTAATATGCCCCCATTGCGCCAATAAATAATAAATAACCGCTCTATGAGAACAAAACAAATTCACATAATACTGATTTCATTGGAATTCTTAAGTCGATTTCATATTTCGAGTGGAATAAAACAATCAACATAACAATCACAATAAATACCATCAAGTATCCAAAGCAGCAATCAAAAATATTTATTTTGGTACATAAACAATTTATAAAATATCTTAGATATTGAGACATGCGGCAATATTCTCCGCGTGCGTATGCTATATTTTTATGTGCCTGGGGGTGGTTTGGTTCACCACGCATAACAGTAATCCAATCAAATATGTTGTTATTTGTATATATTTTAAATTAATTGGCACGCTTCAGGGATGTTTGGTATAGCGAACCAAACATGTCATTGATCGTGTATACTATACTATGTTTGTAAAAGCCTTAGTTTTGATATGCACACACACACAATATTAGCAGACATTCATTTAATCCCATGGATAAGGCATGTACTCAACATTCACATATCGAATTTCAAATATATTTTTCCAACCAATAATTTCAATCATGCATACAGCTATATATAGAAATGTACATAGCCGTTTAGATATGAAAGACATATCGCAATGATCTTGAACGACCCACTGTGAATTAATAAAATTATTATTTTGTAGCTTTTTACATTTTTTGGAAGAAAACAATTTTATTTTACTTGTTACTACATATAGCACGATATGGAGGCAGAGATGTTGGAAAATTATTTTGTCCCATCCAAATGTTATTGCTATATATATTTTTGTATTTTAGATCTGCCGTTTAGTCTGTACATTGCTCTATATTAGATTTTCATTCATTTATATCCCACCCGTATCTTTTCAAGTCAAAGAGCATATAAGAGCAAACAAACAGCTATTGCAAAGTACATACCAAACAGTATAAATAGAATCGAATTTTTATACATTTTTGTGCTCGGCATATTCCAAATGGTGAACTAACTACGTTACCAGTCATTGGTTTGGTACACAAGGGTAAGTTGAAAAATATTCTATTGAATTGAGGCCTGACGGCATTCCGCCCATATTTTTGAAAGAATGTGCAAACTCTCTAGTTAAACCATTATATTACATCTTTAACCGATCTCTAGTGGAAGGAATCTTTCCTAGTTTTTGGAAATTGTCATTTTTGACAGCAATTTACAAATCTGGCGGAAGGTGTAATGTAGCTAACTACAGAGGAATTGCTGTCTTATCTTGTATTCCCAAACTGTTCGAAAAATTAATTCATGATAAGCTGGCAGAAACCATTGTCTCCAATCTTAATGATCAGCAACATGGATTTATCAAAGGTAGATCCGTAACAACTAACCTGACAATCTTTACTTCTTACTTATTAAAACAAATGGAAAAAGGATTTCAGGTTGATGCAATTTACACTGATTTCAGCAAGGCTTTTGATAGAGTGGATCATAAAGTGTTGATTAAAAAACTAGAACTCATGGGAATAGGTGGCTCATTACTCAACTGGTTGAGCTCATATCTAAAAGACCGAACTCAATATGTTCGCTTTCAAGGCCACATATCTCAAGCAGTACAAGTAAATTCAGGGGTTCCACAAGGTAGTCACTTGGGGCCATTGCTCTTCAATCTCTTCATATCAGACTTGTCTACAGTATTGCAAAACATCAAGCATTTATTCTATGCTGATGACCTAAAAATATATCAAAAAATCAAAAATACAGACGATGCAATTTGTTTACAATCAAATCTAAACAAATTGATATCGTGGTGTAACAGTAATAAATTAGACCTAAATGTTGACAAGTGCCACGTGATCAGTTTTACAAGGAATGTTGTTCTTCATAATACTGACTACGTAATTGATGGGAGGAGTTTGAAGAGAGTGGACGAAATAAGAGATTTAGGTGTAATAATTGACACGCGAGTCAATTTCCATAAACATTATGATGTAACGTTGGGAAAGGCATATGGGGTACTGGGTTTCATAAAAAGAAGAGCTAAAGAATTCAACAACCTATGGGTAACAAAATCACTCTATTGCTCATTTGTGAGATCTATCCTTGAGTATGCTTCGGTAACTTGGATGCCATATACCGAAAAGTATGCAATAAAATTTGAATCAGTACAGAAGCAATTCTTATTGTTCGTGCTCAGGCATATGTTCGATCCGCAAGAT
Organism: Nephrotoma flavescens; assembly: GCA_932526605.1. Classification (NCBI taxonomy): domain Eukaryota; kingdom Metazoa; phylum Arthropoda; class Insecta; order Diptera; family Tipulidae; genus Nephrotoma; species Nephrotoma flavescens. The sequence continues at coordinate 14,311,903 of OW052221.1, forward strand.
TATACCAACCTACCAAGTTACAATTCTAGACTCGACATAATAGGTTTAGATACTCTTTCATCAAGACGAAATTTACTCGCGGCCAGTTTCATTTTTGACGTGCTAAAAAAAAACATCAACGTCGAAGAAATTTCAAATGCTGTGGTTTTAAATCAAGGACGCACTCGACATGCAAAGTACTTAAAAGAAGTTCACCACCCTACCAACTATGGAATGAATGAACCAATAAATAGAGCATGTAAAATTTTTAATAACCATATTGATGCTTACAAGCCAGGCACTAACTTGACGAAACAAACATATAAGAAAAATTTTAAGATGGCAATTTAAATAAATTTTTATTTTATAAAACGGAATCTATTTTTGGGTTGCTACCTAACTACTATTGGTGAGGACACTAAGTACTCCGAGTCACACCAATCGTAGGTTTGTATGAACCCGTAAGAATAAACGTAGCAAGAACATCTTATATTTAGTTTTTAAGTATCAAAATAAAAAATAGTAATAAAATCAAATTTGTACGAATAAGTTAACGAAATATTTTATATTGAAAATGTATTACAAATTTGTTAGAAAATATGAATTTATATATTTAACTATGATAATTACTTTCATAAGAATACTTTTATAATATATACCTTGTTTGGTAAATAAATAAATAAATTATTAAATAAATAAATAAATTATTAATTGTATATTATTTTATTTGAACAATAGCCGGTTTGATTTTTACAAATAAAAAAATATTTGCTTCCATTAGGCACGCAGCGACATGACAACTTTCCAGCTATTTGATTATGTGGGTTTAATACAGTTCAACCGTACCCAATTATTAAAATTTCAATTTTTTTTTTATTAGGTATTGACCACCCATTACATGTATGTGGAGGTGGTCCGAAAACCAAAAAAAAGAATCGTTGCTAAATTTGTAATAATTGCGGCCACACCCAAAAATTGTCTTGAAAAAAGTCAATTGAAGATTGATTATCAGTAGAAACCGATTTGTTTTCTTTGTTCTAAAACACGAAAACGATCCTGAAAACTCAAAGAAAATATTGCGGGTGTTTTCATTATACTCAATGAAATTGAAAGATTAGAGAGCGTCAGTTCTCTACCAACCTTCATTGAGGTAACATCTTTGTGATTTACAAATTGAATTTATTGAGTTAAAAATAAAAAATAAAAAAAAATCTTTATTAATATATAATTGTTCTTCAAATTGATTACTAATTTACAAAATAACAAATAAGTGTATACAATAAAACAAACTAACCAGTGTGAAACTAAAGGCCGCTTTAATGCGACCTTAAAAGTGTTATCGTTCAAAAATCAAAAACAGAAAACGTACGATGATGCAAGTTTACAACAAATGATTAGAGAAAATCAATACATGATCAACTCTTTACAACATAACAGTAATATGGCCGCCTCAACATCAACAAATATAACAACAAATAATACATTCAACAATCTGGTCGATGATTATGGTAACGGTATTGAATTTGATCTTGATTCTGAAATTCATTCAAAAAACAAAAATAATAAAATTATTATAACGCCCATAATAATACAAAACATCACTGAAAACAAATTGAGGGATATTCTCAAAGAACTTAACATTAATAAATTTCTGATTAAATTATGCAGCATTGGGATAAAAATTTCACTTCACAATCAGTTGGATTACAACAATCTACGTAAACACCTAACAGATACGAATACTGAACATTTTACCTATCGTTCTCCGTCAGAAAAAATAATAAAAGTAATATTAAACGGTCTGCCCAAAAAAATTAATACGGATGAGATTAAACAAGTACTCACTGATAATGAATACACTAATAAAGACATAAACAGTGATCATCACTGTTTATGTGATGTATCATCGAAATAACTGAAATAAATCCTAAAGAAGGCTTGATGCAAAATGGTCTTTATCTGATCAAATTTAATGCAAACAACATTAAATTCAGGATTATACAAAAAATAAAAAGTCTCGACCATATAATTGTATCGTTTCGGATACATACTCTTAGGAAAATTTCTCCTACGCAATGTTGCAGATGCGGTATGTATGGCCATGGTACCTCCTACTGCTATAAAATACTAAGATGTCTCAAATGTGGAGATCCTCATGATACGCTACAATGTAAAGTTTCTGACGTAAATTTGAAATGCTGTTTATGTCAAGGAAACCATATGGCAAACTCACCCAACTGTCCAAAACTAAAGGAATACATCCTCATACAAGAAAACGTCAAAATTAAACGAAATATAAAATCTAACAATATAAATAATATTAGGGGCTCTTCAATACGACCTCCTCCGAATTTGTTAAATGATGAAAAATTTCCGGAGCTTTCGTCTCCCCGGCCAACACAGATGCATCAGGCTTGGAATTCAATTTTTAATAATAAACCAACAAATTCTAATTATAGTGTAAACCAAAACAAATTGGACGCTGCTAATGTATCAAGACAAGTAAACTCCACAAAGGATTCTTTATTTACATATGAAGAAATTTTAACTCTGGTAAGTGATATGGTCTCGAGTCTTTCAGTTTGCAAGACGAAAGCAGAACAATTTACTGTATTAACTCGCCTAACTGTAACCTACCTCTATAATAATGTTAAATAATGGTTCTACGAATTTGAATAATAACGCATTAAACATTTTTATCTGGAATGCGCAAAGTATAAACAATAAAGCAAATGAAACATTTTCTTATATGAAACATCTTAATGTGCACGTTGCCATAATTTCGGAAACATGGCTAAAAGGCGATGTATCACTCTTTGACCCGGAATTTAAAGTGTACAATTTAAATAAAAAATCGAGTGGTTATGGAGGTGTTGCCATTATAATTAAACGAAATATTCAACACTCTTTATTACCCACTTTAAATTTACAAACAATTGAGGCTTTAGCATTAGAAGTTAATACAATTCGTGGTAAAATAAAACTCATAGCCGCTTATTTTAAAGGAGGAACATCCAATATAATTCTTAATAAATTTAAATCAGATATACAATACCTTACATCATTCCAAACAAATTTTATTTTAGGTGGTGATCTGAACGCAAAACATCCGCATTGGAATTGCTACAGAAATAATAGAGCCGGTACAATCTTATACAATGAAATGTTAAATAGTACATTTGTAATTAAATTTCCAAGTTCTCCAACACATTTTAATCATAATTCAAGATATGGATCCACTCTGGACATAGCTCTCACTAATTGCCCACAATTCATTCATAATATGAAATCACGCCCAGATTTAAGTTCTGACCACCTACCGGTACACTTTCAATTTGACTGCAATCCACAACATTATGAGGGTTTACATAGATATAATATTCCAAGGCAAATTGGCAACTCTATAAATCATGCATTAATAACAAACTAAAACTAACTAGCGAAGCCCCAATTCGAAATATTAAATCATGTAGCGATATTGATGATCTAGTAGGTAATTTAAATAATATCATCTTATCTGCCAAAGATAAGTGCGAGCCTTGTAATATAACTATATCAAAACTTAGTGAATTCAATATCCCAGAAGCAACCAAAATGTTAATTCGGCTTAGAAACACACGTAGACGCCAATGGCAACGCACCCGTGATCCTATGCTCAAATCTATTGTGAATGAGTTGCATCAACGCATTAAGGCAGAATTTCAAATTTTGAGAAATAATAAATGGGTTAATATGATTGAAAAACTCCAAAATGACCGTAATACAAATAAATTGTGGGCAGTCAGTAAAAACCTGCGACAACGTAGTAAACAAATACCCCCCTTATACGATAAAGAAAACCGTATTTTGATTACTAGTCTTGAAAAATGTGAATCCTTCGCAGCACAATTTACTGCAATTCAAAATAATGATAATCACAATCAATCTTCATTTTCCCAACATATATCTTCAGAAGTCAATAGCTTTCTATCTACACATACCGGCTTATTATCGTCTCATGAATTTAATATGACAACTCCAAAAGAGATAAAGCAAATCATCAGAACTATCAAGCCTCGTAAATCTCCAAGATATGATACAATAAATGGTATATTAATCAAGAATCTTCCTATAAAAGGACATATATTTATTTCTTATTTATTCAACGCTTGTATGAAATTCTCCTATTTTTCCAAACATTGGAAAATGGCGAAAGTTATACCAATTTTAAAACCCGGAAAAGATAAATCCGAACTATCTAGCTATCGACCAATAAGCCTCTTAAATCTACTTGGAAAAATTTTCGAAATAGTTCTCAAAATTCGTTTTAACAAATTTATTAAAATAAAAAATATCCTACCAGACGAGCAATTCGATTTTCGTGATGAGATTTCAGCTCAACATCAGGCACTTCGCATTTATCAACATGTTAGATCTTCATTTAATGAAAAACAATCAACGGGTCTTATCCTATTTGACATTGAAAAAGCATTCGATCGTGTTTGGCACAAGGGACTTATTTACAAACTAATTCAATTTAAATTCCCAATTTACCTCATTAAAATCATCTATAATTATCTCAATGAAAGGCGGTTTTTCGTCTATATGTCTAATGAAAAATCGATTGTGCATCACATTAATGCGGGCGTTCCCCAAGGAGCCGTTCTATCACCAATTCTGTATAATTTATACATGGCTGATATTGGGAATTTCTTTTCAAATATTCATTTCGCCCAATATGCCGACGATACAGCAATCTATACATCATCTGCCGATCCCAATATTATAATTAGCAACTTACAATCTAACATGAATACATTATCTAGCTATTGTGCTCAATGGGATATCAAACTAAACCCGTCCAAAACCCAAGCAATATTTTTTACTCGGAGGAGAGCAACTAGATTTTTACCTGGGGGTCTTCACGTAATAGTAGACAACACTCCAATCCAATGGTGTAAAAAAGTCAAATACCTAGGTCTTTGGTTTGATCAAAAAATGTTATTGCAAAATCATATTGAACATACAATTGAAAAATCACAAAAATTAACTAAAATTTTATATCCACTATTATGTCGTAACTCAAAATTATCCGAGAATAATAAACTGCTGATTTACAAAATGATAATTAGGGCAACAATTACGTATGGTAGCCAAATTTGGAGCAACGCTGCTCATACACATAAAAAGCGATTACAAATTGTACAGAACCGTTGTTTAAAAATTATAAGAGATCTCCCACGTAGATATCCAACAATCACCTTGCACACTGAATGTAATCTTGAGACTTTATCAACATATATAGCCAGATTAAACCAAAAATTTTCTCTGTCCTGTTTATTTTCGGAGAACACTATAATTAGAAATTTAATTTCATAATTTTTCATGTTACCTGTTTATTGTTTAGTTTTTAATTCTGTACAGTAAGGTTTTTTTTAAATACAATTTTTCCTTAAATAACTCTCATTTGAATTCACAAAATATCTTAAATTATATAATAAATAAATAAAAAATAAATGTAAAAATTAAACAAAGTTGTACGTAATTACAAATTACAGAGCTCTAAAAATGTTTTATAATAAAAAAAAAAAAAAAAAAAGATTAGAGAGCGTAAATACATTAACGAAATAGATTCTAAAGCACTAATAAAATTAGCACATGATGAGCAAGTATTTGCTTTACATTTGTACCTATAGGGTTTTCCAACACTAATTGTTAAGGAAATTGAAATGTTTTTTATTTAATGTGAAGTACAATCGACACAATTAAGTTCTGAATAAAACGTCATTCAAATGGCCTCCACCACTTTTTCTGCAGGAACGAATGCGATGAACCCAATTTTCGAGCACACTTTTTCCACTAAATCAAGTCGTATGTCATAAATAGCACATTCAATATTGACTTGTAAAGCTTGAAGAGAGTTTGGTTTATTGCTAAAGACCAATGACTTCAAATAACCTCACAAGAAATAGTCTAATGTTGTTAAATCACAACTTCTTGGAGGCAATTCAATATCACAATTTCTTGAAATAATCGAATCTCCAAACTTTTCTCGCAATAATTCTATTGTTGCACTTGCTGTGTGGCACGTAGCCCCGTCTTTTTGTTAAAGTTAGCCGAAAGTTGCCAGCCGAAAATAACAAAAATGATAATGCAGATTGTAAAGAAAAATTCAACAATGTTGATCAATATATTTCAGCCGAAAGTTAGGTATTTAAGAAATATTATTCAATAATATAATTAACTTCTTTAAGTTGATATTAAAATAAAAGTTTTTTTTCAATTTTGAAGTAATTCTGATGAGGATGATTTCAATAGTGCAATTTCTGAAAAAAATCAATAATTGACTCGGCGCTCTTGTTTAACTTAAATTCGCATTGATGCCACTATGGCGATTTGATAGGCCCTAATGCCTGTTAACAACAGTCCAATTTTGAAGAAATTCTGATGGGGATACAGGGGTGTAATTTGATAAGATTTCAATAGTTCAATTTCTGAAAAATTCATTGAATGGCCCGGCGCTCTTGCTTAACTTTAATTCGCATTGATGCCACTATGGCTATTTGATAGGCTCTAATGCCTTCTAACAACAGTACAATTTTGAAGAAATTCTGATGTGATACAGGGGTGTAATTTGATAAGATTTCAATAGTTCAATTCCCAATAGTTCTGAAAAATTCATTGAATGGCCCGGTGATCTTGCTTAACCTTAATTCGCATTGATGCCACTATGGTCATTTGATAGGCCCTAATGCCTGTTAACAACAGATTGAATCGCCCGGTGATCTTGCTTAACCTTAATTCGCATTGATGCCACTATGGCCATTTGATAGGCCCTAATGCCTGCTAACAACAGTACAATTTTGAAGAAATTCTGATGGGGATACAGGAGTGTAATTTGACAATACGAGTATTTTTGAAATTTCTGAAAAATTCTTTAAAGGCTCGGCGCTCTTGTTTTGCCTTAATTCGCATTGATGTCACTATGGCCAATTTATAGGCACTAATGCCTGTTAACAAAAAAAAAAAAAAATTAAATTGACATATGGAATTTTTTTTTCAAATTACACCCCTTTATCCCCTTTAGAACTTCTTCAAAATTGGAATGATTTTAGCAGGCATTATGGCCTATCAAATAGCCAAAGTGGCATCAATGCGAATTAAAGTTAAGCAAGAGCGCTGGGCCATTCAATGAATTTTTCAGAAATTGAACTATGAAATTCAAATTACATCCCTGTATTTCCATCAGAATTTCTTCAAAATTTGACTGTTGTTAACAGACATTAGGACCAGAAAGTTCATTGAATGGTCAATGTATTTTTCAGAAATTTAACTATGGAAATTTTGTTAAATTGTCCATCGTATTCACATCACAATTTCTTCAAAGATTGACTGTTGTTAACAGGCATTAGGGCCTATCAAATGGCAACAGTGGCATCAATACGGATTTAGGTTTAAAAAGAGCGCTAGGCCATTCAATGAAATTTTCAGAAATTAAACTGTGGAAATTTAGTAAAATTGGACCCCCCTATCCCCATCAGAATTTCGTTAACAGGTTTCATTAACCGGTTAATTTCGTTTCGCATACGGGGGGAAACTTTGCTAATCTAATATTTCTCCACATCGGCCTATGTTGACCAGCATGATGGCCTACCATAGTGGCATCAATGACAAGGTATGCAAACCTAGAACGACAGACTATTCAAGGCATTTTCGATATATTGAATTAGCGGAATTTTGATAAATTACACCTCTTTATCCCCTTCAGAATTTCTACATAATTAGGCCAAAGTTGACCAACAATTATGATATATCAAATGTCCATAGTGGCATCTCCATCTTATTTTATATTCATTTGGAGCAAGGTCAATGTAAACATTTGTTTTTCTCAAGTTTAAATATAGAATTAGGTTTTACAACAAACTTCGCATACTAAAACCTTCAAATTGGTTTCTGTTGATGTATTGTTGAAATAATTATTCGGCTGATAACTTTCAGCTGAAGAATATTGATCAACGGTGACGTATTTATATACTTTCGGCTGAGAAAGCGAAGACACTATCTGCATTATCGATTTTTTTGATCTTTCGGCTGGAAACTTTCGGCTAACTTTAATAGTATGACCGATGATTCCACCAGACCAAAAACCACACCAAACTGTCAATTTAGATGATTGTAATGGTTTTTCATGAATAATTTGTGGATTTTCTTCGCAACAGACTCGACAGTTTTGTTTATTTACGGCACCACTCAGATGAAAGTGAGCCTCATCGAAGAAGATGATTTTCTTAAAAAAATCGTTATCGTTTTCAAGTTGTTCCAAGGCAAAATCAGCAAATTCGCGACGTTTACGGTGGTCCAATGGCTTCAGTTCTTGAGTGAGAACAATTTTATACGGATGCAAATCCAAATCCTTTCTCAAAATCCGCCAGGTTGTGATTTGAGACAGTCCCAGTTCTTGAGAACGTCTTGGATTCGACAAATTGCGGTCTTCAGCAACACTTGCCTGAACGGCAGCAATATTTGCATTACTTCGAGCGTATCTTTCTTTGTCTTATTGGCACTTGAACATTATGGAAAGAAAATGTTTGCTCAAAATGTTCAACAATTCGACGAATAGCGAGCACACCTGGACGATTATCACGACTATATAATGGCAAAAGTGCACGAAAAGTTGCAATTGGAGAACGATTATTTTGATAATAAAACTGAATAATTTGTAAACGTTGTTCTTGCGTATATCTCACCATGATGAAATTGTAAACATTACTTAATACAATGAAACAAAAAATGACAGATCATGACAAATGGCCGAAACGTCACTTACAAATCATATAATTAACCCTGTATTAGGCACATTAGAAGTCAGCAACCTCAGACAATTACACTTCAATTTCAACTTGAAAATTTTTCTAACAAGCCAAGTTGTTAGAATTATGGTAACGAGGATCATTTTTTTATCGTGTGTATTATTCCAATTACTCGCAGATTTATTTTGTTTTGGTTGTGGGTATCACGGCATATCAAAACCTCAATGTTTTAAATGAAAAATAAAAATTTTGAAATACTCTCATAGGAGGGCGAATTCGATGAATGTTCTTCTAAATTCCAACGATTTTGAAAAATTCGACGTTCAATACGGATCCCGATCTACACGCGCGATACCCAACCAGGAGCAAATAAATTATTTGTAACAAACATATTATAGAAAATATTAAATATTGGAAATCTCGCAGATTATTAAAAAAACATTTTATGAAATCTCTAATATCTGAAAGTACCAATATGGTACGCCAGACGCAGAAGTACAAATTTTTTAAACTAATATTTTCGGACTATTAGATAGCGGAGCTAACGTCATTGATTTGGGCTAAGTCTGTGAAAAATTTCTGAATGATCCTCGAATTAAATTGTGAAATTTGCCTTCTTTGGTTAAGACTATGCGAATGGCAATTGAAAAACTTCATATACGTATGCCAATTATACGTTTGCAGAAAAACCTTCAATTATTATTTAACATTTAGGTCAATATTTATATCTGGGAGTTGATTTTTTGGAAAGAATTCGGTTTAAAAATGTCAATTTCTAAATTACCTGATATCACATCAAATCAAAGTACTGATTGATCGCTTGTCTCAACCATAAACACCTTGAGTCCGTCAAATGAGCGGCATTGTGAAAAAGCCACATACAGCTGGCCGTGTGTAAATAAGGGGGCCGGCAAGGACACTTCTCCCTTCTTCAAGCTTTGGCCCTGACTCTTGTTGATGGTTATGGGGAACGCGAGTTGGACCGGAAATTGGAGGCGAGACATTTTAAATGAGAAGGTGCCTTCCGAGAGTGAGAGCTTCATGCGTGGAATGAGAACGCGCTCGCTTTTTGAGAAGCCAGTCAGCAAATCACATCCCAGACTGTAGCGGTTTATTTTTGCGACTCGCATGCGTGTTCCATTGATAAGACCCTTTAGATTAATTCTTGTGACATGTGCAAACATGATGATAAAAAATGTCATGAAGTAGTTAGAGCATGGCAAAGGCTTTATGTTGATTTTATTGGACCGTTTCCTAGATCACGGAATGCTAATTGTTTTATTTTGGTCGTTTTAGATCATTTTTCTTAAATTGTGTTTGTATACCTAGGCGTATTGCTAATTTTAATAACTTTATACGAATTTTGAAAAATCGTAGTTTTCGCAATCGTATATAATTTACGGGCATGCGCACGAAAATTTCAAATTGGTCAAAAAGTAAACTAAGGCAAAATCTAGAAAAGCCTTTATAAATAAATTAATTGGAAATGTATAGCTTATGAGCTTAAGGACCTAAACGGTAAAATTATTGGATTTTACAATGCAAAAGATTGACCTGGTTTTTAAGACATCATGTTAATGGGTGTCGGTCGTCCCCACGATTAAAACATGTTGAACTATTTCATTTTATTTATCTTACGCATTTTATTCGGAAAATTTTCGAAAAAATGTTTGTTACAATTCTTTTTATATTATAATATTTTTTGTGTGAATATGTTTGCCTCATAATTTGTTTTTCTTTTTATCATTATGCGGCATAAATTTGATCAATACTGTTTTGATATTTTTCTGGGGTCAGGTTCCAACAAACCCAAATATTTTGCAAATTATTTTTTTTTCTGATTTTACATATTTTTTATGTGAATAAAGTGAACATATCTCCTCTAGAGTCTTAGATCTCTTTGTATAGATGGCTCTGGTAAAATAATAACAGTGAAGTAGGTAACTTAACACAACACTGTTTACTTCGTAGCACTGCACAATCTGTTTAATATTTCTTAAGTATTAATTATTTAATTAATTTTGAGCTGTTGATGTTTGACGGATAAGAACTGAATCACTTTAATTGATGTAGGTAGATATAAATCACAAACTTCCAAATTTTAATGCTTTGGTGGTAGAAAAACACATAAAATTCACCCTAGTTGTCATTTTAATTAAAATTATGTATATTTTGACTAGAAAAATTTTTCTGCACCGATTATAAGTAATTTAACCTAAAAAGTTCATCTGCAAACTTACATAAATTCTAAAATTAAAATTATGATGAATATTGTACAGTGTATACCCTACTGCTATAAAAACCGACTATATAATGCTAATTACATTACAGGCAGAAATAGTAATACTCGTAGTAATATACATTATTAATTCCTTTCAAAATATTATGGTACTGCCACATTATACCTTTCAGCGCTAAAAATCTCCCTAGAAGAAAAACAACCGAAAACAATCCCCAAAAAACACAGTTGCGTTATTCTCATCGTCGTCGTCGTCGTCGCCGTCATCATCATCATCGCCGTCTCCACTTTTAATTATATTGTCCCAATGAGCTTTCATGAATAATTAACTTAACAACATAATTTAGTTGTTATTTCATCTTTGTTCGTTTGGTTCATGTAAGCACAATACGCAAAAACAACAACAACAACAACAAAAACAAAAATAAAACAGACGAAAAGTACAAAAAAAGCTTTAAAATGAAATCATTAAAATGTAAAGTTTATGTTACATTTTATGTTTTCTACCAAATTCTGTGTATGTATATACCTCATCGCCTTTGTATTACATCGAAACTTTTTTGTGTGTGTTTTTTTTTTAGGTATACGAACGAAATACTCTCGTATATGCTTTTTATTGTAAACTTTATTTGCAGAAAACCAGAAAAGTTCCTGTATATGTATATACATAAATATGTACGATTGTAAAATTTTTACCTGGAAAATGATTTTGAACATTTTGTTAGCTTTTTATGTGAGACGTACGTAAGAGTGAGTGAAAAACTTTTTATCATCATAATCATAATATGAAACATGTATACATTTTCTAATAGTGTGGTGTGGGCGGGCAATAAACATTTCAGTGGTGAATACTTTAATAATTGTTTGGAATAGTTTGGTAGATAGCTGATATGAGAAAGGAAAGAGATACATAAAAAAATAAAAATATGAAAAATTTCCGTTTAAGTTTTGAAAAGTTTCTGTGTAGGTATATGAAGCTTTTGATTAGTTGCATTAAATTGTTTATTTTACTTTTATTGTTCAAATATTAGTTTTCAAAAATAGAAGGCGAGGTGGAGAAATTTTATTTTTCGTTGTATGCATATTATGTAAATGAGCTTTATTATTTAAAAGTTTCGTCTATATCAACGTAGCTATACAAAATAAAAATTTTGTTTTAAGTAAATTAATTAAAATGCTTTTTGTTAGGAAACTGTCAAAAATAACATTATTTTTTGTATTTAATTATTTAAAAATAAATAAATATGTATACGTTACGCAAATGCATCCGAAACGTACAGTTCATGGGAAGTATTTTACCAAAAATGTATAGAAATTATGACAAAGCTTTGAGTTTTCAAAAGTTATCTTTGCTATTTTTAAAAATGTAGCGTATGCAGATGATGTAGCGATAGCTGTCTCAGCCAAATATATCTGGATACGATTAGGAACGTTATGCAGAATGCACTACTGATCGTTACGAAATGGGCCGGCAAATGCGGATTAGGGATTAATCGTAGACCAAGACAGAGCTGGTACTATTTACTAAGAAATATAAACTTCCGGTAGTTGCTTGTAAAATTAATCTGCTTCAACTTGAAGCTTTATTAATCAACTTTAGTTAAAGTTCCAGCAAATTAACAAACTTTCATCTATTGGAACGTTTAAGTTCCAATTCTTTCGTACTATATATACACTTATGATTTATTGTGCAATTCACTATTTCACTTTTTTTCTTAGCTTGCATTCGTCACTGGTTAAATTACAAATTGCTCGCGCTTATTAGCGTATGGTTATATATGCGTATACTGCAATTGTAAATCAGTTGCATATATTTGTATTCAAAATACAACCAGTGATCAATTCCTCTGCTTTTATGATTACCGTCGTTGTTAATTCCTGTATTTTCCGTGACAATTACTTTCCCTTCCACATGGAAGGCCATTCTGATAATACGATTATGTCGTGTTCGTTGTTTAAGTTTTCGTAGTGTTGTACTATAAAATTAACTTCCTGTTCGTCGGAAAGCTTCCATGCAGATTATTTTATGTAGCTCAATAATCTTTAATAAATTAATAAAATAATTTTATTTTTTATGAGTTGTCACTCTGGGAGTATTGTAGTATTTTTTATCGCTTAATGGATAAAGAACCAAATGACATAAATCAACGATACAAAAAATGAAGTCCGATACTAAATTAATCTGAAAAATAAGACATATTTACGTTGAAAACGCATTTTATAATATGTTTATAAATATTTGTTATGACATAAAAGTAAATCGCATACTTAGATTTATTTTACTAAATTTTTATACCAACCGATAAAATTATAAAAAAAATCACTTGGCTAACAACTTTGGACACAAGTTTCATTCCTATTCGAATAGGAATAATTTATATTTCCCAAAGTAAGACAATAAATTTTATTTTTAATTACTAAAAATGGCATGGCACGTCAAACTCAAAAATATTTTTTTTTCACTTTGTGTCAAAACAAACTTGACTGTCTTAATCAAAAATCAATACCAAATTAGGCGCTCATTGTCTGTTTTTTCATATGAATTATTACGTATGTGAAGTTGGCCCGAAAAACGCCTTTACAATTCAGGTGTGTTTCTCCGCTAAATCCATTAAAAGACTCTTCAGCCCGAAAAATCAAAAAAATATATGGAGAAGATCAAATTCCATCCCGAAAAAATAAAAACAATCTCACGTACAAAAAACAAAATTTATGTTGAAAATCTATTACTAGAAAAGATTTACCACACTTTAAATTAAGGAATTTAAAAACCAATTCCCTCAAATAAAATAGATTAAAAATTGTCAACGACCTTAAAGTTTCGGTTCACAGAGGTTGGCAGATATAACGGTATATTCCCAGTTAATACAATGACCATCAGCATTAAGCACACAAATGCTCATTAAGTTACAGTGGGGAAGAGGGCCTCCGTAGCTGATTAAATATAAACCATCCCGAAGAAAACATTTTAATATAAATTTTGCGTCTTCGCTTAATTAGAAAAGCCTTTCAGCCCGAAAAATAATACAAAATAACAGAAAATTAGAATCCATCCCAATAAATATATATAAAGTTTTACTCTGGATCCCTAAAGTTTGATCTTCTAATTTTTAAACTAAGTATGTAGTATGTGGATTAATAAAAATTCTATAATTGCTATAATAAATTACAAACCAAAAACATCCTTCATATTTCGACAAATGTATCTCAGTTTAAATGGCCTATACATACCACAAATGTGGCGTATGTTTAATAAGACACACAATAAAACAGATTCACAAGGCCATAACCATACCATGGGGAAAAGGTACCATGTAATGTATCTCTGTTCATAGAGATTTACGGATATAACGGAATATGTTAATGGCTTGATAAGACCATCAGCAAAACACATCTGCAAGGCCATTACCATACCATGGGGAAATTGTCATATACAAGCCATTTGCTCTCCAAAGATTTTGATTGCGGATGCACAGAGCGGATGCGTTTTGCTGATGGCCTTATCAAGCAAATAACATATTCCGAAATCAAAATCTTTGGATAGCAAATGGCTTGTATATGACAATTTCCCCATGGTATGGTAATGGCCTTGCAGATGTGTTTTGCTGATGGTCTTATCAAGCCATTAACATATTCCGTTATATCCGTAAATCTCTATGAACAGAGATACATTACATGGTACCTTTTCCCCATGGTATGGTTATGGCCTTGTGAATCTGTTTTATTGTGTGTCTTATTAAACATACGCCACATTTGTGGTATGTATAGGCCATTTAAACTGAGATACATTTGTCGAAATATGAAGGATGTTTTTGGTTTGTAATTTATTATAGCAATTATAGAATTTTTATTAATCCACATACTACATACTTAGTTTAAAAATTAGAAGATCAAACTTTAGGGATCCAGAGTAAAACTTTATATATATTTATTGGGATGGATTCTAATTTTCTGTTATTTTGTATTATTTTTCGGGCTGAAAGGCTTTTCTAATTAAGCGAAGACGCAAAATTTATATTAAAATGTTTTCTTCGGGATGGTTTATATTTAATCAGCTACGGAGGCCCTCTTCCCCACTGTAACTTAATGAGCATTTGTGTGCTTAATGCTGATGGTCATTGTATTAACTGGGAATATACCGTTATATCTGCCAACCTCTGTGAACCGAAACTTTAAGGTCGTTGACAATTTTTAATCTATTTTATTTGAGGGAATTGGTTTTTAAATTCCTTAATTTAAAGTGTGGTAAATCTTTTCTAGTAATAGATTTTCAACATAAATTTTGTTTTTTGTACGTGAGATTGTTTTTATTTTTTCGGGATGGAATTTGATCTTCTCCATATATTTTTTTTTGAGTTTTCGGGCTGAAGAGTCTTTTAATGAATTTAGCAGAGAAACACACCTGCATTGTAAAGGCGTTTTTCGGGATGGTTTTCGGGCCAACTTCACATACGTTGAATTATTCTGTCAAAATTTTTCATCTGAATTATTCTGTGTTAAGTGAGTTGTCTACAAATTGTTTACTAAGCATTTTATGAGGTGTGTTTCGATTGAAAAATCCCCACCACCTGATACAGGAGGATTCCTGAGTGTATGTGGCTCTCAAAATCCAAAACTAGACTGACTTATTTTTTTTTATGAAAATCCAACCAGACTGAATATGAAAATTTTCACGCACCAAACAAAAATCAAGTATAATATATTTCTGTTGGCGTTTTTGGTTTTGTTTTTCGTGCTCGTCACTCCTTAAGCTGCGGTTACATTGGATTTATTCTCACCAATTCGTAAGAAATTCAGTTGGACAAATTCGTAAGTCAAAGTGTTACTTTGTTTGCGAAATTATACTACAAAAACAAAGTATTGCTGTCAATTAGTAAACAAATATTTTTTCACAATCTATTTTGCATTGGTTCGTATTGATAAAAAACAAACTATGTTGTTCGCAATAGTGCAAATTGGTACGAACAAAATGTTTTACGAATTCACATCAAATGTAACCGCAGCCTTACTCATTCTTACCACGCATCATTCGCACACAACAAAAAGAGAAACGCACAACAAAAATGTTCCACTATATCTCCATATCTCCGCCGGTCGCACACCCGCTTAAGGTGTACACATTGGTCTTCATCTCACAATTATTCGGCGTTTACAATGAGTGTGGATACAAAGGCTAATTTTCATAAAAAAAAAACTCCTTGTACTAATACTAAGGAACAGATGGCCATCAAGTAAAAAGCATTAATCATTCGATTGCAACGAAATTTTTAAAAATATAATCACAAAAAAAAAAAACAAAATTACAAATTAATGTTATGACCTCACAAGGAGTCATAACTAGATTTCGAGGAATCATTTTTATCAGCGCACTTTGGTTTTCGATGAATTGTCGTTGTTTTCGGTTGTTGTTGTTGTTGTTGTTGTTGTTGTTTTCGGTTAACTATAGTTTTCGGTATATACGACAACTCACAGAAAATGGCAGTTCGAAAATGTTGTTAATCGAAAACGAGAATTTGCCAAAAATGCGAAGCGTTTGGGGTACTTTTTCTAAATTATTGTTTTCGTTGGATTATAGGTTTTGGTGAGCTGTTGATTTCGTTGAATTGTTTTTCAATTGTCATAAAATCTTTTAAGTTTAAGTCCAAATTTATGATGTAAAACTAAATGTCGTTTTTGTACCACTTATTGTTCAAGTAAAACCTACAATAGAAGGTAGTTAATTTTATTTTGCAAATGCCATTTCACAGGACTCTATTAATAATAGCTCATAGATCAAGTCATAGATAAAAGTTAGCTCTGGTAATCTAATTCGAGGGAGTTGTGTATGCTTGCCTTGACTGTAATAATTTATTTATTTTCACATAAAAATTAATTAATTAATTTTATAGTATATATAAGGAAATAATGATTGAACCCCAAATAAATTGAATTAGTCTTTTAAAGTAAGGAGCGCATAATTTTGCTTTTAATGTTTCTTGCAATGATTTTTTGGTGTAAATGTAGGTTATACTGTCAGTTTATCGTGAACAATTTATCGTGAGCAATTTATCGTAGAACAATTTATCGTAGAACAATTTATCGTGGACAATTTATCGTATAACCGTTTGGAACAGCTTTAGTATCGCAGTCAAAATTTTTTGACAGTCTGAGCGACGGTAGCGCCACTTTCACCAAGAGCGGAATTGTATATACTTAACTAAAAATGTGACTTTGCTTAGCATTTTGGACCTAGCGCCATCTATTGGAATAAAAACGAACTAAAATTTTAAAAAATACGTTAAGACGTTGTAAAAAAAATTTAATAAAAAAATATTGAATTTCATTTAAAAATAAATGAAATTTAATATTTTTTTATGAATATATTAAATTGAGTGGGAGTCGCACTGCGTGCCGCACGTAGGAGCGGATTATATAGAATCTATTAATGACAACTACGCTCCTCCCCGTAGCCTTGCGGGGCTCTTTAGATTTCAATTTTGGGGGGCGTAGGAGCCGGGATCTTTAATCGGTTAAGAAACTACCGAGTTCCGTCCCACATAGCTATATTCCAGAACTTCTTCCAAAAATCATTCAATAATCCCATTTCCATTCAACATACCCAATCCCATCATAATCGGTTAAGAAACTACCGAGTTCCGTCCTACATGGCAATATTCCAGAACTTCTTCCAAAAATCATTCAATAATCCCATTTCCATCCAACATACCTAATCCTATCATAATCGGTTAAGAAACTACCGAGTTCCGTCCCACATGGCCATATTTCAGAAATTTTTCCAAAAATCATTCAATAATCCCATTTCCATCTAACATACTCAATCCCATCATAATCGGGTAAGAAACTACCGAGTTCCGTCCCACATGGCCATATTCCAGAACTTCTTCCAAAAATCATTCAATAATCCCATTTCCATCCAACATACCTAATCCCATCATAATCGGTTAAGAAACTACCGAGTTCCGTCCCACATGGCAATATTCCAGAACTTCTTCCAAAAATCATTAAAGAATCCCACTAATTTTTTGATACCACGCATAAAACTTTTCTACGATAAATTGTCCACGAAAAACTGTTCTACGATAAATTGTCCCACGATAAATTGTGTCCACAGTAAATTGTGTCCACGATAAACTGTTATACGATTAAATGTTCACGTTAAATTGAAATGCGATAAATTGTTTACGATAAAGAGACCGTCACCCTAAATGTAGTGCTTACTGAATCTCGTTTTGACTAACTCGAAAAAGTTACTTAAGTTTATCGGGATTTTGTTGCGACGAATTTTTAGGTTTTGGTTCTTCATCTGTATTTCAAAGTTCACAGATAGTCACATGTAACAGTAAAAATGTGTTTATGACCTCACGACATTCGTTCCTTGCCTTATTCAGTAGTACAGATTCTCGTGATCGCAAATTTTATTTAATGAAATTTCAAATTCTTTGACGAAACCGATTTGATAAACCGATGTTTCCTCGATCGAATCTCTTAAAAGTTCTGAAAGATGACCTTGCCTGCATTTTCAAATTTTGTCCAATAGTTGTTTATCAAGAATTTTTCTTGTCACATGTTTGATTTTTTGTAACGAGGAAAAAATTGTGAGTTCACTGTTACAGCTGGTATACGGAATTTTACATTTAAGGTTACTGCTCGAAAATTTCGGTTATGAAATGGTCTAATAAATAGGTGCACGGTTGGCCAAGTTTCCAAATTTAGAGTCTTGTTGCGAAGCTCAACATTAATCTCCAATTTAAAACAAACATTCCAACTCGATCTTTTGTTTTTGGAATCAGTTTAACCACTTTGTACAAACTCGTACCTAAATATCTGTTAGCCAGAGCCAAAATATCACCCTCAGTTATTTGAGTATCAAATTTGGATAAATGAAGCCAAAATTTCGGTGTAACGGTTTTAATATGAAAATCTTGTGTAAAGTATTAGTAACAAAAATATTAAAATTACGTATATTCTGTTGGCTAGTTCGTAATGATGGCACCGAATTCTATTAACAGTTGGACAGCGCAGTATGTCATTGATGTCTGTATTTGCATACGTAATCACCGCACTCGAAATATTTGCAGAAGATACAACTTCTTACATACAAGAAACATCTAATTTTTGTGGAAAGTTTTGAGTGAATTTTAAAAAATGAATTTTTTTACAACAAACACACTATGAATTGCACAGAGATGATCGAAGTGGTTCTGAACTGCCCCTACGGATTGCACAGAGATGCTCGAAGTTGTTCTGAACTAGTAATTGATGTAAGGAAGGCACAAGGGGACCTAATTTTCTCAAAAACTTCATAATCATGGCCTATTTAACCCATAAATCTAGTATTATAATTTTTTTGTTGGCTGGATTTAATTCAGGAGTGAAAGAGTTAAAATCCCGATGAGCTCTTTCTAATTTGGCCTACATTAAATGAGTTGAAAAAATTTCAATGAATAATTTTGCTTTACAAAACTCGAAATACGATTATGTAGATATGGATTATGATGACCTTGGTACTTCCATTAATACAAAAATACTTAATGATCTCTCTACGTCAGTTCTACCTTATGAATATGCAAGTTTTCTTTAGTCAAAATTATTCAAAATCTTTATAAACTGGTGCAACACTAAAATTTTAAACTACAAAAAAGTTTTTTATTGAAATAATTCTCAAAAGCTTTCATCACTACTACTTAAATATATTTTTTAGAGCGGAAAAGCTTGTTGCTTTTTTTTGGAATGACAGCACAATTAAATGTTTTAAGTTTATGAAAAGCTTTTGTTGGCAAGCTACCAAACAATAATATTTATGTCAAATTAAAGTTTTGTGAGATTTTAAAATTTAATGCGATCAAAAACACATTCAAATTGTTCAACTAATACAAGATTTATTAGTATCGCGGGTAAAATACCATGTAATTCCAAAAGCCATAATTCAATTTCTTTTTTTTTTATAAATTTATCAACGAAACAGAAAAAAGCACGTCGTACATACATGACTGTGCACCCCATGTGATTACACCTAACTAAAGGTAAAGTCATCAAAAAAAATATATAAAACGTAGAAGGAATAAGCAAAAAAAAAAAATATTTGTCACGACCCTCTCTATCGCAAAGTACCTAACGTTCACAAGCATGTAGATTTTATATAAAATTTTTGAAAACCACGTTAAACTTTTATGTGTACATAAATAATTTTTAACATTTTTTTTTTGCCAACCATAAATCATAAACACAACAACTACAATAATAATATGTACGAAAGCAACAAAGAGCTTTTCAAACACACAACAATTTTTTTATATAAATTTTTATTCGTTGCTGTACTAAGATTTCTATAGATTTTTCCAAGCGTAAATAAATCCACAAATGTAAATCATTTTCCCAAACAATTCCTAACTTAAGTACAACAACACGAGATGCGGCGGTAGTATATAGGAGTACCCAGTAGTGTAGTTTTAGTAGTGGTAGCAGATGAAAAAGCACAAAAAAAATAATAATCACATAACACAAGTTTTCCGCACTGATTTTTCATGTTTATCTTGCAACTGATTTCTGAGCTCTCGTTTCGGTATAATTTTTTTTTTTTTTATAATTTTACTTTTCATTCAAGAGTGAGCTTTTTTGCTACTGTACATAAACAGTACTACAAAAAAAAATGTTTTTTTTTCGTGATTATTCACAATAAAATACGAAAAAGCTTTATTTTTGTAACAGAAGAATAATAATAAAAACTTATTTTTAATGTAGGGTGGGAACTAATTTTTTACCGTTCTGCAGGGTATACACTCCTGAATACGTAGTACGTATGTAGTGCAAA
The DNA here is from genome assembly GCA_932526605.1 of Nephrotoma flavescens. Taxonomy (NCBI): domain Eukaryota; kingdom Metazoa; phylum Arthropoda; class Insecta; order Diptera; family Tipulidae; genus Nephrotoma; species Nephrotoma flavescens. Next base: position 14,332,721 of record OW052221.1, read on the forward strand.
AAAGAATTGTATACGTGATCTCGTTTACATGTTTTTATAGTTGCCAAGAAATCAGAGAAATAATCAAAATAATTTAATTTTTTTCTTTTGAGAATTAAAAACAAATTTAATTTTTTTATTAAAAAAAAAAATATTTAAAATTTTATAATTTTGCTTGCCTTATTCCTCACCTGTAATGCATTTGGCCATAAACAACTCTCCGGTGTTTTTATTTCAATTTCGGTTCCACTATGCATTTTATCCAGTATTATGTTGTCCGTAGTCACCGGGCACAGTGAATTAATCCGTGCGGTATCTGTATGTAAATAGGTTGAGTGTGTAATAAACCAACACGATATTTTATATTTGGACTTACCTTCATGTTTGCCGTATTGCGATGATTCCACTGATATACTAGTGCCACGTGGACAAAATAATGCTATATTTTCGGAATCGCATCCAGATTTATGATACGTCCTCAAGGTTTCGGAGAGTAAAGCTGCAAAATATAAAAATAAGAAAACAAATATTAGTTTAAAGCTTTCCGAATAGCTGCGTAATTTTTTTTTTGTTGCTTAAACATGATAAAAAATCTATTTTCATAAAAATCTTATCATATGATGAGTCTGCACGGAACACTTGATGAGTCTGCACGGAACACGAAATATATTTAAAGTTTTAATTTTCAACCAACAATTGTAAATTTTTTGAAATTTTAACAAAAAAAAATTATTTGATTATAAGTCCGGTTAATTTGATTTTGGCCAAAATTACTGGGATCTCCTAATTTAGGGAAAACCCTTAAGTTTGAAATTTCATGCCAATCAGTCAACCAGTCTGAGGTGTACAGGGGCCAAACTGTTGTTGAAAATCTGTTTTTAGTCAAAAAACATAATTTTCGCTCAAGTTTTGGAAAACTGATCTAGTCCGAAATTGTTGCAAAATTAATTAAGAATCTTTCAGATTATTTTAGTCTTGAGGATGGTTCACGTCCATTTGCAGGAAAACAATTTGAAGACGAAGAACTTAAAGTTTTATACTATATGGATTAAAATCCGTGTCAAACTCAAAAGGAGCTTGCAGATAAGTTAGGAGCTACTAACAAAAGAAAGAATTTTTTGCACAAAATTATTACGGGTGATGAAAAGTGAATTTTGATCGTTAATCATAAACGCGGAAAATCATGGGTTGATCCAGGCGAGCCATCAACACCAGTTGCACACCAGTTAGCTGAACATTCATGCCAATAAAGTGTAATTGTGTGTCTGGTGGGGTTGGAAATGAGTTATTAGCTGGATGGGCTTCTAAAACCCGGTGAAACTGTTACAGCTGAACGTTACCAGACCAAATTGACAAGTGATAAAATAGTCCGTCAATATCAAATATATTTTGGAATTATCTCGGACAGAAAGCTGAGGGATTTTTAAAGTATATTCTAAAATACTCAATTCTTTCTTACCTCGGTCTGAATTGTGGATTCGGTGATTAGTAAACTATTTGATTTTTTGACGTCATCAAATATTTTCATGGGATATATCGGTAAGGAGAAAAACTTGAAAATAATCCGGTATTCTAGTTGTTCAATGTTAGTAGGAAAGGTCCAGCAGCTGAAAAATACTGTGTGTTTGAAATAATGCGATTTTGACTACTCACAACAAAAATTATTGATAAATTTTTTGACTCAATTCGATTTTAATCTGATACGGAAGTGCCACGTCCTTACTCACGGATTGCGTTTTTATTTGTTAATTTTTTATTACCATATGGAGGAATAAGGATAATATAAAGCGAACGGACATAAAACGGAATTATCCAATTCCCAAAATTTTTCAATTACCCTTATGATACTTCCGCTTGGTATCTGCAGTGCACGATTACATTACTTTACGTCCAAAAACCTTTTATTGCCCTAAGTACTGTGGGAGCCATATGCGTGTATATAGGACAAAAAAAAAATGAATAATTCCCATATATTAATTCTGTTTTATATCATCCGCAATATTTGCTTCGTTTTAGTACTACAACCAAATTCCCTTATCGAATATTAACAACGAACAACAATAATCCAAAAACCCGTAAAATTTCAATGATAATAAAACGATGATGACGACGACAACGAACGAACACAGCAAATAGCTAATCTTCCAATTTTATAATATTTTGTACGCTCTGCCTGATCGACAGTATAAATCCCATCGCATCAGATGAATAATACATAAATCATAAAACCACATAAATGTGTGCATAACATAATATATACATTTACAGAGATATACACAACACACATAATACATTACAATCATAAATAAATAAACATAATTATTAATTTATTTATATTTTACATAATTAAAATCTTCATGTGGTATGATGATGAATTTTATCCGTTCGACATTAACCAAAATACAAAAATTTTTTATATTGAATCGTCGACCCAACCGCATAACTGCGAGAATACCACACACCAGTAGCTCTCTAAATACATGACATGGTATATAAATTTGGCACAGACGGAATACGTTACGACATACTCATAGGTGTTGGTATTTGGGTACGGGGGGTTCTCAAGCGTGATGGGTGGATGAATTATCTGTTCAGTGGTTTGTATTTAAATATATCGTGTTTTTTGGAATTTTATCTCGAAAGCTTCACAATTCGAAAACAAAAATGATTTATTGGGTTAGAACTGTGTTGGAATAACATTTTAATGTACGATGATTGGTACCTAGGGAGATTCATTATCTTGAGGTAATAATAATTCAGGTGATTTTATGCAATTTATAAAATTCTGCACAATGATGAAATAGCGAATTTAATCTTAAACTATGATATCGCGCTATTGCGAGCGAATTTTGAAGATATTTCTTTTGTGACAATGTTGCACTTTGATAAGTAGGGCTTGCAAATGACACTTTGGTAACAAATCCAGTCCATTTTGAATAATTCTTTTACTGGGGCCACCAATTCTAAAATATTCAATTTTATTTATAGAGTTTAGAAGCGTTTTATAATAGTTCAACGAATGTGGAAGTATTTTAGGAGGTCTATAATTTTTATATGGGTTGTAAACATACATAATTGAATGGATTAGGAATTGTCTATAGAACGACAAGCTGTTAAGCTGGTTCTTTATCATTTATCAACGAATTATAGTCAACTTCAGCTTGTTTCAGACTAACTTTTGTAAAGTAAAAAAAAATGTAAAGAAATTTGTAGTGAGAAGGCTTCTAAAAGTGACGCATGAGGCCTTTTTCCATTTGAATTTCCGATTAAACCTAGTTACAGAAGCACAAATAAAAATAACCTCATCACTGAACATCTGATTTCTAATGCTGAAGCATTTCTAGAATATCAAGAAAATTTCATACATTCTGTAGTAGTCTACTAAGATGCTACTATGGTAACCCTAAGGTTTGGGAAAATAGGGAATAAATCTAGAAGGTATTAATACTGACGTGTGTACACGTATAGATGAATAAAGGAGGTTAGTTATTATTAAATAAAATTAGTGATTTTATTAATCCATAAAGCTCGAAACAGAACAAGAGCGTCAGCGTATGGCGATAAAAAACAACCGTAAACGACATAACCACGACATATTTTATCTATGTCAAAATGGGATTCTAAAAGCAAACTCGAATAACAAAAATTTTAAAATTATAAATATTGTTTACCTTTTGTGTTTCTGGTACCTGACGTTGGGGCGTTAGGCTACTAAACCTTCCAACAAACCAACACAGATTTTCTTCGACGCAGCTTGATAGTAATGAAATAAATAAAAGTCGTTTGAAAAAAAATGGTTTCCATGAACCAGATTGGAGTTAGGTTGAGTTAAAATTAGGTTTTTGTCAATTCCAAAATGGCATTGACCGTTTCCATGGAGCAGAGTTAGGTTGAGTTGAAATTTTGACAGCTGCTTGGTACAGGGCTGACATGTTGTAACTATTACTATTTTCGCTTCGATGCATTTTCGATAGAATAGCGGTATTTTGGAAGTAAATATTTTTTTTCTTTCATGTAAATTTTTAAATTTTGATCAAAGTAGCACGGCTTTTGTCGAAGCGAAAATAGTGATAGTTACAACATGTCGGCCCAGGAGTATTTTTTCTTGCGATCACTTTCTCCTTGCAATTATTTTATATTAATTATCATAAAAATTGTTAAAATGAATGTGTTTTATGAACAAAAAAAAACTACTAGGCAAGAATTTTTAAATAAACTTCGAGAAATGTTTCTGCATATTGAAGCATATCTTCACGAAGAAAAGATGTGACAACTGGTGGAAAGTGGTAGTGAACAGTGATAGTTCTACGATGAATAGATCGAGAATTTTAGAGTCGATAGAACACGTACCAGTATTTATGCGAAAAATTAAGATCGGCCTTGCAATATAATCAGAATTATCCGGTATCGGGACAGTTCCGAGAAAAACAATTTACAGAAAAGTAATTCCCATAACAATCCGACAATCCGAAAGTAGTTTAATAATAATCATAAAAACCATGAGTTTAATTAACCTAGTAACTAATGTCTTAATATGCAAATATGTAAAATAAAATTAACTAAAAATTATTTTCTGTTGTAAAAAGAACAAAAAAGAGCCTTAAATAATGGATATTAATCATAACAAAACCGAAAAGAAAAAGTTGTGTTTGGTGGTTGACGGATCCCTATTTATTCGCGACAAAGAATACAAAGGCAAATGTTATTGGCTTTATAATAATTATTATAGAACAGACAATCGCAAAGCTAGAATTCATACAAATAAAATAAATGGAGAAATCATAAAAATTATTGGTGATCATAACCATGCTGCAAACGCAAATAATGTTGGTCTAAAAAATGTATGGCAGATTTAAAGGAAAAAGCAGAAACGACTAACGATTCTACGCAATTAGTAATTGCTAATTGTTCATCTACAATAACGAACGCACTTAAACCGCATTTTCCGTCTGCATCTTCCGTGAAAAGAAGCATTCGAAGGGTCAGACAAGGAACAGTAACAATCCCGCAAACAATTAATGAATTGTGTGTACTGGAGCAATATAAAGTAATTCTAGTTGGTATGCCATTTTTATTATATGACTCTGAAGCCGCAAAAAATCGAATTTTGTTCTTTTCAACGGAAGAAAATTTGAAATTTTTGAGCAATGCCAATAATTGGTACGTGAACGGCACGTTTAAAACAGTGCCTTTCATAATCAATCAATTGTTTACAATTCACGGCGTCAAAAAAAAATTTATCCTTACAGCTTGTTTATGCACTACTTCCAAATAAGAAAACAGATACTTACAAGAATTTATTTGAGCAGTTGAAAATAGTATCATCTTGTTCAAATCCTACCAGTGTTATGTCTGATTTTGAACAAGCAATTGTAAATGCTGTTCAGTTTTCCTTTGCTGGTGCCAAAAATCATTTTTGTTCCTTTCATTTTTCACAAAGTTATCGGAAATTATGTGCAGCGGGGTTCAAAAATCAATACAATGAAGATGCAGAGTTTGCTTACAACATCAAAATGTTTTTAGCATTTTCGTTTGTTCCTCCTGTAGACGTGAAAAAAGCATTTGAACTGTTAAATGAGCGAAATATAATTTCTGAAGCAGTCAATGCATTGCTAGACTATGTCGAAGATAATTATGTGGGTAGATTAGATGGTCGCATTAAAAACACATCCGGTAGGCGAGATCCGATGTATGCGATCAAAGCATCAAATGTTTATGAAGCCGTTCAACAAGGATTTCCGCGAACAATGGCACAATGGTTTCAAAAAATTAGTTGGCTCAGAGCATTCTTCAATGTGGTGTTTTTTTGGAAAAGTTGCAATTGGAACAATCAAAAAATGATATAACGTTACAACAAATTTTTACTGGAATGCCTATGCTACCAAAAAAGAAAAAATATCGTGATTATGATCAAAGATTACAAGAAATTGTATCCTCTTATTCAACAATGGAAATAATTGAATTTTTAAGTGCGCATAATATAATAATTTAAAATAATCCAAATTATGAATTGTTTTTTTGTTATTTATAATTGTTACTAATAATTAAAAATAGTGAATAAATAGAATGTATAGGTCCATTTCTTTTATATTTCAATATTTTATTATCTTATGGAAGCGCAATTCATAGAAACGGAGTTTACGTAAAAAATAATTTCTTGAAAGTCGCGGCAACTTTCAAGAAATTATTTTTTACGTAAACTCTGTTTCTGTGAATTGTGCTTCTGTGAATTGTTTTTCTGTGAATTGTTTTCTGTGAATTGATTTTATGTGAATTGTTTTTCTGGAAACTGACCTACATTCAATTACAGGTTAATATAATTTTCCATATTTTCTTCTAAAATTGTTAAATAATAATTAATATTTATTTTCAGATTTATGAACATAACCGTCAAATATCCAGGATGCACTCATGATACTGTAGTTTTAAAGGATTCCTAAATGCTTATAAAAATATAAATAATTATGAAATAATGTTAACAAAAATTGTATGAATTAAATTAATGTTTCTTGAAAAATTCGCAGCCATGAACATTAGTAAATGGAAGTGGAATAAAATCATATCTGTGGTAAAAAGGTAAAACATCTTATCTCAATTTTATACAATTCTTTTAATGCTTCAAATTCTTGTTCAAATTATTTTATACAATCAGACGAACAAAAAAAACGATTATTTTTTTCGATAATTATTGCGATATTATATTCGTAAAAGTCATTGAAAAAATAATTTATCATTTTTTTTTGGTCTCTGAAAATGTTTATTTTGGCTCTGAAAATTGTATAAAATTGAGATAAGCTGTTTTATTTTTTTACTACAGTGTTAGTGATCTAGCGTACCCGCTTGAAGATTGGTTAATGAAGCTTGTGTTTCTCCAAGGGATGTCGAGGAAGAATTTTTTAACATTCATCTTAATAAGGCTCGTATACTTAAAGGAAGGTAGAGGATAATCCGAAAAAAATGATGCAAACATAAATTTTGTTCCACTAATCGTTGCTACTTCCTGCGTTCTACATATTATAGCAGAAAAAAGGAACAGACTGCATTCACAAAGTGAGATTGTATCCACAATCCAACTGTGTAGTCAAACAAACTCGACTATGTGCTTTTGACATAAGAAACCAATTAAAAGAATATATGGCGAATAATTACTGACTGTTAACAAGCAGAAGCAATTAATAAATCATTAAAATTAAAAAATAGTTCAGTATTTATTTGTTTTTCTAAATTAATTTAAAATTCATTTTAAAATAGTTAAAATCTCGCATACTGCTAAAGTTAGCCGAAAGATAATGCAGATTGTGTCTTGGACACAGCAAAAATCAGTCATGAACTCTAATTTAGGAAAATCAAGGATCAAATTTCATCATTCGGGTGAAGGAGAAATTATTTCAGTCTACAGGAATTTAAAAATCGATAGGAGCGAGAGTATAAAGAGAGTTGAAAAATAGTCAAGACACTATCTGCATTATCTTTCGGCTGGAATCTTTCGGCTAACTTTAACAAGGTAAATCTCGCTGTATTCCGCCTCAAGTTCAAAATCGTCCTCATTATTGGTACTATCCACCATGGGTTTTATTAGTCGGCAAAGTCCCTATACTTGGTGAAGTTTGGTTCGAGTGCCCATTAAAAATATTTTTGATTTCATTAATGAACATTTCATTATTTTCTTTCAAAATTTGCCGCATACTTCCCAAAAACTGTCGGTTCCAGGTTGCCTCCTGCTCGGCGGATAGATTTGTTTCGTGCTTGTCGGTTTTTTTTATTTAAAAAAAAAATTCTTGGTAATATCGCACTGTCGTTTACGAGAAGAACCATTGTTTTTTCGTCTTGGGGTCGATTCAGATTCCGAATCAGTATTGGTCAAGTTTTCAACATGAGCTTCATTTTTAGGATAGAGATTTTCTAAAATTAAATAAAATGCAAATTCCATGTGAAATTGCTGTTATGCTGGGTCATGATCCCAAAAGGCGATATAAAATTTCAAAATAGTAACAAGTGACGGGTGAAGCTCCACTACAATTGCTTATTTTTCACTTCAATATACGATTTTTTGAAATTTTTCCATTTATTTTCTAAATGAATTTTATTTTTGTTAGTAATCCCTTTTTTAAAAAATTCTTCAAAAACTATTTTAAATATCTCTTTTCGGCGATATTTTCTTCCATCTATCCATTTCAAAATATTCTTTTTACCCATTAAATTTAATAATAAAACGTATTCCTCTTCAGACCAGAATATCTTTGTCGCCATGTTATGTTGATGTTGTTTCTATGCAAGATTGAAATATTCAAATGGATTTCACTACAAGATAAATGTTCGTGTCAAATCGTTTCGAAATATTTGCCGCCATATTGAATTTCAACTCAACTAGTTTCGGCGAGTTTAAATAATTTAACGAAAAATCAATTCTACTCTGTTCCCGTGAATCGCTAACTCCAACTCAAGCTTGTTTCAACCTTGCAACCTCGCAAATAGAGTCAACCCTATTAATTCTATAATTAAAGCTGTGTGACAATGTATACAACCGGAAACACTAAAGCAAATTAGAAGCTTCTTGGGTTTGTTTAACTATGTTTCTAGATTCATACCCGACCTTGCAATAAAAACTTTCCCACTTCGGAAGTTTATCAAATCAATCAAATTTGAGTGGGCGGAACCACAATCAAAGTCATTCAAAACTCTAAAAGTAGCACTCACAAGTGGCTCGGTGCTGGAGTTATATGTTCTGGAAGATGAGGAACTGACGCCAGCTTAGTGAGATTAGGAGCGGTTCTGTGCCAAAGTGGTCGTGACAGTCCTAATTGCTTATGGACAATACAACTTAAGTGATCCCTGCAGCATAAGTCTATAGTTATGTCTGTTCTTATTTCCGAGCCCAAGAAAATGATAGACTTCCCAACAATACCTTGGAGTGAAATTGCAATTGATTTCTGCGGTCCTCCTCCTTCAGGACATTACTTTTTAGTAGTCATTGACTACTAGAGCCGATTTAAATAAGTAATAATCACAGAGAGAATCAGAGCCAAAGAAACAATTGGGCGTCTTGAACAAGTATTCTCTGTATTGGGCCTTCCAAAACCGATAACGGCTGCTAATGGAAGACAATTTATGGGTCGTGAATTCATAAATTTTTGCGATGAACATGAAATCAGGATTCGAAAATCCGACAATTTTGCTTCTTCACATATTCATTCACCCAAAAATAGACCTCGTTGCTAAAGACGATTTTTAGGGCGAAATTTAGACCAACTTCCAACTACTCCAGAGCCCCAATCAGCGCACGCACAGCGCTGTCCATGGCCGTTTGAAACGTAGGAGGGTTTTTGGGTGAGCCTGATGAGGTTATGGCGCTAAAGTTTTGATTTTTCTGATGTCTCGTCGATAAAATCGTACGTGATTCGAGATTTTTCCAGATAGACATATGTTATTCCAGTTCGATTGAATGTGCCACAGGTGCCACAGGTAGAATTTGATTATAAGATTGGGGAGGGTCTGATGATCATTGCACGATCGTCGGGCACGAACCCAACCCGCAGATTTCATCTAAACATGCAGAGGCCTCTCTAACGGTGATTTTGCAGACTAGATCTCAGGATTTTGGGCAGTTGGGAATTTGAGGCTTGCATTTTTCTGGCCTACACCGTGTAACAGAATAAACAAAAGTTAAAAGTAATCTAAAAACCTGAAATTAAATTGTGTGCTGAAAAAACCCCCGAATCACCGATCGACCCCTACAAGCCCAACCTGCAACATATGGAACCGACACGAAATGAGAATCCCCCTCCTAACATACCGACCCGAAAATTTAGAATTCATTTAATAATGCGAAAACGAAAGTAGAAGAAAATTTGGGGAAATGACCAAGAATCGACACCAATAAACAAAAAAAAAATATAAAACCTAATGCCGGGAATAAGTCGCCGTGCTGTATTTTTATTTGATAAAAAAAAATCATCAAGATAGCACTAGAAAAGAGAGAAAGAAGAAATGGCTGAATGACCCGAGTTGACAAAAAAAATAAAATAAAAGTAGGTTTCAGAGGTTGACACTTAGGCCATTTTTTTTGACTCATTGTGATATCACGCATTCACGTCACATCATTAACCCTACTCACACAACAACAGTATACCACCTGCACATTGCAAGCTCCATGTCAACCTGTACATTGACATGTCAACCTGTACATTGAATTCTGCACTCCATCAGAGGGTCTTAGTTGTGTTTATTAACATCACCGATTGTAATCGATGATGAAAATTTGATTTGCATCTAGCCTCTGATGGGATTCGAACCCAGTACCTCCCGGTCCAAGTGCCGAAGCTTTAACCACTGCACCATTTGTCCGGTAAAATAAAAGTAATTACAAGCGATTACGATTAACACAATATAAATTAATAGAAAAGAATTGAAAATTTAAAAATAAAATGAAATTGAGAATTAAAAGTTCTCGAAAAGAGAAAAAAATATGACTTTAAATGAATTTACTTAAAAATTCCTTCTTAAGGACCTTCTGTATGAATGGCCTCAAGTTGCCACCCGTGGGTTGCGGTGCCTTTCACCAAACCAAATTTACAAAGTGTTGGTTGGCCCCCAGTTGCAACTGAGTTTGTAGTCTCTTCGCCTTTGACCAAAAAAAAAAAATACTGTTGGGCGTCTTCCCGCCGTAAACCGTAAATTGGAATGTCCTCAATTTGCCATCCGTAAACCGTAACTTGGCCACCCTTTTTGACTTTGATGCTGCACCGACATAAAATCACGAGATCAAAGCGACATAAAATCACTAGAAAATTGAACAAGTTTACCTTTCACTTCAATAAAAAATTAATTTGATTCTTTTTCGTAACCTTTTTTTTATTTTATACTAACAAAAGGTATTTTATTTATATATTTTTTTACAACAACAAAAAATATTACAAACTGCTCCCAATAATATTTTAATGTCTTTTTTTTGATTAATCACAAAAAAAATTCAAGATTCACGAACCAACAACTTGATTTATAAAACTCCAAAACTAGACTAAAAACTCTTGCGCCAAAAAAAAAGTAGAAGAATATTTTTGATTCATTTTTGTTTCTTCTCTTGTTTTTTTTTGTGAGCGTCATTTACACACCTTTTCACACCATGCGACAATCGCACACACCAATGCGAGAAGCAAAACAAACAAAATACTCCTCTATATTTTATCGAGTCACACAAACGCACAAGGTACACGTTGGTCCCGCTTCAAAATTCTCGATGTTTACGTAATACAATAGGGGTGGGTAAAAAAACATATAATACAGCATATTAAGGTCCATTCCCAATTAAACTTTAGTGTTAATGTCACAGGGTAGATGGCAACGTCTTAATTATTTTTTTTTTAAATATCAAGCAAACAAAATCAAGGTGTCGTTACAACCTTAGATAGGTTGCATTATTAGTTATAGGTATGAAATTTTTATTTTCCCTATGTTTTGTTGATAAATTCGTTCGTCATTCGGGATTATGCCAGTAGACTACATCAATTCAACAGCCAATGACCATAGGTAGATTTTAACCTCATAAAACCCACCCAAATTTATTTCACGCTCCTCAATTTTTAGGAACTCCAAACATGAAACTTGATCTGGGAAATTTTTGAGTGATAACCATCGACAAATCGCTTCATATGTTTTAGGCTGATTTTGCAGCCTACAGCTAATTTTGGTTACGATATTTCAATAGTCCTGCTTACGATTGAAATAGTCACTAGGATTGAGACACTATCTGCATTATCGATTTATTTTTCATTTTTAGCAGGCAACTTTCGGCTAACTTTAACAAGATCGTTTTGGAAGAACTCCTGCTCTCTTGCCAGGAGGATTGTTCCTGTTTTGGCAGATAAGTCGCTGCCATGAAGTTATCATTCTCAGAATCTGAATTATTTTGCGTGTAGACCAGATAGAGAGAAAAGATATAGATTATTGCAAGATTACTATGACAATATACAAAAAATCAACAAACTGCTGATCGCTAACCGTTTTTAAACCGTGTAATGTAATCTCCAAACTCTAAAATGTATAGTGCACACATTTTTGCGGCATTTCCCGGAAAAATGTTTATCCTGTAAAATAAACTAAAATATTCCCAACATAATAAATTTATTACAACAACACTATTTATCAAGCTTGAAGACTAAAAAAACCCCACACTAACTGGAAAATAATCCGTGCGGCATCTGAACGTAACAGAGGGAAAATTTTTGCGGGGAAAACACATTTAAAAGTTTTTAATTTTTTTTTTTGTGCCTCGCACATTTTCATCTTTCAAACAAGAAATTAAGTTTTATTTAAAATTTTCTTGTTGGTGATGGTTGTTGTTGTTGTTGTTATAATGAGCATAAATTCATGACGATGATTAATTTATTTTAGCCGAATCCAACAACACAAAACGGGAAATTGATGATAAACTTTTTCTTATGTTTTCTTCTTCGTGCGCAATTTAATATTTTTGCTTTGCTCGCACGGAATAATTTTAGTTCTTGGAATGGAAGTATCACAGTACGATGCTTCTTGGTACACTGTTTAAATAAACATATCCATATACACGAAAACTTTATACTCTACTTTAATAAAATTGTGTTTAAATGTTTATATTGTGTGTGTGTGTGTGCGCGCGCTTCTGATGTTGGAATTTTGTGTGCGGAAGTAACAGAACGACGCGCGAGTACGAAAAAGTTTCCGTGTTTTCCTTATGTCTACTTGTTGTACTGATGATGATGATGATTATGATACTTTGGTAAAATAAGAAAAACGTATTTACAAAATAAAATTTATAATTGTACACGGAAATATGCTGATATGTCAGGGAGTAGACAGCATAAGATATACATGTATACTGGGTGAAAGATTTGTTGTGTGATTTGCACACGAAAAATTCAAATATTTTTTTTTTCGTTTATTAATGGTAATTAGGTTGTTAATACGCTTGTTTGGATGGTTAGTACTCGTTAGCAACAACATAACGTAATGTTCAGTGGTTTTGATATAATATTCGTAAAATATTACGATAAGAATAAGTGAATATGAGATAGATTAGGAGTTAAACATGAACATGCACGCACACAAAAAACATTTGATATATTAATCTAATTTTGACAGACCACGCTGTGTTTCATTTCATTTCATTATATTATTTGATGAGTATACAAGGAATTTAAATTAGCTTGAGGTTGAGGTGTTTGAGATGGGAGCGGTTTGAAATGTCGAAATTCAAAAATTCAGGAAATTTAAATCCAATATCAAAATCCAGGAAATTAAAAATCAACACTTTCAGAATTTAGGAAAGTGAAAAATTCGGTTAAGGCTAAAGTATCCGAAATCGAGACATAAATTTAAATTATATCGATTTCTTAGTCGACGATCAATTAATGTGTTAAAAGTAGTACTACAAAATGTCGGACACAGAACAAAATATTAAAGCTGAATCTCAAAACGTATAGGTTCCGCTTCCTCCGTTCCGTTTCCGCCATTTTGGCGTCAAATGCGGGTCTTTGGTTTGCGCAAGTGGAAGCTGTGCTCATTGTAAAATGAATTACTTCAGACAGTAATCAATATTTGCTAACGATTGTCGCATTACCGATTGATTTTATCGCCACAGTGTCGGACATAATTGCAAACCCTCCAGATACAGCCAAAATCGCAACTCTTAATTGGTACAACCACTATGGGTGCTTTAAAACCTTCTGCTTATTATCGCCGATTTAAACAATTAGCAGGCTTCTCAACCGCATAATTACAGAAGAGTAAATTATAACATTATGGTTTAAACGGCTACCAGAGCAATTACGGTCAATTCTTATACTGCAAGAAGCAGAGCCAATGAAAAAATTGACCACATTAGCCGACAAGATATGGGAATTTCATAGCCCAGCCACATCACCATCTGCTGTCTGTAGCACATCTAGTTCCGAAAAGTCTACGACCAAATTGGTAACCTTAGATAGCCTCGCAACCGCAATTGATGAACTGTGCCAACAAGTTTTTAAACAAAATTTATCAAAATTTCGAAATTTTTCTCGTAATAGATCACGTAATAATTCACGCTCAAAGTCGCAGACCCGTTCATCTTCAATTAAACGTGACTTCTGTTAGTGCCATTTTCGATTTGGTCTTGCAGCCCGCAAATGTACTGGTGGCTCTTGCAAATTTCAATCAATCTGTCGGTCAATCAAAAAAAAATTAAATAACAATAAGAAAAACTAAATTGTCTCGAAGTTATAGCGACAAACGATGGGACGCATAATATACGTCGCCTATTCATTAAATGTCCGAAAACTAACTTCAGTTTTCTTATCGATACCGGAGCTAATATCTCAGTGGTCCCATACACATTTTTTTAAAAAAAAAAATCAAGACCCAGCGAGTCCAATCTTCGCTGCTAACGGAGGATTCCGCTGGGATTTCAATCATCCATTCGTATTTGTATCAGTTACCAGACCAATAATAGACGCTGAATTTTTAACAAAATTTCACTCAAAAAAATATACAAAATCTTTGTAAATATAAGCACACAAAATAATTTGTAAATTTAACAACGTCCCTTTCAATTTTATTGTTAATATTTTGTATATTTGACTAAATTTTTATTAAATTTACAAACTTTTTTGTATTTTTTTGCAATATTTTCAATTTTATGAAAATTTTATTGAATTTATTAAAAAATATTTGTTATTTTTACAATTAATTTTTATAAATTACAAATTATTTTGTGTGCTGTATATTTACAGAATTTTTTTTGAGTGCTGAGTGGTTGACTCTTAAAACAAACGCCTACTAGACTCAAACACTTTATTAATCTTCAATTCAATGGATATAAATGATCCATCACCGACTGTTAAATTATTTGTGGTCAACGGCCCATTCGAAGACATTCTTCGACGTTTCCCAAGCCTTATGCAAGAACCCAATTACGAGTTAAAAATTAAGCACAGCGTAAAAGTTAAGGACAACTGCCATTCTCACGTTCGTTTTCAAAGATAGACCTGATCCGAGCCTACCACCAAATACCAGTTGCTGCGGAAGATGTATATAAAACAGCTATTACAACACATTTTGGACTTTTTGAGTTCATGAGAATGACATACAGTCTGCGAAATGCAGCAGAGACTTTTCAGCGTTTCTTGGATGAAGCGACAAAAGGGTGGAATTTCGTTTACACATACATCGATGATATGTATTCTGTTGGCTAGCCGATCAGCGTCCGAACATTTAGAACACCTTCGCGTTTTATTCCAACTTCCAACGCCTCACTGATTTTGACATCGTTCTAAAACCCTCGAAGTGGTTGGTGCTCGGTGCAGAATCTTTAAATTTTCTTAGTCACGAAATCTTCAGAGAGAATCGTGGCTATAAACGATCTTCCCCAACCAACATCTATACGGGAAGTACAGCGTTTTATCGGAATGATTAACTATACTATCACCGATTCATTCCTCACTTGGCCCAAGTACTGCATCCAATCCATATACGCAACTTGTGATACTCCAAAAAGAAAAGAAGAAACTTTTTCTTTGGCTACCCGAATGCCAAGCGGCTATGTTGAAAATAAAAGCTGCCGTGGTTCATGTTAGTTTACTTGCACATCCTCTAGAGCGTGGAGAGTTCAGGATAACCACTGACGCTTTCAATACCGGGCTCGGAACTGTATTGGAGCAGTACAATAAAGGATGTTGGGAACCATTGGGGTTCTTTTCCAAAAAACTTTCCCCACCGGAGCGTAAATATTCTGCTTTCGATCGTAAATTGCTGGCAATTTACTGTACCATTAAGCATTTCCAGTGTTTCGTCGAAGGTAGCATCAAAATCGGAGCAGAGTCCTCGTCAGTCTCGCAAGTTGGACTACAGATACCTTGTCTAGAACAAATGAACAAGAAGTAGTACCGATATGTCATACAGCTCTAGACATGGAAGGGCTCGTATCTCTTCAAAAATCAGATGAAGAATTTCTAACCCTACAAAACAATGCTCAGTCTGATCCAGAATTGAAATTCAAACGGATACGAGATCCTGCCTCAGATCTAATCGTATGGTGTGAAACATCAACTTACACAAACCGTCCATACGTTCGGACTTATTTACGTAAGCAAGCGTTTGAAATGCTTCACGGTTTATCCCACCCATAGAATAAGGGCAACGCGTAAATTGGTGGCTTCAACATATTTCTGGCCTAATATGAACGTGGATACCGGATCCTTTATTGTACTGCAAAGTAATACGTCACACACGCTCCGAAACCTGGCGTTTCGTTATCATGTCTGGTAGGTTCGAGCATATCCACGTCGATTTGGTTGGACTTTTATTCATTCTTGACTCATATCTACTGATGAAATGGCCGGAAGCCATTCCATCAGTAGATTTGAGAAGATCTACAATAATACGTGCATTCGTTGATCAGTACATCTCGAGATTTGGTGTACCATCCAAGATAACGACTGACCAAAGTTCCAGGAATTTAGCAAACTGTTAAGTTCACACAGAATTAGAACTACTTCTTACCACCCACAGGCAAATGGTATGGTGGAGCGATTCGATCGTACCCTTAAAGCCTCATTGTACGCTAGAGAAAACACCCTGCACTGGAGCTCAGAGCTACCTTTTATTCTCCTTGGAATTAGAACTTCGGTTAAGTCTGACCTCGGATGCACTCCAGCAGATCTTGTCTCCGGACAATCACTAAAGGTTCCTGGAAAACAATTAATGCATTCTGCCCCTGCAACATCGACAGATCACTGGTCGATCAATTAAGACAGTCGATGCGCAACGTCATATCTCTAAATACCCGAAGTCGCCTTCAAGATAAAATTTTTATACCTAGGGACATAACGGAGTGTGATCATGTCGTTTCGTCAAGGTGGATAGAGTTAAAACGGGTTTAACTTCTTCATACGAGGGACCATATAAAGTATTGAAACGGTTTCGAAAATATCTCGTTATTCAAAAGAAGATCCTGAATTTTTTGTTAAAGAAAAGTGACTGGGACTACGACGACAACTTACCATTCCATGAAAATGTGGCTTGAAAATAGACGACTTCTCTTGGCCGCGGCTTTTATTGGTAACGTTTTACTTGGTCACGTTGATTCAGCTTACATCTTGGAAAACATATTAATTTACGTGCCAGGCAGAACATTTCAAAACCATTGATTTTTAGCACTTGAACACCATTCTACTAACTATGGAGAAAACAACCCCATTAATATGATGACGAAATCGTTCAACTTAATTGACGACCTATTTGACTTTTTATCAAAGAATAATTTTAAGAATATCTTGAAAAACTTTTTTTTAATTGTCAAACTAAAATTTGGTTTATATTTTCTTTTTTTAAGTTTTTTATTTGAAGTTACTGTTTTAACTATTGTAAAAAATTGAAATCATACATGTAAATTACAAAATAGATTTCTTTAAATAAATAAATGAAATAAATAAAATGCCTCAAGACAAATCAGAATAAATTAAACACTGACACCGGTTAAAAGATGTCGATAAAAGAAACACATTCTGAGAAGTACAGCAATCAGTGTAGAGCAACAGTGGAACCAATCGAGAAGCCTATATCGAAACTGTTACCAAAACACTCGGGTACCAAGAATATAGTTGTGAACCCTGGATTAGTGACCATTCTTTGAAGACAATTGATATTCCAAATTTTTTACTTCAAATCCAAGACACTATAATTATATAAATGTTTTATTAAGGGGGGGAGACGCAGTATATATAAACGTATATAAACTCATAGCCATATCCGATATCCGCGAAAATTAACGACTAACCTTTCAAATTTAGGACGTGATAATTTGAGTTTTTGTAATAATTCTAACATTTGTGAAATAATTTTCTCTTCCATATTTGGTTAGATTTCGACTACTGTCCGAATACTGAAATATTTGTGACGTTATGAAGAAATTGTAATAATCTTTATTGCAAGTAGAAAATCTGAACAAAGTTGCCGTTGAAAATATGTTTTATAAATTGATTAAAAAAAAAAAAAATACAAAGCAAGCTTTGATTACAAGCAATGCGAAAGCTGATTTTATTTTCAATTTCATTCTCGTGGTTTGTGCTGTCCTATCAGATTTTTTAAATTTGTTTAATGTTATATATAAAAAAAATACAATATATAAAATCCAATATAAAATATAATATTAAATATATTGACCAATATAATATTAAATATTTGGAATTGGAAAGTTGGAAACAAAATTGTTGGCAAATTGTTTTTTAGTTTTCAAATTAAAATATTTTACATTTTTATTATCATTTTTTATGTCGAAGAAAAGATCATTATCATCAGTTTGGGATTATTTTGAGAAAATTGCGAAAAAAAAGCACAATGTCTGAAATTTCAATCTAAAATAACAAATGCAAATGGATCGACGGGAGCAATGATAAACCACCTGAAGCTTTTTCATAAATTATTCTAAATGAAACCGTATAAAGAACAATCCACACCTAAAATTCAAAGAGCTCCACAACAAACGTAAAATACTTGGCAATAAATTCAGTATGACCAGTT
The DNA here is from genome assembly GCA_932526605.1 of Nephrotoma flavescens. Classification (NCBI taxonomy): domain Eukaryota; kingdom Metazoa; phylum Arthropoda; class Insecta; order Diptera; family Tipulidae; genus Nephrotoma; species Nephrotoma flavescens. The sequence goes on from OW052221.1 coordinate 14,351,234, forward strand.
CTGAATGGACAAGCTTAAGAAGACGCAGATAGCTGCACCTAAATATCCACGACGAATATGCGTAAATCTTGGGCTTGTTCCAATTCCAGGATCTTGTAATGCCGATGATATTGTGGATAAAGTGAAAAATCACTTGCTTAAATTTAAAATGTGATAACGTGATAAAGTGAATTTTAAAAGTGGGATCTCCAATGATGGTAAAGTAAGGAAGTATTTGCTCAGCTGAAATGATTATATGTTTAAATCCCAGTATACATTTAGGCATTCGTGATTACTTGTATAAAAACATGGATGATTTTGTAACTGAACCTGAACCATTAAGTGAAGATGAAGCCCCTGATGATGATTTTCAAGATTCTGGAGATGATTCCGGTATCGACAATTATGATGTCGCAAATGTAACTATTTTTGAGCAGTTGAAACTGGTGAGGAAAATCATGTTAGAAATGAATTCGAACGTCAGCATGAACTACTCCTAGATATAAAGGTTCGATGGAACTCGATTGCGCCCATGATGGAAAGTTTTTGAACGATTATTTTTTACAACTTTCGACGTGGATTAAGGCAGCAAGAGTGCATGAACTTAACTCAATTTTTGACGATGAAGCTCCATCAAGGACTAGTGTTTATCGATGGTATGGTGAATTCAATCGAGGTCGTAGTTCACTCCAAGACGAATTTCGTGAAGGTCGTCCAGAATCAGTTGTTGTTCCGGAAACCATTGATGCTGTGTGCGAACTGATATTGCAAGATCGTCATGTGACCTATCGTGAGATTGAGACAACCTTAGGCATTAGTGGGACCAGCATACATTCAATATTGCATAAACATTTGAATGTCAAAAAAATTTGTTCGCGTTGATTCCACACAATTTGTCAATCGCTCAAAAAAAGGTTCGTGTCGATTGGTCGAAAGAAAAGCTCAAAACGATCGCGGTGCTTCAAAACACGTCTATAACATAGTGATAAATGATGAATCGTGGATTTACGCGTGTGAGCCCGAAAGTAAACAGCAGTCGACTGTATGTGTGTTTCAAGATGAGCGGAAACCAACAAAAGAAGTTCGCGCATGAAGCACTTGCAAGCAAATGATCGCCTGTTTTTCGGAAAAAATGGACATGTCGCAACCGTACCGTACGAGTGGTACACAATCATTTGTTTGGCAGTTGTCTTTCAAGAAATTAGGAAAACCAACTGCCGAAGACGGATCACTCTTCACCACGACAATGCGAGCTCTCACACATCGGCTCAAACTACTGCATTTTTGAGCAGTCAAAACATCGATTTGATGAGTCATCCGCCGTATAGTCCTGACTTGTCACCAAATGACTTGTTTTTATTCCCGTACGTAAAAAACAAACTGAGGGGTCAACGTTTTTCGACACCTGAAAAAGCGGTTGCTGCGTGCAGAATGCATGTTTTGGAGATACCTCAATCAGAGTGGAAAAAGTGCTTCGACAATTGGTTCAAACGCATGCAAAAGTGTATAGATCTTCATGGGGAATATTTTGAAAAACAGTAAAGCGATCTTCGATGATTAATATGTGTTTTTGTTCTCTAATCCCGAAATGTAAAGGGCAGCCCTCGTACACTGTATCTTAAATTTTAATTATAAGAAATAAAAGTAATTTTTGTGATGTTCAATATTCAACAACTTATTTGTTATAGGAAGTTATTTTAAAATCGTCCGTGATATTAATTTAATTGATATTTTTTTCGGCTTTTCGGACAAAATATCATTTTTAATGTGTAAATTGAGAGTATAAATGGCCTCTTTGTTCGCAACCAACATAATTGTATGGGTGCCATTAAAAATGCTATTTTGTCCGAAAAGCCGAAAAAAATTTCAAACTTACTTTATTTTTATACGGATATCCGGTATCTGCCGGATAATTCCAAAACATCTATCTGATAACCTCAGTATAAGAAAATCCGGATATTTAGAAACCGCAGGAATATAAACGCAATCTATGACTACAGACGTTCAGTACGGCTGGACTAACAGACGTCGATCCGATGGTCAAATTTTTTCATGCAATTTACCAATAGAGACGTTTCTACGGCATTTATCTCGGCAATGATGTTGTTTTTTGGTCTTGAATGGTGGCTGGACTATCAGAGTACACTTAAAAATCCCAGCAAGTAATCTAAGGGCGCTAAATCGCATATGATCTTGCAGGGCACATCGCATTCCCGCGACGCGAAATTAAACGATTTTCAAAGAACCTCGAAATTGCATGGTCCGATGATGTCTTTTGGCCACAAAGCACACCAAATAATTATTTTTTGTGAATGAAACGGCTGTGACAGTTTTTACTTATTTACCGTCCCATTTAACGTGAAATGGGCTCATCTCTGAAGATTATTATTGATGAAAACTGGCCAACAATTCCACGGTGCTTTTTAACACGTTAACACAAAAAAAAGGCATTAAATAATACAAAACAGCAGAATGGAAAATAAAGTTTTAAAACAACAGTTAAATTAAGCATTATTAATTAAAGGCAATTTATTTAAAACAGTTTTAAAGTAATATTGACCTCGAACAACATTTACAATTCAGCAGCTTGAAATCACATAATTTTGAACGCAAATATTTTTCATTTACAGGTTCTGCCAAAAATAATTTCCAGCCACACAATTACCCAATTACACCCGTATTTTATGCTGCTATATTTTCTTTCAATCCGTCGAGACAAACAAAAAATTAAATAATTATGGAAAATTTAAAATTTATAATTTGTGACTTAACTCTACAAAAATTTTCCATCATTCCATCGTACATGCGACTATGTATACGTAGATGTGAGAGATGGTGGTAGAGAACTCATTTAGTTGATTAAAAAAAACTCTTGTGGATTATGTATATGTGTGTGACAATTCTACATGCAAAACGTTATACTTTCTACATACATACAACATTATGTTTTGGGAAAAATTTGGAAATGAAAAATTTCGACCGCACACAAAAATTAAATTAAATGTGTCGCATGTTTGTGGTGACGAGCTTGATCAAAATTATAAAGCTCAACGCTATAATAACAACATTTATACACAATTTTCCAATTACGGTAATTCTTTTAAATTATATAAAATATATCCTTAATATGATTACTAGTATTCGAGATGGAAAATTATCGAATTAATTAGATGGAATTTCCCTTGTTTGTTGTGGATATAAATTATACGAATTTTCCGGTTTACACGTACTCGTTATATACGAGTGAATATACATATTTAGAGAGGAAGGGTGTGAAATTATACGCCGTGCCTAAGCATTAACTCGTAATAATATGAATTATATCCCGCCGCATATAAACACAAATGCGTTATATGTATATAAGATTTCGCACTTGAGTGAATGAAAAATTTATTGTGGAAAATCATGATATCACGTTATAGTAATTATTATGCGGTATGTGGTAAAATACATACTCGTACATACATATAATTAAGAAATAAATATTTAGTGGGGTGCATATGTACTTTGTACCTGTGCTAATGACTTTATTTAAATTTCAATTAAATTTCCTGTATGCGAGAAACCTTTTTATCACCGTATATACCAACACCTGTTCCACATCATTGATAATCAGGGCGAGAGACTAACAAAAAAAAAATATTTTATTTACTTTTATGTCCTTTCAACCCATTCCACGCCATATTTTCATCTCTAAATCCTTTCAATTTTCCATTTTCTTAACACGAATGCGATACAGGCAAAAAGTTTGAATGATATATGGAAAAATAAGTAGGGACAATACACACACAAACAGCATATAGAGAACACAGTTGGATCGCACACCAAATTACATTTCCACCACTATTTCCAATGAAGCAAAAAACTGTGACATAAAAATGTTTACGTTTTGCTAAGTGGGTTCCATGCACAGTGTTGTTACTCATTGTTGTCGTCGCCATCGTTTATATATATATATATATATATATATATATATATATATATATATATATATATATATATATATATATATATATATATATATATATATATATATATATATATATATATATATATATATATATATATATATATATATATATGTAGGCTATTTGGGGTGTGTACAGTATACACACTTGTACATATTTCAGTATATGATGGTATCTTGTATGATGGCCATACACACCATATGAGGTCGTATAAATTTCAAACGCAGTCCAGTGAAAAACACTGGCTGTCACATGAAGTGTATATGCTTATATGTGCGGACTAAAGTATAAAAACGAGCTTTCCTCGAAAAAATTAAATTCATGACACAATGAAAATGTGGACAGCAGCAAGCAAACAGAGCAAGGAAAAAAATAAAAATCAATCCCATTTAAAGTTGGTTGGTTTATATTTATATATGTATAATGCTTTTTGGACTTTGATTTGGGTAATGAGGTTACAATGAGCTTTAAGCTTTTGATATTTGGTAACATGTGTCTGATGCTTGGGAAATGATGTGAAACATTTTTTTTATTTATCGCATACACAAATGAAAAGTTGAAAAATATTGTAGAACTCGTGTCTAAAACCTTTTGCTGAATAAACCATTTTTGGCCTACGTGTGGATGTATGTAGGTATATGTAAGTGTGTATATATGTATTGCAGGGAATAATAATGTAAGTTTTTTTCTTTTAGAGCTTTTATAATTATCCTGTGGTGAGGACTATTCATTATGTTAATATACGACGGTATTTTTATATATTTATGGTATGTAGGCGAAGCGGTACATAGGAGAAGGAAAATGTATTTTAGGCAATTTAAATAATTAATTAAGTTCACACAGAACAGATGTGTAAAGCTTTATTAAAATTAGTTTTTTTTTGTTGGTTGTATGGCGCAGAGAATTATTTGGGAGTCTACTTAGTTCAAATTGAGCTAGATGGAATAAATATTTTTAGCCATATGTAGATGTACGCAAACATAATTCCCTTGGCCAGCGGATAAAAGCTTGTTTGGGTAATATTTACTCAACTATGTAGATAATATTACGAATATTGTAACTAGATTTTGATTATCTTGGAAACATCTCTTTGAACATAATTTGGAATTTTTTTGCCTCGTTGAGCACAATTTGTTACATTTTTTACAATATTTTTTTTAAATTTTGAAAGCATTTCACTTGACTGTGCAATAATACTGAATATATGTTTAAGTAGAAGAATCGTCTTGTTTTTAAATATGTATAATTAAGGATTAATAAAATTATGTATTTCAATTCGAGCTGCCAGTAAAATTAATTGAATTTCTTTACGTTGGATATTTAAAACCGTTCGTTGAACATTTAGAATTAATTTAAATAAGTAAATAAACAATTCCGTGTTATACTGATGCATTAAAATAAGACACCAAGATGGTGTCAACCGCATTTTTATGTCCATGTTTTCAAATGCAATGACCACCTATTATTTCGCTGCCCGTTTTCGTAGCTAATTAACAAAATCGGAAAGCCACTAGTCATTCTAAGATCACGTATTCAAAGTTTTAATACTATCAGGATTACTTCCATATCCACTCATACTCTATCTTTTTTGCCGAATCAAACCTTGACTCCTTCCGGAGTCGGTTAAGTTTTCTTCGATTCTTTCCGAAGATTTGTTAATGGATTCGGAAAATAATCCAATTGCTTATAATAAAAAATTAAGATGGATCATCGTAGTCCACCAGATCGATACCGCAATTGTGTTGCCGTCCTGTGAACTAGATCTCGATCGTACGCTTCTCAGATTATGGGAAACTGAGGAGCTGTTGGGTTCAATTACTGAAAAACTAAATTGAAACTCAACATTTAATTGTTGGTAATTAATTCCAAAAATCAAACGAATAGGACCCCGCACAAATCTTATGGAAATTGGGTCCCGGTCAAATTCGCTGAATTTTTGATATGTGATAGAATTCATCATACTGGTCAACTGTTGCAATGGCCACAAAGCTCAAAAATTGATAGCTTGGCCAGTACAGAGCTTTAAAGCTCCGAGTATCCTCCACGGATTTATGTATATGCGCAGTGTGTATAGACTTTGAAATAGCCTATTTCATTTTTTTTATTTTCAGGGTTTATATTTTTGAGGTTGCTGAATTCAGATCTGTTGTTAGATTTTCAACATTAACAGTTGGCAGCTGTCAAATAGCTGTCAATGTGCTATAATAAAGCCAAAAACTTGTTTTTTTATGTTTTATCTTTCATTTTTTTTTACTTCGATAAGTTCAAAGATGATATTAAATCAATAACAATGACTATCGGCAGCTGTCATTTAGCTGTCAACAATCCTTTGTGAAAAATTGCCGAAATAGACTTCTGATATGGAATTTGTCGTCAGACGTGTTTTTTTCGATCATTCGGATTATATTGAGTCATTTGGCACCCGATTTGACACCTGACAGCTGTCAAAATGCACTTTTGGCCACCAGCATCGTGATCAGCAATCTTCAAAACATCGGTACACGCACTAAAATCATATACTATTGTACCAGATTTCGAGTGGACGATTTTTTTCCGAAAAAAAACAGTTTTTTCACTTTCAATTGTTTATAATTAAATAACAATAAACAATTACGTGAAAAAATCACTAGGACTAATTTCAGGAACCTCTTAGCGACATGAAATACCCATAGTCAACCATCCAAAGTCCGAATTGTAGCAGATACGGGAGTAACAAGCAAAAAATCTAGCCGGTACAGGTATGTACCGGTGCCCCGGAAAGGGTTAATGAGAAAGAAAGTGTGAATCTATTTTTCAATATGAACAAGTTAATAACATAATAAACCGACCTTTACCTAGATACTATTATTTGCATGTGGTAGCATTCGAGGATATTCTCGCCTTACAGCTGTCACCTATCAATTAACTAACTGTCAAAACCGAGTTGTGTAAACACAATTGACGGGCATAACACATGTTTACGGATAACCAATAACCAAGTTTAATGAAAAGTATTATTCTAGTCCCTAAAGCCGAATTATCCTAAGTCCCTTTAAGGAAATTATTTTAAGTCCCAAAATCGAAATTCTTCTAAGTCCCGTTTCACCCGCCTCCTCCTAAAACTGACCATTTTCACCCCCTCCTAAGTGGAGGCCTTCGTGAAGTACCCTCCCTTTATGAATATGTTCCATGTTAAAAGTTACTTTTTAAAAAAACTTTAAGTTGCTTAGTTCACTGAGTTCAAAAGTGATGTCATAAACTTATATCATGTTTGATTTCTTATCCACAAATTTAAGCACAAAAAATAAGTTACTTGCTCTATTATTGCATTTTGACAGTTAGTTGACAGCTTGTTGACAGCTGTAAGCTGATGACTACATAATTTTATAGCATATTTATATTCACTTATCTAAAAAACTTGGAGTTTTAAACAAAAAATAATTTTTTGACTTTATTACCGGACTTTAAAGAATTCTTGACAGCTAAATGACAGCTGCCGATAGTCATTGTTATTGATTTGATATCATCTTTGAACTTATCGAAGTAAAAAAAAAGAAAGATAAAACAAAAAAAAACAAGTTTTTGGCTTTATAATAGCACATTGACAGCTATTTGACAGCTGCCAACTGTCAATTTTGAAAATCTAACAACAGATCTGAGTTCAGCAACCTCAAAAATATAAACCTAGATAATAAAAAAAATGAAATAGGCTATTTCAAAAGTCTATACACACTGCGCATATACATAAATCCGTGAAGGATACTCGGAGCTTTAAAGCTCTGTACCGGCCAAACTATCCATTTTTGAGCTTTGTGGCCATTGAAACAATTGACCACTATGATGAACTCTATCGCATATCAAAAATTCAGCGAATTTGACCAGGACCCAATTTCCATAAGATTTGTGCGGGGTCCTGTCAACATTTATTTGGCCGAGATGGAGTTACAATTCCAAAAGTTTTCTGAAAGAAAAAAGCTTAATGGTATAATTAGGAATCTACTACCTTTTTATTTAGAATAATTACCAGTTGTCCAGATCAGGTCAATAAATGAAATTACCCGGTATTGTAAAAGTATCAAGGCCTTGCGTTTCAATATATATCTCGAACACACTTACTGAAACCTTCATTTTTAGAACAATCTAGTCGTTTTACAAGAACTCCGATGCAGAATCGTGTTGCAGTTTGCTCAAATGATACCAAGGTTTGAACTACATCGGAGCAGCGGCCGAAGATAATTGATAAGGAAGAATCTGAGGCGACTTCCGAAATACTCATGGCCATCCAAAAGTCAAGTTCGAAGTCGGGAGTATGTTGGAATTGTAACCAAATTGGACACCCATTTTATTACTGTTTGGTTGAAAAAGGCAATATCTTTGGTTACAAATGCGGTGCCAAGGGATTCAAACGATCAATAGAACTTAGAAATCTGAGTCATTTTAAATTCTATAAAGAAACTGTACAGATTCCTATCATATCTCAGCATTCCAAAGCCAAAGCTTGCTAAATTCTGGGGCTAGTTGTACCATAGTTCGGAACGGTTCAGAGGATATTTTAAATTCGCTCCAGTTGACAGTGTATCCCATTAACTCTTCTGTTTCAACAGCTGTTATTCCGTCAGCCATAATATAAAAGGAAATGTCAATGTACCATTTACATACAACGGTAAAACTTCTGTTTTGCCTATATTGATTGTTCCATCCATCGTAAACACGTTAACTTTAGGAATCGATTTCTGGAAAATGTTTTAAATTAAACTAGTTGTGAAATGCATTACATTATACCAGATAACGTCCAAAATTTCGGAAACTCCTAATAAACTTTCATAAACGGAAATGGATCAATTAAAAGATGTGTTGTCTATAGATTTTCGTTACCTGATGCCGACACGATTGGTAGAACCTCGGATTATCTCACCTAATTGACACAGACGATGCAAAACCTATAAAGCAAAGAAATTACCCGATATCATCTTTCGTACAAGAAAAGGTTGACAAAGAAATTGATCGAATGTTACGATTATAGGTGATTGAAAATTCCGCTAGTCCGTGGAGTGATCATCTGATCCATGTCTCTAAACCAAATGGTAAAATACGTTTATGTCTTGATTCACGCTCCTTATACCTGCAGAATTCTGGGCCGCTTTAAAAGTACCAATTACCATTCAAGTGTCGATTTGTTAGAAAAAACCGTTTTCTCTATATCGTCTAGAGGGCATTCTCGATTTTCTGTAATGCCTTTTGGCCTACATAATGCTCCCCAAACACACGCCCGTTTAATGAGTAGAGTGTTTGGAGTGGACCTCGAACCACAGGTGTTTGTTTATTAAGACGATATAATCATTTCAACGGAAACATTGGGAGAACATATACGTCTTCTGGGCGTTAGCAGAACGTTTAAAATCAGCCGGTTTGACCATAAATTTAGATAAATCTAAATTCTTTCAGCTTCAAATGAAATATTTAGGCTACGTGATATCTAAGGAGGGATTGCGAACTGATCCAGAGACGGTTGCTTCCATATTAGATTATCTTGTTCCTAACTCAACAAAAGCCGTGCTCAACAATTTTTCTACTCTGACCGATTTCCGATATTCTTAAAAAGGGTAGGAAATTCCAATAGACTGATGAAGCAAACATAGCGTTTTTAAACTCCAATCCTCGCTAATCTGGATCTCACAAAAAGGTTCATAATACAAACAGATGCTTCAGACGTCGGTATCTGAGCTGTCCTTACTCAAGGTGAAGGCGATTCGGAAAAAGTAATTTCCTTTTACAGCCAGTTTATGGCAAGACAAGCTAGTAACGTAAATACCATACCACAGAAAAAGAGTGTCTCGCCGTTATACTGGCAATCGACCGCTTTCGCTCCGATCACGTCTCATTGCTTTGGTTGGACAATCTTACTGATCCAAGTGGCCGACTTGGTCGTTGGGCATTAAGATTGAAAAAATATAAATTCACGCTAAAACATCGTAACGGAAAATTTAATGTAATTCCCGATGCTTTATCAATGACTTGTGATGTGGAAGAAGTAATCTCAAGTGAATCCCATTGGAAACGCGATATTTTAAAACGCGAATTATCAAAACGCGATATTTCAAAACGTGATATGGTAAAAAATGCGATATGGTACAAAACGGAAGTTTAGGATCGGGTTATATCAGGCGGGTAAAGGGGAAATTTAATTTCAGTTTTAATTAATAAATCATATAACGGCAGTGTGTTGCTATTAACAGCCCGTGAAAAAGAAATTGTTGACGCCAAGTGGCTCTTTTCTTTTCACGGACCTAGATAGCATACCACTATCAAACTCCACTAACAACTTTGCCAAAATTAGGGCCTATGGGCCATTTAATATTAGTTAGGTCAGGGTAAAAATGTCTGACTAGCCATTTTTACGAAATACAACCGCGGTTATTTTTGCCCAAGCGACGGGCTGATAAGTTAACCTACTACTTTGGGGTCTGATAGCCCAATTTCTACCTTTCCCGGCTTCATTTTTTTATCTTTATCTAAACACACACACCGATCCCTCTACCCGGCTGAGCTGCGGGAATCAATGCCGCATGGGGTACCGAACAAATAGTGGCAAATCTGTGAAACTGGGTTGGCTTTAACGGTGCTAACCCGTTTCAAATGCTCAAAAGTGCCGTTTGTCGACCACATGGATGCTGAGTTATTTTTATTTGTTTGAGACCTACATGTTCCTTTCTATTTCAAAGACCTATAAGCGGTATACATTTTTGGTTGGTTAGTAAATAATTTTTTTCTTGTTATTTATGATTTTGGAAAAAAAAGATAAATTTATTTGTCTACTTATTAATTATAACATATTTCTTTGTTGAAAACGGTTCCCTGTTCCAGGGTGGCGCCCAATAACATAACCAAATTGTTGACCGAAAACCTGGGGATTTACCAACATAAAGTTGAAAACTGTCACTTACGGTCCATCATCACCACAAACTCAGGTTTTGCAGCAACTATCGCTTGAGAACGAAACCAAATACCCAAAGGCCTCTGAAGCTATTGCATCGAATACGTATACCCAGGAAAGGAAAGAAACATCATAAACTTGCGCAAATTAGGCATCAAACTCTAAAGGTTTACTGAAAGACCAATCAACAGCACAAGTTACCATTTATTCTAGGACTAAAATGGAACTCTGATGAAAACTCTAGGACTAAGAGGAAACTCTGAAATCGATCAATTTCTATTGCGATTCAACCTTCCAGAATCCTCTCATAATACATTTGAATTTCTGATCCTTTGGGGGTTTTAGCTCCTCCATTGACATCCGCATAAAATTTATGTTACAACGTTGGTAGCTTATAAGTATAGTTTGGGATGAGACATACCTGCTGAATCAGAAATCCAATGGCTGCAACTTTGAGAAAATGTTTTCCATCTGCAGGATATCTCAGTTCCACGATAACCTCCACCCAATGAAAAGCAGATAATACTTCATAAATTTTGCGATACCAGTGAGCAGACAGATTAGTGCCTTGTTCGTAACGGTCAAAACTAAAGTTGTCCCGATCAAATTGACCATTTTGCCGAGACTTGAATTCTGTGAAGTCATCCTCAAGCTACTACTTATACCAGTAACAAAAACATTAGATATAACGACCTAAAACTTTTATTCTTGGACGGATTCAACAATTGTATTGGATTGATTATCAGCTCCACTCTGATAAATTCAGTGCTTTATTAACAACAGAACTGCCCAAATCCAAACTCAGACAGCCAGACATAAATGCCAGCATGTACCTAAAGAGTCCCACTAATTGTGCTACAATGCTACAAGAGGACTAACTCCAACTGATCTAAAAAGTCATCACTAGTGGTGGACCGGCCTAAATTGGTTATCCATTCTAAGTGGTTATCGACTCAAGACTGCTGGCCATCATTAAAGCAAAGGTTACCCCTCATCACTATAGAAAAACGAATCCGAAATTTGCAAACTCTAACTGCAATTCCTGTTACTAATACAAATTTTATTCATGAGCGCTCAAATTGATTATTTTTAGAGAATTCAAACTGGCATTTTATACCACCAAATTGATCCTTTTTTATTTTGATGGAATGTGGGAGGCAGTGGTCAAATCAGCGTTATCGAATCATTGGCGAGCACAATTCTCACTCACGAAGATCTACACACTTTTGGAAAATTTAGTACCAAGCGTACGTAGCATCGCGTCAGTCTCGATCCAAGTGGTCTCCAAAACAACTTAATATATGCCAGCTAGACAGATTGCATCTCGTCAAGGAAGCCGACCCTATCACCACACAATTGAACAAATAGTGGAAATTCAGCCTAGGACTGAGGGTTGAGCTATTATTTCCGACCATCCAACACAAACACTAATATTGTTTGAAATTCAATTACAATCTTTTTTCGTGCTTGTGGAATCTTCGACTTCCGGTTGACCAATGTAGGCCATATAATTAATGGGTACTCCCAATATATGAAAAAGCTTAAGTTTCATTCCCATATGGGCTCTAACGGAAATCATAAAACCTTATCGAACCATCATCGAAATCGGTTAGTAGTACAGCACCCATAGAAGAAATATTTTTGCGCTCGACCGTTTTAATTTGTTGCACCGGTTTTACCGCAAGATGGCAACATAATTCTTTGCGTAATGTTAGCAAGATTTTAATCTCCTTTCAGTTTGGTCCTCGTTTGTAGGAATTTTAAATGCTTCAGAAAGTTAGTACATTTATGATCATGGTATATGTTTTCACGGCGAATACAGCTCGATATTTCAACATGTTTTCAAGATTTTCTAATGAAAATGCGAACTTTCATTTGGTCGAATTTTGGCTACATTTTTTCTCGTTTAACCATTTGTTTGCAAGCCTACCGTACTTCGTTCATTACAGTGCGGATCAGATCACTTGATTATATTCAACTGCTGCACTATAGTAAGTCGATTGATTCCGTCGTTCTCCCCGTCGATACTTTCGAAAGCGCTTTGGCAGAAATACATATTCATAACTTTTGACGACCATATTCAAGGAACTGCTGTTTTAGGTGGTTAGTTTACTTTTTATTTTTCAATTTCTGAATAGCTACGATAATATCACGAGTTAATTTTTGCCATTTTTGACTTAGAACTAAAATTTGATGCAAAAAAATCTAGAGGTCTTTTGTTTAACTTTCAGAAGAGTGTGCCTTCCCGTAATAAACTCATTTTTATAAGGTGTATTATCTTCAGTCAAATAAAAACAATGGTTTTGTAAAGTCTTTTTGTTTCCCAAAAATTTTTGTTGATGTTTAAGTGACGCCAGTGAGAAAACAATGTACTACAGAAAGTTGACCCACTGAGGTACGTGCTCGATCGGCTAGCAAGCAAGCAATTTGCTAGGCAAAATCCTGGCTATGTTTTGCAAAATTGTTTTGTTTTTTTTGCGATTTCACAGTAAATTTTACGGCTTCAAAAAATGAACAGCATATTTTTGTGTTGTTTTACTGTGCAATTGCAAAATAAACAAAAAATTTATAAAGAACTTAATTTGAAATTCAAATGTTCTTAAAATTAGTTGAGTAGCCATAGGATTTGGGGTAGCAAATTGCTTGCTTTCGGGTATCTACCTCACTATCAGAATCGGGTATCTAAATCACTATCAGAAAAATATTCGACACTAATGCAAATTTTAAAATGGTATCACACATCGGAAGTCGTTGAAGTTAGCCCGATAAAAATGGTGCGTTTCTCGGATAAAGTGTATAGCTATCCCGAAAAAGTGTAAATGTAAGTAGAAAATGTAGCCCCATCCCGAATTAACATTTCATTACCAATATTAAGCTAATTTTGGTACTGAAGAAAATGACATAATAATTTAATAAAGGAATATAAAGACACTATTGAATAACAAATCTAAATAACACGAAATTCATAAATAACGAATATTTCGAATTGTGGAGCCTTAAATTCGCTTGTGCCTATACTAGAGATATTTATGTGTAGTGGCGTATACGGCCAGATAGGTCTTAGTCACGCCAATATGTCATGATAACCACTGGGTTATATTATGACCATAGAGCATAATTTTAAAACCCTTTCCATGAGAAATTTACAAAATAATGAATATTTCGAGTTAAGGCGGAGCCTTAAATTCGCTTGTGCCTATACTAGATATATTTATGTGTAGTGGCGTATACGGCCAGATAGGCCTTGGTCACACCAATATGTCATGATAACCACTGGTTCATATCATGACCATAGAGCATAATTTTGTAACCTTTTCCATTCGCACAAGCGCATTTAAGGCTGCACAATTCGAAATATTCATTATTTATGAATTTCGTGTTATTTAGATTTGTTATTCAATAGTGTCTTTATATTCCTTTATTAAATTATTATGTCATTTTCTTCAGTACCAAAATTAGCTTAATATTGGTAATGAAATGTTAATTCGGGATGGGGCTACATTTTCTACTTACATTTACACTTTTTCGGGATAGCTATACACTTTATCCGAGAAACGCACCATTTTTTCGGGCCGACATTTTCGGGCTAACTTCAACGACTTCCGATGTGTGATACCATTTTAAAATTTGCATTAGTGTCGAATACTTTTCTGATAGTGAGGTAGATACCCGATCGGCTAGCAAGCAAGCAATTTTCTAACCGAAATCCTGACTATACGCAATCAATTATACCAAGGAAATTTAAATTCGAGTATCTACCCCAATGCCGAAGTCAAAAAATTGATAAAAAACATTCTGTTATGAATAGCCCAGTGTGTGATACCATTTTAAAATCTGCATTAGTGTCGCATATTTTTCTGATAGTGGGTCAAATTTCTGTAGTACATTGTCTTCCCGCTAGTTTCACTTAAACATCAACAAAGAAATTTTGGGAAAGAAAAAGACTTTACGAAATCAATGTTTTTGTGTGACAGAAGATTGTATTATCTGCTTATAAAAATGATTTTATTGGAAAGGCACACTCTTCTAGATTGTATTAAAAAAGAAAGAAAGAAAAACGAAGAGATATTTCGTTATCTCTTCGTTTTTTTAAATACTTTTTTGGTTGGTGCGCATGCAGTTTCACTAAAAAAACACTAAAAGTGGAATAACTTTTGCACTATCAAACATTTCGAAAAAACTCTATTTGGCTGTTTTTGCTAGAACTGAGCTCCAATGTCACTTTGTTGCGTTTGATCGTCCAATTATTGGACATCCTGTATAAATCAATTGTTAGTGTATAGCGTTCTGGTACCCCGGTGTTTCGAGTGTGGAAAAATTTGTGCTTTACAAAATGGCAAAGCCGAGCTTCCAAGACTATAAGCTGTTAATTAAAGAGATCACGTGATTGATGTTCTAAATTTTTTTTTTGTGATATCTCGTAGACTTTATGAGATTTGTTTTAGTTTTCTGATTTCCCATGAATCTAACTACCTACATCGATTCTTAAGGTTTAGCAGGTACACGTTCATTTGTAGTATCGTGCATAGTGCTCGTATAAAGTGCAAAGTGTTTGTCCGTGAACTATTGTATTATGAATCCCTCTTTTATTGTCATTTCTATCTTTCATGATATTACAATAATTAAAAATAAAAATATTATAATGTGCACCAAATTTTCGAAAACGTCATAAAACTCCAACTACGTGTTGACATTTTTATTTTATGCCAATTTCTCCAGTCGCCTTTCGCACGTTGCTCTTCCTTTGCTACTTCAACATTTTTAAAACATTTTTCTAAAAATATTTTTTACAAGGTTTCTATTTTATAAATGGTGCGAGAAAGAAGTCGAACAACGCTACAAGTAGTCATGCACCTCACAAATCTTCTAAATAAGAATAATTATTCAACAATGTTGCAAAGAACTTCAGTAACAATGTACCGTTACATAAAAATATGATTAAGCCTCTATACGACATAACATTAAGTAATTTAAATTTTAAATTTCTTAGTACAAACTTTCAAGCTTTTAAATAGATAAACCTTCTGTTCAAACAAAAAAAAAATTGTATGCATGTATGTATACTGTTTTAAATTACATACACAAACACATAAACAAACAAACCGTTATTCCAATACAGAATTTCTCTATCTCGTTTTCATGTGGATTTCGAAACTAGACAAGTATCGCGTTACTTTGCACAAACAACAAAACATTCAAGAAAATTGGAAAATTATATAGTGTTTTCCACACTAATAAATGAGTTTTATTTAGAGACGGGGGGGATGGGTCGAGGGTGGAAAAAGATTTTCCGGATTTTATTTATATTTACAAATTTTTAAAAGGATTTTACGGTGTAGAAAATATAAACGAGGATGAGTGGGAAACACACAGACTTGATACATATACTCGTATAAACAAATTCGGGAAGAGATAATACACCAACAGCAGCTTTTGTAAATACAGTAGAGCTTTTTCATGCATATGTAATTATCTTGTTTGTAAATAATTTCTTTTATATGTAAAATCTCGGAAAATTAGAAAACCAGAGTTTGTATTTTATGTTTGGTTTATTAATTAAGTATTTGTTGATGGTCATTATGTGCTGATACTTAGTTAGTCTACTTACACAGTAGACAAGGTTTTATGAATTAAAATGGCTGCAGCATGTAATTAGCATATTTTAAATAGAAAAATTGTTTGTTGTTAAAACGTAAGTACATTGATTATTGATTTAATTAAAAATTATAGCAAACCATCGATGACATTGAGAAACGATAGTGTACAATTGACTGTCTCATCGTCCACCACTACTGTGTCGACCGCCTTCACTTGTTTTTGTTGTGAAATACATTCTTTCTCAACAACTCCACTGGTAACGGACCTCCTCCAACTTTCAGAAGTTCTTTGTTAAATTAATTTGTTTGGGCAGTTTGCAAATACTAATTGTTAGACTTAATTTTTGGACACGAGGAATATTTTGGACATATTCCCCTATTTATCCTTTTTTACTTTCTTTTAGATGATAAAATAAGGTGCAGTATTCATGAAAAATTTTAAGCTCGAAATATATAGCCGAAGCTAAAAAAAACTTTATAAAAAATCTCTGTGTGCGTGCAAAATAAATAAATTTTTCCTCGCTACAGCTCAGACCGTTTGTCTGATTGGGATGAAATTACATAAATAATGGTTTCCCGTTATTTGAAAAATCGCGGTGATATTTGACCAAAATCGGTCAAAGCTTTCATATGAGCTTTTAGTAATTTTCATCGAACTCCATATTTCCAAAATTTTATCGCTAATTTCGATATTTGTGAAAAACAGTTCTTCAGTAAAAAATTCGGTCGCTGTACCGCGCATACGGATTGATTGATCATGATTAAAATTCATACTTCAGCGTTTTCGAGAAATTACGAGAAAATTATTAAAATAGAAAGATTATAAATTGAGCTTCAAACAAAATTAGTTAAGATCATAATTTAAATTTTACTGCGGAAATAACGAGCTTTGATCAAAAAACGTTATTTCATCAAAATTCGGCAATAAAACTTCAGATTAAAGCTTTTCCATAACTTGAGGGCATTTTCCATCTGTAGGAACTTTTCAATTTTTGCATTGAAGATTTCAATTTTAACAATGGTTTACCTTATCGGTTTTCTGACATTTAAACAAAAATGATTTTTGTTTAAACAAGATACTTTTTATCACAAATCCGGTAGGTTCAATTTTTCGCTATAGAAATTGAGTGTCGGGTGTTGGCCACAATAACTATACCGCTTCATTTTTTTTGTTACAAGCCGCGGCTTATACAAAACCACCAATTTTTTTTTAACGAGAAAGGCTTATTAAAGGAGTGAGGCTTAAAAATGGAGTGCGGCTTAATAGATGTAAGATAAAAATTAAACATAACAACGAATTACTCACAAAAATCACATTTTATCCAGTTCTCAAATCACAACAAATAAAAATAGTTGTAATATCAATTTGTAATTCAAAATCAAATAAAAAACCTCTTAACGCGGTAAATGTTCGAGTGACGAAAGCCGAATTCAATTCACAAAATTTCTGATATCAAATTTGTGCCGAAAAAAACAATTGTATTCGATTTGTCAACGATTTTTCGGAATGTTAGTGCATTCAGCGCGTTGTTGTTTAACATTCAAAAAATCGTTGACAAGTTGTTGTTTTTGACAGCTAGAAAGAAAAATGTAAACAAACGCGCCGAATGCACTAACATTCCGAAAAATCGTTGATAAATCGAATACAATTGTTTTTTTCGGCACAAATTTGATATCAGAAATTTTGTGAATTGAATTCGGCTTTCGTCACTCGAACATTTACCGCGTTAAGAGGTTTTTTATTTGATATCAATGATTTTGGCACGGCAAATTGAAAATGAATTGAATTGCGATTCGTTTTATTGTTGTCAGTCGTTTTGACTTCGACTTTGAGTTCACGCACACAAGATAGCACACAAGTGTTCAGAGCTTAATTGTTGTCCGTTTCGCGAAGAACGAATTACGCATACTCTCACACAGCTGTCGGCTGTGTGTTACGGAGTGTAAATGATTCGAGCTTCTTCTCACATGCGTCTGTATATGAGGCACGATAGAACGTAAAACAATAGAACGAAACTGTTTCAATAAAAAAATGGAAAACAATAAAACAAAATTGTTTCTATTGACGAATGGTTCAATACGATTTATGTTTGGAAAGTATATGCTCTTGGCCTCGAAATAGTAAAGACTTATATTATCTTTTTTATGTTGAAAAGTAGGGGACAGGTCTCATCATTAGGTGTAGGTAGGTAGTTTTTTTTTATTATGTTCAGCACGATAACTTACGTTCTGGTGTACTGTTTTTAGTGTGTGGTAGACGATTCTATTTCTTTATTTTGCATGTAATTTTTCAATCTTCATTTTGTAGTCTTTTAGTAGATTTTATTTCAGAATCCTTTACCACATGCCACAAACAGGTCATGCCGGGTGTGATCTTATTACACAACCGGTTTATTTATTTATTTATTTATTTAAAGAAATCTATTTTGTAATTTACATGTATGATTTCAGATTTTTTACAATAGTTTAAACAAAAATTAAAACAGTAAATTCAAACAAAAAGAAAATATAAAATATAAACCAAATTTTAGTTTGACAAATAAAAATTTAAAAAATAGTTCTTCAATATATTTTTAAAGTTGTTCTTTGATAAATTAAAATCAAATAGGTCGTCAATTAAGTTGAACGATTTCGTCATCCTATTAATGGGGTTGTTTTCTCCATAGTTAGTAGAATGGTGTTCAAGTGCTAAAAATTCATGGTTTCGAAATGTTCTGCATGGCACGTGAATTGATATGTTTTCCAAGATGTAAGCTGAATCAACGTGACCAAGCAAAACGTTACCAATAAAAGCCGCCCCCAAGAGAAGTCGTCTATTTTCAAGCGTGCATATTTTGTATTCCGTGCATCTTGTTGGGTATGGAGGTAAGTGAGCCACATTTTCATGGAATGGTAAGTTGTGGTCGTAATCCCAGTCACTTTTCTTTAACAAAAAAATCAGGAACTTCTTTTGAATGCTTTCAATTCTTTTTATGTGCACAGCATAGTATGGATTCCAGACCGTTACAGCGTATTCCAGTTGAGATCGAACATAAGCGAAATATAGTGAACATAAGGTTTGAATATCCTTAAATTCACCTGTCCATCTTTTAACAAATCCGAACATGGCATTCGCTTTCGCAATAATCAATATGCAATTTTCAATATGCCTATTGAAACTGGCGTTTTCGACAAATGTAACACCTAAGTCTATAATCTCATTGACTCTTTGCAGTACTTCGTTGTTGACTTTGTATGAAGTAATAACCGGATTTCTTTTACGATGAAAAGACATGATTTTGCATTTCTTAGTATTTAAGTATAGTGAGTTTCGATCACACCACTCACTTAATCTATCTAAGTCTTCTTGAAGCTTCTCCGTATCTAACAAACCATTAATAGTACGAAAAATTTTCACATCATCTGCAAATATGAGCACGTCTGAGTTTTTGATTATCTCGGATATTCGGTCTATGAAAACGATAAAAATCCAAGGTCCAAGGTGTGATCCTTGAGGAACACCAGATGTAACTTTAATAACGTTTGATTTTTCACTTCCCATTATTACAAATTGTCGCCGGTTTGATAGATATGACTTAAACCAATTTATGTAATCGAGAGAAAACCGAAAATCGAATAAACTCTGGAGTGCTTTATGATGACAGATAGAATCAAATGCTTTACTGAAATCCGTGTACGCTACATCAACTTGACGGTGCTTTTCTATCTCGTTAATAAGTTTACTGGTGAATTCAACCAGATTAGTCGATGTGGATCGGCCAGGCATAAACCCATGCTGGTTTATTGATATATGACGTGCAATTGTGGATTTAAAGCTGTTGCATAATACTAACTCAAATAATTTCGGAATTGATGATGTTGTTGATATTCCTCTGTAGCATGTGATATCATCACGCTTACCCGATTTAAAAATTGGAGTAATTTTTGAAATTTTCCATTTTTCGGGAAACACGCCAGTGCTTAAGGAATGATTGAATAGATAGCATAATGGAATTATTAAAATTTCAGCGTACTCCTTCAGAATAGAAGAGGGTATATCGTCAAGACCGCAACCATCTCCAAACCCCCTTAAAGCCGATAAAATGTTGTCCTCAAAAATAATAGGAGGAGTTATTGATGTGTTGTTGTTGCTGGGTTGTTCGTACAATCCACTAGTAACGCTTGGTCTATAGACTGATTGAAAGAACGACGCGAACATGTCAGCTATATCTTTTGCGTTTGAAGAGCTGGTATTGTTGTAGGTCATATTAGCAGGGTATCCTTCAATTTGGCGTTTATTTCTAAAGTATTTCCAAAATTGTTTTGGATTTACTTTGATTTTGTCTTGAATTTGATCAAGATACGACCTGTATTTTGATTTGAAATAAATTTCAAATTCGTTACTATGTTGTAGAAACATAGTTTTGTCCGCTTTTTAACCGGTTCTCGTAGGCTATCGGCTGAACATATCTAGTTTAGGTTTTAGTGCATGTTACAGAGTAGTAAAAATTTAGATCAGATGCATCGGTTTTTGGCAGAAATCCGATTGAGTAATTCAACAATTTTTTTGCATGTTTCTTGCTGTTTTGTCACTAACCGCATGCGGATACCATTCATTCTTGATCCCTTAAACAATACAATAAAATATACATATTTTAGTTTGTTAGTTGAAAAGAAAAATTAATGGTAGCTACCCTCTCGCTGATATTCCATCTTCATGCGATGGGAGGAGTGGTAAGATCTATTTTTTTAAAGAAATCATCATAAAGATTAAAAAAGTATCGATTTTATGCAAGGAGATTGTTCAATGTTTTTGGTGATTCTTTCGATCACATCAATTTGTCAGTTTTTTCATTTTTTTTGTTATGAAAAAAGAGTCACTGGTAAAAATTCTCTTAGCAATGATAATAGTATGGTGTATTTATATTTGTTTCATTGTAATACGTTGATTCGCTATCATTATGAACCGCAACGGACTGATATTAGGGTGCATTTGAGCCAAAAAATGAAATTTTGCAAAAAATTAAGGTGGCTTTTAAGTTATGGAGGTCAATATCTAAAATATACGAGTTTTCTGGGACAAACGGTTGATGTCATATTGTAGGTGAGATTTGTGGCTAATAATCCTGAAAATATGAACCAAAAGTCTTGGGCTCATTTTTTAGCAATTTGGCCGAATGTGGCCGGCCGATTTCGCATTTTTCAGTTTTTTGGCCAAAATGACCCTCTAACATAATTTTTTGAATTCTTTTTTTGGCTATTTGATAGCTGACGTCAATACCTTTCCAACGATATGCATATGTCCAGGGTATGTCGAATAGATTCAGCACTGTGGACGTGGCAAAATGGCCAAAAATGGCTGTTCAGAGGCCGGCCGCGGCCAACATGGCGGCCAAATCAAAAAGTTGTAGAACAAAAGTTGCTTAGTTTTTTAAGTACTACAACCCCTGAAAATATGAGATCAAATAAAAGAGGTACGGACAAACAAACATATATACCAAAGCAAGATTATATGGTGACGTCATAGAAAAATTTAAAATTGTCATAACTTTGGTCAAAATCATCCGTTTTGGACGTTTGAGGTGTCGTTGAATTGGTATTGACGTCTTCAATCATAATTTGCCAGTCAGAAAATAATTCGGGCATGTTTTGGGGCAGTTATACCCGAAAAACTGATTTTTTGTGGCAACTTTCGGAAGGGCATATCTCCACTCAATGTTGGTAGAAATTCATGCTTTTATACATTATTTAGGTTTATTTTTCAAGACCTTTCCAATGGTATATAACATGATCCTGGTGGCCTCAAAGGGAAAAAGTTCGAAACTTGCTGTATAATATACTTCGTTCGACTTCCAGCACAGTAGGTGCTTTCGTCACTCGTTTGGACTGCCGTCCAAAGTGATCATAATGCGTAAAGTTGCGCCATGTTACGTTGGCTGCGTTACGTTGTGGCGATAAAGGTATTCTAATGCCTTGAATGGATTGCGATGAGTCATTATTTTTCGAAAACTAATTTAGGGTTTTCGGGACAAACAAATTTTTTTTTAAAGTGTGCTATATGGGTTTTCAAGTACTAAGAATCGATTTTGATGAGTTCTAAATTCAAGAAACAACTTAGTTTAGCAAGTTCTCCAATTAAATTCAGATCTCTATTTAAAAAAAAGACGGCTCGAACGACTTTTATGACAAAGGTGGGAAATAATATTTTCGTATAATCATGATTTTTGGAAATTTGCGTTATGTAGCCAGGTTCAAAATCAACAAATATTTTTGTAGAAAAATAA
Organism: Nephrotoma flavescens; assembly: GCA_932526605.1. NCBI lineage: Eukaryota > Metazoa > Arthropoda > Insecta > Diptera > Tipulidae > Nephrotoma > Nephrotoma flavescens. The sequence continues at coordinate 14,373,954 of OW052221.1, forward strand.
AGTATGGTAATCGCATGAAAAATTTTGACCTTGCTATTTTTACAAACTTACCCTTCGCTATATCGCCGAACGCCGAAGTCAAAAGAAAGAGTTTTTAGAAAATCCGTGTGTGTGGTACTATGCAGACTAAACGACTTTTTCCTCTCTACAGCCCAGACAAATTAAATGGTTAGGGTGAAACATCATATTTAGCTTTTCTCATATATTGGATATCCCATTGTTTTTTGGTTGAAATTGGACCACCAGATGTGACAGTTTTGAGTTTAGCACTTAGAAAAAACGACAAAAAATTTGTTACGACTTTCTTTGTCATAACAATTATTTTTTTTTGATAATAGATAATTTTGTGCCAGAATGGTCAATTTCATTTTGCCGAAGACACCCCCACCTATTCATTTTTTTTAATGAAGGTTTGAGTCTGGGAAGTCGAAGTTTGAGTCGAAGTGTGAGCAAAGCAATGCGCTCTAGAAGAATTTTTTTTGTTATATGTTTCTCGTTCAAAACAGAGAAGAAAAAAGATTCTTCTAGAACGTTTTGGCGTTCGTTGTGCGGTGCGAGAATTTTTTCTTGATGGTGAGTTTGGATTGTAATGTAGAAAAAAATATAAAGTTTTGAATTTTTGAGTCTTGCATGTATCAAGTTAGAGTCAGTTTTTTTTGGAGTTTGCGTATAACATAGTTTGGTTTTAATTCGGTACCTTTTGTGAATTAGAGTTTGTATTGTTAATTTTTTTTTTGGAAAAATGAAAAGTAAAAGAATATATTTGGATCATTTTGTAAAAATAAAAATGTAAAACATTGTATTTGTTGGGTTTTTTTTGACAAGTGTGGTGTGACATTCATTGCATTCGATTCCCAAAATTTGTAACTGGAATAATTCAGATATATCGAATTATTCATAAGTGAATTGATTTCCTAGGAATACTGGTTGTTTCGTTAGAAGCGGTTGTGTGCCGGGTGAAATTGTGCGGTGGACGAAATTTGGTCGCATCATATTGATGACCGCGTGCTATTTTAATAAATCAGTGTCAAATTAATTTTTCTTACGGTACAAAATGGTTGTATTTCCGGTGTACGTTTAATGATCACGCATTAAATTTAAAATAAATATAAACATAAAATTATTTTTTGCATCCATCTCTGGAGTCTCATCGGAATTTCGTCAAAGACGACCAAAGTTTTCGAAATAGTTTACCAATTTTCCAGATCAAGTGATATAAGCGAGAGGTTACAATAAAAGTAAATATCCGATTATCTGCGAGTGGCCAGTTGGGGCGATTCAATTTAACGATAAAAGCTTATTTTACGGACGCCCAACATTTTGTTGCCTAACCAGGCAAAACTTTATACATTTTCCGGGATTTAGGCATAGCAAAGTCCAACAAAGGCATAGCAAAGCCAAACGAAGGCGAACCAACGCCCAACGAAGGCGAGAAGACACTCAACGGTCCGGGTGCGGCGCACACCTGAGGTATGACGGCACCAAGGCCGCAACGGTGAAATTTTTTAGTTGTAAGGTACGATTTTTTATTTTTATTTAATTTTTTTTATTTTCTTATATATTTTAATTTTTTTTTTAAATTTTGAATTTTTTTATTGTGATCGAGCGCCGCATAACGGGTGTATGTCGCTAGCTCGGTGTTCACATTGGTATCGTTTCCTTGTTCTTGTGGGAAGTTGTTGCGTTTTTTTCTTTTCCTTTCATAAATCATAAACTAAAAAAAATGAATTGCTAAATCTTCCGGGTTTGGTAGAATGCAGTGGGGAATTCTCATTCTGTGACGGCGTATGGTTTGCGGTCCGGTGGTGTCCACATCCGATTTCGGAACCGGCGCTTACACCGTTTGAGTTCGAATGGATGCACGCACCAAGGCACCTCACTCAGTTATAATTATTGTGTTCTTCGTTCCTCAAGTTCCGGCCGACGAATTTCGTCGGAACATACGGTTGATTATTATTTATAATTTGCGTTATTTTTATTTAAGTTTCTGTAGTCACGGTGTAAGCCAGGAGCCACACAAGCCTCAAACCCTACGACCCATAGTGCTTCTCCATGAGTTGTAGCCGGCAAAACATCACAGTGTGAGGCCTTTGCATGTGCTTAGATGAAATCTGCGGGTCGGTTGCTGAGCCGTCCTGTAACAAACTGAATGATGAATCGCGAAGCATGTCTCTGAAAACTATCTATCCAATGATACAGGCTTCATTAAATCCAGCTGAGTTAGATGGTTGGACCATTATGAAAGATCCCTTTAATAACGAATGATATGAAAAGCGTTCCATCAAAAACCAGTCGGCGTACGTCATAGGGGAATAATATAATGAATAGTAGGGGAATAATTCTTTGAATAATATAATGTCTAAACTGAACGGAGCGGGCAACTGCTAGAGGAAAAGAGAAAACACTAGATTTCGACAGAGAAGCAGGCGAGAAACGTGGCTATGAGGCCTCCTCATCCTATTGCTGTGCAGTTACGGCTATCATATGAAAGCCTCCGAATTTTAATTCATTCTATCGGATTCGGAAAACAGCAATCATATATGTCCATGGTATAAAAAAAGGCATACCGCAAATCCTTTACGCTAAACGACAGAGTTTGAAAGTGAACCAGCAATGAAACTAACAAAAATTTCAACCACTTTTAGAAGCGAAATTGTTACTTAATTTTGAAAAGTAAATTAAGATAATTGAAGGACTATCGTGTTGAGAGAAAGAGAACGGTATTATCTTATACACATATGCAAGATATGCTTGCTGTTTTTTAACTGCTGTATTTTACATAGGTTAAGTAACAGAGGCCCACATAGACATGTTAATGATTTTCTTACAGAAACGTATCTGCTACTTTAGAAACAACAAAAAAATTTCTAAAACTTTAAATAATTTGTGAAAGTTCATATTAAATCAAAAGCCTTTAATTATTTAATATTTGAGAGCTTTGCAATATTTCAAATTATTTTAAATTGTGTAATTTGCAGAGTTGTATAATTGATAAATATGACCTCATTAACAAAGTTTTTCTTATGGGGGGAATTGTAATTAGAAATAATTTAAAGCTTTTAACAAAGTGTAATTATAAAAAGTACTTAAGGAAATCAATATTTTAAAAGCCCCATAAAGCTTATTGGTAGTATGCCAATGTGCATCAATTAAAAACCTAAATTAAATAATGGAGCTTTTAACGCTAGCCGAAATATTACATGCTTTAGAAATATATAATCACTGTGCGAAAAACAAATTAAAGCTCAACAACTATTTTTGTTAAAAGCTTGCAACATTTTAATTTATTAAAATAAATTTTACGATAAAATTCACAATTTCCGCTACGTCAACATCGGAGTTGAAATGTAACCGACATATACAATTTATATGTAAAGCACAATAATTTTTTGAAAGCTCTGTGAGCCGAATAAAAGTCATGACGTTTATTGTAGCTAATATAAATCCAATTTACAGATATTTTGATTTACATACAAAACATGACAAGCAATATCTCACTATGCTATACTAGACAAGTAGTTTATGTATTTGTGCTCGCTCGTTGGGCCTAGCTACAATATAATAACGTAATATTCAACCGAGCTAGATAATTGGATTCAAATCCATTTTAAACACGAAAACCAACAAATTTAGCAATACCATCATGGCGCGCGGCACAGCAATAAAACATTATTTTTGAAACGTCTCAATATTTTTGCCTCTTTTCATGTATTTTATGTTTCTCGAGACGAATATTTATAGATGTTATTTTTATGCTATTATATTCCTTGGCGGCACAAGCTAAGCCAAATATACAATTTAAGAATACTAAATAGATAGATAGCGAGTTTTCTTCGGTACACACCAGAATGAAAAAAAAAAGTGGAAAATTCTTTATCTATTATTGTTAAGGTTTTATCCGAAAATTTATATAATTTTCTTGTTGTTGGTAGCGTGTTGTGTAAGTAGAGCGAATCTTCTTCATTCTGCTGGTGATGCAGCATACCAAAAAATAAAATAAAATTGAAAATAAGCAGCAGGCAAACCAGCAAAAAAAAGTAATATTTTTTTGGAAAATGTAAAAACCAAAACCATCGGATTTTTCAATATCTCGTTTCCCTTTTGAATGTGTGTATGCTTTACATGTAGAATGAATGAATTATGGATTTAAGGCGTCTTTCCATACACAAAATATTCAAAAGCGAATTTCTTTTTATAAATAATTCCCGTTTATGAATTAAAAGGTTTTTTTGCTGCTGCGCTGGTAATATTTTCCATGATGTCTGGTAATGGATTTGCAAATGTGTGTTATGCAAAAATTTTGTTCAGATGCTAAACATTATATATCAACAATTAAATTTCGAACAAGTCGTATTTAAATTCGTGAGCGACGCCGTCCAATTCAAATTTATCGCTATTTTATCCTATACAAGACAGTTTTTTTTAACGTAATAACCTTCAAATAAATAATCCAATACCACGTGGTTACGCATACAAGTATACGCATAAGTAGAAAAAAGCTCATAAATTAAATATTTTCCCACATATAGCTACGCATTTTTATTTATTACTTTTCGTCCTCTTAAATTATTCTGTGAAGTGTCAGATACTATTGCCATAATATCAAAGAAGATGGCATTACCCAACAAAATAGTAAAATTAAATTTATACAATTTTGATTTGTCATAATAAAGAAGCAAATATAATATGTATATATAGTAAAAAGCTCTCAAAAGTCACGTCGTGTCAGTTGAGATATAAATAAAATAAAAAATTTTTTTTCTTTCCCACCCGTCTTTCGTTTTTAATACATCATGGCGCACGATGTTCGTTGGCTTGGCAAAATATTTTATGCTGTCTATTACACATACACACATAAACATCATATTTGGCTTAAAGCTTTTCTTTAAATTAAGCTGTATATGTTGATAATATATGTGTATGTAAGATCCCTCGAGGTGAATAGACAACCTGTTAGGAAAGATTTCAAAATTGGAAAACGTCAAATTGTCTAATATTTGTTTTTTGGTTTAGGTATGTGTCGACGATGTTGACAACGATGAAAACGGAAACGACACAACCAAATTGACGATTTCTCTTTTATTTCTCTTATTTTATTTGTGGCGGCGTGCGAAAGGTGCTTTGGGAGCTTTTTTTGCTATAAACAAACCCAAATACACACACACAAAAAACATTTGAATGATGAAAATATGTCAAAGTCATTTTTTTGTATGATAAGACTTTTTTGGTCCCATATAAAAAAAAAAGTTTGATTGGCAAAAAATAATACAGAAAATTGTTTGACAGCTTTGGAAAAACTTTTTATCGTGCTTTTTTCAATCAGAAAAATAATTAAAATTTGGCAATATTTTTTATGTCTAAATTGATTGAATTTTTGTTTTTACTGTTGCCTTTCTGTTGGTTGGTGTTGGGTAGTATGGGTAGCAAAATATGTCAAATTTAGGTCGTTTGGCGAAATGAGTTGTGAACGAATAATCTGATATAGCGACGCAACAGGCCTTAATGTCCTTGTAAAATAAACTTAAAAGAACAACAAATCTCATTGATGAGTTGGATTAATGGTGTGGGGAAAATATTCATTGCGGCGTGATAAATTGAGATTTTATGGAAAATGTTTGGTGACACAGATAAAAGTAAGATCGCGAGACATTTATAATAATATATTATAAATTAATTGAATATTGGAACAGAGTAACACCCAAACATAACGCATTGCTCCTTAAAATTACTTTGTTATTATCTTATCTGATTCCGAGGAACTTCTAGTACAAATATTTAGTTATTTCTGTTCACCGTCAGAGGCAGCACTTGAAACTATTTTATTTTGGATGACTTTTTAAAATTAACCGAAAAATATGCTGTAATATATAATGGAAATTTGCCATAAGTGGATACGTTAGTCACCACGGAAAGCAGCACTACCGCACAAGACTTTTATTATAAATAATAAAATTTTAAAGGTATTCCTTAAATTGTTAAATTAAGCTCTATAAAACTCATGGACACCGAAGTATGTGAAATTCTGGAATTTTAAAAAATTCGGAACTCGCCAATTTTGAAATTTACGGTGCGTGTATTACGGTCGTGCCGTTTGGGCTTTGCAACGCGCCACAAACGATAATGCATCGGGTAATTCCGCACCAACTATACGAGCAAGTATTTATCTAAATTTGAATGATCTCCTAATTATGTCGGAGACTGAACTTAGCGAAAAGCAAATTTATGCCGAAGGAGGTTCGTTACTAGGGTATGTTGTTCGAGACGGAAGTTAATCCAGATAAGGTGGCGGCATTACTAGTATTTTCTCCAGCTAGAGATTGGTGATGATGGTGGCGAGTGATCTATCGCATATATGTCCCAATAACTTAGCTTAACGTGCATAGCGAAATCATTTCATCATGAAATCGGGGTGCTTCGCTGAGAACCGATTGAAGATTTTGATTTTAGTTTTGTTTTGAATTCTGTTTTCTAGCAATTTTCAAACTTTTTGTAAAATAAAATAGATTGTAAAACAGGTGACTTTTCTTTCAATTATTAGTTGTTATATTTTAATGATTTTCTTAAAAAATTTTAAATATAAAAATATGTAATACTTCATCATGGAGAATCGGATAAGGTTATGCATACAAATTATATTTGTAATACTCTCTTGCGTTGAATTGAAAAAAAACCTTTAACAAAATGTTTAGGAATAGTGTTCATCGGGAAAATGTTGAACAAAGTTAGTATAAAGGTATATAAAATTAGTTTTACTGGACTTCTTGTTTATCATAAAATTTAACGATATCACAATTCCATCATACGTTCCAACCGTGCAAAAAAAACAACGTACAAAAACAACGTAAAACCGTGTAAAAAATGGGTATATTTTTATAATAATTGCTGTATGCAGGATTAATGTAGTTTTTGTTGCACAAATACATCAAATCTTTATATTCGGCTTCGCTTATTGGAGACGGTGCAGGGTACGCCGAATTTAGGTCGAAATTTAGTGTTGCACATTTTTTCGCCTATTTTATTCCACTCGGAATCTGACTCGGCTATTAGCGCCATTGACTTAAAAGATTCCTCGAAACTATCTAATATGTAAAATGCCAGCGTGAAGCAATAAAATAAGACAGCATGAACTTTAATTGTGTACTATTTTCGCTCTTTCGCAATTTATAATTTTTTTTTCGATTTTATCATAGCCTCCTATATATAAAAAAACACGTTTTACAGTTGTGTTGTTAAGTTCGAAGCCAAAATAAATAAAAAATATTGTTGTTACTTTAATTTTGTTTTTTGCAATATATACGAATTAATATAAATTATAAGAAAATTATAAATTTTAATATCCTATGCATTTGAAAACATCATTTTCATGTATTATAAACTTCACAAAAGAGTTTACGCTTAACGGAGTCTATCTGTAATCTTTTTCTTTAAATCTGATTTTAATTTTTTTTTGTGATTGGCTGATGCCACACGAGGTTTCTGGTTTCTTGGTTATTTATTCAAGGTCAACTAGTCGTAATAGACAGGTAGCGTGAAGTTTCCGACAAATTGACAAAAAACCTTACAAAAGCTTAAAAGTGTATTTACATAAATATCCTGATTAAATGTAACTTACACTAATCAAGTGTAGTGGCGGTTCGATGGTCAATGACAAGACATCGTAGAGATGCCTACGCTTCAAGGTATATGAAATTATGTTATTTAGACAATTCTTAATGTTTTCTAGAGGCCAACATATTTATCCAGTGGGGCAATCATTGATTTTTTTCACTTCTAAAATTTTGCTATAGTAAAAAGTTTAGTGGCGGTTCGATGGTCAATGACAAGGCATTGTAGAGATGTCTACGCCTAACAGTGTATGAAGTCAGGTTATTTAGACAATTCTTAATGTTTTTTAGAGGCCAACATATTTATCCAGTGAGGCAGTCATAGAATTTTTTCACTTTTAAAATTTTTCTATAGTAAAAAGTGTGTATGGCGGTTCGATGGTCAATGACAAGGCATCGTAGAGATGTCTACGCTTAACGGTATATAAAATCATGGTTGTTAGACAATTCTTAATGTTTTCTGGAGGCCAGCATATTTATCCAGTGGGGCAGTCATAGAATTTTTTCACTTTTAAAATTTTGCTACAGTAAAAAGTGTAGTGGCGGTCCGATGGTCAATGACAAGGCATCGTAGAGATGTCTAAGTAAATCGAAGTATGTTATCGTGTAGTATAGACTCTATTGCATATTTTTGTGGAAGCCAACATAATTATGATTGCCGTCCAAGCATAAGTTTTCTATGTTGGAATCATAAAAATTAGAAAATCCAACCATTCGATGGTCAATGCATCGTAGACAAGGCATCGTAGAGATGTCTAAGTAAATCGAAGTGTGCTATCATGCAATACAGACCCTATTGCATATTTTGTGGAAGCCAACATAATTATGATTGCCGTCGAAACATCAATTTTCTATGTTGGAATCATAAAAATTAGAAAATTCAACTATTAGAAGGCCATTGACAAGGCATCGTAGAGATGTCTACTATGCGATAGCATACTTCAATTTACTTAGACTTCTCTACGATACCTTGTCATTGACGATCGAAACACCACTACACTTTCTTCAATTGCAAAATTTTAAAATTAAAAAAAATTTTGATTCCGCATAATTATGTTGGCTTCTAGAAAACATAACGAGTGGTTATTGCACATGGTTGTGGCTAAGTTAGCTTGCTATTGTGAACTTATTTTTTAAACAACTTATTTAGTTTTACATAACACGTTTTTCTTGAAAGTGTAGATTTACACTTTTTGGGCTGCTGTAAAGTTTTTTGTCATTTTTAGTTTGTCAGAAACTTCACTATAGTTAATAGACAATGTATATGTATGTATGTTTTATTTTGAGTTGTTCTGCTCTCTCAATTAAACCAAAATGTATGTCAGAAATGGCCTTTAAATATTTTTTATTTCATTTATGTTTGTGTTAGTGTGGTTTCACCGAAAATTTATCGAAGAATCTTTACCGAAGGGAAAGAAACAAAGAAAATAATGGTTTCTGAATTTTTATTGTTTGATGAATAATGGTGGTTTTCGTTTTTCATCCTACTTGAAAATGTAAAATATTTTCTTCTACGAATTTTCAATCATCCATTTTTAACATATTGAGGATGGAAATTATCCAATTATACATTCAATTCCAGTCAATTTTAGTTCATAAATATTTAATTGAAAAAGATCAAATTTATATTAGTTTTAAGAGGAAATACAGAAAAGTAGTATCCTATTCGGCCAAGCTATACACGTTTTTAGGTTCTGGTTGCAAACTACATCGTAATAGATTTTTATTGTTAACTTAAACCCTTATTGTATATAAAAACACCAAATTTTTTTGTATTGTTTTATTCTGTTCTTTTGAAAATAAAAGTTATACAAAAATCAACATTTCAAAAATGGCATTAAATTTTATTATTTTCATCGTGTGTAGCATGGCTGATTCGTTCAAAAAAAATTTCATTTCAGAGATATGTTAATATTAAGTATTTATATTTTTATTGTATGTGTTTCCAATGGATCAGTTTACAATGACAGGAAGACCAAGGATAACAGAAGAAGAGCACGTTGATGTAAAGAAACGAAAAATGGAAAACAAAGACTATGGCCGCTAAATCAAACTAACGGTGAAAGGCAATTGAATAACGCGAGGCGTCGACAAACTGAAGAAATTTTGGTGGTTCGTAATTTTCAGTATATTCAATGTAGATTTAAAAATTTTGAGGGATCGTCAATGGCTGAGTTTTGCTGTGGAGAATTAAATGTATATTGCCGTTTCTGTAACGCACCACAGGACAAGCATTTTACCCACTGCTGTCAAAAAGGAGAGTTGTGTTAGACCTTATTTTAATTTCAACAAAAATTTAGGATCTCACGAGTAAGAAACATGAACATTCAAAAAACTTCTTCGGTAATGTTCGATCAATAAACAGTTCGTTGGTATTTGCATCTATCGGTGAACATAGTGCCATCTCCAGGATATGGTCAGTATTGCCTACAAATTAAAGGCCAAATTTACCATAGAGTTGGGACATTACACCCTGAAAATTGAGATTAACGCAAATTTGCTCAATTATACAATTTTGAAGCAAACAAACAATGTTGAGTTCGTTAATGGGCACCCTAAATTCATTCGCACAAGCACTTAAAATGCTTTATGGGATAGAACAAGAGTTCATTCACGATGCTCAAGAAAACGGTACAGATCTGCCTTCGATTTCAATGGCGATAATGCAAGATCGAAGATTTGATTTTAATTCTTCGAGATCTAATGAAGTTGCTTTTATTTTTCAAAATAATAATGGAGAGCCTCCATTTCAACGAGATCTGTTAATTCATTGCCGCGCTAATTTTAATGATGCAAACTCACGTAAAACTGGAAGAACCAGTGTACTTGATCTGAATTTAGAACCAATGATATATCCATTGTTTTTCCCACTTGGTGATCAAAGTTGAGGTGTTGCTTTGCCTCTTTTTCAACCGTCAACACTTTCAAATATAAGAAACCAACAATCAGGGCGGCAAAA